>CM074718.1:292948385-294235885 GCA_037306005.1 Rhinophrynus dorsalis | reverse complement strand
CCAAAATAGTCTGGATAGCCATAGACAACTGGTCTAGTCGTTGCTCCTGAGCATCCATTCTCCACAGGAAACTCTTGGAGCTACCTTCACCAGCCTTGTCTGAGGTCATGGCCCTTTTGTACTGTCACGGTTTTAATGAACACTCAGACAATTTGGGTAAGGTAAAATTCAGCTTTATTGAACAAATAAAGAACAGAATTGCCCTTCACAGGTCCAGACCCAGACAGTGATGGAGCACTTCTGGATCTGACACAGGTCAGGGCACAGTCAGCAGCAAGTATACACAAATAAATGCAATTTGCAGAGAGTGAAACTGGAACAGAAACTGGAACTGGAATTTATCCTCAACAGTACCAACAAGGAAGTGCCCACAAGCGGAGGTAAGTACTGCAGGGCAAAATCCCCAATGGGACAGGGGAAACAGAGCGAGGCAACTGGAGTTGCCCAGAAGACCAGGCAGAGGATAGCCCAAGTGGCAGGTGCAGACTCCCACATGCAGAGGTTATGCCCAGAGGCAACCGGAGCAGGCACAGGCTGTATAAGTAATGCAACCAAGGCAACGGTAAAGGCATGGGCTGTATAGGTAGCGCAACGGAGGCAATAGTAAAGGCACAGGCTGTATAGGTAGCGCAACCGGAAGCAACTGCAAAGGCACAGGCTGTATAGGTAGCGCAACCGGAGGCAACCGTAAAGGCACAGGCTATGGTAAAATGAGACCGGAGGCAACAGTGGGCACAGGCGGTAAAAGTACAGCGTGAAGTAATAGCCAAAGCCTGGGTCGGTACACAGAGAGCAGTTGTCAGCCAAAGCCTGGGTCGGTACACAGAGAGCGGTTGTCGGCCAAAGCCTGGATCGGTACACAGGGAGCGGTAGTCAGCCAAAGCCTGGATCGGTACACATAGAAATCGGTACACAGAATCGATAGGCAAACCGGGTCGTCAACGGAATAGGCAGCGAAGACAGGAGCAAGGTCAGGCAAAACCGGATCACACACGGAACAGGATACACAGCAAAACACGTCTGGTCAGGAACACCACGAAAGGGCACCCAAGGTAGGGAGAACAGAGTTTAAAAAGGCAATTGCTGGGGGGAGCAGAGCCTAGTATCCAATAAGAAGCAGCGACAGGGTAGCAATGTCGACAGACAAGAAATCACTGCACCGTGATACTATGTTACTGTGTTACTATATGGGTCTCCAGTCTTCATATTAATTCATATAATAACTTACAGCAATAAGACTCTGGTCTATATGACTAACAGGGGAGACAGTGGAACAAAACTGGGATGCTTAGTTACATTGCAACAAGACAGTTAATGAGCTTTTGAACATAATTGGTATAACTGAAACATGGTCGGATGACGCACATGATTTTGCTGTAAATATTGAGGGCTTTTCCCTGTTTAGGAGAGATGTGATTAACAGACAAGAGGGAAGTGTGTTCCTATATTTGAAACTAGATTTAAATCCAAGTTTAAGGGGAGATATAGGTAAGAAAACTGGAGATAATCTGGGTAGAAATCCAATCTAACTGTGGCATAAAAGGTAAAAAAAAGGTGAAGTGGGTACAAGATATAATCCACCAAATACTGATGAAAATGATGAGGCCCAACTGTTATTTACAATTGAACAAAAGCTACATACTGTAATTATGGTACATTTTAACTGTCTAAAGTGGGAAAATGTAAAGTTTTTTTGACACACAGACACTGTGGTTTAGGATAAAACACAGTTTTATTGAAAAAACAGTAATACAATAACCCTCACAGGTCCTGTAGTATCTTATCAGAATAATACAGACACAAGACAGGTTACATATACATATGCCTACACAGGTCCAGTATAACCATAGAGTCCGTAACAAAATATACTGACACAGGTCAGGCAGAATAGGAAGGATTCCCAGGGTATCTGTACTGCATGGGTTAATGGCCTTCAGCGAGTGTAAACAGTCCCATGTGAAGAGAGGTCTGTGAAGGAGCTCACTTCATAGAGAGCTTAAGGATGAGTAACGCCCAGAAATAGGTTAGCAGACAAACGTGAACTACCTGAGCAGTGTCAAAGACTGAGCATCATAGAACACTGCCGTAGCAGTAACGAAGACCAGGCAACTAGTATTCTGCCATAGCAGTAAACGGAGACTAGGCCACTTGCACACTGCCACAGCAGTAACGGAGACTAGGCCAATTACACTCTGCAGGAGCAGTAACGGAGACTATGCCACTTGCACACTGCCGTAGAAGTAACGGAGACTAGGCCACTAGCACACTGCCGAGCAGTAATGGAGACTAGGCCACTTGCACTCTGCAGGAGCAGTAACGGAGACAAGGCCACTTGCACACTGCCGTAGCAGTAACGGAGACACACAACTGAGCACTGCCATGACAGGAACGGACTGAGCAACTGAGCAACTCGCCCTGAGGTCGCAACCAACCAGGAAAGTCACGAATGCCTATCCAATAGGAATGTCGCCAAGGCGACACAGAGGCAGCCAGAGCAGGAACGTCAGCCAAGCTGGGTCGGTACACAGAGCAGGAACGTCAGCCAAGCCGGGTTGGTACATGGAGCAGGAACGTCAGCTAAGCCGGGTCGGTGCACAGAAGCAGGAGAAGAATGGTCAGGCAGTCCGGGTCGGTTCACAGGCAGGAGACGAGATGCAGAGTAGTCAGGCAGGCCGGGTCGATACACAGGGAATACTGAGAGCAGGAACAAGCACTAGTACAAGAACACCATGAAAGGGCACCGGAGAGGTGCCAGAACCCAGCATATAAAGGCCATACTGGGCGGGACAAGCACAGTATGGCCAATAGGAGTAAAGCAAAGTGTAGACTGACAGAATGTCGCAAGAGGAAGCACGGGCACCGTGATAGAAAATGAGACCTGTCATAATGTTTAGGGAAGCGGGTTTTTGAGTATGCTTATGGATAGCTACATGTCAAAAATGGTGGAAATGCTTACAAGAAATAATAATATATTGGACCTATTGATAGCAAATAACATAGATATGGTATCCAGTTTTAAAGTAGGTGAACATTTGGGAAACCATGATCACAATGTGGTTTCATTTTAGATTAGTTTAACAGAGCAAAACTATATATGTTCAACCAAAATTTTTCATTTTAAAAAGACTAACTTTTGTGTTAACAGCATCAGTGCAACACAGACTGGGATAAATGATTTTAAGTGAGAAATATTGAGGAAAAATGGTCAGAATTTAAATTTAAGTTGCAGAAATACATTCAACAGTATATTACCTTGGGGAACAACTGCAAAATAAATAAATTGCAATCAGTGTGGTTAAATGCAAATGTAAAAAGGGAAATGGCAAGGGAAAAAAGGTATTTAAACTATTTAAATGGATTGTAATGTCCCAAAATAAGTATGCACAAAATTGTAGTTGCCATAAAAAATACTTAATGACCTTACTTGTATCTATCAAACCTTTTATGGTTTGAGAGATATAAGAAAATAAAATTCCCCGCTCCCTCCCCCTTCTCACGCGTCAGCTCTTTAGCTGACGGCATGAGATACTGGTTTCAGGATCAGACTGCGGCTCTTCAGGAGCTCTGACATTGAGATATCTAACTATAAATACTTCATCTGAATGGTCTACAACGTTAGATATCTCTATGTCAGTGCTCCTGAAGAGCCGCGTCTGGTCGCGCAACCAAATTCTGCCTCTGACAGCATTACAGCTCGTCAGGCAGAAATGGGAGGGAACAGAGACCTTTATTTTATTATGTCTCTCAAACCATAAAGATTTGAGTGATATGAGTAAGGGCATTAAGTATTTTTTATTGTGTCTACAAGTTTGGACATACTTTTGTTGGGACATTACTATCCCTTTAAATACAGAAGAACAGAAACTTATTTCTTGAAATACAGGGAATGCAACAAAGATTGCAAAAGGGCAATTACATTAGCAAAAATAGAAAATGAAACCCAAATTGTAAGGGAGAACAAGATGAATCCAAAAAGTTTTTTCAAACAAATAGCAAAAAACTTAAGAGTGAGTGCACTGGACCATTCAAAAATTAGATGGATGACTTCATGAGGGAGGAGAAGGAAAAGGCTGATGTACTAAACAAATTCTTTTCATCAGTATATATAAGGGAACAAGAAATGGTATACATCCAAGGGCTCCTAATCTTAGCAAGACCACTAATTCCAATCTTTAAAGACTCTCTCTTTCGCCATAGGCTCAATGTCACAAGACATAAAGCCAATGTAGTGCATTTATTTATGAAGGGAACTAAAACAGAAATATAGACCAATGAGTTTGACCTCAGTAGTTGGATAATAAACAGTTATATTCAGGATAATACTGAGAAGGCAAAACTATTAGCAGGGATCAGCATGGTTTTATTAGTAAGTTTTATGAAGAAGTAAGTAGCAAGCAAGATTATTGCAAAGCAGTAGATGTGGTATTTATTCTGTAAAGACATTTAATACAGTGCCACATTGGAGTCTGTATAAAATAAGGAAATTGGGGCTAGGGAATAACCTTTGCACCTGTAGAGAAAACTGGCTGAAGGATAGGTAACAGTGTGTTGTTGTAAATGGAAAATTCTCAATTTCAGTTAAAGGGATAGTAATGTCAGAAAAAAAGTATTAACTATATGGTATTTACAATTAAAAGAGAGTACTTGCACTTAATTGTATCTCTCAAAACCCTTTCTGCTTGACGAGCTGTAAAATTGTCAGAAGCAGATTCTGGTCGCTTGACCAGATGTGACTCTTCAGCAGCTCCGATATAACGATATCTAAAGATAAATACTCAATTTGGAACGGTCTACAAAGTGTGCCTAGCTTGCAAGCACACTTTGTAGACCGTTCCAATTAAGTATTTATTTCTAAATAGTGTGATTTCAGCTCCTCTGTCTGGTCAAATGACTGGAATCTGCAGCTGTCAGCTAGATGGCAGACTTGAGTAAAACAGCCAGGAAAAGGTAACTTAAACAGGATATATCTCTCAAACCATAAAGGTTTGAGAGAGAAGACTTACATTGATAATCTTTTTTTAATGTCTACAATATTAAATCAACTTAAAATTAACCATTACTATCCCTTTAAAGCTGAGAGTGGAGTACTTCAGTGTTTAGTACTTGGTACACTGCTTTTTAATGTTTAGTATTTGCAGATGATACTAAATTATTTAGAATAATAAATTCGGAACATGATGTTTATTCTCTAGAGATGGCTTTAAATGAAATGGAAGATTGGACAAACTCATGGAATATTAAAGGAGCAGTAAACTTTTTTATGAAAACACATATTTTACTGCTGAATAAAACAAGGTCACTCCCATCGCTGTCAGATGTTTTATTCAAAATTTATAGCAGTTTAAATAATCATAAAGTGAATTTACTGTGTTTACTTCCTGGAAGTTCTAACTGACAGGAAGTGACAGGCAGTTTCTATAACATTCTATGGAGAACTGTATGTCTCTGACTTTCCTCTCCATTAGAAATTAACAGGAAATCTAAATAGAATTTGTCCACTAAAGGGCACTGCTAATGTAAAAAAAAACATGGGTTTAAACTGTAATAACTCTGGAAATCTAAATCTTTCGGCAGTGGGAGTACCCTTATTTTACTCAAAAGGAAAATCCCTACAATATATATTTTTCATAAAAAAGTTTATTGCTCCTTTAAATTTAATGTTGAAAAGTATAAAGGTATGCATTTGGGATGAACAAATCTTAGTGCTACTTATTAGCTTAATGGAATTATTTTAGGAGACTATTTGCTAGAGAAAGATCTGGGTGTCCGTAAAACTTGGAAACTGACCCCGATCAAACAGCAGTTACAAAACAAAAGTCTTGCACAAAAAGGGGTACTGGATAACATCATTTTGCCACTGTTCAAATCATTGGTAAGACCTCACCTTGAATATACTGTGCACTTTTGGACACCAGTTTTGAAAAAGAATGTTCTAGAATGGGAAAGAGCACAGGGAAGTGCAATAAAATTAATTAAAGGGATAGTATTGCCTGAAAATAATTTTGTTTTATAATGTAGCCCTTAAAAACACATTAAAAATTATATGTCTATGATATATGGTATAAGCAAGTAAAGTTTCCCCTAGAGTGACGTCACTGCTCAAGCCTTCAGATTTGGGATTCAGTCCCCAGACCGGCCGCTGCTCTTCAGCAGTGCCGAGATCACGATCTTTAAAAATAACTTCTTCATTGGAATGGTCTACAAAGTGTGCTTGCAAGCCAGGCACACTTTGTAGACAGTTCCAATGAAGTAGTTCGTGATCTCGGCACTGCTAAAGAGCTGCCCGCTGATCTATGTGCCAGATTCCAAGTCTGTCCACTAGATGGCAGGCTTGGCTGAAATAGCTAGCAAAAGGGAACTTAACTTTACTCGCTAATATCTCCCAAACCATAAGACTTATATCATTTTTAATGTTTTTTAAGGGCTACAATATAAAATAAAATTATTTTCAGGCAATACTATCCCTTTAAGGGAATGAAGCACTTGAAGTATAAAGACCGTCTAGACAAACTTGCTTTATTTACTCAACAGAAAAGACAACTAAGCATCTTGTTATACTGTACAAGTACATGCAAGGTCAATACAAGGATCTCTCTGGTGAGCTTTTCATTCTAAGGCCTAATCAAATAACTAGGGGCTACCCTTTACAATTAGAGGAAAGAAGGTTTCATATTTGGCAGAAGAGGTTTTCTTTACAGTAAGGTCTGTTAAATTGTAGAATTCCTTGCCCAAGCATGTGGCAATGGCAGATATACTGGATACGTTGACGACGAGATTATATGCATTTCTAGCAGAAGACAGTATACAGGGTTATACTGTGTGTTAACCCTTTGAGTGCCAAAGAGGTACCCCTTTGGCGCTCAAAGGGTTAATGGGACAGTAATGTCACATAGAAAATGTTTAGAGTTTTGTACAGATTAAAAAAAATAAACTAAACACCACAAATCCTATCTTTAAACCGCTATGGTTTGAGATATATCCTCCATTAAAGTTCCCCTCTCACTCCTTTTCTCCTGACGTCAGCTGTAAGCTGACAGCAGGAGTTCCCGGTCCAGGGACAGACAATCGGCTGTTCATCAGAGCCACAATAGAGCGATTTAAAAATAAATACTTATTTGGAACGATCTACAAAGTGTGCCTGGTTTGCAAGCACACTTTTTAGACCGTTCCAAAGAAGTAATTCTTTGTAAATCATGCTGTTGTGGCTCTACTGAAGAGCCTCTTTGTGTCGGCTGACACAGATCTCCTTCAGTAAGCTTCACAGCTGACATTAGGAGAAGAGGAACTTTTGCAGAGGATATCTCTCAAACCATAGCAGTTTGTGAGTTAGGATTTGTAGCATTTAGCTTATTTTTTAATCTCTACAAAACTCTGAAGATTTTTTATGGGACATTACTGTCCCTTTAATGGGTAAAATGGGAAGTTCTAGTAAACAAAATAATAGCCATTTAGGAGTAAGGAAGTTTTATATAATTCTTAGCATTTTCTTGGATATAAAGTTGAACTTGATGGACTTAAGTACACTTTGGTGTATGCCGTCAGGTCCAGGTGCTTTATTCACCATAACTCTCTCCAGTATCTTTTAGAACTCGTCATCCTTAAACCATGTACATGATGGAGGAAATTCTGTGGTTTTGTCTGTTTGCCCATAGCTTGTCATTGCTGCTTCCTTTGTATATACTGAAGCAAAGAATGTATTTAGGGTGTCAGCCATAGCCTTATCCTCACTAATCAATTCACCTGTCTCAGTCTTAAGAGGACCAATATCAACCTTAACTTTTTTGTTATTAATATACTTATAGAATTGTTTAGGGTTTTTCTTGCTCTCATTTGCAATATTTCTCTCATTTTCAATTCTAGCTAGCTTAATTGCTTGTTTGCAGATTTTATTACATTATTTGTATTTTTTAAATGATGCATCTGACCAGTTTGACTTAAACACTTTAAAATCCTGTTCCTTATTTATTTCCCTGCAAACCTCATTATTAAGCCACATTGGTGGCTTTCAGAAGCTCCTATTACTCCACTTGACAGCAACTTTCAACAATATCATGTCTGGCCAAGATTGGCCTCTTCCAGCGCACATTACGGTCATACCATTGTGTAGCAGCTACAGACCCATTTCCCTTTTGAATACTAATCTTAAGTTATTCGTGAAAATTTTCACAATCGCCTGAAGCTCTTTCTCCCTTCAGTAGTGGGACCGGACCAGGCGAGTTTCATGCTGGATAGGAAAACAAGGTACAACACCATCAAGTTCATCCTCCTGCTTCAGGTATATGCTTCAGACTCTTCGCCAACACTCCTTCTCTCTCTAGATGCCAAGAAAGCATTTGACCAGGTTTATTGGGACTTCATGGCAGATGTGCTCCGACAGTTAGGCCTGGGCCCAAAAATTCAAGCTGCTATTTTTTCTCTTTATTCATTCCCCCTTATTCTCAATTTACAGCAAACAGGGTCTTGTGCCTCCTGTTCCTTGTAGCAAATGGCACTAGACAGGGATGTCCCCCGTTGCCCTTGTTGTTCATTCGTACCCTGGAGCGTCTCTTATCTTTGGTGCTTCTTTCCAACTCTATCCCAGAATACGCTTTGCTTCCAGGGAGGTCAAGATTACTAGTTTTGCTGATGATGTGCTTCTGTTCATATCTTATACAGAAAAATCTTTGCCCTCCTCTCCCTTCTTTCTTGGTGCAACAAGATATAATTTCTTAAGATCAATTACTCAAGTCTGAGATTCTGAATCTGACAGCATCACAGTTCTCCAGAGTTTGGCTCCAGTCTTCTTTCCCAATTCTCTGGAGGAACAAGTCTATTAAGTATCTGTGAGTCTTGTTTATGCCTAAGGACCAGGACCTAGTGGAATTATATTTTGTGGGTTCATAACAAGCTCTTAGAGGGAATTTGGAATAGCCTATTTTTCCTCTGTGTCCTATCCCCGGCATAGAGTGGGCTTTGGCTCCGCCTTCAAGCTGGGTAGGACCAATTGATTTCTTTAAATTTCTTCTGCTACCTCTCCTCTGCTGTTATTTTGGTCCTACCCAGCTGGCGGACGGAGGCTATGCCTCACTCTCCGTGATCAGGGTTAGGACATGATGGGAAGCGCAGGCACGAATAACGGAGGATTACCTGGGTGAAGAATCCACATGCTGTCTGCTTGATGGGGAAACTGGCTATTCGCGCGGCGATCAGCCACTTCCTGCATGTCGACCCTCTCTCTCTCTCTTGCTGCTGGGTTGTCAGCGCACGTGCCCGCTCACACTAACAAGCCCAAGACAGGAAGGAAGTCATCATGCGTTCCAGCAATGGAACGCACGCGAACCGGGCGCCAGCCGGAGCATAAAGCAGCACGGGGGGCTTAGCAGACAGGTATGTTTAAAAATAGTGATTGCTATATTTGCCATCCTTCTATTATCTTATATGCAATTGTCATTGAGTTTGGTGGTTAGTGTTTGTAGAATTGCCTCTCCAGCTCTGCAACATGTCATCCTCTAAGGAGTCCAAGGCAGACAAGCAAAAAGTAGTGGAAACAACTAAGACTGGGACAAAAGAAAAAGTATGTGCTGGTTGTCACAATATGTTATCTGCTAATGACCATGCAAAGTTATGTTCAGCATGTCTGCAGGTGGCAGCAGGGAGTAATGTACCAGTCCAGTTTCAGGACTTCTTGTCCTGGATGAAGACATCGATGCAGGACACCTTTGCTTCTATGCAGGAGTCAGCTAGAAAACGTCCCAGGACATCCGACCCGGATGAAGGACAGTCAGGAATACAGGATGATTATGATGATACCTATGTGGACATTGAAACAGTAGCATCCTCAGCTGAAGAAGGTGAGCTGGTAGAAGAATCAGGAAGCTTCAGTGTCGACAAGATAGATCACCTAGTGAAAACTGAGGAAAACACTGGGCCTGGCAGACGCCCCAAAAGATTTAAATGTAATGGATGCTGCATTTGTGGGATACAAAAAGACAGCTCCGCAGTTTCCAGTACATAGCTCTATCCAAGAGATAATACAGAATGAATGGAAACAGACAGAGAAGAGAGGAGCCATCTCAAAAAGATTTCATCGTATGTACCCATTTGCTGAAGAAGAAACAACAAAATGGTACATGCCACCCAAGGTAGATGCAGCTATTGCCCAGACGTCAAGACGAACAACTATTCTACTGGAAGACGGTACCACACTCAAGGACCCTATGGAGAAGAAAGCAGACAGTGTCTTAAAGTAGCAATTTGCTACTATAGGTCAGAATTTAAAGACAGCTACGGCCATGGCATCTACATTTAGAACACTACGCATCTGGCTCACAGAATTGGAAGAAAAGATAGTCATCGGTTTCACGAGCTCGACTACTTAAAGATCTAACAATCATCAAGAATGCTATCAACTATTCCTGTGATGCTTCGCTGGACAACATTTGACTATTGGCAAGATCATCTTCTCTTTCTGTAACAGCTAGAAGAGCTATATGGATAAAGGCATGGGAGGCTGACCCATCATCTAAGAACAAATTGGTCTCTCTTTCTTTTGCAGGAGATAAATTATTCGGCGACCAACTAGAGGAGATCATTAAAAGATCTTCAGGTGGGAAGAGTCAGTTTTTACCTCAGGATAAAAAGGCAAGAAGATCTCCAGGAAGATCAGGTCAATTTAAACGCCAGTCCTTTCGTGAGGCACGCAGTTACAGACCAGGAAGAGGATACGATCAGAGGAAGAGAGGCACTACAAGCTCCCAGAGATCTGGAAATCGCAGGGATCTCCAGAGAAGAGGACAATTCTTCCAATGAAGCCAGTTGTTCCCCTTCTCCTCCAGTAGGGGGCAGACTGGAGGAATTCCATTTGAACTGGGATCTCATCAATCCAGACAAATGGGTAAGGGAAATTGTCCAGAAGGGGTACTTACTGGAATTCAAGACTGCCCCCCCTTCTTCATCGTTTCGGACAACCAAGGTGAGACAGAAGTCGAGAACCCAGCAGATGCTAACAGCCATTCAAGCTCTATTAACCAACAGAGTCATAGAAGAAGTTCCTGCCAATCAGAAATTTCAGGGCTTTTATTCGACTCTTTTCTACACTATAAAGCCTTCTGGGGAACAGCGTCTCATCTTGGATTTGAAAGATCTCAACACCTTTCTATGGATTCAACATTTCAAAATGGAAACTGTCTCATCCACTCAAGTTGATACAGCAAGAGACATATCTCACTCGGATAGATCTGAGAGATGCATACTGTCACATACCAATACAAATACAACATCGCAAATACCTCAGATTCCACATATTTGGAAGACACTTCCAGTACAGAGCTCTGCCATTTGGCCTGGCATCGGCACCACGGATCTTTACAAAGATTATGGCAAACGTCATGGCATATCTGAGACAGAAATATTTCGTGAAAGTCATCCCATATTTGGACGACATACTGAGAATAGATACATCCTACAACAAAACAGTCAACAGTACCAAGATTTGTGTAGAACAGCTACAGAAACTGGGATGGATCATCAATTACAACAAGAGCTTCCTGAGGCCCTCACAGGAGCTGATATTCTTGGGAATAAACTTCAACACTCTAAGAGGTCAAGTGTCCCTGTCGTCAGAAAGGCAGCAAAGGATCATCAAACAGGTATGCAAGTTTCTTCAAAAAAGAAGACAAACAGCAAAAAATTATTCCAGACTACTGGGTCATCTAGCATCCACCTATCAAATAATCCCATGGGCTCGAATACATGCTCGCAGAACCCAAATACACTATCTAAAGTATTACAAAAGACAACCTCTCAATTTTCATCAACAAATTCCAATACCAAATCTGATCCGATTGGAACTGAAGTGGTGGACTCAGTCCATACATCTAGCAAAAGGCAGGAACCTAGCAGATCCAGATTGGCAGATTATACACACGGATGCCAGCGGAAAAGGTTGGGGAGGAATATGGAGGAACGAGACAGTTCAGGGGACATGGAGTCTTCAGGAAATAAAATGACACATCAATGTACTGGAACTACTGGCAGTATGGAAAACATTACAGCACTTCAGCCACAGACTCAGACAATTTCCAGTCTTAATCAAATCAGGCAATTCTACAGCAGTCCAGTACATAATGAATCAAGGAGGGACGCACAGCCCTCAATTAAACAACCTAGCCCTAAAGATCCTCCTTTGGGCAGAAAAACATCTACAAGCTCTCAGCCGCCTTCCTCCCCGGGCGACTAAACATTCAGGCAGATTTTCTCAGCCGGAATCAAATCAACCCGGGAGAGTGGGAATTAAACCCAAGAATATTTCAACAGGTGATAGCCAAATTGGGATGTCCAGAAATAGATCTCATGGCTACAATACACAACAGAAAATGCAAACAGTACATCTCCCGATGGAAGGAACCCCAGGCCATGGGACAGGATGCCCTGAAAACGCCATGGAAATTCGGGCTGGCCTACCTATTTCCTCCTCTTCCTCTTCTCACAGAAGTCATCAGAAAAATAAGACAGGACAAAGCAGAAGTGATCCTGATTGCTCCATACTGGCCAAGGAAACCATGGTTCCCAGACGCTATGAGAATGTTTCGCAGACCTCCAATACAACTTCCAGTATCTCCGGATCTCCTTCAACAAGGACCCTTGCTACACCCAAACCCAGCCTTCTTCCAGCTCAGGGCCTGGAGGCTGAGCGGCAATCTTTGAAATTACAGGGTTCTTCCGAGCCAGTTATTGAAACCATTCTGAAGGGCCGTAAGAAAACTTCTACAAAAATTTACTATAGAATATGGTCAATTTTTCACAAGTGGTGCACCAAAAATAATTTGGACAGATCTTCCATATCTCCAGAAAAAATTCTAGACTTCCTTCAGGAAGGATTCCAGAAAGGATTAAAATTGGCATCCTTAAAGGTTCAACTTTCAGCATTATCAGCAATCCTGGCCACTCCATTTGCAGAAAATTACCTTATTAGACGCTATCTTACATCTGTTTCCAAGATCAAGCCTACCATTAGGGCAACTATTCCTCCATGGGACCTTAACTTGGTATTACAACAATTAGCGGCACATCCATTCTTTGAGCCTCTGCAGCAAATCTCATTAAAATTCTTGACACTAAAAACCACATTCCTAATCGCTGTAACATCCGCTAGAAGGGTCAGTGAAATTCAAGCACTGGTAGCCAAATCCCCTTTCATATCCTTCCATCAGGATAAAGTAGTGCTGCGTCCAAAACCCTCTTTTCATGCCAAGGTGGTCTCTCAATTCCATCTTAATCAAGATATAGTATTACCTTCCTTTTGTCCTAATCCAGTTCATGAGCTTGAAAAAAGATTACATAACCTGGACCTGGTAAGGTGTTTACAAACATATCTGGCCAGAACAGAAGAATTCCGAAAATCCGATTTTCTCCTTGTCCATTTCGGAGGGAAATTCAAAGGAACAGCAGCATCAAAAGCTTCTATTGCCAGATGGATACGTGAATGTATATCCTCCGCATATGAGACAGCGGACCAGAGCCCACCTAAGGGTCTAAAGGCCCACTCAACTAGAGCCATGTCAACGTCATGGGCTCTTAAAGCTGCTGCCTCTCCAGAGGACATTTGTAAGGCTGCAACCTGGACATCTGTCTCTACATTTATTAAACATTATAGACTAGATCTACAAGCCTCGGCGGACGCTAAGTTCGGCTGGAAGGTTCTTGAAGCAGCCATCCAAAATTAACTCCTTAGCTACCCACCCTCTCTGGGTACTGCTCTGGTAAGTCCCACTCTATGCCGGGGATAGGACACAGAGGAAAAGTGAAATTTACTTACCGATATTTGTATTTCCTCTGTGTCCTTCCACGGCAACCCTCCCAGGTAATTACGGTATCTGTATCAGTCCATGCTATATAAACAAGCTATGAATCATGTTCTTGTTATTCGTTACTATACCTAACCTATTCTATCTTTCAGCTTGGACAAAATGTATAACAGCAGAGGAGAGGTAGCAGAAGAAATTTAAAGAAATCAATTGGTCCTACCCAGCTGGAAGGCAGAGCCAAAGCCCACTCTATGCCGTGGAAGGACACAGAGGAAATACAAATATCGGTAAGTAAATTTCACTTTTCTCATGGATGGGAAGCTCAAACTTAGTGAAAATGCTAATTCTACCTCTTGAAGTCCCTACCACTCCATGTACTGGCCAGATATATTCAGTCTCATATATTCAGTCTCTACCAAAACTCATTTTGGACTTTGTCTTGAGGGTAAACCCGCTCGTATCATTTACAAAATCCTGACGCACTCTGTTCAAAAATGAGGCTTCCTAATCTACCAGACTTCCTAATCTACCGTGGAGCTGTGACGATTTTGATGCTTTTAGAATTTTGTTCAGAATCTCTAACCTTAGACTGGCCCTACCTTCTGAAACCCTTGATGGGCTCCATAATTACCACAATTATTGTGGTAACATCTTCTCCCCCCCCCCCGAGTATTACAAGACACACTATCAGCAGCTTCAGCACTGGTGGCAACAGGCACAGCACTGGCAGCAGGCACAACACTGATGGCAGCAAGAGCAGTACTGACAGCAGGCACAGCACTGGTGGTGGCACTGTCAGCAGGTGCAGCATGTCTTGCAGCAGGCACAGGCAGCTGACCTGTCCTGCTCTCACTTCTTCTACTACCCTTTTGTTCCTCCCTTGACAGTAATTTCCCCAAAAACCCTTGGGGTGATTTAGGGGGACTGGACAGCATTGGTTCTGTAGTGCTCACATCCTCCTCAGACTCAGACTCTTGTTACTTGTCCTATTATTCTATGAATGTCAATTTTTTGTTCAATAAAATTTATTTAAACAAAAAAAAAGTTCCATTACAACTAGGGATGGGCGAAAATTTTCGACTCAAACTGAAATCAGCGAAAAATGGCACTTTCCACTTGGTGCAAACGTGCATATTTTCTGCTTTTTTTCACCTAGCTCATTCTATTGAAATCAGTGGGAACATTGAATTTACACACAACACAAAACAAATATTATTTTATTTCCCAAAGACATAGTATAAAAGGGGTATGAGGGTGCCTGTGTTGGTGGGGGGAAAGAATCTGTTGAACAGGGAATTTTTTTTTGGGGGGGGGGGTTTGTTTACTGGGAATATGATAGAGTATTTTGTAGAGGATGATTTGTTGTTAGAGGCAATATTGACACAATGTGGGTGCAATATCGGTTCAATAAGGACACATTAAGGAGGAGATATGGGTGCAATATTGACGCAATGTGGGTGCAATATGGGTTCAATAAGGATACATTAAGAAAGCAATATGAGTGCAATATGGATGCAATATTGACGCAATATGGGAGCAATAAGGACACATTAAGGAGGCAATATGGGTGCAATATTGGCAAAATGTGGGTGCTTCCTTAACGTGTCCATATTGAACCCATATTGCACCCATATTGTGTCAATATTGCACCCATATTTCCTCCTTAATATGTCCTTAATGTGTCCTTATTGAACCCATATTGCACCCATATTGCGTCAATATTGCACCCATATTGCTTCCTTAATTGTCCTTATTGAACTCATATTGCACCCATATTGCGTCAATATTGCTTCCTTAATGTGTCCTTATTGAACCCATATTGCATCAGTATTGCTTTGTTAATGAATCCTTATTGAACCCATATTGCATCAATATTGCATCCATACTGCACCCATATTGATTCCTTAATGTGTCCTTATTGCACCCATATTGCGACACGTTAATGCACAAAATAGTGAATGCTCCATTCGAAGCGATGAGAAATATAGAATTTGCAACACTTTGACGCAAAACTTTAAATGTGACACTTCAAACGACGCGGCAAAACACATGCAACACTTTATGATGCAAAACTTTACATGTAACACTTCAATAGTAAACCGGAGGGAGGTGGCCTTGTATGAATGTATCTGTCCTATTACTGGATGCTGAGTACTTATTTTAGAACCACACTGGTTTAGTGGACAAAGGTTAACAGTTCTTCATAAAGTTCAGAAGTTGCAGAACATTACAAGGTTTGTTGTTAATGTTAAGTTTTTCATAGCTCTGTACTCTATGTGCCTTGATGAGGCTGTTCTAATATGTAAATAAACTGTAACTTTTCTTTGCAATCACAAGTGGTTGTGCTAGTGTATTCTCTCTCTCTCTTTATTATTTTCATTTGCATTGCTATATGCCTTATACACTGAGCACTTAGACTATGCCTTCTAAGTATTGTATGTGCATACATATTTCCAGTTAACCTTTTGAGTGCCAGAGGTGTCTGCAAGGCATTGCAAAAGCAATGTGTTGCATATCCCTCTGGCACTCAAAGGTTTAAATGAGAACTAACTCCTCATAATACAACCCCCATACACACAGACACACACACATACACATACACTGTGTCTGATATGCATTTGTCTCACACACATACATACATACACTCTGATATGCATTTGTGACACACACACACACACACACACACACACTGTGTTTGATATGCATTTGTTTCACACACACACACACACACACACACACACACACACACACACATATATACACATACACATATACACACACATATACACACACATATACACACACATATACACATATACACACACACATATATACACACACATATACACATATACACACACACACACACACACATATATACACACACATATACACATATACACACACACATATACACACACACACGTACACATGCACACAAACATTCTCGCTCTCCCTCCCCTTCTTTCTCCCTTGTACTCTTGTCTCACTCCCCTGTGATGAAACAGACCTAACAACTGAAACAGAGCTACACAAGTGATACCAGAGATACAGTGCATTCTCTGTGGAATC
Source organism: Rhinophrynus dorsalis (assembly GCA_037306005.1). Classification (NCBI taxonomy): domain Eukaryota; kingdom Metazoa; phylum Chordata; class Amphibia; order Anura; family Rhinophrynidae; genus Rhinophrynus; species Rhinophrynus dorsalis. The sequence goes on along the minus strand of CM074718.1, from coordinate 294,219,029 downwards.
ATGTGTGTAGCTCTAATCCAATTGTTAGCTCTGTGGTATCACTGGTGTAACCCTATTTCAATTGTTAGCTCTGTGGTATCACTAGTGTAGCCCAATTTCAAGTCTAAGCTCTGTGGTGTCACTAATGTATGCCATTTCAATTTTAAGCTCTATGTTGTCACAGATGTAGACCCGTTTCCATTATAAGCTCTGTTGTACCTTTTTTTTATGTATTTAAACCCTTGGATGTCAAATAGGTACCTAATGCAATGCAATGCTTTGCAGTGCTTTGGTGACCTCTCTGGCATACAAGGGGGTTGAAGAACAATGAGCAAACCAAGAAAGCTTTGTGGCATATGGTAGGGGGCAAACTGGGGGGTGGGGGGGCCCAATTTGGGATCCTGCCTTGGGCCCTATGGAGACTTAATCCAGCTCTGTATACATCCCATGTGTTGACCTTACATGTGTACATATTTCTTCTGTTCATGGAGCCTCAGTCTCATTCATCTTTTATTATTAGGATCAGACTTACCCAGTATATCATATATGTTTGTTTATTACACATTTAACCCTTTAAGTGCTAGTGGCACTCAAAGGGTAATACTTCATATTAACTTATGTTTATTTATTCTCATCCATTTTATTTGAAACACGTGACATCATTTTTCCCAAGACTCCAGCAACCAGACATATTTCTTGAGCATTAAGGTATATTAATTGGACTGTTTTTCTTTTCTCCTGCTATTTTCTACTCTGTAACCAACAAATATTCAAAATATATACTTACTTGTATTTTTACTCAGGTGTCTGTGAACCCCAATTTCCAGGTCCAAGAATCAGATTTCACCAATAATGCAGTGCTTTGTGACCTGACGTATATGGGGAGTCATGTCATAACAAGGAATTGCCGCCTCTCCAGGTACTTATAAGGTCCATGTCACAAATATGGAAACAACATATGTACACTGGGTTAATTTTAATTAATTTTTCAAGGAAATGAAATATATTAAAATAAAGTAATAGAAAAGTGAAAAACTGACATTTCCTTTTTTCTTGCTTTGTGTTATGTTTTGCTAATTAAAGATTTAAAACAAATCTTTCAAAACCCATATATGTATCTGTTATAAAATAATCCACCCATGTTGTGACCAGTTGACATAAAAGGTTATTTCTCAAGTCATGACAAAGCATACCTGCTGTTCTGGTACACTTATGATTTTTATCAAGGTCCATGGCCAGTCCAGTGTAACATAAAAGTGATAGGCCACTGATGACTTAGCCACACACATTTCATTTGCTATAAAATTGTTACAGAATTGATGAGGTTAAAAAAGGCACCTTTCCCTGATCTCCAGTTGTTGATCTAGAGGAATGGAAGAACCTGAATATTTTTTGTTCCTGCCTACAAAATTACAGTTGGATTTCTTCTTGAATAAACATTCTTCCTCCTTGCATACCAAAATGTTGGAGGCTCTGAGGACGAACAAAAACACTAGAATCTTTTTTAACTGCTAATTACCACTCAGAAGCATAACGTTTTATCTCATATTATACTAGTCCTGTCTAAAAGGGCAGCAGTCCAGTTCAAAAATGATGGACAAGTCCCCTCTCCACGGTAACACCAGCTAACCCCAGACATACAGTACATTTCATCATTGTTGGGCCTCATCGGTGATGTACAGCTGGATTCCCTAGGCATTGAAAACAACGGGTCCACATCTGGATTACTCTTCACTCTTAAAGAGATATTTACATACCCAAATGTGAAAGGATCTGAGGACAAACAAAAGCGCAAGTGATTTGTTTTACGGCACCTTAACACCCAGAACAATAACATTTTAGCTTTCTATAGCCATTACAGTGGAGAAATTTTCAGTTACATATTAGACTAGTCCTGCCCAAAAGGGCATCCCAGATACATAATGATGGGCAAGTCCCCATTGCACAGGAAAACCCTACTGCACTTCCTGTATTTCAAGAATTACATGCCTTTTTTTCCTTGCTATTTATTTCTTTACATTTGCAGTTAATCACATTGGCTGTGATCTACTTCTTTTTCACTTGTTCCCTTGTATATACTGTTGAATATATTTCTGCAACCTAAAATTATTTATTGTCGGCACTTCCACCATTTGTGACATGTAGCCATCTCTAAGCATGTTCACAAATCTGCTTCCCTTAGCAGTCTGACAGGTTTCAAGTTTCCAGTTGAAAATCTCCCATAATCATAGAATGCCCAAGATGCACATCTTTCTTTCTTTGTAATAACTAGGCCTCAGCATTCTCATCAATATTTTGTGGTTTGTAGCATACACCCACAACACCTTTTTTATCTTTTACACCACCACCACAAATATCACCCCTTAAAACTGAATTTAGATTTGGTTTCACCCCCCCCCCATTAATCCTGTCTCTCCTAAACTTGGAATAACCATCTATATTTACAAGCCCAATCATGTGTATCTTCCCACCATGTTTTAGTTATACCAGTTCTGTCCAAATGCTCATTAACCACCAGCAATTCTAGTTCTCCCATTTTGCCTACCATACTTCTTACATTTACCAACATACAATTCATTATGATGTCTTTATGTATTTCACCCTATTTACCCACAGCGGGTCAACTTTTTTACAGAACTGATAACTGCATTAAAGATCTCAAAGTGACTATACTGATGGGACACAGAGAGACAGGAAGATCTGGGAATATAAACTGATAATCCAGTTTAACTCTCCGAACTGTGACTTGAACCATGACTTAAACCGTGACACTGAATTTGGCACATTATCCCTAAAAAATTAAGTATCTTGGTCCCTTTGAATGCCAGGGGATTGCACATATCATTGTAAGAATTTGGAGGGTTAACCCATACATTCTTTAGAGTTAGCCATCTCTGGCTAAATTCACTGGAGCTTAAAAAAGGTAATTAATCTTGTTTGCATTTTCTAGTCCACTTCAAAGAGACATTACTAGCACCTAGAGTATAATTTATGGTTCACACCAATAAGAATACTAATAGAATTTGCCCCCTTGGTGCCACAGAGAAATCCATTGCATTAGGTTGCAATGTGTTGGATGCCTCTCTGCGCTCAAGGGGTTAAATGTTAAAATAATGTGAATGAGTTTTAAAGTCGCATATTGTGTATTCAGCCTCTATTTTATTTTATAATGCCTAAAGAAGAGACATAGTTGTCTTGAAAGCTTGCATCCTAGAGCCACTCAGTTAGCCAATAAAGGTATACTTTTTACTCTACTAATCGCCTGCATTTTCTATGGCTAACACAGTACCACACTTCACCCAAATATAAACAAACACAATTTGGCTAGACTTTGGTAGGTGTTCTTCAAACATTCAGGTATGTCTATTTATTTTTGCATTTTCTGCACTTTCATTTATAGCGCAACCTCTATCCGGTCTAACTTTAGGTCTCCCTCCCCCCACAGTAAACAGACTGCAAAAACTGTTTCCTGAAACTGTACACCATAACCCAAATGAAAGCTGCTGACTGACGGTGAACTATTATTATAATTATTATTATTAATATTATTATTAAAATTATTGTCTTCAGTACCCCCACTCCCACTCCCCTGAGCCTCTTACATTTTGGTATGCTAGCTTTGGTATTAGCTTTATCTGAAATTTAAAAGCTCATTCACTCGGTTATTAAGGGACATTATGACCTATAAATAAATGGGATTTAGGGTTGAAGATTGGCTCTCTAGCCACATAGATGTATAAACCGCAAGCTCCATGACTCTGGAACCTAAGCAGATATGTTGCTGTTACCGGTATATTCTATTTATTTATTTTATTTAGAAAATGTTTAACCAGGAAGAATACATTGAGATTTCTCTAGTTTTCAAGTATGTCCTGGATAGTTTTCAGTTCAGGATTACATATTTACACAAACTGAGAAACATTATGTATACACACACAAATATAAATACATACACATATACATTACAGATTATATACTGTTTTTAGATATAAAGAAGCCTTTATTTTTAAGGATTTTTAGACTGGGAGAAGATCTGATTATTTCAAGCAGATTATTCCAGGCTTTTGGAGTTCTGAAGGAGAAGGCAGATCGTCCGGCTTCTGTCTTATATTGTGGTATACTCAGTGAGTTGTTAGCAGTGGATTGGAGGTTATAGTTAATACAGAGAGCTTGGAGTGAGCATACTGCTCAGGTAGTCCGGTAGTTTTCCAGAGAAGTGTTTGTGTACTAAGCAAGAAAGGTGAAGGGCACGTCTAGATTTGAGTGTTAACCAATTTAGTTCATTAATCATATCACAGTGATGAGTATGGCATAATGTGTGTCAAGTTTAATAAGATGGATTTATGGTGCTGGAGCATATACTATGTCCTCACAGTTTGACTGGCAGCAACATCTGTTGTACAAAACATTTTCTCACCAGGGTACTTAAACATGATTTGTTTCTAAGGAAAGTACTTATTTTGGGAAAAAGTTTGGAGGTTAACTTATCAATATGAAGACCAAAGGTGAGGATGGGGTTAAGCCACGTACCAAGATATTTGTAGGAGTCTACTGGGGCCAATTTATGATCAGGCTCTGTTACAATGGATAGGTGGGTATTGACGAGATTACACCGTTTTTGCTTTGTACCAAATACCATTGTGACCGTTTTGTCTTTGTTTAACCCCTTAAGGACCGGTGCGCGCACGCACAGCAGGCACTTGCGGACCACGGGGCATTTTTTTTTTATTGGCGCTTCCAGTTCAGGACTTCCGGAGCGGCGTGCAGCCGCGACGGGAGCCCTGAACGCCATGCCGTGCCAGAACCGTCATTCGTCCTTAAGTGCCGGACAGCTGTGACAGTCCTGGCACGGCAATGGTCCTTAAGGGGTTAAGAACAGTTTGTTCTTTGCTATCCATTTTTCAGCTTCAGAGAATTCATGTTGTAATATGGCTTCAAGTTGTGATAGTTTGAGATTTAAGCATAGATTATGGTATCACCTGCATACATATGTACAGCGCGGCAGAATTAGTTGGCGCTATATAAATAAAGAATAATAATAATATGTACAGAAGACGCTTTGCAAACAGCGGGCAGATAATTTATAAAAAGAGAAGTTAGAAGATTGCCTAGAATGGAGCCTTGGGGAACTCCACTTGTTACTATTAGCTGCATGTAGTCATTGTCAGCATCTGATATATACCGCATTCTGACTGATAAATAGTATCAGAACCAGTTTAGAGAATTATTACCAAATCCTTAGCTTTGGAGTTAGCTTATAAGAATATCATGGTCCACTGTGTTAAAGGCCTTTGCAATATCTAGGAAATAGCTCCAGTGAGTTGACCATTTTCCATGCCAGTCTGGATATCATACTTTTAGGAGGGCTGTGACTGTTGAGTGATGTGGACGAAAGCCTGATGGAAGGGGGGTGAAAAAACTGGTCTGTTGGTAATATTTATATAGTTGCATATGTAAACGTTTCTCTAGGATTTTAGATAATGTGGGGAGTAGGGATATTGGTCTGTAATTTGATACTACATCACCACTTTTGCCGATAGGAACACAACTCTAGCCACCTTCCAGGCTTTGGGCATATACCCGGATGACAAAGAGGCATTAATTAAATATGCAATAGGTTGGGCCGTGACCATGGCACTGAGCTTTAATTACATTGCTGGTAGTTGATCAGGGCTAGATTGGGATTTCATTTTTGGGTTGAGGAGGTGATCATATATTTTGCTTTCATTTACTGGAATGAAACTGAATTCATTAGCATAACTGGACCAGGTAGAAGGTGCCAGTAACTGTTTTGTGCACAGTTGTACTTAAGAATTACCTTTGTTTTGTTTAATCAGGGTGGTTGCACATCCAACAAAGTAGCTGTTGAATGCATTAGCTATTGCTATGGGGCACTGTATTGTTTCGTTGTGTATTTTTATGGTGTTTTTTAGGTGAGAATGGTTAGGGGGTTTGTAGAGGTTCTAATAACCTTCCAAAAGTTGGCCAGTTTTGATATGTTAATGTTCAAGTTGTCAGTAAAATATTGTGCTTTTGACAGTTTTGTTTGCTTTCTGCATGTATTCCTCAATTGCCCGTATGTAGTGTGGTCATAACCGGAGCCAGGTTGCTTAAATTTTGTCCGTAAGCCGTCTCTGAAACTGTATATCTCAATCAAGTCAGCTGAGACGCAGGGTAGATGGGCCCTCTAACCCTAATCTTCCTTAGTGGGGCATGGGTATTACACACTTGTGCAATTTCTTAAATAATTTAGGAAGGACTGAAGATTACATTTTCTAAATGAACTCGCAAGTATGACTTTGGAACATGATTTTATTTTGCTAACAAAGTAAACTTTGGAGTGATTGCTAAACACATTTGCTAGTATGCCTGAATCTTGGATTCTGCTTGTGCAGGATGAAAGGATCCAGTATAGCAGGGTATGGTTGAATATTTTAAGATTTATGCTAGTAGGGGAGGATATGAGCTGTGATAAGTTCAATGTTTTAAACAATGAACATATTTTTTTATTCCTGGAGTTTAGACAATTAATTTTAAAGACTCCAAGAACCATCAGACTAGGAAAAAAGATTGTGCAATTGCAAAGCGCTCCTGCGATTCAGTAAGAAATGGCAGACTATAGCAGTGTAGGCTGCGTGAATCTATATACAATATCAAGAACCTGAATAAATATAGATATAAAAATACAACAATAAAAGAGTTGCAAAAAATGCAGTGAATATAAGTGTTACGGTTTTCTGACACTCAGACAACGGTAAAAAGTAAAAACACAGTTTTATTTAAATAATGGTTAAAGAACAGCGCCCCTGGGGGCCAGGACAGGTATAAATGGTAATGACAATATACAGGACCAAGTATGTATAATGAAATATACAGATCAGGAAAGTGACATACAGGGGTTAATGTAGAGAAACTGAACAGTCTCAGTAAAATGATTAGCCAACGCCCAGGAGGTAATATAAGTCTCTTGATGGTGTGGAGGAAGGTGTATTGTGTGACTGAACTGAATCACTCTCAAAAGCTGTGCGATGGAACGCTTCAACAGACCAGCAAGATCAACCAGAGCCGAGCCAATACCACCTTAGTGGGATAACGGAGGAAAGCTACTGCCAGAGCTAATGGGACCAGAACCTGAATCGCCCTTAACATTCACTCAAAAGTAACCCTGTGTGTGCCAACGGGACCAGAGCCCTAAACACCCCTTGGGTGCCAGAACGGAGCAACACTGCACAAGCAATTAACGAGCCAGAGCACTAGTAGTGCGGTGGATAGCGTAACACATTTGAGCACTTTAAGACCAGAGCCAGGACACCCTTCCGGTGCCGTACAGAACACACGCTGCAAGAGAAAACTGGAGGTACCAACGCCAGCCGGCGCTATCACGGTGCTGCCCGAGCACCAGAACGGACAACTGCTCTGCTAGTGTGAATGGATAGGCTAGGTCTTAACAGCACAGGCTCAGGAAGTGTGATTAGCCAACGCCCAGGAGGTAATATCAGTCTCTTGATGGTGTGGAGGAAGGTGTATTGTGTGACTGAACTGAATCACTCTCAAAAGCTGTGCGATGGAACGCTTCAACAGACCAGCAAGATCAACCAGAGCTGAGCCAATACCACCTTAGTGGGATAACGGAGGAAAGCTACTGCCAGAGCTAATGGGACCAGAACCTGAATCGCCCTTAACATTCACTCAAAAGTAACCCTGTGTGTGCCAACGGGACCAGAGCCCTAAACACCCCTTGGGTGCCAGAACGGAGCAACACTGCACAAGCAATTAACGAGCCAGAGCACTAGTAGTGCGGTGGATAGCGTAACACATTTGAGCACTTGAAGACCAGAGCCAGGACACCCTTCCGGTGCCGTACAGAACACACGCTGCAAGAGCAAACTGGAGGTACCAACGCCAGCCGGCGCTATCACGGTGCTGCCCGAGCACCAGAACGGACAACTGCTCTGCTAGTGTGAATGGATAGGCTAGGTCTTAACAGCACAGGCTCAGGAAGTGTTAATGGCTCGAACGGAAACCCACAGGCTTGGCAAGTGTACAAGGATAGGCTCAATAAACTGAGGCTACAAGCACAGCAAGGGTTAATGCAGGTTCGGTAAAGGAGGCTACAGCTCAGCAGCGCTATGATGATAGACTCTGTGCAACAAAAGGCAACAGCTCGGTAAATGGAGAGATGATTAGTCAGAGCGACACAAACACAGTTCAGAATGTCGCCGGAAGGCGACTGGAATCGCACTGGAACACAGGATCAGATCACTGAGCAGGAACGTCAGCCGGAACCAGATCAATACACGAAGCAGGAACGTCAGCCAGAGCCGGGTCAATCACGGAGCAGGGTCGTCAGCCAGAACCGGGTCAATCACGGAGCAGGAACGTCAGCCGGAACCGGGTCAATCACGAGCAGGATCAGCAGAATAGTCAGATGAGCCGGGTCGGTACACAGGAACGCAGGAACACAGCAACAAGGCTCAGGATCAGGAACACCACGAAAGGGCATCTGACAGGTGCCGTGACCCCAGTATATAAAGGCACATCCTGGATGGGCCAATCAGCCTCCTCCAATGCACAGGTAACACCAAGCGATATTGACAGGGAATCAAGGGGACCGTGATAATAAGTCAATATAAGAAAATAAATAGGTGAATAATAAGTCTTTATCTCATAAAAATATGAATATGATGATGGAATGGAGATCTAAATAGAAATGGAGTAATGATGATGATGGAAAATGATGAAGATGATGATAATAATGGCTTCTCTCTAGTATATGCAGCAGATGAAAGTTGTGAAAGTGGCCTTGTCCACTTGTGAGAAACAATTGTACCTGTAGCAACTCAATAACAGTGCAAAATAACAAAAGAGAGAAGAAGAACTGATCTAAGTGTAGAGATTTGTTATAAAAAACAATTAATTAAAATGAGAGGTATTATACTCACAGTTGCCCTTCTTGGGCTTTATGCACATCAAAGGATCTTTCTTCTGTTAGCCGGCGTTCTGTGTTCTCCTGAACTCCTATCCGTGTCACCTGGTCCTTTAATTTTCGTCCTAGGAAAATTGATCTTTGAGCCGATGTAAAGGGCACATATTAGTAACAGCAATCTGGATGAAATGAAACGATCTTTAGAATGTTTTGAAACTATGTAGCTGTAGTATTTGTAAATGTTTACACTATTGCAAGTTCAGTGCCTCGTGCAAGAATTTCCATTAGGAAGCGGCAGCGACTCAGTCCGTCGCGGGATACTCAGGGAGGGGGTGGAGCGGAGAATAACCACAGGGGGCGTGGAGAAAGTCCCGTTGTCTGCTGAACACACAGACCGGCCCAAACGTTTTCGCAGACTCCTTTCTGCTTCCTCGGGGGCATACAACAAGAAGTGTCCAAAGTGCATTCTTATATAGTTAAAAACAAATTGCAATAAAATTAAGTAATCATACATGTTTGAACTTCCTGCAAACTAAACAGCTAACTCTAATGCCATCCTCTGTGAGACACTCAAGAGTATCCAGAAAAAGAAGAATGTGACATGAACAATTTGTAAAAAATGAAAAATTACTTCAAATAAAATAATCAATAAATCAATAAAAACCTATAATCAATAATCAATAAAAACCTACATAATTAGAAACTGTAAAGTGATTAAAGAGGAGAAGCCTCTGTTGAAAATTGTATGGAACGGATATTAAAATCAATAGTAAAATGAAAGGTAAAACCGCATTAGTTAAAATTATAATGTGATGACTATATACCAGTGTGAGCTATATATTAAACCGTGATCGTTTACAAGTATGTGAATGTGAAAAATGAGTAAGTGCTGGTTGATTACAAAGTGTGAACCAAGTATTTGAGAAGTGTAGCGAACTTTTGCTACATAAATAATGCAATGATACTTTGTAAGTGGAAAGCGTAGATTAATAGGAAATATTGTTGCAGTGAAACAACAAATGTTTCTAATGCAACCACATTTAAACCAATCGGTAAAAACTGAGTGAAATTTGTATGGAATGTGGGAGGCAGAATGATAATCGGAATGTTTTTAGTGACTGGGTTGTGATAAATGTGATAGGTGGTGTGTGAGTAAGGTGTACTGGGTGTTCAAAATAATATAACAAAATTAAAATATTGTGTTTTTAGGACGAATATTGTTGACCACCAAAGAATTAATTAAAGAACAAACACGGTTGTAAAAATGTGAATAAAAAGATAATATATATATAACCTGTGACATTATAAAATAAATGCATCAATATTTGCCATATGATACAACACAGGATATATGTAAACATATATGAGAGTGACCCTGAAATGCGATTTCACCGAGCGCCTCCACAAAGTGCGAGTGCACGCGGTGATCTCACACTCTATTTGATGATTAGAGAGACATGCATGAAAAAAGACAAATCATGTATATTTGTTACCCAAAAGAAACATCCGCACATTTTATAAAAAGGCTACAAAATCAAAATCTATGTTAAGTCCCTTGGGATGCAAGGTTTGGATTTCATAAATCCAAAAGGATTCACGTTGCCTTAGTCTCAATAGTCTGCCCCCCCCCCCTGTAATTTACACCCACTTCTTCAATACCTATTACAGAAAGTTGTTGATGTTCACAATTGTGAGTGACCTTACAGTGGTTGGACAGACTGTGAGTCTCAAGTCCCTTCCTGATATTATTCAAATGTTCTGAAACTCTGATCTTAAGTTTCCTTTTTGTACAGCCCACGTACTGTAAACCACACACACAGGTCACAAGATATACCACAAAACAAGTGTTACAATTGATAAAAGATTTGATTTTGTATTCTTTTTTCATGGCATATGATGAAAACCTGCGTGATTTTCTTGCCCTTGATATGTTTACAGCAACTACAATTGTGTCTGGCACACTGAAACATGCCTATTGGGGGTGATATTAAACTATTCATAATTTTTGATGTTGCAGTTTTTTTTCCGTATATCACTTGGGGCCACAAAATTTGCAATATTACGATTTTTGCGAAAGATGACTTTTGGTTGTTTGCCTAATTGTGTTTGGAGGATAGGATCCTCCAATAGAATATGCCAATGTTTCTTTAAAATATGTTGTATATGTGAACTCTGACTCGTATATTTGGTAATAAAAGAAGTTTCCTGTGAAAAAGTAGGATTTTTCTTAGACTTATATTGTAAAATGTCCTGTCTTTTTTTAGATTTTTTGCGTTATTTTTAGCTTCTTCTACCAACTCCATGTTGTACTGTTTATTATGGAATTTTTTTGTTAAGACTTCTGATTCTTTATCAAAGTCTGAATCACGTGTACAATTTTGTCTCAGTCTCTGAAACTGGCTATAGGGAATATTGTTTAACCATTTTTTACTGTGACTGCTGGTAGCATGAAGATAGCTGTTAGTGTCTACTGCTTTTCTATGATTACTGGACAAAATTTTATTATCTTCATCTTGAAACAAAACAATGTCCAGAAATTCAATATGATAAGGGTCAATATGGCTGGTAAATACCAGGCCCATATTGTTGTTGTTAATGTATCTTATGAACTCATGGTATTTTTCTAGAGAGCCATTCCAAACTAATAGCATATCATCAATATATCTCCCGTAATATGTAATACATTCTGCAAAGGGGTTGTTTGTATGTATGTGGTCCGCTTCCCACTTACCCATATATATTGTACAGCGCTGTGGAATTAGTTGGCGCTATATAAATAAAGAATAATAATAATAATATAGATTTGCATAAGAGGGAGCAAAAGTTGAACCCATAGCAACTCCTGTTTTCATCATATGCCACGAAAAAAGAATACAAAATCAAATCTTTTATCAATTGTAACACTTGTTTTGTGGTATATCTTGTGACCTATGTGTGTGGTTTACAGTACGTGGGCCGTACAAAAAGGAAACTTAAGATCAGAGTTTCAGAACATTTGAATAATATCAGGAAGGGACTTAAGACTCAGTCTGTCCAACCACTGTAAGGTCACTCACAATTGTGAACATCAACAACTTTCTGTAATAGGTATTGAAGAAGTGGGTGTAAATTACAGGGGGGGACAGACTATTGAGACTAAGGCAACGTGAATCCTTTTGGATTTATGAACTCCAAACCTTGCATCCCAAGGGACTTAACATAGATTTTGATTTTGTAGCCTTTTTATAAAATATGCGGATGTTTCTTTTGGGTAACAAATATACATGATTTGTCTTTTTTTATGCATGTCTCTCTAATCATCAAATAGAGTGCGAGATCACCGAGTGCACTCGCACTTTGTGGAGGCACTCGGTGAAAGCGCACTTCAGGGTCACTCTCGTATATGTTTACATATATCCTGTGTTCTATCATATGTCAAATATTGATGCATTTATTTTATAATGTCAAAGGTTATATATATTATCTTTTTATTCACATTTTTACAACATTGTTTGTTCATAATTAATTCTTTGGTGGTCAACAATATTAGTCCTAAAAACACAATATTTTAATTTTATTATATTATTTTGAACACCCAGTACACCTTACTCACACACCACCTATCACATTTATCACAACCCAGTCACTAAAAACATTCCGATTATCATTCTGCCTCCCACATTCCATACAAATTTCACTCCGTTTTTACCGATTGGTTTAAATGTGGTTGCATTAGAAACATTTGTCGTTTCACTGCAACAATATTTCCTATTAATCTACGCTTTCCACTTACAAAGTATCATTGCATTATTTATGTAGCAAAAGTTCGCTACGCTTCTCAAATACTTGGTTCACACTTTGTAATCAACCAGCACTTACTCATTTTTCACATTCACATACTTGTAAACGATCATGGTTTAATGTATAGCTCACACTGGTATATATTCATCACATTATAATTTTAACTAATGCTGTTTTACCTTTTTCATTTTACTATTGATTTTAATATCCGTTCCATACAATTTTCAACAGAGACTTCTCCTCTTTAATCACTTGACAGTTTCTAATTATGTAGGTTTTTATTGATTATTTTATTTGAAGTAATTTTTCATTTTTTACAAATTGTTCATGTCACATTCTTCTTCTCTGGATACTCTTTTGAGTGTCTCACAGAGGATGGCATTAGAGTTAGCTACTTAGTTTGCAGGAAGTTCAAACATGTATGATTACTTAATTTTATTGTAATTTGTTTTTAACTATATAAGAATGCACTTTGAACACTTCTTGTTGTATGCCCCTGAGGAAGCAGAAAGGAGTCTGCGAAAGCGCTTGGGCCGGTCTGTGTGTTCAGCAGACAATGGGACTTTCTTCACACCCCCTGTGGTTATTCTCCGCTCCACCCCCTCCCTGAGTATCCCGCGACTCCACGATGGACTGAGTCACCGCCACGTCCTAAAGGAAATTCTTGCACGAGGCACTGAACTTGCAATAGTGTAAACATTTACAAATACTACAGCTACATTGTTTCAAAACATTCTAAAGATCGTATCATTTGATCCATATTGCTGTTACTAATATGTTCCCTTTACATCGGCTCAAAGATCAATTTTCCTAGGACTAGTTCAGGAGGACACAGAACGCCGGCTAACGGGAGAAAGATCCTTTGATGTGCATAAAGCCCAAGAAGGGCAAATTTGAGTGTAATACCTCTCATTCTAATTCATTGTTTTTTATAATAAATCTCTACACTTAGATAAGTTCTTCTTCTCTCTTTTGTTATTTTGGGCTGTTATTGAGTTGCTACAGGTACAATTGTTTCCAAGAACCACCAGCTTGCTTTTCTTGTTTTGAGTGTTAATCTCCTTTAGGTGATGGACTGTGTCTGTAAGGGACTGCACTGGTGTATTTGGCAGTCTGTAGATGCCAACAATTTGTTTTGAATATGGAAGAAAATTTTGCCAGCAATGTATTCATAAGTATCAGTGTTATGAGAGTCATTTAAAAGTGTAAAGTTTATAGGTGGCTGTATGTTTATGATTACACCTCCTCCTTGGTTTGCATGGTCTTTTCCTAATATCCTTATATGGTAACAGCAGTATCAGGTATTTTAGGGCTTAACCAGGATTCAGTAAGAATAAGGATTTTTGGCTTGTATGCATAATACCATGCTTTTAGTTCATCCATTTTGGGCAGTATACTGCGTATGTTGCAGTGCACAAAAAAAGAGACCTTTTTTTTAAAGTTGATGTTGCCATTTATTGCTATTTGAGGGCCATAGTTGGTTTCTATGTAATTTGACAAGGCAAGTAATAAAATGCATAAAAATGTAGTGAGTTGTTTACGGTGAGCATATAGTGGGGCTAGGTGAGCTTTTTTTTTTTTTTTTAATACTATCCACCAGCATTTAGAGGGTAGTACATATGTATGCAGAAGTCCATGGTGGATTAATATGTTATAGTGCAGGTGCAGAGCATGTTTGCAGGGATAAAAGGAAATCTGTATTAAAAGTGGAATGGTTATGATTAGAACAGATAGTAGTAATATGTTCATGCTGGCATGCATGGGACAAGTGTAGCAGGGGAGAGGGGAACAGGTAATCAGAAACCAGGTAAGATATAACATCTAAATAAGGTGGCTTAGTAAGATAATTTTATACTTTATTAATTTATTAATATTTATTTAACCTCTTCCCTCCAATTCCACTTTATTCCTTTTTGTTTACTTGCCTGTTTATAATTGGTTGAGCTGCAGTAGATGTCTTTCTCTCCTGTCAAACTCTCATGTTCAACTCTCAAAACACTTTGACCCAGGTGTGCTTTGAGATACAGGTGCTGATGATTCACCCCCTTGAAATTCCCCCCTATTTGTCCCTGAATTTAATCCCTTAAAGACCCATGACGGCCTTGGCACGTCATGGGTTGGCAAGCCATAAGGACCCATGGCGTGCCTGGACCATCATGGATTTCAGGGCTCCCAGCACAGCTGGAGATCTGAACCAGTTTATATATTCAAGAAATGGAATAATGGAGGTATATGTTTTAGACTGTTGGCAATTTAGAGAATTTTAACTCTTACATCTGTGCATTGTTTAACCCTGTGAGTGCCAGAGAGGTCCACAACAGATTACGCTGCAATGTGTTGACTATCCCTCTGGCACTGAAAGGGTTAAACTATGCACAGATGTGAGAGTTCAAATTGTCCAAATTGTCAACAGTCTAAAACTATCTGGTATCCTAAAGGTATAGTATGTTGCTCTACAGTTTAAATATTTAGGTAGTTGAAGAAACAGAACTTTAGTTGTGGTCAGGGCTTCCACAGTATGTTACCGTTTAAGAATTGCTGTCCCCCTCAGCTTTCATAGCCTCAGGGGATGAGCGATGAAAGTGACCTGAAAAGAGGGCCACCTTAATAAGTCCTTAAAGAAAGGGTGTTGGTGGGGGGGGCACAGACGAATGCTCCCCGTGGGAGAGGCTGTGGCCCGTTATTGAAGGGATTGCAGCCCCTCTCACAAATGCAGGCCCAGCCTTCAACATGTGGTCAGGGCTTCCAGTGTATGTTACCGTTTGGAGGATTGCTGTCCCCCTGAGCATTCGTAGCCTCGGGGGATTAGTGACGAAGGTGACCTGAAAAGAGGCAAAAGAGACTGGACAGATGCCACTTGTTTATAGGCTTGTGTAAAGATGACACATTATGAGCTATGTTAGTAATGGCTCTTTGGATTCTGTTGTAGGGTTAGGGATATACCTATTAAAGGATGCGGATTGCCATCTACTGAGTTGTATAATGTGAGTGGGCACTTGATTCCTAGGGGCTGATGATGCTGCTCCTATCCTGAATGAATGACTTGAGTACTGATTGGAATTGTAGCCTAGACGTGACAGAATGGTGTGTATATCACGAGTGAATATGTTGTGATGTGTGGCCTGATAGGAGTGGAAAGAGTGACTGTGATCTTAGTGCTGTTGGATGATGGTAGTGAGGTGAGGTAGGGATTGTAGGGGCAACATAGATCGTGAGTGGCAAAGTATGGGATGAAGTGACCGGTGTGAGACTGATCAGTTTAGAATGAGTGATGAATAGAGTGAGGTGATCTGAGTGGCGGATGAGATAATCCCCTTGCACAAAATCTTGATCTCACACGACAGGAGAACTCACCCATGCGGAGAAAGCCAAAGAGGGCTGCATAGTGCTTGGAAAAAGAATGCTAGGAATGTTGTATTGTACATACTGTATGATGTAACTGGATGTTATTACAATAAGAATGTTGTATTGGTACATGCAGTATGGTGTACCTGGACGTTGGTTACAATAGGCGTGTTGTAGTGGTGCATGCGGTATATACTGCTTGGAAAATGAATGATTGCCCTTCGGTATTATTTCATGATGACTGAGGTAGTCTATGAAGGATGAGATCTAGTTTGACATAGAAGGTTTGGATTCCTGTGTTAGTCTGGAGTGTAATTATCATCTATGGTAGTGAGGTGAGTTAGGGATTGTACGGGCATCATTGATTGTGAGTGGCGAAGTATAGGATGAAGTGATAGGTTTAGAGTGAGTGATGAATAGAGTGAAGTGCTCTGAGTGGCAGATGAGATAATCCCTTCACACAAAACCTTGATTTCACTCGACAGGAGAACTCGCCCATGTGGAGAAATTCAAAGAAGGTTATGCATATTGCTTGGAAAATGATCGCCCTTGGGTATTACTCCATGATGACTGATGTAATCTACGAAAGATGAAGATCTTGTTTGACATAGAAGGTTTGGATTCTTATGTTATAGTTTGGAGTGTAATTACCATCTTGGCGAATGAGTAAGGATTGAGTGTATGGTGTGACCGGCTGTTGGTTATAGTGGGATTGTAGCGCGGGTGCCTAGGGTATGATGTAAGTACGTTGGTATAATGGGAATGTTACATGATGCATACAGTATGGAATGACTGGACTTTGGTTACAATGGGAATGTTGTATCTCTTCATATGGTATGCTGTAACCGGACCTGGTTATTATAGGAATGTTGTATTAGTACATATGGTGTGTGTAACTGGACATTGGTTACAATAAGAATGTTGTATTGATACATACTGTATGGTGTGACTGGACATTGGCTACAATGGGAATGTTGTATGGGTACATACAGTATGGTAGCTTGAGGTTTTTTTACAATAGGAATGTTGTATTGTACATACCGTATGATGTAACTGGACATTATTACAATAAGAATGTTGTATTGGTACATGCAGTATGGTGTACTTGGAGGTTGTTTACAATAGGCGTTTGTAGTGGTACATACAGTATATACTGCTTGGAAAATTGATGATCGCCCTTGGGTATTACTTCATGATGACTGAGGTAGTGTATGAAGGATGAGATCTAGTTTGACATAGAAGGTTTGGATTCTTGTGTTAGTCTGGAGTGTAATTACCATCGATGGTAGTGAGGTGAGTTAGGGATTGAAGGGGCATCATTGATTGTGAGTGGCAAAGCATAGGATGAAGTGACCGGCATGAGATTGATCGGTTTAGAGTGAGTGATGAATAGAGTGAAGTGCTCTGAGTGGCGGATGAGATAATCCCTTCGCACAAAACCTTCATCTCACTCGACAGCAGAACTCGCCCGTGCGGAGAAAGTCAAAGAGGGCTATTGTCACAGTCCTGTAAGAACACTCAGTTAGGTGGGGTTAAGAAAAGCTTTACTGAAAATAAATGACAAAAGTAATCACCCTACTCAGGTCCAGATGAGGTCAGTACCGTGTTACTTTCCAAATCTGACGCAGGTCAGGATGGACGGAAATATCACTGGCAAGTGACCAAGTCCCTAGAATGATAGGGATAGTGGAGGCAGCACAGGTAGGACACTGGCAAGTGACCAAGTCCCTAGAACGCTAGGGATAGCGGAGGCAGCACAGGTAGGACACTGGCAAGGCTATAAAGTGTGATCCTTCGGCCTCTGTGAAGAGGTAAGGCTTGAATGTGTAATCCTTCAGCCTCTGCGAAGAGGTAAGGCTTGAAAGTGTGATCGATCGGCCTCTGTGAAGAGGTAGGGATAAGAAAATGTGATCCTTCGGCCTCTGCGAAGTGGTAAGGCTTGAAAGTGTGATCCTTTGGCCTCTGAGAAGAGGTAAGGCTTGAAAGTGCGATCCGTCGGCCTCTGCGAAGAGATAGGGATAGAAAATGTGATCCTTCAGCCTCTGCAAAGAGGTAAGGATTGAAAGTGTGATCCTTCGGGCTCTGTGAAGAGGTAAGGATTGAAAGTGTGATCCTTCGGGCTCTGTGAAGAGATAAGGATTGAAAGTGGGATCCTTCGACCTCTGCGAAGAGGTAAGAATTGAAAGTGAGATCCTTCAGCTTCTGCAAAGAGGTAAGGATTGAAAGTGTGATCCTTTGGCCTCTGCGAAGTGGTAAGGCATGAAAGTGTGATCCTTTGACCTCTGTGAAGAGGTAAGGCTTGAATGTGTAATCCTTCAGCCTCTGCGAAGAGGTAAGGCTTGAAAGTGTGATCCTTCGGCCTCTGTGAAGAGGTAGGGATAAAAAAATGTGATCCTTCGGCCTCTGCGAAAAGGTAAGGCTTGAAAGTGTGATCCTTCGCCCTCTGCGAAGAGGTAAGGCTTGAAAGTGTGATCCTTTGGCCTCTGCGAAGTGGTAAGGCTTGAAAGTGTGATCCTTTGGCCTCTGAGAAGAGGTAAGGCTTGAAAGTGCGATCCGTCGGCCTCTGCGAAGAGAGAGGGATAGAAAATGTGATCCTTCAGCCTCTGCAAAGAGGTAAGGATTGAAAGTGTGATCCTTCGGGCTCTGTGAAGAGATAAGGATTGAAAGTGGGATCCTTCGGCCTCTGCGAGGAGGTAAGGATTAAATGTGATCCTTCGGTCTCTGCTAGGAGGTAAGGATAGAAGCGTGATTCTTCGGCCTCTGTAGGTAGGCGAGGATTGATTATGATCCTTCAGCCTTTATGAACAGGTAAGGATTGGAGTGTGTGTGCTTTGCTTCAGTGAAGAGGTAAGGATTGGGGTGATAATGGTGAGTGTAGACCCCATCTCTGTCATGAGATGGGTGGTGTGAGTGACCTGCTTGTAGACTGAGGGGATGATGAGCAATGGGAATGTTGTATTTTTACATACTGTATGGTGTGACCGGCTGTTGGCTATAGTGGGATTGTAGCGAGGTTGCCTAGGGTAGGATGCAAGTACGTTAGTATAATAGGAATGTTACTTGATGCATACAGTATGGAATGACTGGACTTTGGTTACAATAGGAATGTTGTATCGCTTCATATGGTGTGGTGTAGGAATGCTGTACTAGTACATACAGTATGTGTAACTGGACATTGGTTATAATAGGAATGTTGTATTGATGCATACTGTATGGTGTGACTGGACATTGGCTACAATGGGAAAGTTGTATTAGTACATACAGTATGTGTAACTGGACGTTGGTTACAATAGGAATGTTGTATTGTACATACCGTATGATGTAACTGGACATTGTTACAATAAGAATGTTGTATTGGTACATGCAGTATGGGGTAACTGGACGTTGGTTACAATAGACGTGTTGTAGTGGTACATACAGTATGGTGTAACAGGACACTAGTTACAATGGGAATGTTGTATTGGTACTTACAGTATGGTGTAACTGGACGTTGGTTACAATGGGGATGTAGTATTAGTACATACAATATTGGGTGACTGGACGTTGGTTACGATGGGAATGTTGTATTGGTACATACGGTATGTAATAACTGAATGTTGGTTACTATAGGAATGTTGTAGTGGTACATCAGTATGATGTAACTGGATGTTGGTTACAATAGGAATGCTGTATTGGTACATACAGTATAGTGTAACTGGACGTTGGTTACAATGGGAATGTAGTAGTGGTACATACGGTATGGAGTAACTGGACGTTGTTACAGTAGGAATGTTGTAGTGGTACATACAGAATGATGTAACTGTACACTGGTTACAATGGAAATGTTCTAGTGGTACATACGGTATGTAATAACTGGACATTGGTTACTATAAGAATGTTGTAGTGGTACTTCAGTATGATGTAACTGGACATTGGTTACAATAGGAATGTTGTATTGGTACGTACAGTATGGTGTAACTGGACATTGGTTACAATGGGAATGTTGTAGTGGTACATACAGTATTGTGTAACTGGACATTGGTTACAATGGGAATGTTGTAGTGGTACATACAGTATAGTGTAACTGAACATTGGTTACAATGGAAATGTTGTATTGGTACATACAGTATGTAATAACTGGATGTTGGTTACAATAAGAATATTGTATTTGAACATATGGTATGGTGTAACTGAACGTTAGTTATAATGTAATGTTGTATTGGTACATACAGTATGGTAACAGTACGTTGGTTACAATGGGAATGGGAATGGAAATGGGTACATACAATATGGGGTAACTGGACGTTGGATACCATGGAATGTTGTATTGGTACATATGGTATAGTGTAACTGGACGTTGGTTACAATAGGAATGTTGTATTGGCACATACAGTATGATGTAACTGGACGTTGCTACAATAGGAATGTTGTATGGGCACATACAGTATGATGTAACTGGACGTTGCTACAATAGGAATGTTGTATGGGCACATACAGTATGATGTAACTGGACGTTGCTACAATAGGAATGTTGTATTGGTACATACAGTACGGTATAACTGAACATTGGTTTCAATGGGAATGTTGTAGTGGCACATCCAGTATGGTGTAACTGGACATTGGTTACAGTGGGAATGTTGTATTGGTTCATACAGTATGGGGTAACTGAACGTTGGTTGCAATGGAATGTTGTATTGGTAATTACGGTATGGTGTAACTGGAAGTTGGTACGATAGGAATGTTGTATTGGTACATACAGTACGGTATAACTGAACGTTGGTTACAATGGGAATGTTGTATTGGTTCATACAGTATGGGGTAACTGAACGTTGGTTGCAATGGAATGTTGTATTGGTAATTACGGTATGGTGTAACTGGAAGTTGGTACTATAGGAATGTTGTATTGGTACATACAGTATGGTGTAACTGAACGTTGGTTACAATGGAAATGTTGTATTGGTACATACAATATGTAATAACTGGATGTTGGTTACAATAAGAATATTGTATTGGAACATATGGTATGGTGTAACTGGACGTTGGTTATAATGTAATGTTGTATTGGTACATACAGTATGGTAACAGTACGTTGGTTATGATGGGAATGGAAATGGGTACATACAATATGGGGTAACTGGACGTTGGATACCATGGAATGTTGTATTGGTACATATGGTATAGTGTAACTGGACGTTGGTTACAATAAGAATGTTGTATCGGTACATACAGTATGGTGTAATTGAACGTTGGTTACAATAGGAATGTTGTATTGGATGTAACTGGACGTTGCTACAATAGGAATGTTGTATTGGTACATACGGTATGGTGTAACTGGACGTCGGTTACAATAGGAATGTTGTATTGGTACATATGGTACGGTGTTACTGAGCGTTGGTTACAATAGGAATGTTATATTGGTACATACAGTACGGTGTAACTGAACGTTGCTTACAATAGGAATGTTGTATTGGTACATACAGTATGATGTAACTGGACATTGCTACAATAGGAATGTTGTATTGGTACATACAATATGGTGTAACTGGACGCTGGTTATGATGGGAAATGTTGTAGATGTACATACAGTATGGAGTAACTGGATGCTGGTTACAATGGGAATGCTGTATTGGTAAGTGAACAGCATAAATGGTTTGGAATTTATCATGAATGTGGCGTATTTATAGCTTAAGTATGCAATGAAGGAATGGAGCAGTTTATCCCAGTGTTGGAGTAAGGTTTAAGATCATGTGTAGATGGTATTGTACTACCTATTTACATATATATATATGCCCACTGGAAGATGGCGTTCCTTAAATCTGACTGAAAGGGGGGAGGGGAGTGAAGATAGATAGGGAGGGACGTTACTATGAGTATACAAAAGGTAGATAGAGATAGACAACTGGTTCTGACCTGGGAAGTTACTGGATCATTAACCCCTTCAGTGCCGAATTGAGCTTTCTCGTGGTACCTTACATGAAGAGAATTTTACATCATGCAAAAAACTATGATGTCATAATGACAAAGTGAAAATTTATTCAGTTTGCTAAAATCACATAATATGTATCAAAAACATTTACCTTGATTGAAAAAGTTTCAATTATTTGAAAAAGCCCCGAGTCCCCAGAGTAAAAAAAAAATACCAAATTTGTATAGTTTTACCTACGTCCATGGCTAGCGTAGAGCCCTAATCACCAGCAGCGCAAAATGACATTTTCAACTTTATAAACTAATATGCGCATTCTAGGGTTTTTGTGGTAAAACTACCCTAAAACAGTGGAATAACTAAATAAAACTATATATTTCTGAAAAGTAGACAATCTGCCGCATCTAATGAGGGGTAACTTGCCTTCTTACCCCAAGCCTGGTGTGCACAAATGCCTCCAGAAGGTGGCGCTAATGAAAAAAAAAGGCATTTTCTTACATTTCTGCCCCTTCAAATGTACTGAAATTTATGAAAACCATGGCATTTCCAACTGTATTCATTAGCTAGTTTAACTATCTCAGGGGGTGCTAGAAGTGCAAAACGACACCTACTACAACCTCAAATTTTTCTAACATTTTCTCAAATATTACTTGTCTGTACACAAATGGTTATAACAACTACAGAAGTAAAGAAAGGGTACACAGACCATACCATTTTGAAAAGAAGACACCCTGCCGCATCTATTGATGGGTGACTTGCTTTGTTACCCCAAGCCTGGAGTGCACAAATGCCTCCAGAAGGTGGCGCTAATGAAAAAAAAGGCATTTTCTTACATTTCTGCCCCTTCAAATGTACTGAAATTTGCGCAAACCATGGCAATCCCAACTGTATTCATTAGCTAGTGCTCTTAGGAGAAAAATGACACCGCATTGGTATGAGTTTAACTACCTCAGGGGGCGCTAGAAGTGCAAAATGACACCTACTACAACCTCAAATTTTTCTAACATTTTCTCAAACATTACTTGTCTCTACACAAATGGTTATAACAACTACAGAAGTGAAGAAAGGGCACACAAACCATACCATTTTGGAAAGAAGACAACCTGCTGCATCAAATGAGGGGTGAATTGCCTTCTTACCCCAAGCCTGTTGTGCCCAAATGCTTCCAGAAGGTGGCACTATAGGAAAAAAATGGCATTTTCTTACATTTCTGCCCCTTCATCTGTATGGAAATCTGTGAACCATGGCATTTCCAACTGTATTCATTAGCTAGTGCTCTTAGGAGAAAAATGATACCTCATTGGTATGAGTTCACCTACCTTAGGGGGCGCTACAAGTACCAAACTACACCTATTGCAACCCCTAATTTTGCTAACATTTTCTCAAACATTACTTGTCTGTACAAAAATGGTTATAACAACTAGAGAAGTGAAGAAACGCTACACAAACTTACCATTTTGGAAAGAAGACAACCTGCCGCATCTAATGAGGGGTGAATTGCCTTCTTAACCCAAGCCTGTTGTGCACAAATTCTTCCAGAAGCTGGCACTAAATGAAAAAATGGCATTTTCTTACATTGCTGCCCCTTCATCTGTATGGAAATCTGTGAAAACCATGGAATTTCCAACTGTATTCATTAGCTAGTGCTCTTAGGAGAAAAATGACACCCCACTGGAATGAGTTGACCTACCTTAGGGGTGCCAGAAGCACATCACTACACCTACCTGTTTGCTTCTTCCAAAATGGCGGCTTGTACTAAAATGTCCATAACTGTTAGAGACATGAAGGAAAGGTATAGAAGGTATACCATTTTGGAAAGTAGACATTCTCCCGCATCAATTGTGGGGTCACTTGCCTTTCTACCCCCTGGGCTGAAGTGCACAAATATTTCCAAAAGGTGGCACCATGGGAATAAATACATGTTTTTTTACATTTCCACCACTTCAAAGATACTAAAATCTTTGAAAACCATAACATTTCCTGCTGTATTCAGTACCTGCTACCAACATGAGAAAAATGGTAGCCCATTTGTGTGGGTTAACATACAATATGTGGGTGCTAGGAACACGTACGTAAACCTGACACTTCTGTTTTTGAAATTATCTGCTTGCACTAAAATGGTTATAACCATAATAGATATGCAGGAAAGGTAGAGAAACAATGCCATTTTGGAAAGAAAACAACCTGTCGCATCTAATGAGGGGTCACTTGCCTTCTTACCCAAAGGCTGGTATGCACAAATGCTTCCAGGAGGTGGCGCTAGTGGGGAAAAAAGGCATTTTCTTACATTTCTGCCCCTTCAAATGTATGGAGCTCTGTAAAAACCATGGAATTTTCAACTGCATTTGTTTGCTAGTGCTCTTAGGAATCAAATGACACCCCATTGGTATGAGTTGAACTACCTTTGGGGGGTGCTAGAAGTAGAAAACTACACCTACTACAACCTCTGATGTTTCTAACATTTTCTCAAAATTGATTTGCCTGTACGAAAATGGCTATAACACCTTCAGAACTGAAGAAAAGGTAGATAAACCATACCATTTTGGAAAGAAGACAACCTGCCGCATCTAATGAGGGGTCACTTGCCTTTTTACCCCTGTTAGTTGGTACAACTATTTCCAGAATGTGGTGCTACAGGAAAAAAAAATTTTTTTACACATCAGTCACTTCAAAGATACTAAAATGGTTCAATGGCGTGGGATTTCCTAGGAGGACTTCTTGCCAGCCTAAGAAAAATGGCACCCCACTGCTGTGGGTTGACATACCAATTAAAGCTACAGGAGTGCAGCTACCAGTGAAACATGAATGGGAAAGCAAACAGTGTATGTGTGATTTTATGGCTAACAGATGAAAGAAGCTAGGGCGTCAGCCAGTGTACGTGCGGACCTGTGACTACAAGTGTAACAAAGTTTGTGGGAGGGTGAGGGATTAGGCAGTGTGTGTGGGTATGAGCAGAGGAGCAAGGATGGTGGTGATGGTGGGGCAGTGTTTGATAGTGTGTATGGGAGATCTGTGACTACCAGTGTGCAATGTATGTCCCCTCATACAAAGCACTGCGTTGGACCCCCCCCCCTCCTGTGGCACGTGCATTTTTTGGGGCTTTTTCCCACAATATTTTTGTATAGACCTCGTTGGGGGCATCAGAACCCATACAATGAGGTCTAAATAAAAAATAAAGGGGGAAAAAAATCCTTTGTGTGCCACAGGGGTGTCCAGTGGATTGCAAAGCAATGCATTTGGGCCCCTGTGGCACACAAAGGGTTAATTTTTTTTAATTGTTACTTTGCATTCAGATGGCCACCAAACAAGCTCTGATCACAAAGTAATGATAAAAGGTCCTGTGTGTGCCACAGGAAGGGAGTCTGCATTGAACCCCCCCCTCCCAGTGGCACATACAGGGTTAATTTTTGTTTTAATTTATTTTTTTATTATATACCTCATTGAGGGGCATCAGGACCCCCTGATCCCTCCCCAATGAGGTCTTAGTAAAAAAAAAATATATATGTCCACAAACAGAGTGACCCTGTGAGTGCCACAGGGGTCTCCAGTGCATTGCAAAGCAATGCATTGGATCCTTGTGGCACTCAGAGGGTTTTTTTTTTATCATTACTTGGTAATCAGAGCTTGTTGGGGGGCCATCAGGACCAATCATGATGGCCCCCCAACAATCTCTGATAACGAAGTAATGATAAATGCCCTGCATTGCCCCCCCCCTGTGGCACACACAGGGTTAATTTTTTTTTCTTTACATTTTTTTTTTTATTGTGGACCTCATTGGTGGGTATCAGGACCCCTCTGATTCCCCCCAATGAGGTCTTAAAAAAAAAAAAAAAAAAAAAAAAAAAGGAATCAAAATAAATGTCCCTGTGAGTGCCACAGGGGTCTCCAGGGCATTGCAAAGCAATGCATTGGACCCTTGTGGCACTCAGAGGGTTAATTTTTTTATTATTATTACATTGTAATCAGAGCTTGTTGGGGGCCATCAGGACCAATCCTGATGGCCCCCCAACAATCTCTAGTAACAAAGGAATGATAAAAGCCCTGTGTGTGCCACAGGAGGGGGGGTGCATTGGACCCCCCCCCGTGGCACACACAGGGTTAAAAAAAAATATATATATTTTTTTTAATAATAGACCTCATTGAGGGGCATCAGGATCCCCCCTGATCCCCCCAATGAGGTCTTTCAAAAAAAAAAAAAAAAAACCCCAAAGAAATGACCCTGTGAGTGCCACAGGGGTCTCCAGCACATCGCAAAGCAATGTGCTGGGGACCCCTGCGGCACTCACAGGGTTACTTTTGCATTTTTTTATTTTTTTTTTTATTTATTCAGACCTCGTGGGGGACATCAGGACCCCTCCTGGTGTCCCCCCAGTAACTGATCTCCCAGCCGATAGGCTGGGAGATCAATTTGGCGACTGAAGGAGAGCAGAAGCTCTCCTGCCTTTCACTCCTACCACCGGTAGGAGTGAATCGGCTAAGGGAAACTTCCCTAACGTCATCAGTGATCATGTCACCGATGACGTTAGGAGGTTTCCCCCAGTCCCGCCCACTCCCGGAAGTTCGGGGTAGGAGGGAGAAGCTCTGTTTCTCAGAGCTTCTCCCTTGGCGATATTGATCTCCCAGCGCGATCGGCTGGGAGATCAATACCTGGGAGGACATGAGGAGTAATCCTCATGTCCTCCCAAAAGTGCCAGGCTGCATTTCAGCTGAAATGCGGCCACTGCCAGCCGGTTATACCGGCTTAAGCAGTGACCGCATTTTAGCTGTCAAATGTACGAGCGTGGCACAGCAGGTACAGCTGTGCTCACTCGTACATTGTACCCACCTGGCACTCTAGGGGTTAAGCCTGACATATATATATGTAGATAAAACTTGCATATTGGGAAATGGAAAAGCATTTATAGTCTTATAAGTCTTATAATAACATATGTGTACTCCATTGTGGGAGCATGGTGTGGCGTGGTGCTGCTGACAAAGAAAGTGATGAGAGAGTGAGGTGGCATGGGATGAGTAGGACTACCATTCCCATGATTCTTAGTTAGCCCTTAGCTAACTTGAATGGGATTAACGTGAAAGCCAGAATTGTTTGAGCACTGACTTGTTCTGAGGAAAGATAGTGTGATCTACATGATAGATAATGGACTGAAGATACTGTGTCTAGCCAGTAGAACCTGAAGAATGGACCCTCTGGTGCCAGGTGCAGAGGGGAATTGCATTGAGAATATGTGGGGCGGGAGTGAAAACATTATTGGACAGGAGCACGGCTTGCCCACAACTAGGATGGCGGCTCATGATACAAACGTGCTTTTAGAATTGTTGTTATTGTCTAATGATAATCATTGAGGGCTCGATTCTATTACCAGCGCTAAAAAAAACAGGCACTATGTTTTTTTTAAGTCAGTTTTTGTTATCCTATTATCCGACTTGTGAAAACAAAATCAGCAGTAATTACACATACCACCAGTCAAATAAAAGCCCGTAGGAATCAATTAAAAACAACATAGTAGTTTCCTATATGAGGACTTAAAGGTTCTAACAACATCTGTGCAGATATTGATTATATATGTCATGTATATTTGCTTTATAACTATATCACTACATAACAGCTATTTAATGTTACAATAAACTTCTTACAGGACTATTAAAAAAAAGAATCAAGGTATGGGTTTATTTAATATTGAGGAGCACTGTTTCCACTAATTCTTTTAACCCTTTGAGTGCCAGAGGGGTTGCAAACACATTACAATGTGTTGCTACCTCTCTGGTACTCGTAAGGTTAATCTTGCAATACAAAATATGAGGGCATGTCGAAAAAAAAAAGAAAGAAAAATGTTGGATATAAATGGTGAAAAGTCGTGTGAGCACTGTAAGTCGAATCTTAAAGGGGGAAGGGTGGTTAAAGTGATGACCACATGCCTAAGTACTACAAGTGCAGAAAAGTATAAGGCATGGGAGACTAGTACCACTGTGAGCATTTCTTTATCTGTGCTATTGGGAACGGAATGCCATTGGTGGAGCTCCTGTTACCCTGGTATGCGGCCAGATGAAGTGGGCCGTCGACAGGGATAGGAAGCACCTACCTTGCTCGAGACGTGTCACGGTTTCAAGAACGAGAACTGGACCAGTACTAAAGGTAACAATCTTTATTAATCCACAATGCAAATAACAACAATACAGCAAGTACACCATACAATATGGACAAAGTCAGAAGGGAAAGTGCAGCTGTAACGGTACAGATGGAGTTCAGAAGGCCAGTAGAGAGACCGCCACAGGTCCACACCTGTAAACGTACTATAGGTCCACACCTGTGTACGAAACACACCAGAGGAGGAAACAGCGCTACAGGTCCACACCTGCAGAGACTAGGCACTGGAGAAGGGAATGGCTACAGGTCCACACCTGTATGGACAATGTAACCGAAATGGTGCTACAGGTCCGCACCTGTGAGGCACAGTTATAATAACTGGAATCAGGAGAAGTCTGCCAGAGCCACCACAGGCATCAATCAGTTGTACACGGAAGAGTTGGTATGCTGGATGCGCAGTGGACAACCCCAGGTAAACCCCAAGTGGGTAATCAGACGCCAGGAAGAGAGAGCGCAACCATAAACCAGAGCCTTAGGCCAGCACCAGATTGGTTATCAGACTAGCCAGGGTCATACACAGAGCGGGTAGTCGGACAGAGCCACAGGTCAGCACCAGAACGGGTAGTCAGCCTGGCCAAGTGTCATGCACAGAGGAGTTAGTCTACCAGAACCGCAGGTCCACACACAAGAAGGAATGTCAACCTAGCCAGGGTCATACACAGAGAGGGTAGTCAGACAACCAAAGGTTGGCACCAGAACGGGTAGTCAGACAAACTAGGAGAACACCAGAACACAAAACCAACTGCACTGGACACCATGCAAGGGCGACTGAACATAGTGTCCAGGCAGTTTAAAAGAAAAGGGCCAGGAAGAGGAGGAGTCTCAAAAGGTACACTGTACCTTTAAATGGAATGCACGTCCAAGCCTTGGACGTGCACCCATATGTAGGAACCTGACACGGAAGCAGCCCTGAGCGAGCTGCCAACACATGCGGCTTCCACCTCCAACTTGATGCAGCTGAAGCCACCGAACAGACTGCTGCTGGAGCCGCTAGAGAGGATGCGGCTGGAGCCGCCACATAACGCAGCGGCTGAAGCCGCCACATAACGCAGTGGCTAAAGCCACAGGAGGACGCTGCGGTCGACTCGAGCAGCCTCCACAAGGTATCGTGACAGTACCCCCCCTCAAAGACCCCCTCCCTGTGGTTCGGAACATGGGCGGTCAGGGAAACGTGAGTGAAATCTACGAATCAGGGTGGGGGCATGAACATCTTCCGATGAGACCCAGGAGCGTTCCTCCAGGCCATAACCTCTTCAGTGCACCAAGTACTGTAGTCTCCCCCAACCCTCCTGGAATCCAGGATGCTTTGTACTTCATATTCCTCATGGTCTCCCACCCGAATGGGGGCTGGAGGAGCAGAGGCGGAGGTATACCGGTTACAGATTAGTGGTTTAAGCAATGACACATGAAACACGTTGTGAATGCGCATATTAGCCTGGAGTTCAAGAGCGTATGCCACAGGATTAATTCTCCAAATGACCCGGAAAGGACCAATGAAGCAAGGAGCAGTTTCCTACATGGTACCTGTTGACTGAGATTCCGGGATGACAGCCATACCTTGTCTCCAACTTGAAAAGTAGGTGAAGTTAGTCACCTTCGGTCTGCCTGCCGCTTGTGCCTTAGCATAGAACCACGTAGGGTATTTTGTACCTGCACCCATGAGGAACGGAGAGCCTGCAAATGCTCCTCCAGAGCCGGAATCAATTGTGCCTCAAAAATCTCAGGGAGAGCAGAGGGCTGGAACCAATAATTTATCAGAAACAGTGACGACTGAGATGAGGAATTGATGGCACAATTTCTGGCAAACTCCGTCCAGGGTAACAAGGCAGCCCAATTGTTGTGCTTATTTATGTAGCATCAGAAATTGTTCAAGGGCATGGTTTCACCTTTCGGCTGCACCATTGGATTGCGGGTGGTACACTGAAGAGAAGGCCAGCTGTATCCCCAATTGTGCACAGAAACATCTCCAGAATCTGGACACGAACGGACTTCCTCTATCCGAGACAATCACTTTCGGTAACCCATGTAGGTGGAATACCTCCCTAGCAAATATCTCAGCCAACTCCTTAGCAGAGGGCAACTTCTTAAGAGGTATGAAGTGTGCCATTTTGTAAAATCTGTCCACTACCATCAGAATAACCATATAACCCGAAGACGCCGGAAGTCTATGGACAAATGAGACCACGGACGCTCCCCATTAGGGACTGGTTGGAGGAGACCCACAGGAAAGCTACGTGAAGACTTATTTTGAGCACAGATCTGGCAAGCTGCCACGAAGGCAGCACAATCCTTTCATAAACTCGGCCACCAGAATAAACGATAGAGAGACCATATCAACTGATCTCGGCCATTATGGCAAGCAGCTCTGGAGGTATGATAGGTCTCCAGGAGTCTGGTACAAAGCTGAATTGGCACGAAATACCCCCCACTAGGTTTCTCCGCCGGTGCAGATGCATGAGCCTATAGAATCTACTCTCCCAATGGTGAAGTAATACTAGTACGGATATGGGCAAGTATGCGATCAGCTGGAATGATCGTGGTGGGAGGAGATTCTTCAGAGTCAGGACAATGTTGGCAAGATAGGGCATCTGCTGATGTTCTTGGAACCAGGGAGATATGATACAACAAAGTTGAATCTGGACAGGAATAGTGTCCATCTGACTTGGCGAGCAGACAATCTTTTGGCCTCAGATAGGTAAGTCAAATTTTTGTGGTCCGTGAGGATCAGGATCGGCACACTGGTACCCTTGAGAAGGTGACGCCATTCCTTAAATGCCAAGATGATAGCAAGTAATTCTCTGTCCCCAATATCGTACAACCTCTCCGCCTTGGATAGCTTCTTGGAGAAATAGCCACAAAGAAGTAGCACCTCTCCAGGAGCCAAGCACTGAGACAGGAGGGCACCTACTCCTATCTCAGACGCATCGACCTCCAACGTGAAGGGTAGGGCAGGGTTGGGATGCACTCATATCGGATCCTTGGTAAATGCTGCCTTCAGATTTTTGAATGCCTCAATGGCACTGGAAGACCACTTAGAGGCGTCAGCCCCTTTGCCGGTTGGGTCAGTAAGCGGCTTAACTACCGAGGAGAAGATTTTAATGAATTTTCGGTAGTAGTTCGCGAAGCCTAGGAAACGTTGGAGAGGCTTCAGGCCTACAGGGAACAGCCATTGTAAATGGAGGAAAGTTTTTGAGGGTCCATCGCGAACCCAGACGCAGAAATCACATAGCCCAGGAAGTTAACCTGCGTTTTATGGAATTCACATTTCTCGAGTTTGCAGTAAAGACCATTTTCTCTCAGCAGTTGTAAGACATTAGATACATCGGCAATGTGAGTCTCCAAAGTGGGAGAATGGACTAGAATGTTGTCCAGATATAAGACTATGGAACTTTGTAGCAGGTCCCTTAATACACCATTAATGAATTCCTGGAAGACAGCAGGCGCATTGCACAGGCCGAAGGGCATCACTAAATATTCATAGTGGCCGCTCCAGGTATTAAATGCTGTCTTCCGCTCGTCCCCTTCCTTGATACGGACAAGATTATATGCAGCCCTCAGGTCAAGTTTGGTAAATACTTTGGAACCTTTTAGTCTGTCAAATGTTTGGTAATCAACGGTATCGGGTAGGCATTCTTAGATACCAACTTATTCAGCCCACGATAGTCAATACAGGGGCGAAGTTCCCCATCCTTCTTTTTAACAAAAAAAAGAAGCCTGCCCCAGCGGGGGAGGTAGACTTACAGATTATATCTCTGGAAAGGGCATCGGCCACATACTCCTCCATAACTTTCGTCTCTAGCATAGACAGAGGATAAACCCGACCCCTAGGAGGAGTAGTACCGGGAATCAGGTTGATTGCACAGTCATAGGGCCTGTTGGGAGGCAATGGGCCAGCTTGGACCTTGTCAAATACATCACGGAAAGCCCTGTACTCCTCAGGCAAAATAGGGGAAGATGTACACATCAGTCTCGTAGGATGTGTGAGACAGGAATTAGCGCAACTTGGGGCCCATGACACTATGTCGCAACTGTGCCAATCAATCCTGGGGTTGTGTGCCTGAAGCCATGGAAACCCCAGGACAATAGCGTAGTGAGGCGGGTGTATTATTTGTAATTGTAAAGTCTCTGAGTGTAGGGCTCCAACACGCAGGGTTAAGGGAAGCGTCTCTTGAGTGATATGCGAGGGTTGTAAGGGCCTCCCATCAATGGCCTCAGGAGCCAAAGGTGAAGAACGAGGTTGCAAAGGAATAGCTTGACTGTCCGCGAAGTCAGCGTCCATAAAATATCCTGCCGCCTCCTGAATCAAGTAATGTATTGGCAACTGTCGAAGAGTTGCTCCAGGACAGGATAACCTCAAGGATGGGTTTACCTTTGATCAACTCCGGGAACTGGGAAATGCCACCCAAGATCTGTCCCTAACAGGATCTTAGGTGCAAGCGTTTCCCAGACGTACAGGACAAGACCTCAACAAATGACCGGGTTTTACACAATATAAACAGAGACCCTCCGCTGGAAGGCTCTCTCGTCCCCTGAAAGGTGAGTTGCCCACAACTGCATGGGTTCACTCCTCAGCAACATGTCAAGGAGGTGAGGGAGGAATGGGTGGGTACGTAAAGCTAGGAGCCAAACGAGATGGAGGCCTACGCATGCGCTCCCGAAAGGATGGTCTCTCCCTGATCCTGGAGTCGATCAGTATCGTAAAGGAGATCAACTCATCCAAGTCTTTAGGTAGGTCGCGAGCAGCAATTTCATCTTTGACCACCTCGCAAAGCACTTGGGAGAATGCAGCAACTAGGGCCTCACTGTTCCACCCAACTTCCGCCTCCATATTACGGAATTTGATCACGTACTCTGCTACCGTGTGGGACCCTTGGCGTATCGTCATGAGGTGTTTGGAGGCAGAGACCTTACGCCCAGGCATGTCAAAGACTTTGTGGAAGGAGTCCACAAATGCCAGAAAGTCATAAATAATGGGTTTATCTGTTTCCCCCAATGGACTGGCCCATGCCAAAGCCTTGCCAGAAAGTAGAGAAATCAAAAACCCAACTCTATTGCGATCACTGGGAAACGCCTGAGGGACCATTTCCATATAAATACCCAATTGATTTATGAACCCACGACAGAGTGCTGGGTCTCTGTCATAACGCTGAAGCAAAGGAGCGTGCCCAGAAAAACCCCTGATCATGCCTACATCAGGGTTAGCTGGAGCAGCCGGTGCTGGGTTAGCAACAGGAGAGGCCACCGGTTGTCTGACAGGACGGTCAAGGTGAGCGGTACGGTTCAACAAGGTTTGCAAGGCCATCGTGATCTGATCAATGCGCTGCTCTTGTACCTCCATCCTGGCCAGGAGGTCGCGGGTAGAAGGGTTACCAGTACTGTCCGTAGACATGGCGTACTGTCACGGTTTCAAGAACGAGAACTGGACCAGTACTAAAGGTAACACAATCTTTATTAATACACAATGCAAGTAACAACAATACAGCAAGTACACCATACAATATGGACAAAGTCTGGAGGGAAAGTGCAGCTGTAATGGTACAGATGGAGTTCAGAAGGCCAGTAGAGAGACCGCCACAGGCCCGCACCTGTAAACGTACTATAGGTCCACACCTGTATATGAAACGCACCAGAGGAGGAAACAGCGCTACAGGTCTGCACCTGCAGAGACTAGGCACTGGAGAAGGGAACGGCTACAGGTCCGCACCTCTATGGACAATGTAGTGGAAATGGTGCTACAGGCACCAATCAGTTGTCCACTAAAGCATTGGTATACTGGATGCGCAGTGGACAACCCCATGTAAACACCAAGTGGGTAATCAGGTCTGCAACAGATTGGTTATTAAACTAGCCAGGGTCATACACAGAGTGAGTAGTTGGACAGAGCCACAGGTCAGCACCAGAATGGGTAGTCAGCCAGGCCAAGGATCATGCATGGAGGACTTAGTCTACCAGAGCCACAGGTCCACACCAGAAGGAATGTCAGCCTAGCCAGGCTCATACACAGAGCGGGTAGTCAGACAAAACCAAAGGTTGGCACCAGGACGGGTAGTCAGACAAACTAGGAGAGCACCAGAACACAAAACCAACTGCACTGGACACCACGCAAGGGCGACTGAACATAGTGTCCAGGCAGTTTAAATGGAATGCACATCCAAGCCTTGGACGTGCGCCCATATGTAGGAACCTGACACGGAAGCAGCCCTGAGCGAGCTGCCAACACATGCGGCTTCCACCGCCAACTTGATGCGGCTGAAGCCACCGAACAGACTGCGGCTGGAGCCACTACAGAGGATGCAGCTGGAGCCGCCGGATGACACCGCAGCTGAAGCCGCAGGAGGACTTGCTGTCAGCTCGAGCAGCCTCCACAAGGTATTGTGACAAGACGCCTGACAGCTGGGAGGATAATGAGCCCAGAAGTTACAAGTTCTGACTTCCTGACGACGGAGGGGGGTGTAGACACGACTGACTCTGAGGCACAACAGATGAATGTTCCCCATGGGAGAGGCTGCAGTCCGCTATTGAAGGGCTTGCAGCCCCTCCCACAAATGCAGGTCCAGCCTTCAACTAATCACAAACTTTGGGTATAATGTATAAATATCTCTCAGAAAATGAAACAGAAGAAGAAAGAAAATTAGAGAAAGAGAAGAAGGAAGATAGAAGAAGATGGATAGTGGATGACAGGTAAATGGAATACAGATGAGCTAACAATCGGTGCTTGACAGTTTCTCAGGTGCCGATCATTAGCTTTTTTCCTTTATTGCCACTATTTAGTGGCATTTTAAGAACAAAGCACAAAATGGACATTTGGCCACAAGTGCTTTTCTGTAGCCTAAAGTCTGTTGTGCTTTCAACTGGTAGGGCAATTGAATAGCTCCGCTAGACCTTTCTGCACTACCAGCTGTTTTATCTGTATCTTTTAAATTGAGGCCTAACAGTCAAACTGAAAGTTGAAAATCTGGAACACCAGTGACGGATGTAAACCACATAAACAGGCCCAGGTATCAAGGAATAATTCATGTGGCAATGCAAGCTGCACAGGCAGTAGGCAGTAGCCGCACCATAGGCTGAGGCTGCAAAGAAGAATTCCTAAGGCAGCAATGGCAGCCTCTAATAAGGCTGAAATTGAGAACAACAAGTGGCAGTACGAGCAGCACAGTCCTACCAACACAGCAGGTTTAAGGGGAAGACCAGTGGCGTGCAAGCTGCACAGTAATCGTTAGCCAGACGGAGGTCAGAACCAAATAAGCAGGAGTCCAAAATGCGGTATAAAAAAAAGGGGTAATCAAGTCAAAAATCAAGGCAGAAGTCAATACACTACTGAGCGAACAATACTAGCTGGAAACTTGAATAACACAACTGCTGCACAAAAGAGAAGAAGAAACAGAGGCTCTTCCTTGTGCGATACCTTTAAACTGTATATCCAACACCTCACCACCACCAGTAGAAATAATACTCACTTGGTGTAGTGGCTGGAACTACACATATGTGTCATCCAGCTCATGCACTTAGAGATTGGTATTGCTGTCCCTCAAACAGCTTTCTTTATCCATGTTTTAGCAGATGTTCGGCAGCAATCTTTAATACCTCCTCTCTCTGAGAGGCACCAATAGTGCCTTATCACACTAATAAAATCATGGACAGCAATAATGTATAAATCTTATAAATCATGGGTTTTTAGATTGTTTTCATTTTTATAAGTTATAATAAATGATGGTTTGAACTTACATGAAGGATGTCTGGGGTAGCTTACTTCATTTGGTTGTCGATTTGTACTAGATACATTTCCCATGCATCGCATAGATACAAGCTGAGTCTACATCACTCCCTATAGACCGAGGAGAGACGGTGAGATTTCCTCTGTAAGCTTGTATCGCTGTGTCTATGTATATGCATACACACAGCTACAGATAAATGTGAGTGTTAGATTTATACATTATTGCTGTCCATGGTTTTATTAGTGTGATAAGACACTATTGGTGCCTCGTTCTCTCTTTTGTTTTGGATTTTACCTTCTAATTCTGAGTCGCTAGATTATGCTTTCTCCAGGAAATCCATATGCCCTATATGCTGTGGATCTCCATCTCCGCATACACTTTATTGCAGAATCAGATCTGCCCTCCATCTCAGCTATTGTTGCACGACCTATTCTAAAGGAATGGGTCCCATAGTGTTGGGGTCTTTAATCTCTGTTTAATCTGTATCTGCTTGTTATGTGCTTTAATGCATTGTCCCACTGCCACACAATTTTATCTGTTTTAGATGTAGCCATAAGTAAAAATACGCCCATCTGCCTTCACAAAACAAAGTCTCAGTGCTGTACACACCATACCTGCCAATTACAGCTGTCTCAGATCTATGAATTTGATTAAAAAGTTGATAGACTGATAGATACTATTATTGCTTATTTATATTATTTCATGTAGTCTTGCTGTGGATAATGTCTGTACAGTTGTGTAGATCCTGCCCTTAAGGCCATGTCTTTAAAAGAATAGTGGAGGAAATCTGGGTCAAGCCAGACTGAAAAATAAAAATTCCAACAATTCCCATTGATTCAAATGGGGACAGAACCCCCTGAATGATAGAGAGGTCTCCAATCAGTTGCTGCACAATACTGGAGACCTCTTATTCAATGGGTTAAATACCCATTTAAGTCCCAGGGGAGTTTGATTTGACCAAGAATGCCTCCACTTTTCTTATGACTCTTAAGGCCCTTAGTCTATTGTATGTTTTCGATGTGTTTTGATGCATGGTACTCTACATCACTAGTAACACTGCCTGTCATGTGACTGCCTGAAGCAGGAAAAACAGTTTTAAATGTTTAAAATTCACCATTTTGGCCCATTAAAAAAATCTTCAGAGAAGAATACCCCAAAATGTGCTCACCTAGACAATGCTCTGGCTCTCTTACTCTATGTTGTCAATGCAATGCATTTACTAATATTATTCTTATGAATTATAGTAGTAGAAAGTTCTCACATTCTTAAATATTTCCCCAGCATATGATATCCAGTGATGTTTGATGTACGAACCCATCCCAGTCAGCTGGTTTTATGAATAGCCTACTGTGAGAGCAACCACTCATCTATATGACTGCGCAGAGACAGGATCTGGGACTCTGCGTCCAAACAATTGTACCTACTGGAGGACAAAGACATGCCGCCTGACTCCAAAACTTGAGCATTATCATGAAATAAATTATCCTTAGAACCTGTGTTTTCTTTATTACCTCATATTATACATGCTAAGCACACACACACATTTGTACATACTAAGTATCTTATATAATAATTTACTAGGATGTTTGTAGAGACTGCCCGCGCTGCAGTCATGCGCAGTAGAGACTGCCCGCGCTGCAGTCATGCGCAGTAGAGACTGCCCGCGCTGCAGTCATGCGCAGTAGAGACTGCCTGAAAGCAGCGTGACTGATATGGAGCAGTGCGCAACGAATTTGGACAGGAGTCTTCTCTGTGCATCTTCCTGGGACCGCTTGGTGAGCAGAGAGGCTCCGGGCACCAGCCGAGGCTGCTGGGTGGCTCTGTATCCCTTGTACACAGGCTTTTAAACTAGTTATTAATATATGAACCACTACACATCTCATTTAAAGGAAAGGCTATATTAATATCATGCATTACTAGTCAAATGCCTTTGTTCTAACTATTCCTTTCAACATTTCCATTGCTTCATAATCAAAACATACTCTATTTGTGTGACAAAAAGTAAAAATAAAATGTGTGGTGCAGGAGTTAACAAATCTGATATGAAATACATATGTGAAAACCACACAGTCATTTGTAGCTCACAATTGAGTCCCTGGCCCAGATATGGATAAATAATAATGACAAGATAATGAAGAGCATTTAGTTAATAAAAGTAAAGTCTCAGGGCAAGATTCACTTGTCCCCGTTAGGCAAAAAAAAAACCTTCCAGTATTTTTTTCAAGCACGGTAAGCAATTCAGTTGCCTGTGCAATGAAGAAATACCAGCAGAAAAAAAAAAAAAAAGCATATCGGGACCCAAAGTTAGCACTCATTTGACCCCATAGAAACATACTCCAATATGCAATTCAATTGACTGCATTTGCGTAAGATGCGATAAGGGACCCACTTTAACATGGTAAAATCTGCACCCAGTGTTTTGGGAGCAGAGTCCCTTATTGCATCTTTAAACCTGCCGACGCATTAATTGAATCTGTAAAAAAATTAAAAAAAAAACCTAAGTCCCATGTGGATGTATTGATATGGGGCTGTAAGCCTCATATCAACACATCTAAAACATTGAAACGATGTGTCCAATGTTAGGAGAGTTAACCCTGTGAGTGCCAATGGGGTATTCTTACACCACTGGCACTCAGTGTTAACCTGATTATAGTACAAAGCTCCTTCAAAGTAACACTTACCATTAATCCTGATGTCCAGCGGGGTCTTCAGCATAATGGTCATCTACTGCCATCTTCTTCCTCCAACTTCTTTCTTCTATCTTCTGCTTCTTTCTTCTTGAAGTCCGTCTTCATTCTTTTGTCTTCTTTTCATTTGCCTGTAAAATAAATAAATAAATAAAAGTCATAAATAAATGTGCCATGAAAAGAACCCGCAGATCTGGTTAAACTATTCATAGATCTGCTGGTCAGTACTGTAGAACATGTCCCCATTATGGCCTTGAAGACATTATATATATAGATATATATATAAATATATCATTGAAAACCCAGTGTGTATATATCAATAAATATTTCCCTTTCCTCTTTCTGCTGGCAGAGAAAGGCAGAAGGAGAATCCTCCCCTACATGGATCTTAGGAGCCGTTGCCCAGTCCGTTGTGAGGAAATTTTAACAGAGACTGCCTTTACATATGGGTAGTCTCTGTTCAAAAGGACTCACAGCTATTGGCTAAAAAGGCAGGCTGTGTTCAAATTCCCCTCACAATGGAATGGGCATTGGCCCATAAGGTACACTGGGTGGGGGGGGATGGGGGTGCTTGTCTTGCCTCGCCACCATCGCAAACAGTGAGGAAAGGGAAATATTTTTCTTGAAGAAGTTTTCGCTGGTTTTCAATGATAATGGGGGATATAAGTTTAGCAATTTGGGCATGGTCTACATTATTGTCCCACAGATCTATGAGTAGTTTATCCCTTTGAGTCCAAGAGAGGTACTCACTCATTGCTCAGCGATGCGTTGCTTACTCCTCTGGCACTCATTGGGTTATACTATGCATAGATCTGCTGGTTCTTTTAATGGCACATTTATTTACGGCTCTTTTGTTTACAGGTTAAATGAAAAGAAGATGGAATAATGAAGAGAAAAGAAGGGAGAGAGGAGGAAGAAGAAAGAAGATAAGATAATGAAAAAAGAAGATAAAAGAAGGACAGCAGATGACAGGTAAGTGCAACCCACATAACATAAAGATCTGTGTTTTACAGTGTATCACGCACCGATCGTTAGCTTTTTTCCTTTTATGTTCTCATTATTGTTTCTATTTAGTGGCGTTTTGGGAACTTAACACACAAAACGGACGTTTGGATGTATGGGCAGATGATACAAAGATCTGCAACAGGGTTGACATTCCTGGGGGAAATAAGCCAAATGACAAATTATTTAGTAAACTAGAAGAATGGAGAAGATTGTGGCAGCTGCAGTCTAATGTTGATAAATGTAAAATAATGCACTTGGGACCTAAAAATCCAAAGGAAAAATATAGAATTAAGGGTACTGTGCTGTCAAAGATAACAGAGGAAAGGGATTTGAGATTAATTATTTCTGATGACTTAAAGGTAGGTAGGCAATATAAAATAAACAGTGGGGAATGCAAGCAGGGTTCTGGGTTGTATAGCTGGGGGCATTAGTAGAAGAAAAAGGGTAGAGGTCATGTCACCCTACAGATTTCTGGTTAGACGTCACCTGGCACTCCATTCCATTAGCACCAGTAAAACAGGCGGAAAGGTATAAACAAGCACCGAGTGATACACCGACTTGTGTTTTGCTGTATTCTATTGCAGAAGCAGAAAACAGAACAACCGGTATAGGCCACACACATAGCTGTAATGACAAAACTGGTGTTGTCTGTGTTTAATACACAATGTGTTAAACTTCCGCATACAATGTGGAAAACTTCAACATGAAAGGAACTAGGAACTGTGATGACAGTAAGGTTGCGTTAAGCGTTGAAAAGGCCAAATCCAAGCTCAAGCCAGAAGGGTATCAATTTTAGTCCCAAAATATATAAAACCCCCCAAAAACATGTCCTGAACTAAAGCCCAGAGGCCCAGGAATGGAGGATAGCATTAGATAGCTGGAGAGAGGGGAGCAGACACTAGAGAGGGGTAGAGGAGCATGTTGCACAATTAAAAAAAAAAAAAAAAACACATATTGCACCATATCAAACACATTACATTCACACATTTATTTTATTTTTTACACAACACACATTTATCTTTATTTTATACAGTGTGACTGAGTGAGTGCAAGGGAGTACTAGAGGGTGATTGTGATTGAGTGCCTGTGTGAATGATTGTGTGTGAGTGGCAGTGAAGGATGTGGGGAGGAAAGATGGCACAGAGAGGAATGGAAGCTGGAGGGATGGGGAGAGGAGAGATGGCAGTGAGAGAATTGGAGGCTGGAGGAATGGGGAGAGCACATGAAGAGGAGGAAAGTGTTCAGGGCATCCCCGTGCAGGCAAGGAGAGGGGGGTGGGAGGAAAGGTACCTGCCAAGAGACAGGTACACGCCAGTCAGGGGGAGAGCTGGCAGTGGGACGGGGTGTGGGAGTCGGGGAGAGACAAACACAGCCAGGGCCAGTGAAGGTTGTGGCTTCAAGATCCCAACAATTTGAGTCTCCAATGTAGGGTGAAAGGTTTCAGCAGGATGAAACCCTCAAACATGCAAATGTAGAGCTGTATCATCTGTACAGGTAACATCCCATGAAGACAGACAATCTTGGGACTTTCAGATGTTGCAGACAACATGATGAGTACAAAGCTAATACTTGATGATGATGTGCTATGTAGTTCACAGCATCTGGAAAGGCAAAATTGCTTAATATAAAACATGGACATTGATTTCAAAGGTCACCACCATGTCGTCCCTCCATCACAATGCATGCTGCCATGTTATGAGCCCATCTATACGTTCCCAATGCATGTGCATAAACCCTTGACACCTAACGTGACAGATGCAACCCAACATTAGTTGTATGTCAAAGTTACATTGATCCCATTGTCCAGGCTAGAGTACAGTTGGTCATGATGAATGTCACAGTATACCGTGTTGTCATTGTGCAGTGTCAATGCCAGAGAGTCATGATCCTGTAGAGGAGCCAATAGGTGAAACACAGGACCCTGAGGAGGGAACCACTCTTGGGCCACCTGGCCAGCCACAGCTTGATCTTACAGCCAGGCAACAGCGAGTCATCAGCAGTGGCTTCCTCCACCAACAGCTGAGAGGTGGGTGATCCCCCAACCCCACCCGTGGCTCCCACCACCACCTCCTCCACAACATGGCTGGATGACAGGACCACAGCCTTACACCACTTATGGCCCACAGATGGGTCCTACATCTGACCTCCATTGCCCCCACACAGTTTGTACCAGGGCCAACCAGCCTGGAGTCGCCCACATGGAAGTCAATGGCTGGGGAGCGAACTCTGGCCACTTGACTAACCACACATTGGGCTTGTTGGTGAGCCTCAGAGGCCACAAGCCCAGTACAATCCTTAGAAACACGCAGCATAATCACCAGGGGAGGTAATTAATGTGGTGGGTGAAAAAACCTCCAGACCTGTATACCCAGAGCCACCTATGGAGCCTGCTGTCCAGACAGACACCACTCAACCACCAATGTTGCCTGCTGTCCAGGCAGCCACCATTCAACCACCAATGTTGCCTGCTGTCCAGGCAGCCACCATTCAACCACCGATGTTGCCTGCTGTCCAGCCAGACACCACTCAACCCCCAATGTTACCTGCTGTCCAGACAGACACCACTCACCCACCAATGGAGCCTGCTGTCTATACAGACACCCCCTCATCCACCAAAGGGAGAGTGTAGAGGCTACACAAACATCTGGTGAGGAATCATCAGCCTTGCCCTGGATAGGGAATTTTTAAGTATCCAGAGGTGGAGAATTAGGGAGGCCAGAAGGCATCAGTACCACACTGTGGGCCAACTCTCTACACTGACACAGGAAATCAGGCAGCTCAGGTGTGTGATGGCTAACATCTTGGGCCAGGGGATAATGGACCTGGGTGAGCACAACAGAATCCAGGCACAATTATTAATCCTGCAACAGTCATCCTCCACACCTTAATCCTCCACTATGACACCAGCCCAAACCCCAATCCATGGTATGAGCACAAGGCGGTCTGGAAGGCCTGGCCCCTCAACCCCTTATGCCCCCCCCCTCAGCAAAAAGAGAAGAAAGTGATCTGTTTAACAAATAAACATTCCTTCCTTGGAAATATGGCGTCTGTGTTTTTTTGTGTGGTTGCACACTGTCATCGACAGAGGGGTATCTAATGCATGGCAAAGCAATACAATGGACACCACTCTGGCATTCCACAGTCTGTTGGGGTTCAAGTGTGTTGCATCAGTGCAACAAACAATCCTCTGTTGTTGCTGAAGTTCATATTACATGGGACTCGTCAACATGGGGGGGACATAGATGGATCTCATGTAAGCTGTGGGTCAACAACAACTCATGCACCCACAGATTGTTACCTACACATGAGTCCATGCACATTCAGATTTCTTACACTGGGACACTGTAGGGACAAAAAAACATACCAAATGACATCTGGGACATAAACAAACACGCACTCACAGGTCAATCAGGTAATAATCACAGAGTCCCCCAAACTTCATCTTAAAAATCCCCAACACTGCTTGTGTTCTTGATCCCTTCATTGTGCATATGTGATGTTGTGTGCCTCACACATACATATGTTCAATGGTCATGGAACAATGATTGCTTCCGGAGCCTGGGCTGAGATCAAGAAACGTGCCTTACTTGGGTGTATTGATGTGTGGTTG
This sequence comes from Rhinophrynus dorsalis, assembly GCA_037306005.1. Classification (NCBI taxonomy): domain Eukaryota; kingdom Metazoa; phylum Chordata; class Amphibia; order Anura; family Rhinophrynidae; genus Rhinophrynus; species Rhinophrynus dorsalis. Next base: position 294,175,935 of record CM074718.1, on the reverse strand, counting down.
GAGAAGAAACACACCCACACACACCGTGGTTCAGATTTATGGGGGTATACAATAAGGGATTTGTGTATATCAAATTTCATCTGAACTGAAGATCCAACACTTTGAATGGTGGATTGATCTGTAACACTCCCTATTCCTTTGTGTTTCAGACATTTATGCCATTTAACAGAGTTCAAAAAAATGTGGAACAGTGGATGTGTGTAAGTTCTCACATGTGCTGAAGTTGTTTCATTAACTCTCTGAATGCCATGTGTTGTAGAGCAATGCATAGTGCCCCCCCCTCAGTGGCGTAACAATAGGGGTCGTACCTGCGACCAGGCCCGTCACTCTCAGGGGCCCGGCCGCCCCCTGCGACCTCCTTGCAACGCGCCCGCAGAACAGCTGATCTACCGGCGGACGGCGCTGTAATAATGTAGAGCGCTGGGAGATGACATAATCTCCCAGCACTCTGCATTACTAACAACCGCGCAGGAGTTTGGTTCCGGAGGTCTGTGCCTCATTCGGCACACCGCTCACCAGGGAATCGAGGTAGGAGGACCGGGGGGGTTTGGGGGTCAGTAGGGGCAATGTGTAGATGGGGGCAATGTGGAGAATGAGGGGTTATTGTGATTGGGGCATTTTTGAAGGGGCAATGTGGAGATTGATGGGCAGTGTGGAAGGGGCATTGTGGAGAATGAGGGGCAGTGTGGAAGGGGCATTGTGGAGAATGAGGGGCAATGTGGAAGGAGCATTGTGGAGAATGAGGGGCATTGTGATGGGGGCAATGTGGAGGGGGCATTGTGGAGATGAAGGGGCAATGTGGAGAATGAGGGGCATTGTGGTAGGGGCATTGTGAAGATTGAGGTGCAATGTAGAGGTGGCCAATGTGGTTGAGGGGGGCCAGTGAGGTCAGAGGGGGGCCCATGGCAATTCTTGCACCAGGGCCCCGTGGCTTCTAGTTACGCTTCTGCCCCCCCTTGGCATTCAAAGTGTTAAGCAAAAAGTGTAGACCTGTTAAGCATGAAACAGCATGACATGTTCATGAACATAGTGTAGGTTTTAATGGTACTTGGAATAGAAAACATACAATTACAGGAAGAAGGGGAACGGAATAACACACACCTCTTCTTCATAAGACAAGACAAAGGAGCAAATATGTTTTTACAGTAGGAAAATGGGAAGATTAGATGGGTCGAATGGTTCTTATCTGTAGTCAAATTCTATGTTTCTATGAGACTCCCATCCTGCACAACTTCGCCCTGCTCAGACATGCTCAGTTTGAAAAGTTTCCTTTCCAGGAACAGCAGCAAGGTCAAAATCACAGCCGACCAGAGACATTGGCCTGCTCCTGAACTCCACACCTTTGACAGCTAAATGCCTAAACACCAGACAGACGTGATGGGCATTATTTTTTACCCAATTAAATTTCCTCGTCTCTTACCGTCCATTTTCACAAACACTAAAGCCAATGCCGGCAATTTGAACCATGTGCAGTTCCTATTCCAGAGCCTATTCTCCTATTCCAGAGCCTATTCTCTAGGCTAGTTTGTGGTCGGACCTAACTGAACTTGAATATGCCTAATCAGAAGACGTGTGCTCTATCCGAAGGTTGGAAAGGCCTACTGAGAGGGCCTAATGAAGTAGTAAAGAAAAGAAGATGTATGAAAGGTTAAAGTGGGAGGGACACTTGTCTTAAGGGTGGGGAACCCGAAAGACGCGCGCCTCCCAGGTTCCCTGCTGATTGTATATGAGAGGTAACTTGGTCCTCCCACAATCCCAGGCTAACCAATAGCCTTTGAATTTGTGGTCGGACCTAACTGAACTTGAATATGCCTAATCGGAAGAAGTGTGCTCTATCCGAAGGTTGAAAAGGCCTACTGAGAGGGCAAAGAATGATTGACCAGATACACAGAAATCGGTAACCTTTATTCCAATGGTATGACGAGTGGATTACAATGCCAGTTTGCGGAAAGCATGTCTAATCTCCATAATGGGTGATGGAATGTATGACATATAACAAGCAGATTTCCATCGCCCCATGCGTGTGATAATATGAGTAGGGGTCATGTTGCGAGAAGCTGAAGTGGCGGCCCCTATGCGGAAAGAATGACCTGAAAATTCATATGGGTTAAGACCTAATCTAGAGAGAATGATCCTTATGTATTTGATGAATAGGGCTGTAGAAAGGGGTTTACCATCTATAGGAAGCAAAGGGCTATCTCTGGCCTTGTCTTTTAAGGTGAGTAAATAAGCATCTAGGTAAGCTACTTGGGCACCAAGCATTATGAGACTGGTAGAGAAAAATCTTGGTGGGTGGACCTACTTGATTAGTTTTGGTAGTTAGGAGTGTCAAAATGTAATGGTCCGAACAGCGGTGTAAATCTAAGATTCTTAGAAACCTTCCTGATACATTGGACACAGTGACTTCCCCTTGTCTCATAAACCCATAGAAGGCCAAAAAAGTAGTGGCTAACAAGGTGTTATTAATATCTACCGAAAAAGGTCTAGAATGAAGTACCTGACAAATGGCCCGAAACAGTCCACTATCTATAGGGAGTCTAGAGGTGGCTTTGTTCTGGGGGGCTTTGGCAATTCCATTCAGAGCTAATTTAATGGAGTGGCAGGACAAAAGAAGTTGAGGTTGAATGTCTAAAATGGTACGGAAATGCTGAATGCCTACCACGTATAACTTGATGGTGTTGTATGAAAAATGTAGTGAATAATGGCAGTAGGCTATGAAAGCTAGTATGGTGCCAACTGCATGAGGGTGGGTCATAACACTTCCTGGTACTGGGTGCCAAGGCCTGATGCATGAGGGTACGAGCTTCTGTAAGATGGATGTTTATTCCATCCTCATGGCTTGTATATCTGGGCACCTCGTGGGAAATGGATCTGCTGTAGGGTGAAGTTGATGGAATACCTGGAAATTTAAGCGAGACAAGGCATCAGCTTGTAAATTGCCGCTCCCTGGGATATGAACACAAACTATAGAAAATTTATGATATAGTGAAACCCAGGTTAATTTCCTGAGGAATGACATAATGGAGGGTGAGGATGACCGACCCTTGTTAATCAGGGAGGCTGTGGCTTCGTTGTCAGTTCTAAACTGGACTGTTTACCCTGTCCAAAACCGACCCCACACCATGGCAGCCGCCACTATTGGAATTAATTCAAACAGGGCGGACGTCAGCTTAAATTTTGGAAAGGAACTTACTTCTGGGGGCCAAGCATTCGCCAACCAATGGTCACCATAGATGGCAGAAAACCCGCCTGACGCAGCCGCATCCGTAGTGACCGTGGGTGACGTGATAGATACCCGGGGTATAAACATGGAACGGCCATTCCATGTTCTCAGAAAACGGGCCCACATATCCAGGTCTAATTTGGTGGAAGTGTCAAAGAATACCAAACCTTCCGGCCGAGGATCCCCAGAGAGCAGTTCCAACAAGTGGGAAATGAAAGATCTACCCTGAGGAATTATCCTCATGGCGAAATTCAAAGAACCCAGGAGCGACTGCAATTCCACTCTCTGGCAAGAATCCCTGGTGAGGAAGGTAGTAATCAGACTTAGAATCTGCTTGAGTTTGTCTGGGGGTAGACTAGCTTCCATCCTTTCGGTATCCAGTATGATACCCAGAAAACAAAGACTAGTAACTGGCCCTATGGATTTAGTATGTGATAATGGAATGTTAAGATGGGAAAAAAGTGTAGTGATGTTCTGCAAACCTATAGGTGGAAGATGAGGGGGTTCAATAGTAAGGAAATCATCAAGATAATGTATAATGTGATGGCAACGGTACTCGTTTAGCAGAATCCAGCAAAGAGTATCTGTGAAAATGTCAAACAGTTTGGGGCTGCTTTTGGCCCCAAATGTAAGACGGGTAGCGAAATAGTACAGCCCCTGCCATTTGATCCCATGTAAATTCCAGAGAGATGGATGTAGAGGTAACAATTTAAAGGCGTCAGCTATGTCTGCCTTACTGAGCAAACAACCTCTGCCTGTCTGGATGATGAGCTGGATTGCATCGTCCATTGTGACATAATGTAGAGAGAACTCCTCAGACGGAACTAAGGAGTTCAGACTGGGTATAGCTATAGAATGAGGTGCGGACAAATCGTAGATTAAACGGGCTTTATTAGAGGATTTATGCCGCGCCAGACCTATGGGGTTGATACGCCAGTGGGAGAAAGGTGGGTCAACGAAAGACCCTATGATGAACCCTTTGGATAATTCAGACTTTAGAAGAGCGTCTACCTGTAGTGGTTCCTGCAAGGCTGATAACAAATTATCACATTCCAATGTACCTGTGGGTAAAACTATGAGGCCTGAATGAAACCCTTCCGTGAAACCTTGGATCAAAAAATCAGATAGCCCGGGAGAGGGATGGGATTCTAAACAAGCTTTGAGATTACGGATGTCCACCCTGCCTAGTCATGACCGAGGGAACAGTCTCTGTGAGCAAATGGAGCGGGGATGCGCTCTCTTGCAGATACAGCAGAGGTGGACCAGTCTGCACCCGTTGAAACTGCACCCATTGTAGTTATTGCAAATCTGGGATTTGCCAAAATATACTATAGGTCTTCCCAGACGGTCGACCTTGGCACTGACCGAGGGTGCCGGTGGTCCACTGTTCTGATTATCTTGCGTCCCCGGGGAACCTGTAGTTTGGATTAAGCCTGGGCATAGATTAGCAGAATGGTCGGCAGACTGGCACACGTAGCAAGTAGGCGTGCGGAGACCCGCAAAATGCCTACAAAATCACTCCGTGTCCAGCTGACTCCAATCCAAAGTGATATTAAACTGGGCAAGGGTGGCTGCTGCTTTCGCGGAGAAAGAACGGTGATAGTCGTAAAACCCGTAACCACCGTATTTGTGACCTAGCTCTACCACCCTGTACAGATAGTGATCCAGCTCCTCTCTGCGTGAGGGGTGGACAGAACAAATAACATCTCGAAATAAACTAAAAGCTAATACGAATTCCGTGATAGATAATTTTTTCCTCAACCTAGGATCCTTTGATTTTAGAACCACCGAGACCTGTTCACAAGAGAATGATTTGTTTTCGACGTAATCTTGAGAAGATATTAATAAACTCACAAGATTAACATCTTTACCGTCTATGATGTCTTTCTTTAACTGAGCCGGGATAAAATGAGCCAGAGCTATGGCGGTGACTACCCTACCAGGGGATAATTCCGGGCTAGGTGATATACCTGGGCACAACACCTGAGGGACTTGAGGGCATGATGGTGTCTGTTCAATGCTGTCCAACCTGGCGTGGATGGATGCCACAGATTCCGCTAGTGTGGCGAAAGATGCCTGTAAATCAGTTACAGCGGAAAGAGACTGGGACGAAGAAGGAGTCGGACTTTGACTAGTTCTGGGCGTGGCCAGGCTAGGGGGATTAAACAAAAGTTTAAATAATTCCGCCTTCCTAGCGGTAGCTGCATATGGAATGCCTCTAGACTTTAATTCCCTGATAATTTTGGCTACAGTCCAAGATTTGTACAATGCGGGGGTATGTTGTTCTGAAGCAGGCCTTGGTGCGTTTAAACTGTCTGAACCTTCAAATAGATCAGATGAGACAGACATGGTGGATGAGTCTCGTGCCTGGGGGAGAGAGAACACAAAAGGACGATACCATTGAATGACCAGAGGTTTAACTGCTGTCGGTCTCCGATGCCTATTCTATGTAACAGAAGAAAAAATAGGGAAGAACTTAACTCTCTATTCTGATAATGAATGGGGAAGGTGAGTCCCTACTTCCTAACAAACATACCAGATCTAACTATGAGTTGGGTCGTGGGGCGAATGCCTGTTCGTGAAGGCGGGGTGGTGAATCTGGCAGTTTGCTTAAGTACAGATTGAGAAGCTAAAAATGGTGAAGTGACGCCCTATATAAACAAGACCAGGAGAAGTTATACTAGCTATGATTTGGACTGAGGGGAAATGAATCGTGATTTCCCGGGGGATCTTACTACTCCTCCTGGGCCTAACCTAAAAGAGGGTGACCGACAGACTTAAAGAAAATAATAAACCTAAACTCCTGCACTAAATAAATGGAAAGAAGAGATAAAGCTAACCTTGTACGTGATGAGAAATGTATATCCGTTCCTACGAAATCTATGATCATATGAAAAAGAAAAAAGCATGAGAGACTGGGATGCTTGCCTCTGTACAGTTAATATCACCATCTTAAGAAGAGAATAGGCTGATTCCTATTATACAAGAGTAAGTATACCTTGGAGACTTGAAGCCCTTGCTTCTGAGATACTGACAATAGGGAATCCCTTTAGGACTGCAAAGAGGAATAACATAAATGCTCATGATGTTTCTGCTTATACAAATGAACAAAAGGAGGCCCAGTAAGGACCATACGTATGACCTGACCCCTGAATCTCTACTGGTTTGGTATATCAGGTACCCCATGACCTAAATGAGGAAGGAAAAAAAAAAAAAAAAAAAAAAAAAAAAAAAGAGCAGACAGGGATTGAGGGACTGATAAGGGAGGGATGTAGAGATGTCTCAGTGCTGGAGACTTGCATGTTCAGAAAGGAGACTCTGGCAGTGGTCCCAGCTAAGGGGGGGATACACATAATATTAACATAAATCTACATGGCCGTTTTTTTTTTTTGTTTTTTTTTTGTTTGTTTTTCACACAAAACTCTTAATTCTATATTCTATCCCTGGACCCTTCTGTCCCAAGTGCACTATTTCACAGTATAATGGACTCCCACCTCTGCAAGCGACTGCCACGCACAGCAATTACACCAACCTAAATGACCGCTGCCCGATGGACACCTACCCACCCAAGCCCCCTTTGCCCCACCATAACAATCACCTAGAAATGGACTACCCCCCCATGCAATCGCCCCTGCCACCCCCAGCAGCCACTTGGACACACCTCATCGCAGCATGCCGTACTACCACCCAGGCAAGGTACCGTTACACTCAGCAAGTGTGTACACACATATACACAAACACACATATATACACATATACATATACCTCTGAATAAGACCTACAGGACCAATGAAACAGTAAATGGACATAGTGTAGTTAAAAAGAACTGATGTGCAATGGAGTGTGATTAAGAAAATTCTGATGGTGATACATCCTATTCGAAAGCTGTAAACGCTTGCAATGCGCCGGAGACCCGGAGCCCACAAACAACAATGCTTGTAACGTCGGGCATGATATACAGTAGTCATCGATTGCTTTAGCTTACTAACGGGAAGCCGGTTAAGTGGAGCTCTAGCACCGAGCGCCGCAGACATAAGGTTGGCAAGCTTAGTGGGATGCAGAATGGACAGGGGTAAACTGGGAGACAAGGAGTTCATACAGAGATATCCAGGAGGATGTGGGCGGATCCCAGCATCCAGCACCTGTCGGTGTGTCAGTAGCACCGGCACATAGGAACCTATAATACCGGGAAACTAATCTGAACCTCAAACGGGATCAGCCCTACACTTGCCCCTGAACCGAGCCTGGACTGGAATCAGCACTACACTTATGAGATCTGACTCTAAACTAAAAGTAAACTTGCTGACCTGCACTGCACCCACTGGACCTGAGCCCGACTGATACCAGCTCTGCTCTATTCTAACCGTCCGGGGTACCAAGTGGACGGGACCACATATTACACTGACCTGGCGGAGCCCCAAGCCATGCGCGTCTCCGAGCTGTTTTGACCTGGAAACGTTCGTGTGAAATGTATGGTGATTCGCATTCATGTGATATATGGCTAGCCATCGCATCCCATAAACGCCAGTACAAATAGGATAACGTAAAATAAAACCTGATACCCCCCACATAGTTGTGATACGATACCACTTCCAGACGAGTTGTTAGGCGCGAACGGAAATGACGCTGTTCGCTTAGACTTCCGCTGTCTCCGTTAGATGATGTGGAGTTCTGTAATGGAACCCGAAAGACGCGCGCCTCCCAGGTTCCCTGCTGATCGTATATGAGAGGTAACTTGGTCCTCCCACAATCCCAGGCTAACCAATAGCCTTTGAATTTATCCTCCTCCACATTAGACAGAATTTGTCTACTTCATTAACTTCTAACCAACCTCCTAATATACTTTTTGTTACCCTTCAATTTAGTTTAGAAATTCTGCAACGGTCACACCAGTTTCCAGCCCTTCAATGTTCCTCATTCTTCACAGCCCTAGGGTACAATCCTCGCACCCTCCCTTGGGGTTCTCCCTCCTACAGACAAAGTTGTTGATGACATTCACTCTCTTTGGACCGCTATCCATTTCAGTCTCACTACACTTATTGCTTGGCTCGGGCTCCTTGGGTTCCTTCAGTTGCTGCTTGTGTTTGACATTGGCTCTGTATCCATTTTTGTTCCCCGGTGTACTCTATCCTGTCTTTGCCTTGCTACAGTTTTTGGCTTCCTCCGTTGCACTTGCTTGCATCCGGTAATGTCAGATTGTTTCTCTCTATGGCTTATTTATCCCTCTCGACTCATAATAACATACATATTAACATAGTTAATGAGGCTGAAAAAAGACATGTGTCCGTCAAGTCCCTCCCATGCCAAAAACAGCCTGTTGATCCAGAGGAAGGCAAAAAAAAAATCCCTCTGAAGCCATTTCCAACTTAGCCCCAAGTGGGTAAAAAATTCCTCCATGACTCCAGATGGCAGTCAGGTAGATCCCTGGATCAACATCCTATCTGCATTGAAGCCATCTGTCCTGACACCCTCGGTTGTGTTGCTCCTTTGCTTGTGCTTGGTCCTCTCAGGCACCTCTGGGGTCTTGCTTCCACTCATTCAGGGATTTCCTGGTTACTCCCACTGTTCTGTGGATCAGACTAGCCTTACCTATTGGGTCAGACTGCCCTGAGTATAGCTGTTGCCTATGGTGCTGCCAGTGTTCCTCGAACTGGTTTTTCCTTAGGATTATTAGTGGTGTTCTGTGCTCTCTCACAGGACATTAGGGGTTATCTGTGGCAGTCTCACACTACTTTCCCTTTGCAACACTTCCATCTGGTCGGCTCTACACTAGCTAGGGATTCAACAGCAGTACCTGTACCACTTTACATCTACACCTCGCTGCTTCCCCCCCAGGCCTTAGCCTGCTGTCCTTGGTCTATCCTTTACAGTCTCAGCCCATTTCTGAGTGGCTGATGGGCAGCATTCAAGTACGCCCCTTGGCTGTGGTCTCAGGTAGTAATGTCATGCTGTTAATGGTTTCAGCCCACTCTGGCTCCCTGCCTATGTTGACGTTGTATCAGCCTCAGCCAGTTCTGGCAGACTTGCTACCTTGTGTCAGCAGGTTGTTACTTTGTAGCAGCCTGAACCATTCATACTACTACAGCAGATACCTCCTACTATTTTGTAGCTTCTACTGGTTTGTGTTAGGGGTCTTAGCAAGCTCTGATCCTGAGCACTGTCCTGATTTTCTAGTAAATAATTGGAGGTCTTGGTCCAGCTTTGGAATTTGCCTCAATCTGCTTGCTTTGTGGTTCCTAGTAATATTTGTCTCTGGTTCTGCATCTTCTCCCCGGCCCACATTTTTCCAATCCTGGTCTGGGCCCAGTCTCAACTGGGATTGGACATCTAGCTTTGTGACTAGCACCTTTAACCCAGATCCAGCTGCAGTAATTGAATCTTGTGACCAGCTATGCTCCCCAACATTGCGCACTAGTGTGGATTCCCTAGATCCAGGCCAGTCTTCTGAACATGACACATTTTTGGGCAAGCAGCTGTTTTTCATGCTCTCTCCACATCTTCCACTTTGCTGCCATGTGTCCAGGTAGTTTTGGCCTCCTTAGACACTAAATCTTCTGTGCATTGTATCTGTGTGTTTTCATTCACAAAGGTACTTACATCCACTCTCAAGGAATTTGTTTTGACTACCTATTTGGATGAACGTTTACTAAAGTCCCCTTCAGCTGAGCTTTTACAAACTCACATTCACACCTGCCTTTCCATTCTGGAGAACAAGGTTACATAGTAACATAGTAAATTAGCTTGAAAAATGACACAGATCCATCAACTTCAACCTTTGCCTCATAATCCAGAGACATGAGGATTATATAGCTTTCCTGCTGCCAAATAAGTTAGTCTTTATCATACCTTCCTGTTTTGCCTACTAATACACAGTATAACCCTGTATGTTCCCTTTTGAAAGAAATGTATCTAACCTTCTCTTAAAAGTATCCATTGTATCTGCCTTAACCACATCCTTGGGCAAGGAACTTCATAATTTAACAGACCTTACTGCCCTTTCCTCTGCTGAAGTTGAAGCCTCCTTTCCTCTAATCTCAAGGGTTGAGATCTCATTCTCAAGAAATCCTCGCTGGGTTTGTCCAAGGTCCTTAACTTTCCCAGTATTAGATTCAACACTTCAGAGGAGGGTCTTTCTACTGGAGGACAAGATTCAATCATTATCCCTCCAGGTGTCTCAGACGATAGCCTAGAAATCTGTGCTTATGCAAAAGTACATGAAGGTACTGGGCTACCTAGTCTTTGCACTGGAAGCAGTCCCACATGCTGAATTTCACACTCTGCAGCAGCAACTGGAAATTTTCAGGAATTGTTCCAGACAACAGTGTCATCTTTTCTGTCTTATATCTCTGTATTATAGGACAAAATCTGACATTTGCTGATGGTTTCAATGCCCTCATCTAACCTGCTGGTAGCCTCTGGTTATCCTGAAGTGGGTCATTGTCAGGATGGATGCTAATCTAACAGGCTGAGTCACCTAACCGTGAAGGGTCGTTGGACTGGGATGGAGAGCACCATGTCCATCAATAATCTGGAGCTTTGGGAAATTCACCTTGTTCTAAGGCATTGGTCTCCCTGCAGAGATCCCAGTGTGGATCTATTTGGACAATACAACAGAGGTCACTTGTACCAACCAGAAGTTCAGCCACATGGGCCTTTTTGTAAGTCTGATTTCCTATTTGTCATCCCTAAGGGCCCTTGTACGGACCTGACTGCATTTAAGGTAACAGTGGCTTCTTGGATCAAGACAAACAATGGACATGCATATGTCTTGTGGAAGAAACCGGTACCCTTTCTGTTTACAGCACATTCTGTCCAGTTGGTGGATGCCTCTTGGGCCTATAAGAATCAGACCTCTGCTGAACAGTTGTGTGGCTATGTGGTCATCCTTTCAAACATGTGCCAGTCACTAACATGTCAAAGTGTTAGCATTGGAGGGGTGAAGTGGTACAGTAGTCTCTGCCTCAGAGAGCCCTTTTTAGAGACTAAGAGAGGATTTATTGATAAATAAAAAAAAATCCCCTTTTTTAGAGAAATAGTAGCATAATTAAGGCTGAAAAAAGACAAGTCCATCACATTCATCCCATGCCGCTTCACCCCTGCTGATCCAGAAGAAGGAAAAAAAAACATTGGAGCCATTTCCAAATAAGCCCAAGTGGGTAAAAAAAAATCTTCCTGACTCAGTTGGATATTTCCCTGGATCAGCATCCCATCTGCTTTGAAACCAGCTGTCATAATTCTCAATATTGCTCTGAGCTAAAAAGTATCCATTACAGTTCCTAAAGCAACTAAAGTATCTGCAAACAAAACATGCCGAGGCAAAGAATTCCATAAAGTTACTGCCCTTACTGTCAAACCTCTTGTCTTTGTTTTTTTTTCTCAGCTTTGAGTAAGTAGTTCCTTAGAAAGTTCTTTGTATTGACCTCAAATATATTTATAAATGGTAAATCATCTCATCCCTTACACATCTTCTTTCTAATGTAAACAAGCCCAGTTTACCTAGTTTCTCTTTATAACTCATATCATCCAGTCCCTTTATCTGGTGCTCAAAGCTATTCTAAATGAGGCCTTTACCAAGTACCATAAAATCTCGGGCATAATATGCATCTGTGTATAATGCGCAGGTGTACCCGTCACACAAAAAACAAAATTCCATTGCCACACTACTTCCCTCCCTCCTCGCTTACCCATATCCTCCTCTCCCCCTCTATAGTCCAATTTCGGCAGCCTGACAGGCTCTCACCAAACGGCATGCTTGCATCTGCCTCCCACTTCCAGCATTGCCCTGTCAGGACCTTTTCTTTCCAGCCAATTGTAATGTCTATGTGCACTGGTATTTGGTATTGCCCTGCAAGGACCTTTGGGGCAAGGCTATTGCTGTTGATGTAGTGTACTTGTATTTTGCAAAAGTCTTCGATAGTGTGCCTCACAACAGGTTACTGCATAAACCAAAAAGCTTCAGTTTGAGAGGAGATATCTGTGCATGGATAGAGAACTAGCTAAATGATAGATCGAGTTGTTTCAAATGGAACCTTTTCGAGTTGGTATTAAGCTGTACGTTTTCTACATCAACATTAGTACTGCCATTAGTAAATAAGAAGATGGTAGTTTGTCACCAGTCCTTTTCAGAAAATTAACCGTATAGTATAGTATTCTCTTGACTTGCATTGCACACCAGCAACAATCAGGGTATCGCCAACTTCAGAATTTCTGTGTTTGAGAAGAAATTGTCCTGTGAGTAAAATATATCAGCTCTCAACACTGACTCAGCAAATATAATAAGGCTGGAGAGAATTGGTAGGTAAATAAAAGGTACACAAATAATTGTACACAATATGTATATGAAATAACTAGGATGAACATAAGACAGGGCAAGCAATAATACATAGAATCAAATATAACTATAATTTATCGACATTAAACTTCATTTGCCAGTGCTCTAGAAACTCAAACCCCTCCTGCTTACACCAAGTTAGCCACACATTCAATTCCCTAATCTTCTGTTCCCTTTCTAATGTATAGTGGTACATGTAGTATTTCAGAAAAATACTACCTTAGAGGTCCTTTGTTTAACCCCTTAAGGACCGGGAAAATCTGAGTTTGATTTGACTTAAGGACCGGAGCAATTTTGACTTTTTTGACTATGTCTTTGTTCAACCATATTTTCTCTTTAATTCCTTTTGTACACCCACATAAATTATATACTGTTTTTTTAAGCACAAGTAGGGCTTTCTTTTGATACCACAATTATATGAATACCTCATTGTTTAATTTGATTAAAATAGAAAAAAAGAGGAAAAAAATTGAAAAAAAACAACATTTTGCTTATATTTTCGTGTCAGGATTTGCATACAATTAGTTTATGACAAAAAAATACCCCTAAATATATTCATTTGCTTCTCCTGAATATAAGAATACCCCATATGCCTAGTATTTCAATCACTTCCTCACATATACAAGGTAAATATTACAAGATGGATGCCATTATTTCCAACTTGTAACTTCTCAACAATTGGCATGTGAGCATCATAGCTTAGCTGACGGTGCCAGAACCAAAAATGTCCCACAAAGGTATATGTTTCTGAAAACTACACAACATAAGGTAAATAATCAGGAGAATTTTGGAGTTTTTCATGCAGCTATTTTTCCAGAAAAAAATTTCAAAATTGTGGTAATATTTTGTTTTTTTGCAGTTTTCACACATTTCAATACTACTGTTGATATCAAGCACATGATAGGTGAAGATTTTTAAAAATGCATTGTTTAGTGTTCAGCTCCTTCTTCTGAGTACGGCAATACCCCATATGCATAGGTTTCTCAAGGTTTGGGAGAGCTACGGGGCCCAAATTGTAACATGTGCGTTTCCAGTTTCACACTTTGAATTTTCACAGCTTGCATCACTAGTGCCATGTCTCATTTGGGGCTGTGTAACAGTGCTCCACTCTAAGATTTCCCCCCAAAAGTATATATTTTTGGAAAGTAGACACCCCAGGCTTTCATTTTATGTATGTTTTCAATTTTTTTACGCAGCCATTTTACCACCAATCGCTCGTAAATCTTGACGGAAGTTAAAAAAACAGCGTTTTTCACACTTGCACTTCAATGTTGATGTGAATTTCAAGCACATGATAGGTGAAGATTTTTAAAAATGCATTGTTTAGTGTTCAGCTCCTTCTTCTGAGTACGGCAATACCCCATATGCATAGGTTTCTCAAGGTTTGGGAGAGCTACAGGGCCCAAATTGGAACATGCGCGTTTCCAGTTTCACACTTTGAATTTTCACAGCTTGCATCACTGGTGCCATGTCTCATTTGGGGCTGTGTAACAGTGCTCCACTCTAAGATTTCCCCCCAAAAGTATATATTTTTGGAAAGTAGACACCCCAGGCTTTCATTTTATGTATGTTTTCAATTTTTTTACACAGCCATTTTACCACCAATCGCTCGTAAATCTTGACGTAAGTTAAAAAAACAGCGTTTTTCACACTTGCACTTCAATGTTGATGTGAATTTCAAGCACATGATAGGTGAAGATTTTTAAAAATGCATTGTTTAGTGTTCAGCTCCTTCTTCTGAGTACGGCAATACCCCATATGCATAGGTTTCTCAAGGTTTGGGAGAGCTACGGGGCCCAAATTGGAACATGCGCGTTTCCAGGTTCACACTTTGAATCTTCACAGCTTGCGTTACTGGTGCCATGTCTCATTTGGGGCTGTGTAACAGTGCTCTTTTTTTAAGATTTCCCCCCAAAAGTGTATATTTTTAGAAAGTAGACACCCCAGGCTCTCGTTTTAGGTGTGTTTTCCAATTTTATACACTGCCATTTTACCACCAATCCTGTGAAAATTTGACGTAAGTAAAAAAAATTCAGCATTTTTCACACTTTGCCTTCAATTTTGATGTGAATTTCAAGCACAGAATAGGTGAAGATTTTATAAACTGAATTGAATAGTGTTCAGCTCCTTCTTCTGAGTACGGCAATACCCCATATGCATAGCTTTCTCATGGTTTGGGAGAGCTACGGGGGCCAAATTGGAACATGCGCGTTTCCAGGTTCACACTTTGAATCTTCACAGCTTGCGTTACTGGTGCCATGTCTCATTTGGGGCTGTGTAACAGTGCTCTTTTTTTAAGATTTCCCCCCAAAAGTGTATATTTTTGGAAAGTAGACACCCCAGGCTCTCGTTTTAGGTGTGTTTTCCAATTTTATACACTGCCATTTTACCACCAATCCCTCGTAAACCATGACGTAAGTAAAAAAAAAAAAAAAAAACAGCGTTTTTCACACTTAGGGTTGGCGGCAGTATACTGGGCTGCATACAAATTGGTTTGGGAAACAATTTCACCTAAAATGTCTTCCCCCAAAAACAAATAAAAAAAATGATCATGGGTAAATCCTTCCACATCAATTTGAATCCCTGGGTTGCCTGTGAATTCTGAGATTTGTGGGCATAAATTGATACCCATTCATTAGGATCCGGAGTGGCAGGTGTTGGGGCATTTCTTTGGGCAGGTCTTTTGGCAGGTCTTTGGGCAGTTGCCAGGGCAGCTCTTGGGGCAGCACTTGGGGCATTTCTTTGGTAGGTTTTTGGGCAGATCTTTTGGCAGGGGCTGGGGCAGTTGCCAGGGCAGCTCTTGGGGCAGCACTTGGGGCATTTCTTTGGGTAGGTATTTTGGTAGGTCTTTGGGCAGTTCTTTTGGCAGGTGCTGGGGCAGTTGCCAGAGCAGCTTTTGGGGCAGTGCGTCTTTTCTTGACAGAAGGCCCAGCGTCATCACTAGAGCTGCTCTCACTTTCTGAAAACTGCGCTATGTCAAAATCTGACGCAGTGTCTGTTGCCTCAGAGTCAGACGCCAAAAAGGCATACGCCTCTTCAACGCTGTACCTGCGCTGCATTTTGCCCACTAAAAAAGCTTTTTTTTTTCTTAAGCTATCCCTAAACCTAAATCTAACCCTAAAACTTACCCTAACCTACGTATATCCTGAACCTACCTAACCCAAGTGAACTACCTATCTAAACTGCACTTATTATATATATATTTTTTTTTTTTTTTTGGGGGGGGGTTGGGGTTTTTTGGGGTTTTTTTTTTCTTACGCTATCCCTAAACCAAAATCTAACCCTAAAACTTACCCTAACCTATGTATATCCTGAACCTACCTAACCCAAGTGAACTACCTATCTAAACTGCACTTATTATATATATATATATATATATATATTTTTTTTTTTTTTTTTGGGGGGGGGGTTGGGGTTTTTTGGGTTTTTTATTTTTCTTACGCTATCCCTAAACCTAAATCTAACCCTAAAACTTACCCTAACCTACGTATATCCTGAACCTACCTAACCCAATTGAACTACCTATCTAAACTGCGCTTATTATATATATTTTTTTTTTTGGGGGGGGGGTTGTTTTTTTTTTTTTTTTTTTTTTTTTTTTCTCCCCTAAACCTAAATCTATCCCTAAAACTTTCCCTAACACACGTCTACACTAAACCTACCCAACTACCTACCAAAATACCTAAACTATATTTATTATAAAAAAAAAATTTAAAAAAAATTAAAAAAAATTTTAAAAAATTTTTAAAAAATCTAAAAAAATTCAAGGGGGATGGGGGGTGTCCCACAGATCAGAAAACACTGATCTGCAGCAAATTGATCACTCCAAGAGTGATCAGATGGGGGGGCACTTATTGATCACTGTAGAACAGTGATCAAAGGGTTAATTTTCTTTAAACATTTTTTTTTATTTTTTTTTTTACAGGCACACTGGAACACCATCTCCCTCTGTCTCTCTCCACCTTAGCAGTATGCAAGGTGGAGGGAGGCAGAGAGATCTGACAGGGACAGTATTTACAAATACTGTCCCTGTCTTTCAGGTTTTGCAACATGTGATTCGCTTTTGAAGCGAATCGCATGTTGCAACAATGTTTCAGCAGCTTGTTACTAAGTGTCCCGATACCGGGACACTTAGTAACAAGCGGCTTGAACTCTTCCATCGCTCCGTGCGGCCGCGATGGAAGAGTTTAACCCTTGACGTACCAGGACCGTCAAGGGTCGTTCGGTCACATTTACCCTTGACGGTCCTGGTACGTCAAGGGTCGCTAAGGGGTTAAGCTCTAAATCCCTGAAATCTTTCTTAATGGACCTCCATTTTCCACTCATGTTGTCATTGCTACCAATATGTACCATGACACCTGGGTCATGTCCAGCGCCTCCCAACAATTTATCAAACGGATCGGCCACATGTCAAACCCAAGCACCCATTAAACAACAAACTGTTCTATCATAGCGATCCTATCTATATTTTCTACAGGGAAAATAGCCTATAAGAATTATTTGTACTTAAAACTATAATGTCCTAGTCTTAACCTCTTAAGGACCCATGACGATCCTAGACCGTCATGGGTGTTATTTCCTTAAGGACCCATGACCGTCCTGGACCGTCATGGAATTCGGGGCTCGCTGCACAGTTTTTGGGGAGCCTGGAACCAGATCGTGAAGAAAAAAAAAATGCTGCGTGGTCCTTAAGTGACCGCCGTATGCATGCGTGGCCGGTCCTTAAGGGGTTAAAGCATATTTGCTTGTTCTCCTACAGCAGTGGCTTCCATCCATTTTGCGTCACCGGGGTCAGACCGGGTGATTGAGTAAGTGATGGGACCGCAGTGCTGCGCATTCTAAAAATGAACCTGGTGACAGGGTTCTTTCATTCTACAGAAGCGCTTGATGCTGCAGTGGCTTATACAGCCGCCGGCAGCATCAATAAGACAGAAAATGCCTTTGGGGGTCGCCCAATGGATCATCTATCCTGTTGGATAGATGGGCCATGATAGGGGGGATATCAGGAGGGATACTGGTGCCCCCCTGGAGGTCTGAACGTTTTAATTAATTATAAAAAGCGCATATAACCTATGTGAAACTTAGGTTATATGTTCTTTAATTAATAAAGGGGGCAATTGTCGCCACCATGCTAGGGAGGTGTTATGAGGGGTCATGATACCCCTCTTGAGGTCTGAAGTACTTTTTTTTAATACAAATTACATATATAATTTAAAAAAAGAAAATCATTGTAACACATAAATTAAATATTTAATTACATTTTCACACAAAATTACATATATAATAAAAACAAACACCTTTTTTATACTTATACAGGTTACCTATTAACCCTATGAGTGCCAGAGGGGTAGCAATCACATTACAATACCTCTCTGGTACTCATAGGGTTAATCTTGCAATACAAAATACGAGGGCATGTCGAATATAATAGGAGAATAAAAATGTCGGATAAAAATGGTGAAAGAGAGTCTTGGGAGCACTGTAAGTTAAATTTGAAAAGGGAAGGGTTAAAATGTTGAATGTGAACAATATTAGTCAAATTAAAGTGGTGAAAGAAAGCACTGTAGTCGACTTTCAAAAGGGGGGGTTAATATGTTGAATGGGGGCACTCTATGTCGGATTTCTATGCTGTATACTGTATTATACACAGCTTTTGTTCGAACAATGATGGTTTTGAAATTGTCGTTATGGCTTCTATGCCTCAGCCTCTGAGGCGCAGAATTTCTGACTTAAATGTAACCAAAAAACAGGCGGTAATACTGATCGTGAGTAATAGGATACTAATTGCATGTTGTTTTTAGTTGTTTCCTATGGGCTTTTTTTACACTGGCGGTAAGTATAATTACTTCCTGGTTTTGTTTTCACAAGTCGGGTAATAGGATAGCAAAAACCGACTTAAAAAAAAACAGCGCCTGCTTTATTTTTAGCGCTGGTAATAGAATCGAGCCCCTAGGGCTCAATGCAAATGTTGGCGTTGGCAGAAAAAAATGGCGACGGTAGCTTTTAAGTCAAGTGTGCGAATGTTCCCACTAGTAAGAAATAACGGCAGTTTCAAAACACACGACGCCCGTCGCCAAAATATCAAACTATCGCCCATTGAGGACAATGTAAAAGCTAAGCCCAGAACCATTCAAATGTTGCAGTTAGGGATAACACAAGTTAAATTGCAACATTTTCCTCCAGAAATCAAACACCTACTTTTTAGGTGAACTGCATACAACTCAGAGTAGAAAACCACCGTAGAAGAAAACAAAACAGAGAAGCAGGTCATTTAAGGACATAACTCAAGCATACAGAGGTCAGATATTAACCCCTGCAATGCCTAGCAAATCCAACAACAAGGGCTACATCACTGGTTCACAACCCCTCCACCAAGACACCCCTAACATGCAATCTGGATGTTCCAGGGCACCCCTTGAAATTGTTAGAAAGGGCTCAGTGAAAGGAACAATCAATGGATACATAGTTATTAGTAGGTCTCACAGTGGGGATGACAAGAAGGAGATAATTGAGCAGAATGACCACTAGAAACATACATCATAGAACACATGTCTACAAAGCAGTTGTAACCTGTATGGGAATTGGCAGGCACCCTGAGCTTGCTCTCATAACACACTAAAGAGCCACGGTACAATGGTTGTGAAACACTGGCCTAAACCATACAAACAAGTCACAGACAAATAACAGGAATCCAGCAACCCCAGAGGGACAAGGGGAACATAAAGCAGCACAATATAAGCCATCCCAACACACCTCTGAACAACAGGGGTTAACACACAACACTATATGCACACCTGTCAATCTAAGAACAAATCAAGCTCACCTGTGTAACCTCAGCAGTCCATGGAGACAAAACACACACCAGACAGATACATATCAATTACAAATAATCACACCACTAACCACAGACACACCAGAAAACAGTTACCTGGATAACACACACCTTACCATTAGTCCATTATGACCACATCATACAGAAAAAAGGGAAAGGGGGAACCAACCGGAAGAGAACCATCAGGCGGTGCCCCTAATCCCCCTCAAAAAAGAAACCTAATAACTGAGGCACTCTCCAGAAGTATTCAAAAAATAGAAATAAGCTTAGTTAGACAATACAAAATTAATCAAGTGAATACATCAAATCAATTAAAAACCATCCAGCACAGGAATATAAAATCATAAAGAAATTCCAATAGAATAATGCCCCCATAGACTGACAGCAAGTATATGTAAAGCAAACGTGCAATAGCAAGTATCAACAAAAAATCCAAAGTGTACCATTAGCAATGTGCAATATTATCATACATATAAAGTGCAAAGTGATAATAATAAACAAAGTATGTGCAACTGAGTTATTGGGTAACCCATTCTCTTTTCTTCTCATCCACAGGTATGAACATTCTATCATCTGCCTTGTATTAATATTAACCCCTTGTGTGCCTGGTGCATCTGGAGCTATTTGTCTGCGTATGAACATTCTATCATCTGCCTTGTATTAATATTAACCCCTTGTGTGCCTGGTGCATCTGGAGCTATTTGTCTGGGTATGAACATTCTATCATCTGCCTTGTATTAATAGTAACCCCCTGTGTGTCTGGTGCATCTGGAGCTATTTGTCTGGGCATGAACAGATATTAATATTTAGTGTATCTAATTTATCAACCCTGTTAAGGCATAGACTGTGTGACTGCGTTCCCTTGGAGAGTTAGTTTCCCTATCACACCTTCCATTTCCCTCAGCCTTTCGCTCAATACTTTGATATGTTGATAGTTTGATTGCTAATCACTATTTTGGGCCAATATATCTGGACACACACTGGGGGAGAGCATTTGCTGGGGGGGTCAGCATTTGTGCCCCTCTTCTAAAGTGTCTCCAAGAGTTTAACAACTGAGTTCAACAACGAGGACAACACACAAGGCACCAGAACTCCTTCATTATCTGTAAAGAGCACCTGTAGGAAGATAATCAGCAAAGACATTTCTTCTCTGGCATCAGATTTGGACTTTCCATGTTTACATCTGTTGTTTATTTTGTTGTTATATGTTCAGTGCTCCCCAGGATCCTTATCAGCCTCAGCTCTCCCCCTGACTTTACATATCTCTGCCCTTTTATCTTCTGCTTGCTGCAGGGGATATTGCTCCCAATCCCGGCCCAAACCCCATACCCACCTGCTATCAGCCACGGTCTACCATTTCCTCCCACCAAAACTTGGAGGGTTCTAACCCCTCAAATCTCATAAACATTCCTCTTTGTTCACCCTCATTTCTCCTCTTCTCCTGTGCTCTGTTGAACACCCTCTTCATTGTTAACAAGACAACCCCCATTCATGATTGTTTCTGCGAGCAATCACTGCAGTTGTTTGCTTTCACAGAAACTTGGTTATCTGCACAGGACACAGATGTGGAGGCTGCACTCTCTTATGGAGGGTTCTGCTTCTCACATACCCCTCGTTCCACTCGTCGAGGTGGAGGGGTAGGTCTCCTTCTCTCCTCCTGGTGCCGCTTCCAGACCCTCTCAATCCCACCATCTGTGCACTTTTCTTCATTTGAAGTACACGTGATCCAGCTCTATTACCCTCTGTCTATGCGCGTGGCTGTAATATACAGGCCACCTGCTAACTCTTCTCCTTCAAACTTTCTCTCAGATTTTGAATACTGGCTCTCCTTTTTTCTCTCCACTAACAATCCTGTACTTATTCTAGGTGATTTTAACTGTCATATTGATGACCCCTCTGTCCCCTGGGCTTCCTGTCTTCTAGACCTAACCTCTTCCCTTGATCTCTAGCAGTGGACTGACTGTGCCACTCACAAAGCTGGTCACTGCCTAAATCTTGTTTTTACTAAGGGTCTGGACCGTTCCTCCCTCGCTGTTTCCGCATTCCCTCTATCAGACCACCATCTTATATCCTTCTCTCTCACTCTGCCCCTTCCCCCATCCCTCCCCCCAACAGATTTATAAGGGATACCCGATCACTAGATCTCTCTGGGAAGAGCACCTCACTCAGGGCTGGCGCTAGCATAAGGCAGGATTGGCAGCCGCCTTAGGGCGCCGGGAATGTTTTTTGTTTGTTTTTTAGCTATATATCTGCCATGAGGGAGCACTGATTTACACTACCAAGGGCTCCCTCGTGGCATCAATAATGTGACACACCGCAGACTCTGACAGCCAGGGCGGCAATCCAGCTGATCTCGTGGCGGCCGGCGCTCTAGTAATACAGAGCGCTGGGAGATGACATTACTGCATTATTGAGCACCAAGCGTGGGAGCTTCAGTTGGATTGCCGCCGCTAGACCACCAGGGAATCAAGGGGCATTGTGGAGTCGAAGGGGCAATGTGGAGATGAAGGGGGCATTGTGGAAGGGGAATTGTGGAGATGAAGGGGCATTGTGGAAGGGCAATGTGGAGATGAAGGGAGCATTGTGGAAGGGGCATTGTGGAGATGAAGGGGGCATTGTGGAAGGGGCATTGCGAAGATGAAGGGAGCATTGTGGAAGGGGCATTGTGGAGATGAAGGGGTATTATGGAAGGGGCAATGTGAAGATGAAGGGAGTATTGTGGAAGGGGCATTGTGGAGATAAAGGTGGCAATGTGGAGATGAAGGGGGCATTGTGGAAGGTGGCATTGTGGAGATGAAGGAGGCATTGTGGAAGGTGGCATTGTGGAGATGAAGGAGGCATTGTGGAAGGGGCATTGTGGAGATGAAGGGAGCATTGTGGAAGGGGCATTGTGGAGATGAAGGGGGCAATGTGGAGATGAAGGGAGCAATGTGAAGGGAGCATTGTGGAAGGGAGCAATGTGGAGCTGAAGAGGGAATTGTGGAGCTGAAGGGGACATTCTGGAAGGGGGCATTGTGGAAGAGGCATTGTGGAGATATGGGGGGCAATGTGTGTATCCCGTTAATTTTTGTATTGATAGAAAGGGAAAAAACTGTGGTTAGGCTTGGGCATCATAAAAATGTCATCTCTGCACTAACATTATGTTAGTGCAGAAATGAGATTACGATTGCTCAGCCCTGACCAAGATGTTGTTTTTTTTCCCCTTTTTACATTTTTTAGTGGGTGTTTTTTGGGGTGGGGGCAGCATTTCATCCATGGACCCAGGCAGCATAATGCCTTGGGCCAGCCCTGGCTAGAGAGCTGGGGTCTCTGGCAGAATGGGGCGGTGAAAACAGTAAGTCTTTTGATTTTAACCTTAGAGGCATTTAGGATGATGCGTAAAGTGATGTCTATGGACCAGACCCCACCTACAGTCAGGAGAAAGGGGAAAGCATGTCATTCTCTTGATGTGATGGATGGTAACCCTATGTACTTTCAGATAGGGAAAATTCTATCCGATTGGCTGGCTGAGAATTATTGGATGTGTAGGCCGGCGTACAATACATGGGAGAACTGTATACTGTCAAAGTATCCTTTAAATCCGTGGGGTAGCTGTATGTGGATATAGAGGTGCCCTAGGCGAACCAATAAGTGTCCGATGAGTGTACACTGCAACGAAGGTGTTAAGTGTTCTGGCAGGCGATGTTTTGGTTCTGCTATTCTACGTGAGGAGTCAATCAATGCCCAGTCAGCGGGTGAATGGGTTGACACTAGAGCTGTCAAAGCAGTCAGACTGGAGGCCACTTAGTATTTCTAGAAGTCTGGTAGGTCAACTCCCCTTAATCTGAGAGAGTGTGTGCTTGGTCAGAGAGAGAGAGAGAGAGAGAGAGAGAGAGAGAGAGTGTGTGTGCGTGTGTGTGTGCGTGCGTGCGTGCGTGTGTGTGTGTGTGTGCTTAGTCTGAGAGAGAGAGTGTGCTTAGGGTGAGTTGGGCAGTGTGGACAGTGTGTGGAGGTGGGCAATGTGGAGGTGAATGAATATGAATGAATATGTTTATTTATATAGCATCACTTACGCAGCACTTTACAATTTAGGGGTTTAGACAATACAAGGTTATAAATGCTGTGCAAAGTGAAACACTGGAAGTGCGGCCCCTGCCCAAAAGCTTACAATCTAAAGTGGTAATGGGAGACATACAGAGTACATGAGGGTCAAGTGCTGTATACAGTGCCAGAGTTCCAATTAGGATAGGGGACATAAATTAAGTAATGTACAAAGTGAGTGCCATGTGACATGTTTAAGTTTTGTTAAGAAAGTGTAGTTTCAAGCGTGACTTGAAGACCATCAGAGAGGTGCAGTGGAGCAGAGTGGGAGGTAGAGCATTCCATTGATAAGGAGCAATGACAGAAAAAGGTTTGATACGTGAGAGGGCTGTAGACACAAAAGGAGCTGAGAGAAGATTGTTATTGGCTGACAGTAAGTGGCG
The DNA here is from genome assembly GCA_037306005.1 of Rhinophrynus dorsalis. Classification (NCBI taxonomy): domain Eukaryota; kingdom Metazoa; phylum Chordata; class Amphibia; order Anura; family Rhinophrynidae; genus Rhinophrynus; species Rhinophrynus dorsalis. Next base: position 294,152,086 of record CM074718.1, on the reverse strand, counting down.
GGATGGGGTATAGCGGGAGATTAGAGTGGAAATGTAGGAAGAGGTAGAGGTGAGAAGAGTTTTGAATGAGAGAAGCAGAATTATGTAAGAGATTTGAAGTTTTATAGGCAGCCATTGGAGAGATTTGAGGAGGAGTGGGGCAGGAAAAAACCTAGGTGACAATAGGATAATTCGTGCTGCAGCATTCTGTATGGATTGAAGAGGATGGAGATGGGATGCAGGAAGGCCAGAGAGAAGAAGGTTACAGTAATCCATGCGAGAAATGATGAGTGCTTGTGTGAGAATTTTGGCTGTGGAGGAGCAAAGGAAGGGACGGATTTTAGCAATGTTACGCAAGTGAAAGCGGAAAGATTTAGTAATGAGAGAGATGTATCAATTATCACCCCTAGGCACCGTGCTTCTGATACCGGATTTATGGTAGTGCCATTCACAGTCACCTGGAAGGGCTCTAGTGGGCCAGACCTGGGTGGGATGAGTAATAGCTCTGTTTTAGCCATATTGAGCTTAAGGTGTCTATGGGCCATCCAGCCTGAGATGGCCGAGAGGCAATCTGTGACTTTAGATTGAATATCAGAAGTCAGTTGAGGTGCAGATAAATAAAGCTGGGTGTCATCTGCATAGAGGTGATATTTGAGACCAAAGGAGCTAATAAGATCGCCTAGTGTTATTGTGTAAAGAGAAAACAGAATTGGTCCTAAAACAGAGCCTTGAGGAACACCAACAGAGAGGTGGACAGGAGATGATGATAAGGTGGCAGAGGAGACACTGAAGGATCGGTTAGTTAGGTATGAGGATAGCCAGTCCAGTGCTAGGTTACGAATTCCTAAGGAGTGAAGAATTTGGAGAAGAAGTGCATGATCAACAGTGTCAAAAGCAGCGGAGAGATCAAGAAGGATAAGTATAGAATAGTGACCTTGTGATTTGGCAATGTGTAGATCATTAACCACTCTTGTGAGAGCGGTTTCAGTGGAATGAGCAGTGCGAAAGCCAGATTGTAGCGGGTCGTGCAGGTTGTGCGAGTTAAGGAAACCAAGCAGACGGGAGTAGGTTAGGCGTTCCAAGAGCTTAGAAGCAAATGGCAGGAGAGAAATCGGTCAATAGCTAGAGGGTGTAGTACTGTCAGTGGAGTTGTTTTTGAGGATAGGTGTTACTATGGCATGTTTGAAGTTGTCAGGAAATGTAGCACTGGCAAAGGAGGAGTTAAATATCTGTAATAGGATAGGGGTGAGTGTGGGGGAGAGGGGCTGAATGAGGTGAGAGGGGAGTGGATCAAGTTTGCATGTAGTGGAGGGAGAGGAGGTTAGCCAGTTCTTCCTCCGTGACTTGTGAAAAGGAGTCCAGGGAGGATAGGAGGGTATATACAGGGTGGGATATTACCACGGATGGAGTCTACCTTGGCTTTGAAGAAGTCAGCAAAGTCTTGTGGCTGTATAGAGTGTGAGTGGGAGGCAGATGGAGGACGGAGAAGGGAGTCGAATGTAGAGAAAAAGCAGCGGGGGTTGGATTTGTGAGTGCTAATTAGTTGTGAAAAGTAATGTTTTTTGTCAGGGACAGAGCAGAGTTAAAACAAGAAAGGAGGAACCTGTAGTGCATAAAGTCTGCCAGAGAGCCTGACTTTCTCCAGAGTCGTTCAGCTGAACGGGTACAGGAGCGAAGGAAGCTGGTGTCCTTATTAAGCCATGGCCGTGGATTGGTTTTATGGGTGCGTCTGAGATAGAGAGAAGTATGCAGGTTTAAAGAGGAGGATAGGACCGAGTTCTAAGTGTTGACAAGACTGTTAGTGTCTGTATTAGTGGGAATGGATGAAAGTCCTGTAGCCAGGGAGGATTGCAGAGCATTGAGGTTAAGTGATTTGAGGTTACACGTGAAGCAGGGAGAGGAAGCAGTGATTGCGGAAGGTGTATAAGCGGTGCTGAATGTTAGAAGATGGTGGTCAGATAGGAGATGCTGAAATCCAAGAGTGCACAGCCTCTAGTGAACACAAGGTCTAGGAAGTGGCCATCCCTGTGAGTACTAGCATCTGTCCACTGTTGTAGTCCAAACTCAGATGTTAGAGAGGGAAAGCGGGATGCCCAGGAGACTGATGGATCATCCACATGGCAGTTGAAGTCCCCCAGAAGAAGTGAAGGTGTATCTGATGACAGGAAAAAGGAAAGCCATGATTCAAATTCAGAAAGAAAGTTTGAAGGTGTACGTGTTTTGGAAGGTGGGCGATAGATAACTGCAACCTGTAGAGAGACAGGAGCAAAGATACGGACTACATGTGACTCAAAAGAGGAGAAGCAGAGAGAGGCAAGGACAGAAAGTGATTTATAACAGCAGTGTTTGGAGAGTAGCAGTCCCACACCTCCCCACGTCCACATGGGTGTGGAGTGTGAGAGAAGGAGAGACCACCATATGAGGTTGTTGCCTCTAAAGCAGAGTCAGAGTGAGAGAGCCAGGTCTCAGTTAGAGCAAGTAAGTTTAGGGAGGTGGACAGTGTGGGCAATGTGGAGGTGGGGAGGAGGATGGGGTGGGCTGTGTGGAGGTGGGCAATGTGGAGGTGGGGAGGAGGATGGGGTGGGCAGAGTGTGGAGATGAATATGTGGGCAGGGTCAGGGGATTGTGGCAAGTTCAGGGGGGGCATTAAAATGCACCTTCGCCTGTGTATACAAAAATCCTTGCACCGGCCCTGACCTCACTTAACTCCAGTCTTTCCTCTATCATAGCCATATCTGACACATATATTCTTGTTAACTCCTACAACTCAGTCCTATCCTCTGCTATTGATTCCTTTGCCCCACTGAAACTACAACGGAGTCATCAAGTCAATCCATGACCCTGACTCAATTCCCACACCCGTTTCCTATGTTCTTGCACTCGTAAATAGTAAATTAGGTTGAAAAAAGACACAAGTCCATCAAGTTCAACCTTCACCTCATACCTCAGTAACTGAGAATTTTATAGCTTTCCTGCTACCAATTAAATTAGTCTTTATCAGACCTTCCTGATCAGCCTACTGACAAACAGTATAACTCTGTATGTTCCCTTTTGAAAGAAATGTATCTAATCTTCTCTTAAATGTATCCATTGTATCTGCCATAACTACCTCCCTGGGCAATGAATTCCACAATTTGACAGACCTTACCTTAAAAAAAAACCCTTCCTCTGCTGAAGTTTAAACCTCCTTTCCTCTAATCTCCAGGGGTGTCCCCTGGTCACCTGATCAGGCCTTGGAATAAATAGCTCACAGCAGAGATCCTTGTATTGACCTCTCATATACTTGTACAATGTGATAAGGTCTCCTCTTAGTCGTCTTTTCTCTAGAGTAAATAAACCAAGTTTGTTTAGTCGTTCCTCATATGTCAAGTCCTCCATTCCCTTAATTAATTTTGTTGCTCTCCGCTGTGCCCTCTCTAGTTCTAGTATATCCTTTTTCAGAACCGGTGCCCAAAATTGCACTGCATACTCAAGGTGAGGTCTTACCAATGATTTGTATAATGGCAAAATAATGTTATCCACTCTTGCTTCAATACCTCTTTTTATGCAAGACAGGACTTTGTTTGCCTTTGCTACTGCTATTTGACACTGGTCACTGTTTCCAAGTTTGTAGGAAATCACGCTCACATGCAGATTTCATCCACTTTAAATTTATGCTGTCCTGCCTGAATTCTGCTCTATCAAAAGCTAAACAAGAATACTACACCATACTAATCCACAACAACAATTCTAACCTGTGCCGTCTCTTTGCAGTCTTTGACTCCTTGCTCCATCCTGCCACTGCTTCCTCTCACCCCATACATTCACCTTAAGTTTTTGCAGAGCACTTCAAGCACAAGGTGGAATCTATTCAAAACCAGATTCCTACTATTCCACCTGCCTCCAAACTCTCTCTCCCCAAACCCCCCTCATCATACTTTGATAGTTTTACTCTGATAACAGAGGAAGAATTCCTCAGCTTCTCTTATCTACCCACCTTACTACCTACTCCTTGGACCCTTTGCCCTCCCACTTACTCAAACCACTTGCACCAGTCCTTACACCTATATTTACACACATCTTCAACACTTCTCTCTCCACAGACACCTTCCCTTATTCCTTCAAACAGGCACAAATTAAACCCCTGCTCAAAAAGACTAACCTTGACCCCTCCTGTCTCTCTATCAACCTGCCTCCCTTCTACCTCTTACATCAAAATTCTTAGAACGCCTTGCCTTCTCCCAAATAACCAAATTCATCAACTCTAATTGTCTTTTGGACCCTATGCAGTCTGGTTTCCGGTGCGGTCACTCAACTGAGACAGCTCTCTGCAGGGTGGCTAATGATCTCCAGACTGCAAAAACCAAAGAACAGTTTTCTATACTTATACTACTCGATTTATCCTCTGCCTTCGGCACAGTTAACCACTCTCTGCTCGCTCAAATTCCCCACAATCTTGGCTTCCCAAATCAAGCTGCTTCATGGCTCTCCTCCTATCTCTCACAACATTCCTTTTTTGTGTCATCTAGCAATAACACCTCCTCCACAGTCCCTCTGTCTGTGGGGATGCCTCAAGTCTCCGTTCTGGGTCCCCTGCTTTTTTCACTGTACATCCTTTCATTGGGTGTAGTTATTCATTCAGTTGGCCTCAAATACCATATATATATGATGATGATACCCAAATTTACATCTCCACTCCTGATCTTTCACCTCAAATCCAGCTGCAAATTTCAGACTGCCTTTTGGCCATTTCCTCCTGGATGGCTGAAGATAAACATGGCCAAAACTGAACTGCTAATTTTCCCACCAAGACCTTGCCCAACACCTAGCTTCACCATTACAGTTGATGGAATTGATATTGGTCCAGTCAGCTCAGCACGCTGTCTTGGGGCCATATTTGATTCCTCTCTTTCCTTCTCCCCTCACATTAACTCTGTGGCTAGATCATCTTGCTTCTTTCTCTGCAACATTGCTAAAATCCGCCCGTTCCTCTCCCAACAAACTACTAAAATTCTTATACATGCCCTCATTCTGTCCTGCTTAGACTATTGCATTATCCTACTAACTGGCCTCCCTGCTACTCATATTTCACCTATGTAAAACTCAGCTGCACGAATCACCACACTCTCCCCAAAAACTGAACCTGCCCACATAATTCACAGACATCTGTCATGGCTCCCGATTCAGCAGCGCACCAATTACAAAGTCCTTCTTCTTACCTTTAATGCTCTCCACACTGCTCCCCCTCCTTACATCTCTTCCCTCATCTCCTCTTATGTTTCTGGCCGCCTTCTTCACTCAGCACACAACACACTTCTTGTTGCACCATCCACACCCTCTGCCCTCTCCCGTCTCAAACCTTTCTCGCTTTCTGCTCCATACCTATGGAACTCCATACCCCTCTCCCTACGTCTTGAAAAATCCCCCTCTGTCTTTAAGTCTACCCTGAAGTCTTATCTTCTGGAGCACTAGGACCATGCAATGCCTTTGGCCAAACTCAGCACTTGTCATCTCAGCACTTGACACCCTCTTAACCCATTGTCTGTCTCCTTTTACCCATTTAGACTGTAAGCTACCTGGGGCAGGGACCTCTCTCCCATTGTTTCTATGAATGTCACACTTATTTCATCCCCTCTTATTTATTGTAACATATGTCTATTGTAAGGAGCTGCGTACACTGTGTGGCACTATATAAATAAAGATATACATACCTACATACAAGTATAAATACACATATACTTATCTCTATGAATCCAGGAGTCACGCAGTTTGATTTTTCCCTTGTGCTCTTACGTATATACATGGAGATACGTATATGTGTATTCATACTTTATTATTATCACTTTGCACTTTATATGTATGATAATATTGCACATTGCTAATAGTCTACTTTGGATTTTTTGTAGATACTTGGTATTGCACGTTTGCTTTACATATACTTGCTCTCAGTCTACAGAGGCATTATTCTATTGGGAAATTTCTTTATGATCATATTCCTGTGCTGGATGGTTTGTAACTGATTTGATGTATTCACTTGCTTAATTTTGTATTGTCTAACTAAGCTTATTTCTATTTTTTGTTTACTCCTGGACTGTTCCTCAGTTATTAGGTTTCTTTTCGGGCGGGGGGGACACTGCCTGGTGATTCTCCTCTGGTTGGTTTCCCCCTTCCTTTCTCCCCTGTCTTCTGTATCATTGTATATTCCTAAGAGTGCACCTCAGCTGATTACAGTTTTATATTGAGTAAGGAGTTATATAGAGAGGCAGTGCGATTTCTCCCCTTTGTTTTGGTATTATCATTATGACCACATGAACAACACCTTACTGATGTTTAGAAGTGACAGCCCACCCTCCGCAGATGTAGTGTGAGCGAGACACTGACAGAGAGATAGACCAACACCAGTAAATACACATGCTTGTACCTAAGATGACAGTGGAGGAGAAGGTGAGAGAAGGCTAGGGCTCATTGTCCTCCTCCTCCAAGCAACCCTGTCCAACAGCTGTCACCTGCAACTGCAACTGTTCATGCTCCAGCTGAAGGCCTGCCATGCTGACTTCTTTGTGTGTGTGTGTAGCACAGTGAATATGTCACTCCATTGCTTGTCAATGTCTTGTCTAGGCATCAGGACCATGTGAGTTGTCCATCAAGGGGATGTCAAGCAGACATATGTATGTGTGTAATGCGGACCCTGAGCACACATCTCATCAGTATGTAGATCGAGATCTATGAAATAGCTCCTCTGTTTCATGCGTCTTGGTTTACACACTGATGTGTGTGCCCACTCACATATACATATGTTTGCTTGCCATACCCGTAATACAAACCCCATAAGGTCATGATGGCTAGATAACACCCTGATAAGCAATGGATTGTTCACGCCGTGTCAACTAGCCAGGCTGTACCCGTGGAGTGCCAGTAAGGTCTCCAAAGTATTGCTGAGCAATGTGTTGATGATGGTATGATGATGGGTCAGTAATAGCATGACTGTAGTGGTCATAGTGCACCTTACAATACTGTTTTCTTTTTTTTTTTTTTTTTTTTTAATTTCAATGCTTTATTGAAAATTGAGTAAATTACGATTCATAAAGATAAGAATCATGCATACATGGTACAAAATAAATAAGAATAGCTTGAATACAGATATACAATAGAGTCAAGACAAGTACGATGTAGAAGATTACAGTCGTAGCTTAATTAGTTTGTAAAAGAACAATTTCTCCATAAGATCACCCCTGGCCTTGATATTAAATATGTCCTAAGAGAATTATGTATGAAGAAGCTACACCAAAGGCACCAGTGGGAGAAATTGAAAGTTGTCCACATTGATTGCATAGATAGGTTGATGATATATATACGTACATTAAAGTAGAAGTATTTCTAACATAATAACATCCGCATATTATCAGGAAGAAGGGTGTTAAAGATCTGAAAAGAGTCAGAGTACAGAAGAAAGATATAGAGAGATAGAAAAGAAAAATGAAAAAGGGGGGGGGGGGGAAAAAAAAAAAAAAACACTCCTGCGGTCCCTGGGCAATCCTCCCACTCCCAATTACCCAAGGAGCACATGGCCCCCGAGCACCTCACCAATAAGCCAGAACCCATCATAAAAATCAATTGAAGCTGTGGGTCGGAGTACACCCCCAAAGGGTCAAACACAGAGAATAAGACACAGAGATTCATACTCAGGGCTGGACCTCCACCTCAGAAGTCTCCCTCAGACCTTCTAGAGGAGACCATAAAGTTCGAAAAGACTGTACCTCACCAATACTAATGGCATGAAGGAACTCCATATGCCTTAATGAACATACTCTGGATCTCCACCTCTGAATTGTAGGGGCAGTGGGAGATTTCCAGCATGCTGGAATAAGAGATTTAGCTACATTGATCAAGGTGATCAACAGTCTACGATTGGACCTCCCAATGCCATGCAAACTCGAAGGCCTAGAAGCACAGCTAGTTTCCAGGGGTATAACATTAAACAAGAAAATGTCTGGAGATAACGAGAGGGTTATATTCAAAAAGCAAGTAATCTCATCTCTAACATTGGTCCAGTACTCGGTCATCTCTGGACAGCTCCACCAAATGTGCAATAGAGTGCCTTCTTGCACCAGACATCTCCATCATTTCGAGGAAGTACCAGGATAGAAGAGAGATAACAACTTGGGTGTCCTATACCATCGGGATATGAGCTTATAATTCATTTCTCTTGTAGATACGTCTCTTGGTAATAGTACATTATCCCTAAAAACATGTCTTCAAATATCCATTGTCCATGACAGACCAGCCTCTCTTTCCCACTGGACAGTAAAAGCTGGTAAATCAACTGATTTCACTTTAAGTAAAAAAGCATATAATCGAGACAATGGACGCTTAATCCGATGAGGATCAGAAATCAAGCGTTCAAAGTCCGTCAGATCCCTTGGTGAATAGCCTTTCGCAACCAGCGATAAAAGGTAATGCTGTAACTGGCGGTATTCCCACCAGTGGGAACGAGGCAAGTCATAATTCCTGAGTATGTAGTCCCAATGTAAAACCCCAGTATCAAGAACTAGAGCACCCAAATGATCAAGTTTCACGTTTCTCCAGTAATCAAAGGTCCGGTGTTCCAGACCCGGTAGAAAATCTAGATTACCTATAATGGGCATAGCTGGAGAAGGAAAGGGTGACAGGTGAAACTTCCGATTCAAGAGACTCCAAACCTCAAAAATACATTTAAGTATAACATGAGACACCAGATGCTGGGGAAAAGAGATATCAAAATAAAAAAAGTTGCGTAAATCTATGTTGGCACTATCATATAGACAGCTCGCAACCCATTCCTTCTGGAGGGGCGCAGATAAAGCCAATCCTCTGGCTAATACGGCTGCTTGCCAATACAATCGGAAATCTGGCAGATTAACGCCACCATCCAGCACCCCTTTGTGGAGTATATCAAGAGCCAATCTGGATTTCTTATGCTTCCAAAGAAAACCACTAACTAATCTATCCAGGTCAAGAAAAAAGGATACAGGTAGCAAAACAGGCAAGGTTTGAAATAAGTATAGAAGTTTTGGCAATGTCACCATCCGTACAAGATTTGCCCTACCAAACCAGGAGATAAATAAAGGGTTCCATTTTCGAAAATCCGATCTAATAGAATCTAAAATGGGATCACAATTAGCTTGAACCAAATTAGACAGATTCGAGGTAAGGTTAATACCCAGATATTTTATAGAGGAAGTGCTCCAACAAAATGGATATTTAGATTGCAGAGCTTTGGCTGATGAGTTAGACAAAGTGAGATTTAGAATCTCCGATTTGGCTAGGTTTATTCTGAAATTAGAAAGGTCACTATATAGATGAATGAGATCCAACAAAGCAGATAGGGAAGAGTCCGGACTACTCAATAACAGCAAGATATCATCAGCAAAACATGCTAGCTTGTTTGCCTGTTCGTGAGGAGGAATCCCCATAATTTGTGGGTGCCCCCTGATACTATTAAGGAAAGGTTCTAACGAAAGAATAAAAAGTAGGGGTGACAGGGGACAACCCTGGCGAGTCCCATTTCCGATAAAAAAATGAGTCTGAGAAGAAACCATTAGCTCTAACTCTAGCACTAGGAGTAGAATAAAGGCTAAAGACCGCTGCAAGAAAGTGAGGCCCCAGACCGATATGAGTTAGCACCCCCCGCAAAAATAGCCAATTCACCCTATCAAAGGCTTTCTCGGCATCTACCGAGAGAACCAAAGCTGGGATCTTTTTGTTTATCGCAAGATAGATCAGGGAGATAGCCTTAATAGTATTATCTTTTGCTTCCCTGCCAAATACAAACCCCGCCTGATTAGGATGGATCAAACTAGGCAATAACGGCTGGAGTCTCATTGCCAAAAGTTTTGCAAATAATTTAATATCCACATTGAGAAGCAGGATGGGACGGTAGCTTCCGCATTGGGAGGGGTCCTTCCCCGGTTTCGGTAAAATTGAGATGTGGGCCTCTAGAGCCTGGGAAGGAAAAGGGGTACCTAGTCTAACAGAGTTAAATGAAGTAAGTGAGGAACCAAAATAGAGGCGCAAGTCGTGTAATAAACAGCTGAGAGGCCATCCGGTCCCGGACTCTTTCCCTTGGGAAGACTACGTACCGCATTTGCGACCTCATCCACCGTAAATGGCTCTTCAAGAGCCGCAATTGCTGTAGGATCAAGATGAGGTATTCCCGAATCTTGGAGAAATTTCTTGATCCGATCTGAAGTATTATCTTCTGTAACAGCATCCGTCATCTCCTTCAAATTATACAGCTTCTGATAGAACTGTGCAAAGGCATTCGCTATATCAGGATAGGTAGTTGCATATGTCCCTCCAGGAATTTGCACTTTAGAAATATGGTTAACTGCCCGTCTCGATCGTATACAACGCATCAACATCTTCCCGCACTTATTACCCTGAAGATATTTACGGTATTTATACCACATGAAAGACTTGTGCCGTTTAGCATTAAAGATGTCCCTCAGCCTAGTCTTGGCTGCAGTAAGGCGTGCAAGATCTATATCAGACCTAGTTTTTTTGTGTGTGCCTTCCAGATCCGAAATTTCCGCCAGCAATGATGTAATTTCCAAGTTTTGTAGACGTGTCTTGCGTGCTGCCAATTTAATTAGCTCCCCACGAATAAAACATTTATGCGCCTCCCAGATAATCGGGGCGGAGACTGAATCAGTAACATTGGTCTCAAAATAGAGGAGTAATTGTTTACGAATAAGCTCAATATCAGCGAGCAAAGAGAGTAGGGTCTCATTAAGACGCCATTGAGGCGACCCAGCAAGACATTGGGGCAACGTAAATTGAGTAATTACAGGAGCGTGATCCGCCCATAACTTAGAAACTATCTTAGAGTCTACCAAGGTATGCGCCATACACTGTTGAACAAATATATAGTCAATATGGGAATACGACTTATGTACTCCCGAAAAGTAAGTGTAATCACGTTCCGTCGGGTTCAGCATCCGCCAAGTATCCACCAGTTGGTATGAGCCTAGCAGAGACAAAATCCGGTGGAGATATGACTTACGAACTGCCGAAACACCTCTAGAGCAATCCAGAGGAGGGTGTAGGGCAACGTTGAAATCACCTCCGAGAAAGACCTTACCCTGAGCAAAACTATCCAATTCTCCAAGAACAGTTTGCAAGAAGCGTAATTGATCAGCATTTGGTGCATATATAACCGCTACCGTCACAAGGGAATTGCAGAGCAATCCTTTGATGAAAAGAAAACGTCCGTCAGCGTCAGCCTTAGTTTCCACCATTTCCCATTTCAAATTTTTGTGACATAAAATCGCAACACCCCTAGTTTAAGTTGCGGCAGAGGAAGTCCAACAAAGTGGATATGTAGCATTGGTGAAGCGCAGTGGGTCTGAGGCTCTAAAATGAGTCTCCTGAACTAAAATGAGGTCCGCCCTGTGTCTAGTGAAATCTCGAAAAGCCATATTCCATTTTTCAGGACAGTTCAGTTCGCCTGCATTGACGGACTAAATAGTGATGGGAATAGGAAAGTGAAGAGGTAAAGAAAAAGGGAAGGAGGAGAACAGGAGTGGAGGGAAGGGAATAGGGAAGACAAGGGGAAGGAAAAAAGGGGGGGGGGAGGAGAAATTAGTCTGAAGAGGAGAGAGAGAAAAGAGAAAAAGGCAAAGAAAGAAGGTAGTACAAAGAAATGGATAAAAGAGAAGTGAGCAATAGCCAAAAGGAGATTGCTGTAGTAATATAAACCGTGTCCGCAATAAAGCAATGGACAGTGAGGAAAACACAACAAAAGGCACGGGTAAGGGCCCGAAAGCACAAGGGTAGAGCTAAGAAAGTGGTAGAAATATTACACACTTTACCAGGGATTAATATCTAGAAACAATCTGTGCAACAGAAAAAACTAGGAAAAACTAGAAAAATCATCATCTCTGAGGAACATATCTAGAAAAAAAAATACATCTTTCGCTAGAGCGAGGGAGGCAACACATCAAGATTCTCGCTAAACAGCAAGTAAAATTAGAATTTCCCACAACTATTGACCACCACCTCCCATAATTCCTGAGCTAAAATCCCACAAAGCCCCACAAGCCCTGTGGCGCAACCCCCGCGCCCAACTAGCGCGGTAGGCCTTCCACAACATACGCATGGGATCCTTGCTAACACTCCTGACAAATTAAGGTACGGAGTGCGGATATAAGGTAATAACAAGTTAAAATAAAGCAGTGTGTTACACTCCCTCCGCCGCACCTAGAAAGATGTATCAGCGAGCACATCACAGATATAAAACAAACATGGTCAGAATTTAGTTAGATAGCATGAGTCCAGCAATGCCTCCTCCGAGGCGGCCCCGCTGGAGTCAAGCAACCCGGGCATACGTCTTATGTCGGAAGGACAGGGGTGTGGCATATAAATTAGACAATATAAATCAAATCATGTCCTGAGCATAGTACTCTAAAGATCACAATATAGATACACGTTCCTGCCGAGTGGCCTCACTCCCCAGGCCGCCCCCAGCGACGGACTCCGCGGCCGCTAATAGAGCCCCCCACCTAGAGCAGACCCAGCAAGGGCCACCCACCAGGACAAGAACTCAAGTATGATGGAAGTAGGTCCATCAACAGTGTATTAAGGCTTACACCCAAACACATTTCTTAATCTGTATTCAATATGTAATTACAAAGTGTATAATAGGAAAAAATCCCAATATGTGGGGAGCAGTAGAGTCATTACATTGAAAAAAGATCCATATCTAATTAGTCCCCATCTTAAATCATATACAAAGTGAAGTTAAACATATACAGATATGTCATAGCTTAAGTGATACCACATTAGGCTGGAGGGCTGTCATCCCGCGGAGCAAAGGGCAAAGGCCTTGGCGGACCACTCTCTAGTCCATCATCAAGTCTTCCCCTCTTCTGATGGGACCGATCTCCCGAAACTGTATCACCTTGATGCTCCGATGGAGAGAAAACGGCAGGCCGGATCAGGTTGATGTGTCTCGGACCCCCAAAAGCCTCCGGTAGTGGGATGCCCAGTTGGGAGCAGAAATCGGATACATCCTCCATATTCCTAATAGTCGCCATTCTGCCGTCCTTTTGAGATGTCAACATGAATGGGAAACCCCATCGGTAGCGAATCCCCAGCGCTCTTAAGGATTCAGTGAGAGGTTTCAAAAGGCAACGTTGTTGAAGGGTGTGAAATGATAAATCCGGATAAAGTTGTACAGGTACCCCTGCAAACTTAGTCTCTTCTTGTTCACGGGCCGCCCTTAATATAGCTTCCTTAACCTGAAAGCGTAGTAGGCAACAAATCACATCCCTCGGCTTGTCCGGTGAGGCATTTCTCGGTCGGAGGACCCTATGTGCCCTTTCAATTTCAAATCCCGGGTCCGGGGAGGCCTGTAGAATAGAGGCAAATAACGTTTGTAAAGACGCCATCAAATCTTTGTACAATACTGTTTTCACTCTCTGCAGGCATCCATGGCATGACCCCTCATGGTCCAGATGTTTGTTCCGGTGACACGTTGAATCCACGTCCATGAGGATCACCTGTTAGTGTCCATGTCAATTACACATATGATCACATATGACTATCTTGATCACCTCTCCCTTGTCAGGGTTTGAAAGGGATCATAATACTGTATATGTTTTAGAACTCTATGTAGCAGGTTTAATTCCAAAGTGATTTCACCACAATGAATCTCATCGATCAAATATCACAGTGGCCTGAAATTGTACAGTGGCACTGTTGCTACACCATCCCATGGACAGCTCTGGTCCCAGCACCATGAATCTCCATAGGATGTTGTATCAACAGTGCCACTTGACATCAGGCCACTGTGATTTTCATATTTAAAAATAAACTGTGAGCTGAAATAACCTCTGAATGAAACACCCTTCAGCAGTGGGAGTTCCCTTGTTCGACTCAGGGGGATGAACCCTGAAACATATTTGTTCTAAGAATTACTATCCCCTTACTTGTGTTCATGTTGTTCAAGTTCAGCTCACATCATGGAACAACACCCTGATGTTGTTTGGCTTTCGTATGTGGTCGATGTGTTGAACTTGTACAAACGTTACTGTATGCGATGTGTGTCCTCACCCCTGCTGTAAAAGCTTGGGACGACATTGCTTGGGAAAGCAGAGTGTAACATATTAGTGCAAAATTAGGTTGTAGAAAGACACAGGTTCATCAGGTTCAATCTTTCTCTCATAAACCAGGAAAATGAGAGTTGTATAAGCCTTGATTTTTCAAAAATGAATAATAATAGGATTTTAGTCTTACCTGTTAAATCCTTGTCTCTTAGTCCATACAGGTTACTGGTAACTTTAGGTAGGCGATCAGCCCCTTTAAGTAGGCTGGAACAATTCTGAGAAATGACTGCTGGTTGAAACCTACCTCCTCTCCTTAGCTTCAAGCTAGCCAATCCCCAACCAGTAAGATTTGCAGACTATTTACTAGGTAGTAAGAAGGTAAAGGAAGACTCCTGCGAGAATTAACCCAAAAGGACCTCCACGTTCTGCCACAGGAGAGCCAAGCATGGTCCCTTGACAGGGTGGGAGACCAGTAACCTGTATGGACTAAGAGAAAAGGATTTTACAGGCAAGACTAAAATCCTCTTTTCTCTGTCGTCCAATACAGGTTACTGGTAACTTTGGGATGTCCAACCAATTAGTACCCTAAGGTCGGGAAGAAAGGCAAGGACCAGGTGCAGGCCTCCAAAGTCACCAGAGCACCAATGAACCTACAGCTCATGAATAGCAACAAAGTGTCAACGGACACTGAACAGGGGTTAAACAGACCCCAGGAACTGTTACACAGCACTCTGAACTAGAGCCAAAAGGGCGAAAAAGTGACAGAGTACTGACAGACTAAGATCCTAGACAGGCAAGGTGACCTCCAGGATCTTCCTCCCAAAGCTGGCATCAGCCAATGCCAGCACATCCACACGATAGTGTTTAGCAAAAGTGTGCACAGACGACCAAGTGGCCGCCTTGCACAACTGATCAGCTGAGGCCTGGTTCTTGTAGGCCCAAGGAGCCCCAATAAACCTTACAGAATGAGCTGTGACCCTGAAAGGAACAGGCTTCTTCCGAAGTTCGTAAGCCTTACGAATCGTGGACTTGATCCAAGAAGCAATGGTTACCTTGGAAGCAGGCTTCCCTGCCCTAGGACCCTCAGGAATGACAAAAAGAGTGTCAGACTGCCTCAAGGATGCAGTGCGATGCACATAGAACTTGAGACAATGAAAAGCATCCAACAGATGAAGATCCTTCTCTTTGTCAGAAGTAGGGTTAGGTCAGAAGGAAGGAACCACAATCTCCTGATTAATGTGGAACTCAGACACCACCTTCGGGAGAAACTCTTGTGAGGTGTGAAGCACCACCTTGTCCTTGTGAAAGATCAAAAAGGGTTATCTACAAGACAGGGCATGCAGCTCCGCAACTCGGTGAACAGAAACAATTGACATGAGAAAAGCCATCTTCCACGTCAGCATACGCACAGGAATAGTAGCCAAACACTCAAAAGGAGGACACGGAAGTACTCCCAAGACCAGGTTAAAATTCCACTGAGGAGCAGGGGACTTAAACACCGGACGGGTATGAGCAACACCCTGGAAGAAAACCTTGACATCAGGAATGATAGCAAGACGCCTCTGAAAGAAGACAGAGCTCAGAAGTCTGAACCTTAAGAGAACTCAGACTGAGACCCTTATTCACACCATCCTGTAGGAAGGAAAGAACTGTAGGAAGGTCAAAATCCTGAGACAAGTCTTTGACAGCAAACCAAGATAGAAAGGTAGACCAAACATGATGGTAGGCCTTAGAGGAAACAGGCTTACGGGCACTAAGCATAGTAGCCACTACACCAGAAGAAAATCCCTTCTTCAAAATTGAGGATTCAATCTCAATGCCGACAAAGCCAGACAATGAACGTCTTCCTTCCAGAGGTAACCCTGTAGAAGAAGATACGGACCGGGGGGGAGTCTAAGAGGTTCTGCCACTGAGAGGTCCAGAAGCTCCGGAAACCAAGCCTGTCAAGGCTAGTACTGAGCAATGAGAATGACTGGGCAGCGCTCCAGTCGCAGTTCCCTTAGCACCCTGGGGAAGAGAACAGGAGGAAAGATGTATGCCAGAGGAAATGTTCACGGGATCAACAAAGCATCCACTGCCAGAGCCAGGGGATCCGCCCAGCGAAAGCAGAATGTTGGAACCTTCCTGTTGTGTCTGGTTGCCATCAGGTCGATGCAAGGAAGATCCCACTGCTGGATGATGAGGTTAAACACCTCTGGATGTAGTTCCCACTCTCTGCTGTCCACCGTGTGCCGACTGAGGAAGTCTGCCAGAACGTTGTCTACGCCAGGAATATGAACTGCGGAAATGACAGGGACATGCTCCTCTGCCCAAAATAAAATAGCCTTGACCTCTAGCCAAGCTGCGAGACTTCTTGTGCTGCCTTGCTTGTTGATGTAGGCTACCGCCTTGGCGTTGTTCGACTGCACCCTGACCGGACAATCCTCCAGTTGCTGTGTCCAGTGATGTAGGGCATGAAATATCACCCGACATTGATGGGAAGGAGAGATTACTCCTGAGACCACCAGCCCTGAACACTCAAGTGCCCCAGCACCGCTCCCCATCCAGAGAGGCTGGCATCTGTCTTCACTGTGGTCCTGAAGGGCACCAGGAAGGGTCTGCCTTTCAAGAGATTGTTCAGGTCGAGCCACCATGACAGGCTCTGCTCCACGTGAAGAGGGAGAGATAGAGATCTTTCCAGGAGATCTGCATGCCAGGATTAGAAACCTCTGATGTTCCCTGGTGTGAGCCATGGCAAACGGGACTGCTTCTATGGTGGAAATGAACTTCCCCACCAAGGATGACAACTTCTTGGCTGGGACTGGATCCTGAGATAGGATAGCCTAGACCTCCAGTGCTATTTGATGAGCTACTTCGTCCGTGAGAAATACCATCCCTCTCTGAGTGTCGAAGAGGAGGCCCAGAAAGACCATCCTCTGGGAAGGAACAAGGTCTGACTTGTCCAAATTGATGATCCACCCATGATGGGAGAGAGCATGAATGCAGTCCTGCACCTGCTGATAAAGGAGTTCTGAAGAAGAGGCCTTCAGAGTCACCCTGATACCATTCCGATACAGGACTGATATCCATGCTCCTAGGACTCTGTTGAAGACTTGAGGAGCCATGGTCAGGCCAAAGGGGAGGGCAGAAAACTGGAAATACCCTCTGTCACAAGCAAAGTGGAGGTACTGTCGACTTTCTGGATGAATGGTGATGCGCAGATAGGCAACTTGAAGTTCCAGAGAGGCCAGAAATTCCCCAGAGGACATAGCCGCTATCACTGTTCACAGGAACTCCTGGCGGTATTGGGACCAGACCACAAAGGAGTTGAGATCTTTCAGATCCAAAATGGGATGACAGCCAACATCCTTCTTGGAAACCACAAAGAGGTTGGAGTAGAATACCAAGCCCCTCTCCTGAGGGGGAACTGGCTCCAGGACCGCCTTGTCCAGAAGGGCCTGTATAGCTTCCTCAAAAAGGCAGCGCTTTTCTGCTCCCAAAGGGGAACAAGAAGTGAAGGCCCTGGGAGGAGGAAGAGAGGTGAAGGGAATCATGTACCCCGTAGCCACCACCTGTAAAACCCACGTTTCCGCCACAGAGGATTGCAAAGCCGAGAGGTAGTGGCATAAGCAGCCACCTGCCTACGGGTGGGGACCTGGGTTCGGCGTAGTCATGCAGAAGGTGGTTTGGAAGCCTTGGGCTTTATGGGGGACTTGGATCTCCATTGCTGCTTAGGTTTGGATGAGGAGCGCGGAGCCTGAGGGACCGTCTGGGTCGCTTGGCGCGAGTCTGCTTGAAATGGATGAAAAAGCTGATTCCTTTTGACAGGCACCTTCTTCCTCAGGATCAGTGGCCTCGCTGATGAGTTTCTTGAGCTTAGGCCCAAACAGGGAGGAGCCCTGAAAAGGCAAAGACAGTAGAGCCTTCTTGGAGGCCGTGTCAGCAGACCAGATATTGAGCCAAAGAGCAGGTCTGGATACACAGACATGGTAGATGCCCTAGCTACCATACGCACAGCATCAAACAGGGCAGCAGAGACATAATGCTGAGCCTCAGCAATTTTAGCGAGAAGCCGCAACATGTCAGCAGTAGGGGCCCCCTGATGGACATCTGAATTGAGCTGTTCAGTCCAAACAGCCACAGCCCTATTTACCCATGCTGCAGCAAATGCAGGGCGGAGGGCAGAGCCAGCCGTCGCAAAAATAGCCTTGCAAGAGGTCTCAAGCTTCTTATCAGTCCAGTCTTTGATAGCAGAGGCTTCAGCCACAGGCAAGGCAGTGGACTTAGAAAGCCTGGAAACAGGGGCACCCACTTTAGGGTGATGGACCCACTGCGTGAGGGAACGGGTAAAGCTTAGCGAACTTCCTAGACACAGATGGTTTCTTGTCTGGAAACTTCCACTCCTCAGACACCAAGTGGTCAAGGATGGGTTTAGGTGGAAAACAAGTATGGGGCCTAACAGGCTCCTGAAACATATCAGAGGGGTCAGAATACGCCTCTTGTACAAATGGAATGTTCAGGGTGGTCAACACAGCCCTGATCAGGCCCTCTGCCGAGGGAATGGGGTCAGCCTCAAAAGGGTCCCCAAAAAACGGAGATGAAGGAACAGCTGAACAGTTATCATCATCAGTCCACCAAAAATTCCTCCTCAGAGGAATCAGACACATCAGGTACACCCGGCGGTTTAGGCAGGGAAGATCTGATAGGGACAGGGGCCTGCCACTAGTGGAAGACCCCCTGTAAAATGGATGGAAGGAGTTGTAAGGTGGACTGGAGGTCCCTGGTAGTAGCCTTAAACTCTTGCATTCATACTGCGAAGGGTTAAACTGCGGAGGAGAGAAGGAGAGTCCAGGCCCTGCGTAGGATACTTGATCTGCAAATACACAAAATAGCTGCCGAGACGGGAGCCAATCGGAAATGAGTGTGCAAAATGAGCGCTCATGGGAAACGTAGTTTCGCTAACGGAGTACCCCAACAGTGCCTGAAGCCCCCTAAAGCCTCCAACATGCCCAGAACATTGACTGGATGACAGAGCAAGGGCAAACCCACAAAATGAGCCATCTCTGACCTTGCTACGTGGAGCGGTTGCAGAGATATGTCCCAAACTGTAAAATCCCATAGAAGTGAATGGAGCAATGGCGTCTATGCGGTAAACGCACTCCTTAAAGGCGCGGAACATAAAGTTAACGAGGTGAATACCAAAACATAAAACTACTCAAAAGCCCACTAGAATAAAACAGTAGACCCAATAAACACTGGTCCCAGCAGGGAAAGTGTCCAAAGACCCCTCAAAACATGCTAACCAGCAACAAAAGGGTTACGTTACCACAGAAACTTGCTCCAAACACCTCACAGACATACAGATAAACCCAATGAGTGCATGAGTATGAAATAGGAACTCCAAATGAGACCCCTGTGCAGAGGGGAAGCATGGGGCATGTGGACCTCAGCACTCAAAGGGTGCTCACCTTTTTCAGCATGTCTTCTGCCTTCAGATTACTATATATCAAGAAGAAACCTCAGTGGGCAACTCCTGGGGAAAGCACTTGCAGCCAAGATTTCCCCCCCAGGGCTTAAGTCCACAAAAGCACCTGGTAAACGGAGCTATCCACATTTGGGTGATAGGAATTGTCAGTGATGGTAATCCACCTAATGATGGTATTCCATATCTAATAGATATGGGGCATTTGACAAAGGCCAGTGGCCACTGGTCAACACAACATGACCTGCTGGCACTAGGCCAGTAGGATATGTTTTCCCTCAGGGCTTGTTCTTTATTAAAAAAAAAATATTATATTTATATTGGGGGAGTTGTTTCTAACAAGCCTAAGTCCTACAAATCAATGTTTCCTCGGGGCTTGGGCCGCTAACAAGTCCTACAAATCATCCTCTGCAAAATACTCTATCCCGTCAAGTATCAGTCTGCCCCAGTCACAGCTTATGTCAGGGAGTCCCTGTCATATTATGTAGCAATTTCTTATTTTATATTTTATTTACTTTTTATTAACTGTCCCCCCGATAACAGTCAACAACCCCTTACCCGCAAAAAAATTCTCTGTTGAACTGATTCTTTCCCTAGACTCCAGCCACCAACACAAGCACCCTCCTTCGACCCATTTTATACCGGGTCTTATTTTTATTTATTTTTTTTATCAAATGTCCCCCCAGTCACAGTCAACAAACCTGTTCAACAGATTGTTTCCCAACACTCAACCAACACAGGTACCCTTATACCCAATTTGTACTATGGCTTTGGGAAATAAAAGAACATTTGCTATGTGCTGTGTGTAAATTCAAATATCCCATTGATTTCAATGGAAAGCTAAGTGAAAAAGAAACTGCACTTTTCGTGGGGAAAGTATTCGTCCAGTGGAAAGTGCCATTATTCTCCAATTTTGGTTTAAGGCAAAAATTTTCACTCATCCCTACACAGGGTTTATTACAGCTGTCATGGGTAAAGGAAACATATAGGATCCCCCAGTTTCTTTGCAGGACAGGTCAAAAGTCAATAACCATACCATGCCCCAACTTTGAACATAGGTGTTGGACCTTATAATGCTCTTCGATTTTCCTGTGCAGATCTTGTATATGAAGAAGCTTTTCAGCAAGGAATGTGATGTGGTCCCAGGCTTCAAGAGGAATGCCAGGAATGGAAATAAGGTGGAACCAATAGCTGGTGAGGAAAGGAGACTGACCAGGGAACCATGGTTAGCATTGTTATATGCAAACTCAGCTATTGGTAAAGGCATAGCCTAGTTATCCTATAGCTATTTATAAAAATATCTGAGGAATTGATACAATGTCTAATTCGTAAATTCCTTGTCGCTACTGGCATGTGGAAGGCATGGATTGCTTTATACCAAGTGCCTTATAGAACTATCTCCAAAATCAAGATGTAAATTGTACTCCTCTATCAGATGCTATCTCTTCCAGGATATCAGAGAGGCCATTTCAGCTGTAGGTGCAAGTTGTGAAATGGGAATTAAATAATCTCATGTGGCGAGGCAATCCACAATGACCAGAATAGAGTTATTCCTGGGAGAGATGGGTAGATACATTGTAAAATTAATGGAAATGGAGAACCATAGTGTATTAGGAACAGCTAGGGGCATCAGCGTCCCTCAGTACAGGAAACAAGGACATTTGGTTCTGGCACAGAACATACAGGAAAGTACACAATCCAAAATGGATCTTTATGAGCTCTGCCCTTTTTTTCCATGAAGACTATGAAAAAAATGTGAACGTTGACTTTAAAATGTATGTTTATAGAAACTATACATAATATATTTGATTTAATTATTGTCATTGTGAGAGCTTAGAATAACTATATTTATGTACTTGTAACCTTGATTATGTCAATGAAAAATGCCATTTTTTTTAGGGGTGCCCCAACATTTACAGATTGCTAGGGGTGCCTTGAGCAAGAAAAGGTTGAGAACCACTGCACTACAAGGTCAACAGAGAGGAGATCCA
Organism: Rhinophrynus dorsalis; assembly: GCA_037306005.1. NCBI lineage: Eukaryota > Metazoa > Chordata > Amphibia > Anura > Rhinophrynidae > Rhinophrynus > Rhinophrynus dorsalis. The sequence goes on along the minus strand of CM074718.1, from coordinate 294,130,592 downwards.
GTGGCTTCTGAAGACCTAGATGTCTAGACAGTGGAGAAGCATGAGAAGCCATCAGGACCTGTAGTCTAATGGCTTAAGGAACAAATATATGGTGTTGCTAATAATAAACACTGTTTCTGAGCTCAAGCTGGATACTATCAGGGAAATTGATCTGACCCTTAAGAAACTTGCTTCATGTCTTCTTGTAATGAGATGTTAGCTAGGGGTGGAAAATAGTATCAGAGATAACAGGATCAGGGGAGAGCATCAAGCTCCCCTGAATGTGTTTCAAGGTAAGAATAGAGCCTACAATGCTTGTCTGAAACAGAACCTCTTAGCTGATCATATGACTTCTAGGTTCTTATGAAATGTGAAAATAGTTATCAGATTGGTTGCACCTTCTGAAAGATGTTGCCATTCTACTACAACAGGCGTAATGGTGAGTAATTCTTGGTATTCCCCACAACATAATTAACTTCAGCGGGAGAACATTTCACGGAAAGTAAAGCAACTAAACGCAGCAGATCCTTGTCTCAGAAATGGAACTGAACCAATGGCACTTTCAGAAGCTTTTAGTTCCAAGGTGAAGGGAAGGGAGAGATCAGAGTGAGCCAGGATAGAGGCAGATTTAAAACATGACAAACTTCTCAAACGCTGTCTGGACCAACTCTGTTTAAGAAAAACAAGTGTGTGGAAGGGTCATTTAAGTAATAATTTTTGAAAAGTCTCAGATGAACCCAATTTGAATTTCCCATAAGATTCTGGATCTATTGGTTGTTTGCTGGTGATGGCCACACCAGAATGGCAGATACCTTATTGATAATCAGGTTAGTGCTGGAAGGAGAAAGGGTACAACTCAGTAATTCTGTGGTCAATCTCAGTTATACATTTCTTCTGTCATGCTACATGGCATAGAACAATGGATTTACCTCCTCCCTCTAACTGCATAGTACAATTTAACAGCTTTCAGAAGAAAGACTCTGAAACCCTATCAGTTTCTTTTGGTCCTACCAGCTGGTGAATGGAGAGAAACATCTTCCCTAAATAAGGAAAAATCCAGAAAGGGCAAGAGGAGACACAACCTTATACAGTACATTATTCTGGTTAGGTGAGATTGCAATATGGCTGCATTTCTGACACCTAATCAAGGGTTTGGTATCCTCGAAGGCCCTTAGAGCTGCACAATGAAGATCCAAATGGGTCAATATCTTGGAGTGGCTGCTGTTCAATTGGGACTCCCCAGCCATTACATATTCAAAGCCAGAGCTTTGTTTCCTCTGGTCACTCTAGCCAGAAATAAGTGGAAAACAGATGGAACTCATGTTGATCTTGTCAATGGATTTAACCCTTTGTGTGCCAGAGTGGTATCCAATGTATTGTGAAGCAATGCTTTGGACACCCCTTTGGCCCACAAAGGGTTAAAGGCAACTTGGCCAAGATTTATAAAACTAAACTGGAGCAATTGTGGAGTAAATCAAATGCAACATAGAGGGCAAATAAAAAAGTCCTGTTAAATTAATCTGGGCTTTTAACCCCCATGGATACTAGAGACATCTCCAATGCATTGCAAAGCAATACATTGGAGACCTTTCTGACATTAAAGGGTTAAAAAGCTTACTTCAAGTACATGGATTTAGGATTTTTTTTTTTTTATGATGCAATTGTTTTAATCCAAGATAACTCAAGTTTGCTTTTATAAATCAGGTCCCTTTTTACATTTTTATCTTATGTTGCCTGTTTGAATTAGTGTAGTGTGCATCTACTTTTTGCCTGTCAACGCCTTTGAAACAACCTTCTACTAAGGACGAAGTGTAAAGTGAGCCATCTACCTGCAAGCATCATAAAAAAACAAAAAACAAACAAACAAAAACCCTATCACTTTCAGATCCAGGAAAAGTATGTCCTGATTTCTTGAAAATAATGGGACAGGAAATGTCCTTCCAATACCAGGATTTTCTGTCCCGGAGGGAATCATCTATGCAGGAAACGTTTTCTACAATGCAGGAAGCTACAAATCTTCCCTGTAATTTTGGGACTGTTTTGGGACACCCCCACTGGTCCCCCTATCCCTCAATGGATCTAGAGAAGGTTTTTTTTGTTTTTTGTTGGGTTTTTTTTTTTTTAACTTCTCAGTAGTCCTTTTCCCTGATAAAACTTTGCCTTGGAGCAACATGCCCATTTCAGTTTATTTTGTCATTTGTTCTCTCAGCTTTGCTATATGTAAACTAAATTAGCTGGCTGTTGGGTAGCCTGTATAGGGCAGAATGGGGGAGGCATTTCAGCATCAAGGGCCCCGCCCCCGGAGGAGGCCTCAATATGCCATTGGTCCCTGCCTATCTCAACTAGAATAAGAGAAAAGGATTTAATGTTAAGTAAAAAAATCTCTTTTATGTATCCTCTATGGTACAGTTGGTTGGACCCTTAATTTCTCCACTTTTATTTAGTACATCATCCTTTCCAGAGAGGGTAGCCTTGTGCCCTGCAAACAAATAAAGAAATCCCAAAAACCTGACCTGTTGGCACGCACCAAGGACTTGATATAGTTAGGCTCCTTCCCCTGTAGGCAGTGGCCGAGGTGTCTAATCTCCCATCCAAACATCAGGTAGTGGCAGCACTAAAAAGAATTTTAGTGAACTTTGTCTATGTGCTACACAGAAACCATTGGGTAAAGTTCCCTCCTTCAGAGGGCAGGGCACTTAAAAAAAAAAACAAAAAAAAAAAAAACATAACAAAACCACAGGACCCATTGAGGTAGATACTCTCTTCTAGCGTTATCCCCACCACTCAGTTTCACATATAGCAAAATTGTAGAAGCAAACTAGAGCAAGAGAAAAGAAGAAAATCCCCTGAACAATTACCTCAAGAGCAACCCTCTGCCAAGGGACTTAACCCTTTAACGACTCATGACATGCCAGGACCGTCATGGGTGAACTTCCCTTAAGGACCTATGATGGTCCTGGCACGTCATGGGTTAAATGATAGCAGCGCTCCTCGATGCACGCTGCACATATAGAGCTCAGGTGTCAACAGACACCAAACAACTGAACAAGAACCAACAGTGCTCAGAACTCTGGATAAAGAAAGCTAAGAAGGAAGTCCTTAACAGGCACTACCGCCTTAAAGGCCTTCTGGCCAAAGCAGACTTCAGCTGAGTCCAGGACACTGACACAATGTTTGGCGAAAGTGTGCAAAAGGTGACCAGGTGGCTGCTTTGCACATATCATGTTCAGCAGATGGAAGGTAGGACAATTTCCTGGTTGATCTGAAAATCCGAGTTGACCCTGGGCAAAAAAACTTCTGGAAGGCTTTGTCCTGGTGGAAAATTAGGGATAGGGTAACAAGACAGATTATAGTTCAGCAAGCTTGCAAACAGAGATAATGGCCAAAAGAAAGGCCATCTTAAGTGTCAGAAGGTGCAAAGAAACAGATCAAACAGGCTCAAAGGGAGGCCTATGGACAACTCCTATACAACAGATTCAGGATTGGGATTCCTTAAGGTAGGGTAGGCATGATCCTCCCCTCTGAACAAATGTCTTGATATCAGCAAGAAAGGCAATTTACTTCTGAAAAATAACAAGAGACGACTGAGATCTGAATCTTAATAGAACTCAGACAAAGACCTTTGTTGACACTCTTGGAGTATGGCCAGAACTGTAGGAAGACTGAAAAACTGTGGGGATCCATCTTGATCAGCACACCCCTAGTAAAATAGACTCCAGATCCTATGATAAGCTTTGTTAAGAAAGCAGACCTTGATTCAGGAGATCTGGCCCCAGTGAGGTGAAATGGTTCTGAGATTGACAGATTGAGATTATTCATGAACCAAGCCTGATGGGGCCTAGAGGGGACGATCAGTATGACTTGAGCCCTCTCAATCCTGATCTTCCTCAGTACCATGGGGATCAGGCGAACCTAAGGACACACATAAGCCAGAAAAGTTCCACTGAATAGATATCACATCTATCGCAAATGTTAGTGTGTTCTTCTTAATACAGGAGCAGAACCTCCCAGTTGTCACAAGATGCCATGAGAGCCACTGATGGAAGATCCTAACATTGCACAATCTAGTTGCACACACTCTGATTCTGTTCCCAATTTCTTGGATCCAGATGTTAGCGATTTATAGTCTGTAACCACATTTTCCACTCCTAGAACGTGGACTGCTGTAGACGGTTGAGACACAAGCTTCTGCCCACTGAAGAAGTTTCTGAATCTCTGCCCAAGCGGACTTGCTTCTGGTTCATCCTTGACAATTTATGTAGGCAACAACTGGCTCATAGTCCAATTGGTCCCTCACCCAGTCGACCTAACAGCAAACGGGACCAGCTGAATGGCCTTATCTCCTGAATATTGTCTGGTAGAAGACTCTCCTCCCTGTTCCAATGGACCTGTGCTTTTAGGTGACCAAGGGTGGATTCCCATACGGTCAAGCTGGCATCCTTGGTGACCACCAGCCTTGCTTAATGTCCCTTTGTCATATCAGAATGGGTGGTAAAGCCACCAGCAAAGTTTCTCTTTTGCCAATTCAGACAGGGACATGGCACGATATAGTTAAGAGAGCTGTCTTGACCAGCTCGTTAATGTCCAGCTGTAACTCCCTCGTGTGGAAATGAGCAAAGATGAAGGCTTCCAAAGTAGAGACCAGGTGACCTAGGACTCTCATATAATCCTATACAGGAGAGAGCTTGGATCTTGTCTTCTGGTAAAAACAACCTCCCTTGGAGAGTATTGAATCTAATGCCCAAGAAGTACAGAAGCTGAGAAGGTACCAGAGAGGATTTCTTGAGTTTGAGAAGTCAACTGTGTTGCTCCAGGATGAGGACGCACTCTTGAATCTGGAACATAAGTACGGCTTCTGAAAGAGCCTTGAGTAGAAGGACTTCTAAATATAGGGTCAAGGATATCCATTAAGCATGGATATGGGCTGCCAAAATAGCTATGACCTTCATAAAGACCCTTGGAGCAGATGCTAGTCTAAAGGGGAGAGTGGTGAACTGTAATGACTGCTCTCTAAGGCAAAGCACAGAAACCGCTGATGGTGTGGTTAATATGGGACATGCAGATATGAGTCCTGTAGATCCAGGGAGGTAAGACATTCTTCCTGACACATGGCAGCTATAATGGATTGCAAAGAAAGAAGTGGTCCTGAGCTGTAATGGGGACCAGCATCAGGGAGGATATTGCATCTATAAAAACATGTGCCCAAACCAGATCTTGAGGCACACTGGACAAAAAGAAATGGTGAGGTGTAAGGGATTTGAAATCTATGTGGTACCCTTCAAAAATGACCCACAAAACCCACTGGTCTTTCTAATAATACTCCCATGTGTCTTGAAAAAGACAGAGTCACCCCACTATGGACCAGGACTCTGTGAGTCACGCAGAGGTGGGTTTGTCATCCATAGGTTTCTGAACAGACTTCTTTATCTGGTCTTTGGGATGGGGTGGGGCGGGCCTGAAAAGTTTAAAGCCTAGACTCACCAAACTGACAGGGGCATGGGTAACTAAAAGCTATGTCTTCTCCGGAAAAAATGGCATGTTTAGGACAATCTGGTGAAAGAGCTTGCTTTGTTTCCAGTAGCATCAATAATGACTTTGCTTATATCAGGCCAAAAAAAGTTGTCTTACTACAAAAGGAAGGGACACCAAAGACTAGATTGGTCAACCAACCAAATCTTGAACACAAGGTGTGACTCGCCGCTACTGAACGAGCTGAGGCCTTAACAGAAAACCTAGCAGTATCGAAGTACACCTCAGTAAGGTATGTACTGGCCTCCATGATACTGGCAGGCATGAGCAGAAGTTCCTTTTTAGGAATTTACCCCCTAATGGGTCGCAGGGAGGCCCCAGTGGCTGCAAAATGTGGTTTTAAGAAGTGATCTAAGCTCTTATCAGCCTGATCCTTAAGGGCCATGGCATATGCTAATGGCTTGCTGTGTTTTTAGCAAGGTGAATGATGGGGGGACCAACATCAGGTGAGATAGCCTACTGGGACAAGGCCTTCGTTGAGAAAGTATAACGGTTGGAAATATGTTTATCAGGCATCTTTCATTCTTCCAGGATAATCTGGTCCAGAGAATGATGGGGAGCAAAATGGGTGATTCCCTTCTGCACCAGTGGAAAATGTCCAGTGAGGAAGACCCCGATTCAGAAGGCTCAGAGACATGCAAAGCCTCTAAAACAGCACTGATAAGCCCCTCAGCAGAGTGACACAGGTCTTCCACACAGACATCCCCTAAGAACAAAGAAGAATCCATATTTTCCCCATCAGCGTTAAACTCCTCCACAGTGTCGCCAACCAATTGGGAGCGGCCCTTAAAGACAGGATCAGCATATCTGACAGGATGTATGGGGTGCAAAGAATGGGTAACTCCTTGAATAGATGAGGGGGATATAAGATTTAGAAATCAGATTCTTAACCCCCTGGCTCTTGTTCTGCAGTGAAGGGGCATGGGGGAGTAGTAGGGGCATAGTGCCTGAATATTCTCGGGAAATCCCTGTCTGGCATGAGGAACGTTGTAATCAAGGGGTTAAATGGACCCCTGAATGCTTAGGTTTGGATTTCAACGTGTCCCTTGGGATCTGACATGTTCAGAGAAAACTCCTCTAAAGTAAAAAGTAGAGATCGAAAGTATTAGGAAAGTATGAGAAATTGCACAAAAATACCCTAAAATGTACTTCTCTAAGTGCAAGATGTTAATCTGGATAGGGAGAGAAGGTGGGACAGCCTCTAAATAGCCTATGCAATGAGAGTAGTAAAATAACTACCAAAGCACCGCCCTGTCTAATACAGAAAGCTTGGAAAAAAGGGGATTCTAGGCAAGGCAGTTTCCCATTGCATATACCCAGCAAATGGTGGTTCTCTAGCCATTTAAGAACAATGAAATTAAGTGGTCTGACCATTGTCACTGTGCTGAATATGGGTTCTAAAAACTTATAAACGAATTAAGAACAGAAATAAAGCTACAACAAATAAAGCTAAAACATGTGAACTGAGAAAGACTGAGTGTTAGCAAGAACATCACTTTTGACTGGGTGTCAACTAAAAGCAAGGACATAGTAGTAAAGGCCAAATATTAACTTACCAGTATTATGTCTTCAAGCTCCCATTATATCAATACAGAACCTCAGAAGAGTTCAGTAATGAGGTACCTATTTGTGATAAAATCAACCTCCACAGGGAAATGGTCCAGAAATACACCTGTGAAATGGGCAATCCAACGTCAGGGAAGTCAATCAATGGGAACCCGCCTTATAGGGTATTATATAACCTAATATCTAAGTACAACATAAAAAAGAAGTCTGAAAACCAAGAGAACAGTGCCAGCTTGCCCTTTTGATAAGGCAGGTCACTTAAAACTTGGAGTAAAGCTGGATGGGAAGGAGGGAGATGCTGTCTCAATGTGATCTACCCCCTGGAGGTGGGAACTTTACCCCATGGTTCCATTGTTCCACATTGGCCATAAAAGACACAGTGATTTTTATTACATACAGATGTACTTCGGATGGTATGCTAAAAAATCTCCAGTAATTATGGAGCAAAACAAATGAACTGCACCAAAGGGAACAAACGCAAATGGCCCAAATTTTCATTGGTTTAAACAGTGTGGGGTTATTTTTGCATTTTTTTTTTTTTACTCCTCTAATGCTAGGTGCATTATAAAAGCTCTGACATTCAAGGGGGTAAAAGCCCGACAAATCAATAGGACCTTTCTTTTTCTCCGATGGTACAGTTGGTTTGCTCCAGAATTGTTCCAGTTCTTTTTAGTGTATCAGCATCAGTGACTGCTGTACTTAGAAGAATTGGTGCAATTCTAGAGGAAACCAACCAAATAAAAAATCCCCTTTGATACCTTTCTTTTAGTGCATGTGGGTAAAAGAGGATTTTAGTCTTCCCTGTTAAATCCTTGTCTCTTAGTCCATACAGGTTACTGGTAACTCTGGGAGGCGATCCGCCCCTTTAAGTAGGCAGGAACATTCCTCTAAATGTATGCAGGGGGTGGAGCCTCCCCTCCCTCCACAGCTGCATCCTAGCCAGCTAGCTCCAGAATGATTTGAGACACTAATAACTGACCAGAAATAGGAGAGAAGAAGACTCCTGTGAGCATGCCCCGAAGGACTCCCACGTATTGCCACAGGAGAGCCAAGCATGGTCTCTTGACAGGGTGGGAGACCAGTAACCTGTATGGACTAAGAGAAAAGGATTTAACAGGTAAGACTAAAATCCTCTTTTCTCTGTCGTCCAATACAGGTTACTGGTAACTCTGGGATGTCCAACCATTAAGTTTCCCAGAGGCGGGAAGAAGGCAAGGACCAGGCGCAAGGCCCCCAAAGTCACCAGGACCTCTATGAACCAACTGGTTAGAGATCCCAACAAAACTGAAGTGTCAACGGACACCAAACAGGAGTAAAAACATCCTAGGAACCTTAACACAGCACACTGAACTAGAGTCAACAGGGCTCAACAGTAAGGAAGCACTAAGAACCAGAGAAGAAGAAGATCCTAGACAGGCAAGACTGCCTCCAGGACCTTCCTCACGAAGCTGGCATCAGCCGAAGCCAGCACATCCACATGGTAGTGCTTCGAAAAGGTGTGCACAGAGGACCAAGTGGCCGCCCTGCACAGCTGATCAGCAGATGCTTGATTCTTATACGCCGAAGAGGCCTCAATGGACCTGGTGGAATGAGCCGAAAGGGGACATATTTATTCCTCAATTCGTAGGCCCTATGAAAAGTGGACTTGATCCATGACGCAATAGTCACTTTGGATGCAGGTCTACCTGACCTAGGACCCTCAGGAATGACGAACAAAGTGTCTGACTTCCTGATAGATTCAGGACGATGGACATAAAACTTGAGACAAAGCACCACATCCAACAAGTGAAGATTCCTTTCCTTGTCAGAGGAGGGGATAGGGCAGAAAGAGGGCACCACAATCTCCTGATTAATGTGAAACTCAGAGACAACTTTAGGTAAGAACTACTTAGAGGTTCGAAGCACCACTTTATCCTTATGAAACACAGGAAAGAGCTTGCAACTCCGCCACTCGGCGAACTGACACAATCGCCATTAGGAAGGCCATCTTCCACGTCAAGAGAAGTAAAGGAATAGTAGCCAAAGACTCAAAGGGAGGACGTTGGAGAACTCCCTAAACCAAATTAAGGTCCCACTGAGGAGCCGGACTCCGAAAGGCAGGACGCACATGAGCAACGCCTTGGAAGAAAACCTTGACGTTAGGAAGGACAGCAATGTGCTCCTGGAAAAAGACAGAGAGCGCCGAAGTCTGAACCTTAAGAGAACTCAGGCTGAGTCCTTTATCCACACCATCCTGCAAAAAAACCAGGACAGTAGGAAGATAAAATTCATGAGACAGATCTCTGTCAGCACACCAAGACACAAATGTCGACCAGACACGGTGATAGATCTTGGAAGAAACAGGCTTATGGGCACTAAGCATAGTAGACACCACAGCAGAAGAAAACCCTTTCTTCCTTACAAATGAGGATTCAACCTCCAGGCCGTCAAATTGAGTCGATGAACATCTTCCTTCCACAGGTAACCCTGCAGAAGAAGATCTGGATGAGAAGGGAGCGGAAAGGGCTCTGCCACTGATAGGGCCAGAAGCTCCGGATACCAGGACTGACGAGGCCAATTCAGAGCGATCAGGATTACTGGACAATGTTCCACTTTCAATTTCTGTAGCAACCTTATCAGCATTGGAAGGGGAGGGAAAATGTAGGCCAGGGAGAATGTCCAGGGAATGGACATTGCGTCGGCAGCCAGAGCTAGAGAGTCTCTCCACCGAGAGCAGAATGCCGCAACTTTCCTGTTGTGTCTGGTTGCCATCAGATCCACTAGGGGTACCCCCCATCTCTGAGTTAGGAGTTGAAACACCTCCGGATATAGTTCCCACTCTCCGCTGTCGACTGTGTGACGACTGAAGAAGTCTGCCATGACGTTGTCTACTCCTGGAATGTACACTGCAGAAATGACAGGAACATGAACCTCTGCCCAGGACAGAATGGCCTTGACCTCTAACCAAACGGCGAGACTTCTTGTCCCGCCCTGTCTGGACATCACTCGGACTGGACAGTCCTCCAGTTGAGACTCCCAATGGCGAAGAGCATGAAATATTGTTGATGGGAAGAAGGGACTCCTCCATGGACCAGTCCCCCTGAGCGCTGAAGTGACCCAGAATAGCTCCCCAGCCCAAAAGGCTGGCATCCATCGTGGTCCAGTAGGGAATCCGGAAGGATCTCCCATTCAGGAGATTGGAAAAGTCCAACCACCACTCTAAGCTCAACTCGACATGAGGAGGAAGTGAGATCAATAGTTTCTGATGATCTGGTTGGTCCCTGCATGTCTATCACAAATCTTTGAAGTTCCCTGGTGTGTGCCATGGCAAACTGAACCACCTCTACCGTGGAAATGAACTTCCCCACCAGAGAAGACAACTTTGGAACCGGGATCCGATTGCGGGATAGGATCATTGAGACTATGTGAGCAATTTGATGAGCTACCTCGTCCGATAGAAACACCATGCACTTCTGAGTATCGAACAGAAGACCCAGGAAGACCAGTTGCTGGGATGCAACAAGGTCCAATTTGTCCAGGTTCACAATCCAACCCTGATGTGTAAGGATTTAAATTTAGGTCTGGACCTGCTGATGAAGAAGATCCGCAGATGATGCTTTCACAAGCAAGTCGTCCATGTATGGAGTCACTCTGATGCCGTCCTGATGGAGGACGGATATCAAGGCCCCAGAACCCTGTTGGAAAACCTGGGGGGCTGTTGTCAGACCAAATGGAAGAGCTGAGAACTGAAAATGACCTCTGGAGCAGGCAAACCTCAGATACTTTCAACAATATAGAAATGACCTTCAATACCTTAAATTGAAGTTTTGGTGCACTGCAGGCTAACTGCTATATCAAGCAGATAAACAAGATAAATTCAAAAGAACATAGGTTTCATTGCCAGTCTTGGATTACATTTAACCCTTAGTATTGCTGGATGAAAAGAGCCCGTTCAGTGCAAAACCCACAATATTCAAAAAATATATCATTAAATGTAGCACTCATAAAACATAGCCTTTATTAAGTATTAATAAAATAAAAACTAATCATTACTTGACCACACAGTATACAGCCGTTTAAAACGGTAGTGCATTGAACCCATGGATCTGAGGCCAGCAATCTAGGCGTAAACTCAGTACCCCGGATCCAAAACACCTACCTAAATTAAAAACACAATTTATCTGGGGTCATATCTCTCATAGTACAGCCTTAATAAATGTGTCGACTATTTATCCCACTTTTAATGATTATACTTTGATGACAGAATAGTTTAATAAAGTTAAAAATCAGTGTGTGTGTTAACGTAACCCACATGGCTGTCGTTTGTTTGTTCGAGTAGCAGTGCTTGGTGCATTACATTACACAGTAGATTCCCGTTTCTGGTCAGAATATTATTGACTGTAGCAAATGCTATTGCATTCACTTTGGATGAATTAGGCAATTAGTCTGTTGCAATCACAATAGTTATTTGTTTTCAAAGTAGTTCAGCTAACTCAAAGCAGCGTCCTACAGGTTTGCTATTCATCTATATCACTAGTTAGTCTCTAGCGATTGTATCTGTAACTTTGTATCACTAACCATTCGTAGATACACAATAGCTAGTAAAAAGTACTGACGCTACCTTAATACCAGTAACTTAGTTACAAATCCTTTTCTCAAACTACTTGGTAGTCAATAGCCTGAATACGCTGCTCTGCCATGTTTGAAAGCACTAATTAAAGTGAATCGTTGTTAGCTATCTAACCATTTAAATCCGCTGCTAGTTTAGCCCTTACTTCATTTACCTAGAAATGCTCGTTTGAAGCCTCACATCCATTCAAGTGAATTTAAAAGTTAACGAACGAGTTAGCCTTTACTTAGTTCAAATTGTTTCCTAAATCTTCATGTTAATGTTACATCAATCATTGCTTCTAACACTTCAAGCCTGCTGCTAAGATAAGTTCAAATCGCCTATACGTGTCCTATGAGAGTAGCCGCTTGATGAACCGTTCACTGTAACGGAAAATCAAGTCATTCAATCAAGGAATAATTCTATGCCGTACACGGGCTCTTTCTAGTAGTGACTTTCCATAAACCATACTAATGGCAGGTTTTCTATCGAGTCCTTTAGACTTTACAAAATGGCAAAGTGAGGCAGCTACACTTTTTAATATCAATTTAAATCCACCTCCAGTTGTGACAATGTGACAATGTGAATGTTTCCACATTTTTTCAGGATTTAAGTAAACTAATGAAAAGACAAACGAAAATCTGGTGGGAGATTACAAGTTTACAGAGTTATGTAAATAATAAGATTATACCAATAGGTCTGAGGAGTCCCCTTATACCTGCAACTCACCTTAATGATGCCACATTTTTGAAAAAATGGAATGACATTCTGACGAAAAGCTCCTTGGAATTAATGCAATTGATCATTACAGCAGAACAAGAGGAATTAGTCAAAACAAATATAGAGGTGGAAAATAAATTGAAAGATATTAACACCTTAAAGGATGAACCTACTTTTACTAATTTAGAGAAACAACTTAAAGATGATATAGATAAGTTAGCTAATGATCTAAAAAATCGAAAATTTAAGAAATATTCCAGGGATAGGAAAGATTTTCAAGAGGGAAAAACCTATAGAGTACGTATAACAATGCCATCTGTAGACTCTGATTATGTGGAAACAACATCAGAATCAGAACAATCTGATTCAGGTGAGCAGGATATAGGTCCCAGTAGAAATAGGTTTAGAAAACATACGAATAGAAATCAGAGATCTCAAGCCCAAAATAATAGTAATAATTTTTTAGGACAAGGCCAGGCACCTATTCAAGTACAATCTTACAACAGGCAACCACATCTCAGAGACCGTGCAAGATGGGCCTACAAAATGGGCAAGCAAAAATAGTGACAAAATCAAATGATTTACAGATTATTAATTTATCAGATATTAAACTTGATGAATCTCATCTTAAATTACTTAAAAAGGGACTTAATTTTTGTCCAACAACAAATTTCAACCCATTTGAATGGATTAAAGATATTCATCTTTTTGGCAGGAAAATTCTCCTGCATACATTTTTCAAAGAACAAAGTAAGAATAGAGAACTGATGAGTCAAGATAGAGAGGCCCTAACTAATTTAATGTTTCTGGAGGAAACCAATATTTTTAGAACTGAATCAATGAAGGGTCCTTTTACTGATCTTAAAAAGAAAAATAAGTTTACACCACCAATGACTGTCTCTCCACAGGTTGAGATCTTTATAGAAATGGTATGTGAGGATTTACAACAACTGGCTGCACAAAATAATTTAGGTTTACCAAATAACTTAACCTATAAAGAAAGACAAGCACTTAAAGAACTTATGAATAATGAATCTATTACTATTAAACCATCAGATAAAGGTGGTAACATAGTAATTTTACCAACTGAATATTATGTGGGAGAATGTCAAAGGCTTCTAAATGATACAAATCGTTATAGAAAATTGAAGGGTGACCCAACAGAAACATTTATCTTGGATGAGGCTTTGCAGAATGGTGTTATTAATAAAGAGGAATTAGAATATCTCTGGACTGAATATCCTGTTATTTCAACTTTCTATACTATTCCTAAAGTCCATAAAAATGCAAAAACGCCTCCTGGTAGACCAATAGTATCGGGAATAAGTAATCTGACGGAAAAACCAAGCATCTATGTGGATAAAATATTAAGACGATTTGTTACAGCACTTCCTTCTTATATTCGAGACTCACAGGATGCCCTCAAACATCTAGAGGGCATATACTTGGAAAATAACCATTTTTTGGCTAGTCTTGATATTGAGTCACTATATACAAGTACTATACACAATATAGGACTCGAGGCAGTTAAAACTTTTCTAGCCACAAGAGGTGATCAATACAAATTACATAATGAATTTGTATTGCAGATGCTTGAATATGTTCTTACTCACAACTATTTCCTGTTTAATGGTATCTTTTACCACCAGATACAAGGTACTACCATGGGCAGTACCTGTGCTCCCACCTATGCCAATTTATATCTAGGCTGGTGGGAGCACAACTACGTTTTCACAGAGGAGATGTCAAAATATGTGGATAAAATTCCATTATGGCTTAGATTTATTGACGATGTGGTACTTTTATGGACTGGTACACGTGAGGAGTTTCATGAGTTTGTTACGTTGCTTAATACTAATACTATAAATCTCAGAGTAACATTGATGCTATGTCTTTGTCATTTTTGGACATAGAAATACAACGGGAACCAAATAATATAATACAAACGACTTTATTTCGAAAAGAAACAGCAACTAATAGTCTCTTACATGCAGATAGTGCCCATCCAATGCCCTTAAAAAGAAGTATACCAATTGGACAATACCTCAGATTGAGGAGGATTTGTAGTGATACGGATGATTTTAAGGTCAAAGCCAAGAATCTACAACTGAGGTTTAAAGAACGTGGATATTCCAATAGAACTCTTAAATTGGCATCCCAAAGGGCATTAAGATCAAATAGGGATGAATTACTTCATCCCACTTCAAATAAACCATTGAATGAAATGGAAGAAATACGTTTAATAGGGACATATAATAGCCAATATAAGGCTATTATTAATATTCTTAAACAACACTGGAATATTCTGACCACAGATAAAGACATCTCTGAGGTGGTGGGCTTGACACCAAAAATAACGTACAGAAGGAGTATGAATCTGAAAGACCATCTAGTACACAGTCATTACCAGACAGCTAAAAAGAAGACCTGGTTGGACACAGGTTTACAGGGATTTTTTCCCTGTGGAAATTGTACAGCATGTAAATATGCTCTCAAGAGTAAGAGTTTTCAAAGCACTCAGACTACCCAGTCTTATCAAATACGTAGTTTTATTAATTGCAAATCTTCTGGGGTAATTTATTTACTCATATGTAAATGCGGAAAACAATATGTAGGAAAAACTAAAAGAGAATTAAGACGCAGGATTTTAGAACATCTGGGTGATAAACCTGTGGCCAAACATATTAATCAAATGCATGATGGAGATCTGACAGCCATCCGTTTTCTGGGTATTGACAAAGTTCATACTAACCAGCGCAAAGGTGATATTGATGAAAAACTCCTTCAAAAAGAGGCCAAATGGATCTATTATCTTAAGACCAGGGCCCCTAAAGGTTTACTTTCCATCCGTTTATTTAAAATGTCTGGACTTAAGACTAGAGCAATTACTAATACACCATATGGTAAAAGTATGAGTATATTCCACTGGGTTGTGATATCATCCTGGGAGATAGATATCAGTATTATTTTACTAAGAAATAAAATGAAGAATTATTATATTTTTATTATGATTTATTATTTTTTGTAATTATATAGTTCACTGATATCCTTATAATAAACTGCATCTGGCATCATTTGTTACTGCTAAATTATGCCTTATGCATATTTAGTTATTGGCTTATTCCAAATCTATGGTGTTTAGTTAAGTTTTCAACGGTTCTAAGACCTGCCAATCAAAGTGTGATGAAATTTTGCTTTTCCCCGCCCAGGAAGTTATACTATATAAACTCGAACGCCGTGGCACTCGGTAACATACTAGCCCCTGATGAAGCCGTGATTTAACACGGCGAAACGCGTTGGGCAATAGGGAAGGGGGGAATTGAATATCTTTCAGGGTAGAATAGCCCATGTACGGCATAGAATTATTCCTTGATTGAATGACTTGATTTTCCGTTACAGTGAACGGTTCATCAAGCGGCTACTCTCATAGGACACGTATAGGCGATCTGAACTTATCTTAGTAGCAGGCTTGAAGTGTTAGAAGCAATGATTGATGTAACATTAACATGAACATTTAGGAAACAATTTGAACTAAGTAAAGGCTAACTAGTTCGTTAACATTTAAATTCACTTGAATGGATGTGAGGCTTCAAACGAGCATTTCTAGGAAAATGAAGTAAGGGCAAACTAGCAGCGGATTTAAATGGTTAGATAGCTAACAACAATTCACTTTAATTAGTGCTTTCAAACATGGCAGAGCAGCATATTCAGGCTATTGACTACCAAGTAGTTTGAGAAAAGGACTTGTAACTAAGTTACTGGTAGCAAGGTAGCGGCAGTACTTTTTACTAGCTATTGTGTATCTACAAATGGTTAGTGATACAAAGTTACAGATACAATCGCTAGAGACTAACTAGTGATATAGATGAATAGCAAACCTGTAGGACGCTGCTTTGAGTTAGCTGAACTACTTTGAAAACAAATAACTATTGTGATCGCAACAGACTAATTGCCTAATTCATCCAAAGTGAATGCAATAGCATTTGCTACAGTCAATAATATTCTGACCAGAAACGGGAATCTACTGTGTAATGTAATGCACCAAGCACTGCTACTCGAACAAACAAACGACAGCCACGTGGGTTACGTTAACACAAACACTGATTTTTAACTTTATTAAACTATTCTGTCATCAAAGTATAATCACTAAAAGTGGGATAAATAGTCAACACATTTATTAAGGCTGTACTATGAGAGATATGACCCCAGATACATTGTGTTTTTAATTTAGGTAGGTGTTTTGGATCCGGAGTACTGAGTTTACGCCTAGATTGCTGGCCTCAGACCTACGGGTTCAATGCACTACCGTTTTAAACGGCTGTATACTGTGTGGCCAAGTAATAATTAGTTTTTCTTTTATTAATACTTAATAAAGGCTATGTTTTATGAGTGCTACATTTAATGATATATTTTTTGAATACTGTGGGTTTTGCACTGAACGGGCTCTTTTCATCCAGCAATACTAAGGGTTAAATGTAATCCAAGACTGGCAATGAAACCTATGTTCTTTTGAATTTATCTTAAACCTCAGATACTGCCTGCTCTCTAGATGGATTGGGATGCGAAAATACACATCCTGAAGGTCCAGAGAAGCAAGAAACTCCCCCGAGACATGGCAGCGATCACTGTGTGCAGAGACTCCTGACGATAGTGAGTCTTCACTACAAAGGAATTGAGATCTTTCAGATTCAAAATAGGGCGGCATCCGCCGTCCTTGGTCACCACAAAGAGGTTTGAATAAAATCCTGAACCCCTGTCTGAAGGAGGTACTGGCTCCAGGACATCCTTGTCCAGAAGAGCCTGAAAAGCGTTTTCGAACAGACGGCTTCTCTCGACTTCCTGAGGAGAATGAGAAAGATGAAAGCGAAAAGGTGGGAGGGAAAAGAAAGGTATCTTGTATCCCTCTGACACCACCTGTAAAACCCATGGGTCCGACACTGAATCCTCCCAAATCCTGTGGAAGAGGCGGAGACGACCACCCACAGCGGGATGTGGACCCGGGTTTGGTGAGTCATGCAGAAGCAGTCTTGGAAGTCTTGGGCTTGGACACGGCCTTGGGCTTCCATTGCTGCTTAGGCTTAGAGGAGGGACGCGGAGCTGATAGAACCGCCTGGTTCGTCGTACGTGTCTCAGTTTGAAAGGAATGAAAGGACCGGTTACGCTTAAATGGCAACTTTTTCTTAAAGACCAAGGGCAGAAGAATACTCTTACCCCCGTGGCCTCGCTAATTAGTTCCTTAAGTTCAGATCCAAACAAGGAAGTACCCTAAAAAGGCAAAGAAAGCAAAACTTTCTTGGAAGCTGTGTCAGCAGACCAAATCTTAAGCCAAAGCGCACGCCTAGCCACCACAGAAGTAGTGGAGGCCCTTGCCATCATGAGGACGGCATCAAAGGCAGCAGCAGAAACATAATGTTGGGCTTCAGATATATTAGCAAGATGCAATTTCTCCGAAGAAGGCGCATCCTGACGGACCGCCGTAGTGAGCTGTTCAGTCCAGACTGCAATAGCCCGGTTAACCTATGCAACAGCAAAGGCTGGACGCATAGCAGTGCCAATAGAAGCGAAAAAAAAAAAATCTTGCAGCACAGAAGCATCAGAAACAGGCAAGGCAGTAGATTTAGACAGTCTAGATATGGGTGTGTCCACCTTAGGGGGATGAACCCATTTAGCCATTTCTGTTTCAGATAAGGGATAAAGTTTAGCAAACTTTCTAGACACTGAAGAGGACTTGTCTGGATTTTTCCATACGTCAGAAACCAAACGGTTAAGAGTTGGGTTAGGAGGAAAATAAGTAAGGGGCTTTGCAGGCACCTGATAAACATCAGAGGGATCAGAGGGAACCTCCTGAACCAAGGGAATGTTGAGAGTGGTCAATACAGCTCTGATTAGGCCCTCAGCAGAGGGTCAGGATCACATTCAAAAGGGTCCCCAATGGACCTAGAAGACTCTATAACTCTACCATCCTCAACATCCGAATCTTGCAACAATTCTTCCTCAGAAGAATCTGACACATCAGGCGCCCACTGCGGTTTGGGCAGGGAGGATCTGATTGTAGAGGGGGTCTGCCATAATTGAAGAGCCCCCTGAACCTGGGATGGAAAGAGTTGTAGAGTGGACCTAAGGTCCCTAGTCGCAGCCTTAAACTCTTGTACCCAAACTGGCTCAATAGCATGACTGGAAGGCCCTGGGTTGCTGTCAGGACTTTCAGAGCATGCTGGGCATAAGTGACCAGAGAATTCTCTAGGTAGCCCTGAGTGACAGGAAGAGTAATGCGCTATGGGGGATACTGATACCCCAGCCTCCTTAGACTTAGGTCTAGCCCCTAGCTCCAGCGGTATAGACATACTCACAGTGTCAAATTACCAACTATACAATAAATCACCCAGTTGTAATGTGTTAGATTAATATTTCACCCCAGAAATGCTAAATATAGACTTATCTGGCAGGCGAAGGGTTAATCTGCAGAGGAGAGAAGCAGAGTCCAAGCCCTGCATAGGATAATCGCTGAGAAAAGCTCACAAAATGGCTGCCACGACTGGAGCCAATCAGAAAAAAGGCGCGAAACAAGCGCTCATGGGAAATGTAGTTTTTTCCCAAAAAGTACCCCAAAGCAGTGCCCGAAGCCCCCAACACACGAACTATAAACCGGATGATAAAGCAAGGGTAGACAATTAAAATGAGCCCACTCTGAAGTTGCTGTGTGAAGCGGTTCCAGAGATACGTCCCAGACAGTGTGGTAAAGCGCGCCTTAAAGGCGCGGTACATAAATTTAATAAAAGTTAAACCATAAAGTAAAAACATGAAAAGCATACAGGGAACATGTGTGCATAATAAGAAAACACTAACCCAGTAAGGAAAGTGTCAGAAAACCCCATTAAACGTGTCAAACCAGCAAACAAAGGGTTAAGTTACTACATAAACCTGCTCCAAATACCCAACAGACACATATATATATATATATATACATATATATATATATATATATATATATACATACACAAAGAGTGCAGGAGTGCGCAATGAGAACTCCCAAATACAAGCCCAGCGAAGGAGCACTGTGGGACAAGTGGACCTGCAGCACTGAAAGGGTAGCTCACCTCTCTTGCATATCTTCTGCTTCAGGTTACCATGTAGTAAGAATGACCTCAGTGGGTAATCCATGGGGAAGCACTTGTACCCAAGATTTTCCCCCTTAGGGCTTAAGGTCCACCAAAAAGCACCTGGACACTGAGCAAGCCGCTTTGAAGGGCATTTGTCAGTCATAGTATCCCGTCTAATGGTGGTATTCCATATCTGACAGAAAAAGAAACTAAAACTAACGAGAGATGTTCTCCACCTGGTGTGTTCACACCCAGGAACAAACAATTCTGGAGTAGCTGGCTAGGATGCAGCTGAGGAGTGAGGGGAGGCTCCACCCCCCCTGCATACATTTAGAGAAATGTTCCTGCCTACTTAAAGGGGCAGATTGCCTCCCAGAGTTACCAGTAACCTGTATTGGACGACAGAGAAAAGGGGGTGATTATGAGCAGTGCAGTTAGAGATGCATTTCGGCTTATTGTAAATGCTATCTGAATAGATTTGGATAGTGTAAAGTGTTTTTTGGGGGGTGCTGATGCTGACTAACCAATTGCAGCAGTCAGCATTGTTGAGTTGCAGTGTTGTAGTTTAGTGTTCTGCTGGATGATGTGTAGTATTGGTAGGGTACTGTGATGCCAACAGTAATACTAATGATGAAGTTGTTTGTGACGTACAGTAAAGAGCTAAAACAGAAGAGGACAAGAGAGAGGTGATGGTAGAGGGGTACAAGAGGCAGAGATATGAGTCAGAGGTACAAAACACAGAGGGACATCAGACATGCAGACTGAAAAGGGATATATGTATATTTGGCTGAGGCACCAAAAAACATTTCACACCAGTCCAGGATACGACTGTGTCCTGACAATACACATTTAGATTTCTTGCTCCCTGAGCTGATCCTGATAATATCCAGTCAGACTGATAACATGCTGAGTCTTTCCTGATAGACTATTTTATTTATTTATTTAGAAAATGTTTTACCAGGAAGAATACATTGAGATTTCTCTCGTTTTCAAGTATGTCCTTGACAGTTTTCAGTAGAGGGTTGCATATTTACACAAATTGAGAAACATTATAGGTTATTAAATATACATACGAATATACATACATATGGAAATTTTAAAATTATAAACAGTTACACTCTGTTTTTAGATATAGAGGAGCATTTACTTTTAAGGATTTTAGACTGGGAGCACATTTGATTATTTCAGGCAGATTGTTCCAGGCCTTTGGCGCTCTGAAGGAGAAGGCAGATCTTCCTGCTTCTTTCTTGTATTATGATATATGTAGCGAGTTGTTTGCAGTGGAGCAGAGGTTATACTTAGTATGGAGAGCAGGAGTGAGCAAACTGCTCAGGTAGTGTGGTAGTTTTCCAGAGAAGTGGTTGTGTACTAAGTAAGAAAGGTGAAGGGCATGTCTAGATTTGAGTGTTAACCAATTTAGTTCTTTTAACATATCACAGAGATGAGTAGTGTAATTACATTGGAGGCTAAAGCGGCATATTGAATTATACAGGGTGTCAAGTTTACTAAGATGGATTTCTGGTGCTGGAGCATGAACTACATCACCATAGTCTATGACAGGCAGCAACATCTGTTGCACAATACGTTTTCTAACCGGGGACTTAAACATGATTTGTGTCTAAAATGAGTACTGATTTTGGGATAAAGCTTGGAGGTTAACTTGTCAATATGATGTACAAAAGTGAGGTTGGGGTCAAGCCACATACCAAGATATTTGTAGGAGTCCACTAGGGCCAATTTACGATTAGACTCCGTTACAATGGATAGGTGGGTGTTGCCGAGATTACGCAGTTTGTGCTTTGTGCCAAATATCATTGTGACAGATTTATCTGTGTTTAAGAACAATTTGTTCCTTGCTATCCATCTTTCAACTTCGTAGAAATCATGTTGTAATATGTCCTCAAGGTGTGATATGTTTGAGTTTTTAGTATAGAGAATGGTGTCGTCTGCATACATGTGTACTGAAGATGATTTACAAACCTTTGGCAGATCATTTATAAAAAGAGAAAATAGAAGAGGGCCAAGAATGGAGCCTTGAGGAACTCCACTTGTTACTTTGAGCGGAAGGGAGTCATTGCCAGCAACTGACATATTGCATTCTGTCTGATAAATAGGATTGGAACCAGTTTAGAGAATTATTACCCAGTCCTGATCTTTGGATTTTATTTATAAGAATATTATGAACTACTGTGTCAAAGGTCTTGGCAATATCTAGGAAAATGGCTCCTGTGAGGTCACCATTTTCCATGCCCATCTGGATATCGTTAGTTACTTTTAGGAGGGTCGTGACTGTTGAGTGATTTGGTCGAAAGCCTGATTGAAGTGGGGTGAAAAAACTGGTCTGTTGGTAATATTTATTTAGTTGCACATGTACACATTTCTCTAGGATTTTGGATAAAGTGGGCAGTAGGGATATTGGTCTGTAGGTCGATACTACATTTTTATCCCCACTTTTGTGGATAGGCACAACTCTAGCCACCTTCCAGGATTTGGGCATGTACCCTGTTGCCAAAGAGGTATTAATTAAAGATGCAATCGGTTTGGGCATTACCATAGCACTGCTAGATTGTTTACATTGAAGTTTATGAAGGAATTTGTCGAACAACGCTATATAAAATTTCAATTGGAATGGAATCCAGGACTTTATCTTACCTCATGAATTTTCATTTTTTCTTAATAGAAAATAAACTTAGGAAAAAAAAAAAAATATGAAAGCTGAATGGGTGGAAAAAAACAAAAAAAAACTCTTCTGTTGAAGCCAGAGTTAAGTTTTCACTCAAATGCAAATAAACTGGGAAGTTCAGGTTAAATTTACTGAACTTTACTTCATGCTCCCGTACGCATTGCTGATGACAGACGTGACATCACAAATGACCATAAATAACATCCCAATAATCCATGACATCAAAATGATCTCAGTAACATGGACAGTTAAACTACGTGACAGATACTTTGTATAAGCTGTAGTGTAAAGTGCTGGGAAATGGTGCAGTGCTCTTACTGAATTAGGATTGCAGATATTTTAAGCTGTTATTTTATTGTAAATTTGCTATTGAGTAGGGAGCATCGTTATTAGATAAGCATTATATGGAAGTGTGTGTCCTTTATAGCAGTGTTAACTGGGAATTCAACACCAGTTTTTAGTGTTTGAAGCAACACACTGAGTGCTTATACACTGTTTTAGTTCAGAGTAAAGGGGCGTAATTTTGCAGTAGCATTTCAAGAGGAGTCTGATGTAGTATTTATTGGTTTCAATGCCGTGAAGCTATTGAAAGGATTGAAAATGTTGCTGTGTCCTACTTTCAGGTTTTGTATTTTAGCGCTGTATTAGTAATTTATAGAAAGTTTAATGGGGCTCTGATGTGTTGGTGAAGAATGAGGCTATTCAGTCTGGTAAAGAATGTTTTGGCACAATTTACAGTTGCTGCTGGTCCATGATTTGAGTTGGTGGTATGCTGCAGTGCTGATAGAGAAATGTTTTAATGTAGTGTTGCTGCTCTGATGATATGCAGTATTAGCAGGGAAACTTGTGATGTCAAAAGTGATGCCATTGAGAATTCATATTCAATATCATATGTGATGTCATCTGCGATGCAAAGCATATGGGGGAGTGTAGTTAATTTCAAAAAGCTTAACTTGTATATACAGGGTTCTTTGTTAAGTTAGAACGTAATTCTGGCTTTAATTAGAGCATTTTTGCTATATAATATGTGTGTGTATATGTATATCTATATAGGTGTATATTATATATACACACTAGCAATATCGGCACGGCATTGCCTGTGTGGTTAATACAGCAAAGACTGCTTTAATGAGTGGCTTATTAAATTTTTGGTGCTCAGCTGCTTATGAAATGTTACCCTTTTGAGTGGCAGAGGGTTACACAACTCATTGATCAGAATGCATTGCGTTAATGTAGAAAACTGGCCATGTTCTGTACAGCCACCGATTGATTACCTTTGTTTATGAAGTTTGTATTAAGTGAGAGGGTCTGAGGTTACGTTCACATGGGCAATGTGTTACAGTTTACAGCTTACCTTGTTTGCAGCAGCATCTACAGGCGCGAGACTTCTAGCATGCAGCAGTCCTCTGTTTTATCTGTTTGTTTCCTGTAGTCTCCTCATACCTACTTCCTCCCTCTGAGCTGCTCCTCTTACTTCCTGTGGAGGGGTTTAAAAGGCTGACTCAGTCGCTCTTGCATTGTTGTTATTAGGTGAAGTACTTGGGCTCTGTGTGTGACCTGGCTATCTACGAAAACCCACTCTGTGTATGACCTAGCTATTGAGAACCCGCACTGTATATGACCCGGCTAAGTAAGAGAACCCTTTCTGTGTATGACCCAGCTAAGTACGAGAACCCTCTCTGTGTATGACCCAGTGATCACAAGTATCCCTTACCGTGATCAATTTGTGCTATTTGCTTAAGACAGACCACTGTTATGGACAGGGTCTGATTGGTGACTGCAGGCGTGAGTCACAGGGTCTCGATATAGTGACTGCAGGCAGAGTCACAGGGTCTGGTGTAGTGACTGCAGGTGTGAGTCACAGGGTCTGGTGTGGTGGCTGCAGGTGTGAGCCACAGGGTCTTTATATGTGACTGCAGGAGTGAGTCACAGGGGTCCGATATAGTGACTGCAGGCAGAGTCACAGGGTCTCTTAGCGGTGACTGCAGGCGTGGGTCACCGGGTTGCTGCAAAGGTGTGGTGTTGCTGGTTTGACTGATTGCAGGCGTGGGTCAGTTCTCCAGTGCAGCAGTTCTTGTGTTCCTGTTCATTGGATCAAGATTGCTGAGCCAGTGTTCATAGTGGTCTCCTGTTCCAGTCGACGGATCAAGAGTTGGCATTCCTGTATCCTGCTGAGACTAACAGGGGCTTCGGCCCTGTCTCTCACATTGTGGTCTAGCGAGAGGCCTACTATTTCTGGTAGTAGTGTCGCCAGCTAGTAACCCTTTGCTTGTTGTACCACTTATTTATTGCTGTGATTTATTCTAATAAATATTTTGCATTATATTACTGTACTGAGTTCTGAGCATTCCTGGGTGCCCGTGACAGTACGCAAGGGCCATGAGCTCTGAAGGTGATGGCGGTGCGATTTTCCAAAGCATCCTGGATAGGATGGAGACACTGGGTCAGAGATTGGACCAATTGTCTTTAGCGATTCAGACGGTTTCACAGCGTACTGCAAACCTTGAGCAGATTTGCACACAACTGGTGGCCCCTTCCAATCCCTCCTGGGCACCAGCTCAACCCGCCTCAGTTGACGCAGGCACTGTCAAGAGGCTAACCGGTTCCGCTCAGATCCCACAGCGGTATGATGGGGACCCAGATGGTTGCCGTGGTTTTCTGAACCAATTGGGAATATATTTCGAGCTGGTACCATATTCATTCCCAAATGAACGAAGCAAGGTGGGCTTCTTAATTTCTCTCTTAACTGGCTGGGCATTGGCATGGGCCAATCCCTTGTGAGAGACCAATAAGCCAACTGTACATAACTTTTCGGAATTTATGAATTCCTTTAGACATGTTTTTGACAGACCAGGCCGCGTGGTGCTGGCTTCCAAACATTTGATGACCCTGCGGCAGGGCATGTGCACAGTGGCTGATTATGCCATAGAGTTCCATACTCAGACGGCTGAGGTGGATTGGAACAATGAAGCGCTGATGGCTGTTTTCCAAGGGTTCTGTGATACCATGAAGGATGAGATCGCGGTACGTGACCTTCCTAACGAACTTGATAGATTAATTGAATTCTGTATCCTGATGGATACTAGAATCAGGGAGCGTCCCTCATTTAAGATGTACATGCAAAGATCCTCTGGCAAAGGATCAGGCCGTTATTCTGGCCCACCCTATCCTCCCTTGCCTCCTAGGTTTGTCCCAGAGGAGATGGAAGCCATGCAAGTGGATGCTGTGGTTCGAGGGAAACCGATGGGAGACGAGTATGCACGCAGACCTCCTGGCGATTCCTCCGCTCTGGTTTCTGACCCACCCTATCCTCCCTCGCCTCCTGATCTAGGCTCTGAGAGTGGTGAGCCTGCCCTGTTGGGGGTTGCCCGATTGTCTCGAGAGGAGAGGGCCTTTAGGAGGAGTGAAGGCCTCTGTTTGTATTGTGGGAGATCTGGACATCTGTTGCACGCCTGTCCAGTAAGGCCAGAGAGACGGTCTGGTGCACGAGCTGGCAGAGGCCAAATGATTGGCAAGATTTCCTTGTCCCGGGAAAATCTTTTGAGTAAACCCATGTTGAAGGCCTGTATCTACTGGGCTAATAAGTCTTTCAGTTTCTGCCCTTTTAGATACATGGGCTGCTGGGTGCTTTATTGATGCAGAATTTGTAGCAAGTAATAATATTCCGTTATCGTTGTGGAGTCACCATTGGCAGTGGAGGCCATTGATAGTAGACCTTTGCAGCCCTCTCACATCACGTATGAGACTACGTTGTTAACCCTAAGAGTGGGAGCCCTGCGTACGGAGGTATTAAAGTTTCAGGTGATTCATTCTCCACATCATGCTCTTGTTTTGGGTTTCCCATGGGTGCAAAAGCACAATCCTAGGATGGACTGACAAACGTGCGAGGTCCTATCATGGTCTCAGTCCTGTAACAAATCTTGTCTATCTTGTCCTGTGAGAGCTACCGTTGCCTCGAAGTCTCTTCTTCCGGAGGAATACTCTTCCTTTATTGATGTGTTCAGCAAAAATCAGGCTGAGGCACTGCCTCCCCACAGACCCTATGATTGTGCCCTAGAGTTACTGCCTGGCTCAACGCCTCCTAAGGGTCGTGTGTATCCATTGTCTGTGGAGGAGAATAAGGCTATAGAAGAGTATGTGTCCTATGCATTGGCCAGAGGCATTATCTGGAAATTCACATCTGCTGGTGCTGGATTTTTTTTGTTAAGAAGGAGGACGGGGAGTTGTGTCCTTGTATTGATTTCCGTGGCTTAACAAATTGCTGGTGAAAAACGCTTAACCCATCCCGTTGATCACTGAGCTTTTTGATCGAGTGAAGGGATCTAAGATCTTTACTAAGTTGGATCTAAGGGCTAAGTACAATTTGGTATGCATTAAAGAGGGACATGAGTGGAGGACAGCGTTCAATACTTGAAGTGGGCATTATGAGTATCTGGTGATGCCTTTTGGCTTGTGTAATGCTCCAGCTGTCTTCCAGGAACTGATTAATGATGTTCTGAAAGAGCTCCTGCAGAGTTGTGTGGTGGTATATCTGGACAATATCCTCATACATTCCCCGACTCTGGAGACACATCAAGCAGATGTTTCAAGGGTGTTAAGTCTGCTACGGGAGAATAAGCTCTTTTGCAAGTTGGAGAAATGCGAGTTTCACAAGCCGCAAGTGACGTTCTTGGGTTATATCATTTCTGCCTCTGGATTCACCATGGATCCTTTGAAGTTGTCGGCAGTTCTTAATTGGCCTCGTCCTATGGGCCTTAAGGCAATCCAGAGGTTCCTGGGATTCGCCAATTATCAAAAATTCATCAAAAATTTTTCTTCCATTGTCAAACCCCTTACGGAAATGAATTGCAAAGGGGCTAAAACCACTGAGTGGTCTCAAGAAGCGATCGATGCATTTGAGAACTTAAAGAAGGCTTTTGCTTCTGCCCCAATTTTGGTTCATTCTGATCCCTCCTTACCGTTTACACTGGAGGTGGATGCCTCAGAGATAGGCGTGGGCGCCTTGTTGTCACAGCGCTCTGCTCCAGGAGAAGCCCTTCGCCCATGTCGGTATTTCTCAAGGAAGTTGTCTAAAGCAGAGAGACTGTACCAGATTGGTGATAGAGAGATATTGGCAATTGTGTTGGCCTTAAAGGAGTCTGTTGGAAGGTACGAAAATTCCCATTTTGATTTTGACAGATCATAAAAATTTGATTTATCTGTCTGAAGCTAAGCGCTTATCCGCAAGACAGGCTCGATGGTCACTATTCCTGTCTAATTTTAACTTTGTGGTTTCGTACCTTCCTGGATCTAAAAACATTCGGGCTGACGCATTATCTCGCAAGTTTTGCTCTACCTTGAGGGAGGAGGATCCGCCCTTTCCTGCTGACCGTATTTTGGCTACGATCCGTACTTGCATTACTTCTCCTTTGGGTGAGGAGATTTTGGCTGCTCAGGCTGCCGCCCCAGTTGAGAGACCTGAGGGTCGTTGCTTTGTGCCAGCGCAATTTCGTATTCAGTTGCTTGAGACTTATCGTGCCTCAAAAATTGCTGGGCATATTGGTCGAGACCAGTTGACTTGGTCTTTGTCACGAGTTTTCTGGTGGCCAAGTTTAAGGGCCAATTGAGCTGCTTTTACGGCAGCTTGCACCACGTGTGCTCAAAACAAATCTCCCAGACAGCTGCCTGTGGGTCTGCTTCAACCAGTGGCCAATGGGGAACTCCCCTGGTTGAAGATGGCTCATTTTGTGCCACTTAAGGGATAACCTTCCGCCAGGGAATTGGCGATGATCTTTGCCAGAGAAGTCTTCCATTTACATGGTATCCCGAAGGTTATTGTGTCTGATAGAGGAAGTCAGTTTGTGGCTCGGTTTTGTAGACAGTTTTGTGTTCAAATGGGTATTCAATTGACGTTCTCCTCCGCCTATCACCCACAATCTAATGGAGTGGCAGAGCGAGCCAATCAAGCCTTAGAGCAGTTTCTCCGATGCTACATTTATGACTATCATGACAATTGGGCCGAGTTGTTGCCATGGGCAGAGTTTGCTCGAAACTGTGCGGTAAACTCCTCGACTAGGAGTTCCCCATTTTTGATTAATTATGGGTTCCAACCCTCAGCGTTGCTGGAGAATTTTCAAGCCCAATCCATGCTGGCTCTGGATTTGCATTTATGAGCCCTCCGGTCTTCCTGGGTAAAGGTGCAGTAAACCTTACATGGGTCCATGTTGCGGCAAAAACAGCAGGCGGATCGTAGAAGATTGCCGGCTCCCCACTTTCAAGTAGGAGACAGAGGGTGGCTGTCTTCCCGTAATCTGCACCTGAAAGTTCCATGTGGCAAGTTGGCTCCTAGATTCATTGGGCCGTTCCATGTATTACATAAGATTAATCCAGTTGCTTACGCTTTGTAGTTGCCAGCCAGTATGCAAATTCACAATGTGTTCCATGTGTCTCTGCTTAAGGCCTTGGTCTGCAACCGGTACACGACTGTTCCTGTTCAGCCTGCTCCTGTGAGAGTTGCAGCTCACGAGGATTTTGAAGTACAAAACATTATGGACTCTCGGTTGGTTTGAGGGCGCTTACAGTATTTGATCCATTGGAAGGGATATGGTCCAGAGGAGCGTTCCTGGATTTCAGCTGATGATGTTCACACTTTTGTTTTGGTACGCAGATTCCATGTGAAGTTCCCTGAAAACCCCGGCCGGTTCCGCGGAGGAGGGGCCGTAGAGGGGGAGGTACTGTTACAGTTTACAGCTTACCTTGTTTGCAGCAGCATCTACAGGCGCGAGGCTTCTAGCATG
Organism: Rhinophrynus dorsalis; assembly: GCA_037306005.1. Classification (NCBI taxonomy): domain Eukaryota; kingdom Metazoa; phylum Chordata; class Amphibia; order Anura; family Rhinophrynidae; genus Rhinophrynus; species Rhinophrynus dorsalis. Next base: position 294,101,651 of record CM074718.1, on the reverse strand, counting down.
CAGCAGGCCTCTGTTTTATCTGTTTATTTCCTGTAGTCTCCTCCTACCTACTTCCTCCCTGTGAGCTGCTCCTCCTACTTCCTGTGGAGGGGTTTAAAAGGCAGACTAAGTCCTGACTCAGTCGCCCTTGCATCGTTATTAGGTGAAGAATTTGGGCTGTGTGTGTGACCTGGCTATCTACGAAAACCCACTCTGTGTATGACCTGGCTTTTTATGAGAACCCTCTCTGTGCATGACCCAGCTAAGTACGAGAACCCTCTCTGTGTATGACCCAGTGATCACGAGTATCCCTTACCGTGATCAATTTGTGCTATTGGCTTAAGACAGACCAGTGTTGTGGACAGAGGGTCTGATTGGTAACTGCAGGCGTGAGTCACAGGGTCTCGATATAGTGACTGCAGGCAGAGTCACAGGGTCTGGTGTATTGACTGCAGGCGTGAGTCACAGGGTCTGGTGTGGTGGCTGCAGGTGTGAGCCACAGGGTCTTTATATGTGACTGCAGGAGTGAGTCACAGGGGTCCGATATAGTGACTGCAGGCAGAGTCACAGGGGCTCTTAGCGGTGACTGCAGGCGTGGGTCACCGGGTTGCTGCAAAGTGTGGTGTTGCTGGTTTGACTGATTACAGGTGTAGGTCAGTTCTCCAGTCCAGCAGTCCTTGTGTTTCTGTTCATTGGATCAAGATTGCTGAGCCAGCGTTCACAGTGGTCGCCTGTTCCAGTCGACGGATCAAGAGTTGTCGTTCCTGTATCCTGCTGAGACTAACAGGGGCTTCGGCCCAGTCTCTCACATTGTGGTCTAGCGAGCGGCCTATTATTTCTGGTAGTAGTGTCGCCAGCTAGTAACCCTTTGCTTGTTGTACCACTTATTTATTGCTGTGATTTATTCTAATATTTTGCATTATATTACTGTACTGAGTTCTGAGCATTCCTGGGTGCCCATGACACAATGTTAGCATAGTGCCAGTGTGTGCACAATGCAACCTGTTCAGAAGACAGCACAGTCCCCTGATTGGGCTCTTCACTTGAGAGATTACCAACTTGGGTGAACACAGCCTGCTGGTATTTGTTAGAAATGTACTTTTGAAGGGGCTAAACACCTATTAAAAGGCTGCGGTTATATACTGTAAAATTCCCTCTGCTCCATGATATTTTTAATAAATATTTGGCACTGGAAGGCCTAAACTGTAGTGTTTCCTATGGTTTGTACTAACTTCCATTGTTGGCTTTTTCAGTTTTCCCTGACACCTATTAAACATTTGAGTTGCATACCAACTTGGCATGCAAAAGCTTAACATGACTTTTTATATGTGTTAGAATATATTGTGGTCAGACCTGGAAGTGGGAGTGAGGAAAGGTGACTGAGAAACGCAGCCATGGAGGCAAACTATTAGAGGGTGGGAAAAGTCATCCAGAGTGGAATTGGGGGTGACTTGTTTTATCCTTGAAGAGCAGTGGTGTGTAGCACCTGGCTATTTAGCTTTGCAATATAAAAAGAGGCTAAGAGTGCTTGCGGTGTGAGTCGGGCATGTTTTTTTTTTTTTTTTTCTGCAGGAGGAGATAGGAGGGGCGAACTCCTTCCTTCTATCGCCAGTCAACTGTATTTGTATACATATGGTTGGTAATTCATCCTTGCTGTAGAGGATAAGAAGTGTTGCATAGTAAGGGAGAACAATATCGATGATTTAAGGTTCCCTGTATAGGCATGAAAACCATCTTGAATGAAATGTGTTAAAGTGGCATTTAACCATTTGCATGCCAGCAGGTTATCGAACACATTTTGAATGTGTTGGAGACCCCTCTGGCATTCAAAGGTTTAAAGCAAGTGGATGTTGAAGAATACTTCATTGTTCCCTCCAATGCACTTGAATTAGTCATCAGCTGTGTTTGTTCTGCAGATTCTTGGGGTACATTGTTTGTGAATGGTAAGGAAGCAGAGGAGGGAGCAGCCACAGTGTCCGACAGTCATTGTGGAGCAGAGGTGGCCTTCGCTCCACTACAACTGTCAGACAGTGTAGTTGATTATTCTACTGCTGTGCTTCAGATCTTGGGCAATAAGAAAGAGACAGACAACTGTGTGACCCGTAGCTCTCCTACAGGCAGCAGAAGGTTTGTTGTTACTCAGTGGTGGAGGCTCCTGCTGCCTTGCTGTACCCTTCATGCACGTAGAGTCTGGCAGTGCATGGAGTGGAGAAAAAGGAGTGGGGCATGGGTGCTCTTACAGATAGAGAAGTGACCTGCCCATGTTTTTGGTTTGGTACACACATAAAAGATTGAGATTATGTGTGTGTATACAAATCTAAGGGAATCTGGTTCTCTGTCAGGAGGTGTGGCTGTAAAACTCTGACTGATACACTCCCTGCCTCCTTAACCAACCGGCAAGTAGGCCCCAGCCTCCTCAACCAGCCACAGCTTCCACTGTTTAAATAAATACAAAAGTTTCTCTCGGACATAAGAGGAGGCACAGGGTCTCCTTAGCCAGCCACTTATAAAAATTAAAAAAAGAAGACTTTGTGGTGTGGCACCAGGACCCCTCCTGATGCCCCTCAGCTACTGCTCTCTCAGCTTCATTGACTGTGAAATCGATAGTGGTGACACAGGGGAGCAAGAGTATTGCCCTGATTCCATTCTACCAGGAGCTGGGTAGGAGTGGGTGGGATCACCAAACCCTCACACATCAATGAGGGAAGCTTTTTCTCATTGCTGTGAGGGGGATTCCAAATCCCACCCACCGATACCAGGTTCAGGGTAGAATGGAAGCAGGGGAGCTTTCTTGCCCCCTTGCATTGCCTCTACTGACCTCCTAGCCGACTAAGTCCCACAGTTGCTGCCCTCTTTATTTTTACTATGCTATATAAATTTGGATTGTGCACCTGATCATTTCATGATTGCTACAGCAAGCTATATTATATATACACACACACATACAAAAGTCTCAGGCAGGTGTGAAAAAATGCTGTAAAGCAAGAATGTTTTAAAAAAATAGACATGATAATAGTTTACATTTATCAATTAACAAAAAGGATAGTGAGTGAACAGAAGAAAAAACCCAAATCAAATTAATATTTGGTGTGACCACCCTTTGCCTTCAGAACAGCATCAATTATTATAAGTATAATTGCACAAAGTTAAGGATTTTGTAGCCGTATAGACAGGTGTATAATTAAACAATTATACCAAACGTGCTAATGATCATCAATTTAATATGTGGGTTGACAATCATTAACTGAAACAGAAACTGCTGTGTAGCAGGAATAAAACTGGGTGAAAAACAGACAAACTCAGCTAACAAGGTGAGGTTGCTGAAGACAGGTTGAGGTCAAAAGTCATCCCATGGCAAGACTGAGCACAGCAACAAGACACAAAGTAGTTATATTGCATCAGCAAAGTCTCTCCCAGACAGAAATTTCAAGGTAGACGGGTTTCCAGATGTGCTGTCCAAGGTCTTTTGAAGACAGGCAATGCTGAAGACCGTAAACACAGTGGTTGGCCGATGAAACTTCGTTCAGCAGATGAAAGACACATAATGTTTACTTCCATTAGCAATCGGAAGAAGTACAGCAGTGCCATCAGCTCAGAATTGCCAGAAAACCATGGAATTCTGGTACAACCATCTATTGTCCGGAGATGTCTGGTCAGAAGTGGTCTTCATGGAAGACTTGCGGCCAAAAAGCCATACGTCCGAGTGGAAACAAGGCCAAGCGACTCAACTATGCACGAAAACATAGGAACTGGGCTGCAGAAAAATGTCAGGTGTTCTGGACTAATGTCAGGCTTGTTATGGTTGGAGCATAGGAGCAGGGAATGCTATCTATTGCCAGACACCCCTACCAGGTGATCCGCAGAGGTGTACAGGTAGAACACCTAGGTAGGAGTGACAGCACGGGAGTGCAAGGGTTAAGCAAAGCATAGTCAAAAACAGTCCAGAAGATCAGGGCAGGCGGCAATCAGGCAGAATCAGTAAAACTAGCCAAGGTCAGGAAACAGGCAAGCAGGGAAGTCCAGGAGGCAAGCAGAAGGTCAGGCAATGGGAAATCCAGCAGAGGGTCTGTAGCACAGCAAGGAAAGAGGCACTGAGCACTGGAAGCTTAGAGCACACAGGAACCAAAGTTCTGCAACACTGAAGCAAAGTGGACACAGTCTGAGGGGTTTTTAATAGAGGCATGCGTTTTCGTCCCTCCCCTCTGCTGAACAAACCTCTCACTGGATTGGCCAACAGAGGGGTGTGCAACCACAGCACCTGCCTCACTGTTTACCTGGAGGCACACTATTGGTGGACAGTTGATGAGAGAGGCAGGCTTCACCTCCCCCCTACAGGTGTACAACACCATGGTTTGATCTGGGCACCCTGTGGATACCTTCCCTGGAGACTCCTTCAACTTTAGGCCATGGCTTAGGCCTACCGCACAATCGCAATCGCAACTGTGGGCAGACGCTGCTACTCGAGGCCGCGGCTTCGGCCTACTCAGTGGAGCATCTAGGAAGCCCCCAGCAGCAGCGGATGGCTGGCACATGGCGGTAGGAGCTAGAGGGGCATGACAGTACCCCCCTCCTACGAGAGACCTCCGGGCGCGTCTAGGTGCCGGACGTTCAGGATGGGCTCGGTGAAATGCCCTAAGGCATGCTGGGGCATGGATATTGGTGACTGGTTGCCAGGATCGCTACTCGGGTCCATATCCCTTCCAGTGTATTAGATACACTAGTCTTCCTCGACGTATACGTGAGTCCATGATTTCTTGAACCTCAAATTCTTCTACATCGTTCACCACTATTGGAAGAGGAGGAGTAGGTGGTCTCCTTTGAGTGGTGTTGGGTATCCATCTTTTGAGAAGCGACACATGAAATGTAGGATGGGTGCGCCATGTAGTAGGTAACTGTAAGGAAACTGCAGCAGGGCTAATTATTTTTGTGATGGGGAAAGGCCCCAAGAATTTGGGTCCCAATTTCTTGGTAGGGCAAGACATTTTAACATGTGCTGAGGACAGCCATACCTTATCCCCAACCTGGTATAAGGGGGAAGGTTTACGTCTCCGGTCAGCTTGGTTCTTGTAAGACTGTTGTGCCTTTTTTAATGTTTCTTGTAATAGAGTAAAACCTTGGTTCAGTAGTTGAAGACGGTCTGTAGACTTAGGGACCATGGTAGTAACTGGTAGTGGAGGAATATAAGGTGGATGATAACCATAATTGACCTTGAAGGGGGACATGCCTATAGAACTGTGTAGATGGTTGTTATAAGCAAATTCTGCTGTTGGTAGCAGGGACACCCAGTCATTCTGAAGATGGGTGACGTAACAACGTAGATATTGTTCAAGCGCTTGGTTAGTTCTCTCTGTCTGACCATCAGTTTGAGGATGGTATGCGGATGACAAGAGTCTTTGTATACCCAAACCGTAACAAAAGGCAGACCAGAAATGAGAGGTAAATTGGACACCACGGTCAGAGAGGATGGTTTGTGGAATACCATGAAGGCGTAAAATTTCTTTGATGAACAAGTCTGCGGTCTCGGCAGCTGTAGGTAATCCGATAACGGGGACAAAATGTGCCATCTTGGTTAGGCAGTCTACAACCATCATTATAGTGGTGTAACATTGTGATGGTGGGAGTTCCACAATGAAGTCCACAGTTATGTCAGCCCAAGGACTTGTTGGTACTGGTAACGTTTGTAGTAACCCAGCGGGTCTTGAATTAGTACCTTTGACTCGCCCACACACATCACATGATTGTATTTATTGTTCAATGTCTTTTTTCATACCAGGCCACCAGAATGACCGTTGGGTGAGTTCTGTGGTTTTCTTAATACCTCCATGGCCTGCTAACGGGTGGTCATGTACTGTATGAAGTACATTGGTACGAACTTCAGGAGGAACGAAAAGAAGAGTGTCTTTGTACAGCAGCCCATGTTTTTTTGTAAGGCAAGGATATTGAGACAGGTAGGAATCTGCTTGAGAATGGGTCTGCAAAGCTTCTAATAGCGAGGAGTGAGTAGCCAAGAAATGACCAGGTTGGAGGATAGTATCCGTATCTGTATGGGGTCCATGTAGACGGGACAAGGCATCCGCTTTTCCATTTCGTGATCCTGGTCTATAAGTGATATGCATGTTGAATCTGCAGAAGAACAGAACCCATCTGGCTTGTCTAGGACATAGACGGCGAGCTCCTCGTAGATACTCTAAATTCTTGTGGTCAGTGAACACAGTGATTGGATGGTTAGCCCCCTCCAAGAGGTGACGCCATTCCTCCAATGCCATTCTAATGGCTAGTAATTCTCTGTCTCCCACACTGTAGTTAGTTTCCGCTGGGGATAATCGTCTAGAAAAGAAAGACACAGGAAGAAGCGTCTCACTTTCTCCTTGTCGTTGTGATAGGATGGCCCCTGCGGCTGTCTCGGAGGCATCAACCTCCATAAAGAATGGTTTTTTAGGGTCTGGCAGTACAAGAATGGGGCTGACGTGAACCTCTGTTTAAGTTCATCAAAAGCATGTTGTGCTTGAGGTGACCAGGCAAACGGGAAAGGTTTCTTGGTTAGCTGGGTGATGGGAGCGATAACTTTAGAGAAACCGTGGATGAATTTTCTGTAGAAATTTGAGAACCCCACAAATTGTTGCACAGTTTTAACAGAAGTAGGAACAGGCCAATCCAAGATGGCTGATACCTTTTTGGGTTCAATTTTGATATTCCCCGGAGTTAATATGAATCCCAAAAATTCAACAGATGTTATTATTATTCTTTATTTATATAGCGCCAACTAATTCCGCAGCGCTGTACAATTGGGGAATAGACATACAGAGGTATTAAATAGTACAATCAGATGTGTAGAACAGGAGGATCAGAGGGCCCTGCTCGTGTTGTCTCAAACACACATTTTTCTAATTTCGCATAAAGTCCATGTTGCTGAAGCCGAGAAAGGACACGTCTAACATGCTCCCGATGGGTGGTAAGCGATGATGAGTAGACTAAGATGTCGAAATATACCACTACGAACATGTCCAACATATCTCGGAATAAATCGTTGAGGAAATGTTGAAAGATGGCAGGGGCATTACAGAGCCCGAACGGCATGACCTGATATTCATAGTGGCCATACCGGGATCGGAAAGCCGTCTTCCATTCATGTCCTTTTTTTATGCGTACCAAATTATAGGCTCCTCGTAAGTCCAACTTAGTATATATTTGTGCCTCTCTAAGTCGATTCATTAACTCTGAGATTAAGGGCAATGGATATTTGTTTTTGATGGTAACCTTGTTAACCCTTTGAGTGCCAAGTGGGTACATTGAACAAGTTTGGACAGCTGTACCCGCTGTGCCAAGCTCGTACAATGTACCCACTAAAATGCGGTCACTGCATGAGCCGGTATAACCGGCATGCAGTGGCCGCATTTTTAAAAAAAAAATGTGGGCAATCGTGGGGGGACATGAGGATCACTCCTCATGTCCCCCCTGTTATTGATCTCCCAGCCGATCGCGCTGGGAGATCAATAAAAGAAGAGGAGAAGCGCAGCTGAGGCGCAGCTTCTCCTCTTCCTTGTCTCCTACCCGAACTTCCGGGTAGGAGTGGGCGGGACCGGGGGAAGCCTCCCAACGTCATCAGTGACATGTCACTGATGACGTTGGGGAAGTTTCCCCGGTCCCATTCACTCCTACCGGTGGTAGGAGTGAAAGGCAGGAGAGCTTCTGCTCTCCTGCAGTCGCCAAATTGGTCTCCCAGCCTATCGGCTGGGAGATCAATTACTTAGGGGACACCAGGAGGGGTCCTGATGTCCCCCACGAGGTCTGAATAGCTAAAAAAAAAACATAATAAAAAAAAAAAAACAATAGTAACCCTGTGAGTGCCGCAGTGGTCCCCAGCACATTGCTTTGCAATGTGCTGGAGACCCTTGTAGCACTCACAGGGTCTTTTCTTTGGGTTTTTTTTTTATTTTTTTAAAGACCTCATTGGGGGGATCAGGGGGGATCCTGATGCCCCTCAATGAGGTCTATTATTAAAAAAAAAATAAATAAATTTTTTTAACCCTGTGTGTGCCACGGGGGGGGGTCAAATGCACCCCCCCCCTCCTGTGGCACACACAGGGCTTCTATCATTACTTTGTTACTAGAGATTGTTGGGGGGCCATCAGGATTTGTCCTGATGGCCCCCCAACAAGCTCTGATTACAAAGTAATAATAAAAAAAAAAATTAACCCTCTGAGTGCCAGAAGGGTCCAATGCATTGCTTTGCAATGCGCTGGAAACCCCTTTGGCACTCACAGGGACATTTATTTTGATTCCTTTTTTTTTTTTTTTTTTAAGACCTCATTGGGGGGAATCAAAGGGGTCCTGATACCCACCAATGAGGTCCATAATAAAAAAAGTAAAGAAAAAAAATTAACCCTGTGTGTGCCTCAAGGGGGGCCAATGCAGCCCCCCTTCTGCGGCGCACACACAGGGCATTTCTCATTACTTCGTTATCAGAGATTGTTGGGGGGCCATCATGATTGGTCCTGATGGCCCCCCAACAAGCTCTGATTACCAAGTAATGATTAAAAAAAAATTAACCCTCTGAGTGCCACAAGGATCCAATGCATTGCTTTGCAATGCGCTGGAGACCCCTGTGGCACTCTCCGGGTCCCCTGTTTGTGGACATATATATATATTTTTTTACTAAGACCTCATTGGGGAGGGATCAGGGGGTCCTTATGCCCCTCAATGAGGTATATAATAAAAAAAAAAAAAAAATAAAACACAAATTAACCCTGTGTGTGCCACTAGGAGGGGAGTTCAATGCCGACCCCCTTCCTGTGGCACACACAGGACTTTTTATCAACACTGGTAGTCACAGATCTCCCATACACACTATCAAACACTGCCCCACCATCCTTGCTCCTCTGCTCATACCCACACACACTGCCTAATCCCTCACCCTCCCACATACTTTGTTACACTTGTAGTCACAGGTCCGCACGTACACCGGCTGACGCCCTAGCTTCTTTCATCTGTTAGCCATAAAATCACACATACACTGTTTGCTTTACCATTTCTGTTTCACTGGTAGCTACGCTCCTGTAGCGTAAATTGGTATGTCAACCCACAGCAGTGGGGTACCATTTTTCTTAGGCTGGCAAGAAGTCCTCCTAGGAAATCCCATGCCATTGAACCATTTTAGTATCTTTGAAGTGACTGATGTGTAAAACAAAATTTTATTTTTTCCTGTAGCACCACATTCTGGAAATAGTTGTGCCAACTAACTTAGGGGTAAAAAGGCAAGTGACCCCTCATTAGATGCGGCAGGTTGTTTTCTTTCCAAAATGGTATGGTTTATCTACCTTTTCTTCAATTCTGAATGTGTTATAGCCATTTTTGTACAGGCAAGTCACATTTGAGAAAATGTTAGAAACATCAGAGGTTGTAGTAGGTGTAGTTTTCTACTTCTAGCACCCCCTAAGGTAGGTCAACTCATATCAATGGGGTGTCGTTTGACTCCTAAGAGCACTAGCTAATGAATGCAGTTGAAAATTCCATGGTTTTTACAAAGTTCCATACATTTGAAGGGGCAGAAATGTAAGAAAATGCCTTTTTTTTTCACTAGCGCCACCTCCTGGAAGCATTTGTGCATACCAGCCTTTGGGTAAGAAGGCACGTGACCCCTCATTAGATGCGGAAGGATGTTTTCTTTCCAAAATGGCATTGTTTCTCTACCTTTTCTGCATATCTATTATGGTTATAACCATTTTAGTGCAAGCAGATAATTTCAAAAACAAAAGTGTCAGGTTTACGTACGTGTTCCTAGCACCCACATATTCTATGTTAACCCACACAAATAGGCTACCATTTTTCTCATGTTGGTAGCAGGTACTGAATACAGCAGGAAATGTTATGGTTTTCAAAGATTTTAGTATCTTTGAAGTGGTGGAAATGTAAAAAAACATGTATTTATTCCCATAGCGCCACCTTTTGGAAATATTTGTGCACTTCAGCCCAGGGGGTAGAAAGGCAAGTGACCCCTCAATTGATGCGGGAGAATGTCTACTTTCCAAAATGGTATACCTTTTATACCTTTCCTTCATGTCTCTAACAGTTATGGACATTTTAGTACAAGCCGCCATTTTCGAAGAAGCAAACAGGTAGGTGTAGTGATGTGCTTCTGGCACCCCTAAGGTAGGTCGACTCATTCCAGTGGGGTGTCATTTTTCTCCTAAGAGCACTAGCTAATGAATACAGTTGGAAATGCCATGGTTTGCACAAATTTCAGTACATTTGAAGGGGCAGAAATGTAAGAAAATGCCTTTTTGTTTCATTAGCGCCACCTTCTGGAGGCATTTGTGCACTCCAGGCTTGGGGTAACAAAGCAAGTCACCCATCAATAGATGCGGCAGGGTGTCTTCTTTTCAAAATGGTATGGTTTGTGTACCCTTTCTTCACTTCTGTAGTTGTTATAACCATTTGGGTACAGACAAGTAATGTTTGAGAAAATGTTAGAAAAATTTGAGGTTGTAGTAGGTGTCATTTTGCACTTCTAACGCCCCCTGAGGTAGTTAAACTCATACCAATGGGGTGTCATTTTTCTCCTAAGAGCACTAGCTAATGAATACAGTTGGAAATACCATGGTTTGCACATATTTCAGTACATTTGAAGGGGCAGAAATGTAAGAAAATGCCTTTTTTTTCATTAGTGCCACCTTCTGGAGGCATTTGTGCACTCCAGGCTTGGGGTAACAAGGCAAGTCACCCATCATTAGATGCGGCAGGGTGTCTTCTTTTCAAAATGGTATGGTTTGTGTACCCTTTCTTCACTTCTGTAGTTGTTATAACCATTTGTGTACAGACAAGTAATGTTTGAGAAAATGTTAGAAAAATTTGAGGTTGTAGTAGGTGTCATTTTGCACTTCTAACGCCCCCTGAGGTAGTTAAACTCATACCAATGGGGTGTCATTTTTCTCCTAAGAGCACTAGCTAATGAATACAGTTGGAAATACCATGGTTTGCACATATTTCAGTACATTTGAAGGGGCAGAAATGTAAGAAAATGCCTTTTTTTTTTCATTAGTGCCACCTTCTGGAGGCATTTGTGCACTCCAGGCTTGGGGTAACAAGGCAAGTCACCCATCATTAGATGCGGCAGGGTGTCTTCTTTTCAAAATGGTATGGTTTGTGTACCCTTTCTTCACTTCTGTAGTTGTTATAACCATTTGTGTACTGACAAGTAATGTTTGAGAAAATGTTAGAAAAATTTGAGGTTGTAGTAGGTGTCATTTTGCACTTCTAACGCCCCCTGAGGTAGTTAAACTCATACCAATGGGGTGTCATTTTTCTCCTAAGAGCACTAGCTAATGAATACAGTTGGAAATGCCATGGTTTTCACAAATTTCAGTACATTTGAAGGGGCAGAAATGTAAGAAAATGCCTTTTTTTTCATTAGCGCCATCTTCTGGAGGCATTTGTGCACACCAGGCTTGGGGTAAGAAGGCAAGTTACCCCTCATTAGATGCGGCAGGTTGTCTACTTTTCCGAAATGTATAGTTTTATATAGTTATTCCACTGTTTTAGGGTAGTTTTACGACAAAAACCCTAGAATGCGCATATTAGTTTATAAAGTTGAAAATGTCATTTTGCGCTGCTGGTGATTAGGGCTCTACGCTAGCCATGGACGTAGGTAAAACTATACAAATCTGGTATTTTTTTACTCAGGGGACTCGAGGCTTTTTCAAATAATTGAAACTTTTTCAATCAAGGTAAATATTTTTGATACATAGTATGTGATTTTAGCAAAATGAGTAAATTTTCACTTTTTTTTGTCATTATGACATCATAGCTTTTTGCACGATGTAAAATTCTCTTCATGTAAGGTATCAAAAGAAAGCTCAATTCGTTCTGAAAAAAACAATATATAGTTTTCCATATGTAACTAAAAATCCCCAGAGGAAATCAAGCCTAAACGGAAGGATAGCAAAAATGTTGAAAAAGTGTCTGGCCTGCAGGGTTCAGAAAATGGCCCGAGCCTCTGGCACTGAAGGGGTTAAGCTCTCTATAGTCCACACAGGGCCGGAGGCCTCCATCTTTTTTACCCACGAAAAATATGCCAGCCCCGGCAGGAGAAGTGGATGGCCTTATGAATCCATTCCTTAGGTTCTCTTCTATATAGTCCTTTAAGGAGCTTAATTCAGGTTCAGAGAGAGGAAATATACGACCCCAGGAAGTAAGTCTATAGGACAGTCATATGGACGGTGTGGGGGCAGTTTGCTGGCTTCTTGTTTGCTGAAGACTTGGCTGAAAGCACGATAGGGCATCGGTATTTCCAATGTCTTAGAAGAAGTAGCATGCAAGGTGGAAACGAGACAGTGTTCTTTACAGTAGGATGATGCAAAGGTGATTTGTCCTGTGGACCAATTAATGGTGGGGTTATGGTGTTTAAGCCAAGGAAGGCCAAGGATAATGGGAAACAAAGGAGATTGTACCAAATTAAAGCTAAGCGTCTCCACATGCTTAGCCCCAATGCTCACAGTGAGAGGTATAGTCTCTGTGGTGACAGGTTCGGAGTTAATGTTGCTGCCATCAATAAGAAGTATTGTGAGGGGCTGTTTCTTTAGTCGTGTAGGTATGTTCAGACTCTGTGCTAACTTGTAATCCAAGAAACAGTCACTTGCCCCGGAGTCAATGATAGCATCTTGTGGGATCTTGTTATGCGTCCATGTAGGAAGACAAGAAGAGATAAATGAGGAGCTGTTCCACCCAGGAGTAATGGGTACTGTGCTTGATCTGGCTTACACCTCTGGCTGCCAATTCAGGACAGAGACAGACTTGGTGACCACAGCCACCACAATAAAGACAAAGGTTCATGCGTCTCCTCCTGTTCTTTTCAGTTTCAGTGAGTGGTCCACAAGTAGCACCCAGTTGCATGGGTTCCTCTGAAGTGATACCGGGAGTCAAGGAGACAGGTAATGGAGGACGAGGTGTAGAGGTTGAACGGAGAGGAAGGTTAGTGGTACGCTCCATGCGTCTCTCTCGGAGTCTCCGATCTATCTGGGTTACCAGGACGACTAGATCATCCAGAGAGTCAGGGATGCCAGTCCAAGCTAGTTCGTCCTTTAATGAGTCAGCAAGACCCAGGCGGAATTGGTTACGCAAGGCAGTTTCATTCCATTCCGTTTCTACTGCTACTCTCCAGAATTCTGATACGTAATCCTCCACAGGACGGCGCCCGTCTTAGTGATCTCACAGTGGCCCTCTTATGGGGATCATTATAAAGGGCACCCATTGCGTGACAGAAGGCAGTCCAGGAGTCTAGGATAGGGCTGTTAGCATGTAGTAGGTGATGCGCTCATGACAGAGGAGCATCTGTAATGATATGGCAGTACGAACTTTAATAAAGTCTGTGGCATATGTCCTAGGTTTCAGGACGAACAACAGTTCACAGGACGTAATGAATGACCGGTATTTACTACGATCTCCGGAAAAACAAGCAGGAAGCTTGACATGTGGTTCTGGAGTGGCAGTGGCCCCAATACCAAGGGGTCCAGCTTCATTCGCTGAGGGTGGATGAAACATAGCTGGAGGTGTCACTGGAGCAGGTTGTAACCCCTGGAACTGGGCTTGTAAAGCAGCTTGGTTTTCTTGTATACCTTGTACCATGTGGGATAATGCAGTGAGTTGCTGAGTCAGTGACGCAACAGCATCAATCATCCCTGTCAGCTCCATGTGGCTTCAGTGTAATGTCAGGCTTGTTATGGTTGGAGCGTAGGAGCAGGGAATGCTATCTATTGCCAGACACCCCTACCAGGTGATCCACAGAGGTGTACAGGTAGAACACCTAGGTAGAAGTGACAGCACGGGAGTGCAAGGGTTAAGCAAAGCGTAGTCAAAAACAGTCCAGAAGATCACGGCAGGCGGCAATCAGGCAGAATCAGTAAAACTAGCCAAGGTCAGGAAACAGGCAAGCAGGGAAGTCCAGGAGGCAAGCAGAAGGTCAGGCAATGGGAAATCCAGCAGAGGGTCTGTAGCACAGCAAGGAAAGGCACTGAGCACTGGAAGCTTAGAGCACACAGGAACCAAAGTTCTGCAACACTGAAGCAAAGTGGACACAGCCTGAGGGGTTTTTATAGTGTCATGGGTTTTCACCCCTCCCCTCTGCTGAACAAACCTCTCACTGGATTGGCCAACAGAGGGGTGTGCAACCACAGCACCTGCCTCACTGTTTACCTGGTGGTGGACAGTTGATGAGAGAGGCAGGCTTCGCCTCCCTCCTACAGGTGTACAACACCATGGTTTGATCTGGGCACCCTGTGGATACCTTTCCTGGAGACTCCTTCAACTTTAGGCCATGGCTTAGGCCTACCGCACTATTGCAATCGCAACCGTGGGCAGACGCTGCTACTCGAGGCCGCGGCTTCAGCCTACTCAGCGGAGCATCTGGGAAGCCCCCAGCAGCAGCAGATTGCTGGCACATGGAGGTAGGAGCTAGAGGTTCATGACAACTGATGAGTCAAAACTGCAACTTTGGGCCTGCATTTCTGCAAATGGAGTTGGAGATTTGGTCAGAATTAAAGGTATTCTCAGTGCTGAGAAGTACAGGCAGATATTTATCCATTATGAAATACTAGAAAAGAAGAGCACAAAAAATCTGAGCGTATCTCCGTATATATAAAATAAAAGAAACTGCTTGATGTAAAATAATATTTAAAAGATTTTACATTGTAAGTACGCCTCCAGAGCCACAATCAGGTTAATATGTATAGAAAGACCTCCAAATTCGTCTAGGAAACCTCCATACACCATCTCCAATACCAAGATGTATAGACCAGCCGTATGAAGGGATCTTTTAACAGCAAGGTGACGCACAAAGCACAGATTACCTAAGGTGCTGCGTACACTGTGTGGCGCCATATAAATAAAAATATACATACATACATACAAGGGTAAACTGTATGGTGAAGTGACAAAGCCCCCTACGCGTTTTGTGTGTATTCACACAATTCGTTAGGGGTAATATTACCCTGACGAAGTGTGTGAATACACACGAAACGCTTTGGGATACTAAAGCTCTATTTGGAAATGACTGGTCTGGTGAATGTATTTGATTTGTGGGGATCTGGTAAGTAAGGTCTGGATTGGGGGCTTTATGTCACTTCACCATACAGTTTACCCTTAGAGGTCTCTGTGCTTTGTGTGTCACCTTACAATCAAAGGATCCCTTCATACGGCTGGGCTATACATCTTGGTATTGGAGGTGGTGTATGGAGGTTTCCTAGATGAATTTGGAGGTCTTTCTATACCCATTAGCCTGATTGTGGCTCTGGAGGCGTACTTACAAGGTACAATCTTGTAAGAATTATTTTACATCAAGCAGTTTCTTTTATTATATACGGAGATACGCTCAGATTTTTTGCACTCTTCTTTTCTATATGTGCATTAGTTTCTGTGGAGGTGCTTGCTAAGGATGCCATTTGAAGAATCTGCAAATCTGGACATCTCCTGTTATTCTTTGGGGACATTTGCAATTATTTTCTTTGCCTGTTAATCCACACCATTAAGTCTGGTAGGAGCATACCAGTTTTCTTTTCTCCATTATGAAATACCATCAGGGAGGCATCTGTTTGGCCCCAAATTTATTCTGCAGCATGACAACGACCCCAAACATACAGCCAAAGTCACCAAGAACAAGTAGTCCTGGAAGTGATGGTATGGGCCCCACAGAGCTATGATCTCAACATCATTGAGTCTGTCTGGGATTACTTGGAGAAAGAAGCAACGGAGGCTGCCTAAATCCACAGAAGAAGTGTGGTTAGTGTAGGAATACCAAGTTCCTTAATAAACGGTGTGCAAGTTTACCTAGAAGAATTTATGCTGTTTTGAAGGCAAAGGGTGATTAAACCAAACATTGATTTGATTTCATTCCTGCACACCTACTATCATTTTGTTAATTGATAAAATTAAACTATTTAAATGTCTATTTTTAAAGCATTTACTTTAAAGCATTTTTTCAAACCCGCCTAAGACTTTTGCAAAGTACTATATAATAATAATAATCACACACACATGTATGATCTATAAATATTTCCCAGCACTGCTAATTTAGATATCTATGTGGGAGACAGAAGCAAACTTGACACAAAAGTGAGATATCCAGAGAGCATCTGTATTTCAACAAGGGCTAGATGCCCAGACCATTATCAGTCAGGAGGTCTAAACAAATATGCAGGCACCAACACACACAGGAAGAGACTGCACAGATATAGCTCTAGAAGCAAACAGAAAGCAGTGGCTATATAGGGGAAGATTCTGATAATACAGATTTCTAATGGCAGATGCACATAATTGCAGCAACACTGCATACATAGTAACATAGTAGATAAGGCTGAAAAAAGACATGCGTCCAAGTCCAGCCCATGCCAAAACACCCCTGTTGATCCAGAGGAAGGCAAAAAAGCCCTCTGGAGCCCTTTCCCATCTAGTCCCAAATGTGTGTGTGTGGGGGGAATTATTCCTTCCTGACTCCAATTGGTAGTCAACTAGTTCCCCGGATCAATATCCTATTTGCTTTGAAGCCATCTGTCATAATTGTCAATATTGTTCTGTGCTAGATAGGCATCCATTGCTTTTTTGAATGCAGTTGCATTATCTGCAAGCACAACATCCAGAGGCAAAGAATTCCATAGCCTTACAGCCCTTACTGTAAAGAATCCCTGCCTTTGTTTTAGTCGAAAGCGCCTTTCCTCTTAATGGATGACTTCTTGTTCTTAGCTCAGCTCTTTGCATAAATAATTCATTGGATAGTTCTTTGTATTGACCTTGAATGTATTTGTAAATGGTAATCATATCACCCCTTAGACGTCTCTTCTCTAATGTAAACAAACCCAGTTTGGCTAGTCTCTCTTTGTAACTCAGATCCTCCAATCCCTTTATCATTTTTGTTGCTCGTCTCTGCACCTTTTCCAGTTCCGTAATGTCTTTTTTTTTTTTTTTTTTGAACAGGAGCCCAAAATTGTACTCCATATTCTAGATGAGGCCTAACCAAGGATTTATACAGAGGTAGGATAATATTAGCATCCCTTGCTTCTACACCTCTTTTTATGCAGGCTAGTGTGCTGAGTGACTCTGCACACTTCTGTGAAGTCTATCGTCTATCAGTACTCCTAAATCTTTCTCTAATGAGGATTTCCCAAGTTGTTTCCCATTTAGAGTATATGTAGCAAGTTTGTTTCTGCAACCCAAATGCATAACCTTACATTTATCTACATTAAATGACATCTGCCACTTTTCTGCCCATTCACTTAGTTTATCTAAATCCTTCTGTAGGGAAAAAACATCCAGCTCAGTATGTATTTCCTTACATAGTTTAGTGTCATCAGCAAAGATTGAGATGCTACTTTCAATTCCCACTTGATCATTAATAAACAAATTAAAGAGCATTGGTCCCAGGACTGAACCCTGCGGCACCCCACTTATAACCTTAGACCAATTTGAAAAAGTTCCATTTGCAACCACTCTCTGCCATCTATCATTTAACCAGTTCTCAATCCATATACAGATAACACCGCCCAAACCAAAGCCTTTTAATTTATGCAGTAACCTGTTGTGAGGCACTGTATCAAAGGTTTTTGCAAAATCCAAGTATACTATATCAACAGCAATTCCCCTGTCCAAATTACTACTTACTCTTTCATAAAATGCAAGTAAATTAGTCTGACATGATCTACTCTTTATGAAACCATGCTGATTCCTACTAATGATATTGTTTGTCTTCACATAGTTCTGAATACTGTCAGTTAATAACCATTCTAGTATCTTACCCACTATGGAAGTCAAGCTCACAGGTCTATAATTTCCTGGTCTGGATCTTGCTCCCTTTTTAAACAATGGAACTACATCAGCTTTCCTCCAATCACAGGGCACTATACCTGATGAAAGTGACTCAATAAATATTAAGTATAATATATATATAATAAGTAGCAAAATATTAAAGAAACTAAAACATATATATAAGACTCATCTAATGGAAGCAGTAGGGCATAGCTGGGGTAAATACATTTTGGGATTTGTGGTCTTTATTTCCTAAAATCTACACTATTCCCTTAAATTTAATAAAAAAAACAAAAAAAAACAAAGCAACACATTTAACAAGTTCCAAAAGCTTGGTTGTATACAAAATAATAGGATTTTAGTCTTACCTGTTAAATCCTTTTCACTTAGTCCATACAGGTCACTGGTACCATGGGATGTGTAGTCCCCTTTAATAGGCAGGAACAATTATGCAAATAATTTGCAAGGGGCGGAGCCTCCCCTCTTACTTAAGCCACCTTCTGGCCAGAGCCACCCATATTGATTTGAGACCCTAAACTGACCCCAGGTAAGCAAAAAGAAAGACTCCTGTGAGCATGCCCGAACGGTCTCCCACTGAATGCCACAGGAGAGCCAAGACTGGTCCCTTGACAGGGTGGGAGACCAGTGACCTGTATGGACTAAGTGAAAAGGATTTAACAGGTAAGACTAAAATCCTATTTTCACTGTCGTCCAATACAGGTCACTGGTACCATGGGATGTACAAACATTGAGCTGATCCAGAGGCGGGAAGTAAGGCAAGGACCAGGCGCAGGGCCCAAGTCACTAGAACTGTTAACCAGTTGATAACATAGCCCAAACTGTAAGTGTCAACGGACACCAACCAAGGGAACAATCCCTGAACGTAACACAGCACACGAAACACGAGCCAACCGGGCTCAACAGTAAGGAAGCACTAAGGATCACAGAGCGGAAGACCTACACAGGCAAGACTGCCTCCAGGACCTTCCTTCCAAAGCTGGCATCAGCCGATGCCAGTACATCAACTCGGTAGTGCTTAGAAAAAGTGTGCACAGAGGACCAAGTGGCCGCTCTGCACAGTTGATCAGCAGAAGCTTGATTCTTGTAGGCCCAGGAGGCCCCAATAGATCTGGTGGAATGGGCAGTCACCCTGAAGGGAACATGCTTATTCCTCAACTTATAGGCTTCACGGATGGTAGCCTTAATCCAAGAGGCAATGGTAACTTTGGAAGCCGGTCTTCCTGCCCTAGGCCCCTCAGGAATGACGAATAGAGCGTCAGACTTCCTGATAGATTCGGTGCGGTGAACATAAAACTTGAGGCAACGCACCACATCCAACAAATGGAGATCTCTTTCCTTGTCAGATGAAGGATTAGGGCAGAAAGAGGGAACCACAATCTCCTGATTGATGTGAAACTCAGACACAACCTTGGGTAAGAATTCCTTGGTAGTGCGAAGCACAGCCTTATCCTTGTGGAACACCAGGTAAGGAGGTTTACAAGACAATGCCTGTAACTCTGCCACCCGGCGTACTGACACAATAGCCAAAAGGAAGGCCATCTTCCAAGTCACAAGACGTAATGGAATGGAAGCCAAGGATTCAAACGGTGGTCGCTGAAGAACACCCAGCACCAAATTGAGATCCCACTGGGGAGCAGGACTCTTGAAGGCAGGTCGAACATGAGTCACACCTTGGAAGAAGACTTTCACATCAGGAAGGATGGCAATCCGTTCCTGGAAAAACACAGACAAGGCAGAGGTCTGAACTTTGAGGGAACTCAGACTGAGCCCCTTGTCCACACCGTCCTGCAAGAAGGCCAGGACAGTGGGAAGATGGAAGTCA
Source organism: Rhinophrynus dorsalis (assembly GCA_037306005.1). Lineage (NCBI taxonomy): Eukaryota > Metazoa > Chordata > Amphibia > Anura > Rhinophrynidae > Rhinophrynus > Rhinophrynus dorsalis. The sequence continues at coordinate 294,082,042 of CM074718.1, read as the reverse complement.
AGAGACAACTGCTTGACAGAGCACCATGTCACGAAAGTTGACCAAATGCGATGATAGATCTTGGAAGACACAGGCTTACGAGCACTGAGCATCGTCGACACCACAGAAGGAGAAAAGCCTTTCTGAGCTAGAATCGAGGATTCAACCGCCATGCCATCAAACGGAGAGAGTGAACATCCTCTTTCCACAGATACCCCTGAAGAAGCAGGTCCGGACGGGCTGGAAGTGGGATTGGATCCTTCACTGACATGGCCATCAATTCCGGAAACCAGGACTGGCGAGGCCAGTTCGGAGCAATCAGGATGACAGGACAACGTTCTCTCTTCAACTTCTGAATAACTCTGATCAATAGAGGAAGAGGGGGGAAGATGTAAGCCAGGGAGAAGTCCCAAGGGATCGACAAGGCATCCACCGCTAGAGCAAGGGAGTCCCTCAGACGGTAGCCATCAGATCCACTACTGGCATCCCCCACCGTTGAGTGAGCATGTGAAACACCTCTGGGTGAAGAGCCCATTCTCCGCTGTCGACGGTGTGACGACTGAGGAAGTCTGCCATGACGTTGACCACGCCTGGAATGTGAACTGCAGAGATGACAGGCACGTGATCTTCTGCCCAAGACAAAATATCCTTGACTTCCCACCAGGCGGAACCGCTTCTTGTGCCGCCTTGTCTGTTGATGTAAGCCACCGCCGTGGCGTTGTCGGACTCTACTCTGACTGGAAGACCGGTCAATTGAGACTCCCAGTGCCTCAGGGCCAGCCGGACAGCTCGAAGTTCCAGAACATTGATGGAGAGCATGGATTCCTCCAGACCCCATTTCCCCTGAGCACTGAAGCGACCCCAGACTGCACCCCAGCCCCGAAGGCTGGCATCCGTTGTGACTGTGGTCCAATGAGGAACTAGAAAGGATTTCCCTTTCAAGAGATGAGAGAGATCTAACCACCAGTGCAGACTCGACTCGACATGAGGAGGAAGAGAAACAGACAGATGTTGATGATCTGGATGATTCCTGCACGTCTGGATCACAAATCTCTGAAGATCCCTGGAGTGGGCCATGGCAAATGGTACTGCTTCGATCGTGGAAATGAACTTCCCCACTAAGGACGACAACTTCGGAACTGGAATTTCGTCCATGTCCAGAATCCCAGCCACTCTGACGGCTATCTGGTGAGCCACGTCCTCTGGAAGAAACACCATGCATTGGCGAGTGTCGAACAGGAGACCCAGGAACAGAAGCCTCTGAGAAGGAATCAAGTCCGACTTGTCCAGATTCAGGATCCATCCGTGACGGTTCAGGGTGTGCATGCACCTCTGCAACTGCTGGTGGAGAAGCTCCGCTGAGGAGGCCTTCAGTAGGAGATCGTCCATGTAGGGTGTCACTCTGATCCCATCCTGATGGAGCACCGCTATCAAGGAGCCCAGCACCCGCTGGAAGACTTGAGGAGCTGTAGTCAGTCCAAAGGGGAGCGCTGTAAATTGAAAGTGTCCCCTGTGGCAGGCAATCCTGAGATACTTCCTGCTCTCTGGATGAATAGGGATGTGAAGATAAGCATCCTGAAGGTCCAGGGAGGCAAGAAACTCCCCTGGAGACATTGCTGCAATCACAGAGCGCAGGGACTCCTGGCGGAAGTGGGAAGTCACCACATAGGCATTGAGATCTTTGAGATCCAAGATGGGACGGGCTCCTCCGTCCTTTTAGGCTACCACAAACAGGTTGGAATAAAATCCTGAACCTGTGTCCCCCTGCGGAACCGCCTCCAGGACCTCTTTGTCCAAGAGATCCTGAATAGCGTCGTCGAACAGACGCCTTTTTGAGGGTTCCTGAGAAGGACGAGTAAAATGGAACCGAAAAGGAGGAAGGGAAGAGAAAGGGATCCTGAATCCCTCTGACACCACCTGAAGAACCCATGGGTCCGCCACTGACTCCTCCCAAGTCCGGCGAAAGATGCGGAGACGACCGCCTACAGCCGGATGCGGACCCGGGTTCGGCGAGTCATGCCGAAGCAGTCTTGGAGGTCTTGGCCTTGGAGGCAACTTTGGGCCTCCAGGACTGTTTGGGCTTGGAGGAGGAGCGCGTAGTGGGAGGACCCGTTTGGGCCGAGGAGCGTGTCTCAGTCTGAAAGGAACGAAAGGACCGATTGCGTTTGGCTGGAAACTTTTTCTTAAAGACTGAGGGTAGAAGAGTACTTTTACCGCCAGTAGCCTCACTGATCATTTCTTTGAGCTCAGAGCCAAAGAGCAAATTCCCCTGAAAGGGCAAGGAAAGCAAGGCTTTCTTAGAGGCTGTATCAGCAGACCAAATTTTCAGCCAAAGAGCGCGTCTAGCCACCACAGAAGAAGTGGAGGCCCTCGCCATCATGCGCACAGCATCAAAAGCAGCATCAGCAACATAGTTCTGAGCTTCAGTGATATTAGCAAGAAGCTGCAACTGTTCAGATACAGGCGCATCCTGGCGAACCGCTTCAGTCAGTCGTTCAGTCCAGGCTGCAATAGCCCTATTAACCCATGCCACAGCAAAGGTGGGGCGCATGGCAGTGCCAATAGAGGCAAAAATAGATTTAAGAGAGAGCTCTAATTTCTTATCCGTCCAGTCCTGCAAGGCAGAGGCATCTGAGACAGCCAAAGCAGTAGATTTGGATAGTCTAGACACAGGAGCATCCACCTTGGGAGGATGAACCCATTTTGCCAGCTCCGCGTCGGGAAAAGGGTAAAGTTTGGCAAACTTTTTGGAGACAGAGGAAGATCTATCAGGATACTTCCATGCCTCAGAAACCAGACGGGCAAGAGTAGGGTTAGTTGGAAAACAAACAACAGGTTTAGATGGCTTTTTCTGAAAAACATCAGTAGGATCATAAGTGGATTCCTGAGTCAGAGGAAGGTTGAGCGTATTCAGAACCGCTCTGATCAGACCCTCAGCCGAAACTTCAGGGTCACACTCATAGGGGTCCCCAATGGACCTGTTAGATTCAATAACAGTACGTTCCTCAGCATCAGAATCCTGTAAAAGTTCTTCTTCAGAAGAATCAGTGATATCAGGAGCTCCCTGTGGCTTAGGCAGGGAGGTCCTGATAGTAGAGGGGGTCTGCCAGACCTGGAGAGCCCCCTGTACCTGAGAGGGAAAGAGTTGGAGTGTGGATCTGAGATCCCTAGTGGCAGCTTTAAACTCCCTCACCCAAGATGGCTCAATAGCGTGGCTGGGAAGCCCAGGGTTGCTATCTTTATCAGTACAATTAGGGCATAGATCCCCCACATTATCGCAATCCAGCCCAATGTGGCAAGAGGAGCAAAACGCCATGGGGGTAGAAGACCCCCCAGCCTCCTTAGTCTTGGGTCTAGCCCCTAGCTCCAGTGAAGTAGACATGCTCACAGCGTCAATATACCCCACAAAAAACACTATCACCCAGAAAAGTGTTAAAGATTAAAGTTTCACCCCAGAAAAGGTCTAAAAACGGACTTATCTGGCCAGCGAAGGGTTAATCTGGTGAGGAGAGAGAAGGCTCGGTCCCTGCGTAGTGTACTCGCCTTGGAAAAGTACCACAAAATGGCGGCCGTCATGACAGCCAATCAGAAACAAGCGCGAGCTAAGCGCTCATGGGAAATGTAGTTTTCCCTATGCAAGTACCCCAAACAGTGCCCGAAGCCCCCCTGAGCCCCCTACAGTAATAAAACACCAACCGGATGATAGAGCAGGAGCCTAGCATTAAAATGAGCCTACTCTGAAGTTGCTGTGACAAGCGGTTTCAGAGATATGTCCCAAACTGTGAATTCCCATAGAGAGTAAAGGAGCTCTGCTGCTGAGCGGGAAAAAGCCGCGCTTAAAGGCGCGGAACACCATTTTTAATAAAGTTTAGTAAAACATTAAAAAGTGCCCAAACAAGCATGAAATACATGAGAAACATAAATAAATGAATACCCAATGCTCCAAAACTCAGAGAATAACACAGAAATTGCATAAATAGTGATAATGCAATAAAAACACCCTATGAGTGCTGGAGTGTATTAAAACTCCCAAATACAAGCCCATCAAAGGGACACTGTGGGGACAAGTGGACCTTCAGCACTCAATGGGTGACTCACCTTTCTCGCAGACTTCTGTCTTCAGGTGACCATGATAGGGAGGGAAAGAACCAGAGGTAATTTCCCCAACAGGGGAGCTGCTTAACACAAGCTGTCCCCTCTTCAGGTATAGGTCCACGGAAATCCCTGGAAGCTGCACCAGCCACTTTGAAGAGGGCAATTCACAGCCATGGTCACCCTCCTAATGGTGGTATTCCATATTTGAATAAAAAATAATAAAACTCTCAGAAGCATAGCTGTTCTCTGCCTGGTGTGCAAGCACACCAGGAACAAATCAATATGGGTGGCTCTGGCCAGAAGGTGGCTTAAGTAAGAGGGGAGGCTCCGCCCCTTGCAAATTATTTGCATAATTGTTCCTGCCTATTAAAGGGGACTACACATCCCATGGTACCAGTGACCTGTATTGGACGACAGTGAAATAAAGATACAATGCTTCAAGCTCTTAGGTGTCCAAACTGTTATGGAAAACTGCAGCTCTAATTACACAGACTAGAACAGGAGCTGACAATATGTAGTTCTCCAGGTGCTGTATTTCAGCTCCCTCTGTCCTCAAGACAGGAGACAGATAATGAGAGTGTTACACCTAAAGACACAGGCAGTGAAAGACTGAAAGCAAAACAAGGACCAAACACACAAGAGAGAGAGCATGCATAAGAGAGAGCAATACATAGAACACAAGAGTGCACATATGCATGACAGAGTGTACACAACAGCAAAACAGACAAGACAGATTAACTGAGAGGGTGACTGCAAGATAATTCCAAGAAGTAAGACATTAATAGAAGAGAAAGTGCTGGAAAAACTGAACTTGTGAATGTAAGGCAGGACAAACACTGTAGAGTGTGGATGTGTTATACGGTTTCACACCTCAGGCAACTTTATGCTATTATACAATAAACACAGTAACCATTTTAGTATAAAATTAAACTTTGAGGCCGGTTTATATGTTGTGCAACAACCAAATAACAGACCCATGCCAATAATCATATGTGATCCCACACGCATCCCAGCGCTATTTCAATTAACAATAAACTCTGTAGATGCTTGTGCAATGCTTACAAACTTTAGTCCTTAATCGATCTGAGGACCAAAGGAGTTCTCAATAATTGTTTTGCAATTGGCTGCATAACTCTCTGGTTCCCAAGGGGTTAACCTAGGAAGGGCCATATGCACACAGCTAAAAGTGGAACATTTATGGGGCAAACAACGGCGCCATAAGGGGCAAATAAAAAAGTAGATAGATTTAAAGGACAATTGTAACTTCTATCACAGACTTATCATTAAGCTCTCTAGACAATAGCTGTTAGGCATGATGGAAGTTATACTCCCCAGTGGTTGGAGAGCCAATGGATGTCTACCTGACCAAAATCGTACCCTCCTCTAGAAGACCTGCAGAGAAAGCAGTCAAACAGGGATCTGAAATGGTCCAGTTAGATACACAGATCAGTGAGATTTTAAGTTTTGCAACTCAGTCTCATGATGCTGGACATGTAGCACCAACAGATGCCATTCTTTGTAGACCTCTGTGTTGTTCAAGTGGATAGTTTTATATTAAATGGAAAAAATAAAATATTTAGATATCTGCTTTTATATATAAGGAGAAGGCAAAAGCACTCACAGGTCTTCAAAGCATATTGGTGACAAAAAAGGTGTTTTTATTTTATCAACGTTTCGGGTGCTATAAGGCAACCTTCAACATATATATCGTTTATCCTGCTGAGTGAAATAAGGGTACTTCTACTGCTCAGAGATGTTTCACTCAAAAGTTATTGCAGCTCAAACATTACGTTTTTTGTTTATTGTACTTACATGGCCTGAAATCACACAGTAGCAATATTGCTACATCAGTCTATGGACTTCTGTTGTCAGTGAGAATACTCACTACAGACACTAATTTAAAATGTCATGCTATGCAAGTACAGAATCCCAAAAAAATGCAGTTTCAAATGTAATAACTTTTAATGAAATGTAAGCAGTACTGATAAACTCTGCAAAATATATTTTTATCATAGTATGTGCTACTATCCCTTTAGGAAACCGATAGATCTATAGTACTGAAGGAGTTAAAAGCCCCATTTAAAACATGGGCATTTTTATTTGTCCAGTGTGGTACAGTTGGTTTTCCCTAAAATAGTTATTCTTTTGATTTTATACACAGCCCTATCAGTGCAGATTTTTAGAATGTTGTCACATGAGCACAAGGGAATGCCATTAGCACATATAAGTCTATCAGAATGATTCATACACTTATGTTTGTGAGAAGATTCTGAAAAATGGCACTGATGTTGTAGCTTGAAAACAGGTGGGCTCCACATACTCAGGGGTGAAACTTTCAGAATGACTGAACTGATGTGTTCATGTGAGAAGATTCTGGAACCCTGCATTATTGGGGGATGGGAGGCTGAGGAAAGGTTTAAGCTCCACTGCCATATATTATTTATTGCTAGCCTCTCTCATATCCCAGAAATCATTAACATACCTCTGTTTTCCAGCTCTGCATTTGCTGCTTATCCCTCTCTATATCTTCATGTCTCTCAACCACCCAATGCCTGTTTCTTTTTCAAAAATAACCCCCCCCCCACCTAGCGTCTCATCAACTATAGATCCCTTATTCTAAAGCCACCTCCCCTCATCCCCCACATATGTTCATTACTCCTCATGGCACACAACCCAGTGTCCAAAAGCCAAATCAGAAACCCTGTATCTGTCAGAATACACCCCGAACACTTTCATCTACTTCCCTATCTATAGTTTTCAGTAGCTCCTCTACAAAGCTCATCTCTGCAGTAAATTGAGCTGCAAGAGTCTCATACCTGTTTTCTAGCCGACCAAACCTTCTCTTTAGGCCATTAGCACTAAGCATTGCCCCCCTCAAATCCTCCTGCACCTGTCTACGCTGACCTTCCCCATGCTGCAACTCTTGCTGCAGGCTCATTAACTGGCGCCCAACCCCCTCCTGCTCTTCACGATACCAGCTCTCCTTCTCTTCATAGATAGAGCGTAGGGCACAAAGGTCTTCACGTGATGTGGCCTGACTCTGCTGAAGTGCACGAAGAGCATCCTCTGCTGCCCCTAGTTCTTCCAGAACATGACTAAATCTTTCAAAGTTCACATATGTGTTATTTGGGGGCATGCTGGAGTGAGATTTAATGGTGTATTCCTTCAAACGTGTGGTCTTCAGCCGTCGGCGCTCAGGGCGCTTCCCACTGTCCTCGTGACGTACATTCCTGCGCTTGATGGCCTAGGAATAGAAACACAATTATACCAATGGATAGTAAAGAAGATTTACAAATGCATTAATTATCATTAATTACAGTGGGAAAGGTCTGACTCCTTAAAGCAGAACTGTCATAAGATGAACATAGAGGCTTAAATCATAATTACATTAGCGATATGCCTAGACATAGCTGTCTTTCAAGTATCATCACTGCATTAAAGAAAAATAGAAACTTTTTTTGCAGGCAGGCACCAGCAGGGATCCTGCAGTAGGCTCTCTCTGTGCCTGCTCTGTCAGTCCCTTCCAGTGCCTTTCGGCACGAATGCATTCAACTCACCAATCATATAGTTGAAGGGGACAGACACCGCAGACGCAGAGATGCCTGCTCTGCAAGATGTCTGCGCTGTTCCCCGCTGCCGAAAAGGTTCCATTTTTCTTTAATGCAGCAATTATTCTTGTAAAGACAACTATGTCTATCGCTAGTGTAGTTATGATTTAAACCTCTATGTTCATCTTATGAAATTTCTGCTTTAAAAGCATAAATAATCAATTGTCAAGAGATTACCTCACCATAAGAACAGTTCCTGGATCAGATGTGGGTGTGACTAACCACAACACACTCCAGTGTTTAAGTACAACCTAATAGGCATTTTTTTATATTACCAGGAATACATGGCATCTTTCCTACATACTACATTCAAATTAAGCAATTAGGTAGAATTTGAAAATAAAACCTGCTCATCCATGCCGTGCCGAGGGATGTACTCCATTAGAAATTAAATTCTAGCTCACATATAGCCTGAACCTAATAATCACTCCCATATCCTTTAAACTTCTTCACACACAGATGATACCCTTGGGGAGGGGGTCTTTGTTGAACAATGGTGGGATTTAAATTGCCATAATGTTAATGTTTAACCCTTTCAGGTCCAGGGGGTGTTAAAAGCATAAAAAGAACAGAGGGAGTTAGGGTGTCCGAAAACGGATACCCTAGTCTGGTACACAAATTGGAAGTATGTGCCTCTCAATCACAAATATTGTGGGTATCATGGACAGCCTCCATGACTCATGTGGGTCTGGTTTTCAAGCCAAAAGCAAATGGTCTATGGGGAATGCAACGACCAAAACAAGGTGACTGAGCTACAAGATTTAAAGGGGATGTATCACCCCATATAAGTTAACCTGAATAGTTAGGTTATATATCGAATATGAGTACAAGTTTATTAATAAATATGACAGAGGGTTTCTGCCTATAAGATGGAGCTGTCTCATTGGCAGAGATCGATATCTAGCCAATGAGACCGCTCCAGCTTACAGGCAGAAAGCCTCAATCATTGGAGGAGGCTGGATAGAGGGAGGGGAGCAGAGGAAGAGTGACAAACTGTGGTTACAGTGTAGGTAGCCACAGTCTATGCGGAAGTAGGTGCAGGTCAGGGATTAAAACTTCAATTTAGAACAACAGGAGCTTTAAAAAAAAAAAAAAAAATAACAATAATAAAAATAATAAACTTTTACTCATATTCAATATATAACCTAACTATTCAGGCTAACATCCCCTTTAAGTATTGCAGTTCAGGTTTTCTCACTGGATCAATGAGAGAGCCCTCTTTTTATGAGAATAGGATTAAAGGGGAACTACCACCCCGCAATAACTTTACATAAATGCAGTCTTCATCTGGCGACTAGCTGCTTAAGGGACTGACAGAGCAGGCGCACGGACGTCACTGTGACGAGATGTCCGTGCTTCCTGCTCCTCGGAAAAACGGCAAAATCTTTGGAACCAGGTAATATTTCTGGCGACTAGCGCTACTAAGCAGCTAGTCACCAGATGAAGACTGCATTCATGTAAAGTTATTGTGGGGTGGTAGTTCCCCTTTAAATTTAGGGTCAAGCACAGGACCAGGAGGGCTTGCAACCCCTCCATTGTATTACTCGTTCAAGAAAACAGCCATATTGTATGTCTGCTTCCTTATATCCATATACAAAGCTATAAGGAGGTGCAACTAGCCTTACGCCAAAATGTAAACCTATGTACAAAGACTTTGCTTACCTCAAGAGGATCTGTTTACCAAATATCAGTGCCACTGCGGCTTAGTATTTGTCATCCAGGGTGTTGCATTTATTAAAAAAACAGCCCAGGAGAGTTTATAAATGTATGGAAATTGAAATCAAAGATACTGACCCATTGAGCTTGCAATCCATACATATTGAAACCACACTCATAATCAATGCCCCTATCTCTTTCCCATCACATCTGAAAGAAGGCAGGGGAGGAAGTCTAAAAATGGTGGTGTAAATCACTTAAAACCAAGGGTAGCAAGGGAGAGAAACAACGTTCTAAAACAGTGTAAAAACTTTGTTTACACCCACATTTACAGGCATTGTGTCCTCATAATGTCACTTGTCATGTTTTTGAGACACTCCTCATTTTTGTTCTCCTCTCTCAGTAATATTTATTCTTAAGGTGAACTTATTTAACTATAGTGAATTCTTGCTTCAATAATCCAGCAATTCACAATACCCAACTGGGCAAATGTGCCCGTCCCCCTTTGTAACTGGACTCCTCATCCTCAGCCAATGCATCCACAATGAGAAAACCTCACTGTAGGCCAGTTCTAAACTGTTTATTAATTTCTATGTCAAATCAGGGTTGAACCTTACCTACTGCTCAAACCAATCTATAGTATATCAATCCCCCCATTCCTTCCTTTATGGATTGTCAACACTTTGTATCAAGAACGGTTGGGGTGGGCAATGTGAGGCCTTTCAGCTGCTGCCAGACTTCAACTGCCATCACCTCCCGCAAGTCTTAAATGTTTGAGTGCCAGAGGGGCACGCAGCATTGCGTACCCCTCTGGCACGTCAAAGGTTAAACAGTGATCCTCAACTCCAGTCCTCAGGACAAACCAAGAGGTCAGGTTTTAGGGATATCCCTGATTAAACACTAGAAGATCTTTCATGACTGATCCATTAAATGCCTGTGATCAAGGATGAAAATCCTGAGGACTAACTTTAAGAATCGCTGGCCTATAGTGTAGGACTTCTTAGAAATGCACCACCCTTTCATGCATGCTGTGTCTTAGTTTTGTACAAAATAAGCATATAAAACCTCAATTAGAATATAGTGTGTAGGCGAGATGCCAATTATTGAGAACAAAAATGGCAATGCAACCTCAGTAAAACCACCATTTACTTCTCATCTTAAAATTAAAGTTTCTTAAAATGAGAAGGGCTCATATCCATTTATTAAAGTGACAGTCAATAGTTTTTTTTATTCTCTCATATATTACACAATAGGGCCCAAACATCTGAGTCCACCATCACCAGCTGGTGTTATTTAATTAAAATGTAGTAAAATATTGTAATCCGTCGATACTCATTTTTCAGAAATACATTATTTAACAGTGAAACAAATCAATTTTTTTTATCTGCAGAAACACCAAAATAGGAGAAGAAAACAAGGCGCGCCCCTGTGCAGGTCAATTTTTTTTAATCTATTTGTTCAATATTTATGTGAAATTGATATTTATATGAATATCCTCCTCATACACCATTTTCATGTGAAAAGATGGCCACATGAGAGGCTAACATCACAGTTTGTAAAACCTACAATTAAATATGGTGAAGGAAATATTTCGATGTGGGGATGCTTTGCCTATTCTGGAGTTGATGACTTGCACAAATTCAACCACAATTTGATCAAAGAGAAGACCATTCTATTCTGTAGAGGCATGCCATCCCTTCTGACTGTGTGGAAGTTGTGTGGAAGAGGATTCATTTCCAGCAGGACAGGGATCCTAAAACACACATCAAAGCTGTGCAAGGCATATCTGTCCAAGGAAGAGCAAGGAGTGCTAATTTGCATGGCTTTCCTACCGCAATCACAGCACCTCAACCCTACTGAACATCTTTGGGAACATCTGAAAAGGTGAAACACACTGACATCTCTAGACACTCTCTGGGATGCTCTAAAGGACTGCTGGAATAATGTGGATTGTAAAATTCTGCACAAACTTGTAGAATCAATGAGTTAAAGCAATCAACATTGCAGGCCAGCAAATGGTGGTCATACCCAATACTGAGAATTTTTGATTTTCAGTATGTACTAACAAATATATTTTTAACACACACACACAGTTGTGTTATCCATTTGTTAAATCTTTATGCGAAATTACTATTTATATGAATATCCTATTTGCACACCATTTTCTTCTAAATTTTCAAAAAACTTTAATGTTAACAGATGGCCGCATGACAGGCTAACACCACAGTGTGTACAACCTACAATGAAATAAAAAATGTATATATATATATATATATATATATATATATATATATATATATATATATTTATTTATTTTTTTTTTTTTTTTTTTTTTAAATAATCATGAACATCACTATCATTAGCAGCAGCAGCCATGGTCTATCCATAGCAGGATGAAGGCCTCCTGAACAAGCATCCAACAATGTCGGTCCTGTGCCTTTTGTTGTCACTGTGTACCAATACATTTGGAAATTTCATCTATCCATTTTGTCTTTGGTCTTCTTCTTGAGCATTTAGTATCATGTGGAATCCTTTCCATAATGAGTTTAGTCCATCTATCATCAGGTCTTCTTGCTATGTGGCCTGTCCAATCAATTTTAGGCTAGATATCTCACAGCTGTATACACAAGGATTGGGAGGGCACATTGGTCAAAAACCTTTTTTCTGAGTCAGAGTAGTAAATCTGTCTTAAATCGACAGTACTACTAAGTTTTCCAAATGCTCACCATCAAAATTTTATTTGTTGCTCATTTTCCATCATGGTGTTTCCATCTGTTGACATTTCCTGTCAAAGGTAAACATACTTGTCCACTTCTAGTTCTAGTCCACCTACTGAGATTTTCCTTGGTATGTTAAATTTGTTAAACATGACTTGCATTTTGCGGATATTCATCTTCAGATCAAAATCTTCCTTTACTGTTGCAGCTCTTTAATGCATTATTGCAGTTCTTCGGGGCTACTTGCACAGAGTATGATAATGTTTGCAAAATGGAAGTGATGAAGGTAGTCTCCATTAAACTTATATTTTTTGTCCAAATTGAGTTTGCTGAAAATTTCTTCTAAACAAGCAGAATATAGATTTGGGGAGATTGTGTCTCGTTGTTGAATGTCTTTTTCTACGTCAGTCTGGATTTTATCATTGTTGACCCGAATCGATGAAGTTGTGTTTCTCTCTCTCCTCTCCTCTCTCTCCTTTGTGAAAACCTTGCAGACCATTGGCAATAGCCTTATTGGTAGGTAGTTTTTTTAGATCTGCCTTATCACCATTTTTGTGCAGTAGGATAACTTCTGCATTTTTCCATGGTTCAGGCACTTTGCCAAGTATTAGGCATTTTTTAAAATAATCTAGCTCATGCTTTGAATAAGTGTTGACCGCCAGCTTCCAATATTTCAATATTAACTTTATCAGGTCCAGCTGCTTTGTCATTTTTCATTGATTTTATTGCATCTTTCATTTTGCTTTCTTTAGCCCATGATTTTCTCTCAGTGTCCTTTTGATGAGCTCAACATTGAACTTGTGAATTACTTCTTTTATGCGCTTCCTTATTGTCTTGCATATTTCTGAATATTCAACCTTGTTTCTAATATTGCCCGTTTTGCTTAATTTCTGATTGCTTTTGCATCATGTCAGTATCACGGTGCCCGTGATTCTCTGTGCGACATTCCGACTTCCGGGTTTGTTTTTGGCTGTCTCTTATTGGTGCTAGCTGGCTAGCCTCTCCCAGGGCTAGCCTCTATATACGCCCTCCTGTCACTAGGCCGGTGCCCTTTCGTGGTGTTCCTGACCTTACGTTATTCTGTGCTCCTGTTCAATGTTGATCCGGTTTTCGTCTGACCTTGTTCCTGTTCCGCTCTCTGTGTACCGATCCAGGCTTTGGCTGACTACCGCTCTCTGTGTACCAATCCAGGCTCTGGCTGACTACCGCTCTCTGATACTGATCCAGGCATTGGCTGACTAACGCTCTTTGTGCTGCCCTCGCTAAAGTTGTCAGTCCTCTCATATTTGTTGCCTCCGGTTGCACTACTCTCTGCCTGTGTATCTGTGGCCTCCGTTACGTAATACCAGTCTGTGCTATTCAGTCACTAGCAGTTACCGTTGTCAGCTCATTACAGTATGCTCAGCCTGTGATTCTCTGTGGCCTCCGTTACGTACACCCAGTCTGTGCTTTCCGGTCACTAGCGGTTACAGTTGTCAGCTCATTACACTACGCTCAGCCAGTGATTCAGTGGGGCCTCAGCTGTTTCTTTTCATACTCGGGTTGGCTTATCTAGTTTTACAGTAGGTGCAAGGGCATGGGCAGTGTCTAAAATAGCTTCAATAACTTTGTCATATATATGTTTTAATTTTGTATATTTTATTTTACTATACTTGCTTTCACAGTCCCTGACAAAAAGCTTTATATAAACAGAAATCCAGGGAGCTCACAGTCAGGGACTTAAGAGTATTTTTGCATACTTACTGTTAAATCATTTTCTTTTTAGTACTTTTGGAACACAGGAACCATGGGGTTAAGTTGCTATCACTAGGAGGCTGGGCACATTCAGACAAAGCTATCTGGAGAAGTAAATTCCTTCATAGCTCTACTTAACCCTTACACAGAAGCAATACTAGTTTTAAGGATAGCTTAGCCACAGAAAAAAGCAGGACAGGAAGGAGTACCTACGAAAGAACACACAGGAGATCCCAGACTGTGATGCAAACCACTTGTTTTTCCACTGTATTCCACAAAGACTAAGAAAAAAGGATGTAATAGGCAAGTACTCACAAATCATCCACTGTAGAACACAGGAACCACAGACATACTAAAGCTGTCCCAACCAGAATTCAAGGAGGGGAAGAAAAACTCCCATCATCAAATCCAGTCTCAGAGTCAAAACCAAATAAAACTATGAAACTCCACGTTTCAGATGCCGCCACGCAGAACTATGCAGCATAAGAAAGGTTACCAGAAAGGCATGTGGCCAGTTTCACAAAACTGGCCACAGAAGGGGCCATCTTGTTGACCCTCTAAAGTTTTGTAACTGTGTAAAGCTATGACTATATCTCCACCTTACAGGACTGCTCTGCAGAGACCTGGTTCTTTGTAGGCCCAAGATGCCAACTGCTATGGTGGAATGCGTGGTTAACTGAAAAGGTACTGGTCTCTTTCTGATGCCACAGGCCTGTCAAATTGCTGCCTTGATCCAGGAAGCCATTGTCCCCTTAGAAGCCACTTGGCCAGCAAGAGGACCTTTGGAAATAGTGAACAATGTACCTGACTTGCAAAGGAATTCAGATCTATTAGACAGATCAGGCCTTCCACCAAACCCCTGGGGTCATCTTCCAAGGAGTCTCCAGGGGTAAAGGATGAATCATCCTTATCCCCAGTCTCGCCCTCTTCTGGAGAGGAATCATTCCCTGTAGCAAAACAGTCACTCCCTGCAGGGGATCAAGTCCTCTTTCTAACTAAAGCAGGGGTCCCTGATCCAATTTATCTAAAATGCTCTGGATGGAAGAAAGCAAACTGGCTAGATACAGGATACCTGCAAGGAAAGGGGCCAGGGCTCTAGCCCATGCTTGCTCCTGTTCAGGAGTAGGAGACCCTTGGACATTCTGTGTGGGGGCCACAGCACAAGAGGGACATAGCTGACCTGACTGACCCTTAGGAGGTTAGTAACCCAGAAGAAAAATTCTGGTCATCTATGGAGTGCATGTAGCAAGGTGCCTCCTTTGGGAGCAGCCAGACATGGAAAGGAAGAGATTATTGCATTCCTTCCTTCCAGAAAACTGGGTAGCACAGTGAAAAAATATGGTGGCTCTCCAGCCATCCTGTGAAAAACTTCCGTGGTGGCAGGGGACCTCTATTCCGGCATCTCCCCATCCCATACATGAACAAGTGTTCCTCCTGCTGAAGAATGTTTAATCAAAACAATAAGAAGAGAAATATTATAAGGGCCAGTACCACATAGCTTCCCACAAGACAGTCCTCAGATAGTGGCCAAACAAAAAGACAGACAGACAGTTGATCATATTTATGATCCCTGGACTCATGGCTCTAATGTGATAGTATTGGAAAGAGGCAGCTTCATGCAGGGCAGGCCTCAACCCTGCAAATGATATGCTTTCCATGTTCTCTTCAGCGCTGCATGTAAAATGAAAGGTAACAATAGGAGCTAAGTAACAGTAGAGAAAATGGAGAAACGGAAGTCTCTTATACCTCCAAAGGCAGGACACTTAAAATGAGTACTGTTGGTGGACATGGGGTAAGTAGAGCTAGGAGAGAGTCTGCTTCTCCTCTACAGATTTTTGTCTGCAAAGGCCCTGCCTTCTAGTGGTACCCAATGGTACATTTTTTCCAAAATGGACAAAAAGAAATTGTAAATAAAAAACTTGCATAGGTAATCTAACTTTACCCATTATACTCATGCATATAACCTCAAAAGGAGGTTGATTGTCACTTTATATTAATGCTGAGTATGAGTAAATTGTATTTACATTCCTTCTTTCATACTAGAGTTCTAAAATGTGTCTTACACATTTGGTTTTGTACTGTCTTCTCAATTTAAAGGAATAGTAATGTTTCATAATAAAAGCTGCTCTAATTAATCATCATAGTATTTGGACTTTGGAGAGTGTTATTTCAATTCTGTCAGAGTTGTAGTTCAATGACAAAGTATCCCCCTCCCGCCCCTTTTACTGATGTAACACTGCTCAGCCACAGCAGAAGGGAGGTGCCCAGGTAGATTGCAGAGAGGGACAATCTTCAATTAAGATGAGGGAAAAACCTGAAAAATTTGTCAAGGGGGGCAGGGCTTTCATTGTTTTCATAGAAAACTGGACTGGATTCCACATCTGAGAAGAGATGGCTTACACTAGGTAAAAGGGGCGGGAGGGGAAACTTTGCTTGTGAATAGCTCTCAAACCATAAAGGTTTGAGAGATAAGACTTATATCGTTCATGTTTTTTTAATGCCTACAAAATAAAATAAAGTTAAAATGAAGTATTACTATCCCTTTAATGGCAGTTCTTGAGCTTGGACTACAAACCAGCAAAACTGAAAGATAATTTCTGTCATTTGTAACAATATTTCTTTCTATTGTTTGTATCTGATCATTCAACTTGGCAGAGTCCCCAGAGTGTATAAAGCCTGCTACAATAACGGGCAGACTAAAACAGATATGGGAACATGTGGCTCTCAAACTGAAACTTCAACTCTCATCACCAGACAGAGAAAGACATGAACACAAAAAGACAGAAAGGCTGACAGAAAGATAAAGCTTGAAGAGAGACAGACACTGACAGAGAAAGAGACAGACAGACAGAGAGACTGGAAGAGACAGACACACACACACACACACACACACACACACACACACACACACACACACACACACACACACACACACACACACACACACACACGACAGAGAAAAACTGATTGACTCACAGAGAGAAACTAGAAAAGAAACAGGAGACAGACTGAAGGCTGATACTTTGGGGTAAAGCAATACCAGGACATTTCTGCTTGATATTATATACATATCCTATAATATAAAAGGCCAGATGTATGTTTCTCCGATGCAGTCATGTGCAATAGAGACTGCCAGAACGCTCAGAATGCTGGGAGCTGTAAATGCGCACTTTGCCCTTATACTGTGCGCTCACTGTGCAGCCTCGGCAAGCCACAGATTATCCACTGTTCTGTTTCCCCTGGTTATATATTTTCCCGTATCCACATACATCTCTGGGAAATGCTTCAGAAACCTGAAGTGGACCATCTTCCAAAAAAACTGAACAACAAGACCAATGCTTTGTATGAATAAACAATTTTACCATGCCTATAAAATCAGCTGTTTTCACTGGGTGTTTGCTATGATGAAAAGGAGGTGCAGTCTCTTTGTTCCAGAAGCACTAAACATTTCTTTGATTAAAAGAGCCCGAATATTCAGACTGCTGTCCATTTTTCTACTGAGTATTTTATCCTTTTTTATAATATAACTAGTGTAAAAGCCCGTGTATATATGCCAGCATTCTGTGGGTTCGGGCAGTCTCTACTATGCATGACTGCATCAGCAGTCTCTACTGTGCATGACTGCAACAGGCCGTGTACCCGGGCCAGCATTCTGTGCGTTCGGGCAGTCTCTACTGAGTATGACTGCAATGGACAAACATATATCTGGACTTTTATATTATAAGAAAGGCCAATTGTGTGTTTGTCTGATGCAGTTTTGCGCAGTAGAGACTGCCTGAACGCACACAATGCTGGGAGGTGTAAATAAGCACTTTGGCCCGTGTACACGGGCTTTTACACTAGTTGCATATAAAGATAAAACTTTAAAAATATAATCACTTTGATCTTAAAATCCTTCCCTCTTCTGATAATGGAGACATCTCCTATTTGTTAGTTTACCTTAATTAATGCATACATTGCACTTTACAGAATGTCACAAGTAGCTGCCTAGTCATCTATATTAAAAGTATATTACAAATTGTAGGCATTTTGTATCTCAACTGTTTTTTGTTTTTGCAAACAAGATCTTTAAAATTATGTATACCCAAGATTGTATTGTATTAAAGTTGCACAGATGCTTCCTAACAAATAGGAGATTTTGAAAATAGCTTTCAAAATCACTTATACGTTATGTTAGACATTTTTATTTAAAACATAGTTGGAAATATTTAGCTTTATTTATTTTCCAGTTAATGCAAATCTGGCAGGCATACAGAATCCACATTCAACTCCTACTTTCTGCTGGCCAGTACTTGCTTATTTGCATAAAATGTCAAACAGAAATATATGTGATCTTGAAACCAGTTTCAAAATCACAGACCTGTCACAAACTGACTTTTCTACTTTAAGATTAATTGTGTTATATTGGATATATCACTGAAGATAACAGCTCATCAAATAGATCACCACGAAACAGAGGACGGTGCAGGTAAATTAACTGGAAATTTTAACTGAGCTGTATTGCAGCTTTCTTCAAATTGCCAGTGTGAACTTAGTCTTGAGTATATATGTATCCTTGGATAGTTTTTCTTCAGCTCTGTTCTAGGAATGGACTGACTACATCATACGTCCTTTTGTTTTCTACAGCTGAAAGCCATCTGCCTTCTACAGCAGAAATCTATGATACTTTTAAAGTGCAAGCTAACAACATGGTAGAGGCACAGTGGACATTATACAATTCCCTCTCACCTTAATCCATGAATGCTCCAAACTTTGATTGATGGTCATTCTTTTCCTGGGCAAAAAAAAGTAAATATGATTATCTGTCAGTAGGAAAGGGAAATATTTTTTCTTTAACAACCATCCAAGTCAGTAAAGTTCTATTTGGGTTATAATCCCTAATTTGTGAAGTCAGGACATTTCAGAAGTTTTACTTTCCCATCTCAGTGGGCAACACCACCGATATCCTGCCATTGGAGATAAGGGATTAGGACAGTGGTTCCCAAACTTTTTAAAATAAAACACACCTTTTGATTGTGATCAGAGCCGGATTAAGACTCCATGGGGCCCTAGACAGGATCCCAAATTGCACCCCCCATACATGCCACAAACCTCTCTGTTTTCCCATTGTTCTTGTGGTTTGAGGTACTAGTACGTACTAGTACCCTGCTTAATAAAAGACAAATTGAATACTTTAAGTATATTAAAAATGTACAGCAGAACTTAAAATTGAAATGGGGCTACACTATTGGTATAACAGACCTTACAGCTGAAATGGATATATATTTTTGATCTCACATAGCTTACAATTAAAATGGAGCTACACTATTTATACCACAGAGCTTACAATTTAAATGTATTTTCACTAGTGATGCCACAGAACATACAACTGAGTTCGAGCTACACTAGTGATTCACAAAATTAGAACTGAAATAGTGATACTACAGAGATTTCAACTGAACTACAGCTGCCCTATTAATACCACAGAGCTTACAATTCTATGAAAACCAAAGGGTTGTCAAATAATTGTACGCTCTGTGGTATCATTAGTTTATCTATATTTCAAATGGGGGAAAAGAGAACAAAAAGGGGAAGAAGAGGGCAAAGGGTGGAGAGAAAAGAGGATTTTAGTCTTACCTGTTAAATCCTTTTCTTAGTCCATATAACTCACATGTACCATGGGGAGGCAACAGTTCCTCTCAGTGGGCTGGAAAAATTCTAGAAAGAAGTGCAGCGGTGGAGCCTCCCCCTCCTCCATATCAGACTACATAGCCACTGCCCACCAGACAGATTTGCGAAAACCCTACCAAGGAATATAGCGAGAAGGAAGAGAGGAAAACTCCTGTGAACAATGAACCCAAAAGAACTCCCACATCCAGCCACAAATGACCCAGCATGGTCCCTTTCACTGGGTGGGACACCTGTGAGTTATATGGACTAAGAAAAAGGATTTAACAGGCAAGACTAAAATCCTCTTTTCTCTATCGTCCAATATAACTCACAGGTACCATGGGGATATACCAACATTGAGCTCCCAGGGTGGGAAGAAGAAGGAAAGGACCAAGCGTCGGTCCCCATGATACTAGAGTTCCCATGGACTACCCAGGACACAGAACAGTGCAAACTAACAAAGTGTCAACGAATGCTGAATAACATAACTCAGCACACAAGAACGAGAGCCAACAGGGCTCAGACAGTTAAAGAGCTATAAGACACAGGCAAATAAAGTCAGAGACAGACAAAACTGCCTCCACGACTTTCCTGCCAAAGCTGGTTTCAGCTGAAGCCAGAACATCCACACAGTACTGTTTGGCAAAGGTGTCCACCAACCACCTTACACAGCTGTTCAGCAGAGGCCTGATTCTTGTAGGCCTCAACAGACCAAGTAGAGTGTGCTGTAATGCAGGAGAGAACGGATTTCCTTCTCAGCTCATAAGCCTTACGGATGTTAGACTTAATCCAGGATGCAATAGTCACCTTGGACGCAGCCAAACCAGCCCTTGGACCCTCGGGGATGACAAATAAGGCATCAAGTCTTGCAGAAAGGCTCCATACGGTGCACATAGAACTTGAGGCAAGTGGAGATTGCTCTCCTTGTCAGATTTAGAGTCATGACAAAAGGAAGGCACAAAATCTCCTGACTGATGTGGAACCCACCTTAGGAAGAAATTCTTGAGAGGTAGGGAGAACAGCCTTATCCTTGTGAAACACCAGGAAAGGTGGTTTGCAGAACAAGGCCTGCAGTTCAGCAACCTTGCAGACAGAGACCACAGCCAAGAGAAAAGCCATCTTCCACATCAAAAGAAGCAGAGGAATGATGGACAAAGACTCCAATGAAGGCCTCTGCAAGACTCCCAGAACCAGATCAAGGTCCCACTGGGGAGTGGGAGCCTTACAGGCAGGAAAGGCATGAGCAACACCCTGAAAGAAGACGGACATCCGGCAATATAGCAATACGTCTCTGGAAGAAGAAAGAGAAAGCTGAGGTCTGCACCTTCAAGGAGTTAAGGCTGAGACCCTTGTTCACACCATCCTGCAAGAAAGAAAGGATGGAAAAAGATCAAACTCTTGGGAGAACAGATCCCTGTCCACACCAAGAATGAAAGGTAGACCAAACCCTGACTTAGGCCTTAGAAGAAACTGGCTTCCTGGCTTGGATCATAGTGGATATCACCTCAGGAGAAAAGCCCTTCCTATGCCATCAAAGCCAGACTGTCCACATCCTCTCTCCAGAGGTAACCTTGGTGGAGGAGATCCAGTCTGCGTGGCAGGGGAAATGGCTCCTGAGCAGACAACAACAGTTCTGGAAACCAAGGATGCCTGGTACAATAAGGTGCGATCAGGATGACCGATGCACCAACCAACAAATTTTCCTCAACACTCTGGGTATGAGAGGAAGAGAAGGAAAAATTTAAGCTAGATGCCAAGGAATGGACAAGGCATCCGCTGCAAATGCCAGAGGATCCCCCAGCGAGAGCAAAACATCAGAACCCTCCTGTTGTCCCTGGTAGCCATCAGGTCTACCCAAGGGCGCCCCCATTTCTGCACTAACAGGTCGAAGACCGCCAGATGGAGCTCCCACTCCCTGGGGTCCACAGTCTCGCGACTGAGATAGTCTGCCAGAACATTCTCTATGCCTGGAACGTGCACAGCAGATATGGCAGGAATGAGTTCTTTTGCCCAGGCTAAAATAGCCTTCACCTCGAGCCAAGCAGAAGCGCGTCTTGTGCCTCCCTGCTTGTTGACTGGACAACACCTTGGTGGAGAAGACCAGTACACCAAACCATGAAGAACTGCCCTGAGCTCCAGAATGTTGAAGTGCAGGAGGGTCTCCGAAGGCCATCGGCACTGAACCCCCAGGTGACCCAGGACATCGCCCCAGTCGTAAAGGCTGGCATCCATCTTCACCAGGGTCCAGTACTGGATCAGAAAGGGTCTCCCCTTCTCCAGGTTGGAACAGTCCAAACACCAAAGGAGGTCCTGTCTCACCTCCGGGGGTAGAGACAGCAGAAGATCCAAGATATCCAGATTCCCGCGGGAAGCCCGGATGCTGAACCTCTGAAGTTCCCTGGTGTGGGCCATGGATGAGAACTTGTGAACCAGAGTGGAGGTCCACCCCAGAGACTGGGATACCTTGTTCATGATCTGCTGAACAGAGTCCTCTATCAGACAGACCATACCCTGACAGGTGTCAAACCAGACACTACGGAAAACCAGGTCCTGAGAAGGAACAGGAGCAGAATTATCCATTTTCAGAATCCATCTATGCTGGAGGAGGATCGGAACACAGCCCTGGACCTGAAAGTCCAGGAGATCTCTGGAAGGAGCCTCCAGCAGAAGGTCATCCATGTATGGAGTAACCTGAATCCCCTTGGTTCGCAGGAAGGCAATCAAGGCACCTAAGACTCGTGCAGTGGTGAGCCAAAGAGGAGAGTGGTGAGTTGGAAGTGTTTCCAAGTGCAAGCAAACCTGAGATACTTCTGACTGTCCGAATTAATTGGAACATGCAGGTAAGTATCCTGCAGATCCAGAGAGGCCAGAAATTCCCCTGGACATATCGCTGTGATGACAGAGCACAAAGACTCCATCGTGTAGTGAGTATGGACCACATATGAGTTGAGGTCCAGGATAGGGTGACTGCAGCCATCCTTCTTGAGAACCACAAAGAGGTTTGAATAGAAACCTAAAACTCTCTCTAGTGGAGGTATCGCAGCCAGGACTCTTGTCCAAGAGAGCATGCACCACCCCACTGAAAAGACATAACTTTTCTTGACCCAGAGGGGAACAAGAAAGGAAGAATCTGAATGGAGGTAGGGATACAAAGGGAATCCTGTAGCCTCCTGAAACCACCTGTAATACCCACTGGTGCGCAACAGAGCCACCCAAAAGCTTAAAAAAAATGCTGCAGGCGACCACCCTCAGGGAGATTAGGACTAGGGTTCGGCGAGTCATGCCGAAGAAGGATTGGTGGGTTTGGACCTCCACTGCTGCCTGGGCTTGGGGGTGGAGCGCGGGGTGCTGGCCAGAGAACCACTGGCCTTTGGGCTTCGTTTTGGCGGGGACGAAAAAGACGCAACAAAGTGCTCTTACCCAGTGGCCTCACTCATAATATTCTTCAGTTCAGGCCCAAAAAGAGACATACCCTGAAAAGGCAGAGAAATGAGTCACTTCATAGATGAGAGGTCAGCAGACCAAATCTTAAAGCGGAACTTTCATCTGATATAAAGTCACCCTGCAATAATTAAGCAGGTAGTGACTAGATTTATAATATATATATATATATATATATATATATATATATATATATATATATATATATATGCGCATTCAGTTCGTTGAGGTGGAGCACTCACAAAAATATTATCCAACTTCCCCGAAAAAATGAAAACCGCACTCACAGGACTTCTTGAAGTGTAACATTGTGCTGATTTATTAGAATCAACGTTTCGGCCCCATCTTGAGTCTTTATCAAGATGGGGCCCAAGATGGGGCCGAAACGTCGATTCTAATAAATCAGCACAATATTACACTTCAAGAAGTCCTGTGAGTGCGGTTATATATATATATTATTATCTCGCAAATGTAGCCGATTATAAAGAAATCCTTTATTTTAGGAGACTGACGGCCAGGTAAGTGCAGTCTGCGCACCTACACCGGCAGTCCATTCCGGTTACTTTTGGGTAACGGCAATGCTTCTCAGTGGAGACTGGGACTAACAGTGCAGACGCACAGACAAAATACCTGCGCTGATACCTGGCTTCCAGTCTCCTAAAATAAAGGATTTCTTTATAAATCGGCTACATTTGAGAGGTAAAATATTATATACAGACAGATATATATATATATATTTATTTATTATAAAGCTAGTCGCTACCTGCTTAATTAATGCAGGGCAACTTTATCGGATGAAAGTACCGCTTTAAGCTGCAGAGTGCGTCTGGCAGCCACAGGAAAGGCAGAAGCCTGACAGTGTTAAAGAGGGCATCAGTCACATAGTTCTGAGCCTCAGACATGTTGGCCAAAATGGGAAAAAGGTCCTCCTTAGGGGCACCTTTGCGGACAGTGCCAGCCAGTAAGCTGTTCAGTCCAAACAGCAATGGCCCTGGTAACCCACACAGAGGCCAAGGTAGGCCTCAAAGAAGCACCTATGGCAGCAAAAGTAGACTTCAGGATAGCGTCAAGCTTCCTATCAGTTAAATCCTTAAGCACCGTGGCATCCGCCAAAGGCAAGGCAGTGGATTTAGACTGTCTAGAAACAGGGGAATCAACCTGAGGAGGTGTAGCCCACTGAGGCAAAGCTGCATCATAAAAGGGGTACAGCTTAAAGTATCTCTTGGAGAGAGCAAGACACTTGTCTGGAGTCTTCCACTCACCCAGAATAACCGAATTTAGAGTGGGAATAGGTGAAAATATAGTATGGGACTTCTTGCGCCTTTGAAAGACCTCAGAAGTAGACAGAGTCTCTACAGGGCTAACAGGAATTTGTAGGGTAGTCAATACTGCCTTGATGAGACCCTCAGCAGCGGATTCGGGGTCAGCCTCAAAGGGGTCACCATAAGTATGGGAAGAAGCCCCTTCTGCACACTAACTATCCTCTGATTCCTCAAATGAATCCTCCTCAGAGGAATCAGAAAGGTCAGAAATACCAGGGGCCTTAGGGGCCACAAACCTGAACGAATGGGGGGGGGGGTCCAAGATTGATGGACCCCCTGAAGGGAAAGAGGAAACTGTGCCATAGAGGACTTTAAGTCCTTGACCCAATGTGGCCCTTGTTCATGGCTGGAGGGCCCTGGCGGAGAAGCAGGGGCCACAGAGCATGAGGGGCATAAGTGACCAGATTACTCTCTGGGAAGCCCTGCTTGGCATGAGGAACAGTAAGCTTACAGGTACCAAGGGGAGGCCACAGTGCCTCCTAGTAGGCTGTAACAATTCTTCAAAGAAGTTGCAGGGGCGGAGCATCCCTCTCCTCCTTAGCAGGCTACCCAGCCACTCCCCTCCAGTTAGAATTGCGAGATAAAACCTACTGAGCTAGATAGCGAGAAGAGGAAAACTCCTGTGAGCATGGACCCATTAGGACTCCCACGTCCAGCCACAGGAAACCAAGCATGGTCCATTCACTGGGTGGGAGACCTGTAAGCTATTTGGACTAAGAGAAAATGATTTAACAGGTAAGACTAAAATCCTATTTTCTCTGGCATCCAATATAGCTTACAGGTACCATGGGGATGTACCCACATTGAGTTCCCAGGGTGGGAAAATGAAGGAAAGGACTAAGCAACAGTCCCCATGATACCAGAGCTCCCATGGACTATCGAGGACATGGAAAAGCCCAAACTAACAAAGTGTCAATGGACTTCGAATAACAGTAACATAGCACACAGAACAAGAGCCAACAGGGCTCAAAGGAAAAATAACTATAAGGCACAGTAAAGTAAAGTCCTAGACAGGCAAAACTGCCTCCAGAACATTCCTGCCAAATCTGACTTCAGCAGAAGTCAGAACATCAACACAATAGTGTTTGGCAAAAGTGTGCACAGAGGACCAGGTGGCCGACCTTGCACAGCTGATCAGCAGAGGCCTGATTCTTGCAGGCTCAGAAGGCCCCAACAGACTTAGTAGAATGTGCTGTGACGCGAAAGTGAACACTTTTCTTCCTGAGTTTTTAAGTCTTACGAATGGTAAAATTGATCCAAGATGAAACAATCAACTTGTATGCCACCTTACTAGCCCTGGGACCCTCAGGGAAGACAAAAAGTGCATCAGTCTGATGGACAGACTCAATGTGGTGCAGAAAAAACCTGAGGCAACGCACTTCATCCAACAAATGGAGAGCCCTCTCCTTGTCGAATTTAGGGTCAGGACAAAAGGAAGGCACAACAATCTCCTGATTGATGTGTAAACCAGAAACTACCTTAGAAAGGAATTCCTGGGAGGTACGGAGAACAGCCTTATCCTTGTGAAACACCAGGAAAGGCGGTTTGCAGGAGGGTGTGCAACTCAGCCACTCTCCGAAAGAGACCACTGCCAATAGAAAACATCTACCATGTCAAAATACGCAAGAGAACGGTAGCCAAGGACTCAAAAGGAGGCCACTGCAATATTCCCAAAACAAAGTTAAGGTCCCACTGAGGAGTAGGAGCCTTATAAGCAGGGAAAGCATGAGAGACACCCTGAAAGAAGACCCTGACATCGGGAAAGATTGCAATGCATCTCTGAAAAAAGACAGAGAGAGACGAAGTCTGAACCTTCAGGGAACTAAGGCTAAGGCCCTTGTTCACACCATCCTGCAAAAAAGACAGGATAGCAGGAAGATCAAAGTCCTGTGAGGACAGACCCCTATCCACACACCAAGCATGGAACATAGACCAAACCTTATGATAGGCTTTAGAAGAAACTGGTTTTCTAGCCTGAATCATAGTGGAGACTACCTCTGGAGAATAGCCCTTTTTCATCAAGATGGAGGCTTCAACAGCCATGCCGTCAAAGCCAGATGGTCCACATCCTCCTTCTACAGGGGTTCACTTTTGAAAGGTCGCACCCAAAAGAGCGTGCGACTATTTAACACTTTAACCATGTCACCTGGATAAAAATAGCGACATGGCAATCTCGCAATACATAACAGCGCGAGATTGTCATGTCGCCTAATCAATGGTCACATTCAATACTTATACAGACAGTGATTCTCTTCAATCGCCTTCCGTTTGAGCCTTAACATTTTTTGTATTTTTTGTTACCTTTCTGCCAGGGAAGCCTCCTTCCGCAGCTTTATGAACAGGTTATATAACAAAACAAGAATTGTAGGAAAAAAAACAGAGGTGTATGGTGCCATACACAGCACTTTCAATATGGCGATAACATAGTAAATTAGGTTGAAAGAAGACACAAGTCCAACCTTCGCCTCATACCTCAGTAACTGAGAATTGTATAGCTTTCCTGCTACCAATTAAATTTGTCTTTATCAGACCTTCCTGATCAGCCTACTGATAAACAGTATAGCTCTGTATGTTCCCTTTTGAAAGAAATGTATCTAATCTTCTCTTAAATGTATCCATTGTATCTGCCATAACTACCTCCCTGGGCAATGAATTCCACAATTTGACAGACCTTACCGTAAAAAAAAACGTAATGTGCTTATTTTTTATTTACCTCTTTATAGTAATTTGAAAGTCACTCCGATTTGGTGGCTTTCAGGCTTCAGCTTATATCACAATTAAAGTTCCTTGTGATCACTATATAGTGGTCTACTTCTCAACTTATATTTGAGAGATATATATATATATATATATATATATATGTTGTTATATCTGAGAGGGACAACATTTTATGTAAAGAAGTGGAAACTAGAAGGTGATCTGTCCGAAGACTTGGGGTGAGAATCGACCTGGAGTGAACGCCACACAGGTGGAGGCTATAAATACTGAAGAGTGAGTGCATTTACAGCAAGAGATTATAAGAGGGGCCATTGCATGTACATCTATTGCTATGCTTAAAGATTCTGCTCTGTCTGTCTTTTCTATTATAACAAAACCCCTACACAAATACATATGTGGGCCGATCCTGCCTCTCCCATTCTCTGCGTGCAGAATGACAGGGAGTAGCGGAGCACGCAGAGAAGGGGAGAGAGAGCCATAGAGAAGTTTAAGTCCTTGACCCAAGATGGCTCATGGTCATGGCTGGAAGGCCCTAGCAGAGACGCAGGGGCCGCAGCACATAATGGGCATAAATGTCCAGAATACCCCATAGGTAGCCCTGAGTGGCAAGAGGAGCAATAAAAGGGGGCTCTGAGATGCCCCTGAGTCCTTAGCCCCCAAGTCCAAACTGATCCTTCATCCTAACAGAAGAAGTGTCAAGACAGTAAAGGAAGACCCAAATACTGTTACCCAAATTAAATATTTCACCTCAGAAAACCCCCAGGGCCCCTAAAACACTGATAATGTTGATCAGATAGTTAGGGCGGTAGAGGCAAGAAGAATAAGCCATCTCCAAACTCGGTACACAGAGACATGTCCCAGAATTCAATGTAAACACAAAAGTAAAAAGTGTAAAATACACATAAAACACCAGATACCATGAAGGAAATAAATAAAATGGAAATATTCAGACCCCCAACTGACCCAGACTGGCAGGGAAGGGGTTAAGTACCACATAAGAGGCAAAATGCACCAAAGATCCCCAGAGCAGGAGTAACAGAAAACTCCAAAGATACCCTTGTGTAGAAGGGAACAGTGGACAATGGCACTCAAAGGGATGCTCACCTTTTCTGCAGGTCTTTCTTCAGTTTACCACTGTAAGGAAGAAGCCTCAGAGAGACTCTCTCTGAAGAGAGACAGGGGATACATGGTTCTCTCCCAGGGCTGAAATGGTCCACAAGCAGCTCCTGTAAACTGGGCAATCTCCAGGGGAAACCAGTAATGGTAATATGCCTAATGCGGGAATTTGGACACCCCATGTCTAAGTAAAGATAATAAAATAACTAAAACTAAGCAGAACTATTCATTACCTTCAAACCAGAGTGAGGAGCAAATCGTAACTGGAGGGGAGTGGCTGGGTAGCCTGCTAAGTAGGAGAGGGAAGCTCAACCCCTGCAACTTCTTTTTTTTTTTTCCAACCTACTAGGAGGAGCTGCAGCCTCCCCATGGTACCTGTAAGCTATATTGGACAACAGAGAAAAATGAAAAGTTACTCACAAACGAGATGGTCAAAATGGAATCTGACAATATCAGCAGATGGAGATTTTCACCCGTCTCCACTCGGGCAAGCCAACACTGCAGCTGCACTGCACTGGAGGATTGTCTCTCCGATGTCTTGTGCCTTACTTACATTCCAAAGAGGAGCAAAAAATCCTCCACTTGTGGTAAATGTAAAAAATAAAGCAACAAAGAACAGATGTTCCAAAAGTACAAATGGTTTAATAGTAAAATGAAATAAAAAAATCCATACATAAAATATCATTTTCATATATATATTATATATATGTGTGTATAAAATCCCCATCTGCTAATATTGTCAGATTCCATTCTGACCATCTCCTTTGTGAGAAACATTTTATTTATTTATCCTACTTATATTTGACAATATTACACTATTGGGCACCCAATCCTTTTTTGTTTTTCATAAGCTGTTTTATCACTGCACCGTTGGAGAGACCGTGTTTGATAAGGAGCAGCCCTGTTTCAAGTGTGTCAAGTGTTCAGTGGGAGAGCATCCCTATAAGTCTTGAAGGCTGTGTTCTACATAAGTAGATTCACAACCACTTTCATTGTGAGTACCAATTCACTGGGTGTTATTGGTGGTGGACTGTGTGAATTAACATACCACACAAGGAGGTGCCTCCTGTTTCTCTCTTTTTGTCGTTTTGCTTAACCTTTCTAAGAACCCGCAGAGCTGATGCAAGCCCAAAGGTGAGGGCCGGGAATTGGAAATAGCAATTCTGAAAGGTAAAACGAAGTAATCCCTGTTAATGCACATGATGTACATGCCTCTTATGGCCAGAGTCATTAAAAACTTCCCTGGATACATTGCAGCAATAACGGAGTTAAAGAACTCTATCTTGAACCATGGCGTATGAATGTAACAATTGAGGCTCAACAGATCCAAAACAACCACTGTCTTTCTTTGGGACTATAAAAACAATGGAATAGAATCCCATGATACTTTCCTGAGAGTGAACTAGGATCAAGTCTTGCACTTCTACAAAGGATTAACACACCTACCAGAACCAAATAGCCTTCACAGGATTGTGAGCAACCCTTGACATAATAATAATAATAATAGTAATATCCAGTATTTATATAGCGCCTTTCTCCCAGTGGGACTCAAAATGCTTTCAGAGCACGCTCTTGGAATTAACCAAATCGGCAGCTGTAATAGATGTTATTATTACCCAATCAATCAATGGAACTCATTTATCGACCTCGGAAGGATGAAGGGCTGAGTTGACCCTGTCTGGATTCGAACCTGCAACCTTGAGGTTTGAACAGGCTTCAAAGTCAGGGAATTCACCACTGAGCTACCTCACCGGCTTTATGATGAAGCAATGAGGAGGACGGTCCCTGAAGTCTATGCAATAACCCTCAAAATAACCCTCAGAATCCACGGATATGAGAGGACTCATGTATCATGGAAACTAGGCAGCTGCCCTCCGATTGTTTACAAACTCCATGAGTCATGAAGAAGTAGACTTGTCAGCGTATGGCCTCTGGGTAGGCTTGTTACCTGCCCAGGATGGCTATAATTTTGAATGGAAAGGGCTTTGTGCAAGAGATCGTAGGAGCCTTCGCCATATGATCCTATGGGGGGGGGGGGGGGGGCAAAACAGCAAAGCTTCCACTGAAACTGTGAAGCATGTGTCTAACCTAGGGCAACAGAGAGCTCTTGCTTGACAGTAGCAAGACTTATGACATTATCCAGCACAAGGCCAGAGAGCTTTTTGCCCATAAAAAGTAAAGTGATCTTTATCTTAAGCCAAAGGGTGCAGAGTACCTCTAATAGGAGCAGGGATGTCTTACCATGGAATTTAACGGTATCTAAGCCTGCCTCACAAATATATGTATGAACATCAAGGATTCTGAAAATCAAAAGACATCATCCTCCTTGGAAGAGTCCGCTTCCAATAACTGCTTACTCCAAATAGCTATGGCCCTTGCCACCGAACCTATGGCAAATGCTAGGAGAAAGCTGGCCGCAGAGATTGAAAATGTAGTTCTAATAAGAAAATCTAGGCTGATCTATCGCCTGATCCTTGAACTCAGATTGATCCACAACTGGTAAAGCTGTACATTTGAAGAGGTGAGAGATTGGTGATCAACATCTGGAGGAGTGGCACACAGATGCAACATAGTAAGGGAAAAGGGACAAAGCAGAGAAAAGTGTGTGCCCAAAAAGACCATCTTATCCGGTACCTTAGATTCTTCTTCAGTATTATATTTTAGGGATGTAAGATCTATATCATTTTTACATATGCGAGCTGTAAGTATAAGATATTTAAAGTTTTATCAACCATTTACATTTTTTTTTTATTTGTGTTGCTTAACTATATTAACCTAAACTCTGGCTCCCTGTACCAGTCTTTCACATGGTTTGTGAGAAATAGCATAAATGTGCTAAAAAAGAAAGAAAAAAACAAAACAAAAAAAAACCTAACTGTAATTGACCTCCATTTGGGGAAAAAATATAGCAGAGGCTTCATCCTCTACACCAGTGTTTCTCAACATTAGTCCTCTGGGCACTTCAACAGATCAGATTTTCATTACATCCCTTCTTAATCACAGGTGAGTTAATCAGTGGCACAGTTACCTGTGCTTAATTAGGGCTATCTGTAAAACATGACCTGTTGGTGTGTTCGGAGGACTGGAGATGAGAATCATTCCCCTACACAAATAGAACGTACCGAGGTATTGTAAGGTAACCAGTGCCAAGTTACTTACTTGGGGTCCTTCACCAGCAGCCGGCGAATGAAATCTTTAGCCAGTTCACTTGTGTTGCTGAAATATTCCTCATCAAAATCGTAATTCACACCTGAAATATTGGTCAGAGTCTCCTGCTTTGTCTCACCAAGAAATGGGGATGCACCACTGAGACTGTAAAAATTTGAAAAAAGAAATGTGAGATTAGAGGAGATAAAAAACATTTAAAAGAACAGACAAGAAAAGGCAGGAAGTGTAAGCTATAAGCGAGTTTAGGGTGGTTGGATGAGGGATTTAAAGGATATTTTAGATAGACAACTTGCCCCATATATATTCTGCATCAGACTGCTATAGTGAGAGGTTCTGCAAACACCCCAAACAATTACAGACTAACAATGGAAAAGAAAACTGCTCTAAGCTGCAACATCTCCAGAGAAAAAAAAACTATGATTCGCTTACATTCTTAAGGTCATTACATACTCACAGGATATAAGTGATCACTCCGATGCTCCTGCAGTGGAGGAAATAAAAAAACATTAGTGTGCCTCCAGGATAGAGATAGATGGACCCCTAAAAGGGACAGTAATGTCCCATAAAAAAAAAAAAAAAAAAAAAAAGAGGATTTTAGTCTTACCTGTTAAATCCTTTTCTCTTAGTCCATACAAGTTACTGGTAACTCTGGGAGGCGATCTGCCCCTTAGTACGCAGGAACAATTCTCAAACTGCATGCAGGGTGTGAAGCCTCCCTTCCCTCCTTGGCTGCAGCTAGCCAATCAGCTCCAGAAAGATTTGAGACACAAACTATGACTAGATAGTAGAAGGAAAGAAGAATCCTGTGAGCGTGACCACGAAGGACCCCCACATACTGCCACAGGAGAGCTAAGCATGGTCCCTTGACAGGGTGGGAGACCAGTAACCTGTATGGACTAAGAGAAAAGGATTTAACAGGTAAGACTAAAATCCTCTCTTCTCTGTCGTCCAATACAGGTTACTGGTAACTCTGGGATGTCCAACCATTAAGTTTCCCAGAGGCGGGAAGAAGGCCAGGACCAGGCGCAAGGCCCCCAATGTCACCAGAACAGATATGAACCATTAGATCAGAGATAGCACAACAACAACTGAAGTGTCAATGGACACTAAACAGGGGTAACGGCACCCCAGGAACGTTACACAGCACACTGAACTAGAACCAACAGGGCTCAAAAGTGAAGGAAGCCCTAAGAACCAAGGAAAATCCTAGACAGGCAATAATGCCTCCAGGATTTTCCTCCCAAAGCTGGCATCAGTCGATGTCAACACATCAACACGGTAGTGCTTTGAAAAGGTGTGTACAGTCAACCAAGTGGCCGTCTTGCATAACTGATCAGATTGGTTTGGGATTCATAATGGCACCAGACAGGGTTGCCCTCTATCCCCACTGCTGTATGTCATGACAATAGAGTTATTGGCGGTTGCTATAAGGGAAGATGGAAGAATAAGGGGTTGTATAATGGGGGGGGAGGAATATAAAATTTCCTTGTACGCAGATGATCTAATGGTTACTCTGGAGGAACCACGGAGGTCACTCCCAGTACTCTTGGAGGTGGTTGAGGCGTATTCTTGCGTATCTAATTATAAGTTAAATATAGACAAATCAACAATTCTCCCTATTGAAGTGGGTAATAAGGAATGTAAAGAGTTACAAGTAAAATTTGGTTTTAATTGGAATTTAAATGAAGTACGATATCTAGGGATATTTTTAACTTCTAAGGTAGAGGATTTGATGGAAAAGAATGTAATGTATATGTTTAGAGAAACAAAGATTCTGTTGAATAGTTGGCAGAATATAGAGATTTCATGGTTGGGGAGAATTGATGTTATAAAGTCGTATATATTACCAAAATGGAGTTATGTATTTGGACACTTGCCACTGCGCATGCCTGAGTCTTGGTTGAAGATGATACAGGATAGTTTTGGAAGGTTTATATGGAAAAATAGGAAACCTAGGGTTGGGATAAAAGTGTTAATGAAAAATACTAAGAGAGGGGGGTTAGGAGTACCAATTATTGAGCAATGTTATAAAGCCAATATTGTTAGACATGCGCAGATGATGCAAGTGGAGGATTATAAGAAAGAACCATGGTATAAAATGGAATGTAATAGTATTTCTGCCAACTCTCTCTCCCCTTTGATTTGGATGCCAAGTATAATTTATAAGAATATAGGGAGTAAGAATAATTTTATTTGGGGAAATCTATTGTTGGAATGGAGGAGGATAAAAAGGGAATGGGGTCTGGAGAATAGGATACCAGAGTTTGCTCAGGTGAAAGATTTGATGAGGTGGGTTGAGGAGATGGATTTGAGAAATTGGATAAGTAGGGGTATTGTAGAGATACGAGATTTGTTAGAGGACTGTGGGATCAAACCATTTGATTTGTTGCAGAACCAATATGGATTGTCTGGTAGGGATCTATTCAAATATATACGTATTAAGTATTTTTTGCAAAAATATCTGTATATTGGGGATCGAGCTGGTGATAGGGCTATAAATTACATTTTTAATGGAAAACGAGTCGCAAAGGTGTTATCAAAATGTAACGGTCTAATTCAGATGACGATTGACGATGAGGCTCCGATAGCGGTAGGGAAATGGTCCACTGAGTTGAATATACCTATAGATAGGGACGAATGGAACTGGGGATATAGGAATGTTTGTGAACAAGTTCACTGTGTGTGCATTAAGGAAAATCAGTTTAAGGTAATGAATAGATGGTATTGGGTTCCTAAAAGGTTGGCAGCTATAGACTCGCAGAATTCGGACTTATGCTGGCGCTGCCAGAAGGAAGTTGGCTCACAACTGCATATTTGGTGGATGTGCGAGAAATTGAAGCCATTTTGGATGGAGATTTTTGACCACCTAGATATATTGGGTAGAGTCAAATTGAAGAGGAGACCGGAGGTGGCATTACTGCATATCGGGTGGCCAAATATGGATAGAGCACAGAGGTTGATGGTTACTCATAGTATGGTAGCGGCAAAGGTGGTGATAGCCAGATTTTGGCAGACATCAGGGATAGGTTCTTGGGTACAGGTGGCTAGACAATTGCATTTTCAATTAAGCATGGAGGCTGGCTTGTGGTGGATAAGTCGATCAATGGGGAGAGCGAGTAAATTGGCAGAAGAATGGTTGAAACATGACCTGTTTAAGCATATACAGGAGAATTTGATAAGGGTAGAGAGGAATGAAGAATAGATAGAGAATGGGTGGGAGTATACGGGCAGTGTGTGTGCATGGATTGCGGAAGTATTGAGGAAGTTATGTTACATGTGTAGAATGTATACTTGTATTATGATATGTCTTAATAAAGAATTAAAAAAAAAAAAAAAAAAAAAAAAAAAAAAAAAAAAAAAAGAAAAGGTGTGTACAGTCAACCAAGTGGCCGTCTTGCATAACTGATCAGCAGAGGCCTGATTCTTATAAGCCCAAGAGGCCCCAATAGAGCGAGTAGAATGAGCCGTGATCCTGAAAGGAACAATCTTCTACCTCAGCTCATAAGCCTTACGAAGAGTGGACCTGATTCAAGAAGCAATAGTCACCTTGGATGCAGGTCTTCCTGCCCTAGGACCCTCAGGAATAACGAACAACTCATCTGATTTCCTGATAGACTCAGTGAGATGTACATAAAACTTGAGTTAACAAACCATGTCCAACAAGTGGATATTCCTCGCCTTGTCAGTGGTGGGGTAAGGGCAGAAAGAGGGCACCACAATCTCCTGAGTGATGTGGAACTCAGTGACCACCTTCGTCAGAAACTCCTTAGAAGTGCAAAGCACCGCCTTGTCCTTATGAAACACCAAATAGGGTGGTTTACAGGACAGAGCATGTAACTCTGCGGCACTGTGAACTGACACAATCGCCAGGAGAAAGGCTATTTTCCACGTCAACAGGCATAGATGAATAGCAGCTAAAAACTCAAAGGGAGGGTGCTGAAGGATGCCCAAAACCAAATTAAGATCCCACTGAGGAGTGGGAGACTTGAAATCAGGATGAGTATGAGCAATGCCCTGGAAGAAAATCTTGACATCAGGAAGGGTTGCAATGAATCTCTGAAAGAAAACTGAGAGCAGAAGTCTGAACCTTAAGGGAACTCAAACTGAGGCCCTTAGCCACACCATCCTGCAAAAAGGCCAGGACTATAGGTAGATCAAAGTTCTGAGACAGGTCCCTGTCTGCGCACCAGGACAGAAAAGTCGGTCTTGGAAGAAATAGGCTTGCGGGCACTGAGCATAGTAGCCACCACACCAGAAGAGAAGCCCTTCTTCAATATTGAGGATTCAGTTTCCAAGCCGTCAAAGCTAGCCAATGAACATCCTCCTTCCACAGGTGACCCTGTAGAAGGAGGTCTGGACGGTAGGGGAGCCGAAAGGGCTCCGCCACTGACAGATCCAAGAGCTCCGGAAACCAAGACTGACGAGGCCAGCACGGAGCAATCAGAATGACTGGGCAAAACTTCAGTCGTAATTTCCGTAACACCCTGTGCAACATGGAAAGGGGAGGAAAGATGTAAGCCAGAGGAAAGACCCATAGAATGGACACTGCATCTACTGCTAGAGTCAGAGGGTCTCGTCACCAAAAGCAGAACACTGGAACCTTCCTGTTGTGTCTCGTTGCCATCAGGTCGATGTAAGGGGGACCCCATCGCTGAACAAGGAGTTGGAACACCTGTGGGTGCTACTCCCACTCTCTGCTGTCCACTGTGTGTCGACTGAGGAAGTCCACCATGACGATGTCTACGTCTGGAATGTGCACCACGGATATAGCAGGTATGTGTTCTTCTGCCCAGGACAAAATAGCCTTGACCTCTAATCAAGCAGCGAGACTTCTTGTTCCGCCTTGCTTGTTGATGAAAGCCACGGCCGTGGCATTGTCGACTCCACTCGGACAAGTCAGTCTTCTAGCTGAGTTGTCCAATGTCGCAGGGCATGAAATATCACCCGAAGCTCCAATATGTTGTTCGGAAGGAGGGGCTCCTCCGGAGACCACCGACCCTGAGCACTCAAGCGACCAGGACTGCCCCCCGTCGTCACCTTGGTCCAAATGGGCACCAGAAAGGACTTGCCCTTCAGCAGGTTGGAAAGGTTGAGCCACCATGACAAGCTCAGTTCCACTCAAGCTGGCTCTATTGCATGGCTGGAGGTCCCTGGAATGCTGTCAGGGACATCAGAACATGCTGGGCATATGTGACCTGAGAATTCTCTAGGTAGCCCTGAGTGACAGGAAGAGCAATGCGCAATGGGAGATGCAGAGACCCCAGCCTCCTTAGTCTTAGGTCTAGCCTCAAGCTCCAGCGGTACAGACATTCTCACAGTGTCAAAATAACCAACTCTACAATAAATCACCCAATTGTAGTGTGCAGGATTAAGTTTCACCCCAGAAATTGCTAAAATAAACTTATCAGGCAGGCGAAGGGTTAATCTGCAGAGGAGAGAAGGAGAGTCCAAGGCCTGCATAGGATACTCGCCCAGAAACGCTCACAAAATGGCTGCCGCGGCGGAAGCCAATCAGAAACAAGGGTGCGAAACAAATGCTCATGGGAAATGTAGTTTTCCCCAAAAAGTACCCTAAACAGTGCCCGAAGCCCCCTGAGCCTCCAACACACTGGAAACATGACCCGGATGATAGAGTAAGGGCCGACAAGTAAAATGAGCCATCTCTGAAGTCGCTAGGTTAAATGGTTGTAGAGATACGTCTCAAAGAGTAAAGTCCCATAGGAATGAATGGAGCAATGGCGTCTACGCGGTAAAGCTCCTTAAAGGCGCAGTACACAATTTTCAAACATTTTAAAGTAAAACATTAAAAAGTGTAAGTGTAAATCATCAATAGAACATGTGAGGATACCCAAAAAACACTAACCCAGTAGGAAAAGTGTCAGAAAACCCCCAATAAAGTGCCAAACCCGCAGACATACAGATATACCCAATGAGTGCAGGAGTGTGCAATAGGAACTCCAGAAATACACCCCTGTGCGGAGGGGCACTGTGGGACAAGTGGACCTGCAGCACTCAAAGGGGTAGCTCACCTTTCCTGCAGATCTTCTGTCTTCAGATTACCATGTAGTAAGAAGCGGGTAACTCCTGGGGAAGCACTTTTAATCAAGATTTTCCCCCTCAGGGCTTAAGGTCCACAAAACGCACCTGGATACTGAGCTAGCCACATCTAAGGGCATCGTCAGTTATGGTAATCCGCCTAATGGTGGTATTCCAGATCTAATAGAAAAAAAAAAAAAAAAAAAAGATTCTAAAACTATAGCAGAACTGTTCTCAGTCTGGTGTTGTCTTCACCAAGGAACAAATCTTTCTGGAGCTGATTGGCTAGCTGCAGTCAAGGAGCGAAGGGAGGCTCCACCCCCTGCATACACTTTGAGAATTCAGGCGGATTGCCTCCCAGAGTTACCAGTAACCTGTATTGGATGACAGAGAAATATTTTTTTGTTTTATAGTTTAAAGAAAAATAAATTCTGTGAAGCATATCCTCTCTCTCAAACCTTTATGGCTTGAGATATTCGCCGCTAAAGTTCTCTCTTTCTCCTGATGTCAACTGTAAAAAGCTGACAGCAGGAGATCTGCATCAGCTGACACGAGGAGGCTCTTCAGCAGAGCAGCAACGTGATTTAATAAATAATACTTCTTTGGACTGGTCAAAAAAGTGTGCTGCTGAAGAGCCGCCTGTTGGTCCTCAGACCGGAAACTCCTGCCGTCAGCTTACAGCTGACATCAAAAGGGTAGGGAGGGGGGAACTTTAGGACTGAATATCGGGGATTTGTTGCACAGATTTTATTTATTTATTTATTTATTTTTACTCTACAAAACAAAAAAACATTTTTATGGGACATTAGTGTCCCTTTAAGGACCAGGCCTATTTTTTACACTAGAGGACCAGAGCAATTTTGGCCTTTAAATAAATGAATTAGAGATAAAATATGTTGAATACTAGTTTATCTACACAGACCATTTATAATTTTTAACCCCTTAACGGTCATAGTACGTCAAGGGTTGATTTGACTTAACGACCAATGACGTACTATGACCGTCATCGAGTTCCGGGCTCCCCCCGCGGCTGCACGCCATTCGGGAAGTCCGGAGCGCAACGGAGCAATAAAAAAAAATTGCTCTGTGGTCGTTAACTCACTTCCTCTTCCGGATTCCCCTGTCGTTAAGGGGTTAAGCATACGTAGGATTTTATTTTAATACCACGTTTATATGCACCATTTCATTTGATAAAAATAAAATAAAAACATGAAAAAAAACTTTATAGGTTTTCCTGTTGTAACTTGTGCTCAATTAGTACATTTTTAATAGATACTTTGGGAGTGGGGTCGTGTCCGTCTGAGGCTAAAAACCTTTTGCCCGCCTCCCTCCCTGGTGTCCCTCTTTTAGCGGATTAGACTGTTTCACATTGCTCACAGTAATAAAACGCATGGCTGTTTAAAATTCAGCACAGAAGTTTATAAATAATTTTTTATGTAAAATAAATATTTTGGTATACCTCTAAATAATTTATTCAGTTACACAAAATGCTGGAAGTAGGTCATCAAGTGACCAAACCTGCTCAACCTCTTGTTCTGCCCCAAAACCTAAAAGAGGATTTTAGTGTTCTTACCTGTTAAAACCTTTTCACTTTAGTCAATATGGAGAACAAGTACTACTGGGGGGGGAGGCCCTCTCTCTGGGTGGGAGACCTGTGTTACACACCTTACACTTCCTACTGCTGGACACTTTATGGTACATATTGATGGCCTGTTTCAAGGGCCTCTGCCCTTTTTAATCAAATGTTTCATTATTTGTATGTTTCCTGTTGAAGCTTATTTAAGCTATATAGTCTCATATTGTATTCTATTTGTCTCAGTCTTAGACTAACATTGACATTTGTTGCATAATAAATTTACCCTATACTAGAGATGCTCTGCGCCATCCTACCCCTCCCTTGATATTCTCTTTTGCACCTACACTGTTTTACACCAGCGGAGCCCACACCCACACACCCACATCCCCACCCACACACACCCCCACCCACACCCACACAAAGACTATAAGGACAAGTAGCAAAAATTTGAATGGGGACTGTATTTTGAATTTCTCTTTAGGGACAGTATATATTTTATAGGTCCTATATTCATCTATTAGTATTTTTTACTGTATGGTAGAGCAGGGTCGCCT
Organism: Rhinophrynus dorsalis; assembly: GCA_037306005.1. Lineage (NCBI taxonomy): Eukaryota > Metazoa > Chordata > Amphibia > Anura > Rhinophrynidae > Rhinophrynus > Rhinophrynus dorsalis. The sequence goes on along the minus strand of CM074718.1, from coordinate 294,042,673 downwards.
TCCAATTTACATCTCTCCATCTTAATTTTATTCAGCCTTAACATGACCTTGTGTCCAATGCACTTCCTCTTAAACTGTTTACTATTTATTTGAGAAACGTTTTTGGATTAAACGTGTTCTTCCTTGCAATTTAAGCTTCAGTATCTATTTTTGCTAACCTAATTGCCTTTTTACAATCTTTGCAGCACTCCTTGCATTTCAAGAATCTCTTTCTTTTCCTTCAGACTTTAATAGTTTAAATGCCTTTTTTTTTTCTCCTTGCCATTTCTTTCTTTACATTTGCTTTAACCACATTGACCGTGAACTATGTCTTCTGCATGTGTTCCCCACTGGTATATACAGTTTAATAAACTTCTGCAACCTACATTTAAATTCTGACCATTATTCTGCAGTATTTTTGCCTTTAAATAATTTATCAGAGTCTATGTGTTGCATTGATGCTATTAACATTTACATGTAACAGTTTTACATGTAACAGTTTTACATGCTAGCCTGTAACCATGTTGTGATCACCGTTTCATAAATCTTTACCTACTATCACTAGGTCCAATACGCTGTAATTTCTTGTTGGCACATCCACCATATATGACGTGTAGCTATCACTAAGCATGCTAGCAAACCTGCTTCACTTAGCACTCTGACAGGCCTCATGTTTCCAGTTGATCTGGATAGTTAAAATTTCCCATAACTATAGTATGCCCAAGACGTGCAGATTTCCTCATTTGCAATAACAGTTGGTGGAGTGTGCAGTAATTCGTAAAGGAACAGTTCACCCCCCCCCATAGTACATATGTCTGCCAGATAGTGACCTTGACCCAAAATGCAATGGTTACATGAGGCAACCTAGCCCTCTAGGGGACCCTCAGGAAATACAATAAGAGAATCTGGCTTCCTTAAAGGCTACATGTGATGAACAATGCACCACTTCGAGCAGATGCAGCTCTGCTCCTTCTTGATAAGAAGATAAGAGCAAAAAGAAGGAAGGATAATTTCCTGATTGATGTGAAAATCCAAGACAACCTTGGGCAAGAAACCTTTGGGAGTGAAAAACCAGAAAGGGGTTCACAAGACAGAGCTTATGGCTCGGCCACTCTGAACTGAAACAATGGCTACAAGGAAGGCCATCTTAAGCATCAGAAGATGCAAAGGAACAGATGAAAGTAGCTCAAAATTAGGTCTCTGGAGAACTCTGAAAACCAGGTTCTGATTCCATGGAGGAGTGGGATACCTGAAGGCAGGGTAGGTGTTAGCCACCTCCTGGACAAAGGTCGATCTCAGAGAGAAAAGCAATCCGCTTCTGAAAAAAGAACAAAGAGAGCCAAAATATGAACCTTAATAGAATTCAGATGGACTGCCTTGTTGACATGACACCATCCTAAAGAATAGCAGGAAGACTGAAGGACTGAGGGGACACGGCCCGATCAGCCTTGTGTAAGCCTTGGACGAAACAGGCTTCCTAGTCTGAATCATCGTGGAAATGACAGCACCAGAGAAACCTTTCTTCAGGATACTGGTATCAAGAGCCATGCTATCAAAGCCAATCTTTAAACCTTATAGTTTCAACAGTGGTACCAGTGAATAACACCCTCTATACAGGAATAAAGAGTGAAACAAATACCCTTATAAGTAATGGAATAGACAAAATATATAAGTAACTGAACAGAAAAAAAGATTATAAACAAATGCAACTCTGTCCCTACAGAGGCACTATTGTATAGTCCAGTCTTCTAATTCTTTAGTCTCTTCCAAAACTGTAGCTATTCCCAGGTTAAGTCAAATCCGTGAGTGAGCCAGAAGAAACACACAAGATGATTGGGGGCAGCATATGAATGTAAAAAGAAAAAAAAAAAAAAAAAAAAAAAGAAGAACGGTGCAGTATGGCAAATACAGATTAAAATCAATCTCCCTCCCAAAAAAAAAAAAAATAAAACATCTGAACCAATCAATATGAATAGAAATATCAGAGGATAAATGAGGGTTAACCCCTAGAAATAAATTATTTAATAAATCAAAGAATATGTTAATTCTAAAAGATCACAAAAGGTCAAATGATGATCCATAAAACAAATTAACAGACAAGTGGGTAATAGGTAGTATAGGGTGTACCCTTACACAATATAGTGGAGAGGAGCTGAAATAGGTGGTAATAAACATAAGCATGTGTGAACCAACGGAAATAAGTAACCTCTGGTAAACGTGTACCCTTACACTCAAGACATCTTGGTTCAGCCTCCTAAGGATGCACTATACATCAGTATTGCTGAAGTCTTAGTGTCCAAGGTGTTCATGCTGGAATTGATGGTGTGAGATGTGCTAGCGTCCTCTCATGTAGTCTTAAACCAGCATCCTACAGATCCATTCCACCTCAGCTTCACTGATGTCTTCCTATCCACAATGTAAAAGTTGGATACAATGGAATTCTGTGAGATTTACTGGAGCCCCTGGTCTGCATACACAGGGAATAGTGCAATGTATACACTCTACTGGGTGCTCAGATATGATCCCCTCACATGGTGTAGAGCACATTTAGATCTCAATGGGCAGTATCTGATGTTCTCAACCTCAGAGTTCAAATATAAGGAGTCCAAATGTTTTAGAGGATGCAATCCAAGTAATATCTTAGAGGGTATAATCCAACATATTTCTGCGCTAAAAAGGGAGCCTTTTTTAAGGATATCAAACGAGGGCACCTCTATACTAGCCCTATTTATATAATATATACCCATAATTGGTGTTAACATAAAGTATTGAGTGACACATACTAACAAAGAACTCAAAGGGAGTATGAAACTAACATTGATCCAAATACAAAATATATCAGTTAACCTCAATATTGAATAAGTAATGATATGTGGGAGGACAAAAAAAAAAAATAGCAACAATTGTATGCATAACGTAGTGAAAAATGTCATGTGAACCAAACCATATACTCTGTATTTTGCAGACAGTGATATACATTACAGAGTTTAAGACATCATAAAAGAAATGAGTGTCTTTTTAAAATTGAAAAGATATCCAGATTGGGTGATGGAGGTCAACCAGTAGTACCAATAAGAATACCGGAGGTACACTATTGTTGGAAAGTTTGGGGTCACTTAGAAATGCTCTTGTTTTTGAAAGAAAAGCAAATATTGTCCATTAAAATAACATCAAATTGATCAGAAATACAGTGTAGACATTGTTATAATGTTGTACATGATTATTGGAGCTGGAAACTGCATTTTTAATGGAATATCTACATTTGATGCAAACTTAGGATTCTTCGATGAAAGCAAAGTTTGATGGACACAATTATTATTTAAATTAAAAATCATTATTTCTAACCTTGCCAGTGTCTTGACTATTTCCTATTCATTTTGCGACTTATTTGATGTGTTTTAGTTGTGCACCGAAATGAAAATTCTGAACCGAAACAGAAACTTCAGGATGCACTTGGCTGAAAAGCAAAACCAAAAATGACTTATTTTTCCACCCACCTTTTTTAAAATAGTTTTTGGGATAATTGTATTATATTGGAACCAGAAGTGAGACGGGAACTGGAACATGACCTCTGACGGGGAGAATGACAGATCCAGATATCATCCGGATCAACTGTTGCGCGATGTGCCTGAACTGCCAGCACTTTTTTGCCGGCTTGCCCACAGCTTCGGTGAAGGTACTTACTATTTCTTGCCTCCATGGATTTTTGGCCATTTTTTTTATTTCGGCTTTTTGCCGAAAGTGCCATTTTCAGCCAAAACATTTTGGTGCACCCCTAGTATGTTTTTAGTGAAAAAAGGTAATTTCTGAAGTGACCCCAAACTTTTTAACGGTAGTGTATAGGTAAGGACTAAATGGAGTGAACAATATACATTAGCATATAAAGGTGGTGAGAACTTCAAGATTCGAAAAACATCATGTGACTTCACTAAATATTGTATATTATTGTATTATTTTTATTATAGTGTATTGTATATTGTGTAAAGTGAAAGACATGGGCAGACTGAAAATGAAAGATAATTATGTCACAAATACACCCAAGGGAATAAGTGGAATTTATGGCCACTTACTCAGATTATTTGAATTATGTGTGTTTAACGGATTTACATGCTCCAAAGGTCTAGTGCTTCATTTAGTGCATTAGGAGCCATAGGGTTCATAATGTTCTCTTTTGTGCTAATCTTTTATAATCGATCTCCTTCTCTGAGATGGGGAACAGTATGATGATAGTAATCCTTTTACTATTATCTTCAGTCTTTCTATGAAATGTCAGTATGTTTCCCCTATGTTCTGGAAAACATTCTTTGGCCTGGCGGATAGTCCGTCCAATGTACTGCTTGTTGCATGGACATTCTAAGAGACAGATAACGTAAATTGTGGTACAGTTCAATAGGCATTTGAAGGAATATACATCATTTGTGCTAGAAGATGTAAACATTTTCCTGAGGTGTTGGACATGTCTGCAGGTAATGCAGCATGTGTGTGCACATTTATAGTTTCCCAGAATTAGGGACCCACCCACCACACTTCAAAATAAACTGGTATTTGTGTTATTCTTTGAGGGCAACATACTTGGCGCTAGTTGGTTCCTGAAGATAATATATGGACGTTGTGGAAGCTCTGCATTTAAAATACATGTTTCATTCCAAAATGGACCAATGTTTCTTAATATGTTTGATATAACTAGTAGTAGAATTGTAGCGTTTGATGACTGAAGTATTAAATTTGTTATCGGTCTCTGAGATATTCTTATCCTAGTTTAGTAAAGAGCTTCTGGGAATTCTTCTAGTTTTTAATAGCGCTGAGATCACCACTTCTGCTTTTGTAGCCTTTATCTAAAAAGTATTTGGTAATATTGTAGCCTGCTGCTCAAACACAGTCTTCCATGCAATTTCTTTTTAGACTTTGGAACGTATAATATGGAATATTCTTCAGCCAGCTAAGATAGTATGCGCTGGTAGCTTGAATACAGCTATTAATGTTGACTTCTTTATACGGAGTCTTGGTAATAATCTAATTTTGGCTGTTGATACTAAGGTTCAGATCTAAAAAGATTATAGATTTCTGAGGGCAGTTCACAGTGAAATAAAGACCCAAATAGTATTGTTAAGGCTAGTTTCCAGATTGGATAAGGAACAGTCATTACGCTCCCATGTCATCAGCAGGTCATCAATGTAGGGAGAATATAGGACATTGTTCTCCCCCACATATCTGATCGAGGTGATGGTTCTTTTCAAATCCCCATAAATAAATGTGCATATCTGGAAGCGAGCCAGGTTTCCATAGCTGACCCGCACTTCTGGATGTAATGTATACTATTCAATAGAAAATTATTGTGTTCAAGGATAAACTGACTGGCTTCTATGATAAAAGTCTTTGGTTTTCCTGCATCATGGTATGTTGATTAAGATAGCAGGAAGTGCCTTTACTGCGTTCGATGACAATATAAAGGGATATAACATCACAGGTGATCTGCCAGTTCTTCCCGGTGATCCCCTGCAATTTTTGCAACATATGAGTAGAGTCCCTGCTGTGTGATGGAAGGTCTTGAAAAAGAGGCTGCAAGATAAAGAAATCAATAAACTGAGAAAAATTATTAGTCAAAGAGTCTATGCCTGATATAATGGAACGGCCCAGTAGTTTTGATGGATTTTTGTGTAATTGATAATATAGTGGAATTTTGTGAAATTTGACATCCAAAAACTGGAATTCATTCTTATCAAGTTTTTGTTCTTGAAATACTTTTTTGATTGTAGACAGTTCTAGATTGAATCATTATTCTGTCTCTTTGATGACTAAATAATTGTCCATCAGGTCTCTGAGGCTCATTTGAGGTCAAGGTTGTATGAACATACGGTTGATATCTTTCATCAACATCTCATTAAAAGCTTTAATACAAGGCCCTTTGCATTGGTGTGGAAAGAAAACAGACTGTGGTTTGAAGTGACTATGTACGACGTTTCCAATTTGGGATTGATAATAACTTTCATCTTGCATAAAATGAGAGACCTCTGGAAATATACATTACATATACATTACTCCTCAAGTTCCTAGTCATATCTGCTTCAGATATACATTTGGAAGCAGTGCTGTTCTTGATGATGAATTGTCTCCAGAGTGTGAATTTCCCAATAAGTAACTGTATATCCATATATAATCCAAAGTGGTTTGGTACACTGGTGGGGACATGATACACATGACTGGGATGTAATAGAAAGGGGGAGGTGTGTGCCTATATTTGAAACCACAGCTAAATTCAATTTTAAGGGGTGATATTAGTGAGGAAACTGGCCACAATGTGGAGTCCTTGTGTTCAAAATTGAGGCTAAGTGTGGCATACATGGTAAAAAAGGTGTTGGTGGGTATATTCTACAAACCATCAAATATTGATGAGAATGTTAAGGCTCAACTGCTATTGCAAATGACCAAAGCTGCAAATTTTGTGCAAACTATAATCGTGGGAGATTTTAACTATGCAGATGCCAAGTGGAAACATGAGACCTGTCAGAGTGCTAAGCGAAGCAGGTTTGTGAGCATGCTTAGTGATAGCTACATGTCACAAATGGTGGAAGTGCCGACAAGAAATAACAATGTATTGGAAATAGTGATTACTCATAACAAAGACATGTTATCCAACATTAAGGTAGGTAAACATTTGAGAAACTGTGATAACAACATGGTTAGAAAGCAAAACTGTATAGTTTCAACCAAAACTCAATTTTAAAAAATCCAACTTCAAAATGTTAAGAGCATCAATGCAATACTTTTGTCAAAAGCTAAAGGGAGTTTCTCAATGAAAAGGGCTAATCATAATAAAAATTAAGAAATAAAAACACCAGAACTCAGAGATGAAACACAAGATGCTGTAAGGGAACCAATTATAGGTAGTGTCTACAGTAATCACTAAAACTGACATAGAACTATATGCCATCCGTTAACAGTGATTATGTGAGTAATTTCTGAGTGCTCGGGGTATTTGGTAGTAGTAGAGTAGTTATATATTCCCTGTTGATCAGATTCCACAATTATGGTAAAATAAACACTGTGGCAAATAATCAATTATCAGCAACACCGAGTATCACTAGGACTTGTGAACACTAGTTCTGGCCATGGCAGCAAATAGGTTAAATAAAGTTAGTTGGATGAAAACCATAAATTTGGTCTCATCCACATTTAGTACTAATACAGCTGCTTATTATGATCTCAATTTATCATTCCAATAAATGCAGTATGTCCCTAAGGTCTTACTAGTGGAAGGTTACTACCTGTGTTAGTTATTAACAACACTATTAAATATGTAGAGAACAGTGCTTATGTCACGCAGTAGAACCTACTCAGCAGGACCAGAACTAAGGGACAAAACAAAACAAATATGAAGAGATTTGTATCTCCATAACAGAGTTCTGAATCATTAAAAATGCCAGTACCTTATCTCTCAGTAAGTGTCGACTTGGTATAAGATAGATTGATTATCGAACTTATAAAGGCGAGATTGTAACAGTACATATACACCTATCCTCGGAGTAGTATTTGTCCATGGCAGATGGGCTGCCTGACCAGGATAAAACTCTTAGCCTAAATGTATCATTCCGATTAATTCAATATATCCCCGTAGTCTTACTGGTGGCAGGGTACTACCTGTGTTGATTATTTGCATACAGCACTATAGAGTACAGTGCCTACATCAAAGAATGATATATGGGGCTACTACGCCTTCTGTCAGACAAAATAATGCAATATACAGTAAACGGGGACTCAACGCTGTGTAGCAGACTGGGTGCTCCAAAGCCAAAATGTCACCTACATCACCTAGTAGAACCAAAACTTGAGGAAATGGAAAAATAATTATTCCTCAATTATTTATAGAGTTCCGGAACATTTATTAATGTCAGTAGCTTGTCTCACAGATAGTGTAAACTCAGTGTAAAGCAGACTGGTTATCGAGCTCATGAAATTAGATGATAACAGCATATATGCGCACATACTTGGAGCTGAATTGATATCTTATGTCAATAAGGAACTGGTGGTGGCTCCCTACGATAAATCCATTTGGAAGGCCATAATGGCGTATTCAAAAGCTAAAGCTATGCTATTATCCACCACCGTATCCAAATTTTCAGCAAGGCTGTAATATAAAGCCAGACCACCATAGATTAGTGCTAGGTCTCTGGTGGGGGGTATATTTATGCTTCACTGCCAATTGTTTTATGCAATTTGTAGCAATAATTCAGAATTTCTACTTTATGTTAGCACTAATCTATGGTGCTGTTTTTCTGATTCTTTCTTTCCTAGTAAATATGGATTTGATGACATGTTACAGTCTCCATCTTGAAGTGTTTCTGGACTAGAAACTTGGTGAGCCATTTTAAGTACATAATTATTCTGTAGTTCCCTGAAGGTTTTGGAACAGCAAATAGAACGGAATATATCCCATGATGTCTCTGGGATTGTGGAACTGGCTCTATGACTTCTTTTTTGATAGTCTGATCCAGCTCCAATCTGAATGCTTTTGTCTTATTGTTGGAAAAGAACCTGGATTGTTTTAATTGTGGCACTGTCTGAAATTCCAGTGGATATCCTGCCTCCAATATCTGCTGAACCCATCTGTCCAATGTTTTCCAGGATTCTTGAAAATAGTGCAGGCATCCCCCTACCTGCACAGGAGGAAGAATCCGCTGTCCTTCAGATTTCTTTCTTGAATGGAGCTTTTCTGGGGTAACCCTTTCTGAAACCCCCTTTTGTCTGTTGAGAGGAGGCATGCCTTCTGTGTTCAGGCTGTTTACACTACCCTGAAACTTTCTTGTGTCTCGAAAGGAATAGCCTCTTAACTTGTAGTTAACTGCATCTTCTACCATGCGGGAGAAAAACGTTCCTTCCACCAGACATCTCTGTGATTAATTCTTCTAATTTTTCACCAAACAACATCTCTCCAGTAAATGGCAAGGTCATGAGTTTATTCTATGAGGAACTATCTGAATCCCCAAGACCTTAACCACGGTGCTCTTCTGGCTGTGACTGACAAAGCTGATGTCTTTGCAGCTATTCTTCATGAATCCATGGAAGCATTGCACACAAAACTATTAGCTTCCTTTTTCATGGCTACTTCTTTTAGTAACTTTGATCTAGAAACAGAAATCAATTTTCTCCTCTAAACCAGATAGCCATATATTATATATATATATATATATATATATATATATATATATATATATACGCATTGTTCTGGTGATACAGGCTACCATTATATTCTGCCCAATCATGGACTTACTGCCTTTTTAAAGGGATAGTAATGTTTCACAAAAACAGCAGCTCCAATTAATCTTAGTAGTATCTGGGTCATAGAGAGGGTTATTTCAATACTGTCAGAGTTGTAGTTCAAGAGTAATTGGACTATAAAGTATTCCCCCTTTTTACTCGTGTAACACTGCTCACCTCAGAGCATCAAGGCTGTCCGGGTGGATCGCAGAGAGGTACAACCTTCAGTGAACATAAGGAAAAACCTGAAAAACTTGTTGGGGGGGGGGGTCCTTATGCTCACTGGAAGAAGATGGTCTTTTGCTGTTGTCTGTCTGGTCCCAGATTCCACATATGAGGGGAGGTGGCTTACAATAGGTAAATTGCTCTTGATCTACAACTCTCCATGGCCCAAATACTATGAAGATTAATTGGAGCTGATTTGATTGTGAGACATCCCTTTAAAGCTGACTCCATACTCTTATCCACTGGATCCTTTAATGCTGAGGAATAGTAGTGTGTTTTGCCAGTCTATACACTGCTGCGTCTACCCTAGGTGGTGTAATCCAATGTATAATGTCATCCTCAAATGGATACATTCTGGAGAATCGCTTTGAAACAGTGGATCTCTTATCTTCCATTCTCCCTTATAACAAGGTGATGCTTTCTTATTATCTAAGAATGCTGCGCCTAGAATGCCCAACTCTTTATGCTCTAAGTTTTTTTAAGGTCTTTTAAAAAACGTCAGTCTTATCCAAGCTAAGTGAGCCTGTATCATTTTGCATTTGATAATGTTTCTTCAGACTCCATCATCCTACTGGATGTCCCCTCTCCAGGATCCTCTAACCTTGGCTTTTTTCTTAGGTATTACTTCCTCTTGCATACTGGAAAAAGTTTCCTGCATAGAGGCCTTCATCCTGGTGATAAAATCCTGGAACTGGTTTGGCATATCCTGAGCGGCAGCATTTTTAAGACATTCCTGGAATAAATGTGAAGTTTCAGAAGTCAGCATCTTTTTATCAGATCCCATACAATTTATGTTTTTCTGTGTCTTATCCTCCTTGGGGGCACCTTCAGATGGCTTATCATTCCCTGGGGAACTTTTAGAGGCAGAAGACATAATGGCCAAACAATAACTAACCAAGAAGGCAAAGTTTAATAGCTAATCAATTGTTATATAAGAAAAAGACTCTATCCTACCTGGTCAAGTCAGCTTCTTCTTTTATTCAACAAGAGTTCCACTCATGGAATGCAATCCAGCATGCTTCCGGGATCAGCTGTTAATGTAAAACTGTTGCCTAGTGCGAACCTGAGGAATCTGCGATAATCTTACCTCACAGGAATATGGCAACAGGCATCCTGTAGGTCCACTTTTGTCAGGAAGCTGTTTGGGATTATACACTTGATAACTGTTTTGACTGTTGCCATTTTGCAGTGTTAGAGGAATTTTAGATTTGATGAACTTCTGAATATGTGGGGATCATGCTGAACTCTAGTGAGTATCCTATCTCCAAGATTAGCGGATGTTTCCCAAAGCTTCCAATAATATAGTAGGCAACCCCCCTACCTGATGTGGAGTTCAGAACTCCTTTTTTGAATTTTTCTTTTTTATTTATTTATACTCTCTTCTGTATAACCCTCTAGTCGACTGCACAGAGGACTGCTTTTCTTGATCAAACTGTCTTCATTGGAATCTTTTAGATTCCCAAAAGGAATAGTTCCTAGCCTTATAAGTAGAGGACCTTGATGGTGACATCCTCTGTCTACATTCTTGTGGCAGAAAGGCTCTCCGACCTCCTGATATCTTCCAGCTGTTCTCCAAACAGTATATTCCCATTAAAAGGCAGGGTGAACGGTTTATTTTTTTGAGGAAACAACAGCTCCCCAGTCATAAAGCCCTTCTGGATGAGACTGATAGGGCCGAAGGTTTTGCTGACAATCTAATGGAATCTAAAGATGTGTCGCATTGCCATGTCTTTTTGTTGCTTTGGTCTAGATACTCCAGATTCAATCTTCTCCTTGAGGCTGGAGAGCCATATATGCATTGTTCTGGTAACACATGCCAGAGCGGTAGCTATCTTAACCTTATGCCCTAATTAAGGCATACTGCCTCTTAAGGGTTGATTCTAACATTTTTTTCCATTCGATCTTTTAAAGGGATAGTAATACTGCGTTTTATCTTTATTTTATTTTGTAGGCATTAAAAAAACATGAAGAATGATATGTCTTATCTCTCAAACCTTTTACCTTTTTACCTAGTGTAAGCCATCTCTTCTCAGATGTGGAATCTGGTTGCTGGACCAGGCAGATAACAGCAGGGGACAATCTTCATATGAGAACAATGAAAGCCCTGCCCCCTTTGACAAGTTTTTCAGGTTTTTCCCTTATCTTAATTGAAGGTTGTCCCTCTCTGCAATCTACCTTGGCACCTCCCTTCTGGGAGGGGGATACTTTGTCATTAAATTACTCTTGAACTACAACTATGACAGATTTAAAATAACACTCTCCAAAGTCCAAATACTATGATGATTCATTAGAGCTGCTTTTATTATGAAACATTACTATCCCTTTAAGGCAGGTCCATCCTCTAAAGGAATGGTAGTGAGTTTAGCCAGGCGTCATACAGCTACATCCACTTAGGTGGAGTAATCCAAGAATGAACATCAGAGTCATCAAAGGGCTACATTATTGAGAACATTTTGGTTACTAGGTATCTTATCTTCCACCTGCCATTCTGCATTTATCATATCATTAATAGAATGATGCACTGGGGAACTAGGGGTGTCTTTTCTCTTCTCAAGAAATGCTGTATCCATAATCCCTAGTTGCTTTTGTTCCTCACCTAAACCCAAGGTTTTTCTAAGCTCTTTGAGATCAATGTTTTCCAAACGGAAGGAGCCTGTATCTTCTATGATCTCACCTTCCTTTTTTTCTGAAGAGTATATAGATATTTCCTGAAGACTGGCCAATTCTTCTGTTTCCAGGACTCTAGCTGAAGTTCCTTCCCCAGGGTCCTCCAATCTCTGCCTTTTTCTAGAAATAGCAGTCTCTTGCATTGCTATGAAAGTCTCTTGCATGGAGGCCTTTATCCAGGAAAGGAAACCCTGGGACTAGTTTGGTATTTCCTGGCCAGCTACTTTCTCGAGGCAATCTTGACATAACTTGGAATTATCTGTAGCTGGGATGTTTTCATCACAGCTTACACAACTTTTGACCTTTTGGAATTTCTCATCCTTAGATGGGGTACTATAAGACTTTTCCTTAGCTGAACTACCCTTAGAAGGATTAGACATGCTTAAGGACTATAACAGATCAATAGAATGCTAGACTTGCCCCAAACAAATTATACAGAAATTATCCTGCCTTCCTGTAGGTCTTCCTGCTTTTATCTGGCATCACACGTGTCCGTTGGTGTTTGCAGAGCTGATAATTATAAGTACAGAACATCCGATTCTGTCTTCCTCCTGCTGTCTGCATCATCCAAATGCAAGCTCTATGATTAAAAAGCATGCTTGAGGTTGTCTCTCTTGCAGAGATCCGGAACAAATAGACGCCAAGATACTGACAGTCCTGCTTGCCCCAGTGACATAGTCGGGGAAAGGACAGATCTAATAAAAATGATTTAATTTGTATGCACCTTCTATCCACTGCTTTTACTGGAAGAAGGAATGCGCAGACCACTAGTGCTGCCATAATTTGTGACAAACTAACTCAAGCTCACCAGCTTAATCTTCAATCCTTGATGTGATGACATGCACAAATATCTTACAGAATAGATGAAGGCTATTCATCTCCTGTCCTACAGCTGGTAGGACTGAAAATTACTGAGGAAGAGAGGGGTGGAGCCTGCTTAAGTAAAAGTTTGACTGGTCCTAGCAGTTGGAAGGAGGAGATAAAACCCATTCATCTAAATGCAACGTGGAGTACACAGAAGAAAACTGACTTTCAATATCATAGATCCCAGACACTTAGGAAGAGAGCCACAGTTCCCACAGATTGCTAGGTAAGGGATTTCAATACAGACCCTAGCAGACTACAGAGCTGCACACAAAACACAGAAACATTTGAGGATGTAAGCCATAAACTTCCAGGATGCTTCAACTCCTCCCTGCTAGACATGGGTTCAGTTTCCTGACCATCTTCCACAAATTGCTGACAGGAGCCATTTTGGGCTGACACTGCAGACTCTGGAAGCAGACTTCGTAAAACATGCCAACTGTGCTTTAATTTACAAAAAAAAAAAAAAAAAACACATTTTGCCAGCTCATGGTCTCAGCTCTTTATGTCCCAACTGCACTCATTTATGCCACACATTAAATCTTACCACATATCTGCTTCTAATCCCAGAGGTTCATAGTTCACTATCTCAGGAGCTGTGAAAGAAGAAAGGTCAATAGGTTATATAGATTCCCCCATAACCCCCTACTAATCACCGTTCACTACACGCCAACTGCTCTTACCTACAAATTCTGGAGTTCCAAATATATTTTTGAATTCATTGCCAGCTTGTATTTTGTGAGCGATTCCAAAATCTATGAGTTTGATCCGGGGGCTGGGTGTACTCTGATCCAGAAGCATAATGTTCTCTGGCTAAAAAGAAAGACAAAAACAATGAACACCACCCAAAATATATATCATAAAAGTAAAGAATACATAAAAATAACTAAACAATCCTGACTCCAAATGGCCATTGGATCCTTCCCCTGTCCAGCCTCATATTTATACCTATGGATCCTGAAGACATCTCTAGAATCCAAGAAATTAATCTATTGAGGCATTTTGTCAAGCCCTGACATACAGAGTAGCATATGTGGTTTGACAGAGGGAAGGGGAAAAGAGAAACTGGGAATGGGGAACAGTAAAGGAAAAGGAAAGGGGTTTCTTTGACAACCAATGGAACAAGGCTGGGCTGTCAGATTAAAGTGTGTTCTGTGGCTATGTCACTGGGCTCTTAGGTAAATAAAAGCACACAACACAGGCACAGATGAATTTAACCAGTATATTAAAATATATAAGCAAGAGAAAGCACTTCCACAACCAAGATAGGAACAGAAGTGAGGACAGTGCCTAGTCCACTACCCAGGAACTGACACTGAGCTGTACCCGGTCCGCTAGGAGAACTTGAAAATAGAAACAGACGTGGTTCTAACCAGTAGAGTGAGAGGAAACCTGGAACGCCAGGAGTCCAGTCAGAGAACGCGTAACCGATAGACCCATGAAGAGGGACAATCTCAGAAATGTAGCCTCGGGCGCCTTGCAACAATACCAGGGAGGTAAATGCTGCGCAGGCAGAGAGCAACTATAAGCCTAGTAAGAATAACAATGCCCGGTAGATTATGCACAGAGTGGAGGCCACAGAGTGGAGGGTAACACCCAACAATACCGGCAAGGTAATTGCTGGAAACGCTCCGTGCGGAGGCAACAGAGCGAAAGGTGACCTACAACACTACCAGAGAGGTAACTGCTGCAACGGGTGGATGGAGTGAGCCCTCGGAGGCCGACAGAGGCAAGTGGTAGTCAGACAGGAGCTTGAGCGAGTAGACACGGAGCGCAAGTCAGGCAAGCCACAGTCAGGAGACAAATTGGGTAATCAGCCACATCCAAGGTCAGATCGGAGTGGGTAGTCAGACAAGCCAGGGACATACACAGATCGGATAGTCAGACAGCCACTGGTCAAAACCGGAGCAGATAGTTAAACAGAGCCAGAGATTACATGGAAGCCAAAGCTAAGGTCAAACGAGAGCAACACTGGAAGAACGCACAGAAACACCACAAAAGGGCAACTAAGCTCAGTTTGCAGGCAGATCATAAGGCCACCGCCGGAGGGCGAGATTCCATTGGCCAATCGTGCCTAATGCTACAAAATAGCGAGCGCGATGTCACAGATGCGCGCCCGCAGAATAGAGGCAAGCATGGAGGTGGCCCGGTCCTATTCGCAACATAGACCACAGACAGAATCACAGGCAAGTGGAATCATGGGTACCGTGATAGTACCCACCCTTAATGACCTCCTCCCCAAGGTAGAGGCCCAGGCTTAAAAGTAAAATAAGCATGGAACCTGCAGAGCAAGGCAGGAGCAAGAATATTGCCGCCGGGTATCCATGAACGTTCTTCAGGGCCGTACCCCTTTCAGTGCACAAAATTTTGTAAGTGACCTCTGACTCTGCGAGAGTCCAGAATGGTTTGTACCTCATATTCTTCATGGCCATCGACTTGTACAGGACCAGGCTGAACTGGCACAGAAGTGTAGCGATTACAGATCAGGGGTTTTAGCAAGGAAACATGGAATACGCATACCAGCAGGAAATTCCAGAGAGTATGAGACAGGGTTAATATTATTGATAACCCGGTATGGACCTAAGAAACGAGGGGCCAGCTTCTTACAAGGCACCCCCACCTGAAACACCGGAGTCTGTCGTCGACGATGGTCTGCGTGTTCTTTATAGCACTGAGAGGACCTCTGTATGGATCTCTGAACTCGTACCCAAGTGGGGAAGAGTTGCCTAAGGTGCTCATCCACAGCCAGAATATCTTGTGCCTCAAATGGCTCGGGAAGCAGAGCTGGCTGGAACACATAACTGATCAGGAATGGAGAGTTCTGAAAAGAAGAGTTTATGGCACAATTCCTGTCAAACTCCGCCCACAATAACAAGTTCGCCCAGTTATCCTGATGGTCCGAAATGAAACAGTAGGAACTGTTCCAAGCCTTGGTTGGCTCTTTCAGCAGCACAGTTCGACTGAGGGTGGTAGGCACAGGAAAATGATACTTGGATGCCCATCTGAACACAGAAAGCCCTCCAGAAACGGGATACAAACTGGCTCCCTTGATCCAACACCAGTACCTTGGGCACCCCGTGGAGCCTAAATACTTCTCTAGAGAATATCTCAGCCAACTCTCTGGAGGAAGGGAAACCCTTCAGAGGCACAAAGTGAGCCATCTTTGAAAACCTGTCAACGATCATAAGAATGACCTGTGAACCTTTGATGCAGGCAACCATAAAGTCGATGGACAGGTGTGACCAAGGACGCTCGCCATTAGTGACAGACTGCAGCAGTCCCAGTGGAAGATGTCTCGGAGTCTTCCTATGGGCACATGTGGCACATTCTGCTACGAATGAAGAGCAGTCAGTTCATAGGCTAGGCCACCAGAAAAGTCGAGATATGGACCATATCAATTGGTCGCAACCGATATGTCCTGTGGCCTTCGAGGAGTGATATGTCTCCAGCAATCTGGTACGAAGAGGCTCAGGGACAAAATATCTACCGCTGGGCTTGTCTGCTGGGGTGGTAGCCTGGGAAGACAAAATCTTCTCACCCAAGGTAATACCAGTACGGATAGTCATGAGGATATGATCGGAAGGAATGATGGGCACCAGAGGACTAACCACCTTGGGATCCGGCCCAAATTACCGAGAGAGAGCATCCGCTCTGACATTCTTCGTACCAGGAAGATACGAGACTACATAATTAAACCTGGAAAGGAATATCGCCAGTCTGGGGGACAACCTCTTGGCCTCAGATAGATATGTTAGGTTCTAGTGGTCTGTGAGAATTAGTATCGGGAAACTTGTCCCCTCCAGGAGGTAACGCCATTCTTTAAGTGCGAGAATAATAGCCAGGAGTTCTCAACCACCAATATTGTAGAGACTCTGTGCCCTAGATAATTTTTTGGAAAAATACCCACACGGCAGTAAGGGTTTGCCAGGAGCCGAGCATTGAGACAGGATAGGAGCTCTGGCAAAAGCAGCCTTCGAATTGTCAAATGCTTGGATAGCACTGGGGGACTAGTTAGACGGATCTGCCCCCTTATGTGTCATATCAGTCAGTAAGTGGCTTCACCAACGAGGAAAAGATCCTTATAAATTTCCTATAATAATTTATGAAGCCCAGAAACCTCTGTATGGCTTTCAATCCCACTGGACGGGGCCACTGCAGGACTGCCGACAACTTAAGTGGATCCATGGCCAGTCCGGAAGAGGAAATCACGTAACCCAAAAATGTCACCTGGGACTTTTGGAACTCGCATATTTCCAATTTACAGAATAGCTTATTTTCTCTCAAGAATTGCAAAACCAAGGTGACATCCACTTCATGTGGCTCCAGCATTGGTGAGTGGATAAGAATGTCATCCAAATAAACCACTACATACCTCTGTAGTAAATCTCTTAATACGTCGATGAATTCTTGAGACTGCCAGAGCATTGCATAATCCGAATGGCATGGCCAAATATTCATAACTTCCGCTACAAGTGTTAAATGCCAATTTCCACTCGTGCCCTTCCTTAATTCTGACAAGGTTATATGCAGCCCTTAGATCAAGCTTGGTAAATACCGTGGAGCCCTTAATTCGATCAAATAATTCCGTAATCAAAGGCATAGGGTAAACATTCTTAACCGTTTCAAGGTCAAGGCCTCTGTAATCGATGCATGGTCTCAGCTCCCCATCCTTCTTTTTCACGAAAAAGAATCCTGCACCAGCAGGCGAGAAGGACTTGAGAATGATCCCTCTGGCCAGGGCATCAGACACATACTCCTCCATGGCTCAATTCTCCTCCACAGATAAATCAATAGTGCAGTCGTAAGGCCTGTGTGCCTGCAATGTACTAGCCTCTACCACGTTGAATACGTCATTGAAAGATTGGTACACTGCAGGTAACGACAAAGAGGTACAGGAGTATTCTGGTAGGTTGCTGTAAACAAGCCTTGGCACAATAGGAAGACCATGACACAATGTTGCACGTTTGCCAATTTATCCTGGGGTTGTGAGTCTGTAGCCAGGGAAACCCCAGGATGACTGCATAATGAGGGGAGTTTATAATCTGAAATTGTAGGGTCACCACGTGGAGCGCCCCTACCCGTGGAGATAAAGGACATGTCTCATGTGTCACATGTGAGGGTTGCAATGGTCTACCATCAATAGGTTCGATAGCTAGTGGAGAAGAGCGAGGCAACAACGGAATGTCATGCTTGGCCACAAAGTCAGCATCCACGAAGTATCTGGCAGCTCCAGAATCCAACAAGGCCGGAGTCATGACTGAGGATGCAGATCAGGACACTACCACTTCAAGGATGGATCTCCCTTGCCGGGAAACTGAGGACTGTGAAACTCCACCTAGGGTCTGCCCCAGACACAACCCTAGGTGTGGGCGTTTCCTGGACGAGTAGGACAAGAGAGCAGCAAGTGCCCTGCTTTACCACAGTATAGGCAAACACCCTCTTTCCTTCGGAAGGCTCTCTCCTCCCCGCCCAACTGCACAGGTTCACTTCTGGCCGAGTCTGAGCCAGGATGTATGGGAGGCGAGGGAGGACAGTGTGGGAGAAAAAAGCTAGACGCCAATCGAGTCGTGGGTCTAAGCCTCAGCTCTTTGAAAGAAGGTCTCTCCCTGAGCCTGGTATCAATAAAAATTGTGAAGGTAATCAATTCGTTCAGATCCTCCTGCAGCTCACGGACAGCCATCTCATCCTTAATGGAGTCACACAGACCCTGCGAAAATGCTGCTACGAGTGCCTCGTTGTTCCAGCCCACCTCTGCAGCCAAGGTGCAAAACTCACTGGCATAATCTGCTACAGTGTGTGCTCCCTGTCGTATGGTCATGAGCAGTTTCACTGCAGATACTGCTCTGGCTGGAACTTCAGAGACCCTACGGAATTCATCTACAAATTCCTTGAAGTTGGCTACAATGGGCTTCCCAGTCTCCCACAAGGGATTGGCCCAAGCCAGTGCCTTACCAGACAACAGTGAAATCACAAAACAAACTTTACTTCATTGTTTGGAAAGGCATGTGGTACCATTTCCAAGAATATGCCCACCTGGTTCAAAAACCCTCTGCAGAGAGTAGGCTCCCCTTTGAAGCATTGAGGAAGGGGAGCGGTACCCGACAGTCCTCGATAAATAGTGGCCTCAGGATTAGAGGGTACCACCGATGCAGAAACTGGGGAAGCCACTGGTTGACAAGGAACCTGACCAAGGTGTGCAGTGTGGTTTAGGAGCGCTTGCGTGGCAAATGACAACTGGCCGAACCGCTAATCTTGTGAGTCCATTCTGGCTAGAATGCTCTGAACTGGTTCAGTACCTACAGTACTCATGGCCCTTTCGTACTGTCACGGGGCTCTTAGGTAAATAAAGCACACAACACAGGTACAGATGAATTTAACCAGTTTATTAAAATATATAAGCAAGAGCAAGCACTTCCACAACCAAGATAGGCACAGGCGTGAGGCCAGTGCCTAGTCCACTACCCAGGAACTGACACTGAGCTGTACCCGGTCCGCTATGAGAACCTGAATATAGAACCAGACAGGGTTCTAACCAGTACAGTGAGAGGAAACCTGGAACGACAGGAGTCCAGTCCAAGAGAGTGTAACCGATAGATCCTTGAAGAGGGTCAATCTCAGAATAGCCTCGGGCAGTGGTAACAATAGCGGGTAGGTAAATGCCATGCAGGCAGAGAGTAATGATAAGCCTAGTAAGAATAACAGATCTCGGTAGTACAGAGTATGCACAGAGCAGAGGCCACAGAGCAGAGGGTAACACCCAACAATACCAGCAAAGTAATTGCTGGAAACGCACAGTGTGGAGGCAATAGAGCGAAAGGCGACCTACAACACTACCAGAGAGCTAACTGCTGCAACGGGTCGATGGTGCAAGCCCTCTGAGGCAGACTGAGGCAAATGGTAGTCAGACAGGAGCGGGAGGAGGCACGGAGCGCAAGTCAGACAAGCTACAGTCAGGAGCCAAATCAGGTAGTCAGCCACAGCCAAGGTCAGATCGGAGTGGATAGTCAGACAAGCCAGGGTCACATACAGATCGGATAGTCAGACACAGCCACTGGTCAAAACCGGAGAGGACCATCAGACAAAGCGAGGGATGGAGCCAGAGAATACACAGAAGCCAAAGCCAGGGTCAAACGAGAACAACACTGGAATAATGCACAGAAATACCACAAAAGGGCAACTAAGCTCAGTTCGTGGGCAGATTATAAGGCCGACACCAGAGGGTGGGACTCCATCGGCCAATCGTGCCTAATACTACAAAATAGTGAGCGAGACGTCAAAGACGCGCGCCCGCAGAATAGAGGCAAGCATGGAGGTGGCCTGGTCCTACCTGCAGCATAGACCACAAACCTTCAGACAGAATCACAGGCAAGCGGAATCACGGGTACCGTGATAGGCTACCAGTGGAGGAGGGTGGGTGGGGGGTTAGACAGTCTATATGGGGGATCTGTGGTTACCAGATCAGTGGAGCCATGTTGGGGGGGGGGGGTCACTCAGTGTATGTGGAGATCTTTGTCTACCAGTGGGCAAAGGAAAAAAAATCTGAAAGGGTGGGGGATTCAGTCAGAGTCCATGGGGATCTAAGGCTACAGAGGGCAAGGGAACAAGGCTAAGGATCAGGCAGTGTGCAAGGAGGTTTGTAGCAAACAGTGGGAAAGGGTGCAAGGCTAGGAAGGCAGTGTACATGAGGATCTGTGACTATCAGTGGGCAAAGGAACAAGGCTGAGTGTGGGGCACTGTCCATGGGGATTTATGGCTACCAGTTTCCAAAGGAACAAGGCTGGGAGTCAGGCAGTGTCCACAGGATCTGTGGCTACCAGTGGATAAGAAAACAAAGCTGGAGGTCAGACAGTGTACATGGAGATCTGTGGCTACCAGTGGGCAAGGGAACAAGGCTGGAGTCAGGCAGTACTGAGGTTATCAGCTATTTCCCAGCCTTGTTCCCTTGCCCACTGGTAGCCACAGATCCCCAAGGACACTACCTGAGCAAGGGAACAAGGCTGGGGGGGGAATTGTACGTGGGGCTTTGTTATACCAGAGGAACCAGACTGGTATGGCTGCCATACTGCCATTATTATTAATATATATTGTTAGTATAAACTTCTATCCCCCCCAAATCAGACCTTGTGGTGGAGCGGAGACCCCTCCTGTTGCCCCCCCCCCCCCGGCATTTATTGCCTATCCAATACTCCATGTTGAAGATGAGTAGACGGAGGAAGGCAGTGATCGCATACCTGGTTGTGCATTGATTGCCTAACCTACTGGATAGGCAATCAAAGCCAGAGGACATCAGCAGGTGTCCCGATGTCCCCGCGAGGTCGGATTTCCTTAAAAAGGCATAGAGCAGGATTATGAGATCCTGGAATATGTGCATTTTTTTAATATACAGGATCGCACCCACACTAATGGGAGCAATTGTGTATATTTTAAAATGTTAAAACTTCCCCTGCACCTGGGTGCCACGTGCCAATTTTTAGTTGCCTGGCGACCTGGAGACTGGGATTTTTCAAGCCGTGCTCTGTCTTCTTCTGCTAGACATGTATATTTAATCCAGGGATAAAAAAAACCCTGAAAACTAATTTTTAGTAGCTAGCTAGGAGGTTTTAGAAATGGATGCACATAAAAGAAAATGTTAGCCTTACCTGTTAGTCCATATAGGTTACTAGTAACTTTAGGTAGGCGACCTCCCCTTTAAGTAGGCAGGAACAATTCTTGAAGAGAATGCTGGGTGGAGCCTACCTCCTCTCCTTAGCTGCATCTAGCCACTTCCTCTCCAGAAAGATTTGAGACACTAACTAGTGACAAGGTAGTAAGAAGGGAAAAGACGACTCCTGTGAGTATGACCCCGAAAGGACTCCCACGTTCAGTCACAGGAGAGCCAAGCATGGTCCCTTGACAGGTTGGGAGACCAGTAACCTATTTGGACTACGAGAAAAGGATTTAACAGGTAAGATTAAAATCCTCTTTTCTCTGTCGTCCAATATAGGTTACTGGTAACTATGGGATGTCCAACCATTGAGTTTCCCAGAGGATTGATGTAAGGCAAGGACCAGGCACAGAGCCCCCAAAATGACCAGAGCCTATATGAACCATCAGATCATAGACAGCCCAACAATAACAATGAAGTGTCAGTGGACACAAAACCAATGCATAACCACACCAGGAACGTAGCACAGCA
This sequence comes from Rhinophrynus dorsalis, assembly GCA_037306005.1. Classification (NCBI taxonomy): domain Eukaryota; kingdom Metazoa; phylum Chordata; class Amphibia; order Anura; family Rhinophrynidae; genus Rhinophrynus; species Rhinophrynus dorsalis. Next base: position 294,020,508 of record CM074718.1, on the reverse strand, counting down.
CACAAAACTCGATCCAACTGAGCTCAAAAGTGAAGGAGCGCTGAAGAGACTAAAGGAGAAACTAGACAGGCAAAACCACCTCTAGGATCTTCCGTTCCAAACTGGCATCGGCTGTTGCCAGCACATCAATGCGGTAGTGCTTGGAAAAAGTGTGCACAGACGACCAAGTGGCAGCCTTGCACAACTGATCAGCTAAGGCTTAATTCTTTTAAGCCCAAGATGCCCGAATGGATTTCCTGAAACTCCATGCAATTCCACAAAACAGCGAACAGAAACAATCACCAGGAGAAAAGCCATTTTCCAAGTCAATACTCGTAGAGGAAAAGTAGCCAAGGGCTCAAAGGGAGGGCATTGAAGGATGCCCAAAACCAAGTTAAGATCCCACTGAGGAGTAGGGTTCTTAAAGGCAGGATGAGTACGAGAAAAGCCCTGAAAGAAAACCTTGACATCTGGAAGGATAGCAATGAGTCTCTGAAAGAAGACAGAGTGCAGAAGTCTGAAGTTTAAGGGAACTCAAACTGAGGCCCTTATCCACTCTGTCCTGCAGGAAGGACAGGACCACAGGAAGATCAAAGTCCTGGGAAAGATTCTTATCAGCACACCAAGAGAGAAAAGTGGGCCAGACTCTATGGTAGGCCTTAGAGGAAACAGGCTTGCGGGCACTAAGCATAGTAGCCACCACACCAGAAGAGAAACTCTTCTTCCTCAGTATTGAGGATTCAATTTCCATGCAGTCAAACCCAGATGGTCCCCATCCTCCTTTTACAGGTACCCCTGCAGAAGGAGATCCGGATGGCGGGGAAGCCGAAAGGGCTCCATCACTGAGAAATCCAGGAGCTCCAGAAACCAAGCCGGACGAGGCCAATAAGGAGCAATCAGAATGACCGGAGAGCCCTCCAGATGCAGTTTCCACAACACTCTGTGTGGGAGGAAAGATGTATGCCAGGGGAAAGTGCCATGGGATCGAAATGGGATCCACTGCCAGAGCTAGAGGGTCCCTCCAGCGAGAGCAGAACAACGGAATCTTCCGATTGTGCCTCTTTGCCACTAGATCGATGCAAGGAAGTCCCCTCTTCTGAACAATGCAGTTGAACACTTATTGATTCAGTTCCCACTCTCCACTGGCCACTGTGTGTCGACTTAGGAAGTCTGCCAGCACGTGGTCTACGCTGGGAATATGAACTGCAGATATGACAGGAACATGTTCCTCTGCCCAAGTTAAAATAGCTTTTATCTCTAACCAAGCAGTGAGACTTCTTATGCCGCCTTGCTTGTTGATGTAAGCCACAGCCGTGGCGTTGTCGGATTGGACTCTGACTGGGCATCCCTCCAGATGATGTGTCCAGTGGTGAAGAGCATGAAATATCGTCCAAAGCCTCAACACATTGATGGGAAGGAGAGATTCCTCCAGAGACCACCGACCTTGGTTACTGCTGTGACCCAGGACCACTGCCCAGCCGGAAAGGCTGGCATCCATCATCACGGTAGTGCAGAAGGATATCAGGAAGGGACAGTCCTTCAACAGACTGGACAGGTAAAGCCACCATGACAGGCTCAGCTCCATGTGAAGAGGAAGACACACAGACATCTGCAACCGATCCTGCTGACCCCTGCACACATGGATCATGAATCTCTGAAGTTCCCTGGTGTGAGCCATGGCAAACGGAACCGCTTCTATGGTGGAAATGAACTTCCCCACTAGGGAGGTCAGCTTCTTGGCCGGGATCGTGAGCCAGAACAGCAGACACTTTGTGGACGTCCGTGAGAAAGACCATACCCTGTTTGGTGTTGAAGAGGAGACCCAGGAAGATTAGTCTCGGAGATGGTACAAGGTCCGACTTGTCCATGTTGAGGATCCATCCATGATGGGTCAGTGCATGAATGCAGACCTTGACCTGCTGATGAAGGAGTTCTGGAAAAGAGGCCTTCAAAAGCAAGTCGTCCATGTATGGAGTGACTCTGATGCCGTCCCGGTGGAGGACAGCCACCAATTCACCCAGGACACGACTGAAGACCTGGGGAGCTGTAGTCAGACCAAAGGGATGAGCAGAAAACTGAAAATGCCCTTGGTCGCAAGCAAATCATAGGTATTGCCGGCTCTCTGAATGGATGACAATATGCAGGTATGCATCCTGAAGGTCCAGAGAAGCGAGAAATTCTCCAGGAGACATGGCCGCAATCATGGTCCGCAGGGACTCCTAGTGGTATTGAGTCTTGACCACAATGCAATGGATGTCCTTGAGGTCCAAAATTGGACGACAGCCTCTATCTTTCTTGGAAACCACAAATAGGTTGTAGTAAAAACCCAAACTCATTTCTGGCACAGGGACTAGTTCCAGAACCTCCTTGTCCAAAAGGGTCTGGATGGCGCCGTGGAACAGACAGCGCTTCTCCGCTCCCTGAGGAGTGTGAGAAGGAAAGAACCTGAATGGGGGCAGGGAGGCGAAATGGATCCTGTACCCCTCTGACACAACCTGCAAAACCCACGTGTCCACCAGGGTGTCTGTCCAGACACTGAATAAGTGGCGCAAACTACCACCCTCTGACGCGTGGAGACCGGGGTTAGGCAAGTCATGCCGAAGGAGGTTTGGAAGCCTTGGGCTTGGTGGAGGACTGCTTGGTCCTCCATTGTTGTTTCGGCTTGGAGGAGGAGTGCGGAGACTGGGGAACCGCCTGGTTCGCAGTGCGCACCTCAGCCTGAAAGGTGCGTATAGTCGATTCCGCTTAGCTGGAGGCTTCTTCCTAGGCACTAAAGGCAGCAAGGTTCTCTTACCCCCTGCAGCCTCACTAATGAGATCTTTAAGCTCCAGCCCAAACAGAGAGGTACCCTGAAAGGGTAAGGAAAGCAAGGCTTTCTTAGAGGTAGTGTCTGCAGACCAGATCTTGAGCCAAAGAGCCACCTGGCTACCACAGAGGTGGTAGAAACTCTAGTCACCAAGTGGATGGCGTCAAAAATAGCAGCAGAAACATAATGCTGAGCCTTAGAGATGTTAGTAAGCAGCCACAGCATAGCAGTAGGAGCTCCCTGATGGACAGCCAAAGTGAGCTGTTCAGTCCAAAATGTAATGGTCCTTTTAACCCAAGCAGAGGGGAATGCCAGACACAAGGAAGTACCATCCATAGCAAAGATGGTCTTCAGGGATGTCTCAAGCTTCCTGTTAGTCCAGTCCTTAAGGACAGAGGCATCTTCCACAGGCAAAGCAGTGGACTTAGAAAGCCTAGAGACTGTAGTGTCCACCTTAGGTGGATGAGCCCATTGAACTAATGCCGCTTCAGAAAAGGGGTACAACTTAGCAAACTTCTAGGAAACAGAAGGCGTCATGTCAGGAGCTTTCCACTCATCAGACACAAGACGGTCAAGATTCGGGTTAGGTGGTAAACAGGTAGACTGCTTCTTCGGCTCCTGGAACACATCAGAGGGGTCCACAGGAGCCTCTGGAACCAAGGGAATGTTTGGCGTGTTTAACTCCGCCTTAATCAGGCCCTCAGCAGAGGGATCAGGGTCAGCCTCAAAGGGGTCCCCAAAGAATTAGGAAGAGACCACCGCAGAACATTCCCCCTCATCAGAATCCAGCAGTAGTTCCTCTTCAGAGGAGTCAGATACATCAGGTACGCCCTGCGGTTTTGGTAGGGAAGACCTGATAGGAATAGGGGGCTGCCAAGACTGGAAGACCCCTGCAATTGGGACGGAAGGAGTTGTAAGGTAGACCTTAGGTCTCTAGTAGTGACCTTAAACTCTTGCATCCAAACTGGCTCTTGTGTATGGCTGGAGGTCCCTGGGGGAGACGCAGGGGCAACAGGTCATGCTGGACATAAATGACCTGAGTACGCTCTAGGTAACCCTGACTGACATGAGGAGCAGTGCGCAATGGGGGACACAGGCACCCCAGTATCCTTAGTCTTAGGTCTAGCCCCAGGCACCAAGGGACATTGTCACAGTGTCAAAACGTCCAGAATATAAGGAAACAACCGAATACAGTGTGTAATATTAAAATTTTACCCCAGAAAGCTCTAATTTTCACTTATCTGGCAGGCAAAGGGTTAATCTGCTGAGGAGAGAAGGAGAGTCCAAGCCCTGCGTAGGATACTCATGAAGGGAAAGCAGAAAATGGCTGCTGAGACAGGAGCCAATCAGAAATGAGCACGCAAAGCAAGTTTTCATGGTAAATGTAGTTTTCCCTAAAAAAGTACCCCAACAGTGCCCGAAGCCCCCTGAGCCCCCCAAATTACACAGGGTGATAAAGCAAGGGCAGACAAACAAAATGAGTCGTCTCTGAAGTCGCTACGTTGAGTGGTTGCAGAGATATGTCCCAAACTGTAAAGTCTCATAGAGGTGAATGGAGCATGGCATCTATGCGGTAAATCGCGCAGAACTCAAATTTGCAAAATTTTACAGTGAAGTAAAAAAAGTTGTAAAGACACCACAGAATAAGTTAAAAGTCAAATAAACACCATACCCTGAAGGGAAATTTGTGGAAACCCCAAAAAAGATGCAATTTGAAAGACAAAGGGTTAATTTTACCACAGCAGGAGTATGATGTATTAGGAACACCAAAGGAGACCTCTGTGCGGAGAGGAAGCATGGGACAAGTGGAACTCAGCATTCAAAGGGTCGCTCACCTTTTCAGCAGGTCTTCTGTCTTCAGATTACCATGTGTAAAGAAGAAGCCTCAGTGGGCAACTCCTAGGGAAAGAACTTGCCAAACAAGATTTTCCCCCCAGGGTTAAGAGGTCCACCAAGGCACCTGGAAACTGAGGTATTCCACCTAATGGTGGTATTCAATATCTATCAGAAAACAAAATATAAGCTAAAACTATAGCAGAACTGTTTTCTTGTCTTGTATCTTCAAGAAGGAACAAATCTTACTGGAGAGGAAGTGGCTAGATGCAGCTAAGGAGAGGAGGTAGGCTCCACCCTGCATTCCCTTCAAGAATTGTTCCTGTCTACTTAAAGGGGTGGTCGCCTACCCAAAGTTACCAGTAATCTATACTGGACGACAGAAATATGAACATAAAACATCCCCAAAATGTAAGAGCTAGACATTAATGGAAAGGTCCACCTCTGATTTAATCAGCTCTTAAAAATGTATCAGTTGTTTTTGCCATTACCACATCCCCAGGTAGTGACATACACAATCATCAATCCTTGCTGTAAAGAATGCCTTCTTCTGCTGAAACCTTCTTTAATCCAAAAGGGCAATTATCGTTGTCTACTCCAATGAAAAAAAAAAAAAAAAAAAAAAAAAGGTGATCTATTGTGTAAGACCACAGCACTGCCATCAGCTGCTCAGGGGGTCAGAAAACTGCACACCTCGGCTGGAATGTTTCCCAGTAGTAAGTGGCTCTCAGCCACAAACTCTTGGGTTCCACATGCATTTCTCATAGAGCTGCTGTGTTGGTCTTTCAAGCCAGATAAAAAGGGTCTAAAGGGATCTGCGACACTCACTGGTCTGGCTTCATCTACAGGTCTGTTCCCATGCCAACGGGCAACTATCATATGACAGTTGGCCTTCAAGGGGAATTCTCTAGTTATTTTCTTAGGCCTGGATATGAAAAGTTTTGTATATTGAGCTTTAAAACTGAACTACCACCCTTAAAAAATGTTGCATCAGATAGTCCCCCATCTGGCGACTAGCTTCTCAGTAGCGCTAGTCGTCAGAATTCTTACCCGTTCACGAGAATGAGCCTCTTCTCCAGGACTGACAGGCAGGACGGAGCACGGACATTTTTCCATAGTGACGTCTGCGTGCCTGCTCTGTCAGCGCCAGCCGGCTCTAGGTGTTGTTGCTAGGAGCCGCTTGGCTCCAAAAAGGGACTGACAACGCAGGTGTGCAGTCGTCACCAGGGAAAGATGTCCGCGCTCCATCTTGCCTGTCAGTCCAGGAGTAGAGGCTCATTCTCGCGGGTAAGAATTCTGGCAACTAGCACTACTGAGCAGCTAGCAGCCAGATGGGAGATTATTTGATATAGCATTTTTTAAGGGTGGTAGTTTCTCTTTAATATACTTGAACAATATCACAACATTTTATCTAGGGAAAATTAAGCATCTAGTTTGTTATTCAGATTTCGATGCCTCCACTGCATTTATTAATTCTGTTGCTCGTCTCTGTTTCTTAAATTCTAGAATGTCCTTTTTAAAAAAACTATCATCGCAAACTATACAATACATTGCAGGTGATATCTTAAAGATAATTTGTATACCAGCAAATAAGTCTGCCTACTATCAGTACTACTTTTTATACATGATAGTATTTGGTTTGATTTTGTTACTACTGTTTGAAGCAGTTCCACAGCAGTATAACCTTTGCCACAATATGTCCAAGAAAAGTAAATAATCTTTCCCGAGTCCAAAATGGGGATTTGAATATTTACCAGATTAATATCCTACTTAAATCTGAAATTGGGTTATATAATTTTAGATATATTTCACTCCTAGCATCTGTAAAAAAATAGTTATATTATGTCCCTAAAATCTAATCCTAAAATTGTAATTCTAATGCATGTGTAAACAGTCCTGTACAGACACTATTTGATTAATTGTGCTTATGTAGTTAACTTATTGGTATTCATACACAATGTTCTTTTGTTCATATAGGCGGTTGTCTTTTCTGAACCTTATTCATAAAGGCTGTTATTTACGTCTTTTCTGTTCATAAACCTTATTTTACTTTACAAATAACAAAAAAATAGCATTTCTCATAGAGATTGTTATGTTAATGGAAGCCCTGGAAAAAGAAGGAATGGGAGCCACCAGAGTGTACATGATTTTGGGGCTCCTAAAATAAAGAAATCATTTTTACAAATTATTTGATGGCGTGCAGGGTATTAAATGTGGATTTGCACAGATCATTTTCAGATGCCAATATTCCATTTCTCATTTAAAATATAGTCTAACCCTGCATGCCCCCTTCTGTTATAAAAGCAACTCTTCTTCTCTGATAATGTATGTACCATGCCCACATTCCTGGGAAAACAATTCAATATTCCTTGGTGTAAAGAACTCATTCCTCTATAGAAGTTGAAACCTCCTTTCCTCTAATCTTAAGGGGTGGGTCTTTGAATGCTCCCATTAGGTTCATATGAAACATGCTTACGTTCCAAAAGCATAACTTTATATTTTCTACATGAAATCTCATATTCCATTTGTTTGCTCACTCTCCCACCTTATGTAAGTCCTTCTATGAGGAACAAACATGAGTTAATTTCCTTGAATACTTTCTGCAATTACTAAAATTTCCCTTTCTATACCTATTCATAAACATGTTAAAAAGGAGTAGACCAAATACTGAACTCTGAAATACCCCACTTTCAACTTTAACAGTACTGGATAATATCTCATTTACAACAAACTGTTTCCTATCGTTCAACCAGTTTTCTAATAAATTACAAAGGTTATCCCTTAGACCAAATGTCCTTATTTTACTGAACAGTGATTTATTGTATCATAGTAACATAGTATATTTGGTTGAAAAAAGACACACGTCCAACATTCGCCTCATACCTCAGTAACTGAGAATTTTATAGCTTTCCTGCTACCAATTAAATTAGTCTTTATCAGACCTTCCTGATCAGCCTACTGATAAACAGTATAACTCTGTATGTTCCCTTTTGAAAGAAATGTATCTAATCTTCTCTTAAATGTATCCATTGTATCTGCCATAACTACTTCCCTGGGCAATGAATTCCACAATTTAACAGACCTTACAGTAAAAAACCTCTTCCTCTGCTGAAGTTTAAACCTCCTTTCCTCTAATCTCAAGGGGTGTCCCCTGGTCACCTGATCAGGCCTTGGAATAAATAGCTCACCGCAGAGATCCTTGTATTGACCTCTCATATACTTGTACAATGTGATAAGGTCTCCTCTTAGTCGTCTTTTTTCTAGAGTAAATAAAATAAGTTTGTTTAGTCGTTCCTCATATGTCAAGTCCTCCATTCCCTTAATTAATTTTGTTGCTCTCCGCTGTACCCTCTCTAGTTCTAGTATATCCTTTTTCAGAACCGGTGCCCAAAATTGCACTGCATTCTCAAGGTGAGGTCTTACCAATGATTGGTATAATGGCAAAATAATGTTATCCACTCTTGCTTCAATACCTCTTTTTATGCAAGACAGCGTTTTGTTTGCCTTTGCTACTGCTGTTTGACACTGGTCACTGTTTCCAAGTTTGTAGTTGACAAGGATACCCAGGTCTTTTTCTAGCAATGAGTCACCTAAAATTATTCCATTAAGTTTATAAGTAGCCTTGGGATTGTTTCCTCACAAATGCATGACTTTACACTTCCCCACATTAAACTTCATATTCCACATGTTTGCCCAATTTGACATTGTATGCAAGTCCCTCTGTAAAAAGAAAATATCCTGTTCTGAATTTATGACTTTGCATAATTTAGTATCACCTGCAAATATTGATATCTTGCTTTCTATATCATATACCTTATTAAAAGGTCTGGGTCTTGTTGCCCACTTGGGATAATGATATAATATTGTAACAATCTACCTACTGGCACAAGCATCAAGGCCTATAGCGAATCTAGAAAGTCCCCTGGTTGAGGCTCTTCTATCACTGGTTGTCCCTTGGTATATACTGATGAAAAGAATTTGGCCAAATCATCTGCCTTTTTCCAATCCTCACTAATAAACTTTCCCATCTCATTTTTTGACATATCCAAAGCCCTCCTTTTCGCTATGTACTTATTTGAAATCCTCTTTTGGATTAGCCTTGCTGTATTTGCAATCACCGTTTCATTTATATATCCTTAGAGGTATAGTAATGATTCAAAATAAAAGCAAATCTAATTAATCTTCATAGTATTTGGGCCTTGGAAAGTGTTATTTCAATACTGTCAGAGTTGTAGTTCAAGAGTAATTGAATGATAAAGTATCCCCCTCCCGCCCCTTTTATTAATGTAACACTGCTCACCTCAGAACAGAAAGGTGGTGTCCAGATTGTTCAAATAGCACAAGGGAAAAATCTGAAAAGCCTGCCAAGGGGGCAGGGTTTTCATTGTTCTCACAGTAAGAAGATTGTCCCTTGCTGTGAGCTGTCTGGTCTTACACTCTCCATGGCCCAAATACTATGAAGATTTATTGGAGCTGCTTTTATTTTGAAACATTACTATCCCTTTAAATACAAATAATTTTTGTTTGAAAAAGGTTTTTATTGGATTATTTAAAGGCATACAATTACAAATACACAATGCCATGGCAAAAACACAATATTGGGTATCTTCCAAACATTACAAATGAATATCAAATAGAAGATACATACAAATCACATCATAAATACGGAGACTGAAACAGTACAGAAGGTATCAAGAGAACCATGAGAATTGTACAATGGTATATAAATCAGGCCCAAGAGGAGTAACGAACCAACCATATGCCACAGGTAGGCGGACTGCAATAATCCGTATTTCTATCAGCTGGGTAATAAAGGAGTAAACCAGAGGGAGAGTAAGAAGCACAAAAGAAGAGAGAGAGAAACTGAAGAGAGAAGAAAGGAGAGAGAAAGAGGAAGAGAGGAAAGAGAAAGAAAATAGGGGAAAAGTAGGACAGGAGAGAGAAAGAAAGAGTGAGAGAGAGCGGCGGCGTAGACTAGGAGTAGCTTAGAGGGATGTCCTTCCATGCAGGTGCCTCAGAAAATAGGAAGTATGCCAAAGGAAGTTCCTCCCCTCGTTAAGAATGCGATGGGTCTGGATCGGAGAATGAATTCGGAAGGGCTGTAAACCATCTGGAGAGCAAGTCAGCCAGCACAGAGGTATCCTTACTTCTGCGTGCCCAAGTCATTTTAGTGAAGAGCATATGCTCCTCCACAGTTGATAACCAGTCTTCAAAGGAAGGGGGAGAAGGCGATTTCCATCGCAGGGGTATTAGCGCCTTGGCAGCGTTCAGCATAGTCATGAGGAAAACTCGTTTAGCAGAAGAGCATCTGGGTAGACCCTTGAAAAAGAGTATCTGCCAAGGGTCATTATCAAGCACAACCCCCAACACCCGACTCACATGAGCACGACATCTAGACCAGTAGGAGAAAAGGAGAGGGCAAGTCCGCCATATATGTAAAAGCATTCGTCTATCTTGTTTGCACCTCCAGCAAGTAGGCGAAGTAGATGGGAAAATCCTATTATGTTTAGCAGGTGTATAGTACCATCTTGTGAGCAGTTTGAGATTCATCTCCACTAGTTTGGCAGCTATCGATGAGGAGTGCAAGGTAGAGTAAATAGATGACCATTTCTCAGTCGTTAAGGAGAGGTGTAAGTCTTTTTCCCACGCAACAGCAAAAGCAGGTTTTACCTCGCCTATAGTTAGTGACAGAATAGAGTACAACCGACTAATAGTATGAGCAGGTGATCCGACGGAGGAGAAACAAAACTCTTCAAATCTGGACAGCGGGTGGTGGAAACTAGCGGTAATATCAGGATGTTGAAGCATATTTTTATGCGTAAATAGGACCAAATCTCTTTGGGAGATAGGGAAAGATGGGCCTGGAGATCAGGGAATGGAGCGACTCCTCTACCGGACCTGAAATTTTTCAATTGCAAATCACGAGCAGTGGTCCACGCAGGGAAATGGGAAGTCAATAAGGAAAATTTAGAAGGGGATGATGAAAACAGTCTCGAATAAGGAGAAGGTAATGGTGCCAAGCAGCCAGACCTGTTCAGTTTTGGGTGACAAACCCAGTTTGCCTTTCAGAAACAGGGAGTAGTACCTGCACTAGCGGATCGCAGGCGAGATAAAACAAACGTTCTAAGGTGACCCACAATTTATTAGGCACATTATGGTGCCAGTCAGGAATGGACGATAAAATGACCGCCTCATAGTAGCGGCGAACATCCGGTACTCCAAAGCCTCCTTTTGATTTATGTAATGAGAGAAGACGACGGCTAAGCCGCGGTCTCTGCCTTTTCCAAATAAAGGAGGATAGCATCCGAGAGGAAAGAGTTAAAAAGGTACCAGGGAGAGATATGGGAAGTGTCTGGAATAAATAAAGAAAGCGGGGCAACACCATCATTTTAATCGCATGCATCCTCCCTAACCAAGAAAGATAAAGGCTGGACCATTTAGATAGATCAGCTTTGATTTTTGCTAATAGCGGTAGGTAGCTAGCACGATAAAGAGAATCTATATTAGAAGTCAGACTAATGTCTAAATACATGATAGATGAAGAGGACCATTTGAGCGGAAAGAGAGCAGCTTAGACCGACAGTCCATTTCAAGGTTCAGCGGACAAATAATTTTTAATTTTATATTTATATATTTAATTTGTATCTTTGGTAACCTAATTGCCTTTGGCAATTTTTTGTTGCAACCCATGTTATTTAAAAAAAATAAATAAATACATTTTCATGCATAATCCAAATGCCTTTTTCCTTGCCATTTTTTCTTTGTATTTGTGTATAACCACATTGCTTTACATTTATTCCCCATAGTTCTATTTTGAATAAACAATTTTAGTTTTGAATTCTGACAATTTTCCCCTGAATATATTTTCCTTTTAGTAAAATATCCCAGTCTATGTGCTGCTCTGTTGCTTTTAAAGGGATAGTAATACTTAAAATGTAAAAAAAATATGTTGTAGGGTTTATCCCCCTGAGTAAAACAAGAGTACTCCCACTGCTGAAAGGTGTTTCATTCAAAAGTTATTAATTTTCAAAGTTGAATTTTTTTAGGTGCAATATCAACAGTGGCCTGAAATTGTACAGTGGCGCTGTTGCTACACGATCCTATGGACAGCTCTAGTCCTGGGACCATAAATCTCCATAGGATGGTGTAGCAACAGCGCCACTGTACAATTTCAGGCTACTGTGACAACTTTGAAAATTAATAACTTTTGAATGAAACACCTTTCAGCAGTGGGAGTACTCTTGTTTTACTCAGGGGGATAAACCCTACAACATATTTTTTTTTATATTTTAAGTATTACTATCCCTTTAACACTGAAAGTTATCCTTTTTAAAATTAAGAGCCTTGGTGGACCCTATAAAGCTGATGTTTCAAACTCATTTCAAATCAAACCATGCTGTGTCAAATTCCCAAAAGTTCAGCTTGAATATTTGACACCAATGTATCAATAAGTCCAATAAATAGTGTTTTCTTAATTTATTGGTACTCCTAACGTGTGATATCACGATCTTTATGTGTGCTCAAAAATCTGCTATACTTAGTTGTTGAACAGGTCTCAATATTCCAGTAATATCCCATATTTAAAATATGGTGAATATATGGTACTTTTTTTTTCATATGAAATAATAGTTGGGCAATACAAACCAAAAAGTTTCTAAGCTCTACTACAGTATATATTTATAATACTGTTGCATCAGCCAATAATGAAAGTTCATAAAAGAGTCCTTTACTTGTCGCTGCTGCCATTCTCATGAAAACCTCCGGTAGAAAGTTCACTCCAAATATACCAAAAAAAAATAAAAAAGGAGAGAAAGTGAAAACGGTGTGAATATAAGAACGGTTACACCTTTACTGTGCAAAAAGTGTTCCTCCTTCACCAAGATCTTACACCTCCATGGAATGGATGGTTATTAGACCCACCTTTGTATGAGGCAAAACCAGCCTCTAGATATTATGACATTCACTGGAAAACCCCCAGTGCCGGTATCAATTATTCTGTCTGGGTTTCTTCTTTGTCCAGCTTTCACTCCTTATGTCCAGATATTTTATTTGTTTTAATAAATGTATATATTTTTTGCCATTAATCTTGGGTTTACCATATTCAGCTTACTGCCCCATAGTATTAGGGGTTACCCCTGTTTGTTCCAGAGGGCCCTAGATAGAGGGTCTCCATTAGAGCATTGGGAAGTATCCTGTCTTCTGGATAAGGAGTGAAAGATGGACAAAGAAAGAATCCAGAGAGAATCATTGATACCTGAATTGGGGGTTATCCAGTGAATACGATAATACAAGAGGTGAGTCCAATAAACACCCATTCCACAGAGGTGTAACACCACGCTGAAGGAGGAACACTTCCTGCATGGTGAAGGTGTACAGTTCTTACATTCAAGCAGTCTACATTTGTGTTCTGTGTCCAGGGTATGGAAGTGTATGGTGTCACAACTTCTACTAAGCAACCCAAGTGTTGCTGCTGTCGTCGCTCAAGTGTGTTCTGATTGTGTGTGTGGCTATGTTGCTTGCAGTGCTTGCTGGACACTTCAAAGGATTTATCACAGTTAGTGCACAAAAGGCTACTCTGCAGATTGCTGGACTATAACTGTACAGAACTGAAATGTAGTTTTGTGAAAGCTGGAGAGCCACATGTTGTTTACCACCCTGGCTGAAAGGGACCCCCCAGCCTTTAACCCTTTGTGTGCCAGAGGGTTACGCAATGCATTGCAAAGTAATGCTTTGCATACCCCCTCTGGAACTCAAAGGATTAATATCAAAAGTCTTAGCTGCTGTACCATGCCTTCGGACACTCCTGTCTGACACCTCTAGCAGATCTATTAATAATTTTTTTTGTTTGCTACTTTTGGGGTATAATATCACTGGCTGAAAAACAGTGTATTTGCCAGGGGTGTACGTTTTGTGTGTTCCATTAAAAAAAAATGCATCTCTCTTATCGCTCACTGCTCAGGTCATAGCTTACGGTTTGCCCCTCTCCTCTGTGTCCCACTATCCCTAACAGTAACCCTACACCCCTGTATATTATGTGTGCTTCAGTTCCTTCCTCTTAAAGGGATAGTAATACTTAAAATGTAAAAAAAAATAAATAATATGTTGTAGGGTTTATCCCCCTGAGTAAAACAAGAGTACTCCCACTGCTGAAAGGTGTTTCATTCAAAAGTTACTCATTTTCAAAGTTTAATTTTTTAGATGCAATATCACAGTGGCCTGAAATTGTGCAGTGGCGCTATTGCTACACAATCCTATGGGCAGCTCTGGTCCTGGGACCATAAATCTCCATAGGATGGTGTAGCAACAGCGCCACTGTACAATTTCAGGTCACTTTGATATTGCACCTAAAAAAATTCAACTTTGAAAATTAATAACTTTTGAATGAAACACCTTTCAGCAGTGGGAGTACTCTTGTTGTACTCAGGGGGATAAACCCTACAACATATTTTTTTTTACATTTTAAGTATTACTATCCCTTTAACACCTAACTCCAGCCTTCTGACCTCGTCTGCCAGCCTTTATAACCGGCCCTCCCACACACCGAGTCCGAGAGATCTCACATATTGGGGTAGAACTGCACATCTGCTGCTCTCTACATTTCACACCTCCTACATCGCTCCCAAACTTGTCATATTTTCATGAACCAGGGGTCACTTACAGAGAAAAAATCCAATGGCATTAACCCTCTAAGTGCTAGAGGCCTACGAATGTGTTACATATCCCTCTGCCAAAGGCTTTAAAAAAAAAAAAAAAAAAAAAAGACCTACGGCTTCTCTCTGGAGGCGGCCCTATGAGCCTCAACCTTTCTTCTGTGTCACTATCCACGGTGATAGAGACAAATGGGTATATGATAGAGCCCCCCAGCTGGTGTAGGACCAAACGAAGAATACAAAAGGAAGCCTCCAGCTTCCTCTGGCAGTCATTTTTGGTCCTACATCAGCTGGGGTAGGGCGCATGGCAGTCGCTCCTACCTTTTTTTTAGTTTTCCAGTCCTTTAGGTGGCAGCATTCTTGCTGCCTGGTCCGGGAGAAGGATCTCCTGAAGCCCTTGCTCCGCTCTCTAGCCGGCATGGGACACCCGCTCAGGTCTACCGCCTTGAATCTCCCGGCTCCAGTAGAAATTCGGCAAAGGTACCGAGCATGGGCACCAACGTCATCAGCATGCTGTCCAGTCGTGGAATGCACAGGCCTTCGGACACAGCCGCATACAGGAAGCCAAGGGAGGTTGCTGAAGGCCTGGGGTGCTCTCTTCAAAGGAGTCTGAGGCATGGGAAGGTAAGGGGCTGTGAGCCAGCTCCCTTTTATCCCTCTGTTTCTATGATTTTTGGCGAGGCCTATGCGTTCCAGGCTGAAACGCACTCCCAGGGGTCATACTATATAAAAAAATTGCTTACATCTGTATTGCAGATAGCAGAGCATGGTGCATTACCTGTTTAGCATTTTTTAATGTGATATTTATATTAAAAGTTAAGTTTTATGTCCTCCTCTGATAAAGAAAAATAAAAATGCAACACTGATAAAGAGGATAAGGCTCCCCAAAAGACAAAAACTTGTTTGGGATGTGATTGTAAACTATCGGCTTCAGATGTATCAAAGTTATGTCCTGAATGTTTAAAGAAGGCAGCAAATACGGAGGTACCTTCCCAATTCTTGGATGAAGAATTCCATGCAGGAGATTTTTTTTAACTCTCTCCAGTCCTCTGCTCCTTCAAAAGAAGAGACCCAGACTTGAGGATCCTGAAGAAGGTACTTCCTCTAGAGCCTTAGCTATGGATAAAGACAGTTTGTTTGACAACCTTTCTGACTATTCATCTGAAGAAGAGAGATAACTATTAGAGGAGGACTAAGGATCTTTTAATATTGAAAAGATGGAACCCTTTTTAAAAAGTATGCGTAAGACTTTGGGATTGGCCGAAGAGACCAAAGAACAAGGAACCCTGGATGTGGTCTTCCTGGGGAAAAAGAAAGATACCTCAGTTTTTCCGGTCCACCATGCGGTATCAGACTTAATAAAGTCTGAGTGGAAAAAGGGTGACAAGAGAATTTCACAAGATGTACCCCTTTAAGGTAGAAGATTCGGCTACATGGGTAGCCCCTCCTAGAGTGGATGCTCCGACTGCCCAATAGGCAAAAAAGAGGATTTTAGTCTTACCCATTAAATCCTTTTCTCTTAGTCCATACAGGTTACTGGTAACTCTGGGAGGTGTCAGTCCCTTTAAGTAGGCAGGAACATTCTCTAAATGTATGTAGGTGGGTGGAGCCTCCCTTCCCACTCAGGCTGCAGCCCAGCTAGCCACCTACAGAATTGTTTGAGAACTAACCAGACTAGATAATAGAAAGGAAGAAGACTCCTGCGAGCATGCCCCGAAGGACTCCCGCATGGTCTCTTGACAGGGTGGGAGACCAGTAACCTGTATGGACTAAGAGAAAAGGATTTAACAGGTAAGACTAAAATCCTCTTTTCTCTGTCGTCCAATACAGGTTACTGGTAACTCTGGCATGTCCAACCATTGAGTTTCCCAGAGGCGGGAAGAAGGCAAGGACCAGGCGCAAGGCCCCCAAACTCACCAGGATCTCTATGAACCAACCGGTCAGAGATCCCAACAAAACTGAAGTGTCAACGGACACCAAACAGGGGTAAAAACACCCTAGGAATTTTAACACAGCACACTGAACTAGAGTCAACAGGGCTCAAAGCTAGCACATCCACACGGTAGTGCTTCGAAAAGGCGTGCACAGAGGACCAAGTGGTCGCCCTGCACAGCCGATCAGCAGATGCTTGATTCTTATAGGCCCAAGAGGCCCCAACAGACCTGGTGGAATGAGATGTGACCCGAAAGGGGACATGCTTATTCCTCAACTCGTAGGCCCTACGAATAGTGGACTTGATCCATGACGCAACAGTCGCCTCGGATGCAGGTCTCCCTGCCCTAGGACCCTCAGGAATGATGAGCAAAGCGTCGGACTTCCTGATAGATTCAGTGCAATGAACATAAAACTGGAGACAACGCACCACATCCAACAAGTGGAGATCTCTTTCCTTGTCAGAGGAGGGCTAGGGCAGAAAGAGGGCACCTCAATCTCCTGATTGATGTGATACTCTGAGACTACTTTAGATAAGAACTCCTTAGTGGTTCGAAGCACCACTTTATCCTTATGAAACACCAGATAAGGTGGTTTACAGGAAACTGACACAATCGCCAGAAGGAAGACCATCTTCCACGTCAAGAGACGTAAAGGAATAGTAAAAAGCAAGTCGTCCATGTATGGAGTCACTCTGATGCCATCCCAATGGAGAATGGATATCAAGGCCCCCAGAACCCATTGGAAAACCTGGGGGGGCTGTTGTCAGACCAAATGGAAGAGCTGAGAACTGAAAATGACCTCTGGTGCAAGCAAACCTCAGACACTGCCTGCTCTCTAGATGGATTGGGATGTGCAAATACGCATCCTGTAGGTCTAGAGAAGCAAGAAACTCCCCCGGAGACATGGCAGAGATCACTGTGTGCAGAGACTCCTGACGATAGTGAGTCTTCACTACAAAGGAATTGAGATCTTTCAGATCCAAAATAGGGCGGCATCTGCCATCCTTCTTGGTCACCACAAAGAGGTTTGAATAAAATCCTGAACCCCTGTCTGAAGGCGGTACTGGCTCCAGGAACATCCTTGACCAGCGAAAAGGTGGGAGGGAAAAGAAAGGGATCTTGTATCCCTCCGACACCACCTGGATGCGGACCCGGGTTCGGTGAGTCATGCAGAAGCAGTCTTGGAAGTCTTGGGCTTGGATGCGGCCTTGGGCTTCCATTGCTGCTTGGGCTTGGAGGAGGGATGCGGATCTGAAGGAACCGCCTGGTTCGTCGCACATGTCTCAGGTTGAAAGGAACGAAAGGACCAGCTACCCTTAAATGGCAACTTTTTTTTTTTTTTAAAGACCAAGGGTAGAAGAGTACTCTTACCCCCCTGTGGCCTTGCTAATTAGTTCCTTAAGTTCAGATCCAAACAAGGAAGTACCCTGAAAAGGCAAAGAAAGCAAAACTTTCTTGGAAGCTGTGTCAGCAGACCAAATCTTAAGCCAAAGTGCACGCCTAGCCACCACAGAAGTAGTGGAGGCCCTTGCCATCATGAGGACGGCATCAAAGGCAGCAGCAGAAACATAATGTTGAGCTTCAGATATATTAGCAAGAAGACACAATTCCTCCGAAGTAGGCGCATCCTGATGGACCGCCGTAGTGAGCCGTTCAGTCCAGACTGCAATAGCCCGGTTAACCCATGCAACAGCAAAGGCTCGATGCATAGCAGTGCCAATAGCAGCGAAAATGGACATGAGGGAAACCTCAAGTTTCTTGTCAGTTCAATCTTACAGAGCAGAAGCATCAGAAACAGGTAAGGCAGTAGATTTAGACAGTCTAGATATGGGTGCGTCCACCTTAGGGGGATGAACCCATTTAGCCATTTGTGTTTCAGAAAAGGGATAAAGTTTAGCAAACTTTCTGGACACTGAAGAGGACTTGTCTGGATTTTTCCATGTGTCAGAACCAAACAGTCAAGAGTTGGGGTAGGAGGAAAATAAGGTGAAATTTACTCACCGATATTTTGTTTTCCTCTGTGTCCTTCCACGGCTACGCTGAGATCTGGCTCCTCCCTCAAGCTGGTAGGACCAACAATTTTTCGTTAGTTAAGGTTCTGCTTAGTGCTGCTTCCCCAGTTATACTTCTGTCAAAGCTGGAAATGAGAAGTAGGTTAGTAAGAGCAATAGAAGTCCTAAATATACATGTATCTAAAGGAATGATACAATACCATACCAACTATAACCAAGGGAGGGGTACCGTGGAAGGACACAGAGGAAAACAAAATATCGGTGAGTAAATTTCACCTTTTCCTCTGTGTCCAATCCACGGCTACACTGAGAGACTTACCAAAGCAGTATCCCCAGGTTGGGATAAAGTTATTGAGCAGGATTAGCTGCAAGAAGCACTTTCCTGCCAAAGTTAGCATCCTGCGATGCCTGAATGTCCAATTTGTAATGTTTTATGAAAGTGGACACTGAGTACCATGTGGCTGCTTTACAGATTTCTTCAGGTGAAGCCACAGCCTTCAGAGCCCAGGAAGAGGCTACCGCCCTGGTAGAGTGAGCATTAATTCTAGGTGGTGGCTCCAAATCTGTTGACTGATAGGCTAAGGCAATGCAATCTCTGATCCATCGGGTGATGGAGGCCTTGGAGGCAGTCGTGCCCTTAAACTTGCCCGCGAAATGAACAAATAGTGAATCAGTCTGACGAAATTCTTTAGTTCTGAGAAGATATATTTGCAGACATCTGCATAAATCCAGATTTTGCAGTCTCGCATCCGTGCATTTAACTGAATCTGGAGGAAAAGAAGGGAGAATGATCTCCTGACTAAGATGAAAGCTAGATACTACTTTTGATCTAAAAGAGGCTCTAGGTCTCAGAACCACTTTGTCCTGATGAAAAACTAAGAATGGTGATTTACAAAGAAGGGCCTGTAATTCCCCTATCCTTCTGGCTGATGTAATTGCCGTGAGGAATACTGTCTTGAGGGTAAGATGTTTTAAAGATACCGAACCCAATGGTTCAAAAAATGGATGGGCACAAATCTGTTGTAGGACAATAATGAGGTCCCATGGGGGAATAATTTCCCTGACAGTAGGCTTGATTTTAGATATTGCTGACATATACCTCTTGATGAGGTACATATCTGCAAATGGACAGGCCAGAATAGCTGAAAGTGCCGACAGTTGCACCTTAAGGGATGCAGGCTTCAGGCCTTTGTTAAAACCCTGCTGTAAGAATTCCAGAATAGTATGAGGTAGAATACTGCTTCTGTCCAACTTCCTGGAACTGCACCAGTTGTAAAACGTAGTCCAGACCCTATAATAAATCCAGGAGGAAGAAGGTTTTCTACCTAGTAACATGGTATTGATGACTTCCCCAGATAGACCTTTATTTCTTAGCGAGCTGCGTTCAGCTTCCAGGCCTCTAGGCTCAAGAAAGCTGGATCCGGATGCTATATCGGCCCCTGTGACAACAGGTCTGGGATGTCTGGAAGTTTTAGTGGCGGCTGGACTGATAACTGTATCAGATCTGCATACCAGAGTTTTCTTGGCCAATCTGGGGAGATTAGAATGACCCTTGCCTGATCCTCTCTGATCTTTCGTATGACCTCTGTAATGAGTGGAATGGGAGGGAAGACATAAGCCAGGGGATATGTCCATTTTATCTGGAAGGCATCCTGGGCTAAAGCTTGATGATCCCTCCAACGGGATAGGAATCTCTTGCACTGAGTGTTCCTGGCTGTAGCCATGAGGTCTATCACTGGCGACCCCAGGACTGTTATGATTTCTCTGAAGACTTCCTTCTTTAGGGACCATTCTCCTGGAAGAATCTGAGGTCTGCTGAGGAAGTCTGCCTGAAGATTCCTTGTGCCTGAGAGGTATGTTGCCCTGAGAGCCTTCAGATGTGTGTCTGCCCAAGAGATGATCCGCAGGGCCAGATGGTTGAGAACTACATTTCTTGTGCCTCCCTGGTTTCGGAGGTAACTTACGGCTGTAGTGTTGTCTGATCTGACTAGAACCGCTGTCTGTCTCAGATGGTCCTGGAAACTCCTTAACATTTTCCAGACTGCCAGAAGCTCCAAGTTGTTTATATGAAGTCTGGATTCCTTTACAGACCAGATGTCCTGGACTGATCTTTGGTTCCACACTCCCCCCCCAGCCTGATGTGCTGGCGTCTGTAGTGACTATCTCCCAGGTTAGTTCCTTGAGGGATCTTCCCTGCTGTAGGTGACTTGGATTGCTCCACCACAGTAACTCCTTCTTGGTGGAGGGAAAAACAGGTATTTTCATCTGGAAGTTTGATGGATCCCTCTTCTGGAACCTCAAGTAATTGAATTGAGTTTGCCTCCCATGAGTCCTTGCCCATGGCACTATGGGTTGGGCTGAGGTGAAAATTTCTTATCAGGTGCGAAAACTCCTTTGCTGTCCTGACTCCTGACTTTTGAAATCTTCTTACTGCTAGAAGAATCCTCTGTTGCCTTTTGATAGAGTCACCAGAGATTCTTTTGTATTGATGATGACCCCCAGGAACTTTAATGACTGGGTTGGTTCCAGATGACTTTTGTCTAGGTTTATGATCCAACCTAGTTCCCTCAATAGCTTTAGGCAGATCTCTGTATTTGCCGCTGACTGTTGCATGCTGTCAGCTATTAGCAGAAGATCGTCTAGATATGGGATCACTCAAACACTGTTGCCTTAATGCTGCCAGGGCTACTGCCAGGATCTTTGTGAAGACTCTCGGAGCTGTAGCCAGGCCAAATGGAAGAACTCTGTATTGGTAATGCTCTCCCTGAAACCTCAGGAATCTTCGATGTACCTCCCTTATCGGTATGTGGTAATAAGCATCCTTGAGGTCCATGCGAGTCAGAAAGGAGAAGGGTCGAATCAACTTTAGAGCCGATTGGATTGTTTCCATCTTGAAAGTCCTGGTCCTGAGGAAGGCATTTACTTTCTTCAGATTTAGAATCAATCGAAGATCCCCAGAGGGCTTGGAGACAAAGATTGGAAAAGATTCCTCTGAAGTGTTGATTCTGAGGGACCTTCTCTATGACTCTGTCCTGCAGGAGGCCTTGAATAGCTGTCTTCATCTTTGATAACATACCTTTTCTCCGAATTTTGGATGTCTGGAACTAAGCAATTAGAGGGACAGTCTGCAACTCCAGCGCATACCCTGTCTCCAGAGACTGATTCACCCATCTGTCTGGGTTGATCTTTTCCCAGCTGTCTAAAAAGAACTCCAGTCTGCCCCCTACTGGTGCTGGAGACAGGCTCTGCTAGCTTCATTGTGAATTCTGCTGAAATGAAGACTTGCGTTGGAAGTCCTTGCGGGCTCCAATGCGTTGATTCTGTCCTGATCTTTTCCTCTGCTCATATGAAGATCCAGGCCGATATCTGCGGACTTCTCGAAAGGACTGACGCCTGAACTTGGTAGATCTTGGTGGAGATGAACGAGAACGCCTTTCCTGAGGAAGAAACGGACTTTTGCCTCCCACAGACTTCTTAATGATCTCCTCTAGTTGATCACCAAACAGCTTAGAGCCTGTAAAGGGCAAGGAGACTAATCTATTTTTTGATGATGCGTCTGCTTCCCAGGCCTTGATCCTAGCCGTAATGGATAAAGCTGATGACTTTGCCATAAGTCTGATGTTGTCCAAGGAGGCATCACATGAGTAGTTAACCGCATCTTTGATGGTAGCTACTTCTTTCAATAGGCGAGATCTTGAGACCGAAGAATCAATCTTTTCTTCAAATTCTGTTAACCACAGACGTAACACTCTCAATACACAGGCTGTAGCTGTAGCAGATTTCAGGTTATGACCTATTGTAGAAAACTGTTTCTTCAAGGCATTATCTGCCCTTTTCTCCATAGGGTCTCTCAGTGTAGTGCCGTCTTCCAAGAGAATAGTCGCTCTCCGAGAAATCTGTGCCACTGCTGCGTCCACCTTAGGGGGATTGATCCATGTGGAAACGTCTTCTTCCACAAAAGGATACATACGCTGGAAGCGTCTAGACATCGCTGATCTCTTATCCCCTTGCTTCCATTCGTTCTTAATGATATCCTGAATGGAGCTGTGAACAGGAAAATGTGGAGCAGACTTCTTGTATCCTATAAAAGCAGCATCCATAACATTCAAGTCCTTCTGAGTTTCAGAGAGAGCCAGAGTCTCTCATGGATTTGATGAGAACGTCAATCTTATCCATACTAAAATTACCGGTGTCCTCAGTAATCTCCCCTTCCTCAGCAGATGACATGGCTGATTCTAATTCAATCAAACTCTCTTCCTCGTCCTCTTCTAAATGACGTCTGGAAGGACCCTCATCAGCATCTAAAGTTCGCTGACACTTTCTAGCAGACTCCTGCATAGAGGAGAAAGTCTCTTGCATGGATGTGGGCATCCATCCAAGAAAATCCTGGAATTGAGGTGGAACTGCCTACCCAGCTGCTTTCTTAAGACATTCAGGACACAGTTAAGCTGGGTCTGTGGGGGATAGTTTAGCATCACATCCCATGCAAGGTTTAGTCTTGGGGACAGACTTATCCTCCTTAGCAGGTTCCCCAGTACCTTTAGGCTTCTCAGCTTTAGGATCTTTGGCAGACATAATGCAGTCTAAAAGATAACAATACACAATATGTATGTAGAATATAAGTAAATGTATACTTACATAGCCTCTGTTGTCTCTGCCTTATATTCCCTTTGGGTTCCAGCCGGTATGCGTGGGGATCGTGGCGTGCGTTCCACTGCTGGAACTCATCCAGCCGAACTTCCGGTTTTGCGAGCGTATAGATGCTGGCGTCATCCGGGCTTGCCCTCCCAGGGCATGTGGCGTGTTTGGAGCGTTGTAAGCTGCATGCGGGGAACCCAGCAAGGACCTATGCGACCTGGGAGACGCCCAGGGTATGAGATCCCACAGTGTAACAGGTAATGTGGTTAGCGTTTAGGGCTAACCACATAAGGAAAACAAGAAAAGTTTTATGAGCTAGCGCAGGAGGCTCCAGCCTCCGTCCTCCAGCTGTGGTAGGACCAAATAACTGGGGAAGCAGCACTAAGCAGAACCTTAAGTAATGAAAAATTGTTGGTCCTACCAGCGGGAGGGCGGAGCCAGATCTCAGCATAGCCGTGGATTGGACACAGAGGAAAAGTAAGTGAGGGGGCTTTGCAGGCACCTGAAAAACATCAGAGGGAACCTCCTGAACCGATGGAATGTTGAGAGTGGACAATACAGCCCTGATCAGGCCCTCAGTAGAGGTTTCAGGATCAGCTTCAAATTGGTCCCCAAAGAGACCTGGAAGATTCCAAAATAGTACCAACCTCAACATTCGAATCTTGCAACAATTCTTCCTCAGAGGAATCTGACACATCAGGTGCTGCCTGCGGTTGAGGCAGGGAGGATCTGATAGTAGAGGGGGTTCTGCTATAATTGAAGTGCCCCCTCTATCTGGGATGTAAAGAGCTGTGAAGTGGACCCAAGGTCTCTAGCTGCAGTCTTAAACTCTTGCACCCAAGCTGGCGCAATAGCATGGCTGGAAGGCCTTGGGTTGCTGCCAGGAACTTCAGAACCTGCTGGGCAGAAATGACCAGAGAACACTCTAGGTAGCCCTGTGTGACAGGAAGAGCAATGCGCAATGTGGGATACTGATACCCCCAGCTTCCTTAGTCTTAGGTCTAGCCCCTAGCTACAGCGGTATAGACATTCTCACATTGTCAAAATAACCAGCTGTACAATGAATCACCCAATTGTAAATCTGTAAGATTGATACTTCACTCCAGGGTCAATCTGCAGGGGAGAAAATTAGAGTCCAAGCCCTGTGTAGGATACTCATTGAGAAAAGTTCCCAAAATGGCTGCCGCGACGGGAGCCAATCAGAAACTAGGCGCGAATCAAGCGCTCATGGGAAAAGTAGTTTTTCCCCAAAAAGTACCCCCAAAACAGTGCCCGAAGCCCCCCAAGCCACTTGAACTATAAACCGGATGATAGAGCAAAGGTAGATAATTAAAATGAGCCCTCTCTGAAGTTGCTGTGTGAAGCGGTTGCAGAGATACGTCCCAAACAGTGTTGTCCCATAGAAAGTAAATGGAGCAATGGCGTCTATGCGGTACAGCACGCCTTAAAGGCGCAGTACACAATTTTAATAAAAGTTAAACTACAAGTTAAAAACATGAAAAACATACAGGGAACATGTATGCATACTGAGAAAACACTAACCCAGTAAGGAAAGTGTCAGAAAACCCCCAAAATATGTCAAACCAGCAGACAAAGGGTTAAGTTACCACATAAACCTGCTCCAAAAACCCAACAGACATACACATATATACTCAATGAGTGCAGGAGTGCTCAATGAGAACTCCCAAATACAAGCCCAGCGAAGGGGCACTGTGGGACAGGTGGACCTGCAGCACTCAAAGGGTAGCTCACCTCTCCTGCAGATCTTCTGTCTTCAGGTTACCATGTAGTGAGAATCACCTCAGTGGGTAATCTATGGGGAAGCACTTGTACCCAAGATTTTCTCCCTTCAGGGCTTAAGGTCCACCAGAAAGCACCTGGACACTAAGCTAGCAACATTGGAGGGCATTTGTCAGTTATGGTAACCCGCCTAATGGTGGTATTCCATATCTGACAGAAAAATAAAAAAGAAACTAAAACTAACGATGAGATGTTCTCCACCTGGTGTGTTCACACCCAGGAACAAACAATTCTGGAGGTGGCTAGCTAGGCTGCAGCCTGAGTGGGAAGGAAGGCTCCACCCCCCTGCATACATTTAGAGAATGTTCCAGCCTACTTAAAGGGACTGACGCCTCCCTGAGTTACCAGTAACCTGTATCAGACGTGTCAATCAAGTCCAGCCCATGCCAAAAACACCCCTGTTGATCCAGAGGAAGGCAAACAAAAGCCCTCTGGAGCCATTTCCAATCTAGTCCCAAGTGTGTGTGTGTGTGGGGGATTATTCCTTCCTGACTCCAATTGGTAGTCAAATAGTTCCCCGGATCAATATCCTATTTGCTTTGAAGCCATCTGTCATAACTGTCAATATTGTTCTGTGCTAGATAGGCATCTATTGCTTTTTTTAATGCAGTTGCATTATCTGCAAGCACAACATCCCGAGGCAAAGAATTCCATAGCCTTACTGCAAAGAATCCCTGCTTTTGTTTTAGTCTAAAGTACCTTTCCTCTAGTCTTAATGGATGACCTCTTGTTCTTAGCTCAGCTCTTTGCATAAATAATTCATTGGATAGTTCTTTGTATTGACCTTGAATGTATTTGTAAATGGTAATCATATCACCCCTTAGACGTCTCTTCTCTAATGTAAACAAACCCAGTTTGGCTAGTCTCTCTTTATAACTCAGATCCTCCAATCCCTTTATCAGTTTTGTCGCACGTCTCTGCACCTTTTCCAGTTCTGTAATGTCTTTTTTTTTTTTTTTTTTAGAACAGGTGCCCAAAATTGTACTCCACATTCTAGATGAGGCCTAACCAAGGATTTATACAGAGGTAGGATAATATTAGCATCCCTTGCTTCTACACCTCTTTTTATGCAGGCTAGTACTATTTGCTCTTGCAGCAGCTGAGTGACTCTGCACACTGCTGTGAAGTCTATTGTCTATCAGTACTCCTAAATCTCTCTCTAATGATGATTTCCCAAGTTGTTTACCATTTAGAGTATATGTAGCAAGTTTGATTCTACAACCCAAATGCATAACCTTACATTTATCTACATTAAATGACATCTGCCACTTTTCTGCCCATTCACTTAGTTTATCTAAATCCTTCTGTAGGGAAAAAACATCCAGCTCTGTATGTATTTCCTTACATAGTTTAGTGTCATCAGCAAAGATTGAGATGCTACTTTCAATTCCCACTTGATCATTAATAAACAAATT
The DNA here is from genome assembly GCA_037306005.1 of Rhinophrynus dorsalis. Classification (NCBI taxonomy): domain Eukaryota; kingdom Metazoa; phylum Chordata; class Amphibia; order Anura; family Rhinophrynidae; genus Rhinophrynus; species Rhinophrynus dorsalis. Next base: position 293,994,441 of record CM074718.1, on the reverse strand, counting down.
AAAAAGCATTGGTCCCAGGACTGAACCCTGCAGCACCCCACTTATAACCTTAGACCAATTTGAAAAAGTTCCATTTACAACAACTCTCTGCCATCTAGCATTTAACCAGTTCTCAATCCATATACAGATAACACCGCACAAACCAAAGCCTTTTAATTTATGCAGTAACCTGTTTTGAGGCACTGTATCAAAGGCTTTTGCAAAATCCAAGTATACTACATCAACAGCAATTCCCCTGTCCAAATTACTACTCACTCTTTCATAAAATGCAAGTAAATTAGTCTGACACGATCTGTTCTTCATGAAACCATGCTGATTCCTACTAATGATATTGTTTGTCTTCAAATAGTTCTGAATACTGTCAGTTAATAACCCTTCTAGTATCTTACCCACTATGGAAGTCAAGCTCACAGGTCTAATTTCCTGGTTTAGATCTTGCTCCCTTTTTAAACAATGGAACTACATCAGCTTTACTCCAATCCCAGGGCACTATGCCTGATGAAAGTGAAGCAATACATATTAAGTATAATGGTTTTGCTATTACTGAACTAAGTTCCTTAAGTACCCTTGGGAGTATACCTGTAACGGTTTGTTTGACACACAGACAGTGGTTTAGGATAAAACACTGTTTTATTGAGATCACAGTAATATAATAACCCTCACAGGACCTGTAGTATTTAAGCAGAATAATACAGACACACAACAGGTTACATATACATATGCCTACACAGGGTCCAGTATAACCATAGAGTCCATAACAGCATATACTGACACAGGTCAGGCAGAATACGATGAATTCCCAGGAGAAAGGTACTGCATGGGTGAATGGTCTTCAATGAGTGTAAACAGTCCCATGTGAAGTGAGGTCTGTGATGGAGCACACACAAAATATAGAGAGCTTAAGGATACTTAACGCCCAGAAATAGGTTAGCAGAACAAACGTGAACTGCCAGAATAACATCAGGAACTGAACAACATATGACACTGCCGTAGCAGTAACGGAGACCAGGCCACTTGTACTGCGCCGGAGCAGTAACGGAGACAAGACCAATGGCACACTGCTGTAGCAGTAACCGAGACTAGGCCACTTGCGCTCTGCAGGAGCAGTAATGGAGACAAGCCCAATGGCACACTGCCGTAGCATTAACGAAGATTAGGCCACTTGCGCTCTGCAGGAGCGGTAAGGGAGACAAGGCCAATAGCACACGGCCGTAGCAGTAACGGAGACTAGACCACTTGCGCTCTGCAGCAGCAGTAATGGAAACCAGGCCAATGGCACACTGCCATAGCAGTACTGACTGGGCAACCGACCAACTCGACCTGAGGTCATAACCAGCCGGAAGTGTCTCAAAATGCCCGATGGATAGGAATGTCGCCAAGGCGACACAGAGGCAGCCAGAGCAGGAACGTCAGCCAAGCCAGGTCGGTACACAAGAGCAGGCGCAGAAGAACGGTCAGGCAATCCGGGTCGGTACACAGGCAGGAGACGAGATGCAGAGTAGTCAGACAGGCCAAGTCGGTACACTGGGAATCACTGAGCAGAAACAAGCACTGGTACAGGAACACCACGAAAGGGCACCGGAGGGGTGCCAGAGCCCAGTATATAACGGCCATACTGGGCGAGACAAACACAGAATAGCCAATGGGAGCAAAGCACAATGTAGACTGACAGAAAGTAGCAAGGGGAGCACGGGCACAGTGATAATACCATCCGGTCCATGTGCTTTATTCACTATAACCCTTTCCAGTCTTTTTTGGACCTTGTCCTCAGTAAGCCATGTAGATGTTGGAGGAAATTCCGTGGTTTTGTCCGTTTGCCCACAGCATGTCATTGCTGCTTCCTTTGTATATACTGAAGCAAAGAACGTATTTAGGGTGTCAGCCATAGCTTTATCCTCACTAATCAATTCACCTGTTTCAGTCTTAAGAGGACCAATATCAACCTTAACTTTTTTGTTGTTAATATACTTGTAGAATTGTTTAGGGTTTTTCTTGCTCTCATTTGCAATGTTTCGCTCATTTTCTATTTTAGCTAGCTTAATTGCTTGTTTGCAGATTTTATTACATTCTTTATATTTTTTAAATTATGCATCTGACCCGTTTGATTTGAAAAGCCTGTTTTTTTTATTTCTCATCCCCCTTCTAACCACATTATTAAGCAACGTTGGTTTCACTTTACTTCTCTTGTGCTTATTCCCCAATGGTATATATTGACATGTTTATTTGCCCAAGAGCATTTTAAATACATTCCATGATTCTTGTGCATTTTTATCTTTGAAAATTACATCCCACTGGATATCCTTTAACACTTCTAAAATTAGCCTTTTTGAAATTGAATGTTTTGGTTAAACCCTTGCTATTGGGTTTCTCATAACAAACTTCAAAGGATACCATATTGTGGTCACTTCTGCCCAAATGTTCCTTTATTTGCACATTGTTTATGGTAGATGGCTCATCATTAAAGGATACCATGGACAGGAGAGTAGAGGACACTTTAGAAAAACAGTTTGCCATACCAGGACAGTACATCAAAGCAGCTATGGCATTGACCTGTGTTTCTAGAACGGTTAGAATATGGTTATCGGAACTAGAAGAAAAAAAAATCGAGTCCTCAGTGTCCAGATCCAAGTTGATGAGGGAGGTCGCCTCTATAAAAGCCATAGGGTTTTCCTGTGACACCTCAAGGGACATGATTAGGTTAGCAGTAAGGGCTTCGGCCTTATCCATCATGGCCAGAAGAGCTCTTTGGGTAAGACCATGGGGAGCCGATCCTTCGTCAAAAAACAAGCTGGAATCTCTGCCTTTTCCAGGATCTACCCTTTTCAGAGACCAATTGGACAAACTCCTCAAGAAAGTCACAGGTGGAAAGAGTTCCTTTTTACCTCAAGACAGAAGAGGAATATCATCCCCATCAAGGTCTTCATACAGGAGTCACAGATCCTCTCTTTGCTTGTATGGCTGTAAGGACTGGAAATGCCTTGAGTCACGAAAGAACAACTTCAATCAGTCTTCCAGAGGATCATTTAGAAGATCTGGTCCCAAGGGAATCCAGTACAAAAAGGAGACCTCATGAAGAATTCTGGATCCTGTCTCCAAGTCCAGTTGGAAGTCGACTGGGAAAATTTCTGCAAGCCTGGAGGGATCTAACCACCCCACACAAATGGGTAACGCAAATATCAGAGACAGAATGTCCATTGGAGTTTGACAGTGTTCCTCAAAAACATGTCTTCAAGTCCCAAAGGACCCCATAAGATCCAGAGAGCTAGAAATATCCATCCTGGAACTGGCAAAGAACAGGGTCATAGAACCTGTATCCCATCAGTCAAAGAAGTGTTTCTTTTCCATAATATTCACAGTCCCAAAATCAACTGGAGGTTTCAGAACCATCCTAGACCTGAAGGCCCTGAATCAGTTTAAGACCAAAGAACTTCAAAATGGAAACCGTTACATCTGTAATCCAGACTGTTCGTCCTGCAACTTATCTCACGGATGCCTACTATCACATCACGGTAGCTCCATGTCACGGCAGGTTCCTGAGATTCGCTTCAAGGATCACTATTGGCAATTGAGAGTTCTTCCATTTGGGCTGTCATCGGCCCCAAGAATATTTTCAAAGATCCTAGCAGTTGCTCTGGAACCCTTGAGAAGAAAGGTGACTGTCATTCTCCCCTACCTGGACGATCTTATTGTATCAGAGACAGAGATAAGAGCAGAGTGCAATACTTGGTTGATGCTTCAACATCTTCAGGACCTAGGATGGTTGGGGAATCACCAGAAAAGTCAATTACATCCCTCCCGACTACGCAGTTTTCTGGGGATGACCTTCGACACACACAAGGGGACTGTAGTCCTCTCCCACTCAAGAATGAAGGGGATGATCCGTCAAGTCAAGAACTTCAGCAGACGCAGTGTCCATACAGCCCAGATTACATGAAAATCTTGGGCGTCCTGAATTCCGCCATCCACATTGTTCCATGGGCAAGGATCCACACAAGGTCACTCCAATCCCTGTTTCTATCCAAGTGGAACAAAAATCCGGACAACCTGAATCAAAAGATTCAGTTGACACCCCAAGTAAAAAAAACAATTGAAGTGGTGGATCAACCTAAAGAATCTGCAGAAGGGATCTCCTCTTCAAGACCTTCAGTGGGAAAAAGTAGCAACAGATGCAAGCCTGACAGGGAGGGGAGGATGCTGGAACAACATCTCCCTTCAAGGACTATGGTCATTGCAGGAAAGAAGCCTCCATATAAATCTCCTGGAACTCAAGGCAATAATGCTCTGCCTCAAAAGACTAGTACAAGATATCAAGGGCCATCCGGTTCAGGTAACATCAGACAGCATAGTAGCCGTCCTGTATCTGAGAAATCAGGGAGGAACAAAAACCAAAGCCCTGAACAGGGAAGCTGAAAAGCTAATATGCTGGGCAGAAAAAAAATCTACAAGCATTATCAGTCATCCACATACCAGGGAAACAAAACTTCCAGGCAGATTACCAAAATCAAGTGGACCCACGGGAATGAGCCCTCAACAAGGAAGTGTTCATCCAAATTACAAAAAGATGGGGATCACAAGTAATAGACCTCATGGCAACATGGGAGAACAAAAAGTGCCATAACTTTTTTCCCAGGACAAAACATCTAAGGGCCCAAGGAGTGGATGCTATGACTCAACCCTGGAATTTTCAAGTAGCATACATCTTCCCTCCAATTCCAATGATACAGAGAGTTCTCAGGAAGATCAGGTACGAAGAGGCTTGTGTACTTCTAATTGCTCCAGAATGGCTGAGGAGAGTGTGGTACTCAGAACTGATCAATCTTTCGACAGAAGATCCCTAGCCTCTTCCGTGCAGATGGGATCTCCTGTCCCAGGGTCCAGTTCTGCACCAGAATCCAGCTTTCTTCAGGCTGATGGTCTGGAAGGTGAGAGGAGCTCCTTAAAATCAAGAGGATTGTCAGATTTGGTTATTAATACTATCATTTCAGGCCAAAAAGTCTCCACCTCCAAGATATATTGTAGAATATGGAAATCCTTCTCAGGTTGCTGCAAGAGTTTTCTTCAGGAAGGGTTCGAGAAGGGTCTTCGACCATCATCCTTAAAAGGTACAACTATCAGCCTTATTGGAAATATTGGCCATCCAATTTGCAGACGACTACTTGGTTAAAAGATACCTGAAGGCTGTAACAAAAGACCAAGAATAAGAAGTTTTGTACCTCCTTGGGACTTCAACATGGTTCTATACCAACTATCTTCGTCACCTAAGTTTGAACCTCTAGAAGAAATTCCATTGAAATTTCTCACCATAAAATCAGTTCTTCTTACTGCAATGACCTTTGCAAAGACCGTTTCAGAAATCCAGGCTCTCTTAGCAAAATCTCCATACACAGTTTTTCATTAGGATAAAGTAGTATTGAGAACCAGACCCACATTCAGATCCAAAGTCGTATCAGATTTTCATTTTTCATTTCAGATATAATTTTTCCCTCCTTTTGTGCAAACCCTAAAGGAGTCAAAGAAGAAAAGCTCCATAAGCTAGACCTAGTCAGGTGTCTTAGAATTTATCTCAGCAGAACCCAGAGCTTGAGAAAGAGAAATTTTACTTACCGATATTTCATTTTCTTCTGTGCATCTCCACGTCACGTTTATGTGTGGGATTACTTCCTGCCTCCAGTGGGTAGGACCGTCTCAATTATTTTAAATAGCTAACTCCCCCCACCGTCCTCAGTTTTTACTTTTGTCCAAGCTGAAAAATATTATAGAGAAACATAGTTAAGGGTGGGTGTGACGTGGAGATGCACAGAAGAAAAAGAAATATCGGTAAGTAAAATTTCTCTCTTTCTTCTGTGCACTCCCCGTCACGTTTACGTGTGGGAACTTCCCAAGCTTTTACCCAGGGAGGGAAACATATGCTGATACCAATAAATTTTTTCTTAGGTCAAAAACCGCATCTTATATGAAGAAGCATAGCATATTGCTCAGACTTACAGTTATTGTGGAATTACCGCTTGCAATACCCCTCTGCCGAATCTGGCGTCTGCTGAGGCGTTGATGTCCAATTTGTAATGTCTAATAAAAGTGGAAATAGAGGTCCATGTGGCTGCTTTGCTTATCTCTTCTGGAGAAGCATCAGTCCTGGTTGCCCATGAGGTGGCCATGGCTCTAGTTGAATGAGCCTTGATTTTTAATGGTGGTTCTAATTTTGCTTCCATATAGGAAGTAAATATACATTGTCTGATCCACCTGGCCACAGACTGCTTAGATGCTGGCAACCCTTTCCTTTTTCCTAGGAACTGAATAAATAGGTTATCTGACCGTCTAAATTCCTGAGTTCTTTTTAAATAAACTGATATGCACCTAACCAGGTCTAAGGAATGGAGTCTTTTTTCTTTTTCCCCTTTAGGAGTAGAACAAAATGAAGGTAAGACAATTTCTTGATTCAAATGGAAGTCAGAAACTACTTTACCTCTGAAAGAAGGTTTCATCCTAAGGACTACCTTATCCTGATGAAAGATTAAATAAGGTGCCTTACACGAAAGGGACTGCAATTCATTAACCCTCCTAGCAGATGTTATAGCTGTTAAGAAAACAGTTTTCCAGGACAAATGCTTCAAAGAAATAAGTTGATTTAATACCGTATTTAAATCCCATGATGTGACAATCTCTCTAATTCTAGGTCTAGCTTTCTCTATTGCCTTTACAAATCTTTTCACCAAGTCATTCTCTGCCCAAAAAAAAAAACTGCTGATAAAGCTGCAATCTGAACCTTAAGGGAAGCAGGGCTTAATCTAAGGTCAAATCCATTCTGAAGAAATTCCAGAACGACTGGAGCAGTAACATGGTTTTTGGAAATATTATTTTTGATGCACCATTTTCTGAAGACCTTCCAGACCCTGTCATATACTTTGAATGTAGATTTTTTTCTTCCTGAGATAATAGTCTCAGCTACTTTAATAGAGAGTCCTCTCTTTTTTAGACTTTGCCGCTCAGCCTCCATGCTGTCAATCGGAAAAAACTGGGGCGAGGGTGACATATAGGTCCCTGTATTAACAGATCTTTTCTTTACGGTAATGGCCACGGCTTCTGAACCGACATGCTTACTAGTTCTGAGTACCAGGATCTCCTTGGCCATCTGGGAGCAATCAGAATGACCTCCGCTCTCTCTGACTTTATCTTTCTGATCACTTCCCTGATTAGAGGAATAGGAGGAAAAATGTAGGCCAGAGAGAACTTCCAAGAATGCCTTAAAGCATCCTGACTTAAGGCTCCCTTTGTCTTCCATCTGGAAAAAAACTTTCTGCATTTGCGGTTCTTTTGACTGGCCATTAGATCCACTACAGGAGTTCCCCATTTCTGAGCTATGCGCTGGAAGACTTCCTGATTGAGCTCCCATTCTCCTGGATGTATTCTGTTCCTGCTGAGATAATCTGCTTGGATGTTTCTTATTCCGGCTATGTGCGAGGCTGATATGGCTAACAGATTTCTTTCCGCCAGAACCAATATTTGTGCCAGTTCTCTGTTTAATCTTGCACTTTTTGTTCCTCCTTGATTTTTTTATATACATGACTGCCGTCATATTGTCCGTTCTGATGTGAACTGCCTTTCCTTTCAAATTCTTTAGGAGATGTTTTAAAGCATACCTGACTGCTCGGAGTTCTAACAGATTTATGTGTAGATCCTTTTCTGCTGTGGACCATGTTCCCTGTATAGACTTTTCTTTCCATATCGCTCCACATCCTAGATGGCTGGCATCTGTAGTTACGATTTCCCAATCTGGGTCTCTTAGATGAGTTCCTTTTTGTAAGTTTTCTCTTCTTGTCCACCATAGTAAGTCCTGACGAACTTCTTGTGGGAGACGTATTCTCTGAAAAAGATCCTGTTGACGTCTGTTCCAAAACTTTAGGAAGTATGCTTGAAGGTTTCTCGAATGAAATCTTGCCCAGGGAACTACCTGTATTGCTGATATCATTACTCCTATACATTTCATAAAAATGCGCACAATGTGACTTTTCTTCTTCCTGAAATTTTGAATCTTGTGTCTTATTTTGTGTATTCTTTCTTTTGAAAGAGTGATGATTTCCATTCTTGTATCTATCCTCATTCCCAGAAAGACTAGATCCTGAGAAGGTACCAACTGGCTTTTTTGTTTGTTGATGAGTCAGCCCAGACCTTGAAGATGCTTGACCACCCTGTCTGTATTTCTTATTGCCTGCTCTTTGGATAGGGATAGGGATATGAGTAACAGATCGTCCAAGTATGGAATAACAGAAATTCCTTCTTCCCTGATTGGTTCTAAGGCAGCGGCTAAAATTTTGGTGAAGACTCTTGGCGCTGTTGAAAGTCCGAAAGGAACTGCTGTGAACTGGAACTGTTGATGACCTACAGCAAACCTTAGGAATCTGCGATCCTGCTCTTTTACTGGTATGTGGTAATATGCATCTTGTAGATCCACTTTTGTGAGGAAACGGTTTGGCCAAATTGATCTTAGAATTGACTTCACTGATTCCATCTTGAAAGTCTTTCGAATCAGAAGGGAATTGAGATTCTTGAGGTCCAATATGGTCCTGTAAGAACCTGACGGCTTTGGTACTAAGAATAAAACTGATTAATTTCCTACAAATTTCTGACTTTGTGGAACTGGTTGAATCACCCTCTTTTCCAGTAGAGTCTGAATTTCCTGCATTAATATCTTCTTTTTTCTTTTGTTGACTGGTATTCTTGATGTTCTGAAATTGTTGATCTTCGGGGTCACTTTGAATGGTAGTGAATATCCTATCTCCAGAATTTTCCGAACCCAATTGTCCTCTGTTTTCCACCTGGATTGGAATAACTGCAGGCGACCCCCCACCTGCTCTGGAGATGGATCTCGCTGACCTTCAGAATTCCTTTTTGGATTGAGGTTTTCTGTTAAATTCTTTGCGGAAACCCGCTCTGGATGCCTGATTGGATGACTGTCTTCTCTGTTCAAATGTTTTTGACTGGTATCTTTTAGAGTCACGAAAAGAAAAAGACCTGTTCCTATATGAAGAAGACCTAGGAGGAGAGAATCTTCTTTTCTTTTCCTGAGGCAGAAAAGCACTTTTGCCTCCTGAAATTTTCTTAATGATTTCTTCAAGTTGTTCGCCAAATAACATACCTCCTTGGAATGGAAGGTTTACCAATTTGTTCTTGGAAGATCCGTCTGCTCCCCATGATTTAAGCCAGAGTGCTCTCCTAGCGGCCACTGACAGAGCTGATGCTTTAGCACCCAATTTAATAGAGTCCATAGAAGCATCACAGATGAAATTATTGGCTTCTTTAATAGTTGTTACTTCTTTAATCAGCTTTGATCTAGACGTACCTGAATCTATGTTCTCCTCTAAATTAGAAAGCCAAATTCTAATGGATCTAGTGACACAAGCCACTGCAGTAGAGATTTGTAAAATGCTGCCAATAATAGAAAACCGTCTCTTAAGAGCTGATTCAAGTCTTTTCTCCATAGGGTCCCTTAAGGACGAACCATCCTCTAAAGGAATAGTAGTATGTTTTGCCAATCTAGAAACAGCTGCATCTATTTTAGGGGGGGGTAACCCACTGATTAACCTTATCTGAGTCAAAAGGATATAAGGCTGAAAACTTCTTAGTAACCGAAGATCTTTTATCCACTTTCTGCCATTCAGATGTAATTATATCCGATACAGATTGGTGAATGGGAAAACAAGGTGTCACTTTTTTTATTACCCACAAAGGCTGTATCTATAATATCTAGCTCTTTTTTCTCATTTACTAATCCCAATGATTTCCTGACAGCACTAACAAAACTGTCAATCTTTTCTATAGAAAAAGCCCCTGAATCTTCCACTATTTCACCCTCTTCCTCTGAGGAGAAGTCAGAGAATTCTAAGCCGTTTCTGTCCTCATTGTCTGCTCTCTGGGAGGACGTACCCTCCCCTGGATCCTCATTTCTCTGTCTCTTTTTTGAAATGGTTGATTCTTGCATAGAAGTGAAGGTTTCCTGCATGGAAACCTTCATCCATGACAGAAATTCTTGAAACTGGTTAGGCATTTCCTGTAAAGCTACTTTTTGCAAACAGTCCTGACACAACTTTTTTATCACAATTTGCACAAACTTTTTTCTGGGACTTATCTTCTTTTGCGGGAGCTGCTTCCCCTTTATCCTTAGAAGCTGAAGCTTTTCCTGAAACATGCTAACTTAAAAACATAAATTTTAATAATATGCATTAAAAACTTTTTCCCTATAAGCTTCAAGAGTCCTACCTGAATGCTGTGTCCATTGCTGCTTATATCCAGTGTGCGGTTCATCTGTGGAACGCAAGCCCGCTCAGCCGTGAAAGCCATGTGCACTATAAAACTCACATCTTCCGATCTGTGCTTCTTGCTGCCAGTACTTCTTCCTGAATGCGACTCCAAGGAAGCTGGATGCTCTCTCTGCCTCACGGCCAGTTGCCCCGTGGAAGGAACCACTCTGCCTCCCTGCCCGCGGATTTGAACTCCCGGATCTGAGCTGCATCTGTGCCTGGCCTCTCCTACACCTACAGGTAAGCGGAGTAGGCCTCCGGCACTTCAGGCTTCTTCTTTTTTTTTTTTCTTCTACTACTGAGACGCGTACATGTCCCGCGTCTCAGTAGAAATACACCGCTCCCCTGCAGCAGTCCGGAATGGAGTCGGAGGCATTGCCTCCCATCCCCCAGCTGGCTAGGACCGGAAAAAACTGAGGACGGTGGGGGGAGTTAGCTATTTAAAATAATTGAGACGGTCCTACCAGCTGGAGGCAGGAAGTAATCCCACACATAAACGTGACGGGGAGTGCACAGAAGAAAAGCAGATTCCTTATTTATAAGTTTTTATGGCAGATACAAGGGGTCTGCAGCCTCAAAATCCTCTATTTCAAGGTGGATAACCCAACGTATAAAACTTGCCTACGCTGAAGCAGGAAGAGATCCTCCTAAGATCCTTAAGGCCCACTCTACCCGGGCTCTTGCTACATCCTGGGCTTCAAGGGCCTCTGCTTCACCTGAAGAGATTTGCAGAGCAGCAACATGGTGTTCAATATCCACCTTTACAAAACATTATCGGATTGATGTACAAGCCTCCTCAGAAGCCACGCTGCTAGTATATAATATAGTTTTGCTTTTGTAAGTCACAAGTTTCTGACTAAAAATCATATCCTTAAAAATTGACATTAGATCTGGTTTTGCATAAAGAAATACTCCAACCCCTTGTTTGGTTAATCCCATCTCTCAAACAAGATTTCCAGCCCTACAATGTGCATCATGCCACCAATTTTGTCATTTATCACCTACAAAGTTTCTTCCATTTTCAAAACAAAAAGAATCTATCAACTACACACCTTTCTATTATGTCTGACTTTAACACTGGTTTCCTTCTATTAACTATTAACACTTTCTAGTTCCATTTTTGGTTATACCCCTTCCATAATTTCCTAGTTTATATCTTCCCTAGCCTTCTAACCACTCTCCCCTAGTACAGCAGCAACCTTTCTATTTAGCTGCAATCGGTCACTTTGCATATTAAATGTTTCAGAGTTATGCCAAGAAAATCGTATTCCCATAAGTAAAAATGCCAAAATGATACTCAGCATTAACATATGTTGCAGCTATCTATGCCGCTGTGAGAGGCCACTGAGGCGGCAGTGGAGACAGAATAATGCGCCACACACCCTCCCCTCCTCATGTCCATGTGCTGGTGCCCGCTCCTCACAGCCAGTGACTGTGAGAGAATTAGAAGTAAGACTGCCCATATATAAGGAGAGTCTCAATTCTAATTCCCTCAGAGCGGAGATCGGCCCATGGACATGAGGAGGGGAGGGTGTGTGGTGCATTATTCTGTCTCTGCCACCTCCTCAGGGGTCTCACACAGCGGCGGAGACAGCTGCAACATATGTTAATGCGAAGTATCATTTTGGCATTTTTACTTATGGGAATACGATTTTCTTGGCATAACTTCAAAACATTTAATATGAATGGGGGCATTTATATTTTAACAACCTGGCAAATTACTGCATAATTTAACCCTTTGAGCTCCAAAGAGGTAAGCAACGCATTGCTTTGCAAAGCGTTTCGTACCCCTCTGGCACTCAAGGGATTAAACAATGTGTTAGTGTCCAGATATGTATGCTTTTGACTTATACGTGTTTTTTGGTTTTTACAGCAAGAAGACAGAAGATAAAAGAGAAGAAAGAAGGACAGAAGAGGACCAGGAAGCGGAGGACTCCGCTGGACATCATGAGTAATGGTAAATGTTACTTGTAATGCGATTTTTTTTTACTTAGTTGGGTTAACCCTATGAATGCCAGCAGGGTAATTATACCCCACTGGCACTCATAGGGTTAATTCTACTAACGTCTGACACATTTTTCATACTTTGGATGTGTTGATATGGGGTTTTGAGCCCCATATCAATACATCCACTGACGAGTTTTTTTTTTTGTAATCATTCAGGTTTCTGCGTTGGCTGTTCAAACACCCGATAAGGGACTCAAGTACAAAAAAAAAAAAAAAAAAAATAGGCCTTAACTTTCCTTGAGTCCCTTATCGGTTTTTCATGGCTAACGCTGAAATTTGAATTGATATTTACTGAGTTTTCATCATTTTCAATGGATGAATGAAAAAACCTTTTTTTTTTTGCCGGTATTTTTTCACAGCACAGACATTTGCATAGCTTACTATGCTGGAAATAATGCCATTGACAGAAAAAACAGCTGTCTCCAACATTTGGATCGAGCCCTAAGTTTCATGAGCTCCCTTTGCCTCAACTTGCTGGCACATGGTACTGGTATTATTTCATAAAACATTACCCTGGATATCAATGCCTTGTGCTTGCATCCTAGATGCCTAAAATCTGTTTCAGGGACCAGAATTGTGTGCAGCTCACTGCTTCCCAATGCATTAAACACCGTCTGGTCCTTAAGTGCAGAAAATAATTTTCCTCTAATGGTTATTGGAACCAGTATGTACAAAGTCAGCTAAATAATTTCCAACCACTCCCAATAACCTATCTGCACAATTTGCAAAATGTCAAACTCGAACACCCAGGAGACAGCATGTCAGCATTCACTGTCCTGACAAAAGATTACCCTGTCTACCCTCATAACAACATAGCACCCAATCGCCACCACCTGCCATGGTTTATGCCTCAGCAATAAGTCCTGACGTTTAGGACCAATACTATTAAAGTGGAACTTTCATCCGCTATAAAGTCGCCCTGCTATAATTAAGCAGGTAGCGACTAGCTTCTCAATATATATTTTACCTTTTAAAAGTAGCCCGATGTAAAGAAATTCATCATTGAAGGAGACCGGAACACAGGCTACAGTGCAGACTTGTCTGCACTCCTGAGCTGTCAGTCCCGGTCTCCACTGTGTAGACTGCACCATATGGTTACCGGAAGGGACTGACGGCACAGGCGTGCAGACTGCGCTAACCCGGTCATCAGTCTCCTTCAATTATGGGTTTCTTTACATCTGGCTACTTTGGAAAGGTAATATATATTTTGAGAAGCTAGTAGCTACCTGCTTAATTATAGCAGGGCTACTTTATAGTAGATGAAAGCTACGCTTTAAACATCCTCAGTCAGTCTTGCCAATAAGCTGTTATTGGTCAGTCGAGAACTGGCATCCATTTTCCCCTGAACTCCTCCCCTTTTTTCTGCTATCCAGCTACTTATCTGTTTCTCCTCAATTACCTCTCCATCCTCTCCATTGCTAAGCCCATATACTGCCTGCTCAGTGAGCTCCAAGCTTATGTCTAAATTGCCCATTATCATGTAGCTCTGTAGTAATTCTTTCAGACTCAGTATCTTCAGTTCCAAAATTATAGTATGCTCTAATTTACCACAAAGGAATGCCCCTTGAAATAATAACAACAAGTTTTCAAACATGTGGTAATATGTGCAGTTAATGAAGTTGTCAAACCTGTCACATTCATTCTTATAGTTAAATATCGCCAATATTAAAATACCCAATAACCTTGTTTGAATCCTCGTTTAAGCTATTAGTACTCAAATACAGTAAGATTAATAGTGCAAATCCAGTAAATTCACCTCTTCAATGTGGATAAAAAAGCAGTCAGATGAATTTACCAAGATTGTTCTTGTACATCTCAGACATATTGCAAATAACTCAAGGCTAGGAGTGTCATACCATTTGCATTTACGTGCCAATAAAAACACACAAGCAAATAATTTATATTATGATGCACTAAAAGCAATCAAACGGTTGTCAGGCTTTCACCCTACAAAACAGAAATGGTGTACATATAAGTGAAACATGCACATGCAGATTAAGCACACTTAGTAAAAGATAAAGTGAGAGGTCTCAACAGGAAGGAAAAGTGGGAAGAGTCTCCCCTCAAAAGAATACAATAAGATACTTACTGGGAATTAAGACAGACTCTAAACTGTTGTTCTGTTATAGAGTAGAGGTTAAGGTATTCATATTTGTACTTGACTGCACTAGACAATCACCAAATAATCTATGGAACTGCCAACTACAAGAAACCAAGGTAGATAGCTTAATTCTCCAATAAGCAATCATCTGTTACATCTGTTAACAACTGTTATAGGAATGTTGATCTGTATGACTGTAATTTGTCAATATGCTTGAAGAATGTGCAGACAACCCATGTGTTTGTGGTTGAGAGCCACAGACTTCTGCTTTGCACCAAGGAGGGTAGTTTTCTGACCTAATGAATGGCTGATAAAAAAACAGTTCTGTCCAGGCTTTGGAGCAAACTTAGTTAAGCATGAAGATAATTGCTGTTTAAAGCTTAACCCTTTGAGTGCCAGAGGGGTATGCAATGTGTTGACTACCTCTCTGGCACTCAAAGGGTTAAAATACACCATGGTTAAGAGTGGACCTGCCACCCTACAACAGTTGTTTTTAAAATAATCTAAACATACCCACTTGTACTATCCATTTATTTGCATTATAAATATTTTTTGTGGCGTTAACCTTTATTTGTTGGTGGTACTTTATTCAAATTTGTTTCTGCGCTGGGCAATAATATCAAACACTTCTAATGAATGACTCTAGGCAAACTCAACACACTGGAGGCATTTCTAATAGCAGAACAAAGGATAACTTTGACCCCTAACAGAAATCATTAGTATCCTGAAGGGGATCTGCATAAAAAGCCACAATGTGCCATCGAAACAAAGGTTACTTTCTTCAAAACTATTTTATCAAAAATGTCTAATATCACATTGGCATACTTTAATTCCTTGTAAAATAAACTAAAAACTTGTCTTAGGGTGACAGGGCTGCTTTAAAGGGATAGTAATATTTCACAATAAAAGCAGTTCCAATTAATCTTCATAGTATTTGGGTCATGGAGAGTGTTATTTCAATACTGTCAGAGCTGTAGTTTAATTCCAATTAAACTCTAAAGGCTGGATTCTATCACAGGTGCTAATTTTATCTCTGCTTTTATCTCCAGTTTCCCCCATGGACTTAAATAGGAAAATATTTGATAAAATGGGTGTTAACATTTAGCACCTGCAATAGAATCTAGCACTAAGTGGGTAAAAAAAAACAAACTCCTGACTCAAATGGCAGTGGGATATTTCCCTGAATCGACATCCTATTTGCTTTGAAACCAACTGTAAAAATTAGAAGTACTGTTCTGAAAACAAGTAAGTCTGCAAACACAGCATCCCGAAGCAAAGAATGCCATAACTTTATATATAAAAAAAACCCTCTTATTTTGGTTTTGTTTAAAGTGCCTTTCTGCTAGCTTTAATGGATAACCTCTTGTTTTTGGGCTCAGATCTTTTAGTAAATGGTTTCTTAGAAAGTTCTTTGTATTGAACACGAATAGAATTTGTAAATGGTGGTCATATCACCCATGGATGTCTCTTCTCTAATGTAAACAAACCCAGTTTGGCTAGTTTCTCTTTGTAACTCAGATCCTCCAATCCCTTTATCAGTTTTGTAGCATGTCACTGCACTTTTTACAGTTTAATAATCAATTCTTTTACCAGGTTTACTATGTTGCAGTGTCTCATTTGACAAGGGCTCATTTACAGATTGAAATGCAGTTTAATGTGCCTTGTCATATCCTTGTTAGCTTCTTTACAAGGTAATGTGGCTATTACCTATGTGCTCTAAACTCTATAGCTGGCTGTTCTGTCGAAGTTCACTGACCCAGGGTTTGACAAATCCCAGGCGCCAAGACATCATGGCAACTAAAAATTGGGACCTGATACCCAGAAACTTGCCCTGCATGTAGGGATCCCTCCCGATATGCCCCAACCCCTGACGATCAATGCGGCAACCAGGAAGGAGATCACCACCTTCGTCTTTCGTCTCTTCTTCAACTAGGCATTCTACAAGTTCTTGGGATGATTAGGAGGATTCTCAAAACCCACACGATGAGAGTAGATCTTGAAGAGGCTTCTATTCAACCCAGACATTCACGGAATGCTGGGTTGAAGAGGAGGAGATAGAGGAAGGTGGTGATCACTCTCCTGGTTGATGCATTTATCATCCGATCAATGCCAAGGGGGCATTAGGAGGGGTCCAGATGCCCCCCACGAGGTCTGATTTTTTTTTTTTGGTGGGGGACAGATTTCATACAAAAAAAAAAAAAATTATATAATATATATATACATATACACACATACATACACACACACACACACACACACACACACATACATACATACATACATACATACATACATATACACACAGTGGATATAAAAAGACTACACACCCCTGTTAAAATGCCAGGTTCTTGTGATGTTAAAGAATGAGACAAAGAAATCATGTCAGAACTTTTTCCACCTTTAATGTGACCTATAACGTGAACAATTCAATTGCAAAACAAGCTGTAATCTTAGAGGGGAAAAATAAAAAACTCACAATAACCTGGTTGCATAAGCATGCACACCCTTAAACTAATACTTTGTTGAAGTACCTTTTGATTTTATTACAGCAATCAAGTCTTTTTGGGTAGGAGTTTATTAGCATGGCACATCTTGACGTGGCAATATTTGCCCACTCTTCTTTGCAAAAGCACTCCAAATCTGTCAGATTGCGAGGACATCTCCTGTGCACAGCCCTCTTCAGATCACCCCACAGATGTTCAGTTGGATTCAGATCTGGGCTCTGGCTGGGCCATTCCACAACATTAATCATCTTCCACAAAAGCATGGCTTCACCAGATTTGGATGTGTGCTTTGGGTCGTGGTCGTGCTGAAAGGTTAACTTCTGCTTCATCTTTCTAACTAACGGACGCCCGAACATTTTGTGCCAGAATTGCCTGGTATTTGGAATTGTTCATAATTCTCTCCACCCTGACTAAGGCCCCAGTTTAAGCTGAGGAAAAACAGCCCCAAAGCATGATGCTGCCACCATCATGCTTCACTGTGGGTATGGTGTTCTTTGGGTGATGTGCAGTGTTGTTTTTGTGCCAAACATACTTTTGGAATTATGGCCAAAAAGTTCAACCTTGGTTTCATCAGACCATAACACATTTTCCCATGTGCTTTTGGGGGACTTGATGTTTGTTATTGCAAGCTTCAGCCGAGCTTGGATGTTTTTCTTTGTAAGAAAAGGCTTCCGTCTTGCCACCCTACTCCATAGCCCATTCATATGAAAAATACGGGAGATTGTTGTCACATGTAGCACACAGTCAGTACTTGCCAGGAATTTCTGCAGTTCCTGTAATGTTGCCTCTTGGAAGCCTCCCTGACCAATTTTCTTCTCATCAATTTTGGAGGGACGTCCAGTTCTTGGTAATGTCTCTGTTGTGCCATATTTTCTCCACTTTATGATGACTGTCTTCACTGTGTTCCATGGAATATCTAATGCTTTGGAAATTCTTTTGTATCCTTCTCCTGACTGATATCTTTCAACAATGAGATCCCTCAGATGCTTTGGAAGCTCTCTGCGGACCATGGCTTTTGCTCCGAGTTGCAACTAAGCAAATGTCAGGAAAATCCTACTAGAACGGCTGAACTTTGTGATTAATCAGTCACTTTAAATGATGGCAGGTGTGTAATGAATTCTATTTTACATGAGTTTGAATGGGAACACAGCCACATCCCCAGTTATAAGAAGGTGTGCACACTTATGCAACCAGGTTATTGTGTTTTTTTTTATTTTTCTCCCTTAACGATTTCAGTTTGTTTTGCAATTGAATTGTTCATGTTATAGGTCACATTAAAGGTGGAAAAAGTTCTGACATGATTTATCTTTGTCTCATTCATTAACATCAAAAGAACCAGGGGCATGTAGACTTTTTATATCCACTGTATATATAATATAAAAACATATCCCACTGTCCCTGCCTGGCAGTCATATTAACCTGGTTCCATTGGTATCACAAAGTCCCACATACAATAACTAACACCCCCAGCCTTGTTCCCTTGCCCAGGCAATGTGCATGGGGATCAGTGAGCAAGGGAACCAGGCTAGGGGTCTGACAGTGTCCATGGGGATTTGTGGCTACAAATGTGCAAGGGAACAAGGTTGGGGAGTATCTGATAGCCACAAATCCCCATGGATACTGCCTGCCCCCAGCCTTGTTCCCTTGCCCACTGGTAGCTAAAGATCCCCATGTACACTGTCTGACCCCAGCCCCCCCCTCCAGACTTGTTCCCTTGCCCATTGATAGCCACATGCACCGAGTGACCGAGTGACTCCTTAGCCTGGCTCCACTGCTCTGGTAGCCACAGATTCCCCCACAGACACTGTCTGAGCCCACATCCAGTTCCACTGGAAGCCACAGAAACACATTTTCCTCTGTGTCCAATCCACGGCTATGCTGAGATTCGGCTCCGCCCTCCAGCTGGTAGGACCAACAACTTTTCATTATTTAAGGTACTGCTGAGTGCTGCTTCCCCAGTTATTTGGTCCTACCACAGCTGGAG
This sequence comes from Rhinophrynus dorsalis, assembly GCA_037306005.1. Classification (NCBI taxonomy): domain Eukaryota; kingdom Metazoa; phylum Chordata; class Amphibia; order Anura; family Rhinophrynidae; genus Rhinophrynus; species Rhinophrynus dorsalis. The sequence goes on along the minus strand of CM074718.1, from coordinate 293,975,550 downwards.
GACGGAGGCAGGAGCCTCCGCCGTTTAAATGAGAAAATTCTTGCCTTTTTTATTTTGCTATTATGCGGTTAGCCATAAACGCTAACCACATTACCTGGATCTCAAACCCTGGAGGTATCCCGGGTCGCATGGGTCTGTTCTGGGTCCCGCCGCCATAACCAGTCGGCTCACTGTGCTCCGGACACGCCGCAGACGCGGGGAAGGCCAGCCCGCATGACGCCAGCATTCTATGCGCTTCAAACCGGAAGTTCGGCTGGATGCGTTCCAGCAATGGAACGCACGCGGCGATACACGCGCCTGAACGGCTGGAGCTCAGGGGGACTATAAGAAGAGAACCTGAGGACATGCAAGTCAAAAACTTCTCTCATATATATATATATATATATATATATATATATATATACTTATATACATTATACAGTTGTGCTGCATTATGTCTGGCAAAGATCCTAAAACAGAAAAAGTTAAGGGTACTGGGGAAATGGCTAAGGATGACAAGCCTGTCCCAAAATCCAAGTCTTGCATGGGGTGTGATGCTAAGATCTCAGCTTCTGATCCAGCCAAGTTGTGCCCTGACTGCCTTAAGAAGGTTGCTGGAGAATCTGTTCCACCTCAATTCTAGGATTTTCTTGGATGGATGCGCACATCCATGCAAGAAACTTTTTCTTACATGCAAGAATCCGCCAAAAAGTTCCAGCGGACCCTAGACGCTGATGAAGGCCCTTCTAGACGTCAGGTGGAGGATGAAGAGGAAGACAGCTTGATTGAATTAGAATCAGCTATGTCATCTGCTGAAGAGGGTGAAATTACTGAGGACACCGGTAATTTCAGCATGGATAAGATTGACGGTCTCATTAAATCCATGAGGAAAACTCTGGGCCTATCTGAAATTCAGAAGGATTTAAATGTCATGGATGCAGCATTTATAGGATACAAGAAGTCTGCCCCACAAATTCCAGTTCATAGCTCCATTCAGGATATTATCAAGAATGAATGGAAGCAAGGGGATAAAAGATCCGCAATGTCCAGACGTTTCCAACGTATGTATCCTTTTGCGGAGGAAGATGTAGCTACATGGATTAATTCCCCTAAGGTGGACGCAGCTGTAACGCAGATTTCACGGAGAACTACTATACTCTTGGAAGACGGAACCACTTTGAGAGACCCAATGGAGAAAAGGGCAGACAACGCATTGAAGAAGCAGTTCTCTACAATAGGCCATAACTTAAAATCTGCTACAGCCATGGCCTGTGTATTTAGAGTATTACGGCTATGGCTAACGGAGTTTGAAGAGAAAATTGATTCTTCGGTGTCAAGATCTCGGCTGTTAAAGGAAATAGCCTCCATTAAAGATGCGGTCAATTATTCATGCGACGCCTCCTTGGATAACATTAGGCTCATGGCAAAATCATCAGCTTTGTCCATCACAGCCAGAAGAGCTCTTTGGATAAAAGCCTGGGAGGCAGACGCATCATCTAAGAATAGATTAGTCTCCTTGCCCTTTACGGGGTTAAAGTTGTTCGGCGATCAATTAGAAGAGATCATCAAAAAATCCTCAGGAGGGAAGAGTCCATTTCTGCCTCAGGAAAAGCGTTCCCGGGCATCTTCTCCTAGGTCCACCAGGTTTAGGCGTCAGTCCTTTCGAGAAGCCTGAAGATATCGTCCTGGATCATCCTATGAGCAGAGGAAGAGATCGGGTCAGAATCAGCGCACTGGAGCCCGCAAGGACTTCCAACGAAAGTCTTCTTTCCAGCAAACCTCACAATGAAGCCAGCAGAACCCTATCTCCAGCTCCGGTAGGGGGCAGACTGGAGTTCTTTTTAGACAGCTGGAGCAAGATCAACCCAGACAAATGGGTGAAGCAGTCACTGGAGATAGGGTATGCGCTGGAATTTCAGACTGTCCCTCAATTTACTCAATTCCAGACTTCAAAAATTCGGAGAAGAGTCATGTTATCAAGAATGAAGTTAGCTATTGCGGGCCTCCTGCAGGACAGAGTTATAGAGAAGGTTCCTCAGAATCAACACTTCAGACGAGTTTATTCCAATCTTTTTTATGTCTGCAAGCCTTCTGGGGATCTTCGATTAATACTAAACCTGAAGAAGGTAAATGCTTTTCTCAGGACCAGGACTTTCAGGATGGAAACAATCCAATCAGCTCTAAAGTTGATTCAACCCTTCTCCTTTATGACTCGCATAGATCTCAGGGATGCTTATTACCACATACCTGTAAGGGAGGTACATCGTCGATTCCTGAGATTTCACATTCTCGGAGAACATTACCAATACAGAGTTCTTCCTTTCGGCCTGGCTACAGCACCAAGAGTCTTCACAAAGATCCTGGCTGTAGCTCTAGCAGCATTAAGGAGACAGGGTGTTCGAGTTATACCATACCTAGACGATCTTCTGATAATAGCAGACAGCATACAACAGTCAGCTGGAAATACAAGAATTTGCTTAAAGTTACTGCAAGAACTAGGTTGGATCATAAACTTAGACAAAAGTCATCTGGAACCAACCCAGTCCTTAAAGTTTCTGGGGGTCATCATCAACACAAGAGACTCTCTGGTGACACTTTCAGAAGAAAGACAGCAGAAAATTCTTCTAGCAGTAAGAAGGTTTCAAAAATCAAGAGTCAGAACAGCACAAGAGTTTGCTCACCTAATTGGAAACTTCACCTCTGCCCAAAACATAGTGCCATGGGCAAGGGCTCACGGGAGGCTGACTCAATACAATTTTCTGAAGTTCCAGAAAAAGGATCCATCAGATTTTCAGAAGAAAATTCCAGTCCTTCCCTCCACCAAAAGAGAGCTGCTATGGTGGAGCAGACCAGTTCACCTACAACAGGGAACATCCCTCAAGGAAACAACCTGGGAGATAATAACAACAGATGCCAGCACTGTAGGCTGGGGAGGAGTATGGAACCAGAGATCAGTCCAGGGCATCTGGTCTCCAAAGGAATCCAGACTTCACATAAATATCTTGGAGCTCCTAGCAGTCTGGAAAACTTTAAGGAGTTTCCAGAATCATCTGTTACAGACAGCAGTATTAGTCAGATCAGACAACACTACAGCCGTAAGTTATCTCCCGAACCAGGGAGGCACAAGGAATGTGGAACTCAATCATCTAGCCCTGAGGATTTTCTCATGGGCAGAAACGCATCTAAAAGCTCTAAAGGCCACTTATCTCTCAGGCACAAAGAATCTTCAAGCAGACTTTCTCAGCAGACATCAGATTCTAACAGGAGAATGGTCACTAAAGAAACAGATCTTCAGACACATCATATCAGTCCTGGGGAAGCCTGTGATAGACCTCATGGCCACGTCCAGGAATACTCAGTGCAAAAGATTCCTATCCTGGTGGAAGGATCATCAAGCAGAAGCTCAGGATGCCTTCCAAACAAGATGGACATATCCACTAGCCTACGTGTTTCCTCCCATTCCACTCATCAAGGAAGTCATAAGAAAGATCAGAGAGGATCAAGCAAGGGTCATTCTAATTGCCCCAGACTGGCCAAGAAAGCTCTGGTATGCAGATCTGATACAATTATCGGTCCAGACGCCTCTAAAGCTACCAGACATTCCAGATCTGTTGTCCCAGGGCCCGATATGGCATCCGGATCCAGCTTTCTTGAACCTAGCGGCTTGGAAGCTGAACGGAGCTCTCTAAGAAATAAGGGTTTATCTGAGGAAGTAATCAACACCATACTATCAGGAAGAAAGCCTTCTTCCTCATGGATTTATTATAGGATCTGGAATACTTTTCACAGCTGGTGCAGTTCCAGAAGATTGGATAGAGATAGTATCCTACCCCATACTATTCTAGAATTCCTTCAACAAGGTTTCAGCAAGGACCTGAAGCCTGCATCCCTTAAAGTGCAGCTGTCAGCACTCTCAGCTATTTTGGCCTGTCCTTTTGCCGATATGTACCTCATCAAGAGGTATATGTCAGCAATATCAAAGAACAAGCCTACAATTAGGGAGATTATCCCTCCTTGGGACCTCAATACTGTTCTTCAACAGATCTGTGCCCACCCTTATTTTGAGCCTTTGGATTCAGTTTCCCTAAAACATCTTACTCTCAAGACAGTGTTTCTCACGGCAATTACATCTGCCAGAAGGGTAGGGGAACTACAGGCTCTTCTCTGTAAATCTCCTTTCTTAGTGTTTCACCAAGACAAAGTAGTCTTGAGACCCAGAGCCTCCTTTAGATCCAAGGTAGTATCTAGCTTCCATCTTAGTCAGGAGATCTCTCTTCCTTCCTTTCCTCCTGATCCAGACAATTGCTTGGATAAAAGACTGAAGAATTTAGATTTATGCAGATGTCTACAGGTTTACCTCCTCAGAGCAAAGGATTTTCGCAAGTCAGATTCATTATTTGTTCACTTTGCGGGAAAATTCAAGGGTTCGGCTGCCTCAAAGGCATCCATCGCCCGATGGATCAGGGACTGCATTGCTTTAGCTTATCAATCAGCTAACCTGGATCCACCTTCTAGAATTAAGGCTCACTCTACCAGGGCAGTTGCCTCTTCCTGGGCCCTGAAGGCTGTGGCTACACCAGAAGAAATCTGTAAAGCAGCTACATTATAAACTGGACATTCAGGCATCTCAAGATGCTAGCTTTGGCAGAAAAGTGCTGCTTGCAGCCAATCCTGCTCAATAATTATTCCCTCCCTGAGGATACTGCTTTGGTAAGTCTCAGCATAGCCGTGGATTGGACACAGAGGAAAAGGTGAAATTTACTCACCAATATTTTTATTTCCTCTGTGTCCTTCCACGGCAACCCTCCCTTTGCATGATTGATAATGTATTGTATCGTTCCACTTACAGATACTTGTATATATATATATTAATCTCTTATTACTCTTACTAACCTACTCCTCGTTCCAGCTTTGACAAATGTATAACTGGGGAAGCAGCACTCAGCAGTACCTTAAATAATGAAAAGTTGTTGGTCCTACCAGCTGGAGGGCGGAGCCGAATCTCAGCATTGCCGTGGAAGGACACAGAGGAAATAAAAATATCGGTGAGTAAATTTCACCTTTTTCTTTGAAAGTCCAGCTTTGTTACATTTGTAGCGAAAGAAACACACACAAACACACACAAACACACACACTCTTCTCTCTGCTTTTCCAGCCTTCTTCCACTAGGACCTGAGGGAAGGTTCTCCTCTGTTGCAGAGTCTGGCTTCTAAATTTTTGATCTGGCTCGCAGAGTCAAACCAAAACTTGTCAAGCCTAGATAGGTAGATAGATAGAGCTATGGCATAATGGCTGAAAGCCCAGCCATTTATACTGCTGATAGACAGCACATGGGAACTTAAGGGGTTAGAGAGAGCAGAGTGATGTGAAATATATTGCTTAGCAATGTGTTGTACATTCCTCTGGTCCTAAAAGTGATTAAATACATTAATGCATTTTCCTTCTTCAGTTAGAAATATCTACAAGCAGACACAATGTCTGCATCCGTGGCCATGACATCCAGGACTGATTGAAGAGGCTATCTACTGAACAAAGACACAATGGCAAAACTAATAGGAGTCATGTGGATTTTCTGGCCATAATAAGGTAATTGAAGGGTTTTTATTAGGAGATGCCTCTCTTTTAAAAGGGATAGTATTGCAGTGTATTGATAAACATTAATTTTGTAGGCATTCAAAAAAGGTGAAATTTACTCACCGATATTTGTTTTTCCTCTGTGTCCTTTCATGGCAATACTGGGTTTTATCTCCTCCTCTCAGCTGGTAGGACCAATAAACTTTTTCTTTTAAAGCTCTGCTCCACCCTATCTCCTCAGTTTTACTTTTCACCAAGCTGGAACGACAAAGGAGGTTAGGTCTGTGTAAACTTTTCAAAATTTCCAATACAGTATACACAAGGAACGATACCAAATACCATGGGTGCCATGGAAGAACACAGAGGAAAAACAAATATAAGTTAGCAAATTTCAACTTTTCCTCTGTGTCCAATCCATGGCAATACTCGGACTTACCAGAGCAGTATCCCCTAGGGTGGGGACAATAATCCAGTAAGCTATGGGACAGGAGAGGCTGCTTGTAGCACCTTCCTGCCGAAACTTGCATCCTTGGATGCCTGGAGGTCCAGTCTGTAGTGTCTTATGAAAGTGGAGACCGAGGACCAAGTGGCCGCCTTGCAAATTTCCTCAGGAGTGGCCACCGCCTTGAGGGCCCAGGAAGTAGCTATGGCCCTGGTGGAGTGTGCCTTCATTCCTGCCGGAGGTTCTCTGTCTGCAGACTGGTATGCTAAATGAATGCAGTCTCTTATCAAACGGGCTATAGAGGCTTTAGATGCAGCTGAGCCCTTAAATTTTCCACAAAAGTGGACAAACAAAGAGTCTGACTTATGAAAGGATTCCGTTCTTTTAAGACAGATGGACAGGCATCTATGCAGATCCAAGTTAAACAATCGTTTATCTGATTCCTGAAGATCTGATCCAAAGGAGGGAAGAACTATTTCCTGACTTAGATGGAAACTGGGAACAACCTTGGATCAAAATGATAATTTTGGTCGCATTACTACCTTATCTTTATGAAAAACTGTGAAAGGAGGCATACAAAGTAAGGCTCGGAGTTCACTAACTCTCCTGGCTGAAGTGACGGCCGTTAAAAGTACTGTCTTTAGAGTAAGATGTTTTAGAGAAATATCATAAAGTGGTTCAAAGAAAGGATGTGCACACAATTGTTGTAAGACTAAATTGAGATCCAAAGGGGGAATGATTTCCCTAATACCGGGTCTAATTTTGGAAATGGATGCCACATACCTTTTTACTAAATGTTTGTCCGCAAAGGGAGTTGCCAGGAAATCCGAAATGGCTGACAAGTGTACCTTTAAAGATGCTGGCTTCAGGCCTTTCTGGAAGCCGTCTTGCAGAAACTCAAAGATACGATTCTGTGTTAAATGATGTCTATTATAATTTCTATCTCAGGAGGTCTGATTCTTGTGGAAGCATCATGCGTGGTTTGACGGATAATCAGGTTAGATCTGCGTACCACAGCTTTCGAGGCCAGTCTGGAGCGATCAAGTTTACACTGGCCTGATCTTGTCGAATCTTCCCGATTACTTCCGCTATTAAAGGAAGTGGAGGGAAGAAATAGGGTAGATGAAAATTTCATTTTATTTGAAGTGCATCTTGGCCCAGGGCTTGTGGTGTCTTCCAACGGGACAGGAATTTCCTGCATTTTGTGTTGTCCGGTGTGGCTATGAGGTCTATGACCGGTGTCCCCAGTACTGATGTTACTTTTTGAAATACACTTTCTTTTAGGGACCATTCTCCCGGATCTATTCTGTACCGGCTGAGGAAGTCTGCCTGGCAATTCTGTAGTCCTGAATAGTAGGTTGCCCTGATCGTCAGTAGATGCTTTTCCCCCCAGGAGAAGAACTGAAGAGCCACTTGGTTGAGAGTCTTGCTTCTTGTTCTGCCCTGGTTTAGAATATAACTTACAGCTGTCATGTTGTCTGACCTGATGAGTATAGATTTGTTCTTTAGGTAGCTTAGCAGCTTCTTCAAGGCCTTCCATACAGCTAATAGCTCTAAAATGTTGATATGTAGACTGGTCTCCTCCTTTGACCAGGTTCCCTGTACCGATATTTGATTCCATATGCCTCCCCATCCAGTCTTGCTGACGTCTGTTGTCACAATTTCCCAGACTGGTACCTGCAAAGGTCTGCCCTTCTTGATATTCTGAGGCTTGCACCACCATGTTAGTTCTTTCCTGGTGGAGGGAAACACCGGGATTCTGAGACTGGTGTTGAAAGGATGTTTCCTCTGAAATTCCAGATAATTTGCCTGTGTGAGTCTGCCGTGGAACTTGGCCCATGGTACTATTTGCTGAGCTGAGGTCAAGTTGCCCAGAATCTGAGAGAATGCTTCTGATGTGTGAATCTTTTTCCTTCTGAAGTTTTTGACTCTTTCCAGAAGTCTGTCTTGCCTTTCCTGAGATAGAGTGGCCAGAGATCTTTTGGTGTCTATGTTGACTCCTAGGAAGATTAAGGACTGAACCGGAATGAGTTGGCTTTTCGTGATGTTGATGATCCAACCCAACCGTGATAGAAGATCTAGACAGATATGAGCGGCTGTCTCTGATGCCTCCTGAGAGTCTGATATGAGGAGAACGTCATCTAGATACGGAGCTACACGAATTCCCTGTGTTCTCTGTTCCGCCATTGCTATGGCCAGCACTTCTGTAAATACCCTGGGTGCCAATGCTAACCCGAAGGGTAGAACCCTGTATTGGTAATGACTACCCCCTATATGAAATCTGAGATATTTGCGATGAGATTCCTTTATCGGGATATGATAATAAGCATCCCTGAGATCTATCCGTGTCAGGTATGCTTTGGGATGAATTAGTTTCAGTGTGGATAAAATTGTTTCCATTTTAAAATGTCTGATCCTGAGATGAGTTTAGCTTCTTCAAATCTAGGATGAGACGCAGATCTCCTGAAGGTTTGGAAACAGCAAAAAGCATTGAATAAATCCCTATGAACTCTTGCTGAGGTGGTACTTTCTCTATTACCCTCTGAAGAAGCAGGTTCTGGACAGTTGTCTTCATTCTTATAGCTAGACTCTTGTTTCTGATGAATGATTTCTGGAAATAATGACCTGTTGGGACAGTCTGAAACTCCAGTGTATACTCTCTCTCTATGATTTCTGTAACCCACCTGTCCAGGTGAATTTTCTTCCATTTGTTGATGAAGCATCCCAATCTGCCCCCTACTAGGATGAGACATAGGGTTTGGAGATCTTCATTGCTGAAATCCCTGTTTATGCTGAAACTCTTTGCGAGGTCCAGCGCGTGAGGGTTGGGAGCGTAGTCTTTCTTCTGGTCATACGAAGTTCCAGGTCTATATCTGCGTGCTTCCTGAAAGGACTGTCTCCTGAATTTTGTCAATCTAGGTGGTGAGTTTTTCTGACGCCTGTCCTGTGGTAGAAAAGCACTTTTACTGCCGGATGATCTCTTAATTATCTCCTTCAGCTGATCATCAAATAATCTGGATCCCATGAAAGGTAGTGAGACTAGACGATTTTTGGAGGAGGGATCCGCATCCCAAGCCTTGATCCAAAGTGCTCTTCGTGCTGTGACCGATAAGGCTGAAGATCTTGCCATAAGTCTTATGTTGTCTAAGGATGCGTCGCATGGAAAATTAACCACATCCTTAATTGCTGCCAGATCTTTGATAAGACGGGATCTGGACACTGAAGAGTCAATCTTTTCCTCAAATTCATTAAGCCAGATGCGCAGGGTACGGAATATACAAGCCATAGAGGTAGCAGCCTTTAGGTTATGACCTATGGTGGCATACTGCTTCTTTACGGCACTATCAGCTCTTTCGTTCATCGGGTCTCTAAGAGTGGTGCCATCCTCTTATAACAAAGTGGTTCTGCGTGAAATTTGAGCCACTGCGGAATCAACCTTCGGTGGTGAGGACCAAGCCAACACCTCATCTTCTGAAAATGGGTACATTTGCTGGAATCTTCTGGTCATGGATGAACGCCTATCACCCTGTTTCCATTCCGTCTGAACTATATCCTGAATTGAACTGTGGACTGGAAATTGAGGAGATATCTTTTTGTAGCCAATGAAAGCAGCATCCATAACATTTAGGTCCTTCTGGACTTCTGAAAGCCCTAGGGATTCTCTCATGGATCTAATAAGACCTTCCACTTTATCCACACTAAAATTACCTACGTCTTTAGTTAGTTCACCCTCTTCAGCTGAAGACAAGGCTGAATCAACATCTATGACACACTTGTCCTCTTCTTCCAATGTACCTCTGGATGTTCCTTCCTCTGGATCAGTAGGTCTAGGCCTTTTCCTGGCAGATTCCTGCAAAGAGGAAAAGGTCTCCTGCATTGAGGACCGCATCCAGCCTAAAAAATCCTGGAACTGGGCAGGTATATCAGGTCCAGCAGCTTTCCTGAGACATTCTGGGCATAATTTGGATACTTCTGATATTTGAATCAAATCCTGCACAGCTTTTGAATTTATCTTCTTTATCTTCTTTGGAGGACTCAGCTACAGACTTTGGCTTGTCAGATTTTGATTCCTTGGGAGTAGACATAATAGTGCCTTTCCCAAGCCTAAATATACAGCCCTGCAAAACCTCTGCTATACATACAAGATCTGAGCAAATAGAGAAGTAAAATTAGAGTAAACTCACATTTGCAGACCTCAGCAGCACGCTTCCTTATGTGCTCCATCGTTCAGACGCCCGTTTGAGCCTTGCGTTTCACCAGTGGAACGAACGCCGCTTCACATCTGGTTCGCAACTTCCTGTTTCTTACAGCTTATACGGAATGCTGAAGCAGGCGTCTATAACACTGTGAGGCTGCCGGGGAAGGTTGACAGCGCACTGGGAACCGCTCAAAGTCACCCAGGAGAGAGCAGATACCTTTAAAATATCTTCTTGCAGCGAGATTAAAACCGCTGGCTTTTTCATTGTGGCAAATGCGGTTGGAGTTTAAGGCCAAGTGCATGGGAAAACGAGGGAGAAAAAAAATTTTTAAAGGAAAGAAGAGAGGCTACTGCCTCCGTCCTCCAGCTGGTAGGACCAAACAAACTGAGGAGGAAGGGTGCAGCAGAGCTTTATAAGAAAAAGTTTATTGGTCCTACCAGCTGAGAGGAGGAGATAAAACCCAGTATTGCCATGGATTGGACACAGAAGAAATAAAACTTAATGACCCCAGTCCCATCTCTCAAACCTTTATGGTTGGAGAGATATTCGGGACCAAAGTTCCCCCCTCCCCTTCCCCTGACATCAGCGCTCTAGCTGACTGCAGGAGAATACGGTCCCTAGGCAAGTGGAGGCTCTTATGTAGAGACACTTTATAAATTGCAAGTGGAGGCTCTTCAGCAGAGTCGAGATTGTGTTACTGAACAAGAAATCCTTCACTGAAACGGTCTACAAAGTGTGCCTGGTTTGCAAGCACACTTTGCAGACTGTTCCAGTTAAGGATTTCTTGTTCAATAACGCAATCTCGGCTCTGCTGAAGAGCCTCCTACAGTCTCGGGACCAGATTCCGCTGCTTTCAGCTATATTGCCGACATCAGGGGAAGGGGAGGAGGGGGGAACTTTGGTCTCGAATATCTCTCAAACCATAAAGATTTGAGAGATGGGACTGGGGGCATTAAGTTTTATTTTTGAATGCCTACAAAATCAATGTTTATCAGTCCATGGCAATACTAACCCTTTAAGCTTTCAGAGTTCCTTCTGCCTCCCTGTATGTAGCATGTCACTGGTAGCAGTTCAGGAAATACTAACTTGGAGGTTTTTGTTTATTAAACTATAAATGTTTCCTTTCAAGTTTAAAGGGTCAGTAATGTCTAGATTAAAGTACTTCTCTGTGTCTTCTTTATATTAAAATTAAGATATTCCACTATATGCAAGTCCTTACTTTTGTGTACTTCAATAGTTATGAAGAGTTAAAGATCCCCCACCCGCCATTTTCTGGCATGTCACCAGAAGCTGCAGGCTGATCCGGACAGCTCCAGCGAGGGACAAACTTCAGTAAGCAAAGGGGGGTAGGATTTCCTTATACTTACTTACTGAAGTTTGTCCCTCGATGCAGCAGTCGAATCGCACAACCAAATCTGAATTTTGGTGGGAGGAGGCCAGAAGGGGTGGGCGGAGGATCTTTATCTCTCATGCAGTCATACCTTGAGGTCGAAGTGTGCAATGCTCTTGTGGTGCAGATAATGGACTCCATCCAGGATCTGTTTCAAGAACATGGTGGCCTCCTCCTCACTCAAACTCTCCTTTTGTGCCAGGAAGTCAAACAGCTCCCCCCCAGACACAAGTTCAAGTATCAGCACCACATCAGTGCGGTTCTCAAACACATCATGAAGGGTGATGATGTTTGGATGCTGGATCTCCCGCAAGATATCCACCTCCCTCTCAATCTCCTCTCGGCTCACCCCACGCCGGCTAGAAGATAGTCGACGCTTCTTGATGAATTTAGCTGCATACTCCACACCAGTACAACGCTCCCGACACTTCCGCACAATGGCAAACTGACCACTGGAAAAAGGGAAGTAAAAGATATGAGATGTGGTTAAAGAGATTTAGGTTTGGATGGGAGCAATTACACATAGGGTTGAGGCCAGAATCGGTTTGGAGAATGATCATTAAAATGTGTGAATAGGACAGACATGGAAAAGTGGTAGATGTGGAGTTATATACATGTAAGAATGGGTGATAAAATCCCAGAAGCAGGGAGTCAAAACTCCTAAAAAGTTACTGCTGGCTACTATATTTTTAAAGTATTTTATATAAATCCCTTCACTGGCTCCTAAAACTCCCAGCTGGCTTCTAAATATGTTATATTTTTCCACCCCATGTGAAACACATTAGAGGTTTACAACATAGAATGTTACAAAACTCACAAAACATTTCAAATGGCCAAAAGAGTGACTCTTGTTTTGGGTGGTGTTGCTAGCAGAGTGGCTAGTGGGCAGGTCATTACACAGAATTTTTTTTCGTTTTTTTTCAGGACCTACTGAAAGCTATGTAATTGAGTAAATGATTTAGAGCAAGACCAAAGTGATTTATTTACACAAACTAATGTGTAAACATGTGAAGATGCCAGCCATCTCTTTTTATTAGCATAGATGTATCTGCTTGCTCTAATCCAGAGGTTCTACAGTCGGTCCACAAGGAACCTTAAATGCTACAATTTAGCAAGCTCACAGCCTAAGCGCCAGCAGGGCATCTCCCCTGTCTTTCTGGTACAAATGGCACCAATTTAGAGACTAAATAAACATTCAATTGGAGCATATCATATAATAGGTGACATAACTTTCCCACCCTGAGAATTTGGTCCTTCATATTGAGATCTGGTTCAAACCCTGAGCGTTTCTAATCTGTAAGCAGCTATTATGGCTGTAGGGCAGGAAACCCATGAAATTGCTGTGTGGGACTCTATCTGCATTTCTATCAGGTGGTCTGACTGACTGCTGCTGGGTGCCACAGATGAAAGCAGTGCCCAGAGTTGCTGCAGACTACCAATGAGCAGATTTTAACCACTGGACCTGTCTCTGGTAGGCTAGATGGCTTGATACCTGACTGGACTAGAGTTAGATACTCACTGGTAGCCGAAGAGAAACCAGTAGCTCCTAAGTTACTTGTTGGGAACCCTTGGTATAGAAGAACATAGTCATAACAGGGTTTTGACCCTGAGACTCAGAGTTTTTATCCAAATCTCAGGGTGAAGGGCCAAATTCTCAGGATGAGAGAGTACAGCATCACCTACTATATGATTAGCCCTAAATAAATGTTTCTTTAGTGTTTAAACTGGTGTAATTTGTACCAGAAATACATGGGGGGAGATCCTGCTTGTGTTGTTTAGGCAGTGAGATCTCTAAATTGTAGCATGTAAAAGGTTCTTTGTGGAAAGACTGGAGCAACTCTGGGATAGAGGTAATCTATGTAAATCCTAGCAGTAGAAATAGTACCCAGCAGTGCAATATGAGTACTGTTGGGTGCCATTCAGCATACCTCCCAAGTGTCCCTCTTTGAGACCCAAATCCATCTGTCCCTCTTTACCATCCTGGTGTCCCTCTTTTTTCAGAGATCAGACTGCATGGTGTGTACATAAGTGTTTCACAATGCTCCACAGCAATAAAGCTCACGTTAATGTTTGTTTATACGTCAATATATCATTTAATCTGTGTAAATAAGTTTAAAAAGTTTTAAAGTTTAAACAAATAACGTGAGTTTTATTGCTGTGGACATATGTCATACACTTATATCACACAGTCCAATTTCCTAAAAAGAGAGATGCTATGGTGGTAAAGAGACAGAGAGATTTTGGTCTCAAAAAGGGACACCTGAGAGATATAACTATCCCCTATGGGCTCATCAAAAGAATATAAGCTCTTGGTCATATAAAATATGAACAGAAAGGTTATTGCTTTTAGGACTGAGCTCTAAATTTCCTGGAACTGACCAAAAGCAATAAGAATGTGAATTATAGCATGGGATGGGTGGAATACATTGCAATAGCCAAAGTAAACTGTGAGAGAAAATTAAGTTATTATAAATAAATGGACACACAATTTCTCCTAGGGAATCAATATTTTTGTGTCTCCCCAAGATGTGAGTGGTAAAGTGTGAAGTACATACATACACACGCACACTTTTTCCCAGTTAAAAAAGAGCTAATTGGATCTGTAATGACTCGGAAAATAAATTCTGAAACTGTAGATATACATGAGAACACCGATATCGATGTATGTTAAATATAGATGTGGGTTCAGTCACCTTCCAAGCTCCTCTCCCATCTCGTAGAAATCCTCCACATTCTGCTGGCGAAATCCATTCATTTTGCTGGTGTTGCCCACTCTCGCCCCCTTCGCAGCGTCTACTTCTGTTGTTACGCTTAACCGCAGTTTGCACTATTTCCGGACTCTCGAAATCTGAATACCAAAGACCTGACGTCCTCCACACCCAAGTGCCAGCTGATTAGTGGAAGAGATAGGTAATAGCCCTGTCTCTCAGTGATTGGTGTAAGCAAGCATCACTCACTTGAATAACTTACCGCGGGGCGGAGTTGGGAGAGCAGGGGTGACGTCAACATTGTTAGGCGGATGTGGGGACTGGGTATGAGATAGGAGTAACTTATAAATTAGCTCATAAATGAGTGGTTTATATTACCATTTATAGACCACGAAGTTAGACATTCAGAGAATGTAAAAAAAAAAGTGTAATACATTAATGTGGTCGACAGTAATCCACTGGGAGGTTTAGCTCGCAAAAATGTTCAGTAAAAATGGTTTTACTCAACTGGTTTTCACCCTCCGAACATTTAGTTGTACACAGACCGACAATATATAAAGACTAGCGTCAAAGCGTTTCAATACTTGCTGTACTTTTCATCATGAGCAAAAGAAAATATTATTTTGACCCTACGAACAATTATTTTATACACAGATCAACAATTAAAATATATGAAGACTAGTATCAACGCATTTCAAGGCCTGCTGTGCTTTTCATCATGAGCAAGAAATGGGCAAAAGCCTTGTATGCCTGGAAAATGTATATATTTATATATACTAGAAAAAGTAGCACAGCGTTGCCTGTGCAGGCAAAGGGGGGAGGGGAGAGAGACAGAAGCGTAACACAAAATGCAGGGGCCCCCCTGCAACCTGTAATATGGGGCCCCTGAGACCTGCCCCAATTATGCCCCACCCCAAATAAACCCCACCCCAATTATGCTCCACCCTAATATTCCCTACCATAGCAATAAATAACAATACAAAGAAAAGTTAGAAAGATCCAGATTGAGACGAGTTTCCCAAATATTAGCTTTATTAGGTAATCCAGGCGTTCCATAGCATAAAATAAAAGGAATGGGGAACTAGCACATGGCCTAGATCTGCAAATTAGTCTCCTGAGGTGGGATAAAGAGGGGGAGAAAGAGACAAGAGGGTGGACAGAGGCAAAAGAGGGAGATCAAGAGGGGAAGAGACAAAAGGGGGAGGGCTTAAGAGTTAAAAAGGGGGTGTCAAAAAGGGGAGAAAGTGGCAAGAGTGGGAGAAAGAGGTATATAGATACACCTGACTGCTGTATGATGGACTTCTACCTAGGTAAGTGCTTCAGTTACACACAGTAATTGTATAGATACACCTGACTGCTGTATGATGGACTCCTACCTAGGTAAGTGCTTATGTTACACACAGTAATTATATACATACACCTGACTGCTATATGATGGACTCCTACCTAGGTAAGTACTTCTGTTACACACAGTAATTATATAGATACACATGACTGCTGTATGATGGACTCCCAACTAGGTAAGTACTTCTGTTACACAGTAATTATATAGATACACCTGACTGCTGTATGATGGACTCCTACCTAGGTAAGTGCTTCTGTTACACACAGTAATTATATAGATACACCTGACTGCTGTATGATGGACTCCCACCTAGGCAGGGGAGGGCTGGCAATGTTTAGCCTGGGGGGCAAGTACAATCAAGTGGCCCATTTCTACTATCTCTCCAGCCCACCATCCAAGCCAATCTCTAGGGATACATTGCAAATAGATTACAGGAGGGTTAAAACTTTTTTAACTATCTAATGAAACTGTTTTCTTTGTAAAACAGTTAAAGGGTTAGTAATGTCCTGTGATGAAAATTGTATGTTAAATTCATAATGATCAGTGGAGTTTATTGTTAGTATTATTTTTTCTCAGAGTTCAATAATTGTGAAGATATTACCTCTCAATGTTTCCTGGCAAAGGAAGCCCGATCGCCATATTTAAAAATCCCCTGATACAGCGTGTGCTTGTGTACTTGCTTTCCTTGAAGTGCGCTCACATGAAATACCAGATGGGAGGAGGTAATTCGCACTTTCACTGCTTGCTACGTCACTCAAGGCTCCAGACTGAGCGGATGAGTTTAATGTAGCCTGCTATGATTTTCGTGCCTCTGCAGGATCCTTCGTGTCGGCCGACACGATTTCAGATCCAACAGACTTACAGGCACTTTGACGAAAAGGGGCGGGAGGGGAAGAATTCAAGATTGATTTGCAGCCAAAAGCTAGATGTACAGACATTGCGAACAGCGGTATGTGTATTAAAAAAATGTAATGAGTGAAACTAGCACACTTTTTTATTAGACATTACTAACACTTTAAAAACACTTCATATATATATATATTTTTTTTTTTTTTACCCCAAATAATTATACACATAAAGATAAGCATATCCATACTAGTATTATTAGTAATAAGTCCAGAGTTATTGATGAATCCAACTCATTCTGAGACGGTCAGATAGGCATCTTGCTGTAGAGGCATCTGTGCTCCTCTGCCATCAGTCCCTTCCTGTACCTTAAGGTACAATGAATGCAATGCCCCATAGAGGAGACTGGGAAGGACAGTGCAAGTGTGCAGATGTCTCTTTGGCAAGATGTCTGCTCTGATGCCTGCCTGTCCATCTCAGTTGGATTTGAAAATAATGCTGGATTTATTCCAAATTATACTAGTATGGATATGCTTATCATTATGTGCATATTTATTTGTGGGGGTAACTTTAATATGGGTGATAGTTCACTTTAACCCTTTGAGTGCCAGAGAGGTATCCAACACATTTCCTTGCAATGAGTGGGATATCTTTCTGGCACGCAAATGCTTAATGACTGCAATAATGTATAGTCTGTTGCTGCTTTTCTGTTTACATTTGTTTTCTGCAGTGCAAGAGTTAAAATGGACCTGCTTGGCACATATGCCATCAGATCTACTCTCTTCTTTAACCCCATGAGTGACAGAAAGGAGAACCATGCATCTCAGAGTGTTGCAACACTTTAAACCTTTGAGTGCCAAAATAGTATCTAACACATTGCAAAGCAATGCATTGTATAACCATCTGACAATCAAAGGGTTACACCTCCTAACCCAATGCAGCTTTATACAGTGAGTACAGAGAATTATGAGTACAGAGAATTATGCCATAATATATCTGCTTTAAAGCACTTTTACATTTCTAACTTCACTCTAATTTATTCTGATAAGGCTGCACTGAGGTGGGAAATGTAAACGTGCTACAAAGCAGACAGTGATTTAGATAGATGTCGGAGGTTACAAGGATAGTCAGAAACTCTCCGTTCTAACCCAATAGTGGTAAAGACAGAAGCACACAGCATTGCAGAAATATGCCTGTTGTAGGCAGTGGCAAAACACAAAATGCTGGGGCCCTCCTGCAAATTCTGATATGGAAGCCTCTATCCCCATCCTGAAATTAGGCTCTTCCCACACCTTTACACCTCATCCACACAATAACAACATTAATAAAACATCATACAACAGCACCTACAACCAATATTATACAAAGAAAAAAGATGAAGGAAGAAAGGAGACAGAGGGGAGGTCAGGGAGTGAGAAGATGGAAGGGTTGAGGGAAGATGACTATGAGTGGAAGGAATAAGATAGAGGGATGAAGCAGAGAGGAATAAAGATCTTGAGGGAGATAAAGGAAGAAGCTGGATGGAGGGAGGGAGGAAGAAGAGGGAGGGAAAGAGTGAAGAACAAGATGAAAGGAAGAGGAGACAAACTGGAGTGAGGAAGTAAGCTGAAGGGAGGAAGAAGAAGGAGAGGGAGACTTTGGATGTGTAGGGGGAAGAAGAGAGAAGATGGAGGGATGAAGATGATGGCGGGATGAACAACATGTAGGGGGAGGAAAGCAGAAGGTGGATAGAAAAGTGTGAATGAAGGAGAAAGGTGAAGGGATGGAAGAAGGAAGGTGACAGAAGAATGAAGTGAGACGGGGAGGGAGGAAGGAATAAGCTATAGGGAGGGAAGGAGCAAGAAGTTGGAGTAAGAAGTAAATGAAAGGGAAAATATGGAAAGAGGGGAAAATAGGCATTTTTTACAATAATAAAAAGTATATGTGAACTTGCTACTGAAGTTATTAGGATTGTTTATACTCAATGTTGCTTCTGTATATAATGATCCCATGCTGCCTGTGCTAGTTGGTGCTCTGGGACCCCACAATCACAGTATAGTAAGAGAGTGAGTGAGAATCAAATTTAAAAAAGTCTCTTGTAAGAGAGTAGGCACTCCAGAGCTCCTGTTATCTACTGTATAAAGTGATGCATTACACTCAGGGGCACATTTTCATACGCATATTTATATATGTTGGCAATCACACATGGACATTTACCTACAGGCACATGTTTATACACATTGCAATAAAAGGTGTCTATGCTGCAGTTCCTGCAGTTTACTACTGTGAAATCAGTAGGACATTTCTGTTCTACTTTACATGACACATAATAGGGGGAGAAGAAAGAGATATGGGACACCAGTCATACACACAGTTCAAAGTGAACAGAGCAGGTGTGAATAACCATGGCTCTTCAGCTCTTGTTTGACTGTAATTCTATCATCTCCAAACAGCAAATGGACAGCAGAGGATGATGTTAATTGTACTCAATCAAAATCTGGAGAGCCATTTGTTTAACAAACACATACACACACACTCTCTCTCTCAAACACACACACACACTATTTTTTTTCTCACTGTAACACCACTCATACTTTCACATCCAGTACAGCTTTTCTTTTCCTGCCCCATCTTGTCCTGTCTACAAACACCCACAGTCAGTTGCTCAGCTGTATCCATATATCAGTGCAGAGGTGCAAGGAAAGGAAAGGAAACAGTCCAGTATAGTCAGTATTCTTCTCCCTGGCTGGCTGTTTTGCTGCTCTATCATGTTGCTGCAAACCAGTGAAGTTTGCTGGTAAAGTGCAGCCCTTATTTGTCACTATTTTGGATTGGGTTCCATAGCACCCCCTTGTGGCTGCCTCCCCAGTGCAATTACTGTTTTGCTTTACATACCATATGGGTGGGAAATGGGGGAACCCCTGTAGTGCCAGCAGTGGTCAGAAGATCACAGAACAAGATGAACAGGCAGAGCAGGATCATTAAATGAGCATCATCACATTCAGTGGACCCATCCAGCTAAGGTAAAAACATCACTTTGATTTTTTATTTTAAATAAATGACAATTTTCCCTTCCAAACACCACTGCATATGCCTAACATTAGAGGGGGTATTTTTGATGCAGGGGCCCACCAGTATCAGAAGGCTGTAGGAGAGTCTGGATGTAGTATTTACTGAAACAGAGTGCACTCTGATTCCTGTCACTGTACCCTAAGGTTGGGATCAGACTCACTTTGTCCATTTCACTTCCACATAGATACAGGGGCCAGAGAGCTCCCTGTAACATAAGGGACTGGTAATATCATGCCACTAGTCATGTCTAGTTGCAAGGTATGCACATTTCTAGCACCCTCATCTTGCATTCTAGGAAGTGTCTACTTTGCCTGGCTGTCAGGGGAGATCCTGTGATCGCCCTCAACTAATGGTCACTCAGCCTACAGGGAGATCCATGAGATGGTTTACTTACTGGACCAAACGACAGGTTTGGAGGTTCCAGCTGGTCTCAGAATCATCCACTCGGCAGTGAGCAATGTAACATGCTACTCTTCCTGACTCTGCACGTGGGTCCTCATTATCCAATGAAACACTGCAATGCTGCCCCCTAGAGGCAGTGGCTGGTGTTTCATGGATGTCTATATTGGCACAGAACAGTAAAACTTCCTGTACGCTGTCTTTTACCGGAACGGCTCCTTTCCAGAGTGGCTCGCTTAACCCCTGGCAGCACTTTGTTTCATAATAGCACAAGTCTGGTCCTGAGTTGCTAATGAACCCTTTGAGTGCCAGAGGGGTATGCAGTTCATTGCGTTGCACAAACCTCTGGCATTCAAAGGGTTAAACTGTCCAAATTGCAGCCTCAAGGCACCGGCCCACAAGTGTGATTGGTCCAGCGGCCCAGGGGGCAGTTGCCCCCCTGCCCCCTGGGCCAGTCCGCCCCTGCACCTAGGTAAGTGCTTCTGTTACACACAGTAATTATATAGATACACCTGCCTGCTGTATGATGGACTCCTGCCTAGGTAAGTACTTCTGTTACACACAGTAATTATATAGATACACCTGACTGCTGTATGATGGACTCCCACCTAGGTAAGTGCTTCTGTTATACACAGTGATTATATAGATACACCTGACTGCTGTGTGATGGACTCCTACCTAGGTAAGCCCTTCTGTTACACACAGTGATTATATAGATACGCCTGACTGCTGTGTGATGGACTCCTACCTAGGTAAGTGCTTCTGTTACACACAGTAAATATATAAATACACCTGTCTGCTGTATGATGGACTCCTACCTAGGTAAGTGCTTCTGTTACACACAGTAAATATATAAATACACCTGACTGCTGTATGATGGACTCCTGCCTAGGTAAGTACTTCTGTTACACACAGTAATTATATAGATACACCTGACTGCTGTATGATGGACTCCCACCTAGGTAAGTGCTTCTGTTATACACAGTGATTATATAGATACACCTGACTGCTGTGTGATGGACTCCTACCTAGGTAAGCCCTTCTGTTACACACAGTGATTATATAGATACGCCTGACTGCTGTGTGATGGACTCCTACCTAGGTAAGTGCTTCTGTTACACACAGTAAATATATAAATACACCTGTCTGCTGTATGATGGACTCCTACCTAGGTAAGTGCTTCTGTTACACACAGTAAATATATAAATACACCTGACTGCTGTATGATGGACTCCTACCTAGGTAAGTACTTATGTTACACACAGTAATTATACAGATACACCTGACTGCTGTATGATGGACTCCTACCTAGACAAGTGCTTCTGTTACACACAGTAAATATATAAATACACCTGTCTGCTGTATGATGGACTCCTACCTAGGTAAGTACTTCTGTTACACACAGTAAATATATAAATACACCTGACTGCTGTGTGATGGACTCCTACCTAGGCAAGTGCTTCTGTTACAGTGATTATATAGATACACCTGACTGTGGTATCAAGGACAAATGTCCATCCTTTTAAACAGACTGAGACACAATTTAACCCTTTCAGTGCCAGAGGTATCCAAAGCTTTGCAATACAAAGCAGGGACAAGAGGGAGGATAAAGAGGCAAGAGGTGGTATAAAGCAGGGACAAGAAGGAGGCTAAAGAGGCAAAAGTGAGAGAGAAAATGGGATAAAGAGAGAAGAAAGGAGAGAGAGAAAGAGACAAGAGTGGGATAAAGAGGGGCAAGTGTGACAGAGGCATGAATGGACTAAAGAGAAAGAAGTAAGGAGTGGAAAAAGAAAAGTGGGGAGAGAAAGATAAAGGTGCAAGGGGCAAAATAGTTATGAATTGAATAAAGAGAAAAAAGCAAGGTGGAGAAAGTATTTCTCTTGATCCTTGCTCTTGCCTCTTTCTCCTACTATTGCCCCCTTGCCTCTTGATCCCCTTATTCCATCCTTTTCTCCCCCTCTTGATCCCCTTTTACCTCTTTCTCCCACTCTTGGCATTTTCTCCCCTTTTTGACACCCCCTTTTTAACTCTTAAGCCCCCCCTTTTGCCTCTTCCCCTCTTGATCTCCCTCTTTTGCCTCTGTCCACCCTCTTGTCTCTTTCTCCCCCTCTTTATCCCACCTTTTGCCTCTTTCTCCCCCTCATGATCCCCCCTTTTTCTTCTCCCTCGCTTGACCTCCCCCCTTTCTCTCTCTCTCTCTCTCTCTTCTGTCTCTTCCTCCCCCCTCTTGACTCTCCCCCTTTTGACTCTTGATCCCAATTTTGGCATCTTGACTTTCCCCCTCGACTCTTGACCCCCCCCCTTTTGCTTCTCTTTCCCCTCTTGGTCTCTTACTCCCCTCTTGACCCGCCCTTTTGCCTATTTCTTACCCTCTTGATCATCCTTGTGCCTCTTGACTCTCCACCTCTTTACCCCCTCTTGATCCCCCATTTTTATCTTTCTCCCTCACTTAGCTCCTGATTTACCCCTTTTGTTTTTCAACTCTTTTAATCCCCCCTTTTGCCTCTTCACCCCCCCTTGTTGGCTCTTTCTCCCCCTCTTCACCCCCCCTTGTTGGCTCTCTCACCCACTTGCCTCTTTCTCCCCCTCTTCACCCCCCTTGTTGGCTCTCTCACCCACTTGCCTCTTTCTCCCCCTCTTCACCCCCCTTATTGGCTCTTTCTCACCCTCTTCATCCCCCCTTTTTGTCTTTCCCACCCACTTGACTCTTAATTCCCCCTTTTGCCTCTTTCTCCCCCCTCTTGATCACCTGTTTGCCTCTTGACCCCCCTTTGCCTCTCTCTCTCCACCTCTTGATACCCCATTTTTGTCTCTCCCCCACTTAGCACTTGATTTACCCCCTTTTGCCTTTCTCCCCTCTTGACTCAATCCCCCATTTTGCCTTTTTCTCCCCCCTCTTGATCACCAATTTGCCTCTTGACTCTCCACCTCTTCACCCCCCCTTTGTCTCTCTCTCTCTCCCCCCCTCTTGATACCCCATTTTTGTCTCTCCCCCACTTACCACTTGATTTACCCCCTTTTGCCTTTCTCCCCTCTTGACCCCCCTTTTGCTTCTTTTCCCCTCTTGACTCTTATCCCCCCCTTTTTGCCTCTCCAGCTCCCCTTGTTGACTCTCTCACCCACCTGCCTCTTTCTCTCCCTCTTCATCCCCCTTTTTTGTCTCTTTCTTACCCATTTGCCTCTTGATTCCCCCTTTTGCCTCTTTCTGCCCTCTTGACTCTTAATCCCCCCTTTTGCCTCTCTCCCCCTCTTGATCACCTGTTTCCCTCTTGACCCCCATTTGCCTCTCTCTCTCTCCCCCTCGTTACCCCATTTTTCGTCTTTCTCCCCCAACTTAGCACTTGATTTACCCCCTTTTGCCTCTTTCATCTCTCTTGATCGCCCCTGTTTCCTCAAGTCTTCCACTCAAGTCTTAATCCCCCCTTTTGTTGCTCAATGCCTTCTTGATTTCCCCCTTTTGCCTCTTTCAGTCCTTGTTGACCCCCCTCTTTATTCTTTCTCCCCATCTTGACCCCCTCCATTTTCCCCTCTTGCCTCTGTCTGTGAGGAGGGAAGGTGCTGGCGAAGTCCTGTCCTCTTCTCAGCACTGCCGTCTCTCTGCCACCACTGCTCACATAGATGACAGCCAGCCAGGACCATCTGACAAGCGGCGACACAGAAGTGGTGCATACTGGAGGTTTCTTCTTCTTTCTGGGCGCCACTTTCAAACTTGTTTTGGATACAGTGCAACTGTGCAAGTTTCAAAGTGGCGCCCAGACAAATGAAGAAAACCCCCAGCATGCGTCCGCGTCGCTGCGTGTCACGTGTCCCCGGATGAGTCACTGTGTATCTTAGTTCCGGCTGCTGACTTCCAAGTCCATTTTTTTGCCCCCTCCTCCGGCGAGGCTACTGCTTATAGGTAGACACATTCTGGAGGCCCCCATGAGTTCAGTGGGGCCTCTAATACAAGCGATTATGGCTGGGCATAACTTTTTTTGGGGCCCCTGAGCCTGGCAGGGCCACAAATATTATATATGGCAAAAAAAATTCTGGGGGCCCCTGAATCTGGCGGGGCCCCCTCGCACTGCAGGGGCTGCGGGGGCCTCCGCTACGCCTTTGGAGAGAGATTATAAGGAAACGTCAGCATCACTTAAGCATTTTGTAGCCCTGTTTATAGTGGTTTTTGCACATTAGGAACTGGTGTTACTGAAAACATACTGTACATGTTGCTCTTCCAAAAACAGAAGTGGGCAGACTTAGGGCTCGATTTAAAGGCAGCCGTTAACCAAAAAAATCACTAACGGGTGCGTTAAGTGTCATGTTGCAATTCAAAGATCCGTCTAAACAACAGCTAACGGCATTTGCACAATTCCTACGGCTGATACACTTACGTGCATTCAGACGCATGGAACAACATACCCCTGAGCTATTCAAAGGCTTGCGGTACTGATAACGGCTGAAAAAAAGACACACCTAACGGCTAAAAGTTAAGACCCACTTCTCACACACGTTAGACACTTAACGGCCAAAACTAAACACCCGTTACAGAGGAAAACACACAAAAGGCTTACCGCACAACCATGTAAATGGGAAAATTAACCCGTGCAATGCCAAAACAACACAAAAACATGCACACACAACACAAATCACTACACACAAAACAACAACCAACACCACAGGAACAATGACACACAAAAAAACAACAACACAACATGGCACGGAACAATGGGGGTCATCACACAAAGCGGACCCTGCAAATACAAGCTCACCTGGGAAACATCAACACGCGACCTGCACCCCACAACTGCACGGCCGCAAATGGCACACACAGAACAAGCACAACACACCACATCTTATAACACACACACACCTGCAAACACTTACCTGGACACAAACAACTCACCATTGGTCAGCACTCACCTCATCACCACACCTACACAACGCCCTAGCAAGTACTTAAAGGGACAACTCAACACACTCACTTGTGGCTTGTTTTCCACTCAGGGAGGGAGAGAGAGAGATAGACAGAGAGAGAGAGAGAGAGAGAGACAGATAGATAGAGACAGATAGAGAAAGCAAACAGTATGTTGGGTTACATATTGTTGCGAAGACTGCGTAGAAGGCGTGCAAGGGAGAGAGCTAGGGAACATCAGCAAACCCCAAGCACGCCTCATCAACAGCCTTCACCTGTTGCAAGTGAGGAGGCTCTGGCTCACCAGCCACACAGGAGTCCATCCCCACCTGGAGGGCACAGGATGTATAGACGACCACCAAGGCCCAGGGTATACCGCCCAAGGGTCACACTCTTTGGAATGGCTGATGACGAGGTCATTGATCGCTACAGGTTGAGGCCTGACAGCATCATTGCCTTGTATGAGGTCATCAAGGAGCAGGTGGATCCCATCTACATCCACAACCATGCCCTAACTGGCCTGCAGAAACTACTCTGTGCCATACACTTCATGGCAAGCGGGGCCTTCCAGTCCACTGAGGGTTACGCATCTGGCATGTCACAGGCCACATTCTCCAGAGTGCTGGCCCAGGTCCTGCCAGCCCTCAAAATCAAGGCCAGTACCCATATACATTTTCCCACCACCGACATGGACTGGATACACGTCAAGCAGGCCTTTTACGCAAAGGGAGGCATGCCCAGGGTCATGGGTGCTATAGATTGCACCCATGTCCGGATTAAGGCCCCAGCACGTGACGCACAGATATTCATCAACAGGAAGAACTTCCACTCCATCAACGTGCAGATGGTGTGTGACAGCAACATGAGGATCATGAATGTCTGTGCAAAATATCCTGGCAGCACACATGATGCATACATTCTACAAAACTCCTCAGTCCACAGAGATTTTGAGAATGGAACCTTTACAGGGGGATGGCTACTGGGTGAGTTCACAAAACAAAATCACACCACATACACAGGCGTACACACCACTCAGCTCAGCATGCACCTGACCCACAGCTACTACGTCCACCACACAAAACATCATTCACACAACATGTGCTCCCTGTTTCACCATGTCACTCACATTACACAGGTGATGCTGGCTATGGATGCAAGTCCTGGCTACTGACCCCTCTGGCCAATCCCCAAACACATGCCCAGGAAAGCTACAACCAGGCTCATGCCAGAACCAGGAATGCTATTGAGCGGACATTTGGGCTCCTCAAGTCAAGATTCCGATGTCTGGACCACTCTGGGGGAGCACTGCAGTATGCACCGGCTAAGGTGTGTGACATCATTGTGGCGTGCGCAATACTGCACAATATCGCAGTGGACACCAGGCTGCTGGAGCACATCCCGGACCCCCCCATACAGGAAGTGCCCATGGACATCGGGCATGTGGAGGAGACCATGAGAGGGGCACAGATCAGAGACAGGCTCATCACGGAATACTTCACCTGTGAGTATAACACAGGCATGCAAACAATCCATGCAAGTCCCCCAGCAGTCCTGTGACACTAACCACACTGCACATTTTGTTCTGTCTCACCCCACAGGAACAGTGACACAGCACTGCACTGGCAGTGGACGTGGAAAATTGTGTGTGGACTCAACAACCATCCTCCATTCCACTCTCCACGTTGACATACAGACCCCAAGGATATCACGCACACCCCCAGGAGAAACAAGGTACAACATATTACCCATGTTCATCACCTTACACGGCTTGATTGACAGCAACTAACTGGATATGCCATGATTAGAGCCTGAACAACCATGCTAGCCCAGTAGTGAAAGAGTATTATCTAATGATTTGCATGAGAAGGGACATCAGACTCAATATGACACCTGTACTGTGCTACAGCTGAGAAGAGCAGCACAGGGGTGGATGTACAGTGGTATGGGCACACAATGTAGAGGTCATGAGACGTAGATCAGATTACCACGGACTCCATGCAGACCTGTGAGTGTGCAGACGTATGTGCCCCTGACATGAATACACACATCAACAAATGTGTCCTAACAGTTCCATGGAACAAATGACATTGGGCTGCCACTGTCACTTTCACAGTGGCAGCACAATGTCATTACTTCCATGGAGCTCTCAGAACACTTGTTAATGTGTGTATACATGTCAGGGGCACATATCCCTAGGACTGATGCACATGTCCTTAGTTCCCCACAGAATTGGTTACAGATGAGTACACAACACATTGTCAAGCAATGGTTTGTGCACTCACCTGTAACTGTGAAAACTGAGGGGATGAAAAAGACTAAATTGTTGTTGCTTGATGATCAGTTCAGGTCTACTGCTCCAAATCCTGTCCTCTTGTCCCGCAGGCATCCGTAACATGATCCATCCTTGAACTGAAGATCTTCCATGTGACTGGATTGATGTCTTGACAACACCTTCATGAAGATCACCCCTTGCTGTTTATGGTGATGTTGTTGGTGATGCAAAGTTTGACCTGAGGTTCACACAAACCTCTACTGGAACATTCTCATAGAGACACAGAAAACACTAATTCTTGAGTGTTTTAACCTGTACAGTCAGGATGCTCAGCTACAGAGTTGTCAAACCTCATGGACAACACATGAGCAGGGCAGCAGTGTTACTCAAGTATTACAATTTAGTTTCAAAGTACATTTAGTGTTCTCATACAGGTGTTCAATGCATATAGGCAATACACACAGAAAACACATGTACATTCTAATGTACTTTGAGACACAATAAAGATGAACCATCACCATTCTATCTGTGTCTGTAGGAGGATATATTTGAGAACACATATGTCAATGTGTTACCACACCCAGGGTAGAGTATGCCCCATACATGGAAAGGCAACACCCACATCACAGGAGTCCACCACTTGTTTGCCAGTGACTGGACTCTGTGATGTATCCATGCAAACAGATGATGGTGGCAGTGATGCACCAATGTGTTGTGGGAGTGATGAAGAGGTGATACAGGGGACATACTTCCACAGTGAATACCTGTCCACACTATCTGTATTGCTCAGTATAATCCATGTTCTGAGATTTTGCTCCACTTTGACATATCTCAGTACATGGGCTAACGAACAACCAGACTAAATGGACATGTGTTATCACTGGTGAAGTCTGTTACACCCTTAGGGAAACAGCAACTCAACTTACAGGAGACCCCAATGCTCAGCCCAGGATATCAATGTGTGTGCTACACGTTGAAATCCTAGGTTAAAAACATTGGCTTCTTCAGTAAGTCAGTTGCACAATGAGTGTGTGAATCCAAGACAACATGGATACATGTCCCATTTATCTATCCTGCTTATAATGTCCCTGCTAAATCACAGAGCTGTTTGTCTGGTTATCCCATTAACCCACTGAGTGCAAGAGTGGTCCCCAACGCATTTCTTGACAATGCGTTGTCTACCACTCTGGCACTCAAAGGGTTAAACACAGCACATGATGTAGACAAATGTTCAGTGTTGTACAATTTGTTGTGCTAAGGGGTATGTTTTGTTGTTCAAATTCAACACACAACACCGCCATATAACACAGTGGTGTAATATGGCTCCAGGGATGTATTACAAGTTGAATTTGTACAACGGTGTGTGTGTGAACCCATGTTGTAGCATCCCACTAACATTTCACATAGGCAGAGGTTGTGTTCACTGCATTGTATGGCAATGCATTGGAGACAACCCTGCCACCCAATCCATAACTGAAGACACAACAGATCAGACTGGAATTAAAAAAAAAATGTTTTCTTTATTGAGGGGAAACTTAACAGGTTGGGCCTTTCATTTTTTCTTCTTTGGGTGGGGGGCCTTAGCCTGGGTGCCAGAGGTGGATGCCCTTGTGGATCTCCTGGTAACCCTCTGCCCCCTAGGTGTTGCTTCAGGGGTAACACTAGAGGGGGTGGTGGTTGCAGTAGACCCCTCAGTGGAACGCAAGTTCTCCCTCTCCATCCTCAGGTTCTCCCTGCGGTTTATCTCCCTCAGCTCCACAAGGACCTGTGTTAACATGTCCATCACACCAGTCCTGAGCTGCTGGAGTAGTGTATTCCCCCTGGACACCTCCGACTCCAAACCTTGGATCCTGCTCTCCAATTGGACAATGTTCCTCCTGGATTGCCTCCTGCTCCTGGTGATATTGCTGTCAGTACTCCTGCTCGAGCCGAGTAGTCTCCTCTGAAGGGCCATACACTCCGCCTCCATCCCTGTGAGGCGTGCAGTGCTGGAGGTGGATGTGCCCGGTGTCCCTGGTGCTGCTGTTTCTTCCTCTGCTGCTGAGGGTGCTGTTTCTTCCTCTGCTGCTGAGGGTGCTGTTTCCTCCTCTGCTGCTGAGGGTGCTGTTTCCTCCTCTGCTGGAGGTGCTGTTTCCTCTGCTGCTGGAGGTGCTGTTTCCTCTGCTGCTGGAGGTGCTGTTTCCTCTGCTGCTGGAGGTGCTGTTTCCTCTGCTGCTGGAGGTGCTGTATCCTCTGCTGCTGCTGAGGGTGCTGTGGCTGCTGTTGGAGTGGCTGGTGCAGATGATGGGCATATGCCCACCACATCAAGTGATGCAGAGCTGCCCAGAGATGTGTGTGCTGGTGGAGGTGTGAATATGTCCCTGGGTAGGGGGCGCTGGGGCTCACCAATCAGGCCCAGGTGTGTGTAGTCCAGTGGCCAAGGGTCATATGGTGGCCACTGATAGGTGGTGGGACCCCACCTTGGATCATACCTTGGGGCATGCTGTGGAGCCATCCAGGAGGGTGGGTTGATCTGGGAGGCATATGGCCCATATTGGGTGTTGGCCACTGTCCCTGGCAGCCATTGCCTCCCTGGCGGTGGTGGTGCTGCTGATGGAGGGTAGTAGCTGGTGGAGGTGGATGGATGTGTCCACCTCTCCTCCTGTGGCATCCAGCCACTGTACTGGGGAGGTGCAGCTGGAAAGGGTGGTGCAGCCTGTGGTGGTGCAGCTGGAAGGGGTGGTGCAGCCTGTGGTGGTGCAGCTGGAAAGGGTGGTGCAGCCTGTGGTGGTGCAGCTGGAAGGGGTGGTGCAGCCTGTGGTGGTGCAGCTGGAAGGGGTGGTGCAGCCTGTGGTGGTGCAGCTGGAAGGGGTGGTGCAGCCTGGGGTGGTGCAGTAGGTGGTGATGCAGCCTGTGTTGGAGGGGATGGTGATGGTGGGTAAGGTGACCACCGGCTGGTCCCCTCCTCTGTGTCCTCCTCACTGGGGGGTGACATAGCCTCCTCCACTGTCTCCTGCTGGGCTTGACGGCCATAAGCTGTGTGGAGGAAGAAGATGTTGTGATTAGTGACCTTAGCCATATGTTTGTGGAGACAATTCTGCTTTGATATGTGTTGAAGAAAAATATATGTGTTTGTGTTAATCCCCCTGGGTAAACAAGGGTACTCCCACTGCTGAAAGGTGTTTGAGTTATTATGGGTGAAGGTTTCATTTTGAGGTGCAATATCACAGTGGCCAGAAATAGTACAGTGGGGCTGTTGCTACACCCTCCCATGTAGATATCTGGTCCCTGTACCAGAGCTGTCCATATGATTGTGTAGTAACAGCACCACTGTACAATATCAGGCCACTAGGATATTGCCCCTGACATATCCATGTCTGAGCTGTGATACCTTTTGCATCAACACACCTTTCAGCAGTACGAATACCATTGTTTAACTCGGGGGGGGGGGGGGGATCCAACAACATATATTTGTCTTCACAACTTGTAGGGATGGCTATCCCTCCAGGGGGGTGGCAAAGGTTAAGTCCACCTTGATGTCAGATTGTAGACATTGTGGGAACAGATGTTGTTCTCTGTTAGTCCTATCCCTCCTACCCTCATGGTTGTTCAGATAATGCTCTATGTGACGGATGTAGATTTCAGTCATTTGTCTACACGAGGGATTTTCAGCAGAGACAAAATCAACCCATTTAGAGAACAATACTTAATTGGAATGGTGTACAGGGTGTGCATGATTTACAAGCACACTCTGTGGACCATTCCAAAGAGGTATTTCTCTCTATATGTTGTGACTTTGGCTCTGCTGAAGAGCCTCCGTGTGGTCAAATGATGGATATCTTCACCTGTCACATGGAGCAATATCTGTATAACCATGAGTGTTGGAGGGATGGGACTTAGATCAAGACACATCTGTTAACGATGGCAATGATATGACATCATGATGACATTACCCATTGCTATCCCATTACAGTGACACACAAGTAGAAATGGTGATATATGTATGTGGATATGTACCCTTCATATGGATGGAGTAATATCCTTCCAAGATGTGATGCCAGAGAGCATTTCATTAGGTGTGATTGCCTTACTGGCTATATATGTGCACCCATCCAACAAGACATTGTATTGATATGATGGATATGAACATACCTCGTATATCCCATCTACGTAGGGTGTGATATACTATGTATGTGTATTTGGATGGTAGCAATGTAGGTTGATATGTGATGGGTGCACATATCTGGCCAGTAAGGCAATCACATCCAGTGAAGTGATCTCTGTGTTCACATCATGTTGGAACATATTTAGTAACATTTGAATCCTAAGGGCAACAATCCAGCCAGTAGTGAGGGATATCTTTGATTGAGGCCTGTTTTTTTGTCTGTGTATGAGCCCATCCATCCTTCTGTGTGAGGCAACCGTACTCAGTCCTAGATATCCATCAGTCATGGCCTGTTGGTGACCAAGGTACAATGTTTGCTATTTGTTTCCCATATGTATCCTGCATAGAGATGCTGGTGTACCATCGATCCATGGCATCAGCACCCCTGTGGATCCATGTGGGAATCAGATATGGGTTATGTCATTTCAAGTCAGAGTAAATGATTGCAGCCACAACACCAATGCCTACTTTTTCCAGCTTGAATTCTGTAAAATAGTTTTCGGCCTGTGTGTTGCACCTACAAGCATTTATTCTGTGTGACACTGTGATGTGTGATCTGATGCCCCCTTTTGTGATTCAGTAAGCGGTGATGTTGAACCGATGACATGAACATGATGGTGACTTCTCCAGTGATCTCCTTTCCCCATTTCCAGTGTTTTCCATGGAGTCTGTACAATGGGACCCTATGAACTTGATTCTTGTTTTGGCATATTCTCCATGGACTAACACTGGTACTGGTGAAGTGAGGGTGTGTGAGGGTTACTTTGTGTCCACCATGTGTTTGTCACCGCTTAGTGAATGTCCCCTGTGTAGCATGTGATCGTTGTCCTATTGACTTGTTTGTTGTCAGGTTAACCCCTTGAGTCCCAGAGGGGTTGCCAATGCATTGTTGATCGATGCATTGATGATCCCTCTAGCACTCAAGGGGTTAGGGTGGGGGTGGGGACATGGGTGACATTGTGTGTGAACAGTGATGATCTATGACAGTCGACAATTTGAAAATGAAGGTTTGTGTATTGTGTGTAATGAGCACAGCGACAGGAGGGTTGAAGTAGGACTTTGACAGGTTTGTCCCAAGTTGGACGTTGCCATTTGTCCAGGTGTTGTGTCCTTTTTTTAACCCTCATGGTGCTGTGTTGGTGCAGTTGTATGGCTGAGTGATGGCCATGTGTTGAGGTGTGAGTGTGTGTGCAGCTGGTGTTGGTTGCTGTAGTGTGTTGTTCTGTAGTGTTGCACTTACCGGTAGTGTGGAGGCTCCTCTCATCCCCAGTGTCAGTTCCTCCCACGACCCCCTCGATCATGGTCGGGGACATGTTCTGCCGCACCATCTCCTCCCAGCCGCAGAATGTGATGGGCACAGATGGGCCACCTCCGGTGCCTCGGGCTTGCTTGGCCATGTCAGACATCTTGTTCTTGACCACCCTCCGGCAGTCGCCCCATCTCTTCTTCACAGACTCCACGTCCCGCCTGCATGTTGCCACCGCGTTCACCCGGCTGCAGATCTGGTTCCAGGCTGCCTTCCTCCGCGCTGCCAGGCCAGGGACCTTTGCCGTCGGGTGGAGAACACTCTGCCTCTCCAGGACAGCTTCCACAAGAGCCGTGTTCTCCTCCTCACTATATCTGGGATCCCTGATCCTGCCCTCATCAGCTCCGGCATGGGAGGATTCAGAGCCGGAGTGCCCTGCCTGGTCTGACCCTGCCTGTGTGGGGTGCTCCCCAGGAACTACCCCTCGTCCCACTGCAGGTTCTGTCCCTGTCCTGCGTGTTCCTGCTCTGGTGGGCCTGGTCCCCCTCCGCCCTGCGGATCTCCCTCTCCCACCCCTGCTCTGCTGAGGGATCCCCTCCTGACCTTCCTCCTCCTCCACTACTCTCCCCATCCCTCTCTCCTGTCCTCCTCTCCTTGACATCACTCACCCAGTCACACCCAGGCACTCCCACAGGCCCTCACAGACACACTCGATCCAGTCACTCTCTGTCACACACTTTCACTCCCAGATTCACACTGTCAAAATAAAAAGTAAAATGTGTAAGGTGTTATGAAATAAAAGGACTATGTGTATGTATGTGTATGTGTTTGTGTTTGTATGTGTGTATGTAATATGTGCAAAAGTGTGATATGTGTATATATAGTGCACCTCTCTCCTCTCTCCAAACTGCAAAACTCCTCTACCTCCAATGAACGAGCCTCTCTCCCTCTCTCTAATGACTATCCTCCGCTCCTGGGTCCTGATATCTGGCTCTGAAGAACTCGATAACAGTGTGTGGCGGTTATTTTTGGGTATATATAGGTGTATTTGAAGTTATTTGATACATTGGGCCTTTGGGATTGGATGTGTGTTTGAATTTGTTTTGGCATCAATCATGGTTGCTTGACAACGGCAGCCGTTATGTTACATGTTGTTTGGAGCTCAGTTATCGTGTGATTTGTCCGCCCGTTGTGCATTAACATGAGCGACAACGGGTTTTGTGTTACGTGTTTTTTGTGTGCCTACGCTCGATAGCTATTCTCGTAGAGTAGCTATTGAATCTGCCGTAACTCCTGTATTATTTGCGAGCGATGTGCCTTTTTCACTTAGCGGCTGGTTTAACGGTTGCCTTTAAATCGAGCCCTTAGTCTCAAAGTTTTATTGAACTAAGACTCCCAAAATCCACTGCTGGCTGTTGGCCAGCTGAGGATGATGGGTGTTGTAGTTTAACAAAAGACATAGAAACAGTCTAAATAAAAGGATAGTAATCTGTACAACGTGGTGAAGTACAACTGTGGTTGCTACTTTACACCACAGGTATTATGAGAAAGCAGAGGAATGAAGTCATGGTTTAAACATTAATAATAGTCAAAACACTGAATTAGGTGGTTATATCAGAGCTGACTAGGACCCACATATAAAGTAATTAGCGACATTTTAAAAGAAAATATGCTCTCTGGAAGATTAAATGACTCTGGCAATATCCACAGAATGAGTAGGAGACACTTTGTCCCAGTGGGATCCGCTAACTACGAGAGAATGGGTCTCCTGCACACTGCACAGCATGTGAAACCTGACTTACAGGACAAAGGCAATATATATTGCTGGGAAAAATAACTGATAGTAATGAAATGTAAAGAATAGCTGCGAACCAAACTAAAGAGTAGCTATTGCAAGTTAAACGTGTGAGGTAAAACGTGTGCGAGTTTCTAATATGAAAGGCATAAGGTGAATAAAACCGTAGATTCCCATAGCCAACACAGCAGGTGTCACACAGTGGCGTCTGTCAAAGGAGATGAGGGAAACCTCCCATATATTGCCTAAAAGGGTCTCCAGATTCATATGTATAAATCAAACAGTGTAGGTCAATATGTGGCACATGAAAAGAGCATGTAGTGTGATGCAGTGCCCTAGGTGCATATTAATAAAAGTGACGAGTAGAATCTGAGAGAGACTGAAGCATACATGTTTAAGGAGAGCTTATTTTTTTGTGGCTTGGTTGCCGGGACACCAGTGCATTGCACAACACCGTATCTGTGTGGTGAAACAGTGGAAC
This sequence comes from Rhinophrynus dorsalis, assembly GCA_037306005.1. Lineage (NCBI taxonomy): Eukaryota > Metazoa > Chordata > Amphibia > Anura > Rhinophrynidae > Rhinophrynus > Rhinophrynus dorsalis. Next base: position 293,940,788 of record CM074718.1, on the reverse strand, counting down.
CTGTTACAGCGGTGTACTTACTCAGTGAATGATCCAGAGGTGGATGGGGGGACTCCGCTGTATTGTGAAGCATGTGTGAGACAGGGAAGTGTGGGAGGCCAGCAACAGAGACAAACAGCTGTCCCAAGGCTTATTTAGACAATAGATATGACCAAATTAGTTAAGTCCATAAACAGAGTAGACATAATTTAGCTCTGTAATACACAGCACAGTGAGTTAGCTGCCGGAACAAGGTGTGTTGCAGCGCAGCCTATGTGAAGGAGGTGGAGGTTAGGTGATGTAGTGTGTGTGGAGAAGGAGCAGGTTTTGGGAATAGGAGAGGTCTGGGTGAGGGCATTTTGTGTGTGTATATGTGTGTGTTGGCCATGTTTTTTCTGTTTTTTCCAGCTGGAACTTAAGGGCAGGCCAACTCCTTGCAGACATTTTGACAGGAGTAAAATCACGCCCCCTGTATCTCCTGGACAGGCAGTATTGAGGAACTATGAATATTTCCTCCTTACTGCCGTCCGTGGTTGTGTTTGTCTATCCAGGGGTTTGTATGGCGGAGACAGAGAACTCTGGCATTGTGCCAGCCATCTCTTTTTATTAGCATAGATGTATCTGCTTGCTCTAATCCAGAGGTTCTACAGTCGGTCCACAAGGAACCTTAAATGCTACAATTTAGCAAGCTCACAGCCTAAGCGCCAGCAGGGCATCTCCCCTGTCTTTCTGGTACAAATGGCACCAATTTAGAGACTAAATAAACATTCAATTGGAGCATATCATATAATAGGTGACATAACTTTCCCACCCTGAGAATTTGGTCCTTCATATTGAGATCTGGTTCAAACCCTGAGCGTTTCTAATCTGTAAGCAGCTATTATGGCTGTAGGGCAGGAAACCCATGAAATTGCTGTGTGGGACTCTATCTGCATTTCTATCAGGTGGTCTGACTGACTGCTGCTGGGTGCCACAGATGAAAGCAGTGCCCAGAGTTGCTGCAGACTACCAATGAGCAGATTTTAACCACTGGACCTGTCTCTGGTAGGCTAGATGGCTTGATACCTGACTGGACTAGAGTTAGATACTCACTGGTAGCCGAAGAGAAACCAGTAGCTCCTAAGTTACTTGTTAGGAACCCTTGGTATAGAAGAACATAGTCATAACAGGGTTTTGACCCTGAGACTCAGAGTTTTTATCCAAATCTCAGGGTGAAGGGCCAAATTCTCAGGATGAGAGAGTACAGCATCACCTACTATATGATTAGCCCTAAATAAATGTTTCTTTAGTGTTTAAACTGGTGTAATTTGTACCAGAAATACATGGGGGGAGATCCTGCTTGTGTTGTTTAGGCAGTGAGATCTCTAAATTGTAGCATGTAAAAGGTTCTTTGTGGAAAGACTGGAGCAACTCTGGGATAGAGGTAATCTATGTAAATCCTAGCAGTAGAAATAGTACCCAGCAGTGCAATATGAGTACTGTTGGGTGCCATTCAGCATACCTCCCAAGTGTCCCTCTTTGAGACCCAAATCCATCTGTCCCTCTTTACCATCCTGGTGTCCCTCTTTTTTCAGAGATCAGACTGCATGGTGTGTATATAAGTGTTTCACAATGCTCCACAGCAATAAAGCTCACGTTAATGTTTGTTTATACGTCAATATATCATTTAATCTGTGTAAATAAAATACACTGGTCTTGCTTTAAATTATTTGTCAGCTACACAAAGAGTTTTCAGTAAGTCAAGAAATAACCAAAACATTGTCAGTAATGTCACACCTCCAGCAACATAACCTTAACCTTTGCGTGCCAACGACTTGCAATGTGTTGGATATACCTCTGGCACTCAAAGGGTTAAATAAAAGTGTCCCTCTTTGGTCATTTAAAATGTTGTGAGGTATAAACTTGTGACATGAAGAAATATTTTTTATAGCTGTTATTGATGATACCTATATGATCCGGGCCTGTATACAGTAAAAATGCTACATTTGTTTTCTGAGGCCTAAAATCCAGTCTTACATATGATCTGAGAAAGCAGACATTCTTGCCTTTTCGAGATCTCCAGTACCAGAACAATCTGAAGTGATTGTCCAGGATCATCTGAGCTGAGATAACAACCTTTCTGAATACAAGCGCAGTGAGCATCAATAACAATAAGTTAAAGGTAGGCCCTGTATTTGTGGGACGGGCTGCAAGCCCTCAAATAGCGGACCGCAGCCTCTCTCACTGGGCGCATCGTCATTGTGCCCTACGTCACTAGAGATCATCCATCGGCATATCGTCACTTCCGGTTAAGCGACTGCACGGTCACTCGGCGTCTCTCTGAGCTCTAAGTTAATTTGGGAGCTCCCATTACATCGGACATCTGCAATTAAAGCATCATACAGGTACCCACACGTCTCATGCTTCGTTACAATGCACAGTCGTATTGTGACAAGCATTGGATCGGTAATCACCATATTCGCCACTTAAAGATTCATAGCTTCATTAAGTACAACACCACATCACACAGCTTACATAAACTACCATACAAGTGGTCGGATACAACGTAATATATTACGCTGGCGACACAAGTATAGGGTAACAAGACCCTAAGGCCTGCTATAATCTTGCTTACCTTCTCAGCCATACACAGGTTCTTACTTTCATTAAACAAATACTCACACGCTAATCATTCCTTAAAGACTGGTATAGTTATCATATGCCACCTTCATGTTATATTGTAGATTTCTCTGAACAATGTTTTCACATCTCCTAAACTCTCTATTATACCATGCCTGTGCCTTTAAAAGTAAACACCAAGTACAATTCTGTTTGTCATTTTTTCCTTTAATGCACCTGTCAGACTCAACAAGTACATGGGTCCCAAAAGTTCTCGGTCACTTGTACTAATATTCCTCACATGCTTAATAAATATGCATCCACATGCCACATTTCTCTAGGTTGTTCTACGTTACAGGTGCATTCAAACTACTATTATAAGTAAGTCCATTTACCATCTTTTAGGTCCATAGTAAGCATTCAGATATCTTAATCTAGCCAAGAATTCCAGATTCTATAAATAACTAACATTATCATACCCCAACCTTCCCCCTCTCTTCCACTCCCCTTTATTCTCCAATACAGCTCGTTATATCACCAGCTATCAATCTTCAGATCGTCTCGAACCCCCCCGCAAGCAAGGTATAGTTCCACCAGGAATCTACCCACTAATTTAGGCCCCATCTTGCATAAACCCATAGCACAATTCACTTCTGCATCTCTCACCAGGCTATTTTCTCCTATAGATCTTCAATCAGCCTTGAAAAGGTAAGAATATTAGTTCACTTATTAGGGCAATTATTTATAGCCACATCTTGTTCAAAGAGAATTCTCGTCTCTCCTGAACAACCATCTGCACTTTCACCAGATAGAGAAAGCAAGATGGACCTACCCACCATACCAGTAGCCCCCCTCTAAGGGGTATTCCAGGCTGTCTGGGCTCTGTTTTAAATTTCGTTCATCTCTACCTAAATTATGTCACCCCATCTGCTTTTGCTTATACACGTTGTCCCCAAACATCAGACGGCTAAGTTGGCCTAGTTACTGCATACAGCAAATTGACTGGCGCCACTGAATCAGCTTGTAGTCGGGGCACTGACCGAGCACTAATCATTAGCCTCCTAAACCTTATCGGTCACGGCACATACCACCCCCCCACTCCCCTCCGTCCATCCCTCATCAACTATTCCTCTTCAAGATCCTTTAGAGTACCATCTCACAGACAGTCAAGAGGCTGAAGGTTCCCCCAGTCAGACACCTCACCTTTTCGCAGAGGCCGAAGGTTCCCCCAGTCAGACACCTTATCTTTTTACAGAGGCCTAAGGTTCCCAAGTCAGACACCTTACCCCTTCGCAGAGACACCCTACCTACCTCAGTCTCCCCCACCTCTCTCTCTCTCTTTTCATTCAATAGTTCATCATGGAGATCCTCAACCATCAAGCCTTGTCTGACACAGAGGCATCCGAAGTTGAAACACTAGCCCCACCCCCCAGAAGCCCTTCACTCAGACGATGGACAGTGGGCGAATTTATGGCAGAATTAACAAGACTCCACATTTCATATCCAGCCTCCGCCAGGAAAGCTGAATTATATCTGCTCCTATTTTCATCACCCACCCCAGCCCAACTTCCACCCCTCTTCCCCATCACTATCCCCTCCACCACCATCACCTTCAGTCAATGAGCAGTTTGCTCACATCACCCATCTCCTGACAGAGATGGGGTCAGCACTCACCTGTATTGAAAAAAAAAGTATCTTCCCTGGAACACTCATCCCATCCACCAATACCAGACTTTCAGTCAGTAGAATTTGCCCAACCAGGTACTTTGCAGGCCTCATGCCCCAAGTATCCCCAGCCCAAATGGTCCTGACACATATTAGGAAAGACATTATAGAGGGGAAGGAGATTAATTTAGTCACTCTGTTAATCTCTTCCCAGGATCTATCTGTCATGGTTCCCAGAAAAGTTCAGGAGTCAGTACGGTATAGTTAAATGCAATTTATTGATAGTAGTAGGTAGGCAAATATATACAGTAGTAACAAGCAGAGGGTTACAAGCCAGCGAGCACAGTTATCAGAAATAATAGTCTGCCAGGCTTGACCACAATGCTGGAGACTAGGCCTCAGCCACTGGTAGACTCTACTGGAACCAGGAGCAGGAACTGGGTCAGGAACAGGAACACAGGATCTTGATCCGAAGTGGAAGATGTACCGACGCACACCTGCCGTCAGTAAGGAGAGGACTCTGACTCAGCCTGCAGTCAGAGAGGAAGTAGATAGCTAACTCAAGCCTGCAGTCAGTATAAGAGCTGGTCTACCAGAGCCCCAGGTCCGCACTAGGTTGGATGTCTGCTAGGTAAAGGAGCAAATGTAAGAGTAGTCAGACAGAGCTACATGTCAGCACCAGAGGGGGTAGTCAGACAAGCCAGGTCATGCACATTTCAGGTAGTCAGCCAGAGCCACAGGTCTGCACCAGGTTGGATGTCCATTAATAGGAATACACAAAAGAATAGTCAGACAGAGCCATAGGTCAGCACCAGGTTGGATGGAAGACTAGCCAGGTCATACACACAGCCCAAGGTAAGAGAACTGCTAAGTACAACAATGCAAGGGCAACTGAGTCAGGACTCAGTCTCCCTTTTAAACCCCTCCACAGGAAGTAGGTAGGAGGAGCAGCTCAGAGGGAGGAAGTAGGTAGGAGGAGACTACAGGAAGAAAACACATAAAACAGAGGCCTGCTGCATGCTTGAGGCCTCGCGCCTGTAGATGACGTTGAAACTAAGGTAAGCTGTAACAGTACCCCCCTCAAAAACCCGGGGTTTGTCAGGGAATCTGGCATAAAACCTGCATACCAGTAAAGAAGCATGGACATCGCTGGCAGGTATCCAGGAGCGCTCCTCAAGACCATAGCCCTTCCAATTAACAAAATATTGTAAGCTCCTTCTACTCACACGGGAGTCCAGAATGGTTTGGACCTCATATTCCTTGTGATTTGCAACTCTTATGGGGGAGTACGGACAGGAACTGAAGTATGCTGGTTGCAGACCAAGGGCTTTAGTAGGGAGACATGAAAGACATTGTGAATGAGCATGTTGGCAGGAAGTTCCAATGCATAAGCCACAGGGTTAATTTTGTGCAACACACGGAAAGGACCAATAAATCAAGGAGCCAATTTGTTGCAAGGGACCTGGAGGTGCGAGTTGCTGGAAGACAACCACACTCTGTCTCCTACTTGGAAGGTAGGTGCCGGCAGTCGCCTAAGGTCAGCCTGCCTTTTCTGTCTCTGCACAGAATCACGTAGGGTATACTGTAACCTTACCCATGAGGAACAGAGCACCCTTAAATGCTCATCCAGAGCCAGAATTTTTTGTGCTTGGAAGGTCTCGGGAAGAGCCGAGGGTTGGAACCCATAATTGACCAAGAACGGGGAACTCGTAGTGGAAGAGTTAACAGCGATATTCCAGGCAAACTCCACCCAAAGTAACAGGGTAGCCCAGTTATCGTGATGGTCAGAGATATAGCAGCGGAGAAACTGTTCCAAGGCTTGATTAGGCCTCTCTGCCACACCGTTGGACTGCAGGTGGTACACAGAGGAGAATGCCAGCTAAATTCCCATTTGAGCACAGAAACACCTCCAGAAGCGAGACACAAATTGGCTACCTCTATCGGATACAATGACTTGAGGGATACCATGTAATCGGAAGACCTCCTTAGCGAATATCACCGCCAACTCTTGTGTAAATGGTAAGCCCTAGTGGTACAAAATGAGCCATCTTAGAAAACTTATCCACAATCATTAGAATGACTGTATAGCCCATGGACCTCGGAAGTTCGACCATAAAATCAATAGATAGGTGTGACCAGGGACGTTCGCCATTGGCAACTGGCTGAAGCAAGCCCACTGGCAAATGTCTAGGAGACTTAGTTTGGGCAAAAGACATACATGCGGCCGTGAAAACGGTACAATCGGCCCAGAGGCTAGGCCAACAAAAGACTCGTGACACGGACCATATTAGTTGGTCTCGACCAATGTTACCTGCTACTTTTGAAGCATGATACGTTTCGAACAGTTTATTACGTAAGTGTGCGGGAACAAAGCAACGGCCCTCAGGCTTCTCCATAGGAACAGAATTTTGGGCTGCCAGAATCTCTTCTCCCAGAGGGGATGTGACACAGGTACGAATAGTAGCGAGGATCCAATCATCCGGAATGATCGTAGAAGGGGAAACCTCCTCTCGGGATAAGCTACGGAATTGGCGAGACAAGGCGTCTGCCCTTATATTCTTAAAGCCAGGAAGATAGGAAACAAGAAAATTGAAGCGAGACAGAAAGAGTGCCTATCTGGCCTGTTTGGGAGACAAATGTTTAGCCTCAGAAAGGTAGGTGAGGTTCTTATGGTCAGTTAAAATCAAGATAGGCACCTCAGAGCCTTCAAGCAAATGCCTCCATTCTTTCAATGCCAGGACTATGGCCAGTAATTCTCTGTCTCCAATCTGGTAAAGCATCTCTGCTTTGGATAATTTTTGGGAAAAGAACCCACATGGATGTGGCGTCTCACCTGGGCTTGTGCGCTGGGATAACAGGGCGCCCACTCCGACCTCTGATGCATCCACCTCCAAGGTAAAGGGCAGGGAGGGGTTGGGATGCGCCAATATGAGCCCTGCAGCAAAAGCAGCCTTGAGGTTGTCAAAAGCCATAATAGCCGGCTGAGACCATTCAGAAGCGTTAGCCCCCTTACGCGTCATGTCAGGTGTTTGACAATAGTAGAAAAATTCTTAATGAACTTATGTTAGTAATCCGTAAAACCCAGTAACCTTTGGAGTGCTTTGAGTCCCTTAGGACGTGGCCAGTCCACAACCACAGACAATTTTTGAGGGTCCATGGCAAACCCAGCAGCGGAAAATATATAGCTTAGGAAAGTCACTTGCAGTTTGTGAAATGCACATTTTTCAAGTTTACAGAACAACTTGTTTTCCCGTAAAAGGCTAAGAACCTTTGATACATCAGACTGATGAGTCTCCAATGTAGGAGAGTGGATGAGGATATCATCCAAACACACCATCACACAACTTTGAAGGATTTCTCTTAACACATCATTTATGAACTCCTGGAAGACAGCCGGGGAGTTGCACAATCCGAAGGGCATGTATCACAGAGCCCGTGATTCCTATGGTTGAGACATTGCTACTTCCTGGTTGTTTCCTTACTGTATTCTTATTGGTGATCAACGCTGACTCCTCCTACTGATTGCCTTTATATTCTTGGCGCTGTCATTATGGCGGCGCCCTTTCGTGGTGTTCCAGTATTTAGCGTTTGTACCTGTTGTTCCTGGTATCCTGTGTATGACCCGGCTAGACTGACTACGTTCCTGTTCGATCGCCAGCACCTGACTTCCGTTGTGACCCGGCTTGGCTGACTATCCTACTCTGTGTACCGATCCAGCTTGGCTGACTATCCTGCTCTGTGTACCGACCCAGCTTGGCTCACTATCCTGCTCTGTGTTTCCCGACCCGGCCTGGCTGACTATCCTGCTCTGAGTACCGACCCAGCTTGGCTGCCTATCCTGTTCTGAGTTCCGACTCGGCTGTTTGCTTGCTCTGCTCCGACAGTGCCTGTCCGGCATGGTGTGTCTCTCCTCCTGGTGTACTCGCACCTGTGTTACGCTTGACCCAGCACAGCTTGTCGTTCCATCACTACGAGGTTGGCTGTTGCTCCTTGTGCGCCTCGTTAGTCTCTGTCTGTGTGGCCTTAGGGCCTGTCTGGGGTCTGAAGCGTCCATTGCCCTACCATGGGATGGTGCATGGGTTAGTGACTCCGGTCATGAGCTGGTTGCCTTAGTCCCGCTACTGTTCTTGTATCTGTGACTTGTATTGCATTTACATTATCTACTGTTCTGTATGTACTACAGTACTTATTCTTTGCTTAATAAAACTGCATTTTACTAAACAATCCGTGTCTGAGTGTCTGAAAACCGTAACAGTACGAAAGGGTCATGACCTCAGACAGTACTGGTGAGGGTAATTCACAGAATATCCATTGGAGGATGGGTTTACATGAGCAACGTATGGACCAGTTATCCTTGGCCGTACAAACCATATTAGAAAGTACCTCACACCTTGACAAACCAGTGCAAGCTCCAGTGGTCCCCCCTGTTATGACACCGGGAGCTCATTCCCAGGCACTTGGAACCATGAATCGAGGGTTGTCCGCAACCGCTCCGTTACCATTAAGATACGACGGTGAACCTACACTGTGTCGTGGGTTTATAAATTAACTAGAAATTTTTTTTGAACTGGCATCACATGCATTTCTGAGAGACAGAAGCAAAGTGGGGTTCATGATATCCCTATTCACCGGAAGGACACTGGCTTGGGAAACGGCTAAACCCTGTACTAAGAATTTTGCCGAGTTTCTGCTTGCTTTTCGTAGAGTATTTGAAGTCCCAGGAAGAGCCAACTCTGCTGCCAAACGATTGATGGAGATTCAGCAGGGCCCACGTATGGTAGCAGACTACGCTATAGAATTCCGTACATTGGCAGCAGAGGTAGGCTGGAATAACAAAGCCTTGGTGGCAGCCTTTTCACAAGGGCTTGATGATAGAATCAAGGACGAGACGGAAGCTCATGATTTACCTGACGATCTGGATAAGTTAATTCAACTTGCTATTCTGATTGATACGTGCATTAGGGAGCGCACCCCAGCAAAAGCCCGCAGGCAGCGACTTTCCCATTACCCCCCGGTTGGCTTGGGACTCCCACCCGTGTCTCCTTCTCTACCCACTCCCCTGGTCACAGGGAGGATGGCAGTGAACCTATGCAGTTAGGGTTTACGAAATTATCCAAGGAGGAACGGTCCTACGGCACAGATAGGGTCTGTGCTTATACTGTGGAAAGGCCGGGCACTTTCTGCGCACTTGTCCCGTAAGGCCGGGAAACGCACGCACCTAGTTACCCATAGGGGACAGGTCCTAGGTGGTGTACAACAGTCCCTAGATACCGATTACTATAAACCCATGGTGGGGGTTGTGGTTTCTTGGGCCGAGTCTTCCGTAGAAACCTTTGCCTTGATTGATTCCGGCGAGGCTGGATTCTTTATGGATAAGTCTTTTGCTCTGTTGCACAAGATTCTGCTGGTCGAAAGGGAATCTCCGTTGGCTATCAAGGCCATCGATGGCAGACCTCTAATACTCGCACATATTACACAGGAGACGGTACTGTTATCATTACAGACTGGAGCAATTTCTGCTCTGTTTTGTGTCAGATCATCACGACAACTGGGCCGACTTGTTGCCGTGGGCGGAGTTCGCCAGGAACTGTGCAATTAACATCTTCTGGGAGCTCTCCATTTTTGATCAGTGATGGGTTTCAACCTTGTCTGCTCCCAGATTCCTTTCAGACACAACAAATTTCCGGCTCTGGATGAGCATATATGGCAGCTCCGCTCCACATGGGCATGGAGAGGGTCATTGAGGGCGGATACTATCACAGTGCCCATGATTCCTATGGTTGTAACACTGCTACTTCCTGGTTGTTTCCTTACTGCATTCTTATTGGTGATCAACGCTGACTTCTCCTACTGATTGCCTTTATATTCTTGGCGCTATCATTATGGTGGTGCCCTTTCATGGTGTTCCAGAATCTAGCGTTTGTTCCTGTGGTTCCTGGTATCCTGTGTATGACCCGGCTAGACTGACGTTCCTGTTCGATCGCCAGCACCTGACTTCCGTTGTGACCCAGCTTGGCTGTCTATCCTGCTCTGTGTACTGACCCAGCCTGGCTGACTATCCTGCACTGTGTACCGACACGGCTTGGCTGCTATCCTATTCCGAGTTCCGACTCGGCTGTCTGCTTGCTCTGCTCTGACAGTGCCTGTCCAGCACGGTGTGTCTCTCCTTCTGGTGTACCTGCAACTGTGTTACGCTTGACCCAGCACAGCTTGTTGTTCCATCACTACGAGGTTGGCTGTTGTTCCTTGTGCCCCTCGTTAGTCTCTGTCTGTGCGGCCTTAATGCCTGTCTGGGGTCTGAAGCGTCCATTGCCCTACCTTGGGCTGGTGCGTGGGTTAGTGACTCCGGTCATGAGTTGGTTGCCTTAGTCCCTTCGGTTGGTTCGGTTGCCTCGCCATTTGCTGTCAGTATCGCTTTACCACCTAGAGTACTAGGGGTTTGGTTGCCTTTCCATTTACTGTCAGTATCACTTTACCACCTAGAGTACTAGGGGTTCGGTTGCCTTGCCATTTTACTGTCAGTATCACTTTACCACCTAGCATGCTAGGGGTTCGATTGCCTTGCCATTTTACTGTCAGTATCTCTTTACCACCTAGTGTACTAGGGGTCCGGTTGCCTGGTCTCTTACTGTCAGTATCACTACACACCTAGAGTACTAGGTGTTCTGTTGCCTCAGTTCCAGTCAGTCCTGCTGACCTCCCTAGCGTTCTAGGGCTTCTGTTGCCTCAGTTCCAGTCAGTCTTGCTGACCTCCCTAGCACTCTAGGAATCTTGTTGCCTTCCCGATTTGCCTACTCCTGTCATACTCCCGATCGTTCTAGGGAGACTGCTGTTGGGGCTCCTCCTCACGACCAGGGCCTGCTAGCCCCTGTAGTTGGTCTAACATTCCTGCCACACCCGGTGGTACTCTCAGTTTTAGAACCAGATTCTCCCTGCTGCTGTACTAGTCCAGATCCTGGGTTACTCCGGGGATACCTTTACTGCCTCCGTTACTGTTCTTGTATCTGTGACTTGTATTACATTTACATTATCTACTGTTCAGTATGTACTACAGTACTTATTCTTTGTTTAATAAAACTGCGTTTTAATAAACCATCCGTGTCTGAGTGTCTGAAAACTGTAACAGCATGATCAAGTACTCATAATTCCGACTCCTGGTATTAAAGGATATCTTTCATTCGTGTCCCTCTTTAATCCGAACCAAGTTGTATGCGGCTCTCAGATCGAGTTTCGTGAATATCTTTGAACCTTTGACCCAGTCAAAGAGTTCGGTGATCAGGGGAATGGGATATGCATTCTTGACCAAAATCTTGTTCAGACCACTAAAGTCAATACATGGACGAAGCTCTCCGTCCTTAGTTTTGACAAAGAAGAAGAATCCAGCACCAGCAGGGGATGTGGATTTACGAATTATGCCTCTGTCCAGCGCATCAGACACGTATTCCTCCATGGCTCTATTCTCTTCCACGGACAAGGGATAGACACGACCATTTGGGGGAGTACAATCATAGGGTCTATAAGGTGGGAGGAGCTTGGCCTGACTCTCACTAAAAATGTCTATAAAGATGTATACTCCTCTGGAAGGAGAGAAGTTGAAGCCTGAGTGACTCTCAAGGGACATGATAGACAATAATTTTTACATTGTGGTGACCAGTCAGCCACCTCCCAAGTGTGCCAATCTATCCTGGGGTTATGTTTCTGTACCCAAGGAAACCCAAGGACCATGGCATGATGTGGAAAGTTGATTACCTGAAACTTCAGGGTTTCCGTATGTAGGGTTCCCACTCTCAAGGTTAACAAGGCGGTCTCATGAGTAATGTGAGAGGGTTGTACAGGTCTGCCATCAATTGCCTCCACGGCCAACGGGAGGCCAATAAATACAGGCCTTCAACACAGGCTTATCGGAAAGGAACACTGGAGACAATTAAATTCCCACAATCATCTGTCTCCGACCCACTTTAGCATTCTCAGGGTGAATGGGACATGACCGTAACAAATGGCCCACCTTACCACAGTACAAACACAAGCCTTCCCTTCTCCTAAAGGTCCTCTCCTCCCTAGAAAGCGAGTGACACCCACTAGCCTGGGCTCACCAATCTCAGGGACCAGATCAGGAGGCATGGGAGGAGAGGGAGGATAGGGTGGGTCAGAAACATGAGGGGACAAATCTCTTTGAGGTCTCCTCAGGCCCTCAGCGACCGGGAGTCTCCCCCTGACAATGGCATCCACCTGCATAGGCTCAGTATCATTAAACACAAGTCCCGGAGGACTGGGAGGGGAGGAGGGATATGATGGACCAGAGTAATTAGTAGGCCCTCTGTTTGAGGACCTCCACAGGTACTCCTAAAAAAAGAGGGTTGCTGTCTGATTCTGGTGTCCACCAGAATACAAAATTCGATCTGTAAGTCTAAATTGATAGGTAGGTCGTGAGCCGCAATCTCATCCTTTATAGTATCGCCGATCCCCTGAAAAAAAACGCCATTAGGACCTTGTTTCTCCAGTCTACCTCGGCAGCATGGGTACGGAACTCAATGGCATAGTCGGTCACCGTGCAATTACCCTGACGCAGGGTCATAAGATGCTTGGATGCCAAAGCCATGCAGCCTGGCCTATCAAAGACTTGTCTGAATGATTTCACAAAATCCGCGAAATTGTGAACGATGGGTTTATTTGTCTCCCATAGTGGATTGGCCCATGCCAGCACCTTATCAGTGAGGAGGGATATCAGGAAACCAACTTTACTTCGTTCACTGGGAAAGGCATATGGTACCAATTCAAAATATATGCCTAGCTGGTTCAGGAAGCCACGGCAACCTTCTGGATCCCCATCATATAGCTGTGGGAGCTGAGTGGATCCCGTCAACCTCTTGACCATACCTGCGTCAGGAGGATTTGAAACTATTGGTGCCTGGGAGGTCTCAGGAGGGGCCACCAATTGGGTACAAATTTTTTTCAAAATGAGCAGTGCACTACGAAACCGTCTGCATGGCCAAAGACAACTGATCAAGTCGTTGACTCAGTGTCTACATCCTATCCAGGATGCTTTTGAAAACTGCATTGCTATCACCCTCTGAACTCATGGGCCTTGCGTACTGTCACGGTTCCCAGAAAAGTTCAGGAGTCAGTACGGTATAGTTAAATGCAATTTAAGGCAAATATATACAGTAGTAACAAGCAGAGGGTTACAAGCCAGCGAGCACAGTTATCAGAAATAATAGGCTGTCAGGCTTGACCACAGTGCTAGAGACTAAGTATCACGGTGCCCGTGATTCGTGCTGTTCTGTGTCTGTCACTTGCTGAGTGTTCCTGATTGGTCTGCTATTATCCCTCCTCACACAGCCTTTTTAAACCCAGGTTGAGCACTTCCAGGTTGCCCTTTCGTGGTGTTTCTGACTTCACTTGGCCTGATCTGCATGTCAGGCTTCTGGGCCTGCTGTTCCTGCTGATCCTGCATTCCGGGTTCCAGTGTTCCAATGTTCCTGTATGCTAGAGTTCCGGTGTTCCTGTGTTCCAGCACCTAGCGGGTTAATCTTACTGTGTTCCTGTGTCTCCTGCCGCTTCTCCAGCCGGTTCGCTCTGCACCGGTGGTTCCGGTCATCTGTCAGTGCATCAGTCTCACCCCGGTGGACTCCCCGTTGGAGTGTAGGGCTCCTGCTCTAGCCCCGTCGCTCCGGCGACATTGTTCTTCTCGCTGCTGCTTATACATTGTTGGTTCCAGAGTGAGGACGCTGGTTTACTCCATTAAACCTGGTTGTGATATACACTGTTGGTTCCAGCGTGCGGACGCTGGTTTACTCCATTAAACCTGGTGGCGACACTTACTGGTGGTTCTAGCGTGAGGACGCTGGTTTACTCCATTAAACCTGGTTGCGATATACACTGTTGGTTCCAGCGTGAGGACGCTGGTTTACTCCATTAAACCTGGTTGCGATATACACTGTTGGTTCCAGCGTGCGGACGCTGGTTTGCTCCATTAAAACCTGGTGGCAACATTTACTGTTGGTCCCAGCGTGAGGACGCTGGTTTACTCCATTAAATCTAGTTACAATACACACTGTTGGTTCCAGTGTGAGGACGCTGGTTTACTCCATTAAACCTGGTTGCGATATACACTGTTGGTTCCAGCGTGCGGACGCTGGTTAACTCCATTAAAACCTGGTTGCGACATTTGCAGTTGGTTCCAGCGTGAGGACGCTGGTTTACTCCATTAAACCTGGTTGCGATATACACTGTTGGTTCCAGCGTGCGGACGCTGGTTTACTCCATTAAACCTGGTGGCGACATTTACTGTTGGTTCCAGCGTGTGGACGCTGGTTTACTCCATTAAACCTGGTGGCGTTACTCTGTTGGTTCCAGCGAGTGGACGCTGGTTTACTCCATTTACCTGGTGGCGATATTTATTGTTGGTCCCAACGTGCGGACGTTGGTTTGCTCCTGATCAATCCAGTACTGAGGCTAGGTCGCTGTCCGATTTTCCCTGGCAATAGACTTCTGCTGAGTAAGACCTTTGTTCCTATTCCTCTCTGCTGTCATAGTCATCTGACAGCTGGTCTACTCGCTCAGGCTGCCCTGCCCGGTATTGGTAAGGCCGGTAGAACCTTTGTCGTTACCATCCTTAAGGTTGCCTTACCCGGTATTGGCAGTGCCGGTAGAGCCTACTAAAGTGTTCCTCAGGCTGCCCTGCCCGGTATTGGTAAGGCCGGTAGAACCTTGTACATTACCATCTTTAAGGTTGCCTTACCCGGTATTGGCAGGTCCGGTAGAGCCTACACTCAGTACTCCTTGTGCTTCCTTTCCCGGTATTGGTAAGGCCGGTAGAACCGGTATATGTCATCTCACGGTTGCCTTACCTGGTATAGGCAAGGCCGGTAGAGCCTGTTATTGCTACTGTCACTTGGGTTGCCTTGCTTGGTATTTTAGGCAAGGCCGGCAGAACCTATTGTATGGACTATTATTGTTGTATTGTTATGTATGTTTCCCTATGGGGATTGCCTTAACTTTTCAATAAAGTTACGTTTTTACCAAACCTTACATCTGAGAGTCTTTAAAAACCGTGACAGTACGAAAGGGCCATGACCTCAGACAATAAGAGTGATGGTAACACACAAAATATCCATTGGAGGATGGATATGCATGAGCAACGTTTGGATCAGCTGGCGGTACTTGCTGATAAGTCCGGTTCTAGCCCGGTGGTCTTGCCAATTCAGACACCGGAGAATGAGTCTAGGTCCCCAGGGACCACAGTCAAAGGGTTAACGGCTTCTGCACCCTTGCCGCTGAGATATGACGGTGACCCTCAACTATGTAGAGGGTTTATTAATCAACTTGAAATATTTATGGAATTGACGGCACATGCATTTCCTAGTGACTGCAGCAAGGTTGGGTTCATGATATCCCTACTGACCAGTAGAGCATTGGCCTGGGCTAACCCACTGTGGGAAAACGCTAAACCCTGTACTAAAAATTTCTGTGATTTTGTACAACCCTTTCGGAGAGTTTTCGAGCCTCCTGGTAGAACCACCTCTGCTGCTAAACGTCTTATGGAGATACAACAGGGCAGGCGCACGGTTGGCGATTATGCCATTGAATTCCGCACCCTGGCAGCAGAGGTAAGATGGAATAACGAGGCCCTGTTGGCAGCCTTTGCCCAAGGCTTGAGTGACCAGATTAAAGATGAGATTGCAGCAAAATATTTACCTACTGACCTAGATGATTATATCGAATACGTAATTCTAATTGACTCCAGAATACGAGAAAGATTAACCGCCAGAGAGCGACGAGTACGGCTAAAAAATAATGGGTCCAGTAGCACATTTTGCCCACCCAACTCTCCCTTGGCATCCAAACCTAGTGAACCAATTCATGAACCAGGTGAACCTATGCAGGTGGGTTTCACTAGGTTAGCCAAGGAACAGAGGAGGTATCGCAAGTTACAGGGATTATGTTTGTACTGCGGTAAAAATGGTCACCTGTTAAGATCTTGTCCGGTACGTCCAGGAAACAAACACACCTAGGGTACCTTGGGGGACAGGCCCTAGGTGGTGTCCAATCATCCCCAGTGTTGGGCACACTTAAACCCACCATACAGGTGGTATTGTCATGGGCACAACGCTCAGTTGAGGTTTTGGCCCTGGTTGATTCTGGTGCAGCTGGGTATTTTATGGACAATACCTTTGCCAAATTGCACGGGGTACCACGGATTCAGAGAGAAACCCCTTTTTCTATCGAAGCAATTGATGGCAGACCTTTGGAACCCGCCCAAGTTACCTTTGAAACGATGCCTTTGTCCATGACTATTGGGGCTCTTCACAAGGAAGAGCAACAGTTCCAATTCATTAATTCTCCTCACCATGCCATGATCTTGGGCTTTCCTTGGTTACAGTTGCACAACCCTCAATTTGACTGGCAGAAATGTGAGATTGCTGCTTGGTCTCAGTTCTGTATGGATAAGTGCGTTACCCATCCTGTTAAGGTCTTGTGCACCTCCCCTTTACTACCTAATGTCTACCAACAGTTCAGCGACGTTTTCAGTAAGGGAGAGCCTGGCGCCCTACCTCAGCACAGACCATACGATTGTCGTATAGAACTAAGTCCTGGCGCAGTACCACCGAGGGGAAGCACGTATCCATTGTCTTGTGAGGAGAATCAAGCTATGGAGGAATACATAGCGGATGCCCTCAGTAGAGGGATCATAATTAAATCTACTTCTCCGGCCAGCGCCGGGTTCTTTTTTGTTAAGAAAAAAAGTGGCGAACTGTGACCATGCATAGACTATCGTGGGCTGATATCACAGTGCCTGTGAATGCTGCATTTTCTTGTCTGTCACCAGTAGGGGGCGTCTATTGGCTGTCTGCATTTAACCCGCCTCTTATTGCCTATTTAAACCTGGATTGGGCATCCTTTGAGTGCCCTTTCGTGTTGTTTCTGACATTTTTCGCTATCACTATGTCCAGTGATGGTTGGGCCTCTATTCCTGTGTTCCTGAGTTCCTGAGTGCAGCTGTTCCAGTGCCTCCTGAATGCTGAGTTGTTCCAGTCCTGGTTCTGGCCTAGTCCTCTGGGGTTGCAGTTCCTGCTGACCTCCTTCTCTGCTGTTTCCTGACCTGACTGATCGCTCTGCTGGTTCCTGTCATCTCCTCGCCTGTCTCCTGTGATCCTAGCGACCTTCTGCTAGGTCGCGTCGGCGACATTGCTTGTTAATCCCAGCGTGCGGACGCTGGTTTGCTCCAAAGCCTTGCGGCTACACGATTCAGTTGTTAGTCCAGTGTGCGGACACTGGTTCGCTCCAAAGCCTATCGGCTACATTATTCAGTGGTTGGTCCCAGCGTGCGGGCGCTGGTTTGCTCCAAAGCCTTGCGGCTACACGATTCAGTTGTTAGTCCAGTGTGCGGACACTGGTTCGCTCCAAAGCCTGTCAGCTACACTATTCAGTGGTTGGTCCCAGCGTGCGGACGCTGGTTTGCTCCAAGGCCTTGCGGCCATATGATTCCCTGTTGGTCCAGTGTGCTGACACTGGTTTGCTCCAAAGCCTTGCGGCTATACGATTCCCTGTTGGTCCAGTGTGCGGACACTGGTTTGCTCCAAAGCCTATCGGCTACACTACTCAGTGGTTGGTCCCGGCGTGCAGACGCTGGTTTGCTCCAAAGCCTTGCGGCTATACGATTCACTTGTTAGTCCAGTGTGCGGACACTGGTTTGCTCCAAAGCCTATCGGCTATACGATTCAGTAGCTGGTCCCAGCGTACGGAAGCTGGTTTGCTCCAAAGCCTTGCGGCTATACGATTCACTTGTTAGTCCAGTGTGCGGACACTGGTTTGCTCCTAAGCCTAGCAGCTATACGATTCCTCTGTTGGTTTCAGTGTGCGGACACGGGGTTGCTTATGATCCTGTCACTCTGTCATTATCATCCGACAGCTATTGATACCTCTGGGCTGCCTTGCCCGGTATTGGTAAGGCCGGTAGAACCTTGCTTCACATTCCTCTTGAGGTTGCCTTACCCGGTATTGGCAAGGCCGGTAGAGCCTATATCGAGGGTTGTTGGGCTGCCTTGCCCGGTATTGGTAAGGCCGGTAGAACCTTTTGCCACATTCCATCTGAGGTTGCCTTACCCGGTATTGGCAAGGCCGGTAGAGCCTACACGGTGTACTTATTGGGGCTGCCTTGCCCGGTATTTAGGTAAGGCTGGTAGAACCTTTACGCTATTCCATCTGCAGGTTGCCTTACCCGGTATTGGCAAGGCCGGTAGAGCCTATTATTCCATCATCTCAGACTGTCCTGTCCGGTATATTGACAGGACCGGTAGAGTCTGCATACTGTCTTTGCTATTTACTCTTGATATATATATGTCTGTGATTGCCATTCTAAGTGATCATTTTATTATTTCAATAAAATTGAGTTTTTTACCTCAAACTTGTGCCTGAGAGTCATAACAAACCGTGACAGTACGAAAGGGCCGCTTACAATCTGGTTCGCATTCGAGCAGGTGATGAGTGGAAAACTGCCTTTAATACTCGATCTGGGCACTACGAATTTCTAGTGATGCCATTTGGGCTGTGTAATGCACCCGCAGTTTTTCAGGAACTGATAAACGATGTTCTGAGAGATATGTTGCAGACATGTGTCGTGGTGTACCTTGACGATATACTGATTTACTCCCAAAACATGTCACAACACATCAAAGATGTATCTGCAGTATTGCTACGACTTCGTGAGAACAAATTATACTGTAAATTGGAGAAATGTGAGTTTCACAGAACCAGCGTGCCTTTCTTGGGGTTCATAATTGGCAATGATGGCATTGCTATGGATAAGGAAAAGTTGTCAGCTGTCCTACAATGGCCAAAACCCAAGTCTTAAAGCCATACAGCGTTTCCTGGGTTTCGCTAATTATTATAGGAGGTTTATTAAGAACTTTTCTTCCATTGTCAAACCTCTGTCCGATCTTACGCACAAGGGTGCTAATCCTTCTCGTTGGCCGGTATCTGCTGAGGAAGCCTTTGAGAAATTGAAGTTGGCATTTGCTGCGTTTCCTGTGTTATCCCACCCCAATCCTTTACTTCCATTTACGTTAGAGGTTGATGCCTCAGATATCAGGGTTGGGGCAGTACTTTCGCAACGACACGATAAAGGTGGAACACTCAGACCTTGTGGTTTTTTTTCAAAAAAGTTGACCGTCACTCAAAGCCACTATGAGATAGGTGACAGAGAATTGTTGGCCATTATCCTCGCTCTTAAGGAATGGCGTCATTTGCTTGAAGGTACTAAGAATCCTGTCTTAATTCTAACAGATCATAAAAATCTGACTTATCTCTCGGAGGCCAAGAGATTGTCCTCTCGTCAGGCCAGATGGGCACTGTTCTTGTTCCGATTTAATTTCATTGTATCATATTTACCGGGATCAAGGAATGTTAGGGCTGATGCACTGTCAAGACAATTTGAGGCCGAAAGTGACAGAGTGGAAGCACCAGAACCTATCATTCAACCCGATAGAATATTGGCTACTATACGCACAAGTATCAATTCTCCTTTAGGGGAGGAGATCCTGGCCTCTCAGGGGTCCGCTCCCCATGAAACCCCAGTGGGCAAATGTTTTGTTGCTGAACCATTTCGTACTAGGTTGCTCAAAACGTACCATTCCTCTAAGGCTGCGGGACATATTGGTAGAGACCAACTGTTATGGTCCCTTTCTCAGTTATTTTGGTGGCCTTCCATGAGAAATGATTGTACCGAATTTACTAATGCCTGTGCCACCTGTGTCCGTGCTAAGACCCCGAGACATCTCCCAATGGGCTTGCTTCAACCGGTGCCTAATGGCGAACGCCCCTGGTCTCATGTTTCCATTGATTTTATGGGAGAATTGCCTATGTCTAAAGGGTATTCCTTTATATTCATGGTGGTGGACAGGTTTTCTAAAATGGCTCATTTCGTGCCCCTCCGTGGCCTTCCTTCAGCTAAGGAATTGGCAATTGTGTTCGCCAGAGAAGTATTTCGGTTGCATGGAGTTCCCAGGGTACTGGTGTCCGACAGGGGGAGCCAGTTTGTGTCTAGGTTTTGGAGGGCATTTTGCCAACAGATGGGCATACAGCTGTCCTTTTCCTCTGCCTACCATCCCCAGACCAATGGAGCCGCTGAATGAGCTAATCAGGGCTTGGAACAATTTCTCCGTTGTTTCGTTACTGACCATCATGATAATTGGTCCGACTTGTTGCCTTGGGCAGAGTTCGCCAGGAACTGTGCGGTCAATTCTTCATCGGGGAGCTCCCCGTTTCTGATTAATTACGGGTTTCAGCCCTGTTTGCTTCCAGATTCATTTCAGACGCAACAGATTCCAGCTCTGGATGAGCATATCGAGCAACTCCGTTCCACATGGGCACAAGTTCAGAGGGCACTTGGTCAGTCATTTCAGCGTCATCAGCGCCATGGCAATCGCAGAAGGCTTCCAGCGGTTTCTTTTCAGGTTGCGGACAGAGTATGGCTTTCCTCCAGAAATCTCAAGCTGCAGGTTCCGTCTAATAAGTTGGCTCCTCGGTTCATTGGTCCATACAGAGTCATTCGCAAAATTAACCCTGTCTCCTACGCACTAGACATACCTGCATCCATGCGTATCCATAATGTGTTCCATGTGTCCCTTCTCAAGCCTCTGGTTTGCAATCGCTATACTACCACACCTGTGGTGCCAGGACCTGTTGAGGTTGAGGGTCAGGAGGAGTATGAGGTTCAGAGCATTATTGATTCCCGAAGGCTTAGAGGAAGGGTACAGTACCTGGTACATTGGAAAGGATATGGTCCTGAAGATCGATCATGGGTGGATAGTAAGGACCTTCATGCACCTAGGCTAGCTAGGGTCTTTCATGCCAAATACCCACAGAAACCTAGACCCTATTCTAGGAGAGGGGGTCTTTGAAAGGGGGGTACTATCACAGTGCCTGTGATTGCTGCATTTTCTTGTCTGTCACCAGTAGGGGGCTTCTATTGGCTGTCTGCATTTAGCCCGCCTCTTATTGCCTATTTAAACCTGGATTGGGCACCCTTTGAGTGCCCTTTCGTGTTGTTTCTGACATTTTTCGCTATCACTATGTCCAGTGATGGTTGGGCCTCTGTTCCTGTGGTCCTGAGTTCCTGATTGCAGCTCAGTACTCCTTGGGCTGCCTTGCCCGGTATTGGTAAGGCCGGTAGAACCGGTATATGTCATCTCACGGTTGCCTTACCCGGTATAGGCAAGGCCGGTAGAGCCTGTTATTGCTACTGTCACTTGGGTTGCCTTGCCCGGTATTTTAGGCAAGGCCGGTAGAACCTATTGTATGGACTATTATTGTTGTATTGTTATGTATGTTTCCCTATGGGGATTGCCTTAACTTTTCAATAAAGTTACGTTTTTACCAAACCTTACGTTTGAGAGTCTTTAAAAACCGTGACACTAAGCCACTGGTAGTCTCTACCAGAACCAGGAACAGAACAGGAGCAGGAACTGGGTCAGGAACAGGAACACAGGATCTTGATCTGAAGTGGAAGATGTACCGAGGCACGCCTGCCGTCAGTAAGGAGAGGACTCTGACTCAGCCTGCAGTCAGAGTGGAAGTAGATAGCTGACTCAAGCCTGCAGTCAGTATCAGAGCTGGTCTACCAGAGCCCCAGGTCCACACTAGGTTGGATGTCTGCTAGGTAAAGGAGGAAATGTAAGAGTAGTCAGACAGAGCCACAAGTCAGCACCAGAGGGGGTAGTCAGACAAGCCAGGTCATGCACAGTTCAGGTAGTCAGCCAGAGCCACAGGTCTGCACCAGGTTGGATGTTCATTAATAGGAATACGCAAAAGAATAGTCAGACAGAGTCACAGGTCAGCATCAGGTTGGATGGAAGACTAGACAGGTCATACACAGAGCCCAAGGTAAGAGAACTTCTAAGCATAACAATGCAAGGGCAACTGAGTCAGGACTCAGTCTGCCTTTTAAATACCTCCACAGGAAGTAGGTTTGAGGAGCAGCTCAGAGGGAGGAAGTAGGTAGGAGGAGACTACAGGAAGCAAACACATAAAACAGAGGCCTGCTGCATGCTTGAAGCCTCGCGCCTGTAGATGACGCTGAAACTAAGGTAAGCTGTAACACTATCTGACAACAAGATCATAAACTGCAGCGATATCTCAGTAAGTCTTAGGTCCAAGGACCCCAGATTGTCCATGAAACTATCGGTCACAGAGTTTGTCCTAGCTTTTGGCATCTTCAAGGATATTCTATGTTCAACTTTCCCTCACAGACGCCAAGAGCTGGACCACTACTTACACCTAGTGGTCGACGGCACATAAGTACGGTGGTAGTACGTTTTATGACTACCACTGGTCTTTCACAGCCAAGGTGGCTACAGCCCAATCCCAAATAAACTATGCAACAGACTGGAGCAGTCAATACACCAAACTATTTTGAAGGCACTTTGCCAAACTGAAAGCCCCTTTGTGCCTATATTGCTAGTTATCATATCACTCCTCTTCCCTCTGCCCATCCGCCCCCCCCCCCCCAGCCCATAGCCAGTCAGGTCAGTTAGCTATCCCAGCCCCTCATCAGCCAGCCCAGTCCAGCAGCTCATCATCTGCCCCAAGCTACAACAAGTTTGTCCGACTCATTTACTGCATGGGAAGCACCCTAATATGCAACAACTTCAGTTCCAAGGGGTGCTTCTTTAGTGGACGCCAACTCATGCACTTATGCTCAAACTGCAAGAAAAATCACTCCAAAGCTCACTCCAGGACCATATTCCCACATTTCTTGTCTGCAGTCTCTCCTTAATGATCACCCCGATTCCACTCTGATTGAATAGGTAATCACAGGACTTAAAGAGGGATTCCACACAGGTATCTTAGCCTTCCCATAGACATCAGTCGAATGCCCTAACCTAGCATCTGCCCTTGCCAAACCAGAAGAAGTCTCAGCCCTCCTAGCAATAGAAGCAGAAAACAACTTTCTAATAGGCCCATTCCTTCCCCCCACCTTTTTCCCATATGGCGCATCAATCCACTAGGACTCGCAACGTACAAATTCTCATCTAAAAAGCGATTAATCATAGACCTGTCAGCCCCCCCACTCCACCTTGGCCCCTAGAAATTAACTCACTTATCCCCGCAGACTCCTTCTCACTTCAGTAGGCTACCATAGGTCATTCCATTAGCCTCATTCGGCAAGCCCTCCCCGACTGCTGGCTAGCCAAAACTGACATTGAAAATGCTTTTAAACTCCTCCCAGTTCACCCCTCACTCTGGTACTTACAGGGAATTAAATTGCTAGGCTAATATTATTTTGCAACCAGACTCACCTTTGGCTCTCGCAGCAGTCTCAAGTTATTTAATGACTTTGCTGATATTCTCTGCTGGTTTCTGCTCAATCACTGCAGATGTCCAGCTGTATTACATTATTTAGGCATCTTTCTCCTCATTGACAATTCACCATTCCCTCCTACTAGTCTCCAAAAACTCATGGAATTATTTAGGTCACTAAATGTCCCCTTATCTATTCAAAAAAATAGTGGCAACTCCAAAGTCAAATCCAAGTTCCTGGCATCATATTAGACACAACATCTTCAGAAACATGTATTGTCCTAGAGAAAGTAGAAAGAGTCCATGCAATGCAAGATAAGATATCTAAACCTTTACTGTCTAAACTAGATCTCCAATCCATCATAGGCTACCTCAGTTTCATCATGAAAGTTATACCCCCAAGGACGATCATTCATCAGCCCTTTCAGACCTAAGCATGTGGTCAAATTTTGTTAAACACTGGAACGGCCGGTCCATGTTCCTCCCTTTACCTACACCTTCCAGCCCAGCAGTCTACACGGACACAAGGTTCAGTGTTCTCAGCCATATGCGGCTCACAATGGTTCACGGGACCATGGCCACATGAACTACTAAACACTTCATCATGACAACCCTCTCCCAGCATTCTATAAATTTACCAGATGGTGGCAGCAGCCTCTCTCTGGGGATATCGGTGGTCTGGGCAAACTGTAACATTTCACTCTGTGAAACCAAGCCACCTGCGCACTCATTAAAAAAGGTAGATCCTTCTCACCCCAAATAATGCCATTCCTCAGGAAGCTCACATGGCTATCCCTTCTTTATAAATTCATCATTCATAGTTCCCCAATTTCTAGTCTAGATAACGTGACAGCTAATGCTCTCTCACATTTTCAGTTCCAGCAGTTCTTCAGCAAGCACCCAGCAGCAGCCTTCCAACCATCCACCCCTCCAGCCTTCACGGATCTAACCACGCAATAAACTTACTACTTTCAGAAGCTTCATCCATCATCAAGCAAGCCCTGGCCACCAACACCAAAAAGATCTACAAGCGGGCATTGGATGCATTCATACTTTTCCTATCTATAACTAAACCAACCAACCCTTATTCTCAATCAAGCATATGTTACAGCTTACCTTGTTTTCAGCGTCATCTGCAGGCACGAGGCTTCAGGCATGCAGTGGGCCTCTGTTTTATGTGCCATGCTTACTGTAGTCCCCTCCTACCTACTTCCTTCATCTGAGCTGCTCCTCCTACCTACTTCATTAGGAGGGATTTAAAGGGCAGTCTGAGTCCTGACTTAGTTACCCTTGCGTTGTTGTTCATAGCAGTTTTATTACCTTGGGCTCTTTGCATGACCTGGCTAGTCTTCCATCCAACCTGGTGCTGACCTGTGGCTCTGTCTGACTATTCTTTTGTCTATCCCTATAGTGGACACCCAACCTGGTGCAGACCTGTGGCTCTGGCTGACTACCTGAACTGTGTATGACCTGGCTTGTCTGACTACCTCCTTTGGTGCTGACTTGTGGCTTTGTCTGACTATTCTTACATTTGTTCCTTGTACCTAGCAGACACCCAACCTAGTGCGGGCCTGGAGCTCTGGTAGACTAGCTCCGATACTGACTGCAGGTTTGAGTCAGGTATCCCTTTCCTTATACTGACTGCAGGCGTGAGTCAGATATTGCTCCCTAATGACTGCAGGCGTGAGTCAGTACTTTAGATTCGTCGGATCAAGATCCAGTGTTCCTGCTCCTGTTCCTGGTTCCTGCAGAGACTAACAGTGGCTGAGGCCTAGTCTCCAGCAGAGTGGTCAAGCTTGGCAGCCTACTATTCCTGATAGCAGTGCTCACTGGCTTGTAACCCTCTGCTTGCTACTTGTGTATATAGTGTGCTCTACTTCTCTGTTATTAATACATTTTGCATTTAATTATACCGTACTGACTCCTGAACATTATTGGTAAACCGTGACAGCATACTAGCATTCACCACTCACTGCCACTCCGGTCCCAAATTGTCAGCTGCTTCCATCAAATTATACTTAGCAGGTATACAACACCGTTACTCTCTACTTTCAATGTATAGCATCAAACTATTCCTCAGAGGCATCTCAACAATTCAACTCCCCTCACCTCGCACTCGTCTCCCCATCACTGGGCACATATTCAGACATATCTATGATTTCCTGAACACCAAGCCATTTCAACAGCAAACCAATATTGTGTGACGGAACTGTGGCGACCATGGGAGATATTGGTGTGTTAGGGATATGGGATCTCATGTCTTCAGACTATTTCTACCCAAAAGACAACCATAGACTGAGCTGAGCCATAGTTGTTTTCAATACATTGCTGGAATGCAGAGATGGGGGTTGGGCTTGGCTTCCACTATACTACAGTTCTGTGCTAAGGAATGTTAATTGATTCCTGCTGTGCTTCCTTGACCAATCAGAGGAGGTTATTGATGAGCCAGTTAAGAATGTATGATTTCAAGTCTTAATCTGCATTCTTATCTTGATAACGATGCTGGTGACTGATTGGTCAAGCATAGAAACACTGTCCCAAGTATTCGTTTGCATGCTGATCTAGATAAGAGTCTCTGTAGTGTATATAACCTGTGTGTTTGAGTCAATAAAGGAGAGTTCTTCCCTTCATCAAGTCTCGGCTGATGTTTGGGAACAGGAGGGTCAGTTTACTATTGGAGTGTTATTCTACGGGAGAAAGGAACTATAAAAGAGGTATCCAGCTTATGATACAAGGCGTCACGTTACAACTGGTGGCAAGCGGCGGGATTCGGCTTATGCCAAGGAACTGAAACTGAGACCAGCATCCAGGGGGAGATATAGCCACTGGCTTGACCCCGGTCTCAGCAGCGCAGCGAGCAGTGGGTGGAGCAACAGCAAAACTGAGACCAGCATCCAGGGGGAGATATAGCCGCTGGCTTGCCCCCGGTCTCAGCAGCGCAGCGAGCAGTGGATGGAGCAACAGCGAAACTGAGACCAGCATCCAGGGGGAGATATAGCCACTGGCTTGACCCCAGTCTCAGCAACGCAGCAAGCAGTGGATAGAGCGTTGGTTCATCTGAACCGGAGGAAGCAGTGTTGCGGCGGGCTTAGCAAAGCCCTGGAGGATCTGCTGGAGTCCAGAGTGCAAGGGGGCCCCAACCTGTGGATGGCCAAAGCAACTTGGATATCCTGGAACTTGGAGTACTAGTATCCACTGCATTAGGAGGTACCTGGGATCCTGCATGTGGAACATGGCAAATCTAGGACCAATGGGCGCTGTTAAGCCCAACTGGAGACGGATTGAGAAGCTGGTGGCATTGCGATGGCCGCTTCTCAGCCCAGGGACACAGCACTCCTGTTAACCGTGAAAGCCCTGACCATAAACTTACTTTAGCACTCATTTCACATTACAACCAGCACAAAATGAAACAAAACTTTATGAATAGGACAGTTTATACATGTTAAAAAGTAAGTTTAGGATTGTATTATATGCTTATACCATGGAGTAGCTCAGTTTTAGATAGCTTGGTTTGTTATATAGTAAATAAGGTTGAAAAAAAGACACAAGATCATCAAATTCAATCTTTCCCACAGTAAAAACCAGAATATGGGAATTACATAATCCTTCTGACTCCACAATGGGTGTTAGTCTATTTACTAGAACTTCCTATTGAATTTAGTAATACATAGTACAACTCTCTAAAATGTATCCATTGTATATGACATTACCACAAATCTGGACAACAAATCAACTGATTTGATGAATGCTCCTGACATCAGATACATATGATCTCGCTTTTCAGCCTGCTGCCTTCCTTCTATATCAGGTGTACCATGCTTACCCTCAATAAAAGCATGTGCAGACACTATTAGCTAGACAGTCAGCTTTTATCAATGATCATGTCATTTTGTGACTTCTGTTGGCACTCATTCAAATGCACCAAGACATGACTCAGAATGATTTACCATGGAAATGATGTGGTAATAGTGAAAGAAGAAAAAATAAGGGCGCTCCCTAGTGCAGTAAGTCTTGCTAATATAGGACCTCCACCAATGCACCACTGTACTCACAGTGTTCTCAATCACTAACAGTGATCAGCATTCATAGATGAGGAAATCAGGCTGCCCCCACTCAGTCTCTCCAGAATAGCTGGTGGATGCTGCGTCTACAGATCTCCACAATGTCCAATGGAAACCTTGAAGCACAAAAACACACAAACAGGAAAAGCGCAAAACCACCAGCAACAAATGTACTTGTACTTCTGAAGAATGTATATTGGACCAATTAAAATATACTCACAACTCCTTAGTAGGATAGCTGGTACTCGATTGAACCAGCTAAAGCAAATGGGGAAACTAAGACTGCCCCGTTACAGTCAACTTCTCTCCAAAAATAAGAAAAAATGGATCCTCCTGATAGTAGTATCAAATTTATTAAAAATATAGTAATGCCAAAAAGGGTTACATAAAGCATCAATGTTTATAATCGGCTATTTAGGCCAAAAAGAATGCATTTCGGGGCATAACCCCCAAAATATTATACCGAATAAATCAAAATAATCACTTACCCTCAAGCCACAAGCACTTAAATGCCAGATAGCTGAACCAACTCTTCCAGATATACGTTCAAAAAATACGTGAAAAAACACATAGACCATGTGATCATGACACTGAAAAGTAGCATCTGACAAAATGCAAGTATCGCGAGAGTAAACCAAGAGCTAGTATGGAAGTCAAACTTCCCAGGGATACTTGGATAAGCGCTCCAAATAATTAGAACGCAAACAACATATACCGGAAGATGTCAATAGCCAGAAAGCATCCAAAAACAATGGCGAGGTGGTAAAGGAAGAGATGCACAATTGAAACCAAAACAATTAAAAAGATTGGGATCCAAAACAGTAATATACAATTGTACATAATGCAAATATTACAGAAAATATACATCTGGTTCCATAAAAACAAAATAAATAATCATGCAAACAAAACAAAATGATATAAAGGAAACAATAATGATAATGATAACTAAACAAAATAACAATGATAAAAAAACATAAAAAATACTAATGATTTAATAATAAAAAAATTAGAAAAATGTATTACACATTTATTATGGATGAAATAAAACTTCACATTAATGCATATATTAAATGGGCATTAGGGACTGGGAAAGCAAAATAAAATTAAAGGACAACTTGTTCCTATATGAGCTGGATTGCTACTAAAGATACAGAGTGGCCAGTCTGCTTGAATAATATTATCAGTTAATTACTTAGTTTGTATTAAGGAAAGATGTAATATATATATATGACTGTATTTGGAGAATGATCATCCGTGAAGTTTTTAGCACAAATGATCATCTTGCCATTGAATTGGGCATGTTGTGTAATTATTATATTGGTGTATAATGCATTAGTAATCTTTATCTGCAGTCCTATAGAATACCAGCATTCAAAATGAATCTCAGAAATATAGCGTCCTAAAGGATTGATCAGCTTGTGAAATAAGTCAACTGACAGGTATGGAATTGGGTGAATTAACCCTATTTGTAAGCAGCGTTCCCCAAGTATTCACAGTCAGCTACTCCATTAAAAAGGGGGTATTAGTGATAAAGAATGGCGGCTAAAAGATGCCATACAACAGATAACAAATGGCCGTTAATTATATAAAGTTGCAGGAGACTAGTAGAGTAAAAATTATACCTTTATTGGCTAAACGAGTGACTCTAGGATATAAGGTTTCAAATAACTAGGGGCTCATTTCAATTGCCCTGAAAAAAAAAAGATGTACCGTCAGCAGTTTTAAGTCACAGTCAGGTTTGTAATTACCTGCGCTGTAATCTACTGAATGCAAATAATCCATGTAAGGAACTAAATTTGCACCCATAAGAATCAATGAAAAATAAGTTGAGTTTGAGATTCAATTCCATGCATTGGGTTAAGGGACTCTTCTTTATTGCCATACCTCTGTGCCTACAAAAAGGTGATCTTGAGTCCCCTAACGCATGTTCATAACCACCAATATGGAAGTGAAGTGTAACCAAAGATAAGAAAACAAGTTAAGTGACCCGAGAATGTATTGATATGGGGCCCTAAGTCCCACATTAATACACCCTGGGTAGTTAAAAAATGTGTGTAATGTAAAAATAAATTAACCATTTGAGTGCCAGAGGGGTATGCAATGCATTGTTAAACAATGCATTGCATACCCCTCTATCACTGAAATAGTTAAAACAATGTGTGTGTGTGTGTGTGTGTGTGTGTGTATGAAGAAAAAAAAACCCTTTGAGTGCCAGTAGGGTATGTAATGCATTGCACAGTGTTGCATACCCCACTGGCACTCAAAGTGTTAAACAGCCAAAAAATAACACCAGAAAGTAACAGTAACACTTACCAGTAATCCTGATGCCCAACGGGGTCTTTATTTCTTCTCCTTCATCTGCCACCCTCTTCTTTCTTCTTCTTCATCTGTTATCTTCATCTGTCATCTTCTTTCTTAATCTGTGCTCCACATCATTCTTCATCTTTAAAGCGGAACTACCACCTGAACACAACTTTAGCTTAAATAACTCCCCATCTGGCGACTAGCTGCTTAGTAGCACTAGTTGCCAGAATTATTACCTTGACAAATAGATTTAGCCTTTCTTCCTGGGCTGACAGCATCATGGAATGCGGACATCTTGCCATAATCGCATCTGCGCGCCTGCGCTGTCAGTCCCAGTTGGGTCTAGGAGGCGTTGCTAGGAGCCGTCCGGCTCCAAAAGGAACTGACAGCACAGACGAGCGGACGTCATTATCGCAAGATGTCCACGTTCCGTGATGCTGTCAGCCTTGGAAGAAAGGCTAAATCTATTTGTCAAGGTAATAATTCTGGTGACTAGCGCTGCTAAGCAGCTAGACGCCAGATGGGGAGTTATTTCAGCTAAAGTTGTGTTCGTGTGGTAGTTCCGCTTTAACCTTAGTGTGGAACCTGAAAAACAAAAAAAAAGTAGTTATTAAAATTATCTAACACTAAACATATGCTGCCTCCACCGGCGGCAAGAAACAGTAGCAAAAAACCCCTTCTTATCCCTTTCGGGCTGCTGCCCAATGTGCACTGGAAGAAATTTAAATTGGGACTGCCTTTTATATGGCCAGTCCCTGTTCAAACTAATTTCCATGCTCCCGGTGACTGGGATGTTGATTACGCAGGGCATGGAAGGTGCCCTGCAATTACCCCACCTCTGAGCCAAAAAGCTTCCAGCACGTTAAATCATCCCTCCAGCTAGAAGCTATTTGGCTGGGAGGTGCAGGGCACGTTCCGTGCACTGCATAAACCCACATCCCAGCCAATGGGAGCATGGGGGACAATGTGAATAGTGACTGGCCATATAAAAGGCAGTGCCTGTTCAAATTTCCCTTAGTTGGCAATGGGCAACGGCCCAAAAGGTATGAGGAGGGGGGGTTGCTGGTTTGCAGTATCAATGTATTGATCAGTTGGCAAGTGCCTTGCAGACCCTCCTTGGCAGGACTGCTCACTGGGAACGCTATAACCCGCAGCAGGTGGCCACCCCAGTTTCTCCTTGGGCACCTACAGCTGCTACCGTCTCTGATGCAGGACTGGTCAGAGGGTTAACTGGATCCGCTCCACTCCCACAACGCTATAGTGGGGTACCTGAGTTATGTTGCGGATTCCTTAATCAGTTGGGCATATACCTCGAGATGCTTCCTCATGCCTTCCCTACTGAGCGCAGTAGGGTTGGACTTATGATTTCTCTCCTGGTTGGCAAGGCATTGGCTTGGGTAAATCCATTATGGGAGATGGAGAAACCCATAATATATGATTTTATTCAATTTGTGGCCTCATTTAGAAGCGTATTTGACGCATTCGAGTTTCGAACCCTAGCAGCCAAAGTTTGGTGGAACAATGAGGCCCTGATAGCTATATTCTCCCAAGGGCTTTGCTATTACATGAAGGATGAGATTGCTGCTCGTGACCTACCTAATAGTCTGGATGACATGATATGCTTTGTCATCCTCATAGATACACGGGTCCAGGTGGTGAACCTATGCAGGTGGGGGCTACCCGACTCTCTGCGGCAGAGAGGGCCCATAGGCGAAGGAGGGACTATGTCTGTATGGCGGTAAGAATGGTCACTTACTGAAATCATGCCTGGTACGTCCATGAGACGCTCGCACCAAAAGATCCTGTCGGGGACAGATCTTAGGTGGCATCTCACAGTCCCCTGAAGCCTCTCAGGCTAAACCCTTCCTGGACATAGTCCTATCTTGGGCCAAAAAATCTATCCCTGTACCTGCTCTTATAGACTCTGTCGCGGCAGGTTATTTTGTGGATGCTGCATTCGCTGAGTGTTTTGGGATTCCTTTACTGCCTCGTGACACTCCTTTGGTGGTTGAAGCTATTGATGAAAGACCCCTGCTGCCAGCACATATTACCCATGACAGGGCTCAAAATTTCCACTCGCCTCCTCGTATTTGGCGAGGAGAAATTGAGTGAAGGCGAGTGGAAATGTAAGCCCTGTATGAAAATGGCCCCTTTCCCATGGCCTATTTTAATGTGCTCATGCTGTCCTGATGTGGTGCGTGAAGGTACCGGGCCGGGTGCAGAGTTGCCGTGAGTAAGATGTTGCTGCCTCTGGTATCACCAGCCGGCATCTGCAGGAACTCGAGTGTGCTTACACTGCACAGGAAATGATAAGCAGAGGCTGAGGCAGAACTAGGAGCAGCCAACCAAGAGCACTGGAGGCAGAGGTGGTTGGAGCAGCACTGGAGCAAAGCACTTAGCACTAGGTATGGTTCAGTGGAGTCAGAGGAGTAGCGGAGCACTGGCAATCAAAGGGTTACTCTGTATCCTGTTAATAAAGACACATGAGAGGGTGACAAGGGCCGTGTCTGACTGACTGGCTTTGAATAGCACCTTGTCAAACACTTAGATTCAAACAGTAAATGAAATGGCACTAGAGGGTTAACTTGGCCCTCAAAGGGTAAATGTTTCCTGTCATTAAAGACAAATGAGAGGATAGAGAAGCACTCTGGGTGTCTGACTGACTTCCATCCGCATGGAGCCCTTCTCTCTCCTCTTATCTGTCTTTAATGACAGGAAACATTAACCTTTTAAGGACCAGATTAACCCTTCATTGACAATTCATTTGAAGTCTGAGTGTCTGAGAAGGGACTGAATGTAAAGTGGTTCAGTTAGACACCCAGCCCTACTTTCTCCTCTTATTTGCCTTTAATGACAGAAAAACGATTAACCCAATGAGGGCTAGATTAAACCATGGGTACCATTTCATTTGAACCCTGTCTGAAACCAATGCACTCAGAAGGGGCTGAATGTAAAGCTAGTCAGTCAGCCAATCAGTCCTTCTCTCTCCTCTCATCTGCCTTTAATGAAATGAACCAGACTGACCCTTTGAGTGCCAGTGGTGCATGGAGATCAGTCAATGCTGTGCAGCATTCACTAGTAAAGGAGTAAAATACAGTGCCTGGCTGGTATTTTATATATTTAAGCTTAAAGGATTAGTCTTAAAGAGAAAGTAATGTTTAGAAAAATATAGCAAGCTTAATTCTTCAATATAGTTTTTTTTATAACAAAATGTACCATTCTAAATGTTCAAAACATTGTGGTGTTCATTTTATTTTAATATAGATTGTCCCCCTCCCACCCCTTTCCATATGTAATGCTACCTCCCCTCAGAGAAGCAAGCTAGTGTGAAAAGGGACAATTAAAATAAAACAAACCACAATGTTATGAGCTGTTAGAACATAATGTTTTGTTATTTAAAAAACCTATAATAATTATACACCTCTTCTGTGTGATACCTGGGCACAGCTCAGAGTGGCACTTTACAGGGGGGGCATAAAAAGATGCCCCCTCTTTGCCCGCTGTGATGCTTCCAGGCACTGCCCACATCCTTGTATTGGGGAGATGTGAAAAATTGGACTTTGAATGCACGTTGCGTTATGTGCACCCAAACACTCTTTGCATGCCTAGTCGGAGTCCTCCTCCAGCAGTGAGTAAAGCACGTGGACTCATGAGTCTGACTCATGAGTGCCAGAGAGGTACTCATGAAACGCTGTGTGTCAGGTCCTGAGAAAGGTGTGCTTATAAATGGGGCTGACAGAGGCATGGGCTGCCTCTTCTCACAGTAGTTTGTAACTACGTTGGAGTGTCTCTTTGGAAAACTGCATCAATAGACAGATTAGGTGAGCATAAAACCAACCTTTAATCTAAGTGCCAGAGGGGTATGTGTTTCATACCTCCTAGCACTCAAATGGTTAAATGTGCTACAGACTGAAAATAGTAATGAAAAAAACTTGTTGCACTGAATTTTGTGAGAGGCCATTGAATGTATAATCTTTGAAGTGCCGGCATTTAACCCTTTAAAGAAGATGAAGATAAATTCAGCCACCTCCTGGAGCTACACATTACATCTTGTTCTATGTCATGAATCATGATGGAAGTGTGAGAGAGATTCTGTAGAACACGGATTATATATTGCATAGTGTGACCTAGTTGAAGACCATGATGTAAGAAATGGCACTCAGCCGGTTGTGTGAGAGATCTGCAGAACAACTTGCATTTTGCAGTTCTGGGACAAACCACTAGTTGCATGTTCATGTTATGAGAGAAAAGGATAGTAGGAGGGAAAAAAGCTACCAAACCTTTCTCAGACAAACCTTTTTTTTTTTTTTAAATCCATGCCATCTCATCAATGCTGCAACAAAAGTTGCCTGTATGAACAATACATTCTTGATAGTTTATAAAGGTATATGGTATCTTAGTTCTGTGAGTGACTATTCCTTTCCAATATATACACATCTGCATACCTTCAAAATGAGCTAACCTGAGATCTTTGAAATATTAACCAATGATGTTCCTCAAAACACAGTTCTGGATGATGGGTCCCTGTTTGCTCTAAACCAGGGTGTACCAGTCAGTCCTTAAAGCGGAACTCTCAGTTACTAATAAGTCGCCCTTGAATTATTAAACATATGGCGACTAGCATCCTAATACATGTATCACCTCTGTAAAGTGCTGCATTCTAAAGAAATTTTTCATCCTAGGAGACTGATGGCCAGATTAGTGCAGTCTGTGCGCCTGCTCCATCAGTCCTTCTGGTTACCACGTGGCATACTTTAATGCTTCTTACAGGAGACCGGGACTGACAGCGCAGGCATGCAGACAAGATGTCTGCACTGATGCCTGGTTTCTGGTCTCCTAAGATGAAAGATTTCTTTAGAATGCAGCACTTTACTCTGTCTTGCTGGTGGATGGAATGGAATTTTCAGATTAATTTCATATCCTAATATCAGGGTTTATATTAATACATATGTAGCTGGGAAAGTTTTGTTTGTTTTGTGGGAAGCTTATTGCATTGAAACTAGCAGGTGTTTCTCATAATGTTTGCTGTGGTGGAAGCCTGATTGGCACACCTGGTTAGACCTTGGGGAACACTGATTTGTACACATGGTTTAGTTACACCTTGAGGGTAACACTGATTTGTACACCTGGTAACCAGGTATACAAATCAGTGTTCCCCTCAAGGTGTAACCATGTGTACAGATCAGTGTTCCCCAGGGTCTGACCAGCTGTGCCAATCAGTGTTCCTCACTTCTCCTCCAAGGTGTGACCAGGTGTATATTTTTGTTAATTTTATTCTGAATAAAACATAGAACAACAGTGTAATTTCATCAAAGAGAACTTGTGATGGGTGGGGTTAAAGGCGGGGAGATGGGTGGGCATATGGGTGGGGCTAGGTGTGGAAACTGGTGGCGAGTAACATTTCAGGCCTGGTTAGTAGGTCAGGACTTGAAATTTTGAGCCCTGACCCACGAGATGGCCCCACTTACCCTAAGCATGGGATCCCTGCATAAGGAAACCCTGAAGTTTCAGGTGATAAACTCCCTGCATTATGCTATTGTATTAGGGTTCCCATGGTTACAAAAACATAACCCTAAAATTGACTGGAGCACGTGTGAGATATTGTCCTGGGGGACTCACTGTGAGGAGTCGTGTCTTTCACGTCCCATCAGACTTGCCTGTGCCGAGTCTCAAGGCCTACCTGAGGCTTATTCGCAGTTTTCCGAGTTATTTAACAAAGTCCAGGCAGGAGCTTTACCTCCCCATAGACCATACGACTGCATGATTGAGCTCTTGCCTGGGACTACCCCTCTGCGGGGTCGTACGTACCCTCTATCTGTGAAGGAGAATAAGGTCATGGAGGAGTATGTGGCTGATGCCTTGGAGAGGGGCATCATTCGGAAATCCTCATCCCCTGCGGGTGCTGGATTTTTTTTTGTAAAAAAGAACGGAGAACTACGCCCTTGTATCGATTATCGGGGCTTAAACAAACTTATGGTAAAGAATGCGTATCCCATACCATTGATTACTGAGTTGTTTGACTACCTCAAAGGTTCTACTATCTTTACTAAGCTCGATTTGAGGGCGGCTTACAATTTGGTCAGGATTAAACAAGGGCATGAATGGAAGACAGCGTTCAACACCAGGAGCGGGTATTATGAATATCTGGTCATGCCCTTTGGACTGTGCAATGCTCCCGCTGCCTTCCAAGAATTCATAAATGACATCCTGAGAGAACTTTTGCAAAGCTGCGTTGTTGTATATCTGGATGACATCCTTATCCATTCTCCAACGGTGGAGGCCCACTATGCGGATGTATCCAAGGTCCTTTCGCTCCTGAGAGAAAACAACTTGTTCTGGAAGTTGGAAAAGTGTGAGTTTCACAAGACCCAAGTTACCTTTCTTGGGTATGATATCTCCGCATCTGGGTTCGCGATGGACCCCAAAAAACTGTCGGCTGTGGTTCAGTGGCCTCGTCCGGATGGACTGAAGGCAATTCAAAGATTTCTGGGCTTTGCAAACTATTACCGTAAATGTATAAAAAATTTCTCGACCATTGTGATGGGTTTCATCACTGACATGACGCGGAAAGGAGCCAAAGTGTTAAAATGGTATTCTGATGCACTTTCTGCCTTTGACAATCTCAAAGCAGCATTTTCTGCAGCTCTTATCCTGGTACATCCCAATCCCGCCCTGCCCTTTACCCTGGAGGTTGATGCATCAGAGATTGGAGTAGGCGCCCTCCTTTTTCAACGGTCAGCTCCTGGAGAAGCTTTGCGCCCTTGTGGCTACTTCTTGAAAAAACTTTCTAAGGCGGAAAGGGTTTATCAGATTGGTGACAGGGAGTTGCTGGCTATAATTTTGGCATTGAAAGAGTGGTGTCATCTGTTGGAGGGTACGAGTTCCTCCATTTTGATTCTTACAGACCATAAGAATTTGACATACTTGTCTGAAGCCAAGCGGCTGTCCTCCCGCAGGCCAGATGGGCACTATTCCTATCCAGGTTTAATTTAGTGGTCTCTTACCTTCCAGGCTCGAAAAATGTTAAGGCTGACGCCCTGTCACACCAGTTTTGTAGTAGGTCCGAGGAGGTTCCTCCTGCTCCGATCATTCCTGCTGATTGCATTCTGGCCACGATTCGTACCTGTATTACCTCTCCGCTGGGAGAGGAGATACTGGCCGCCCAAGCATCTGCCCCAGCAGAGACTCCTAGTGGGAGATGTTTTGTACTGGCTCAATTCCGCATTAAAATCCTGGAGACATACCATGCTTCCAAAATCGCTGGCCATATTGGGCGCGACCAGTTAATCTGGTCCTTGTCTAGACTGTTTTGGTGGCCGAGCCTCCGCTCTGATTGTGCCGCCTTTACCGCTGCCTGCACCACGTGTGATCAAAATAAGTCTCCCCGACATCTGCCTGTGGCCAACAGGGAACGCCCCTGGTCTCACTTATCCATTGATTTTATGGTCGGCCTTCCTAGGTTCATGGGCTTTACTGCAATACTTATGATTGTGGACAAATTCTCAAAGATGGCTCACTTTGTGCAACTCAAGGGCTTGCCATCCATGCAGGAATTGGCGGTGGTATTCTCAAAGGAGGTGTTCCGACTCAATGGTATCCCGAAGGTGATCATGTCTGACAGAGGAAGCCAGTCTGTGTCCCGCTTCTGCAGGTGTTTCTGTGCGCAAATGGGAATTCAATTGGCATTCTCCTCCGCATAGCATCCGCAATCCAACAGTGCGGCAGAAAGGTCGAACCAAGCCTTGAAGCAATTTCTCTGCTGCTATGTGTCTGACCACCACGACAATTGGGCTACCCTGTAGCCCTGGGCAGAGTTTGCCAGAAATTGTGCGGTGAACTCTTCCACTCAGAGTTCCCCTATCTTGATTAACTATGGGTTCCAACCCTCAGTTCTTCCTGAAACCTTCCGTGCACAGGCTATTCCAGCTCTGGATGAGCATTTGCAGGCACTCCATTCCTCATGGGTTCGGGTACAGCATACCCTACGTGGTTCAGTGCAGTGACAAAAAAGGCAGGCTGACCGTAGACGTCTGCCAGCACCGACCTTCCAGGTTGTCATCCCGTAATTTGCACCTCCAGGTCCCATGCAATAAACTGGCTCCTCGATTTGTTGGTCCCTTCAAGGTGTTGCGCAAGATCAACCCGGTGGCTTATGCGTTGGAACTGCCTGCCAGTATGCGGATACATAATGTCTTTCATGTTTCCCTGTTAAATCCCTTGGTCTGCAACTGGTATACCTCCATTTCTGTCCGTCCTGCTCCCGTGATAGTTGCAGAGGTTAAAAATATTATGGACTCCCATGTAGTATGAGGGCACTTACAATATTTTATTCATTGGAAGGGATATGGTCCAGAGGAGCGCTCCTGGATTCCAGCTGATGATGTCCACGCTCCTGTCTTGGTGAGCAGATTCCATGCTCAATTTCCTACGAAGCCCCGACCCTGTCCGCAGAGGAGGGGGCCTTCAGGGGAGGTACTGTCACAATGCCTTACCTCGGCCTGCACCATTCTGCCAGGCGCAGGGTTCTGGACGGACACTCCTGCATCACTAGCAGCATTCCTCTGCCTGGGGCCTAGTCTGGTTCCTGGTTACTGGCAGCACTGAATCAGGCACTTGCCTGGACGCCTGTTATAGGCCCAACCTGGGAGACCTAATTGGTCCCGCCTTCTCCTACACCTTTATAAACCCCTATGGGCCTGTGTATCAGTTACCCTTACGTTGGTGTTCTAAGCAGTTCATTATCTAGTATTCCTGATTCCTGTGTATGATCCAGCTTGTCTGTCCATCCATTCTGATGTTGACCTGTGGCTCTGTATGTATTCTCCTTGTGCGTTCCGACTTGGTTCAGATATCCTTTCTGGTGCAAACCTGTGGCTCTGGCTGACTACCCGCTCCGTGTATGACCTAGGCTTGTCTGACTACCCACTCTGGTGTTCACTTGGGGCTCTGTCCACTGCGCATCCAGCATTCCATCGCTTCAGTGGATATCCTATCTGGTACAAACCTGTGGCTCTGGCTGACTACCTGCTCTGTGTATGACCTAGACTTGTCCGACTACCCACTCTGGTGTTGACCTGGGGCTCTGTCCACTGCGCATCCAGCATTCCATCGCTTCAGTGGATATCCTATCTGGTGCAAACCTGTGGCTCCATATATGACTTTGGCTCGTCTGACTATCCTATCTGGTGCTTACTAGAAGGCCCTGTCTGTTCGCTCCTAGGGTTGGTTCCTTTATTCAGACATCCTTCCTAGTATTGACTTGGGGCTAGCAGACACCTAGCTACTGACTGCAGGCTGAGTCAGTATCACTCTTGGGTGTTACCATACCGCGAGACTCCAGCAGGCTGAGGCCTAGTCTCGGACAGTGTGGTGGTGATATTGGGAGACTGCTATTCCTGATACAGTACTCGCCTTTTCGATCATCCACTGTGTGTATATATTATATTGCATTACTGTTATTATTCTCATAATAAAGGTTATATTAACTATACCGTCTGACTCCTGACTCCGCTGCCCCCGAAGAAGTGCCGATGAAACGTGCGTCGGCCAGTGTTGGTCATCTCACCTCTGTCATTACTCTGTCTCACTCTTAGATTAGTTCAGTGTGCTTCTATGAGATTTTGGACATTGCGGTATTAGATAGGAAGATTAGATGGCAAGCCGGTTAAGCCCTGGTATATTTCTTTACTAGTTGAACAGCCCGTTACACGGGCCACAGTGCCTCTGGCAGCCGGTCGCGGGGCAGCCACGCGCAGTAGAGACTGCCCGCACCACTGCTGATACAGAGCTGGACACTCCTTCGGAGTGCCCAGCTCTGTATCAGCCGTGGCGCGGCCAGTCTGTACTGCACATGACTGCCGCACGCGCAGCAGTGTCTACTGCGCATGTCGGGCGTTACACACAACTTAGCGAATTATTATATAGGATATGTGTAGTGCTTAAAATTTAGAGGTAAGCCGGAAGAGCCCGGTTAATTATCACTATTACAGGAATGCAGGACTAGTCTACTTATCCATTTAGGATCAGATGGCAAGCCGGATCAGCCCTGGTAAAACAGAGGCAAGCCGTATGAGCCCCGGCCAATTAGCACTACAGCAGGCAGGTAGGGGTAGCCCTCGGTAATATCAGAGGTTAGCCAGACTAGTCCCAGCAATTCTTTCCTCTTCTGTGCTGTGTCTTTATAGCACTAGTTCAGTGTTCATCTATTTTTAGAGGCAAGCCGGATGAACCCCAGCAAATAATCATTACAGTAAGCCGACAGGAGCAGTCCTCCGTATAATTAAAAGCCTGCTGAATCAGTCCCGGCAACTTTTTCCTGTTCTCCTCTGTTTCTTTACATTTTTGACCAATATAGCTATACAGGATTTACTGCTGTACTGATAAGGCTAACCGGATCAGTTCCGGTAAATTATTCTACTTATGACTTTGTAGTAGTCAAGACTCATGCTAGATTTTATATCAGCCGCATTAACCTTGCTTTGGAATACTCCTAAGAAACATTTTAGCCTCCAGTACTATCATTACCTTGATAGATTAGTCGGATTAGTTCAGATTTTCTATTGCATTGCATACTGGCTATTTTTCTATATAACAAAGAGGCCCATCAGTACAGGCATTTACCAGCAATTGATGGCAAGCCGGATCAGCCCCGGTAAAGCAGAAGTTTTATCTTTTCAATTGTCTAGTTATTTCATTCACACGGAGTGAATGGACTAGTTTGTCTATTTCTAATATAGTTTCCATTAAGAACTATACTGCACTTATGGTCCTTCCTTCTTGGATTATAGGATCATTATAAAAATATTGCTCATATTTTCCTATCTTGGGGTGTAGTGGTAGAACACCCCACCTTCGTTCATGTGTCTTGGATGGTGCACCACCAACACACATGATTTTTTAGTGTTTTTAATAGTGGTTTAGTGGCAAACCGGAACAACCCCGGTATGCAATGCAGGGTGATGGTAAGGTACAGGTTAATACGCCATGCTTGTAATTTTTTGTTTGGTGAGAAGACAGCTTTTCTAACCCTCCGCAGCTGTTGACCCCTCCCTTTACTTTTTGTCTGAACTTCCGTATATTCTAGGCGTTTGTTAGGGTTTTCTGACACTCAGACTAGGTTTAAGTAAAAACACAGTTTTATTAAAATGAAACCAGGTATAGCGTCCCTGGGGGCCAGGAATGGCAACAGCAGAGAAGATAATAGACAGGAATGAGTACAATAATAGACTGAAATATACTGATAACTGGATGAACAAGGATTAAAGAATAAACCACTGATCAGTCACAATGATGGTAATCAGCCAACGCCCAGCTGAACCTATAAGTTTCTGAGGATGCTGTCGGCCATATAGTAGGCTTGTACAAATCACTCTCATATAGCTGTATAGTAGGACGCCCAGGGAGACTGCACAGATATAACCAGAGCTGAGAGATTCCTCCTAGAGGAGAATGATGGAGTATGGCCACTGCTGAGCAAGAGAATGGAACCTGAAATGCCCTGAGCACTTGCAAATGGAAATACCACTGTGTGCCAATGGAGGAGAGAGCCAGGCCACCCTCGGGGTGCCAATTGGAGTCGATACTGCACAAGCAATAATGAGCCACGCACAGATAGTGCGGTTGATAGCAAAACACACTGAGGAAAGACCAGAGCCAAGACACCCTTCCGGTGCCGTACGGAGCAATACACTGCGAAAGCACACGGGAGGCCACTAGCACCGGGAGGTGCAACCACGGTACCAGCACGTACCGGAATGGATACTGCTCTGCTTGTGTAAACGGATAGGCTAGGTCACAAAGGCACGGCTCAGTAAGTGTTAATAGGCTCGGATGGATCGAATCGGCTTGGCAAGTGTACTGAGGCTCAGCAACGGAGGCAACACACACACAGTAAGGTATTGGGCAGGTTCAGTCACGGAGACAGCAGCTCAGCAAGGCTACAACAGCTCGGTTAACGGAGGCCACAGCAAGCACAGCTGAGAGGTGAATGAACAGAGCACTACTAAGCACAGTTCAGAATGTTGCCGGCAGGCGATCAGGATACACAGGAACACAGGAAACTGATGAGGACCAGGAAGCCACAGCCAGAACCGGGACAATCACAGATCAGGAACGTCAGGCAAGCCGGGTCTAATCACGGAGCAGGAACGTCAGCCAAAGCCGGCTCAATCACGGAGCAGGAACATCAGCCAAAGCCAGGTCAATCATGGAGCAGGAACGTCAGCCAGAACCGGGTCGAATCACAGAGCAGGAACGTCAGGCAAGCCGGGTCGATTCACGGAGCAGGAACGTCAGCCAAAGCCGGGTCAATCACGGAGCAGGAATGGAGACTGGTCAGACGAGCTGAGTCGGTACACAGGAAC
The DNA here is from genome assembly GCA_037306005.1 of Rhinophrynus dorsalis. Taxonomy (NCBI): domain Eukaryota; kingdom Metazoa; phylum Chordata; class Amphibia; order Anura; family Rhinophrynidae; genus Rhinophrynus; species Rhinophrynus dorsalis. Next base: position 293,898,520 of record CM074718.1, on the reverse strand, counting down.
GAGTAACACAGCAAGAAGGCTCAAACTCAGGAACACCACAAAAGGGCATCCGGCAGAAGTCATAGGCCCAGTATATAAAGGAACATCCTGGGCGGGCCAATCAGCCTGCTCCAATGCACAGGTACCATCAGTGTGACTGACAGGGGATCACGGGTACCGTGATAGTACCCCCCTCTCAAAGACCCCCTCCCCTGCCTGCTGGTTTAGGTTTGTGCGGATATTTAGAGTGAAAATTGCGCAGTAAACGTGGAGCATGTAGGTCCTTCTGATCCACCCAAGAACGTTCCTCAGGCCCATAGCCTTTCCAGTGGACCAAATATTGCAATTTGCCTCTAAATCTCCTGGAGTCAATAATACTCTGTACCTCGTATTCCTCTTGGCCCTGAACATCCACCGGCCCAGGAACCACCGGAGTGGTAGTATAGCGGTTGCATACCAAGGGCTTCAGTAGTGACACATGGAACACATTGTGAATGTGCATAGACGTTGGAAGTTCCAGTGCGTATGCCACGGGGTTAACCTTACGGATAATTTTAAACGGACCAATGAACCGGGGAGCCAATTTGTTGGATGGTTGTCACGGTTTATTACGACTCTCAGACACAAAGTTAGGTAAAAACACAACTTTATTGAAATAATTAAAAAGGTGATCCCTTAGGATTCCAACATGACATACAACATACAATAATAGCGAAATACAGATTCAGGCTCTACCGGTCCTGCCAATATACCGGGCAAGACAGCCAGTAATCCAATCCAATAGGCTCTACCGGCCTTGCCAATACCGGGTAAGGCAACCCGCAGATGGAGTATGTACCAGGTTCTACCGGCCTTACCAATACCGGGTAAGGCAGCCCTAGGAGTAACAAGCTCTACCGGTCTTGCCAATATACCGGGCAAGACAGCCGTTGATCTAATGCTGTAGGCTCTACCGGCCTTGCCAATACCGGGTAAGGCAACCTGCAGATGGAAGATATACCAGGTTCTACCGGCCTTACCAATACCAAGCAAAGGCAGCCCAAATTAACTCACAAAAGGCTCTACCGGCCTTGCCAATACCGGGTAAGGCAACCTGTGGATGGAGTATGTACCAGGTTCTACTGACCTTACCATTACCGGGCAAGGCAGCCCAAAGGAACTCACTCAGGGACGCTCAACAGTGAGTACAATCAGAATGCTCATGGAGCAAACCAGCGTCCGCACGCTGGTATCAACAGCAATGTAAATAGCCGCCAGGCTTGGAGCTTACCAGCGACCGCACGCTGGGACCAACAATAATATGTATAGCCACAACGTTGCTCATGCATATCCATTCTCCAATGGATATTCTGTGTATTACCATCACTCTTACTGTCTGAGGTCATGGCCCTTTCGTAATGCCACGGTTTGTTACGACTCTGAGACACAAAGTTAGGTAAAAACACAACTTTATTGAAATAATTAAAAAGGTGATCCCTTAGGATTCCAACATGACATACAACATACAATAATAGCGAAATACAGATTCAGGTCCTGCCAATACCGGGTAAGGCAACCCTCAGATGGAGTATGTACCAGGTTCTACCGGCCTTACCAATACCGGGCAAGGCAGCCCTAGGAGTAACAAGCTCTACCGGTCTTGCCAATATACCGGGCAAGACAGCCAATAATCCAATCCAATAGGCTCTACCGGCCTTGCCAATACCGGGTAAGGCAAACCGCAGATGGAGTATGTACCAGATTCTACCGGCCTTACCAATACCGGGCAAGGCAGCCCTAAGAGTAACAAGCTCTACTGGTCTTGCCAATATACCGGGCAAGACAGCCGTTGATCTAATGCTGTAGGCTCTACCGGCCTTGCCAATACCGGGTAAGGCAACCTGCAGATGGAAGATATACCAGGTTCTACCGGCCTTACCAATACCGGGCAAAGGCAGCAATAATATGTATAGCCACAAGGCTTAGGAGCTAACCAGCGTCCACACGCTGGGACCAACAGTAATATGTAGCCACGAGGCTTTGGAGCAAACCAGCGTCCGCACGCTGGGACCAACAGTAATGTGTAGCCGCAAGGCTGAGGAGTAAACCAGCGCCCGCACGCTGGGACCAACAGTAATGCGTAGCCGTAAAGCTTTGGAGCAAACCAGTGTCCGCACGCTGGGACCAACAGTAAAGTGTAGCCGCAAGGCTTTGGAGCAAACCAGCGTCCGCACGCTGGGACCTACAGTAATATGTAGCCACGAGGCTTTGGAGCAAACCAGAGCCTGCACGCTGGGACCAACAGTAATGTGTAGCCGCAAGGCTTTGGAGCAAACCAGCATCCGCACGCTGGGACCAACGGTAAAGTTAGCCGCAAGGCTTTGGAGCAAACCAGCGTCCGCACGCTGGAACCAACAGTAACCTATAGCCACAAGGCTTTGGGAGCAAACCAGCGTCCGCACGCTGGGAACAACAGTAAAGTTTAGCCGCAAGGCTTTGGAGCAAACCAGCGTCCGCACGCTGGAACCAACAGTAACGTATAGCCACAAGGCTTTGGGAGCAAACCAGTGTCCGCACGCTGGGACCAGCAGTAATGTGTAGCGGCAAGGCTTTGGAGCAAACCAGCGTCCGCACGCTGGAACCTACAGTAATGTGTAGCCACAAGGCTTTGGGAGCAAACCAGTGTCTGCACGCTGGGACCAGCAGTAATGTGTAGCCGCAAGGCTTTGGAGCAAACCAGCGTCCGCACGCTGGAACCTACAGTAATGTGTAGCCACGAGGCTTTGGAACAAACCAGCGTCCGCACGCTGGAACCCACAGTAATGTGTAGCCGCAAGGCTTTGGAGCAAACCAGCGTCCGCACGCTGGGACCAACAGTAAGAATGTCTCCAAGGCGATCAGACGTCAGGAATACTTCTAGCTGGACAAGAGACGACAGGAACTCGCAGGAAACCAAGCGTACTGGGAAGCTCCGTAGAGGCGATCAGCAAGAAACGTCAACCTCACAGAACTAGGCCGGCATACTCTGGAACGACTCTGCAAACAGGAGACTCAGGAACAAGATGCATACTGGAACTCAGGAACACAGGAACAGGTACTGCTGGATACTGGAACATGTTCAAGGCTAACGTGGTCAGAGACACCACGAAAGGGCAACCATAGTATGCCCAAACCAGGTTTAAATAGGCAGCCTGAGGAGGGATAAAGGCAGACAACCAATAGAAGCCCCCTAATGGTGACTGACAGGGAATTGCAACAATCACGGGCACCGTGATAATGGTACTTGCAGATTGAGATTCCTGGAGGAAAGCCATACCCTGTCCCCAACCTGAAAAGAGACCGCTGGCAGCCGTCTGCGATTGGCATGCCACTGGTGTCACTGGAAGGACTGGCTGAGGGACCTTTGCACCTGTACCCATGTGGAGCGGAGCTGGTCAATGTGCTCATCCAGAGCCGAAATCTGTAGAGACTGAAATGAGTCTGGGAGCAGACAAGGCTGGAACCCATAATTAACAAGAAACAGAGAGCTCCCAGACGATGAATTGACTGCACAGTTCCTGGCGAACTCTGCCCACGGTAACAGGTCGGCCCAATTGTCATGATGATCAGTCACAAAGCAACGTAAAAACTTCTCCAGTCCCTGATTGGCACACTCAGCGGCCCCGTTGGTCTGGGGATGGTAGGCGGAGGAGAAAGACAGTTGTATGCCCATTTGGCTACAAAATGCCCTCCAGAATCTCGACACGAATTGACTCCCTCTGTCCGACACTATTACTCTGGGAACCCCGTGCAAGCGAAATACCTCTCTGCCAAAAACTATTGCCAGTTCCTGGGCCGAGGGAAGACCAGAGAGGGGTACGAAATGAGCCATCTTTGAGAACCTATCTACTACCATCAGGATAAACGTATAGTCCTTGGATCTTGGCAGCTCTCCCAAAAAGTCGATGGAAATATGGGACCATGGGCGTTCGCCATTAGGCAATGGTTGGAGCAAGCCCACTGGGAGGTGTCTGGGAGTCTTAGCATGGGCACATGTGGCACAAGCAGAAGTGAATGCAGAACAGTCAGCTCTCAGAGAGGGCCACCAAAACATTTGTTATAGTGACCATACCAGCTGATCCCTCCCAATATGCCCAGCTGCCTTAGAGGAGTGATAGGTCTCAAGTAATCGGGTACGGAAAGGCTCATCCACGAAGCACTTGCCAACTGGGGTTTCAGGAGGTGCCCTCACCTGGGATGCCAATATTTGTTCCCCCAGTGGCGAAGTGATACTGGTACATATCGTGGCTAGAATTCTATCTGGCTGAATGATAGGAACCGGGGTTTCATCCCTCTCAACGTCTGTGCAAAATTGTCTGGAAAGGGCATCAGCTTTCACGTTCTTAGACCCAGGCAAGTAAGACACTATAAAGTTAAACCTTGACAAAAACAGTGCCCACCTAACCTGGCGAGACGACAGCCTTTTTGCCTCTGAAAGGTAAATCAAGTTTTTGTGGTCCGTAAGAATTAATACTGGGGTTCTTGTGCCTTCTAACAAATGTCGCCATTCTTTCAATGGCAGGATAATAGCCAACAATTCCCTGTCGTCAATTTCATAATGGCTTTGGTCTCAGGTTGCCACCCTCCTTAGGACGCTGGGAGAGAACTGCCCCTACCCCAACCTCAGAGGCATCAACCTCTAACGTAAACGGCAGGGAGGGGTTAGGGTGGGAAAGTATAGGAGAGGAGGCAAACGCAGATTTGAGAGTATCGAAGGCCCTTTCAGCTGCATCAGACCATTGAGAGGGATTAGCCCCCTTGTGCGTGAGGTCAGAGAGAGGTTTAACAATGGTGGAAAAATTCTGAATGAATTTTCTGTAATAATTGGCAAAGCCCAAGAACCTTTGTATAGCCTTTAACCCTTTAGGTCGTGGCCATTGTAGGACTGCTGCCAATTTACCCTCATCCATGGCAGTGCCATCAGTAGAAATGACGAACCCCAGAAAGGGTACTTTGGAACAATGAAATTCACATTTTTCCAATTTACAGAACAATTTGTTCTTGCGTAACCGGAGCAGCACTTCTGACACATCCTGGATGTGCTGGGTTAAGTTAGCAGAGTGAATCAATATATCATCAAGGTACACGACTACACAGGACTGTAGCAAATCACGGAGGATATCATTGATGAACTCTTGAAACACGGCAGGTGCATTACATAAGCCAAAATGCATGACTAAATATTCATAGTGACCAGACCTAGTATTGAATGCCGTTTTCCACTCATCCCCGGCCCTGATCCGTATCAGATTGTAAGCGGCACGTAAATCGAGTTTCGTAAATATAGATGAGCCTTTCAACCTGTCAAACAGCTCTGTGGTGTGCCTGCTCCTCCTTAGACAGTCTGGTGAACCCGAGTTGCATAGGCTCCCCCAGTTCGTTTGTTCGGTCAGGAGGATTGGGAGGCGAGGGTGGGTTTAAAGGACCATCGTGCCCATGGATTCTGGATCTTGCCCTCTTAGCCAAGAGCCTTTCGCGCATGCGAGTATCAATGAGCATCACATACTCTATGTACTCGTCCAAATCGGTAGGTACTTCCCTGGTCGCAATTTCATCTTTAATAGAGTCTGATAATCCCTGGGAAAAAGCTGCCACTAAAGCCTCGTTATTCCAACCTACCTCTGTTGCCAGTATCCGAAATTCTATAGCGTAATCGCCTACAGTACGCTCGCCCATCTGAATTTCCATCAATCTTTTGGCAGCAGAGGAGGCTCTCCCAGGTAGCTCGAATACTCTCCGAAACTGCTTGACAAATTCATCAAAGTTCAATGTACATGGTTTGGCCTTCTCCCATAGAGGGCTAGTCCATGCCAGGGCTTTACCCGTTAATAGAGATATCATGAACCCCACCTTGCTACGATCGTTCGGAAATGCATGAGGTGTCAGTTCTAAGAATATCTCTAGTTGGTTAATAAACCCTCTGCACAGGGTGGGTTCACCATTGTATCTTAATGGTAATGGAGCCGCTGCCGTTAAACTTCTGGGGGACGCAACCATTTGCCCAGCAACGTGATCCGGTGACATAACTGGGGGGACCACCGGATTTTGATTAGGTTTCTCAAGGTGTACCGTACGCTCCAGCAAGGTTTACATGGCCAGTGCCAACTGGTCCAAGCGCTGCTCGTGAACATCCATCCTCCAGTGGAGGTTCTGTGTATTACTGTCACCTTTGCCGTCAGAGGTGATGCCCTTTCGTACTGTTACGGTTTTCTGACACTCAGACTAGGTTTAAGTAAAAACACAGTTTTATTAAAATGAAACCAGGTATAGTCTCTGAGGATGCTATCGGCCATATAGTAGGCTTGTACAAATCACTAGACTTGTGCGAATTCATTCAGAGACATTCGGATTTCGTCGAAAATGGGGTCATTCGGAGACATTCGGCCAATTCGAAACTCAAGGGTCATTCGGAAAAAATGATCCGACTCCGAACAGCCCAGGGCCGAAATTCGTCGAAACTTTCGGAAGTTTCGGCAATCGACACATTTCCAAAAGTTTTGACTACTTTTGACCAGGTTTTTTTTGTACTTCCTGTGCGCGCTCAATTACTTTCCCTCCATAATTTTCCCTCCATGTCTCTAGTCCAATTCCATTCTCCGTTTCATGCACTACTTGCCTCTTTTGTCTGTATTCGAATAGCCTTCTTCGTTTCATGATGGGGGTTGGACTAATGACACAGTCACACAGACAGACAGCCTGCATTTCCTCACTGCGTTGTTGGAGCTCAGAGAGAGAAGAAGAGATTAGAGAGTGTCCAGTTGTTGTGTAGTCAGGCAGGTAGCATTAGGCTAGGCATACGTAGGCAGCTAGCATTAGTTCTAGTTATTGCCACTGCAAGAGCGAGTAATATTTGTTCCTGTGCAAAATTTAAAAAAATATTAGGTATTTGTTCGAATACAGGGCCGGCCCTTACATGGGTCCCAGTGGGTCCATGGTCCCAGGCGTCACTTTGACAGGGGCGGCAATTTGCCGTCCCATAGCATGTTTATTTTGTGCGCTTCCGCCAGTTCTGTGTTGCAGGGTGTCCCATCAGTGTGACTGTCAGCACCCGGGCAGCCCTATGCTCACTCAGTGGCGATGCCTGTTGGCTGCCTCAGTGACGTGAATTATGTGATAGTCAAACATTATGCCTATTTTGTATTGTTTATCGCCCACCTTAAGTCAAGACTTGAGTAAATAGGTCTACCGTCCCAGATTTGCTAGAGAGGTTTTACAAATACAGGAGGGTGCCCCCTGTACAAAATGAGTCTAAACATTTGGGATCCCTAGTATGAGTGCACGACAGTGCATGATGTGTCCTGAACAGGATTGCTGTGAGGTGTCTCCACCCGGAAGGTGCTGGCCGGGCTGAGCTTCAACATTGTGACAAGTGGCCAACTAAGAGCACAATGCCAGACTTAATCTGCAGCCATAGCATCACCCCCTCCTACTCTCTGGGTCCCGCTGACTGGCAATAACAGGTGAGTCACTGAGAGATCTGAAGCCTTTCCGGAAGTCCTTTCACTTGGAAAGGGGCTAGGTATTACTTGGGGGAGTTGCCTCGTGTGTAAATAATTTCTAGGTGGGAGATGAATGTGCATCACTTATGTGTTTCCTAACAGTAGTTAGAATACAACTCCCATCATCCCCTGATTATGACGCTGGGAAATGCCCAGCAATTACCGTAGAGCCCTGTAGTGCACATTCACGGAAAACGGTGATATTGCTATACTAAGACAATTCTGTATAGAATGTGACATGTAGTTTGTCCATGTTCGAGTCGACCACTTATGTTGAGTAGGATGTGACAGGCATGGGTTTTCGATGTTCGAGCATATGCTAAATTGAATGACAGGCATGGGTTTTCCATGTTCGAGCATATGCTATATTGAAGGGCAGGCATGGGGTTTCGATGTTCGAACATGCTAAATTGAATGACAGGCATGGGTTCTCGATGTTCGACGTTTGCATTGTGACTGGCATCCCATGCTGGAGTAGAGGTGACATGCACAGACTGGCAATGTATGACAATGTCCGTTTTTGGGATGGATCTTTTTCTAAATGCACACCCTGTCTACAAAGAATGATAGCAGCGTGCACGGAGGCGCACTGCTATAATTTAACCCATGTTAAATTTGGCCGAATAATTCGGAATGGATCAGAATTTCGTTCGAATCGAATAGGCCCGGTCCGAAATTAGGATCATCCGAATTAGAAAAAAAAATTTGTTCGAATTCGAATTTTACCGAAAATTTTGCCCGTGCACAAGTCTACAAATCACTCTCATATAGCTGTATAGTAGGACACCCAGGGAGACTGCACAGATATAACCAGAGCTGAGAGATTCCTCCTAGAGGAGAATGATGGAGTACGGCCACTGCTGAGCAAGAGAATGGAACCTGAAATGCCCTGAGCACTTGCAAATGGAAATACCACTGTGTGCCAATGGAGGAGAGAGCCAGGCCACCCTCGGGGTGCCAATTGGAGTCGACACTGCACAAGCAATAACGAGCCACGCACAGATAGTGCGGTTGATAGCAAAACACACTGAGTAAAGACCAGAGCCAAGACACCCTTCCGGTGCCGTACGGAGCAATACACTGTGAGAGCACACGGGAGGCCACTAGCACCGGGAGGTGCAACCACGGTACCAGCACGTACCGGAACAGATACTGCTCTGCTTGTGTAAACGGATAGGCTAGGTCACAAAGCCACGGCTCAGTAAGTGTTAATAGGCTCGGATGGATCGAATCGGCTTGGCAAGTGTACTGAGGCTCAGCAATGGAGGCAACACACACACAGTAAGGTATTGGGCAGTTTCAGTCACGGAGACAGCAGCTCAGCAAGGCTACAACAGCTTGGTTAACGGAGGCCACAGCAAGCACAGCTGAGAGGTAAATGAACAGAGCACTACTAAGCACAGTTCAGAATGTCGCCGGCAGGTGATCAGGATACACAGGAACACAGGAAACCGATGAGGAGCAGGAAGCCACAGCCGGAACCGGGACAATCACAGATCAGGAACGTCAGGCAAGCCGGGTCTAATCACGGAGCAGGAACGCCAGCCAAAGCTGGGTCAATCACGGAGCAGGAACGTCAGCCAAAGCCGGGTCAATCACTGAGCAGGAACGTCAGCCAGAACCGGGTCGAATCACAGAGCAGGAACGTCAGGCAAGCCGGGTCGATTCACGGAGCAGGAACGTCAGCCAAAGCCGGGTCAATCACGGAGCTGGAACGGAGACTGGTCAGACGAGCCGAGTCGGTACACAGGAACGAGTAACACAGCAAGAAGGCTCAAACTCAGGAACACCATGAAAGGGCATCCGGCAGATGTCATAGGCCCAGTATATAAAGGAACATCCTGGGCGGGCCAATCAGCCTGCTCCAATGCACAGGTACCATCAGTGTGACTGAAAGGGGATCACGGGTACCATGATAGCTTTCTATACTTCCTCTTTTTTACTTTCCACGCAACAATTTGAAGTTCGTAATTAAAATTGTTTATGTTATACTCAAATATCTATTGTTAAGACATTTTTTGGCTAGTAATGTATGGGTGAATAGATGTGATTAAGGGATATATGAATAAGTGTAGATGTGTGTATAATAATGTTGCTCTGTTCTTGGACTACAAATGTATCATGGTTATAGTTTTTACACCATAATGCATACAGCCCAGTTAACATGATAAGACGTGACCTGATGATGTAACTTAAACTATCACCTATAATGACAGATATGGGTGGTGTGATTTGATTCTTTACCCTATAGTTTGATGGTTGCTTATTCACACATGACTAATCCTGTAATGCCTGCATGTTCTTTACAATTAACCCTGGATGTCAGCATATTATTGAAAGGAATATTTTCATGTGTATTTGTTTCCACTGTAAGAATTAGTATTTGGTTTTGGACACCTATATGTATGAAAGGTGATGTATGTAATAATTTTCTAATTTAAATAATATGGGTTTCCATTGTTGCAAATGGAGGAGTGTTTCTATGGATGTGTGGGGAAAATCTGATTCAGACATCACTGTTCATATCATTAGACCCAATTTACACTATGGTATCTATAACTCATTTTACCTGACACATTGCACACACTTCCCAATTATTTGTTGGTTGAAAGTTTCATATACAAGGGCAGTGAATGAGGCACTTCTAGTGCCTGATATAAACTATATGTTGTTTGCAATACCATCATTTGCCACTTGCTTTCTTTGTGCAGCACTTTTTATTAGCATTCCGGGGTGCCCTGACATGCAACCACTGTTTGCTTTCACGTATAAAGGGAGTCAGTATGCCTGAAATAGATTGTGTGATCGATTCCCCCACTGTCTATTTTGCTGTAGCCAGGAAAATCCTGATGTTGGTGTAGCCCAGATGAAGAGTCCTGTGTGAAAGATACATTTTCCTTGTTGTAACATCTGGTCATAAGGTATCACCTGCTAAACTACAGTATTGTCAAGAGACTGTGAACTACCTAGGATTCGTGCTGTCACATGGACAGTGGCTGCTGGCTCCTGAATGAGTAAAAGTCATTATCTTGCTCCCAAAGCCAAAGACTAAATCTGCAATGTTATTTTTCCTAGGCATGGTATTTACTGTAGACAATGGATTTCAGACTGTTCTCACCACGACTACACATTGAGACAGGATACCTTGAGAGATGCTCATGATGTAATACAATGGATTATGGACATGGCATATAAAGTGCTAAAAGTCTACAGCCTTATGTTTTGTTTCTGTTCTGGGACTGCCCAACTACTCTCTCCAGTTCATCTGTATTGTAAGGAGGGAGGTCCCACTGTTTCAGGATGTCCTTACAAGGGAAAATAAATTGCTGCACTGTAGACTAGTGGTTTATTATTTAAATTAATATCATCAGTGGTTCAGGGTCTGTCTGAATGCTTAGGAGCAGTAGCAGTCTGATGGTAGGGGCGGCTCAGACACATGAGTGCACAGAAAGGATTTGGTTATGACACTATTTACATGTTCAATATTACCTTTCACACTCATTACTCTTTGCGACCTTACATACATTACTTTTATATTCTCCCTCTGACATATCAGAGGTTGAGGCACATGATTAATTATAGATCATTCATTCCCAATTGTACAAGCACTGCTGAATTAGTTGGCGCTATATAAAGAATAATAATAATAATGGATACCTCATTATGACCTGACCTGTAGTCTGTTCCCCTTGAATGCAGTGAGAGAGTATACGTGGATGGGTCATGCTCAAAACCAGCTGATAGGGTGTATATACCTGGCAGTATTTTCTGCAGTCCAATTACCAGATAAGGTGTTAATGTCTAACTCTTTCCCTTTTCTATCTGTCCAAACTGCTAAACTAACAGCTGTACCACAAGCATGCTCATTATTAGTAAACAGATGTGCCTATAATAACAGATTTCAGGTACTTTTGGCATGGTGCATAGTGTTGGAATTATATAGAGAAATAGAGAATTTGTGACAGCTGACAGAAAGGATTTTCACATTATCAAGTGGTTAATGATCTGTTGAATTTTATATTATTGCCATAAACCATAGCATTAATCACATACAAGGGCCATAGTACAGTTGACAATAATGATGCTAGTGTGAATGCGTTTGTAAATGACATTGCTAAAGACGCAGCCTTACATGTTCCACCCCACCCGGTTTATAATACTACCACAGACATTCAGTTCACATGGTAATGACACCTCCATTTCCATCCCCAGATATATACTCATTGCGAGTATTAGCCTCTAAGAATAACCTACAGTTTTGGTAAAAGGAGGGTCTGACACTAGACCATAATGGTCTATGGTCAGACAAGGAAGGTAGAATGGGAATACCTTAAAAGACGTGATAAGAAACAGACGTATAACTCCATACAGACCAGGTTTGTAATTCTGGATTTGATAGAACTAGTGGAGATTCAAATATTTAGATGTTTCATATACATAATAAATAATGTATAGAAAATAATGCATAAGTGCTCATAACCAGTTGCCACCCCTGAGGGACCAATGCAACAGTTACAAATAGGTTTTACACACATGCCCAAATCAGGAAGCATCCAATACCTGTTGTTTATATGTGATTAGATTTCCAAATGGGTCAAAACTTTTTCCTGTGGCCAAGGAAAATGTCAAAACCATTGCAAAAGTACTACGTACAGGAATAATTCCCGAATTTGGATGCCATCTGATGATCAATAGGACAATAGTTTAATTAAGGATAAATTGAGGAAAGGTACTAGGCAAAGCTACACAAGTGCCCCAAGTCTTTAGGTGATCTGGAATGTATTAAACAAGAAAATGTATCTCAATTGATTGAGAAACTGAATGGCATCTATGGTGATGTTTTTCTCTCTCTCCCTCTTCCCACAGGTAATCCAACACACCCCTTCCAACCTGGAGTCCTAGTCCTTGTAAAGCAGCTCTTCCGGAACAAAACTTTGGACCCTCCTTTTGGTGACTCAAACACCGTCCTTGCAGTAACCCGCACAGCCGTGCTAACCGATAGCAGCCCAGCATGGATTCATGCAAACCTTCTCAAGAAGGCCCCCAAGATGAACTGATCAAACCCCCTACAGAGGACCCTCAAGATGAACTGACTGTTCTGGATGACGACGCCCTTGATGAACTTGTTGCTATCTACTTACCCCAAGGAACCTCAGACTAGGCTCCCCCTGATTATTTTTTACAGAGGGTTGGGATACCACCAGCTGGGGTCCTATGCCCTAGACTCAGCATTCAGAAAATTTGAACGTACTTTTGGGGCAAGTTTGAGTGTAATTATGCTCACTACTATGATTACTATGCTTATTTATATACACCACTCAGATACAGTGATAATCCATAATGAAACCAGTCCTTTGTTCTCTAGAACTAGAAGTTATGGGGAAGAAGAAGCCCCAAATGTGTGGTCATATATGGCCTTACACATATTGAATACCCCAGATTTCTGTTTATCCCGCATGGTTAGTGTTACAAATGTTTTGAGCACTTGCCTTATCAGTGTCCCTACTCAGCTCTCAACCCTTCTGAATCTTACCATCCTCCCAGATGATATGCACCCAGGTGCAGCTCCATTTTGGGCCTTTATGTCTGCCCTTACAACCGGTGCTTCCGGAAATTATTTACGTCCTGCTGATATCAGATGGCCAAACATGACCTAAATACGTACTATATCTGTTGATCCAGCAGAATACTGTGTGTATCTTAGTGCCCCCCCCCCCCCCCGCAAGTATTTTGGTCCAATGGGGAGAATACTGTCTAGGATAGTATCTTTCTTAGTTCATCATCCCCCCGTAATAACATGACTTGTAACTACACTGCTCCCGTCCAATTTGCCTATTACCATGTTAAGTTGCCCAAAGTGTGTGTTACGGTTTTCAGACACTCAGACAATGTTTAAAAGCAAAAAACACAGTTTTATTGAAAATGAAATTAAAGAACAGCGCCCCTGAGGGCCAAGACAGGTAATACAAGTAATGACAGCAATTCTGGCACAATAGAAGGGAGCTACCAGAATGGTCAGAGAGAATGTAGTACCAAGGGTTAATGCTTAGAGCAACAGATCAGTCTCTGTGATGATAATTGACCAACGCCCGATAAGTGATATCAGTCTTTGGAAAGTGCAAGGAAAAGTGCAGAAAGCGTCTGAACTGGATCACTCTCAAATAGCTGTATAATAGGACGCCCAAAATCCACAGCCAGATGATCAGAGCTGAGCCAATACCCCGGAGGGTGAAGTATCAGAGAGAAGCCACTGCTGGAGCAAAACCCAGAACCTGGAGCGCCCTTATTCTCACAATAAACGAACCCTGCGTGTACCAACGGGATCTGAGCCATAAGCACCACCAAGGTGCTATAACGGAGAAACACTGCCCAAGCTGTTTGAAAGCCAATGCACTGGTAGTGCAATAGATACGTAACACAATGAGCACTTGGGGCCAGAGCCAAGACACCCTTCCGGTGCCGTCACTGAGCAACACAATGCAAGAGCAATGGAACGCCCATAAGCACCCGGAGGTGCAACCAAGGACTGAACGCACACTCACTGGAAACTGCTCTGCTAGTGTAATAGATAGGCTCGGTCAAAAGGCACAGGCTCAATAAGTGTAATATGGTTCGGTAGGACACAACAAGCTTGGCAAGTGTGCAGGCTCTATATCGGAGGCAACCGGCACCGCAAGGGTTAATGACAGGTTCTGTAACAGAGGCAGCCGCTCAGCAAGGCACTATAGACTGGCTCGGTAACGGAGGCAACAGCTCAGCTAGAGAGAAGTGATAGTCAGAGCGAACAATCAACACTGTCCAGAATGTTGCCAGCAGGTGACGAGATGCCACTAGAGCACAGGAACAATCAGGAAACAGGAACAACAGCCGGAACCGGGTCGAGTCACGGAGCAGGAACGTCTGCCAGAGCCGGGTCAATCACGGAGCAGGAACGTCAGCCAGAGCCGGGTCAATCACGGAGCAGGAATGTCAGCCAAAGCCGGGTCAATCACGGAGCAGGAATGTAGAAGGGTCAGACGAGCTGAGTCGGTACACAGAAGTCAGGAACACAGCAACAAATGCGCAGGATCTGGAACACCACGAAAGGGCAGCTGACAAGTACCAAAGGCCCAGAATAAAAAGGCGCATCCTGGGCGGGCCAATCAGTCTCTACCAATGCACAAGTATCATCACAGAGATTGACAGCAAACACGGGGACCGTGATAGGGTGGTTCTTCTCTTGTGGAAATACCTCCTATTCCTATATCCCAGGGAACACCACAGGAAGACCTTGTGCTATTAGTAGAATTGCCATAGCCCTTCCCTCTAGATCTGTCCTTCAAGCAGAACCCCCTAGTCAGGATGCAGAAAGGGTTAAAAGGCAGACCATACCCTTAACAGAAGATTGTAATGTCAAAGTCAGATTAATGAATGATGCAGAAATCCTATCATTAGGCATCTCCGTAATTGGGGTTCCCGGGCTGGCAGTGAGTAATGCTATAACTATTAGGAAACTTGCATGTGCCATGGCCAAGGCTATTAACCATACTTCCATGGCTATGGAAGAACTTTTGGCCGATGTTAAGAGCCTTCGAGGCATGACACTTCAGAACAGGACCACAACTGATTATTTGCTATTGGAACACAACCATGGATGTGAGGAATTTGAGGGGATGTGTTGTTTCAATTTATCTGACCACTACAAGTCAATACATGACCATATCCAGGGATTACATGATATAGTCAGCAACATTAAGCAGGGTACAACTGGAGATGGGTGGTGGGATTGGTTGTGGTCATGGCTCCCCAATCTTGCCTGGCTTAAACAGATAGTTGTCTGTTTGTCCAATGCTGTCCGCCCCTCATCAGTTGTGCTCGCTTTGTTATACCCTCAGTTGGAGAAGATAGTTTCCCTGTTGCAGGCAGCGAAGACATTCCACTTCAGAAACTGGACCCCACCTATGAGGTCCCCTTACAAGCCCTGAATAGCACTTATGATAGATTGTGTTCCCCTTCTCAGTTATCAATCCACCCTCACGACAAGACAATCACTAAACAACCCCAGGGGGCTGGGGTCCCCTGACGCCATCATGATGCCCTCGGGGTAAGGTCCTGTATGTGGCTAGGATCTCTATGTCTCTGTGTAATGGCCAGGAACAGGTGTTTTTAGTTGTTCTTTTAATAAGAACAGAAGAAGGGATTGAAAGGGTTAAAGCCACATTTTTATATACTCTTTTGCTCTAACACATAGGCTTGATATCAAATGATAGGATATAGTTAATAATCAAACAGTCTAACATAGCAAATATAATTTACTTACAGGAATGTCAGCATTGGAAAAAATCTAAGTTTTATTTCTGCTTTTATTACTGGAATATATCTTAATTTCTCTTAAATGTTTGATATTTTGATATAAATATCCACCTTGGAAAGAACCCATGCACGGGGCACTAGGCCAGGTGATGAGTTGTTATTCCAAGTTCCTGTTTTTATAACCGTATTTTCATTGTTATTTTATGATTATGCCCACTGGCCTATGCCCTGGGTATGGAGTGACCCCTAGTGAAATTCTGACAATGCTTACTTGTGCCATAATTAATAATAATAATAAATAAGTATTAATTAAATAATTATGTCATGTATCCTGGGTGGTAATCTGTTAATGAGATATTACCCTCCTATTTCCAATCACCATTAAAAACTCATGTATCAACCAAATAAATATGAGAAGTGATTATAGCATCAACCTATATTGTCTGTGTCTGTAATTACTCCTCCCGAATGTTCGAAAGGCCTATTAGATCCAGAGGAACGGTGTGGTGTCAAGTGTCCCCGGGGAACAGGTGTTACCTCAAGAAGAGGCAGAAAAGACCAGGAACCTAACACTCTTATACTGATTTAATAAAAGATAAGTTTTATTTTCACAGTCCTGACCATGTACACATTAGGAGTATTAGACCCTATTTCGAGTGCTTTTCAGCAGGGTTATCTTTCCTCTTTTTGATCTTCCTCCACAGTAAGGTTAAAGATGAAGAATGAAGAGGTACACAGATGAAGAAATAAGATAACAGATGAAGATAACAGGTGAACGAGAAGAAAGAAGAGGGTAACAGATAAAGCAGATGTCACGGTTTATTATGACTCTCAGACACAAGTTTTAGGTAAAAAAAAAAATCAATTTTATTGAAATAATAAATGATAACTTAGGATGGCAATAACATACATATATATATATACAGAATATAGCACAGACAGAAGGCAGACTCTACCGGTCCTGTCAATATACCGGACAGGACAGTCTTTAGGCTCTACCGGCCTTGCCAATACCGGGTAAGGCAACCTGCAGATGGAATAGCATAACGGTTTTACCGGCCTTACCAAATTACCGGGCAAGGCAGCCTCAATAGATACACAATGTAGGCTCTACCGGCCCTGCCAATACCGGGTAAGGCAACCTCAGATGGAATGTGGCAAAAGGTTCTACCGGCCTTACCAATACCGGGCAGGGCAGCCCAGAGATAATAGCAGCAGTCAGATGGAACTGGCAAATTAGCAGAATCGTTAAGCAGCAAGGCTTTGGAGCAAACCAGCGTCCGCACGCTGGGACCAACACTGAATAGTATAGTCGTTAGGCTTAGCGAGCAAACCAGTGACCGCACACTGGAGTAACAAGCGAGTAGTATAGCCGCAAGGCTTAGGAGCAAACCAGCGTCCGCACGCTGGGACCAACACAGATTTGTATAGCTGATAGGCTTTGGAGCAAACCAGTGACCGCACACTGGTGTAACAAGCGAGTTTGTATAGCCGCAAGGCTTAGGAGCAAACCAGCGTCCGCACGCTGGGACCAACACAGATTTGTATAGCTGATAGGCTTTGGAGCAAACCAGTGACCGCACACTGGTGTAACAAGTGAGTTTGTATAGCCGCAAGGCTTAGGAGCAAACCAGCGTCCGCACGCTGGGACCAACACAGAATTGTATAGCTGATAGGCTTGGAGCAAACCAGTGACCGCACACTGGTGTAACAAGCGAGTTTGTATAGCCGCAAGGCTTAGGAGCAAACCAGCGTCCGCACGCCGGGACCAACACAGATTTGTATAGCTGAAAGGCTTTGGAGCAAACCAGTGACCGCACACTGGTGTAACAAGCGAGTTTGTATAGCCGCAAGGCTTAGGAGCAAACCAGCGTCCGCACGCTGGGACCAACACAGATTTGTATAGCTGATAGGCTTTGGAGCAAACCAGTGACCGCACACTGGTGTAACAAGCGAGTTTGTATAGCCGCAAGGCTTGGGAGCAAACCAGCGTCCGCACGCTGGGACCAACACGGAATTGTAGCAATGTCACCAACGCGACCAGGCAGAAGGTCGCCAGGATACTGAAGACAGGTGATGAGATGACAGGAACCAGCAACGATCAGTCAGGTCAGAAAACAGCAGAGAAGTTCAGCAGGAACTGCAACACCAGAGACTAGGCCGGAACCAGGACTGGAAGTACTTCAGCATGCAGGAAACACTGGAACAGTAGAGATCAGGAACTCAGGAACACATGAGATCAGGAACTCAGGAACACTGGAACAGAGGCCCAGCTATCACTAGCATAGTGGTAGCAAGAAGGTCAGAAACAACACGAAAGGGCACTCAAAGGGTGCCCAATCCAGGTTTAAATAGTCAATAAGAGGCGGGCTATCTGCAGACAGCCAATAGAAGCCCCCTACTGGTGACAGACAAGTAACTGCAGCAAATCACGGGCACCGTGATAGTACCCCCCTTTCAAAGACCCCCTCTCCTAGAGTAGGGTTTAGGTTTCTGCGGGTAATTGGCATGAAAGGCCCTAGTTAACCTAGGTGCATGAAGGTCCGTACTATCCACCCATGATCGATCCTCAGGACCATACCCTTTCCAATGTACCAGGTACTGTACCCTTCCTCTAAGCCTACGGGAATCAATAATGCTCTGAACCTCGTACTCCTCCTGGCCCTCGACCTCAACAGGTCCTGGCACCACAGGTGTGGTAGTATAGCGATTGCAAACCAGAGGCTTAAGAAGGGACACATGGAACACATTATGGATACGCATGGATGCAGGTAGGTCAAGTGCATAGGAGACAGGGTTAATTTTGCGAATAACTCTGTATGGACCAATAAACCGAGGAGCCAACTTATTAGACGGAACCTGCAGCTTGAGATTTCTGGAGGAAAGCCATACTCTATCCCCAACCTGAAAGGAAACCGCTGGAAGCCTTCTGCGATTAGCATGGCGCTGATGACGCTGAAATGACTGACCAAGTGCCCTCTGAACTTGTGCCCATGTGGAACGGAGTTGCTCGATATGCTCATCCAGAGCTGGAATCTGTTGCGTCTGAAATGAGTCTGGAAGCAAACAGGGCTGGAACCCATAATTAATCAGAAACGGAGAGCTCCCAGATGAAGAATTGACCGCACAGTTCCTGGCGAACTCTGCCCAAGGCAACAAGTCGGACCAATTATCATGATGGTCAGTAACGAAACAACGGAGAAATTGTTCCAAGCCCTGATTAGCTCGTTCAGCGGCTCCATTGGTCTGGGGATGGTAGGCAGAGGAGAAGGACAGCTGTATGCCCAT
This sequence comes from Rhinophrynus dorsalis, assembly GCA_037306005.1. Classification (NCBI taxonomy): domain Eukaryota; kingdom Metazoa; phylum Chordata; class Amphibia; order Anura; family Rhinophrynidae; genus Rhinophrynus; species Rhinophrynus dorsalis. The sequence continues at coordinate 293,879,444 of CM074718.1, read as the reverse complement.
CTGTTGGCAAAATGCCCTCCAAAATCTAGACACAAACTGGCTCCCCCTGTCAGACACCAGTACCCTAGGCACTCCATGCAACCGGAATACTTCTCTGGCGAACACCATTGCCAATTCCTTCGCTGAAGGAAGACCACGGAGGGGCACGAAATGAGCCATTTTAGAAAACCTGTCCACCACCATGAATATAAAGGAGTACCCCTTCGACATAGGCAACTCTCCCATAAAATCAATGGAAACATGAGACCAGGGGCGTTCGCCATTAGGCACCGGTTGAAGCAAACCCACAGGGAGATGTCTCGGGGTCTTAGCGCGGGCGCAGGTGGCACAGGCATTCGTAAATTCGGCACAATCGTTTCTCATGGAAGGCCACCAAAATAACTGAGAAAGGGACCATAACAATTGGTCTCTACCAATATGTCCCGCAGCCTTAGAGGAATGGTAGGTTTCGAGCAGCCTAGTACGAAATGATTCAGCGACAAAACATTTGCCCACTGGGGTTTCATGGGGAGCGGACCCCTGAGAGGCCAGGATCTCCTCCCCTAGAGGAGAAGTGATACTCGTGCGTATAGTAGCCAGTATTCTATCAGGTTGGATGATAGGAGCTGGTGCTTCCACTCTGTCACTGTCGGCCTCAAATTGTCTTGACAGTGCATCAGCCCTGATATTTTTTGACCCTGGTAAATATGATACAATGAAATTAAATCGAGACAGGAACAGTGCCCACCTGGCCTGACGAGAGGACAATCTCTTGGCCTCCGAGAGATAGGTCAGATTCTTATGATCTGTTAGGATTAAGACAGGATTCTTAGTACCTTCAAGCAAATGACGCCATTCCTTAAGAGCAAGGATAATGGCCAATAATTCTCTGTCACCTATCTCATAATGGCTTTGAGTGACAGTCAACTTTTTAGAGAAAAACCCACAAGGTCTGAGAGTTCCACCTTTCTCGTGTCGCTGCGAAAGTACTGCCCCGACCCCAATATCTGAGGCATCAACCTCTAACGTAAATGGAAGTAAAGGATTGGGGTGGGATAACACAGGAGCCGCAGCAAATGCCAGCTTCAAATTCTCAAAGGCTTTCTCAGCAGATACCGGCCAACAAGAAGGATTAGCACCCTTGTGCGTAAGATCGGACAGAGGTTTGACAATGGAAGAAAAGTTCTTAATAAACCTCCTATAATAATTAGCGAAACCCAGGAAACGCTGTATGGCTTTAAGACCCTTGGGTTTTGGCCATTGTAGGACAGCTGACAACTTTTCTTTGTCCATGGAAATGCCATCATTGCCAATTATGAACCCCAAGAATGGCACACTGGTTCTATGAAACTCACATTTTTCCATTTTACAAAATAATTTGTTCTCACGGAGTCGTAGCAATACTGCGGATACATCTTTGATGTGCTGTGCCATGTTTTGGGAGTAAATCAGTATATCGTCGAGGTACACCACAACACATGTCTGTAACATATCTCTCAGAACATCATTTATCAGTTCCTGGAAAACTGCGGGTGCATTACACAGCCCAAAAGGCATTACTAGATACTCGTAGTGCCCAGCTCGAGTATTAAAGGCAGTTTTCCACTCATCACCTGCTCGAATGCGAACCAGATTGTAAGCGGCCCGTAGGTCCAACTTGGTAAATATCGAAGCGCCCTTAAGCCTGTCAAAAAGCTCGGTGATGAGTGGTATTGGGTATGCGTTTTTTGCCATTAGTTTATTCAAGCCCCGGTAGTCAATGCATGGTCTTAATTCGCCATTTTTCTTTTTTACAAAAAAGAACCCAGCCCCAGCTGGAGAGGTAGATTTACGTATGATCCCTCTAGCAAGGGCATCAGAAATGTAATCCTCCATAGCCTTATTTTCATCACAAGATAATGGATAAGTGCGTCCTTTCGGAGGTACTGCACCAGGCTGCAATTCAATGCAACAATCATAAGGTCTATGCTGGGGTAGCATACTAGCCTCTCCTTTGCTAAAAACATCGCCAAACTGTTGGTACACATCCGGCATAGCAGAGGAGGTGCACATGACCTTAATAGGCTGGATGACGCACTTGTCCATACAAAACTGGGACCAAGCAGCAATTTCACACTTTTTCCAATCGAATTGTGGGTTATGTAACTGTAACCACGGAAATCCCAATATCACCGCATGGTGCGGGGAATTAATCAGTTGAAACTGCTGCTCTTCTCTGTGAAGTGCCCCAATAGTCATAGACAATGGCATAGTTTCAAATATAACCTGAGGCGGTTCTAAGGGTCTACCATCAATCGCTTCGATAGTCAAGGGGTTTTCTCTTTCAATGCGTGGAACTCCGTGCAATTCAGCAAAGGTATTATCCATAAAATACCCTGCTGCACCGGAGTCAACCAAGGCCAAAACCTCCACAGAGCGTTGTGCCCAAGACAATACCACCTGTATGGTGGGTTTCATTATGCCCGACACTGGGGACGATTGTACACCACCTAGGGCCTGTCCCCCAAGATACCCTAGGTGTGTGCGTTTCCCGGACGTACCGGACAGGAATTTAGCAAGTGCCCTTTTGTACCGCAGTATAAACATAACCCTTGTTTTTTGCGATATAGTCTCTCTGCCTTGGATAGTCTAGTGAAGCCTATTTCCATAGGTTCACTTGTTTCCCGTACTGGTTCACTAGACTTCAATGCCAAGGGAGGGATGGGTGGGCAAAACATGCTACTAGGCTCATTATTTTTTGACCGTAACTTACGATCTCTGGCAATTGATCTCTCACGTATTCTGGAGTCAATTATCATAACATACTCAATGTAATCATCTAGATCAATAGGTAGATCTTTAGCAGCGATTTCGTCTTTAATGTGGTCATTCAGGCCTTGAGAGAAGGCTGCCAATAATGCCTCGTTATTCCAACCTACCTCTGCTGCCAATGTGCGGAATTCGATGGCATAGTCGCCCACTGTACGCCTGCCCTGTTGTATCTCCATAAGGCGTTTGGCAGCAGAGGTGGTTCTACCAGGAGGCTCAAACACTCTTCGAAAGGAACGCACAAATTCACTAAAGTTCTTAGTACAAGGTTTAGCATTCTCCCACAAGGGGTTAGCCCAAGCCAATGCTCTGCCAGTGAGCAGTGATATCGTGAACCCCACTTTACTACGATCATTGGGAAATGCGTGTGCCGTCAATTCCATAAAGATTTCGAGTTGATTGATGAACCCTCTGCAGAGACTAGGGTCACCATCATATCTTAGCGGCAAGGGTGCAGAAGCCGTTAACCCTTTAACAGTACCCCCTAGGGGTCTGGTATCACTTTCCGGTGTCTGACTTGGCGAGACCACCGGGCTAGAGCTAGATTGGTCAGCAGGTACCGTGCGTTCAAGGATCGTTTGAATTGCAACTGCCAACTGATCCAAACGTTGCTCGAGCACATCCATCCTCCAATGGATATTCTGTGCGTTACCTTCACCCTTGCTGTCTGAGGTCATGGCCCTTTCGTACTGTCACGGTTTATTATGACTCTCAGACACAAGTTTTAGGTAAAAAAAAAAATCAATTTTATTGAAATAATAAATGATAACTTAGGATGGCAATAACATACATATATATATATACAGAATATAGCACAGACAGAAGGCAGACTCTACCGGTCCTGTCAATATACCGGACAGGACAGTCTTTAGGCTCTACCGGCCTTGCCAATACCGGGTAAGGCAACCTGCAGATGGAATAGCATAACGGTTTTACCGGCCTTACCAAATTACCGGGCAAGGCAGCCTCAATAGATACACAATGTAGGCTCTACCGGCCCTGCCAATACCGGGTAAGGCAACCTCAGATGGAATGTGGCAAAAGGTTCTACCGGCCTTACCAATACCGGGCAGGGCAGCCCAGAGATAATAGCAGCAGTCAGATGGAACTGGCAAATTAGCAGAATCGTTAAGCAGCAAGGCTTTGGAGCAAACCAGCGTCCGCACGCTGGGACCAACACTGAATAGTATAGTCGTTAGGCTTAGCGAGCAAACCAGTGACCGCACACTGGAGTAACAAGCGAGTAGTATAGCCGCAAGGCTTAGGAGCAAACCAGCGTCCGCACGCTGGGACCAACACAGATTTGTATAGCTGATAGGCTTTGGAGCAAACCAGTGACCGCACACTGGTGTAACAAGCGAGTTTGTATAGCCGCAAGGCTTAGGAGCAAACCAGCGTCCGCACGCTGGGACCAACACAGATTTGTATAGCTGATAGGCTTTGGAGCAAACCAGTGACCGCACACTGGTGTAACAAGTGAGTTTGTATAGCCGCAAGGCTTAGGAGCAAACCAGCGTCCGCACGCTGGGACCAACACAGAATTGTATAGCTGATAGGCTTGGAGCAAACCAGTGACCGCACACTGGTGTAACAAGTGAGTTTGTATAGCCGCAAGGCTTAGGAGCAAACCAGCGTCCGCACGCCGGGACCAACACAGATTTGTATAGCTGAAAGGCTTTGGAGCAAACCAGTGACCGCACACTGGTGTAACAAGCGAGTTTGTATAGCCGCAAGGCTTAGGAGCAAACCAGCGTCCGCACGCTGGGACCAACACAGATTTGTATAGCTGATAGGCTTTGGAGCAAACCAGTGACCGCACACTGGTGTAACAAGCGAGTTTGTATAGCCGCAAGGCTTGGGAGCAAACCAGCGTCCGCACGCTGGGACCAACACGGAATTGTAGCAATGTCACCAACGCGACCAGGCAGAAGGTCGCCAGGATACTGAAGACAGGTGATGAGATGACAGGAACCAGCAACGATCAGTCAGGTCAGAAAACAGCAGAGAAGTTCAGCAGGAACTGCAACACCAGAGACTAGGCCGGAACCAGGACTGGAAGTACTTCAGCATGCAGGAAACACTGGAACAGTAGAGATCAGGAACTCAGGAACACATGAGATCAGGAACTCAGGAACACTGGAACAGAGGCCCAGCTATCACTAGCATAGTGGTAGCAAGAAGGTCAGAAACAACACGAAAGGGCACTCAAAGGGTGCCCAATCCAGGTTTAAATAGTCAATAAGAGGCGGGCTATCTGCAGACAGCCAATAGAAGCCCCCTACTGGTGACAGACAAGTAACTGCAGCAAATCACGGGCACCGTGATAGCAGAAGAGAGAAGAGTATAGAAGCTTACAGAGAAAGAATTGAAGAAGCAGAGAAGGGTACAGAAGACCCAGCCGGACATCAGTATGACAAGTAGGTGTTGTAACTATGGGTGATAGAGGATAGTGTTAGGGCTAGTTTCAGACCACTTTGTTGTTAATCTTAGGGGTAGTGTAGGGCCATGGGGAGGGTTAATGTTTGGAAGGGTCACTGTATATAGCTGACGCTCTGTGTTTGGCACTGTGTCAAACACTGAGCGTGAGCTGGTTTCCTTTGATGTTACAATTTCTCTCACTATTTAGCATGAGTTATAGGAATGAAAAATCCACAAAGAGTGTTGGGCCACAAGTTTGGTTTTGTGTTTCAACCCTCATAGTGGTTCCCTTTGGAAGGGCAATGGGTTTGCTACTGTAACACTGTGTGTCTACCATTCGGTATCCATTTTTGCCCCACCAACAGTTTTACCAGGTATAATTGGATCGAGCCCTAGGTCTCTTCTTGAGGCAACAACTAGGTCTCGTCTTCAGGCATTCTGATCTTGTCTGAAGAATAGACCTAGCTGTGTTGAAAGCTTGCATCCTAGAGCGATTCATTTAGCCAATAAGTGTACCATTTTTATTTTAACAATCTTCTGCATTTTCTATGGCTAACACAGTACCATGCTTTACCCATATTAAATAGAATTGTCTGAGATGAATCAGATACCTCTCTAAGTATAAGACCTTTACATGAAAAACCCCACATATAGATGCAATCTTCCATTTTATTATACAATTATAAATCTCTTTAGCCCAATGTGTCTTGGTACCAGGGGATAAGCAGAGCATCAGGACCCATACGGCTAGGAGATCAGTAGGGGTGACTGAAGAAGAGCAGTGTCTTCCACTGTTTCCACTCCTACACACATTTATTTCTTCAGTAACGAGGAAGCTTTCCCCAATCCTTCCTACTCCTACCCAGAAGTCCGGGTAGGAGAGGAAGCAGGGGAGCAAGCTACTCTCCTTCAGTCACCTATACTGATCTCCTAACCTTATCGGCTGGTATATCAATACCTAGGGGAACATCAGGAGGGGTCCTGCTGCCCACAAATGAATTTTAAAAAAATAGTGTGAAAGCTGGAGAGATAAGCTGCTCTTCAAGGTCGTCATTGTTGCTCTCCCAGCCTATTAAAGAAGTCGTGATAACCCCCCAACGAGGTCTGAGACATAACAATTATAGAGAATAATATGTGTGTCAGAGTGGTGTTCAACACATTGCTTTGCAATGCATTGGACACCCCTCTGGGACTCACACTGTCCTTATACAGCCTCCTGCTCCACTGTTCACTGGTATACTCCCCCAACTGTCCCTCTATTGGAAGAACGGTTCCTCTTTGAGACCCAAATCCCCATGTCCATCTTTACCACCCTGGTGTGCCTCTTTTTAGGCGATTAGACTGTTTGGTGCTTATAGAAGTGTATCACATTGCTCCACAGCAATAAAACTCACATTAATATTTTTTGAAACGTCAGTATATATATGTGTTTATAAATTAGTGAGTATTAATAAAAAACTTTGGTCTTTCTCTGAATAATTTATTCAGTAACACATAGAGGTGTAAATAGGTCATGAAATAACCTAAAACTTCTCTGTAATGCCCCGCACATCAGCCATGACCCTAGCAACACCACCTAAAACAAAAGTGCCCCTCTTTGCCCATGTTGGGACGTAACAGACTGGTAGGCATATCCCCAGCCTCCCCACATACACTGTCTGATTCCAAAAGGTTTTTACTGCCCACTGGCACTCCTACTTCCCCACATACACTTTCTGACCCCACCAGCCTAATTCCTCTGCTCACTGCTGAAGGGAACAGGGATAAGGTGTGTAATACTTATGTTCGGCACCCATAGGGTTAATAGTTACATTTGACTGCTTTGCAGTGTGTTCGGCACCCATAGGGTTAATAGTTACATTTGACTGCTTTGCAGAGATTCATGTACTAGGGAGGAAATCACTAGACTGGCTTATTCCAGCCTCTTATCTGTGTAATTGCAACAATCGTTAGAATATGTTCAAAGCTGCAAAGTTTCCAGACCCCCCCACAGGGGAGGAGATGGGATACTGAAGAATATGTTATCTGCATTCTCTCCCCTTCCCCCCCTTCCTGTGAACAAGTTTTGCTTTTCTGTTTTTTTATAATTTTCTGCTCTATGTTGAAACTGTGAAACTGTGCACCTCGCCCCTCCCTGTAGGGGAGGGGGCTGTATAGGGCTATAAAGGCTATGTATGATAAGAATAAAGAGAGAGCTTGTATTGTATACGCTGTTGTGTGTGTTTCTTTGCGAACTTTACAGCCTCCCAGTATACTGGTAATTGACATAGATTCCACAGATTGATCATAAGGGAGTAAAAAGGAACCATACCTAGCAAAGATAACATAAGAGGGTGAAAGGTATCTCTTCAGGCAGCGATCCAGGTAAAGATTCCCTAACAGTTTTTGGTGGAAGAATGCGGGCGGTGTGCATCCATGGGTAAGTGACTATATGTTGTCGCCGTCCCAGGGATCACACTGCCGTGTTAAGGGTTGAGTGAAATAGGGAGATAGGGAGTGAGTCTCTGTTAGTCTAATATATAAGCGCGCTATAAAAATAAGTTCGAGGCACAAGTATAGTGTCTCCGGGAACAGAAATAGATAGAGTTCGAATCCAGAGCTCCGGAATTACGGTCCGAGTCACCCATGTGGTAGGCTCCGGGGACCGTAGTTGAGCAAGTAGGAAAAGGATTCAGGAACAGTTGTAGTCTGGAAATGACCACAGGATTCGGCCCTTGGTGGTCTCGAAAGCACTATATGTGACTTTCCGGGAGACTGCCCGGTAAATTAAGTGAGTGGCATTTGACTACCGAATATTAGACAGCAGAACACTCTCCACTATAGGGTCCCTCTGTGAGTCTATGTCAATAATCTACTGTTCTGTCCTCTCTTGTCTGTCAAATTGTTTCGTGATACTATATGATTACTATGCACTGGTGTTGAGATATGGATGTTTGTAGAGATGTCAATTAAGTATTGTATCAAAGGATATTAGAGGCTGAGAATAAGTATTGTGTTATTGTGTGCTGTCCCCGGTTCAGGTGAAGGTAAGCACTGGGACCGGGTGTTATTTCAGGTGAAGGTGAGCACCTGAATTTTTACTCCTTTTCTTTTCCTCGTTTATTTGACATTGTGATTGCATTGTATTGTACAACTTATTGTAAGATGGGTGGTCAAGAGAGTAAGACCCCAGAGATAGGGGAAGATTGTATACACTATGTAGAGAGACTGACAGGGGGTTCCTATTACACTATTCCATTTGTGTCTAATTTGGCGGGGAGTCTGGTCCTGCAAGATACCACCCACTGACTTTCTCCCCTGATCACTGGGAAAATGTACAACTATCTCATATTTGTTGCGCATGGCTAACCTGTTTACATACATGTTATGTGTCGTTTGTCTGGGGTAGATACGTGCCCTGTTCCGGAGGGATATAGTAAGTGAGCACAGAAAGAGGGAGAGTGTGCCTACATCACCAGAGAGAGAGACTTGAGGGACTAAATGGGAAAGTTATTCAGAGTGTGTGGATTATTGCTATCAAAATCAGGTACTAACACATTATGCATTCATTTAGTGACAGCTAGGCAGGGGTTAAGCCGCCATGCTTGTAAAATGTTGATGCTATGAGAAGGTTAGCGCAGCTCTGATTCCCCCTCCCTACTCTTTCATTCTGCCTCTCCCCCTTGTTCTCTCTGTTCTTAGATAAGACACAAGTAACGGAATTTCAAGGTCACCAACGCTGCTGTTTTCTTAAAGGTTCTATTGTTAAAATGTTGTCTAGTAGCTGGGAACTAACAGCTGACAGGGGCAGGTTTTTGTACATTTATGTGGAAATGTATTGCCAGGCTCAGGTACTGGTAGGCCACCAGTAATTAGCCTGGACAGGCACACGGTATTGGTTCTGAGATAAAATGTTGCAACATTTAGGTAAATTCAATCCTAATTTTGTGTAATCAATTGTATGGATCCAAGCAAGTAAAAAAAATATATATGGATTTGTTAAAGAAATTGTCAATGTGTTATAGATAATAGAACTGAAATTATGTTCTTGAGTGAGAAGAGGCAGGAATGTGGGAGCTGTCTTGTTGGAAGTGTCTGAGGGGGTTTTGGCATTGGTCTTACCGGTTCAATGGTTCTCAGTGATCTAAGACCGAGTAGTCCAGCCAGTCCACCCGGCGCGGTCACGGGCACCCCTTCCTCTCCTGTTTTGACTTCTTGGGAAACATATGTTTCAACTGAAGTGGTGCACCCAATGTGTATGTGTATATATGTGTATATATGTATATGTTCAAATGAAGAGTTGTTGAATTGTGATTTAGCCTCCATAAGAACAAATTGTAGTTATGTATATGTGCCCTTTGCAACCTGTTGTCTGTTAATTAGAGAAACAGCAATCCTGCTTTCCCTGAAAATGACAGGAAGGGGTTAAATGCCTGTGTGCTGATCCTCTCCCACTATGAGACGATCGCGCAGCATCAGACCCCTCCCTCTCCTGTGTAATTCCTTCCCAGTTTTAATAATGGTATGGGGGAATAAAAGAGAAAGGATTGTTGATACATATAGGAAATTAACTTCTAATGAAATTAGAGACAGATAAGTAGGGACTGCAGATGCATTCCCTCTTAATGACGTGACTGATAATGTATTATTGTTTTACTGTTCTCTGATCCTGGGGTCCGTGCGGACATGTGGGAAACCTCATTTGAATCTTCCTGGGGTGCAGTAGGTTGTGCAGCAGAGGGATAAGTCCCTTGCCGCATCTTTGTATGGATTTAGGGAAACACTGAGAGTGTGTTGAGCAAGCCAGTAAGTGAAGTAATGGAGAAAGCAAGGACAGAAGTTATGTACAGAGATACAGAGGGAGACAAAAGGACTAGGCAGATATTGAAGGACCATGTAAAGTTTAGTGTTTTAGCAATTGCAAGGAAAGTTGGCACTGTTGAAGCAGGTAGAAAGAATAATGTAAGTGGTACAGCGAGATCTAAGCAGGTAGGAAAGAATACATGTTTTTACTGTAAGCAGGAAGGACATTGGAAGTGAAATTGCCCCAAGCTGAGGAATAAGTATAGATATACAGACAGAAATCCCCAGGAAGAAGGTGTATCTGTTAGTGGTGATGCAGACAGAAATGACTCACCTAATAAGACAGAATAGGAAGGGATCAGGATCAGATTTTTTTTTTTTAGCATTATCCTATAGTGCAGGAGGGTGGAATTCATAGTGAAGAAAACTATCAGTATAGTAGGGGTGGATTGAATTCCCTCCTCTATGCCATATATACAACCTATGGAAGTTACCATAGAAGGAACTATGGTCCAAGATGGTTTTCTCCTATCAGAGTCATGCCCCATTGCACTGTTGGGAAGGGATTTGTTGACCAGATTGAGGACAGAGATAACTTTTGATGCTGACAAGATAGAGGTATATGTACCCGACTATTATGACTTGACTTTTCAGATGGCACTGAGACACACTTCCCAGGATAGTCATGATTCAGACATCCTGGAGGAGGTTCTGCGCTCAGTGCCCTCTGCTGTTTGAGCAGCTGGAAAGCCAGGGGTTGGTAGAGATGCCCGACCCGTTATTGACTTGCAGCCTAATGCAGGACCGGTCTAGGTCAGATAGTACCCCATCAGCAAAGAGGCTAGGCAAGGGTTAAGTTAATAGTGGCCAATATTTTGACTGAAGGATTGTATGACAAACTGACTATGATTCTCCTGATACGATAGTATGGGATGAACTGAAGCGGGTGCTGATGTTCGCCCCTGCTTTAGCTCTGCCAAAACCAGTTACCCTATTGCCCGTGGACATAAATGATCCTCCAGAGCATGACTGTGTAGAAGCCCTGGAGGAAGTGACTTTACCCAGACCAGATCTGTACAAAGTAAATTAGAAAATTGTTGGGATTTGTGTGATATATACTTGTAAATAAATCCTAAAATGTGACATATTCTAATCACTGGGGCCAGGCAATGGGCTTGGGTGTCATTTGAACGGCTCCAGATAGATTATATTGGGTTGCTTTGCAGCCTGCACTGGGATTTTTTATGCTGTTGTAATAGTTGATTAATTGTTTAAGTGGCTAGAGACATTTCTTTTGAAAGGAGCTACTGCGGGATCAGTAGCTAAGGTGTTAATAAGAAGAGTAATTCCAAGGTTTGGTTTGCCTCGAGTCATTGGGTCAGACCATGGAAAACATGTTACAGCTGAAATTGTTAAAAGTAATTGTGTCACTCTAGGGGTGGACTGGAGATATCATACCCCCTGGAGGCCTCAATCCTCTGGACAAGTTGAGAGGATGAACCAGACTCTTAAGCGCTCTCTGACCAAACTATGTACTGAACTAAGACTCAAATGGCCAGAGGCGCTTCCCAGTGCCTTGACTCACTTCAGGGTGCCCCTTCCGGATCCTTAAAAGTTTAGTCCTTAAGAGATCCTCTTTGGTAGGCCCTGGAATAGGATTGTGATGTATCAAGGACCTACCTTAGAGATTGGTACTCAGCAGATTATGGATTATGTAACTGCTTTGCAGCATACCCTTTCTTTTCTTCACAGATTTTCTGTTCAACAGCCTTTGCTTTCGGCTGGCCCAGTGCAAGTTTCCAGATTGGAGAGTGGGTATATGTACAGACATGGAGAACAGAGTGTTTGGAGCCCCAGTGGAAGGGTGCATTGCAGCTTCTGTTGACAAGTTACAGTGCAGTCAAGCTGCATAAAGGAAAGACCTGGATATACCACACCAGAGTGGAAGCTGCACCAGAGCCTGAGCAGGTTAAAGGCCCTGTGCCCTCCCAGTGCCCAGCAGATGCCCAGAGGGAGGCAGAACAGGGTGAAGGTCTGAGGCTTTTGTTCAGGAAATACCAGCAAGTAGGCTTATTGCATCGCCTACCTCCGTGGGACCAGTAAGCAGGCTTATTGCATCGCCTGCCACCGTGCGATCATCAAGTAGGTGTTTTGACGGGCATAATAATCCCTGACCACCTGCCTTCGTGGGACAAGACCATCATGAAGATCCATCCCTTTGGAAAGCTAGCACCCTCTGGCAGTGAAAGTGGCCTGCTTGGGGAGGTGCCCCTAAAGATAGAAAATGATGGTCTATTGTGTATTAACATTATAAGTGTGGGGGGTGGAAGGCTGGCTTATGTATGCTACTTATGTCTCACCCTCACTCACGTAAGGATTTCGGAAAGGCCACCTCTGCACTGGGGTCAGATGGACTGCAGAGACACCCCAGAGACCCGTGAGAACTCCAATGTCTGGATCTACTTAGCACCAGCATGTTATGAACATTACAAACTTTTGCTTGTACAACATGGTCAGCCCTACTGACGTTATGACCATTTGCCTCATCAGCGTGTCTGCTTCGCTAGCTGTAATCCAAAAGTATTATTGTTCTTTATGTCCTATTTAAGTTTTTTGCTTTGCCTCATTGCCAAACGGTGTAGTTCCCCTGGGTCAGGCCCTTACACCCAGTATTTAAGTCACCTCCACAGTCCTGCACCTCTATATGATGATGCCTTATCCAGAGTGTAAGATTTGTGTGAGTCCGGGTACACCCGGACTCAAAGAAGGGATTGAAAGGATTGTATAACATATAGAAGGGTTAAATATTCTTAGGGTTAAATTGTTTGTGTAACAAGTCATTACATATTTGTCAAACAGGCCATGTTAACATTATAAAGGGACGCAGCAATACTAGGGTTAAAATTGACATTTGCTAAGGTTTGTAGAAACCTGTGTAAAGGAGAAATGATTAACCCAAATACAGCCAGCCACATTCTGTTTTTTTTCTGGTTTCTTATCTATATGCTGAAGGCTAAGCTGTTCTCTTGCAAGAAATGTGCTCAAGGATGTTTTAGGGAGTTTTTTTTTTTTTTTTTGCAGAATTTCCACTGTATTACAAATCTTAGCGAAAGGGGGGCTGATTGAGAGTATAAAAATGCTGTGTGGTAACAATAAAGGGAGTTAGGTTATCAAACTGCTGCTCTGTTGCTGTGCATACCACGCCCGTAACTCCCCTGCCAATCCGTATGCCCCTTACTGGAAAATGTTATCCCGCCGCCCTACCTCTCCCACCCCTTGCTATGATGATGTCCAGGGCCCAATGTAATTCCCAGAGTTTAGTTTGGTGAATCAGTTTAGTACTGATTCAAAGAAGGGATTGAAGGGAACAGGGATAAGGTGTGTAATACTTATGTTCGGCACCCATAGGGTTAATAGTTACATTTGACTGCTTTGCAGTGTGTTCGGCACCCATAGGGTTAATAGTTACATTTGACTGCTTTGCAGAGATTCATGTACTAGGGAGGAAATCACTAGACTGGCTTATTCCAGCCTCTTATCTGTGTAATTGCAACAATCGTTAGAATATGTTCAAAGCTGCAAAGTTTCCAGACCCCCCCACAGGGGAGGAGATGGGATACTGAAGAATATGTTATCTGCATTCTCTCCCCTTCCCCCCCTTCCTGTGAACAAGTTTTGCTTTTCTGTTTTTTTATAATTTTCTGCTCTATGTTGAAACTGTGAAACTGTGCACCTCGCCCCTCCCTGTAGGGGAGGGGGCTGTATAGGGCTATAAAGGCTATGTATGATAAGAATAAAGAGAGAGCTTGTATTGTATACGCTGTTGTGTGTGTTTCTTTGCGAACTTTACAGCCTCCCAGTATACTGGTAATTGACATAGATTCCACAGATTGATCATAAGGGAGTAAAAAGGTACCATACCTAGCAAAGATAACACAAGAGGGTGAAAGGTATCTCTTCAGGCAGCGATCCAGGTAAAGATTCCCTAACAACTGCCACTCATAGATCCTTACATACACTATCTGCCCACCACCCTCAGCCTTGTAGCACTGAAGACTGGTAGTCACGTATCCCCACATATACTAACAGACCCTCATGCCTGGTTCTACTGACCACTTTAAGTCACAGATCCCACATTCACTCTCTGACACCCACTTCCAGTCTGGTTCTACTGCCCACTATTTGTCACAAATCCCTGCATACAATCTGCAACCCCTCTACCCAGCCTTGTTACATTTGTAGTTGTGAAATTGTACATGTTCTGACTATTCCCCACCGTTGTCTCACTGGTAGCAAATACTCCTGGCATTAACTTGAGTATGTCAAACCATACCAGTGGGGTACCATTTTGCTTGGACTGGCTTTTGGTACTGAATATACTAAGTCATTCCATGGTGTTGAAAGATTTTAGTGTCTTTGAAGTGACTGAAGTGCAAAAAAGTATGTTTTTTTTTTCTTTAGCACCACTTTCTGCAAAAAGTGAACACTAGCCTAGGGATGAAAAGGCAAGTGCCCCCTCATTTGATGGTGTTGAATGTCTGCTTTCTAAAATGGTATCCTTACTGAGTGTTATTCATATTTGCAATGGTTATGAACATTTTAGTGCAGGTAGGTCAGTTCAAAAAAAGAAAAGCGGCCAGTGTAGTTTTGTGCTTTTGACACCCACTACAGTATGTTGACCCATACTAATGGGGTGGCGTTTTTCATAGGCTGGTAGAAAGTACTGAATACAGTAGGAAATTCCATGGTTTTCAAAGATTTTAGTATCTTTGATGTGTTGGGAATGTAGACCAAAAAGAATTCCCTATAGCTCCATCTTATGGAAATAATTGTGCACGCCAGCCTTGGGGTAGATATGCAAATATACCTAATTGGATGCATTGGAATGCTTACATTCCAAAATGTTATGCATTGCATACCTTTCCTTCATATCTCTAATAGTTATGACCATTTTAGTGCAGGCAGCCTATTTCTAAAAATAAAACAGGAAGGTATAGTTTTGTGCTTCTGTCACCCTCTACAGAATATCAGCTGATAATCATGGGGTGCCATTTCTCCCATAAGAGCAGTAGCTAATGAATATAGTAGGGCATTTCATAATTTTAAAAGCTTTCTGTACATTTCAAGGGGTAGGCATGTTAAAAAATGCTATTTTGTAGCTTTTGCTCCACCTTCTCAAATATTTGTGCACATCAGGTATGTAGAAAGGCAAGTGACCATTTATTGTATGCAATGGGTTGTCTTCTTTCCAAAATGATATGCTACCTTTTCTACATTTCTGCAGTTGTTACAAACATTCTAGTCATGTTTGAAAAAAATTAAGAAAAATGAGAAATTGAAGTTTGTATAGTTTTGTGCTTCTGGCACCACATACGGTATGTCATCTCACACCAGTGGGGTGCCATTTTTCTTGTAAGAGTAGTAGCTAATGAATATATTAGGACATTCCATAATTTTCAAAGATTTCAGTATGTTTGAAGGGGTAAAATGTAAAACAATGCCAAGTTTAACATAAGTGCCACCTTCTGGAAATATTTGTGCACAACAGATTAGGTGTAGAAAGGCAAATTACCCCTTACTTTAAGCAGTGGGTTGTCTTCTTTCCAAAACGATCTACCTTTGTATTCATTTCTTTAGTTGTTACAAACATTTTAGTGCAGGCAAGTCATGTTTGAAAATATGTGAGAAAAATTAGACCACATAATTGGTGTAGTTTTGTGCTTCTGGCACCCCTACAGTAAGTCAACTCATATGAGTGGGCTGCCATTTTTCTCATAAGAGCATTAGTTAATGAATTTAGTAGTAGGAAATTCCATAATTTTCAAATATTTCAGTACATTTGAAGGGGTTTTAGTTTCAGCACCATCCTCTGGAAACATTTGTGCACATCAGGTTAGGGGTAGAAAGGCAAGTGACCCCTCATTTGATGCAGTGGGACATTTACTTTCAGGAAATATATACTTTTATATATTACTAGCAATATTGTCACGGCATTGCAAAGCACTGCTTTACACAGTTCTCCATCAGTGTGTGTTTGTGTGTGAGTGTGTGTGTGCATGAGCGCAAGCATGCATGTGTGAGCGAGAGCGTGAGTTTGTGTGTTTTGTGTGTATGGCATCTAGTGTTGTGCATATAGCATATAGCCTAATTGCATTATGCATCTTGCCTTTTATGTATACCATTTTGCCTATTGCATATAGTGTATAGCATATTGCTTTTGCCTACTGAGTATAGCAGTTTTTCTATTGCATAAAGCATTTGACTGCATTGTCTTTCATATAACATTTTGTGTATAGCATTTTGTTATAGTGTTTGGCATAGTGTGTATAGTGTTTGACGTATTGATTATAGCGTTTGGCGTATTGCTTATGGCATTGCGTACTGCTGTTGAAAAATTGTGTGTTGACTATTGCACTCAGCGAATTGTGTGTGGTGTATTGGGTTTGGCATATTGCATATAGCTTTTGGTGTATTGTGTATAGCATTTGGTGTATTGGCAGACTGCGCATAGAGTTTGGAGCGTAGCGTTTGGAGAATTGCTTATAGAGTTTGTCATATTGCGTATAACAAATTGCATACTGCTGTTGGCGAATTGCTTGTGGAGTATTGCATTTGGCAAATTGCTTTCGGCAAATTGCGTATAATGTTTGGGATCTATCATTTGATGAATTGCGTATAGCGTTTGGCTTATTCCATATACCATTTATAGTGTTTGACGGATTGCATATAGAGTTTGGTGAATGGCATATAGCTTTGGTCTATAGAGATTGGTAAATTCCGTGTACAACCAGGACCAGGGTCAGTAGCCAAAAGTATTACTCTCAAGTAATATTCAATCTTTTCATATTGCAGGTCTTATATAAGATATAACTAAATGGTAAAGAAAAAGAAGATAGAATAGATTGGACCCTATAACCAAAGATACCACAATAGGTTTGAAAAGACCAGTTCAATACTTTTACCAAAAATGGACCAATTAGTCTCTAATAACCTAATCTAAGTCTCATAAAAACCAACCTTTATTTAACAAATAAATATACACAATTAAAATTTATAAACTCAGCCAGTTTACTACCTCTGAGTTTTAAAACCGCTACACCAACTTCGGAGAGCTAGAAGGTGGAGATTTTAATGTACCATCGAGCTAATTTATATCCGTATACAGTATATATTACCTTATAGTTCTACAATTGTATTGCAATGCTCATTACATAACAAACCAGTTATTGCTTCTAACCAGCTTAACAGCAACACATTATCACGGGGAATAGAAGGATACAATAAGTCCTTACAAAGATTAACTTATATATTTTTAACCCTTTGTTGTCCTATATGTTTTATAAAGGGGCTTGTTTTCTTAGCCAGTGAGAATAAGTCCCAATGTCCCTGGTTTCTATCGATTTTACTCTCTTTATAGTCTCTTAAGTTTACTATAGCAAGACAAGCAGTTTATTTTAGCTTTCACAATGTCAATAGGAGTGCTGTGTATATTTAAATATACACTGGGCATCAATCATTTTCAAGCCCAGAGTTTCAAAGTGCATGAAATATTTTCTCATACTGGTAGCCAAGTTAGTTGCCAGAAGATCAATAATAGCAGTGCCATAGTTAAGAGGGTTGCCGAGTCTGTAGCCAGGAGTTCAATGGTAGTAGTGCCGTAGTCAAGAGGGTTGTAGAGTCAGTAGCCAGGAGTTCAATGGTAGTAGTGCCGTAGTCAAGAGGGTTGTAGAGTCAGTAGCCAGAAGATCACAGGTAACAACAGTAATAATAAATAAATAATAAGGCCAGGAGGGGTATCATCTGGGAGCCATTCCTGATTGGCAGTATCCACTGCTCAATGGAGGAAGAGTGAGACTCCAGGGGAAGGTGACGGCTGCCCTGCACATGCATGGACCGAGCACACTGTGCAAGCGCCCGACATAGACACTGCTGAGACTGAAAGAAAGAGAGGTAGCCGCAAGGTAGACTAGCCGCTGAAAAGGCAGTGACAGGTGTATAGTGTACAGCATATAGTGTATGTCATTTGGAGTATTGCATTTTGTATCTGGCATTTTGCATATATATCGTTTGACATATAGAACTTTGTGTTTGTCATATAGCATTTGGTGTATTGAGTACGTAGTTGTGCGTTGCATGTATAACGTTTGGCATATTGTATACCATTGTGTGTAATGACATAGGAATTTGCATAAAATGTCGTGTATAGCATTGTGAGTATTGCATTTATCGAGTAGCACTTTGCATATAGCTTTGTGTGTGCATAGCGTTGCTGATTGCGTTGTGCATATATCATTTTGTGTGTGTGTGTGTGTGTGCGTGGTGTATGTGTATTGTGTATGTGTGAGTATATATATCGTCTATGTGTATTGTGTGTGTGTTGTGTGTGTGTGTGTGTGTGTGTATATGTGTTGTGTGCATGTTGCGTATTGTGTGTGTGTATTGCTTGTAGTGTGTGCATTCTGTGTGTGTGTATTGTGTGTGTATTGTGTGTGTGTATATATATTGTGTATGTGTGTGTTGCGTATGTGCGTGTTTATATAGTGTGTGTGTTGTGTGTGTGTTGAGTGTGCTCATTGTAGCCCCTCCATCTCCATGCATCAAAATCATGCAACCATGGTTGGACCAATAGGACAGGCCGTATAGGGGAGATTTGAATAACTCCTCCTTACTGCCACCTCTTGGGTGTGTTTGCCAGGCACACAGAAGTCTTGTTTTAAAGGGATAGTATCACAGTGCCTGTGATTCCTGTCACTCTCAGTTGTGGCTGTCACTGATTTGCTAACTGAGTTTGACCCGCCTCCTGATGACCTTTTTATACCTGGCTATCACATCTGTCAGATGCCCTTTCGTGGTGTTCCTGAGCCAGTAGTGCTGTGTTCCTGTATTCTGAGTTCCTGTGTACCGATTTGGCTTGTCCTGACCATTCTCCAGTGTACCTGCTTGTGTATGACCCGGCTCGTCTGCGTACCACCCTTGGATCCTGACCCGGCTAGACTGACGTTCCTGCTCGTGTATGACCCGGCTTGTATGACTGCCTCCTACGTGCTCCGACCCGGCCCGGCTGACTTCCTGCTCCGAAGATCGACTTCCAGCTTGTTCCATTGACTTGCGTTTCAGTTGTCGCCGCCGCGACATTTCCAGTCTCTGCTGCCCGCGTCAGAGTGACTGCCTTGCCTGGTGCTTCCCCTCGATTTAGTGCTGTGCCTCGTTCTTTGTGCAGAGTTGTGTGTATGCTGTGGGCCTTCCTCTCTGTGCAGAGCCTTGCAGTAGCGCTGAAGCCTCGAGTAAACGTGCATTTTAACTCTTGCAGTGCTGCCTCGAATTCACTCTCGCTATCTCCTGTACGAGCCTCGTTACCCGTGATACTGCTGCTGAGTTGGCCGCTCTCCGTCGGCAACTCTAGTCCACCATTGCAGAGTGTTCACATAGTTGGGCCGTTTGGGCGCTTAAGGCTCTCCGGTATTGGCTACCGACGATATCATTTGACACAGAGTGTTGGCAGAAAGGCTTCAGTGTTGGCTTATCCGGTACTACGCCCGAGGGGGCTAGTGGCTCTTGCTCTCTTATTCCAGCATTCGATTACACTTAAGGAGGCTGTTAGCTCTTGAACCGCCGGCCGGTTTCCGTTACGCCCGTGGGGGCTATTGGCACTTGCACAAACGAAAGAAGTTCCTGTAACTACGCCCGTGGGGGCTAAGTTGATTCCCTTTCTGCTTACTATCCAACACCTTGGCAAGGCAGCTCTATCCTCAGCACTTGATGAACTTTGTCTATACAGCACAGCCCTTTTAACATCCAGGGCGTGTCAAACCTCCACATCTGAGACAGACTGTTATATGGACATTAACCCCTTGGGGGTCAATATCATCCTAGTGCATACTGTTTTGCATTTATGTCTTTTGTGCTATTACCATTGTAAATATCTCAGTTTACTTATCTGTGTATTACCTACCGCCTCTAGACGGCGTACTTGTGCCTTATTCACTTTAATAAAGTGTGTTTTATTTTCACTTACTTGGTCTGAGAGTCCTAAAAAACCGTGACAGTACGAAAGGGCCATGACCTCAGACGGTAAGGGTGAAAGTAATACTCAGAACATCCACTGGAGAATGGATGTCCATGAGCAGCGCCTGGACCAACTGGCACTGGCTCTACAAACGTTACTTGAACGTACAGTACATTTGGACAAGTCTGGTCCTAATCCGGTGGTCCCCCCAGTCGTGACACCGGGGAATCCCTCTGTATCTCCCAGTGCTAACACTAGAGGGTTAACGGCAGCGGTACCGTTACCCCTAAGATATGATGGCGAACCCTCCCTATGCAGAGGTTTCATTAACCAGTTGGAGATATTTTTGGAATTGGCACCCCAGGCATTTCCTAACAACCGTAGTAAGGTCGGCTTTATGATATCTCTGTTGACGGGCAAAGCTTTGGCATGGGCAAATCCGTTATGGGAGAATGCCAGACCCTGCACACTGAACTTTAGAGATTTCGTGGTTAAGTTCAGACGTGTGTTTGAGGTTCCTGGCAGGTCTGCCTCTGCTGCCAAAAGGCTGATGGAGATTCAGCAGGGCGACCGCACTCTGGGCGAGTATGCTATTGAATTCCGGACCTTGGCAGCAGAGGTAGGCTGGAACGATGAGGCCTTACTTGCTGCCTTTACTCAGGGTCTTGCTGAACAGATTAAGGACGAGATAGCAGCTCGAGATGTACCCAGCGAGCTGGATGAGTACATTGACTATGTCATGTGGATAGACTCTCGCATCCGGGAGAGACGCTTGGCTAAGAGGGCCAAAGCAAAGAGTTATGGCCAGAACCAGTTCCTTAACCCACCCACACCACCCGTTCTACCTGAGCGTACAGCTGACAGCACTGAACCTATGCAAGTAGGTTTTACTAAGCTCACGAAGGAGGAGAAGCTGTATCGTAGAAGGCAAGGCTTATGCCTATACTGTGGCAAACCGGGTCATGTATTACGCAATTGTCCTGTAAGGCCGGGAAACGAACGCACCTAGGGTACCTTGGGGGACAGGCCCTAGGTGGTGTTGAACAGTCCCTAGATACTTGCACCACTAAACCCACCATCCAGGTGGCATTTGCTTGGCCTGATAAGGTCATAGAAGTCCTAGCATTGGTGGATTCCGGGGCAGCCAGATACTTCATGGATCAGTCCTTTGCTGAGTTGCAGGGCATTCCGTTATGTAAAAAGGACTCTCCTGTGGCTATAGAGGCCATTGATGGCAGACCCCTGGATCCTGCTTTCATTACGTTCGAGACAATCCCAGTGACAATGACTGTGGGGGCTTGTCACAGGGAGCAGATACAATTTCAGATCATTTGTTCCCCGCATCATTCAGTTATTTTGGGGTTCCCATGGTTACAAACACACAATCCCCAATTCGACTGGCAAAGGTGTGAAGTTAACTCTTGGTCTGAGTACTATAACAAGAATTGTCTCTCCCTTCCTGTTAAGATTATGTGTACCTCTCCAGCTGTGCCAACAGAATATGGGCAATTCAGTGATGTGTTTAGCAAAGGAGAGGCCAGCGCATTACCTGACCATAGGCCATACGATTGCGCCATTGATTTGCCTCCAGGTGCTGTGCCTCCCAGGGGACGTACTTACCCTCTGTCATGTGAGGAAAATAAGGCGATGGAGGAGTATATCACAGATGCCCTGGAAAGGGGAATCATTCGTAAATCTACATCTCCGGCTGGTGCCGGATTTTTTTTTGTCAAAAAGAAAAAATGGGGAACTCAGGCCTTGCATTGACTACCGTGGGCTGAATAAGCTGATGCCCAAGAACGCCTATCCCATTCCACTTATTACAGAATTATTCGACAGATTAAAGGGCTCTTCGATCTTTACTAAACTTGATTTGCGAGCTGCCTATAATCTAGTCAGAATTAAAGAGGGTGACGAGTGGAAAACAGCGTTTAATACCAGAACAGGGCATTATGAATATCTGGTGATGCCATTCGGCTTATGCAATGCGCCTGCAGTATTTCAGGAATTGATTAACGATATTTTACGTGACTTGCTCCAGTCCTGTGTGGTAGTATATCTAGACGATATACTGATTCACTCTGCTAACCTTGCTCAACATATTAAAGATGTCTCTGAAGTCCTGCTCCGACTTCGTAAGCACAAGTTATTCTGTAAACTAGAAAAATGCGAATTCCATACATCTCAAGTACCGTTCCTGGGGTTCGTAATATCCAAAAGTGGCATTGCCATGGATCAGGAAAAGTTGGCAGCGGTTCTGCATTGGCCTCGGCCTAAGGGGTTAAAGGCCATTCAACGATTCCTAGGTTTTGCGAACTATTATAGGAAGTTCATCAAGAACTTTTCTACGATTGTAAAACCACTGTCAGATTTGACTCATAAGGGCGCTTCTCCCTCTCAGTGGTCTGAGGCAGCTGAAGACGCATTTGTTACCCTGAAATCTGCCTTTGCATCTGCTCCTATACTGTCCCACCCTAATCCCTCCCTGCCGTTTACTTTGGAGGTTGACGCTTCAGAGGTTGGGGTTGGGGCGGCGCTCTCCCAACAACCTGTGGGAGGTGGCACTTTAATGCCTTGTGGGTTCTTCTCTAAGAAATTGTCCAGCGCCCAGAGGCATTACGAGATTGGCGACAGAGAACTGTTGGCTATCATACTTGCACTTAAGGAATGGCGACACCTCTCGGAGGGCACTCAGACTCCAGTACTAATTCTTACTGACCATAAGAATTTAACCTATCTCTCTGAGGCCAAAAGGCTGTCTTCTAGACAGGCCAGGTGGGAGCTGTTTTTGTCCCGTTTCAATTTCCTAGTATCCTATCTTCCTGGTTCAAAGAATATCAAGGCTGATGCGTTGTCACGTCAGTTCGCCTCTGACACTGAGAGGGACGAAGTACCGGTACGCATCATTCAGCCAGATCAGATACTGGCTACTATTCGTACCACCATAACCTCGCCACTAGGGGAAGAGATACTGGCATCACAATCATGGGCACCTCCTGAAACCCCAGTGGGGAAGTGTTTCGTAGATGAGTCATCCCGTGTCCGTCTGTTGGAGACTTATCACGCCTCTAAAGCGGCTGGGCATATTGGTAGGGACCAACTAGTATGGTCCCTCTCGCAGTTATTTTGGTGGCCTACGTTGAGAGCTGACTGCGCCGCTTTTACGGCAGCTTGTACCACTTGTGCCAGTGCCAAGACCCCTAGGCATCTCCCCGTGGGCTTATTGCAACCGGTGCCTAACGGAGACCGTCCGTGGTCTCATATATCCATTGACTTCTTGGGAGAACTACCGGCATCTAGAGGTTACACGTTCATTCTTATGGTGGTCGATAGATTCTCTAAGATGGCACATTTTGTGCCTCTGACTGGCCTTCCATCGGCTCAGGAATTGGCTATAGTTTTTGCCAGAGAGGTGTTCCGTCTGCACGGAGTGCCCAGAGTAATTGTCTCCGACCGTGGGAGCCAGTTCGTGTCTAGGTTCTGGAGGGCATTTTGTGGTCAGATGGGCATCCAATTGTCATTTTCCTCTGCCTACCATCCCCAGACGAATGGGGCCGCTGAGCGTGCCAATCAGGGACTGGAACAGTTCCTGCGCTGCTTTGTCACCGATCATCATGATAATTGGGCTGACCTGTTTCCATGGGCAGAGTTTGCCAGAAACTGTGCGGTTAACTCATCGTCCGGGAGCTCCCCGTTTCTGGTGAATTATGGTTTCCAGCCTTGTCTGCTCCCGGACTCCTTTCAGGCGCAGCAGATTCCTGCTCTAGACGAGCATTTGGCACGACTTCGTTCCACTTGGGCACAGGTTCAGAGGTCCCTCAGTCAGTCTTTCAGGCGGCAGCAAAGGCACGCTAATCGCAGACGCCTTCCAGCGGTCTCATTTCAGGTTGGGGACAGGGTATGGCTGTCATCCAGAAACCTCAATTTACAAGTGCCATCCAATAAACTGGCTCCCCGGTTCATTGGTCCATTTAAGATTATCCGCAAGATTAATCCGGTTTCTTATGCTCTGGAGCTTCCACCCTCAATGCACATTCATAATGTGTTCCACGTGTCACTCCTGAAACCCTTGGTGTGCAATCGTTATACTACTACGCCAGTGATTCCTGGGCCGGTGGACGTCCAGGGCCAAGAAGAATATGAAGTCCAGAGTATTATTGATTCCAGGAGATTTAGAGGAAAGCTGCAATATTTGGTTCATTGGAAGGGCTATGGCCCTGAGGAACGTTCTTGGGTTGATCAGGGGGATCTCCATGCTCCGAGATTAGTACGCAGCTTTCACTCTAAATATCCTTTGAAACCCAGACCTCAGGCTGGGAGAGGGGGTCTTTGAGAGGGGGGTACTATCACAGTGCCTGTGATTCCTGTCACTCTCAGTTGTGGCTGTCACTGATTTGCTAACTGAGTTTGACCCGCCTCCTGATGACCTTTTTATACCTGGCTATCACATCTGTCAGATGCCCTTTCGTGGTGTTCCTGAGCTAGTAGTGCTGTTGCTGTGTTCCTGTATTCTGAGTTCCTGTGTACCGATTCGGCTTGTCCTGACCATTCTCCAGTGTACCTGCTTGTGTATGACCCGGCTCGTCTGCGTACCACCCTTGGATCCTGACCCGGCTAGACTGACGTTCCTGCTCGTGTATGACCCGGCTTGTATGACTGCCTCCTACGTGCTCCGACCCGGCCCGGCTGACTTCCTGCTCCGAAGATCGACTTCCAGCTTGTTCCAGTGACCTGCGTTTCAGTTGTCGCCGCCACGACATTTCCAGTCTCTGCTGCCCACGTCAGAGTGACTGCCTTGCCTGGTGCTTCCCCTCGATTTAGTGCTGTGCCTCGTTCTTTGTGCAGAGTTGTGTGTATGCTGTGGGCCTTCCTCTCTGTGCAGAGCCTTGCAGTAGCGCTGAAGCCTCGAGTAAACGTGCATTTTAACTCTTGCAGTGCTGCCTCGAATTCACTCTCGCTATCTCCTGTACGAGCCTCGTTACCCGTGATACTGCTGCTGAGTTGGCCGCTCTCCGTCGGCAACTCTAGTCCACCATTGCAGCGTGTTCACATAGTTGGGCCGTTTGGGCGCTTAAGGCTCTCCGGTATTGGCTACCGACGATATCATTTGACACAGAGTGTTGGCAGAAAGGCTTCAGTGTTGGCTTATCCGGTACTATGCCCGAGGGGGCTAGTGGCTCTTGCTCTCTTATTCCAGCATTCGATTACACTTAAGGAGGCTGTTAGCTCTTGCACCGCTGGCCGGTTTCCGTTACGGCCGTGGGGGCTATTGGCACTTGCACAAACCAAAGCAGTTCCTGTAACTACGCCCGTGGGGGCTAAGTTGATTCCCTTTCTGCTTACTATCCAACACCTTGGCAAGGCAGCACTATCCTCAGCACTTGATGAACTTTGTCTATACAGCACAGCCCTTTTAACATCCAGGGCGTGTCAAACCTCCACATCTGAGACAGACTGTTATATGGACATTAACCCCTTGGGGGTCAATATCATCCTAGTGCATACTGTTTTGCATTTATGTCTTTTGTGCTATTACCATTGTAAATATCTCAGTTTACTTATCTGTGTATTACCTACCGCCTCTAGAGGGCGTACTTGTGCCTTATTCACTTTAATAAAGTGTGTTTTATTTTCACTTACTTGGTCTGAGAGTCCTAAAAAACCGTGACAGATAGTAATACTTAAAATGTAAAAAAAATGTTGTAGGGTTTATCCCCCTGAGTAAAACAAGGGTACTCCCACTGCTGGAAGGGACCAGAGCTGCCCATAGGATGGTGTAGCAACAGTGCCACTGTACAATTTCAGGCAACTGAGATATTGCACCTAAAAAATTCATATTTGAGCGGTAATAACTTTTGAATAAAACACCTTTTAGCAGTGGCAGTACCTTTGGTTTTTTTTTGTTTAATATTTCTTTATTGAATTTCACAAATTTTTTGACAAAAATAAAAAATGAAAGAGAGAAAAACAAACGGGTGGAGAGACCCCCGACAAATAGCATTTGGTTAACATACATATTTATATATATCATATATATTTATTTAAGACCCAGCCTTGGATCGGGTGATAGTAAAGCGCGAGATCGACCCCAGGTGGCAAGAACCTGGGTTCCCACCATCCGGGGAGGTCATCTCCTAGATAAGAAATACAACATTCACATAGGCCCGACCAACGACTAGGTCTCCACACAAAAGAAAAAAAAAGGGGGGTACGTCCCCAACAGAAGAAGAAAAAAGGGACAATAGAACTAAGATGTTGAGAAAAGAGCATGAAAGACGCGGAATAGACAGATAGCATAGGAGAACACAGGGAAAAAAAAAGGGGGGGAGGGGAAGGGGAGGGGGAGTGGGCAAAAGAAAGAGGGAAGAAGGGTAGGGAGGACTAGGAATCAGGAAGACAAGCAGGAGGAAGGGAAGAGGTAAGATGGCTCCCACCCAAATACCCCCCACCCGCGCCCCCAGGGATGTCCATCCGGCCTCAATCAAGCCGTGACCTAAAGGCATCACTCTCCAAGAACTCGACCCATGGCAACCATCTACTCTCGTGGGTCAGACCCCTACCCTCTGCTGCATGACGCAAGCCCTCCGCCGAGCGTATATCTTCAACAGAGGTAACCCAGTCTTTATATGAAGGGGCATAAGAGCATTTCCAATATCTGGGTATCACCACCCTAGCCGCATTCAACAGACGGACTGTTAGTGAACGAGAATAAGTGTGTACGGAATGAGGGGTATGGTGCAATAGGAGCGTCAAAGGGTCCATAGCAAGAGTAGAGTCAGCCACCAATCAAATTGTGTCAACCACAGCATTCCAGAAAGGTTGCAGCAGAGGACAAGACCACCAAATATGCAAAAAGTCTCCATCATGTGTTTTACAATGCCAACACCTGCTAGCCACACTGGGACAAAATTTGTTTAGCAAGGCCGGAACCCTGTACCATCTAGTCAGAACTTTATAAGCATTTTCTTGAATGTGTGCGGATTGGGAACATCGATGTACAAGCAATGCAATCTTGGTCCATTGTGCCTCAGTAAGTACTAAGTTACAGTCAGATTCCCAACAACGAACAAAGTAGGGCTTGGTGGCTGAGGTGGCAGACAGAAGAAGGCTATGCGCTATCCAGACCAGTCTAGATGGTGGGGAGGTCATAAGGCACAGACGCTCCAAAGGAGTCCGAGAATCATCCTCCGAAAACGTTGAAGCCAGAGTGTCGACAAAATGGCAGAGCTGGGTGTAAAAGTATGGAAGGGAAGGGTGGCACGGCCTATGTTCCAAGATGTCTGACAAGGGTTTGAGCCGTACAGGTCGGGCGTCTCCCACTACATCCCGAAGTCTAGGGAATTGAACCGAATTCAGAACCAGTTTGCCCAAAGGGCCGCAAAGCATCCCTGGGGGGGAAGTCAGTATTGTGGCAAAGAGAGAGCAGGGAGGAAGGGCGGCAAGCCAGCCCCAAAGTGGAGACAAGTTTCTTCCAAGATCGTAAAGTGTTCGAAACGGTAGGGTTGGAGCGATCCAGGCACAGGCCAAGACCTCCAGGCACCCATGCGGCCACCGGCGTGGGCACAGCTAGAGTGGCTTGCTCCAACCGTACTCACTGCTTCGTGGAAGGAATAGTCCACTCAACCACCCTAGCGAGAGTAACAGCATTATGATATGCCTCCATGTCCGGCAGGCCCACACCCCCCAACTCCCGCCTGCGAGTGAGGTATGTATATCCCAATCTCCGACTCCCGGATTTCCAAATGAAGGCCAATAGGAGCTTCCTAATAGAAGAGAAAAAAGTTCTAGGAAAAGCAATAGGTAAGGTCTGTAAGAGATACAAATAACGAAGTAAAATGTTCATTTTGACCACCGCCATCCGACCAAACCAGGAAATATGTAGCCTGGACCAGCGATCCAGATCATTCTTTAGCGTCAACTGAAGAGGGGCAAAGTTTGCGTCGAACAAGGAGGCAGGATCCGCAGTAAGACAAATGCCCAGATACTTCACCCCAGTGGATGACCATCGAAAAGGAAATCGCGATTTTAAAAGTTCAGCATTGTGGGACGCCAACAAGACATTGAGCACCACCGATTTGTCCATGTTAACCTTAAAATGCGATAAACGATCATAAACTACCAGTTCCCGTAACAGATTAGGCAAAGAAATGAGAAGTTGGGTCAGGGTAAACAACAAGTCATCAGCGAAAGCCGACACCTTATAGGAGTGAGTTGAAACTGTGACCCCATGAATGGAAGGGTTAGAACGAACAGCATTAAGAAGAGGCTCTAGAGCCAGAACAAAAAGGAGAGGGGACAGAGGGCAACCCTGTCGAGTACCATTCGACAAAGTGAACGGTCTCGACAGAGTGCCGTTCACCTTGACACGGGCAGAAGGACGATCGTTCAGGGAAGTCACCCAATGAAGCATCTGTGGACCCAGACCTATATGTCTAAGAATGTGTCCCAATAAAGGCCAACTCACCCTATCAAAGGCCTTCTCTGCGTCAGTGGACAAAAGAAGTGCAGGGTGTTTCCTTGTTCTAGTCGAGTGGATAAGATTAATCACCTTCATGGTATTATCTCGTGCTTCACGTCCTGGACTAAAACCCACCTGGTCAGAGTGTATCAGCCGGGGCAAGATGTCTCTCAGACGAAGACTCAGAACCTTGGCAAGAAGTTTCAAATCTGTATTCAAGAGGGAAATGGGACGGTAGCTGGAGCACAACTCAGGGTCTCTCCCCTGTTTCGGTATGACTGTGATGGTAGCATCCAGAGCTTGTAGAGCAAAAGCCACTCCAGGTTGAAGGGCATTAAGAGTATCCAAAAGTCGCGGGAATAGAACATCTTGAAAAGTTTTATAATAGGTTCGAGTGAGGCCGTCTGGGCCTGGACTTTTACCAGTAGGCGTCGACTTAAAGGCCTGTGAGAGTTCCTCTGGGGTGATGGGAGAATCCAAAGACTCCACTTCACTATGAGACAGTTCCACCGGCATAAAACGTGCAAGATAGGATGAAATGGCAGGATCGTCATCCCGAGGAGTAGGGCTGGGTAGGGAATCATTTATGTTATACAAAGAATGATAGTAGGAACAAAAAGATTCCTCTATCTCGTCTGTACGGTGCACCAGATCTCGAGGAGTAGAACGTATCCGGGCAATATAGGAGTGCGACTGTTTTAGTCTAAGGGCCCGAGCAAGAGACCTACCTGTCTTGTTTCCATGTGCGTAGTATGAGCTACGAGTCAATTGACAGGTCCTTAGTCTCTGTGATTCACAGAGTGCAGCCAACTCCGCCCACAGCCTCGTCAATTCCTGATAAATTGCCGGAGAGAGGTTAAGCTTATGAGTGGTCTCAATATCCGAAATCCGACGCAAGAGAGAGTGCATCCGTGCCGCTCTCCGTCTCGTCACAAAAGCCCCAAGGCTAATCAGATGGCCTCGTATCACTGCCTTGTGCGCTTCCCAAGTGATCAACGGGGAGACGTCTGGTGAGGTGTTATCCACAAAATATTCCTCCAGAGCCGTCCGCAATTTAGAGCGATCCGAAGGGTCTAACAGTAAAGATTAATTTAGTCGCCAAGACGACTGTCTTCGCGGAAGGGATGGGACCGAAATGCGCATAGACACCGGACCATGGTCACTCCAAGTTATGTTGCCAATTTTGACAGAGTGGACTAGGTGTAGATGCCTGTGTGAGAGGAAAAGATAGTCAATTCTGGAGTATTTAGAGTGTGGCGGGGAGAAAAATGTGTAATCTTTAGCGGTTGGGTGGTGAATCCTCCAGACATCAGACAACTGAGCCCTATGTAGTGCCGCCTTTACCCTCTTGATCTTAGTATAGCGTACTGTAGACTGCCCCGTAGAAGAATCCATGACAGGGTTTAAGGGAAGGTTTATATCACCCCCCAATATCACCATGCCCTCCGCAAAAGAACTCAGGTCACGCAACACAGAGCACAAAAAGAGGTGCTGATCCTTGTTCAAGAGTGCCCCTGACAAAGAGAGCTCGGCCATCATGGTCCGACCAAGTATCAGAAACCACAAAGGGCAAAGACCTGGCTAAATAAATAGCTACCCCTTTGGTCTTTTGAAAAGGAGAGTGAGAATAGTAAACTGTTGTGTAGAAGGGACTGGAACAGGCAGGAACCCGATTCCTACGGAAATGGGTCTCCTGCACCAGATCAATGTCCGCTCCACCAGATCTCAGTTCACGAAAAAGTCTAGACCGCTTCCCCGGAGAGTTCAGCCCCTTTGCGTTGATAGAAAGTACCTGAATAACAAAGTCACCCATCTCAATGACAGAAGTAAATAAAATAGACCAGATAGGTCCAACTCAAAGAGTAACCGGGCACAGCACCAAAGAAGGGCACCAAGGGAGAGAGGGGAGTACCCGAGCGAGAGCCAGGAAGAAAAAAAGAAAAAAAGGGGGGGGACTGGGGGGAGGGTAAGGAGGGAGGAACAGACAAACAAAGAAACAGGAGAGGAGAAGAAGACTAGAGAAGAAAGAAAAAAAGAATACAGACAGAGAACAAAAAAAGAGAGCTGGATAGCAGGACAAACCCTGCAACGCAAGTATGTCTAGGAGACGCGCCGACAATCCGTAATAAGAAGCGCAACGCGTCTTCCTGAAATACAGTGACACTAGTGCGTTCAGGGGACAAAGAAGCAAGGACAAGGAGGCACTGAGAAAAAGAAAAAAAGAAGGAATAACACCTCCACGCCACCGCTCCACAAGCACAATGAACATTAAAATTATACATTATATAATATAATATAAAGCAAACATCATGAACAGTGGTAAATCAGTATAACAATAAACAGTTACTGCAAAACATTAGCATGAAAGGGCAGTACAGACCAAATGGTGAGGATAAGCCCCATAATATCTCGCATTAGGAAGGCCAGAGGCACAGTGTGTTACAGATCTCTATCAGTGGGTCAGCGAAAACGTATCCCGGGTAGGGAGAGGGGGAGCCGGGAGCAAAGTCCACAGGGACCCAGCCGCTCACCCAGGAGAGCTCACATCAACAAACCCCCCCCCCCCCGAGAGACCCAGGGCAGAGGCAAGGGTAGACCAAGAGGAATACCCCCGGACACCCCGCACGACCTCCATCATCCCTCACAGGACCATAGTAATGTGTAACAAGGGTCAAAGTAGGGGCTGAGACAAAAGCTACAATCGGGTCCCCAATCAGAAGAGGAAAAAAAAAAAAAAATGAAGTAACAGCATAGTAAAATGCGGTACCTAATAAGGGGACCTACGTAAACAAGGGGTACCAAGCTCAAACATGTTGTAGCCACCCAGGCGGGCCCCCCAAAGGACGGCCCCCCCACCCCCAAACCAACATTAAGTACCAGGATAAAGTAACCATCCCTAACAGAGAGTCATGGAAGACAACTGACCCACAACCCCCCTGCCCCGGGCAACCACCCACAATAACAAACCATAGGTCTAGGAGATACGTCCGTCTGTCCACTGTGCGAGAAGAAGCGGATCCCCGCCACCCGCACAATGACCAGAGGAATGCAAGTAACCACAGAACCCTTCAGGGCAAGAGGTTAGTGCCAGATGGGACATTGAATAGTGGAGGAGGCCCGGGTAAGGAGAGGGCCATGATCATGAGGATGGGGCAGTCATAACACACAACAGTCCTGGCCGTAACTCCCCTCTGTAAGATACAGGAAAGCCTGGGTGGCAGCCTAAGGACCTCCAGCGTCATCCCTAGCAGGATCCGGCCTGTTAGATCTGCGCCGTCTGCGGCGCTGGGGTCTACGGAGCCATGGTGGGTTGTGTAGAGTCGGAAAATGTAAAGGCGAGTTGCCCTCTAAGAACTTATACCAGTCCTGCAAGTCCGGAGTTTCCAGTCTCAGGGCCTCACAAAAAGTAGGGACGTCTTCGGGATGCTTGACTGAATAGGTGATCCCATCACGGCGTACTGAAAGCGATAAAGGGTAACCCCAACGGTATGGTATATTTGCACCTCTAGTAGATCCGTCAGGGGCTTTAACAATTTCCTCATTTGCAAGGTCGCCCAAGCGACATCAGGGAGTACCTGAATCGTGGAACCCTTGTAAACAATAGAACGGCGTTTCCTAGCCACTTGTAGAATGTCCTCCTTCAAGCCATGTGCATGTAAAAAACAAATGATGTCCCTCAGGGCACCCCCCGAGAGGTCTTTAGGACGTAAATCCCGATGGGCCCTGTCCAACTTAATGGTCGTGGAAAGTTCCCGTCTGTTCGGGAAGGCCCCGAATTCTTAAATTATTTCGTCTGCCCTGGTTGTCAAGATCGATAACTTGGTGAGCCAGCTGAGTAGCCACCCTGCTCTGTGCCACCAATTTATGATCAAGTGCCCGGAGTGAGGCCTGTAGGGAGGCTTGCTCTCGCTCAAGAGACTGAAGTCTGCTGCCATGTTGTTTAATATTCTCCCTGACCTCTGTAAGTTCATTGCGAACCGCGGTCCGGACGTGGTCCACCACAGAGGCTAGATCCTTCTTAATTTGTAGTGTGAAGGTCAGGAAATCGGCCTTAGTCACAACTTCTTGTCCAGCAGTAGAAGGCCCCAGAGGCTGCAAGATTTCCTCGCCATCCATCTCGCCTTCAGATGAGTCAGGCATGTCCACCGTCAGGGAGAGCGTCATCTTGGTCTCGGAAGGCCTCAGCGGTTCCACGGGGCGAGAGGTAAAGTAATTTTGCATGGGCTGAGTCCCTGATCTGCCCTCCTTCGCCGTACCGGGAGTCCTAGTGGATTTCTTGGTCGATTTACCCATCATGTAAGCAGAATAAAGTGGTTTGCTAGTGTTTAAGTGCCAGCGGAGCGGGAGCTGCTCTAACACACGTCCGTCTCCATCGAGCGCTTGCTCCGCCCCCGGGGTACCTTTGTTTTACTCAGGGGGATAAACCCTACAACATATTTTTTTTTTTACATTTTAAGTATTACTATCCCTTTATATATATATATATATATATATATATATATATATATATACTGAGCTATTTTATGGTAATTTTACTATATAACCAATGGAATGTGCATTTTATACATATTAGCTATTTTTGTAATCAGAGGATTCACTACTTCTAAAAATAACAGACATTTTCACAACCAACATAAATGTTTTAGATATATAGTTTATGATATTGGTAAATTAAGTAATGTTTTTGCATTTTTTTGTTTTCATCACAGCAAAATGTAATTTTTGTCAGGTCCATGAAAAAGCTGAATTAATTCTGAATATATAGTTTCCCAAATATAACAATAAAGTTACCAATGGGAATCATACCTAAACAGATGGATATCAAAAATGCAAAATGTGCGCAGCCAGCAGTGTACAAACAAATTCCCCAACTCTCCATCACTGAAAGGGCTAACAGTGCTCTGTTCATCCATTTATAAATTGTCTATAGTGTTATTAATGTTGCAGTTTAACCCCTTAGCGACCCTTGACGTACCAGGACCGTCAAGGGTAAATGTGCTCCAACGACCCTTGACGGTCCCGGTACGTCAAGGGTTAAACTCTTCCATCGAGGCCGAACGGAGCGATGGAAGAGTTCAAGCCGCTTGTTACTAAGCGTTCCGGTATCGGGACACTTAGGGCTCGATTTAAAGCCAACCGTTAAACCAGCCGCTAAGTGAAAAAGGCACATCGCTCGCAAATAATACAGGAGTTACGGCAGATTCAATAGTTACTCTACAAGAATAGCTATCGAGCGTAGGCACACAAAAAACACGTAACACAAAACCCGTTGTCGCTCATGTTAATGCACAACGGGCGGCCAAATCACACGATAACTGAGCTCCAAACAACATGTAATATAACGGCTGCCGTTGTCAAGCAACCATGATTGATGCCAAAACAAATTCAAACACACAGCCAATCCCAAAGCCCCAATGTATCAAATAACTTCAAATACACCTATATATACCCAAAAATAACCGCCACACACTGTCTGTTATCGAGTTCTTCAGAGCCAGATATCAGGACCCAGGAGCGGAGGATAGTGATTAGAGAGAGGGAGACAGGAGCGTTCATTGGAGGTAGAGGAGGTTTGGAGTTTGGAGAGAGGAGAGCATTGCACAGAATACGACACATAGCACACCTTTGCACATATTACATACACACATACAAACACAAACACATACACATACATTCACATAGTCCTTTTATTTTATAACACCTTACACATTTTACTTTTTATTTTGACAGTGTGAATCTGGGAGTGAAAGTGTGTGACAGAGAGTGACTGGATCGAGTGTGTCTGTGAGGGCCTGTGGGTGTGCCTGGGTGTGACTGGGTGAGTGATGGCAAGGAGAGGAGGACAGGAGAGAGGGATGGGGAGAGTAGTGGAGGAGGAAGAAGCTCAGGAGGGGATCCCTCAGCAGAGCAGGGGTGGGAGAGGGAGATCCGCAGGGCGGAGGGGGACCAGGCCCACAAGAGCAGGAACACGCAGGACAGGGACAGAACCTGCAGTGGGACGAGGGGTAGTTCCTGGGGAGCACCCCACACAGGCAGGGTCAGACCAGGCAGGGCACTCCGGCTCTGAATCCTCCCATGCCGGAGCTGATGAGGGCAGGATCAGGGATCCCAGATATAGTGAGGAAGAGAACACGGCTCTTGTGGAAGCTGTCCTGGAGAGGCAGAGTGTTCTCCACCCGACGGCAAAGGTCCCTGGCCTGGCAGCGCGGAGGAAGGCAGCCTGGAATCAGATCTGCAGCCGGGTGAACGCGGTGGCAACATGCAGGCGGGACGTGGAGTCTGTGAAGAAGAGATGGGGCGACTGCCGGAGGGTGGTCAAGAACAAGATGTCTGACATGGCCAAGCAAGCCCGAGGCACCGGAGGTGGCCCATCTGTGCCCATCACATTCTGCGGCTGGGAGGAGATGGTGCGGCAGAACATGTCCCCGACCATGATCGAGGGGGTTGTGGGAGGAACTGACACTGGGGATGAGAGGAGCCTCCACACTACCGGTAAGTGCAACACTACAGAACAACACACTACAGCAACCAACACCAGCTGCACACACACTCACACCTCAACACATGGCCATCACTCAGCCATACAACTGCACCAACACAGCACCATGAGGGTTAAAAAAAGGACACAACACCTGGACAAATGGCAACGTCCAACTTGGGACAAACCTGTCAAAGTCCTACTTCAACCCTCCTGTCGCTGTGCTCATTACACACAATACACAAACCTTCATTTTCAAATTGTCGACTGTCATAGATCATCACTGTTCACACACAATGTCACCCATGTCCCCACCCCCACCCTAACCCCTTGAGTGCTAGAGGGATCATCAATGCATCGATCAACAATGCATTGGCAACCCCTCTGGGACTCAAGGGGTTAACCTGACAACAAACAAGTCAATAGGACAACGATCACATGCCACACAGGGGACATTCACTAAGCGGTGACAAACAGATGGTGGACACAAAGTAACCCTCACACACCCTCACTTCACCAGTACCAGTGTTAGTCCATGGAGAATATGCCAAAACAAGAATCAAGTTCATAGGGTCCCATTGTACAGACTCCATGGAAAACACTGGAAATGGGGAAAGGAGATCACTGGAGAAGTCACTATCATGTTCATTTCATCAGTTCAACATCACCGCTTACTGAATCACAAAAGGGGGCATCAGATCACACATCACAGTGTCACACAGAATAAATGCAACACACAGGCCGAAAACTATTTTACAGAATTCAAGCTGGAAAAAGTAGGCATTGGTGTTGTGGCTGCAATCACTTACTCTGACTTGAAATGACATATCCCATATCTGATTCCCACATGGATCCACAGGGGTGCTGATGCCATGGATCGATGGTACACCAGCATCGCTATGCAGGATACATATGGGAAACAAATAGCAAACATTGTACCTTGGTCACCAACAGGCCATGACTGATGGATATCTAGGACTGAGTACGGTTGCCTCACACAGAACGATGGATGGGCTCATACACAGACAAAAAAATAGGCCTCAATCAAAGATATCCCTCACTACTGGCTGGATTGTTGCCCTTAGGATTCAAATGTTACTAAATATGTTCCAACATGATGTGAACACAGAGATCACTTCACTGGATGTGATTGCCTTACTGGCCAGATATGTGCACCCATCACATATCAACCTACATTGCTACCATCCAAATACACATACATAGTATATCACACCCTACGTAGATGGGATATACGAGGTATGTTCATATCCATCATATCAATACAATGTCTTGTTGGATGGGTGCACATATATAGCCAGTAAGGCAATCACACCTAATGAAATGCTCTCTGGCATCACATCTTGGAAGGATATTACTCCATCCATATGAAGGGTACATATCCACATACATATATCACCATTTCTACTTGTGTGTCACTGTAATGGGATAGCAATGGGTAATGTCATCATGATGTCATATCATTGCCATCGTTAACAGATGTGTCTTGATCTAAGTCCCATCCCTCCAACACTCATGGTTATACAGATATTGCTCCATGTGACAGGTGAAGATATCCATCATTTGACCACACGGAGGCTCCTCAGCAGAGCCAAAGTCACAACATATCGAGAGAAATACCTCTTTGGAATGGTCCACAGAGTGTGCTTGTAAATCATGCACACCCTGTACACCATTCCAATTAAGTATTGTTCTCTAAATGGGTTGATTTTGTCTCTGCTGAAAATCCCTCGTGTAGACAAATGACTGAAATCTACATCCGTCACATACAGCATTATCTGAACAACCATGAGGGTAGGAGGGATAGGACTAACAGAGAACAACATCTGTTCCCACAATGTCTACAATCTGACATCAAGGTGGACTTAACCTTTGCCACCCCCCTGGAGGGATAGCCATCCCTACAAGTTGTGAAGACAAATATATGTTGTTGGATCCCCCCCCCCCCGAGTTAAACAATGGTATTCGTACTGCTGAAAGGTGTGTTGATGCAAAAGGTATCACAGCTCAGACATGGATATGTCAGGGGCAATATCCCAGTGGCCTGATATTGTACAGTGGTGCTGTTACTACACAATCATATGGACAGCTCTGGTACAGGGACCAGATATCTACATGGGAGGGTGTAGCAACAGCCCCACTGTACTATTTCTGGACACTGTGATATTGCACCTCAAAATGAAACCTTCACCCGTAATAACTCAAACAACACCTTTCAGCAGTGGGAGTACCCTTGTTTACCCAGGGGGATTAACACAAACACATATATTTTTCTTCCCCACATATCAAAGTAGAATTGTCTCCACAAACATATGGCTAAGGTCACTAATCACAACATCTTCTTCCTCCACACAGCTTACGGCCGTCAAGCCCAGCGGGAGACAGTGGAGGAGGCTATGTCACCCCCCAGTGAGGAGGACACAGAGAAGGGGACCAGCCGGTGGTCACCTTACCCACCATCACCATCCCCTCCAACACAGGCTGCATCACCACCTACTGCACCACCCCAGGCTGCACCACCCCTTCCAGCTGCACCACCACAGGCTGCACCACCCCTTCCA
Source organism: Rhinophrynus dorsalis (assembly GCA_037306005.1). NCBI lineage: Eukaryota > Metazoa > Chordata > Amphibia > Anura > Rhinophrynidae > Rhinophrynus > Rhinophrynus dorsalis. Next base: position 293,841,936 of record CM074718.1, on the reverse strand, counting down.
GCTGCACCACCACAGGCTGCACCACCCCTTCCAGCTGCACCACCACAGGCTGCACCACCCCTTCCAGCTGCACCACCACAGGCTGCACCACCCCTTCCAGCTGCACCACCACAGGCTGCACCACCCTTTCCAGCTGCACCACCACCACAGGCTGCACCACCCTTTCCAGCTGCACCACCACAGGCTGCACCACCCCTTCCAGCTGCACCACCACAGGCTGCACCACCCTTTCCAGCTGCACCTCCCCAGTACAGTGGCTGGATGCCACAGGAGGAGAGGTGGACACATCCATCCACCTCCACCAGCTACTACCCTCCATCAGCAGCACCACCACCGCCAGGGAGGCAATGGCTGCCAGGGACAGTGGCCAACACCCAATATGGGCCATATGCCTCCCAGATCAACCCACCCTCCTGGATGGCTCCACAGCATGCCCCAAGGTATGATCCGAGGTGGGGTCCCACCACCTATCAGTGGCCACCATATGACCCTTGGCCACTGGACTACACACACCTGGGCCTGATTGGTGAGCCCCAGCACCCCTACCCAGGGACATATTCACACCTCCACCAGCACACACATCTCTGGGCAGCTCTGCATCACTTGATGTGGTGGGCATATGCCCATCATCTGCACCAGCCACTCCAACAGCAGCCACAGCACCCTCAGCAGCAGCAGAGGATACAGCACCTCCAGCAGCAGAGGAAACAGTACCTCCAGCAGCAGAGGAAACAGCACCTCCAGCAGCAGAGGAAACAGCACCTCCAGCAGAGGAGGAAACAGCACCCTCAGCAGCAGAGGAGAAAACAGCACCCTCAGCAGCAGAGGAAGAAACAGCACCCTCAGCAGCAGAGGAAGAAACAGCAGCACCAGGGACACCGGGCACATCCACCTCCAGCACCGCACGCCTCACAGGGATGGAGGCGGAGTGTATGGCCCTTCAGAGGAGACTACTCCGGTCGAACAGGAGTACTGACAGCAATATCACCAGGAGCAGGAGGCAATCCAGGAGGAACATTGTCCAATTGGAGAGCAGGATCCAAGGTTTGGAGTCGGAGGTGTCCAGGGGGAATACACTACTCCAGCAGCTCAGGACTGGTGTGATGGACATGTTAACACAGGTCCTTGTGGAGCTGAGGGAGATAAACCGCAGGGAGAACCTGAGGATGGAGAGGGAGAACTTGCGTTCCACTGAGGGGTCTACTGCAACCACCACCCCCTCTAGTGTTACCCCTGAAGCAACACCTAGGGGGCAGAGGGTTACCAGGAGATCCACAAGGGCATCCACCTCTGGCACCCAGGCTAAGGCCCCCCACCCAAAGAAGAAAAAATGAAAGGCCCAACCTGTTAAGTTTCCCCTCAATAAAGAAAACATTTTTTTTTTAATTCCAGTCTGATCTGTTGTGTCTTCAGTTATGGATTGGGTGGCAGGGTTGTCTCCAATGCATTGCCATACAATGCAGTGAACACAACCTCTGCCTATGTGAAATGTTAGTGGGATGCTACAACATGGGTTCACACACACACCGTTGTACAAATTCAACTTGTAATACATCCCTGGAGCCATATTACACCACTGTGTTATATGGCGGTGTTGTGTGTTGAATTTGAACAACAAAACATACCCCTTAGCACAACAAATTGTACAACACTGAACATTTGTCTACATCATATGTTGTGTTTAACCCTTTGAGTGCCAGAGTGGTAGACAACGCATTGTCAAGAAATGCGTTGGGGACCACTCTTGCACTCAGTGGGTTAATGGGATAACCAGACAAACAGCTCTGTGATTTAGCAGGGACATTATAAGCAGGATAGATAAATGGGACATGTATCCATGTTGTCTTGGATTCACACACTCATTGTGCAACTGACTTACTGGAGAAGCCAATGTTTTTAACCTAGGATTTCAACGTGTAGCACACACATTGATATCCTGGGCTGAGCATTGGGGTCTCCTGTAAGTTGAGTTGCTGTTTCCCTAAGGGTGTAACAGACTTCACCAGTGATAACACATGTCCACTTAGTCTGGTTGTTCGTTAGCCCATGTACTGAGATATGTCAAAGTGGAGCAAAATCTCCGAACATGGATTATACTGAGCAATACAGATACTGTGGACAGGTATTCACTGTGGAAGTATGTCCCCTGTATCACCTCTTCATCACTCCCACAACACATTGGTGCATCACTGCCACCATCATCTGTTTGCATGGATACATCACAGAGTCCAGTCACTGGCAAACAAGTGATGGACTCCTGTGATGTGGGTGTTGCCTTTCCATGTATGGGGCATACTCTACCCTGGGTGTAGTAACACATTGACATATGTGTTCTCAAATATATCCTCCTACAGACACAGATAGAATGGTGATGGTTCATCTTTATTGTGTCTCAAAGTACATTAGAATGTACATGTGTTTTCTGTGTGTATTGCCTATATGCATTGAACACCTGTATGAGAACACTAAATGTACTTTGAAACTAAATTGTAATACTTCAGTAACACTGCTGCCCTGCTCATGTGTTGTCCATGAGGTTTGACAACTCTGTAGCTGAGCATCCTGACTGTACAGGTTAAAACACTCAAAAATTAGTGTTTTCTGTGTCTCTATGAGAATGTTCCAGTAGAGGTTTGTGTGAACCTCAGGTCAAACTTTGCATCACCAACAACATCACCATAAACAGCAAGGGGTGATCTTCATGAAGGTGTTGTCAAGACATCAATCCAGTCACATGGAAGATCTTCAGTTCAAGGATGGATCATGTTACGGATGCCTGCGGGACAAGAGGACAGGATTTGGAGCAGTAGACCTGAACTGATCATCAAGCAACAACAATTTAGTCTTTTTCATCCCCTCAGTTTTCACAGTTACAGGTGAGTGCACAAACCATTGCTTGACAATGTGTTGTGTACTCATCTGTAACCAATTCTGTGGGGAACTAAGGACATGTGCATCAGTCCTAGGGATATGTGCCCCTGACATGTATACACACATTAACAAGTGTTCTGAGAGCTCCATGGAAGTAATGACATTGTGCTGCCACTGTGAAAGTGACAGTGGCAGCCCAATGTCATTTGTTCCATGGAACTGTTAGGACACATTTGTTGATGTGTGTATTCATGTCAGGGGCACATACGTCTGCACACTCACAGGTCTGCATGGAGTCCGTGGTAATCTGATCTACGTCTCATGACCTCTACATTGTGTGCCCATACCACTGTACATCCACCCCTGTGCTGCTCTTCTCAGCTGTAGCACAGTACAGGTCCCATATTGAGTCTGATGTCCCTTCTCATGCAAATCATTAGATAATACTCTTTCACTACTGGGCTAGCATGGTTGTTCAGGCTCTAATCATGACATATCCAGTTAGTTGCTGTCAATCAAGCCGTGTAAGGTGATGAACATGGGTAATATGTTGTACCTTGTTTCTCCTGGGGGTGTGCGTGATATCCTTGGGGTCTGTATGTCAACGTGGAGAGTGGAGTGGAGGATGGTTGTTGAGTCCACACACACAATTTTCCACGTCCACTGCCAGTGCAGTGCTGTGTCACTGTTCCTGTGGGGGTGAGACAGAACAAAATGTGCAGTGTGGTTAGTGTCACAGGACTGCTGGGGAACTTGCATGGATTGTTTGCATGCGTGTGTTATACTCACAGGTGAAGTATTCCGTGATGAGCCTGTCTCTGATCTGTGCCCCTCTCATGGTCTCCTCCACATGCCCGATGTCCATGGCCACTTCCTGTATGGGGGGGGTCCGGGATGTGCTCCAGCAGCCTGGTGTCCACTGCGATATTGTGCAGTATTGCGCACGCCACAATGATGTCACACACCTTAGCCGGTGCATACTGCAGTGCTCCCCCAGAGTGGTCCAGACATCGGAATCTTGACTTGAGGAGCCCAAATGTCCGCTCAATAGCATTCCTGGTTCTGGCATGAGCCTGGTTGTAGCTTTCCTGGGCATGTGTTTGGGGATTGGCCAGAGGGGTCAGTAGCCAGGACTTGCATCCATAGCCAGCATCACCTGTGTAATGTGAGTGACATGGTGAAACAGGGAGCACATGTTGTGTGAATGATGTTTTGTGTGGTGGACGTAGTAGGTGTGGGTCAGGTGCATGCTGAGCTGAGTGGTGTGTACGCCTGTGTATGTGGTGTGATTTTGTTTTGTGAACTCACCCAGTAGCCATCCCCCTGTAAAGGTTCCATTCTCAAAATCTCTGTGGACTGAGGAGTTTTGTAGAATGTATGCATCATGTGTGCTGCCAGGATATTTTGCACAGACATTCATGATCCTCATGTTGCTGTCACATACCATCTGCACGTTGATGGAGTGGAAGTTCTTCCTGTTGATGAATATCTGTGCGTCACGTGCTGGGGCCTTAATCCGGACATGGGTGCAATCTATAGCACCCATGACCCTGGGCATGCCTCCCTTTGCGTAAAAGGCCTGCTTGACGTGTATCCAGTCCATGTCGGTGGTGGGAAAATGTATATGGGTACTGGCCTTGCTTTTGAGGGCTGGCAGGACCTGGGCCAGCACTCTGGAGAATGTGGCCTGTGACATGCCAGATGCGTAACCCTCAGTGGACTGGAAGGCCCCGCTTGCCATGAAGTGTATGGCACAGAGTAGTTTCTGCAGGCCAGTTAGGGCATGGTTGTGGATGTAGATGGGATCCACCTGCTCCTTGATGACCTCATACAAGGCAATGATGCTGTCAGGCCTCAACCTGTAGCGATCAATGACCTCGTCATCAGCCATTCCAAAGAGTGTGACCCTTGGGCGATATACCCTGGGCCTTGGTGGTCGTCTATACATCCTGTGCCCTCCAGGTGGGGATGGACTCCTGTGTGGCTGGTGAGCCAGAGCCTCCTCACTTGCAACAGGTGAAGGCTGTTGATGAGGTGTGCTTGGGGTTTGCTGATGTTCCCTAGCTCTCTCCCTTGCACGCCTTCTACGCAGTCTTCGCAACAATATGTAACCCAACATACTGTTTGCTCTCTCTATCTGTCTCTATCTATCTGTATCTATCTATCTCTCTCTGTCTCTCTCTCTCTCTCTCTCTCTCTCTCTCCCTCCCTGAGTGGAAAACAAGCCACAAGTGAGTGTGTTGAGTTGTCCCTTTAAGTACTTGCTAGGGCGTTGTGTAGGTGTGGTGATGAGGTGAGTGCTGACCAATGGTGAGTTGTTTGTGTCCAGGTAAGTGTTTGCAGGTGTGTGTGTGTTATAAGATGTGGTGTGTTGTGCTTGTTCTGTGTGTGCCATTTGCGGGCGTGCAGTTGTGGGGTGCAGGTCGCGTGTTGATGTTGCCCAGGTGAGCTTGTATTTGCAGGGTCCGCTTTGTGTGATGACCCCCATTGTTCCGTGCCATGTTGTGTTGTTGTTTTTTTGTGTGTCATTGTTCCTGTGGTGTTGGTTGTTGTTTTGTGTGTAGTGATTTGTGTTGTGTGTGCATGTTTTTGTGTTGTTTTGGCATTGCACGGGTTAATTTTCCCATTTACATGGTTGTGCGGTAAGCCTTTTGTGTGTTTTCCTCTGTAACGGGTGTTTAGTTTTGGCCGTTAAGTGTCTAACGTGTGTGAAAAGTGGGTCTTAACTTTTAGCCGTTAGGTGTGTCTTTTTTTCAGCCGTTATCAGTACCGCAAGCCTTTGAATAGCTCTGGGGTATGTTGTTCCATGTGTCTGAATGCACGTAAGTGTATCGGCCGTAGGAATTGTGCAACTGCCGTTAGCTGTTGTTTAGACGGATCTTTGAATTGCAAGATGACACTTAACCCACCCGTTAGTGATTTTTTTGGTTAACGGATGCCTTTAAATCGAGCCCTTAGTAACAAGCCATTGAAACAATGTTGCAACATGCGATTCGCTTCAAAAGCGAATCACATGTTGCAAAACCTGAATGACAGGGACAGTATTTGTAAATACTGTCCCTGTCATGTCTGTCTGCCTCCCTCCACCTTGCACACTGCTGAGGTGGAGAGAGACAGAGAGACATGGTGTTCCAGCCTTACTGTACAAAAAAAGTAAAAAAAAAAAGTTTAAATAAAGAAAATTAACCCTTTGATCACTGTTCTGCAGTGATCAATAAGTTCCCCCCATCTGATCACTCTTGGAGTGATCAATTTGCTCCAGATCAGTGTTTTCTGATCTGTAGGGCACCCCCCATCCCCCTTGAATTTTTTTAGATTTTTTTAAAAAAAATTTAATTTTTTTTTAAAATTTGTAATTTTTTTTTTTTTTTTATGAATAGTAAATATAGTATTTTGGTAGGTAGTTGGGTAGGTTTAGTGTAGACGTGTGTTAGGGAAAGTTTTAGGGATAGATTTAGGTTTAGGGAAAAAAAAAAAAATATATATAATAAGTGCAGTTTAGGTAGGTAGTTTACTTGGGTTAGGTAGGTTCAGGATATACGTAGGCTAGGGTAAGTTTTAGGGTTAGATTTAGGTTTAGGGATAGCGTAAGAAAAAAAAAAAGTTTTTTTAGTGGGCAAAATGCAGCGCAGGTACAGCGTTGAAGAGGCATATGCCTTTTTGGCGTCTGACTCTGAGGCAACAGACACTGCATCAGATTTTGACATATTGCAGTTTTCAGAAAGTGAGAGCAGCTCTAGTGATGACGCTGGGCCTTCTGTCAAGAAAAGACGCACTGCCCCAAGAGCTGCTCTGGCAACTGCCCCAGCACCTGCCAAAAGAACTGCCCAAAGACCTACCAAAATACCTGCCCAAAGAAATGCCCCAAGTGCTGCCCCAAGAGCTGCCCTGGCAACTGCCACAGCACCTGCCAAAAGATCTGCCCAAAGACCTACCAAAGAAATGCCCCAAGTGCTGCCCCAAGAGCTGCAATGGCAACTGCTCCAGCACCTGCCAAAAGATCTGCCAAAAGATCTGCCCAAAGACCTGCCAAAAGACCTGCCCAAAGAAATGCCCCAACACCTGCCACTCCGGATCCTAATGAATGGGTATCACTTTATGCCCACAAATCTCAGAATTCACAGGCAACCCAGGGATTCAAATTGGTGTGGAAGGATTTACCCATGATCATTTTTTTGATTTGTTTTTGGGGGAAGACATTTTAGGTGAAATTGTGTCCCAAACCAATTTGTATGCAGCCCAGTATACTGCCGCCAACCCTAAGTGTGAAAAACGCTGTTTTTTTTTTACTTACGTCATGGTTTACGAGGGATTGGTGGTAAAATGGCTGTGTATAAAATTGGAAAACACACCTAAAACGAGAGCCTGGGGTGTGTACTTTCCAAAAATATACACTTTTGGGGGGAAATCTTAAAAAAGAGCACTGTTACACAGCCCCAAATGAGACATGGCACCAGTAACACAAGCTGTGAAGATTCAGAGTGTGAACCTGGAAACGCGCATGTTCCAATTTGGCCCCCGTAGCTCCCCCAAACCATGAGAAAGCTATGCATATGGGGTATTGCCGTACTCAGAAGGAGCTGAACACTAATCAATTCAGTTTATAAAATCTTCACCTATTATGTGCTTGAAATTCACATCAACATTGAAGGCAAAGTGTGAAAAATGCTGAATTTTTTTTACTTACGTCAAATTTTCACAGGATTGGTGGTAAAATGGCTGTGTAGAAAATTGGAAAACACACCTAAAACGAGAGCCTGGGGTGTGTACTTTCCAAAAATATACACTTTTGGGAGGAAATCTTAAAAAAGAGCACTGTTACACAGCCCCAAATGAGACATGGCACCAGTAACGCAAGCTGTGAAGATTCAGAGTGTGAACCTGGAAACGCGCATGTTCCAATTTGGCCCCCGTAGCTCCCCCAAACCATGAGAAAGCTATGCATATGGGGTATTGCCGTACTCAGAAGAAGGAGCTGAACACTAATCAATTCCGTTTATAAAATATTCACCTATTCTGTGCTTGAAATTCACATCAACATTGAAGGCAAAGTGTGAAAAATGCTGAATTTTTTTTACTTACGTCAAATTTTCACAGGATTGGTGGTAAAATGGCTCTGTAGAAAATTGGAAAACACACCTAAAACAAGAGCCTGGGGTGTGTACTTTCCAAAAATATACACTTTTGGGGGGAAATCTTAAAAAAGAGCACTGTTACACAGCCCCAAATGAGACATGGCACCAGTAACGCAAGCTGTGAAGATTCAAAGTGTGAACCTGGAAACGCGCATGTTCCAATTTGGCCCCCGTAGCTCCCCCAAACCATGAGAAAGCTATGCATATGGGGTATTGCCGTACTCAGAAGAAGGAGCTGAACACTAATCAATTCAGTTTATAAAATCTTCACCTATTCTGTGCTTGAAATTCACATCAACATTGAAGGCAAAGTGTGAAAAACGCTGTTTTTTTACTTACGTCAAGTTTAGGAGAAAGTGGTGGTAAAATGGCTGTGTAAAAAATTTGAAAACACACCTAAAATGAAAGCTGGGGGTGTCTACATTCCAAAAATATACACTTTTGGGGGGAAATTCTAAAGTGCAGCACTGGAACATAGCCCAAAATGAGTAATGGCACCAGTTAACCAAGATGTGAAAATTCAATATTTGTTCAAATTTGGGCCCTGTAGCTCCCCCAAACCTTGAGAAACCTATGCACATGGGGTATTGCCATACTCAGAAGAAGGAGCTGAACACTAAACAATGCATTTTTAAATATTTTCACCTATCATGTGCGTGAAATTCACATCAACATTGAAGTGCAAGTGTGAAAAACGCTGTTTTTTTAATTTACGTCAAGATTTACGAGCGATTGGTGGTAAAATGGCTGCGTAAAAAAATTGAAAACATACATAAAATGAAAGCCTGGGGTGTCTACTTAGAGTGGAGCACTGTTACACAGCCCCAAATGAGACATGGCACCAGTGATACAAGCTGTGAAAATTCAAAGTGTGAAACTGGAATCGCGCATGTTCCAATTTGGGCCCCATAGCTCCCGCAAACCTTGAATAACCTATGCATATGGGGTATTGCCTTACTCAGAAGAAGGAGCTGAACACTAAACAATGCATTTTTAAAAATCTTCACCTATCCTGTGCTTGAAATTCACATCAACATTGAAGTGCAAGTGTGAAAAACGCTGTTTTTTTAACTTATGTCAAGATTTACGAGCGATTGGTGGTAAAATGGCTGCGTAAAAAAATTGAAAACATACATAAAATGAAAGCCTGGGGTGTCTACTTTCCAAAAATATATACTTTTGGGGGGAAATCTTAGAGTGGAGCACTGTTACACAGCCCCAAATGAGACATGGCACCATTGATGCAAGCTGTGTAAATTCAAAGTGTGAAACTGGAAACGCGCATGTTCCAATTTGGGCCCCATAGCTCCCGCAAACCTTGAATAACCTATGCATATGGGGTATTGCCGTACTCAGAAGAAGGAGCTGAACACTAAACAATGCATTTTTAAAAATCTTCACCTATCCTGTGCTTGAAATTCACATCAACATTGAAGTGCAAGTGTGAAAAACGCTGTTTTTTTAACTTACGTCAAGATTTACGAGCGATTGGTGGTAAAATGGCTGCATAAAAAAATTGAAAACATACATAAAATGAAAGCCTGGGGTGTTTACTTTCCAAAAATATATACTTTTGGGGGGAAATGTTAGAGTGGAGCACTGTTACACAGCCCCAAATGAGACATGGTACCAGTGATGCAAGCTGTGAAAATTCAAAGTGTGAAACTGGAAACGCGCATGTTCCAATTTGGGCCCCGTAGCTCTCCCAAACCTTGAGAAACCTATGCATATGGGGTATTGCCGTACTCAGAAGAAGGAGCTGAACACTAAACAATGCATTTTTAAAAATCTTCACCTATCATGTGCTTGATATCAACAGTAGTATTGAAATGTAAGTGTGAAAACTGCAAAAAAAACAAAATATTACCACAATTTTGAAATTTGTTTCTGGAAAAATAGCTGCATGAAAAACTCCAAAATTCTCCTGATTATTTACCTTATGTTGTGTAGTTTTCAGAAACATATACCTTTGTGGGACATTTTTGGTTCTGGCACCGTCAGCTAAGCTGTGATGCTCACATGTCAATTGTTGAAAAATCACAAGTTGGAAATAACGGCAGCCATCTTGTAATATTTACCTTGTAAATGTGAGTAAAGGACTAAAATACTAGGCATATGGGGTACTCTTATATTCAGGAGAAACAAATGAATATATTTAGGGGTATTTTTTTTCATTAACTAATAGTATGCAAATCCTGACAGAAAAATGTAAGCAAAATGTTGTTTTTTTTCCAATTTTTTTCCTCTTTTTTTCTATTTTAATCAAATTAAACAATGAGGTATTCATATAATTGTGGTATCAAAGGAAAGCCCTACTTGTGCTTAAAAAAACAGTATATAATTTATGTGGGTGCACAAAAGGAATTAAAGAGAAAATATGGTTGAACAAAGACATAGTCAAAAAAGTCAAAATTGCTCCGGTCCTTAAGTCAAATCTAACTCAGATTTTCCCGGTCCTTAAGGGGTTAAGAAATATTTTTTCACCATTTCAAAAATTACTTGAATGTGAGGAGAAATTTGTATAGGAGGTGTGAAGGTAGATTTTATTTTTCCATTTATCAACAGCTGCTCCCTTTCCTATAGGAAATCCTCTTATATTTGCAATACTTCCCAATCCTCTGAAGAAAAAGTTGAATTAGAGCTGGAAATAGGTATATTGTGTTTTGAAAAACTTCTTAAGAAGGAATTTCCTAACAAAAAAGATGGAGGTCCTTAAACCTTAATATATGAATCTTTTCACCTTAGCAGAAGATGAAAAGACAGACCTTATTCCAAAACAGAAATCCCAATGGGTGAAAGAGCACTATTAGAAATATTAATAACAGTTTATTTTGGGATCACCTTCCTTATTCTTGGGATCTGTATTTTCCCTTTTTTGTCTTATATAGTAATTATGTTGTGAGTCTCTCTCTATATTTCGTCCCCCTGCCTTGTGTTTTACTTTCCCGAAATTTGTATTTTATACACCTAAAAAAGTGTAGGAGGAGAGGATCATGATTCCTGATGCAAAGCGTCCACTTCAGATTTAGAAATATCTGACTCAGAATTTTCTGTTTTCTTGAAACCACTCCATCTATACACTTTTTTTTATTTGAATAATTCAGATCTTTGGAATTTCACTTTTTTTCAACTTTTTTGTCAACTTTGTTGGTCATTTGTTTATAGGCTTCCTCAATTGTGTTCATATCTTAAAATGTTTTAATTTTCTACAGGGGTAGACTGACAGCATCCAGGGCCTTTGGAGAAATAGAGGTCATAAGCCCCTTTACCCCACCCCCAGTTATGCCCCACCCACATTTATGTCCCTGAGTTGTCACTCCAGACCACCCTCCCAGCCCATCCACTTTTGCTAATTTTATAACTGGCATTAATGTTGCAACACAATTCCAGTGTAGCTCCATTTCAACTGTAAGCTCTGTGGTATCACTTGTGTAGCTCTATTTAACTTGTAATACCACATAGTTTGCAAGTGAAATATAGTTATACTAGTGATACCATGGAGTTTACAACTAAAATGTAGCTACACTAGTAATACCACAGAACTTTCAATTGAAATGAAACAACCCAAGTGACACCACAGAGTTTACACCTGAAATGGAGCAACACAAGTGATACCACAAAGATTACACTTGAAATGGAGCTATACAAGTGATACCAGGGAGCTTACAATTGAAAAGTAGCAACACTAGTATTATCATACACTTCTAATACCACATAGCGTACAAGTGAAATGTAGTTATACTAGTGATACCACAGAGCTTTCAACTGAAATGAAACAATCCAAGTGACACCACCAAGCTCAACTGAAATGGACCAACCCAATTGATACCACAGAGCTTACAATTGAAATGAAGCTACATTAGTGAAACCACAGAGTTTACAATTGAAATGAACCAACCCAAGTGATATCACAGAGCTTACAATTGAAATTGACCAACCCAAGTGATATCACAGAGCTTACAATTGAAATAGACCAACCCAATTGATACCACAAAGCTTACAATTGAAATTAAGCTACATTAGAGATACCACAGAGCTTACAATTGAAATGAAACTACACTAGTGATACCACCAAACTTATAATTGAAATGGAACATCCCGAGTGATACCACAGGGCTTACAAATGAAATGGAGTATCCTAAATGATACCACAAAGCTTAAAATTGAAATCAAGTAACCCAAGTAACACCACAGAGCTTAAAATTGAAATGGAGCAGCCCAAGTTATAACACAGAGCTTACAATTGAAATGGAGCAACCCAAGTGATACCACAAAGCTTACAATTGAAATGGAGCAACCCAAGGGAAACCACAGAGCTTATAATTCAAATAGAGCAACCCAAGTGATACCACAGCACTTACAATTGAAATAGAGCAATTCAATGATACCACAGAGCTTACAACTGAAATGGAGCAACCCATCTTGGGGTGCTGATCTCCATTTCTGTAATGCTAGCTGTCACAATTAGTTAAGAATAGCCAAGGATCTCCACCCTCCACCATGATATAATGTTTCAATTCCATTAAAACTATTCTTAGATATTTATAAAAGCATAACAAATGATTTCTATAAGATAATCTAATTAAATATTCATGATGTAATGTGGCTCCACATTGTATAGATCCATTTATGAACATGCAAAACTGATTACATATATATATATATATATATATATATATATATATATATATATATTCTATTTTCACAATGTACTGACCATGTTCAGAGGGTATCCTCTTAAAAGGTCACACATGAAAGGGCATGCCACTACATAAAACATTCACCATGTCACCATAATAAAAATGACAACATAAAAATATTGCACTGCATGACAGTGCGAGATTTTCATGTCCTCAACTTAAAGGTCGCATCCCAGTATTGTCGAGCACTGCCCTGACTCTATCTCCCCTTCTCTGCCTTGTCCTACACAGGCTGGTTAGCTGGTACACTTATCCAAGACACTATACTTACCTGGGCTACCCACATCTGGAGAATCGGGTGTTCCAGAAGGCATTGAGGAAGAGCTGCAGTTCAACTGTGAACTCGTTCAGGCCAGAAGGTCAGACTGCCTTGCACCAGTTGGTCATAGATAGCAACCTGAAGTTGGACGGCTGGAGTGCCCTACACCTAGCTGCCTATGGTGGGCAAAAGGACAAATGCTAAATACTCCTCCAGCAGTTGTTAACCAACCCGGCACTTCCTAGGCTGGGGGGGGGGCTGAAGTTGTTACAATAACATTGTTATTATGAGCTTGGCTGCTTTTTCATTTGGAAGCAAATCTTCTAGCGGGGTCTTTAGGATCCAAGGGGTTAAAGATCTGTTATTAATAGGTAAAGATCTGTTTTGTGTTTTTATTTCCTCCTAAAAATGTTTAGTATGTAAAGTAAAACTCCCTATCATAGGAGAAGGATAGAGCCGGTGCAGCGACCTTTAAGTAGGCGACATGAGAATCTCGAGCTGTCATGCAGTGCGAGATTCTCATGTCACAAGAGGAGCAAGCTGGAGGTTCGCACATGCCAGGCTCCTGCTCCCGACCTCTTCCGGAATTGACAATGTCATGCGCTATGATGTCAGATGCCGCCAGACATATTCAGATGCACTGAGGCCTATAAAGAACCCTGTAGTATAGGCCTCAGTGCTCTTTTGTTTGAGCTTACTGTTCAGGTGTATTCCTTCAGCAGCACTCTTTTTGCTTATTCTGGTATTACTTTGACCTCGGCTTGTCCCTTCGCTTATGCTCTGGTTCTACCTTCCCTGACCACGGTTTGTCTCTCTGCTTACGCTCCAGTTCTGCCTGCCCCAATGGCTTGTCTCCTCGCTCACCCTCCTTTGTCGCCCACCCTGACCTTGGCCTCCCACTACTTATCTTTTCAGGTCTCCCTTGTCAGTACTGCATTTTCATACTCTGAGTGTCCCCTATCATATTTTTGTTTATTCCTTCAGGCTCCTCTCTCATCTTCTACTTACAAGGTAATATAGCTTCCTGCTATTCTCTGCTATCCTCTGCACAGAGGAAGTATTCAGGCAGCTAACAGAACAAAAGAGCCGCAAGATGGATCCTGAGAACCTAATGGAAGCATTGAACTCCTTGGGTAACCGCATTTCTGCCTTTACGCACTCCATGCAATATCTGAAAGCAAACCAGACACGCTTGAAACAACAATTACAGGACATACAGCCTAGCGTCTCTTCCCTTTATACTGCTCCTAGCCCCAGGGGACTTTTGGCGCCAAGCAGTGATAGGGCTCATCCCGTCAAGCATAGAATTCCTCTCCCAGACCACTTTGACAGAGAAAGGGTCAAATACAGGACTTTCATTACTTCCTTTGAACTCCTGTTTTCTTTAAACCCTTACACCTACGCTTCTGAGTTTATCAAGGTCCATACCGCAATCACCCTGTGATCTGATGAACTGTAAGCCTGGGTCCATCACCTCTTGCATATCAATAGCTCCCATTCTGGACTCCTGGACTAGCTTCCAACAGACTATGGAAGCACTGTATGATGACCCATTCAGAAGTGCGTCAGCCCAAAGTCTGTTGATTTCCTTGATGCAGGGAAGAAGACCAGTTGAGGACTCTGCAACTGATCTCCACCATCTGTCCAGTGACTCCAGATAGAACGAAGCAGTATTGTATGACCAGTTTCGCTTTGAGTTGTCTGATACCCTTAAGGACGAACTAGCCAGGGTTGCCATTCCTTCTGGCCTGGAGGATCTCATCAGCTTGTCCATTCAAATTGACTGCTGACTGAGGGAGAGATGCCGGGGACTAGCCATGACCCCAGCACCTATACGTCTTGCTACTCCATCCACCTATGCTTCTGAAATGGCTACCTCTCCAACAGAAAGCTCCTCAGAAACCCATGCAACTTGGAGTAGTCCGAGGTCCTCTCTCTAGAGCTAAAAGAGAATGCAGCAGACACCAGAATCTCTGCTATACTGTGGAGGAACGGCCATCTGCTGAGATCCTGTTCTGTTAGGCCCGGCCTTTGCCAGGTAGAGATCATTTGACTCTTGCATCTACTGTCTTAACCACCACTCTTATTTATCTCTTCTTCTCACCCTGCAATGGAACCATCAATGGAGTAGTGTGTCCACAATGGTTGATTCTGGGGCAAGAGGCTGTTTCATCAGTCAAGACTACGCCGTAGCCCTTGGTATACCAATACAACAAAAAAGTCATCCTCATACCGTGCAGATGGCTAATCAGAGCCCCCTCCAATCAGGCCCCATCAATCTGGAGACCATACCTATTCTCTTTCTGTCCTCTGACCTACATACAGAAGAGATTCAATTCAATGTAATGCCTTCTTTGTTTTTCCGTTATCCTTGGCCTTCTGTCTCCGCATCCATGACCCATGTATCATTTGGTCTTCTGCTTCTGTCAGTTTTCAGTCCACCAATGGCAAGGAACACTGTTTTCCCTCAGTGGGGGCTTCCTTGTTGTCTTTTTCCTGATTCTCCAGCCGTGCCTGCTCTGTATCAAGCCTATGCTGATGTCATTGACAATAAGAAAGCAGCCACCTTACCCCCCTTACAGACCTATGACTGCCCAATAGACCTGTTTCCTAGGACTGCTATACCTTATGGGTATATAGTTCTGCTTCCCGGTCCAGAGGCACAATATCTAAAGGCTTACATCACCGAAAGCCTTCAACAAAGGTTAATCAACGCCCATCAACATCTTCGGCCAGGGCAGGTATATTCTTTGTTACCAAGAAAGATGAGGGTTTCAACAAGATCACCATAAAAAAACTCTACCTCTTACCACTCATTCCAGACCTCCTGAAATGGGTCTGATCTGCTTCAGTGTTCACAAAGTTCGACCTGAGAGGCACTTATAATCTGGTGCTTATAAGGGTTGGGGGATGAGTACTAGTTACGGCCACATTGAGTACATGGTTATGCCCTTTGGCCTTTGTAATGTTCCAGCCTCCTTCCAACATTTCATTATGTTTTTTGTGATCTGCTAGATCAGTTTCTCATTGTCTACTTGGATGACACCCTAGTCTTCTCACATACTCTGACTGAACACCGAGGCCATGTGAAGACTGTACGCTCTCGTCTTCATGATCACAGCCTCTACGCCAAGCTGGAGAAGGGTATTTTCAAAACCAAGGAGATCGACTTCCTGGATTTCCTGATTTCCCCAGGATGTGTCAAGATGAATCCATGGAACATATCTGCAGTCCTGGATTGGCCAGATCCCATAGACAAGAAAACTGTGCAGAGGTTCATTTTCTTTGCCAGTTTTTATTGCAGATTCATCTGGGACTTTTCAAAGATCGTAGCCCCTCTGACAGCACTAACGAAAAGTGATGTATGGTTTGGTATAGGACTATCCAACCCATATGCACAAGGAATATCTATAGGTCCTGTTTTCTAGGCAACACAGACAAACACCTTGCTTGCTGATATACTCAGCAGGCAGCTTATTGATCAACTGACTGTTAATTAATGAAACCCAAGTCTGGTAGCCGAGTGGTCCTTGAGGGCAGTTAGAAAACCCTACTGCAGTCACAAGTACAGAGATTTCACCATTCCCACTGAGATCCAGTTCAGATTCTAGAAGTGAAGGTATATGGAGGGGGGGTTGAGAATGGTAAGGTTACGTCAGGGGTGGTCAGCATGTTGTTGGACTGCAGATCCATTATCCTCAGCAAGGCCAAAGGTGGGAGTTGTAGTACATAAACAGCTGGAGGGATGCAAGGTGATCTCCACTGGATGAAATGCTAGAAATGAGGACAGGCAAGAGACATCCTGGAGATCTCCACCAGTAGGGTGGAGAAGAGCACATGACTCCCTAATCAACGTTTCAACATACAATCAGGGACCCCAGTATCATGGAGTAGGAAACAATAGAAAGACACTCAATGCAGGGGTAACTGGTTACTACCAATTAGTTGATGTAAAATTCATGAAAACAAAGGGGAGAGAATACAATCTTGTCTCTTCTGATGTATGACGATAATTAATCCATGGTTTTAATGTTTCATCCGGTGAAGTGAGAAAATTAATTAATAACAGAGGGAGAATTAGTCCTCTTTTAGTCCTCCTGACAAAGGAAGGGTTAATCCCAGCGTGAGTGAGTGCCAGGGGGATACACAGCGCATTGCTTGAGAATCACTTTTGTACCCCTCTGGAACTCAAAGGGTTAACAGAGGCACACTTGCAAAAGCTTCACAGTCATACCTGGGAACTCCGAGGAGTCTTGTGGTGTCACTGGGGGTAGAAAAAGAAGAGTTTTATGTAGAAAAGGGGGCAGGGCTTAGTCATGAGTGGGGACAGGGCATAATACGTGTGATCAAAGCAGGAGGAGTAGGCTGTATAATATAAAAAAAATTACAATATCAAAAATGTACAATACAGAGTGGTACCTTGAGACTCATGACTCTATGATTGTCAGTGCCAACTCCCTCTAGGTTGTCAATGTAGCCAAACAGGCTGCTGTTTCCTGTGGTCGCTGCTCAGCATAAGAAAGTTGATCATCTCTCTCTTCCAGACAGCAGGCAGTTCCCATGGTCGAAGCAGTCTGTTGTCCAGAATTTGAGCAGCCATGCCTCCTACCACTACATCAGTGCAAATAGGATTGGAATAGCTGCGTTCTTGAAATATCTCACTTGCTACCAACAAGAGCTTCACACATTAGAGAGATCTGTTTTGACACTGATTAACATGGTGGCCTACAACAAAATGGCCATAAAACCCTAAACTGCAGATTACACTTATGGTACAAAAAAACAATGGGGCAACTCAGTAAGTTATTAGGACAGTACTTATATAATATGTGGTCTGCATAAGAGCGAGCTTGAATGCTGAAGAGGTGTAGAGTTTAGCACCCAAGGGGTTAAAACAGTGTAAATTAATGGATATGGAGTGTACAATAGGAGAGTGGAAGTTGAAATGTACAGTAGTACACAAGAGAAAATGTAAGAAGAGTGAGATAGTGACTGACCCAAAATATGCTTTCAGTGTCTGCAGCAGGAGGGTGAAGGACAGGAGGTGCAGGCACAGACCGGCTAGGCTGAGGTGCAGGCTGGCTGGCATGGTGTAGTGCTGCTCCACATCTCTCTATACCGTGGCTGCTCACTGACCCGCAGCTCCCGCTCACTGGGTTTATAGCAAGCAGCCAAACCCCCAGCACCTTAACTCAGAGGGAAAACTCAAGGAGCAGACTGGTGATTAACCAGAGGGGTAGATGGATGACTCCTTATTACCCCTGGAGGAGTGGCAATTTAATTTGTTCCCAGTTATTTGATTGTGGTTGTGCACTGGCTGGAGAAAAAAAAAAAAAAACGTGATCAGCCGAACCATTTACATGAAATGGCAATCAGTGTTAACCCTTTGAGTGCCAGAGGGGGTATGCAGCACCCCCTTTGGCACTCAAAGAGTTAGCCGTAGACTACTTATTTCTTTAGAGGCGTCCATAGTCCTCTCTGTAGCTTCCCAGTTTATGCCTTCTTGGGGACCCTGGGCTTTGCTCTCTTTTTCACCTTCTTGGCTGCCGCTTTCTTGGGACTCTTGGCTTTCGCTTTAGCGGCCAGAGACTTTTCGGGTTTGATTAATTTGTTGGCGCACTTTTTCGGGGTGCTGCTGGGCACCTTCTTCTTGCTGGCTGGCTTGGATGCCGTGCTCTTTTTGGGCAGCACCAATCCCTTCAACTGTAGTGGTTACATAGCTCTGCTGCATGTGTCCATCACCGGGTGGCAGAATGTGATGAGCCCAGGACCGGTTGAGCTGTGGGAATGGCAAACAGTCCGTCGTAGATTACACAGTGTTGGAGTGTGCATCGTCTCTGGTGATCAAAAAAACTTTTGCGGGTATCTCTCAAGTGGAGATGATGGGAGTTGTGAGAGAGAGAAGCGAGCCAGACTATGGGGGAGGTAGGCAGACACCGGTATATAGGGCTGATAGCAGCGAGCTAGACTGTGAAGGGATATTGCCAGGCAATATAACAAAGCATTGAGAGGAGAGAGAGAGAGTGAGATGTAATGGGTTCATCTCCAAGCGTAGACACACAGTGGTGCTGGCTAACTGCTTCCAGTTGAAGTGGACGGGAACCGCAGAGAGAGAGATATGTAACAGGTTGAGCACTGAACTGCTTCCTTTTATCCCACCAGCCGGCGGCATCTAAATTCTCATCTAAGCTTGCAATTAACCCTTTGATTGGCAGAGTGGTAGGCAATGCACGTACCCTCTGGCACTCAAAGGGTTAAGGCGATCTGACACTTATACGTACATCGTATGAATGGTAGTTGTTTTACATGTACAGTAGTTACTTACAATACATAGGCCCATTACGGACGCACACAAATCACCCGGCCACAGCTTCCCTGTTTCGGCGCCCCTCCGCTGCGGAGCCTTATGCTAGACCCGGCCCTGGAAATAGTTAAACTCATCCCTAGCCAGAGTTGAGTCATTCAGAGCTTAATGACATAAACCGTTGTCAGTCAGATGCCTGCATCCTTAACCCTATGTAGTAAAAAAATAAATGTGAAAGACAAAGTCATGGGGATGACAGTGTGCAGAAGCTGCTACCTCAATGGTGGCGGATCAGCAGATTCTGAAGCCAGGCCGGGATGCTATGCACCTTCTCCTTAGGGTAGAGCTGCTCCTGACCCGGCCCCCTCTTCTGGAGCCACTGGTTATATAATATTGTACAAAAAGATGTCCGCACTCAGAGTTCACTCCACAATTCGTTATATGGAAAAGTTCAGTATTACTTTAAGCCAATTATTCTCCCGGGGGTGCTCTCACTCTATCCACCTTTCTCCACAGTGTGACAACGTAGTATACAATATACAGATGAATGAGGCACTCACCACTCGTAGTTGATCAGCAAATTGTGTTTTATTCCACTCTGTTCCACTCATATAATGGTTACAGCAAGGCAGCAGTGTTATTGGGGCTCAAGAACGTTTCGAGGACTACACTGTCCTCTTCTTCAGCACAGCCCACCTGAATACTTCTCCCCCGAGGCTCGGTGATATAGCCTCTTACAGCCGAACACATTGGTGCGTGTACCCGGAAGCGCGCGTAACCGCGTCGTCAGTGACATCATCAGAGCGACGACGCACGCTCCCGGACCACACGTCCCATACAGAGTCATCACCATGACAACCCACCACCACCTATGTACATAACACCATCTCACAGAGGCCATATGCCCATCTACTACATGAACAGTGTACTTAGACATTAATGCAGTGTCTATCAAAGCGAACTTTTCCAATATGCTATTTTTACAGTATTCTTCTTGAAGAAATATGGCTCTGTAAGACAAAAAGTAATTAAAAGCATTGTTTAAAACCATTATTACTATATATTCTACACAAGAACAACACTCTTACTTAAATATGTTCAAATTTATATCCATTGCATATGTAATTGAATTGTACTTAATAAACACCCTCATTATAACTTAACGGAACCACCAGTATTCAATCCTCTCATTTAGACCCAACGGTGTTACTGTCTGTAATGTATATGTCCATCTAGCTTCCTTCTGCAAGAGAATTTTTTCTCTATTACCACCTCTTTTTAATTTTGGCACCTGGTCTAACACTTGATATCTCATTTGTGCAATCTGATGTCCCTTTTCCTTAAAATGTCGGGCCACCGGGGTGTCTTTGCCTGTACGAATATCTGATTTATGTTGTGCAATTCTTTCCTTTAAGGAATTTATTGTTTTTCCAACGTATCCTAGACCACAAGGACATTTTAACAGATAAATTACATAAGTACTTGTGCATGTAAAGAAACCCTTTATTTTAAATGGTTTCCCTGATCTTGGATGTCTCACTACCTCCCCTTTAATAATGCCATTGCAATGCACACACGAGTGGCAAGGATATGTTCCATTAACAGGTTTAGAGATGAACGTTTGTTTCGCTGTATTGATTCGTTCAGCTTTTACTATTCTATCTCTAATGTTCCCAGATCTTTTGTAAGCCACGCATGGTTTTTCTTTAAATAGACCTCCTATAGTTGGATCACTCTGTAAAATTTTCCAATTTCTCATCACTGCCTTAATTACACTCCTAGAGTGATAATTATAGGTGTGAATGAGTTTTAATCTATCTGACTTTTGCTTCAAGTTCTTAGTTAAGAGTTCCTGACGTGTTTTTGTCAAAGTTTTTTCTTTAGCTTTTGTCAGAGAACTTTGATCATAGCCTCTTGTCTTAAATCTGTGCATCACTTGGTCCAATGTCCCATCTACCTCCTTCTCTTCACTGGTGATTCGTTTAGCCCTAATCATCTGACTATATGGAAGGCCCTGTTTAAGATGTCTAGGGTGGAAACTATCTGCGTGTAAGAGGGTATTGCTATCCGTAGGCTTACTAAACAAAGATGTCCCAAAGCCTTGCGTATTTAGCCTCACCCTCACATCCAGAAAGTCCACCTGACAGGGATCTATATTTGCAGTGAAAGAGATAGTCTCATGCTGTTCATTTAGGTGTTTAACAAATGCATTAAAGTCTTGTACACTACCCTTCCAGACCACAAAGCAATCATCAATATACCTCCACCAGGTAGCAATATAATCACTGAATGGATTCTTATTGAAGACATAGTCCTCCTCAAATTTTGCCATAAATAGATTGGCGTAGGCAGGGGCCATATTGGCCCCCATTGCCGTCCCTTGTCTTTGTTCATAGAATACATGTTTATACCTAAAGTAGTTCTTGGTAAGGATGATCCGCAAGAGTGTAATCACAAATGTGACAAACTCTGGTTGTAGATCAGTCCTGTCCAAGATTTCCTTAACGCATTTGATACCTTCTTCATGAGGAATGGCTGTGTATAACGACTGCACATCTAACGTACAAATGTACGTTTCATGCCCTGTAAAAGGCAGTGCGCCTAGCTTATTCAAAAAGTCAGTAGTATCTGCTAGGTATGCTGGTGTCCCTAGAACATGTGGCTGTAAAATACGGTCCACAAACACTGCTAATGGCTGAAAGATGGAATCAGTTCCTGCCACAATAGGTCTACCTGGGGGATTACTTAGATCCTTGTGGATTTTTGGCAGGATATAAAAAACTGGAGTAATCGGATATTTGTTAATCAAAAAGTCTCTTATTTTAACATCTATTATTTCTTTATCTACTGCACCTTGTATCACTGTGGAGATGATTTTTTCAATATTAAACACCGGATCTGTTGGGAGCACTCTATAGTGGTTTCTATTACTGAGTTGTCTCATGATTTCACTGTGATATTTCGACTCATCCATTACCACTATAGCGCCTCCCTTGTCAGCGGGTTTAATAACTATTTGGTTATTAGATTCAAGTTCATGTATTGCCTTCTGCTCTGAGAGATTTAGATTCCCATATCTTAATGGTGCATCCCACTCTATGCTCTCTACTTCCTGGGTAACCACCTGGGAGAAAGCTATTACAGCGGGATGCAGCATTGGAGGATTAAAGTTACTTTTTGGCCTACAATCCTGTAAAGCATACATACTTGGTAATCTTTTAGTCTGAGGTCCCAGGAATTCAGGTTCAGCGTGCTGGCTGTCCTGCTGTTTTTCCTGGGGTGCCTTCCCTGCAAACGTTCATCTCTAAACCTGTTAATGGAACATATCCTTGCCACTCGTGTGTGCATTGCAATGGCATTATTAAAGGGGAGGTAGTGAGACATCCAAGATCAGGGAAACCATTTAAAATAAAGGGTTTCTTTACATGCACAAGTACTTATGTAATTTATCTGTTAAAATGTCCTTGTGGTCTAGGATACGTTGGAAAAACAATAAATTCCTTAAAGGAAAGAATTGCACAACATAAATCAGATATTCGTACAGGCAAAGACACCCCGGTGGCCCGACATTTTAAGGAAAAGGGACATCAGATTGCACAAATGAGATATCAAGTGTTAGACCAGGTGCCAAAATTAAAAAGAGGTGGTAATAGAGAAAAAATTCTCTTGCAGAAGGAAGCTAGATGGACATATACATTACAGACAGTAACACCGTTGGGTCTAAATGAGAGGATTGAATACTGGTGGTTCCGTTAAGTTATAATGAGGGTGTTTATTAAGTACAATTCAATTACATATGCAATGGATATAAATTTGAACATATTTAAGTAAGAGTGTTGTTCTTGTGTAGAATATATAGTAATAATGGTTTTAAACAATGCTTTTAATTACTTTTTGTCTTACAGAGCCATATTTCTTCAAGAAGAATACTGTAAAAATTGCATATTGGAAAAGTTCGCTTTGATAGACACTGCATTAATGTCTAAGTACACTGTTCATGTAGTAGATGGGCATATGGCCTCTGTGAGATGGTGTTATGTACATAGGTGGTGGTGGGTTGTCATGGTGATGACTCTGTATGGGACGTGTGGTCCGGGAGCGTGCGTCGTCGCTCTGATGATGTCACTGACGACGCGGTTACGCGCGCTTCCGGGTACACGCACCAATGTGTTCGGCTGTAAGAGGCTATATCACCGAGCCTCGGGGGAGAAGTATTCAGGTGGGCTGTGCTGAAGAAGAGGACAGTGTAGTCCTCGAAACGTTCTTGAGCCCCAATAACACTGCTGCCTTGCTGTAACCATTATATGAGTGGAACAGAGTGGAATAAAACACAATTTGCTGATCAACTACGAGTGGTGAGTGCCTCATTCATCTGTATAATGTTATATAATATTGCATATACGTGTAGACCTCACCGGTGCAGTGTGTGATCACGGTACAGCCCCTTCTCTGCCAGGTACACCATCTTGTGGATGATGTATCCGTACACCTCCACCTTGAAGAGTTGCAATTGGCAGATCCCTCTGCACACCTTGTAGGCCTCCTCCTCAGAAGTCGCCACTTCATCGTTCCCCCACTCGCGGCTCAAGAGGGGAGTGAGCAGTACAGGTCTGTTGGACGGATCAGCAGCCCTTACTGATTCACCCGGTAGTTTCCATCAGGATGTTGGGACGCACAGATCAGGAAGGATAGAGGGGGGAGCTACAGCTCCGTTATTGACAGCCTTCTTTACTGACCCTGCCTTACTTCAAGCTTCAGCTTATGGCCCGTCCTCACTTGATGGTGTCGCCACTGCTGTCTGGATGCACACAAACACCGACTCCAGTGAGCTAATTAAATAAATAAATAAAAGAGTGGCTGGGTGGCAACACTATCGCTGTACATGTGGCTGTTGTAGGTTTAACCCCTCTGTGTGATGCATACTATTCCATATCCTGCCCACACAACACAGTCCTGCACTGTCCTCATTTTCAGCAAAATAAAAGTGGAGCGTGACAAAAATCTCAAGGCCATGCTGCAATGTTCCAGGGAAAGAGGTGTCAGACTTAATCCTGACAAAAGTATCATATGCTCCACTCAGGTAAGCTATTTTGGACACATGCTCTCGAATGATGGGATTAAGCCTGACCCTGTAAACATTTCTGCAATAAGGAATATGAAACCACCCACAGACAAAGGTGAATTAGGAACTATACTAGGCATGATTAACTATTTATCAAAGTTTGCACCTAATTTATCTGAAGTCACTGCTCCAATGCAACAACGTTTAAAAGAAACTACTGAGTTCATCTGGGACACTCAGCAAGATGAGGCATTCACCAAAGTGAAGGATTTGCTCACATGCGAGCTGGGACTGGTACTCACGTATTTTGACCCTCACAAGGAGCTAAAGTTGCAGGTTGATGCTTCTAAATACGGTCTTGGAGCAGTATTACTGCAAGACGGTAGGCCAATTGTATACGTATCCAAGTCACTCGCAGACAGTGAAATCAATTATGCGCAGATTGAAAAAGAACTGTTTGCCATCTTATTTGGCTGCAAGCTTGTCCACCAATATATTTATGGCTGCCACATTGTTGTGGAAAGTGACCACAAACGACATTCCTGTTGCGGACACATTATCCAGGAAGTCACTGTCTGACGAGGACCCAAGCATCAGCGAAGGCATAGATGTGCAGGCACACACCATATATAGTAACCTGCTACTCAGCGATCCCAAGCTGGAGGAAATTAAAGTACAGTCAAAAAGAGACATGCAATTCCAGGCACTAAAGACAGCATATTCAATGGTTGGCCTGAGGATAGGAAGCAATGCCCTCCAAGCATACTGGAACATTGGAATCACAGAGGTGAGCTATCATACCTCCATGGCATAATTTTAAAGGCAAAAAAATTGTTATCCCACCAAGCCTGTGTCCAGAGATTCTCACACGTATACATGCCAGTCATCCAGGCATAGAGAAATGTAAACAGAGAGCCAGTGACATCTTATTCTGGCCAGGTATGGGGAAGGAGACTGAGGAAATTGTGAGCAAATGCCCTATCTGCCTTACTTACCACCCTTCAAATGTGAAGGAGCCAATGATAAGCCACAGGGTACAGTACAGACCATGGCAAATGGCCGTGGATCTATTTACTTGGAGGAATGAAGTTTACCTCATCATAGCTGATTATTACAGACAATTTTTTTAAATGAGCAAGTTACAAAGCACCACGTCAGCTGCTATAATACAAGAACTAAAAGCAATTTTCGTAAGGCTTTCAGAGCTAACAGGCTGCACCATCAGCAGCAACAGAACAGTTATTATAACAGGTCTGCAAGACCCCTATCAAGGCTCACTGAAGGACAGAGAGTGCTGGTGCAGGAGCAGGGCCAATGGAAACCAGCTGTGGTCACCCAAACAGTTGACACAGCCAGGTCGTACCATATACGCCCCAATGATGGACTGGTATAGAGACGCAACAGACGCCACCTCCTAGATACCCGTGAGTCACGCAACATCAGTGAGGATGCAGTATCTCTACCTGAGAGTATCGAGTCAAGCTATACACTATCGCAACATGAGTCATCACAAGTCACTGGCCGCAAGTCAGAGGTTTGTGAGGCATTGCCCACATCTATGCCCTACCGGACAAGATACGGACATCAAGTCAAACCTAGAGACATTCTGGATTAATAATCACATTCAGTAGGCATGAAGGACTCAGACAGAATTATCTTGTATATATGTTATATTTACTTTGCCATAATATTATAAGACTTTATGTATTATATTATTGCATAGTAGTTGAAGAGCCCGTTACATGGGCCACATTGCTACTGCCAGCCGGTCGTGGGGCAGTCATGCACAGGAGAGTGTCCACGCCTTGGTTGATACAGTGCCAGCCGGTTGCGGTGCAGTCATGCTCAGTAGAGACTGCCCGCGCCGCGCTTCGGAGCGCCCCGCTCTGTATCAGCCTCGTCACTGGCAGTCTCTACTGCACATGACTGCAGAACACGCAGCAGTCTCTACTGCGCATGACTGCATCGTTACACACGTTTTAGCAAATTATTATATAGGATTACTGGTAACCAGTTATATGTTGTTAATGTTGCGCTTTCCTGCTGTCACTGTTGCTCCCGTTCCGGTGGCTCCTCCTTCGCTCCGTGCGCCCAGTCCACTTCCGGGTTGGGCGCGCGCATGTACGGTCCTTCTTTTGAGGCTGGCCAGGCTCCCACCGTCATAAAAGACGTGGAGGCGCTTTTTCTGACGCATTGTCAAAGCGTCTCCTAGCTACTCTGGATCTGGTCTAGCCGCTTCCTGTGTCCTGTTTGTCAGTACCTGTCCTGCTGCTGTTCCTGCTTACAGCTGGTGCCTCTAGTCTCTTCCCTTACTCCTGCTCCAGTCCTCCAGTCTTCTGCTCAGCAGCCTTGGGGTTCAGTACCTGTACCTGTGGGCTTCTCCTGCTGCCGTCCCTGCTTCCATCTGGTGCCTCCAGTCTCTTCCCTTACTCCTGCTCCAGTCCTCCAGTCTTCTGCTCAGTAGCCTTTGGGTTCAGTACCTGTCCCTGTGGGCTTGTCCTGCTGCCGTTCCTGCTTCCAGCTGGTTCCTCCAGACTCTTCCTTTACTCCTGCTCCAGTCCTCCAGCCTCCTGCTCTGCAGCCTTGAGTGGTCTCCTGTTGCTCCTGCCTCCAGTTCTCTTGCTGTCAACCAGTAAGTGTATATTCCTTCCAGTTGCTCCTATATTAGTCTGGTCTGTCCTTCTGGAGATCATTCCTCCCTGGGGTCATTGGGGTATAGACCAAACGTGGTGGGGTATCCTGAGTCACCTTCGGCTCAACCGAAGGGGGCCATCTGGCTTCGCGGCCAGCACCTTTATACGGCTTTGGCCACAGCACACCCCACTACGTTTGGCCTACGCAACCTAGCCACGCACACTAGCGACGCCCTCTAGCTTCTCGCCCCAATCGCTCTTGTTGGAGGAGTCTTATCTTTCCTCATACCTCCCTAGTATTGCTAGCCTCTTACCTGGTAGCACGGTTTCACTAGTGAAATTAGTGACACCTGCCTAAAACGTATACACTGCATATATTACTGAATCCGGCATCTATACCAGTTATGTTATGTATACTTGCAAGTATTCTATATTAATTATTATTATTTTTTAGGAAGGGAGATGTAATATTCTTAGGTTTGGCTCCAGCCAATCAGTTTATAGTAGGCGTGGCTACCACTCTTTAATGTGTAGACACTTCCTGGTTTTTGTCAGTTAGAGCAGTACTGTTATTTTATGAACATGTTATATATATCGTATCTCTGCTCATAGAAATAAACCAACACCTATTAATATAATAATCAGCATTATACTTGTATTGGATACCAATAGTAAGCAATAACAAGCATTACAGGGAGAGTTATAAAAGCGCTCACACCGTAGCCTTGCAGATGATGCGCAAGACACAGCATGTGCAAGGCTACTGTGTGAGCGCTTGTATAACTGTCCCCCATGGTGCAGTCCTGTGTTGTGTGGGCAGGATATGGAATAGTACGCATCGCAGCCTACTAACTCCAGCAGTGAGTGAGAAGAGGCCATGGCTTGGCTGCGCGGTGTAATGGCGGCTGGCCAGCTTGGAGGAGGTATGCAAATCTCCTCCTAGCTGTGCCCGGGGGTGTGAATCTTTACTTATGTCACTGTATAGTAGATCTGAATATGTGCTGTTACGTGCCAGCCCTGGGGTGTGTGTGTTATAATTTAGTATGTAATACTGGGTTCTGGCAATGTACAGACATATGCAGATCTCCTCTAGCACCCTCCCTGGGGGTGTGTGTGGTATAGACATAGAATTTGTGGTCACATGACCACTTCTTTTATAGTTTAGAAGTACACATTGCATTATTTATAATGGAAATCAGATAAGAAAGCTCAGTCCAGACCCAGGTTCTTTGATCAGTCAATGGTAGAGGAGTGTGACGTAAATTTCAGTCTTCCTCTGAGGAGTCAAAGGTATTTACGATCCCATTGGGTCTGTTGTAAAGGTTAATCCACAATGTGATAATGTGACAGGACTTCTCTGTCTCTGTTCAGACCCTTATTTAAAGCATTAAACCTTAGCATTAATTTAACCACCCATATTTTTCTGTCCCTCTGAGTGAGAAACAGTCCTATCAGTACAGTTAGGTTAGAGGAAAGGAGGTTTAGACTTCAGCAGAGGAAGGGTTTTTTTACAGTGTGGTCTGTTAAATTGTGGAAGTCTTTGCCCAAGGAGGTGGTTATGGCAGATACAATGGATACATTCAAGAGAAGATTAGATACATTTCTTTCCAAAGAGAACATACAGAGTTATTCTGTTTATTAGTAGGCAGATCAGGAAGGTCTGATAAAGACTAACTTATTTGGTAGCAGGAAAGCTATAAAATTACTGGGGTATGAGGAGAAGGTTGAACTTGATGGACTTGTGTCTTTATTCAACCTAATTTACTATGTTACTATGTTACAGTCAATTTAATGTCCCCGACACTGTGTCAATTTTGGAAAAAATGTTCTCCCATTGGTGTCTCTTCTCTTTTTGTTGTTAACACTGGATCTATCCAGATTCACCCACATAAAGAGCTGTTGGGCATTTTGCACACATGATGAGGAATATTACATTGGTTGATTTGCAGGTGAAGGTACCATTGATTTTATGGTGTAACTGGGTGTTTGGTATGGGTATCTCCTCCGTGGTGTAAATGTGTGCACAGGTTTCACACCACTTTTGTAGGGAGGGAGATGTGCATTTTTTTGTATTTTTATTCAGGGCACTCCCTACCATCAGTTGTTTTAAATTATGAGGCTCTCTGAGGAGAGTAAGGGAGGCATATTCCCACAGACTCCCTTACTCTCCTTCAGACAGTCTCCCAATTTAAAACAACTGATGGCTTTATAGGGGCCACAGAACAAATGGGACATAATGTACCAATATGATCCACTGAGAGACTAGCTTAACATGAGGGACAAAGGGTCATCTGAACAGGAGCCTACGGGCTCAATTTAAAGTCAGCCGTTAGCCAAAAAAAACAGATGCATTAAGGTGCAGTAAGCAATTCAAAGGTCCGTCTTACACACGTGGCACAGGCTGTGGTAAATGCTGCACAGTCATCCCTCATGCCTGGCCACCAAAACATACGGGACAATGACCAAATTAATTGATTCTTCCCCACATGACCGGCAGCCCAGGAGGAGTGGTAAGTCTCCATTAGTTTAGCCCGAAAGGGCTCTGCCACAAAGCACTTGCCCATGGGCTTTTCTGGGGGAGCAGTGGCCTGGGATGCCAAAATCTCCTCCCCTAATGGTGAAGTGATGCTGGTCCGCAATGTGGCAAGTATACAGTCCGGAGGGATAATGGGCACTGGTACAGAGTCAGCTTCAGGATCCAAACCAAATTGTCTGGACAAGGCATCGGCCTGTACATTCTTTGTACCAGATAAGTAGGAGACAATGAAATTGAAACGAGACAAAAACAGTGCCCATCTTGCTTGTCTAGGGGAAAGCCTTTTAGCCTCAGAGAGGTACATGAGGTTTTTATGATCAGTCAGGATCAGTATGGGCTCCCTAGTGCCCTCCAACAGATGGCGCCATTCACGTAAAGCCAGAATAATAGCCAAGAGTTCCCGGTCTCCAATGTCATACAGACTCTGAGCTTTGGTCATTTTTTTTTTTTTTAAATCTGCATAGTCTCAATGTCTTATCAGGACCTGGGCCAGGGCCTAATACTGCCCCTACTCCGGTCTCAGAAGCATCCACCTCCAACGTAAATGGCAACCCAGGAATAGGATGCGACAGAACTGGGCAGTGGAAAATGCGGACTTCAACATTTCAAATGCCCTAATCACCTCTGGGGACCATTCTGAGGCGTTGACACCCTTGTGGGTCATATCCGTGAGTGGCTTAACAATTCTGGAATAATCACGAATAAATTTCCTATAGTAATTTGCAAACCCTAAAAATCGCTGCAAGGGGTTGAGACCCATGGGACACGGCCACTGCAGCACCGCTGCAAGCTTGTCCTTGTCCATAGCGAAGCCCTCCTTAGAGATCACATATCCTAGAAAGGCCACACTAGACCTATGGAAATCGCACTTCTCGAGTTTGCAATATAGCTTGTTCTCTCTCAACTTCTGCAAGACTGCCGAGACATGCCTGCGGTGAGTTTCCGGGTCAGGAGAATATATCAAAATGTTGTCTAGGTACACACCTACATAGGATTGTAATAAGTCCCTTAACACATCATTAATAAATTCTTGAAATACCGCCGGGGCATTGCACAGACCAAATGGCATGACCAAGTACTCGTAGTGCCCCGTACGAGTATTGGAGGCTGTTTTCCACTCATCGCCTTCCTTAATCCGAACTAAATTATATGCCGCCCTAAGGTCCAGTTTGGTAATGATGGATGCGCCCTTTAACCAATTTGGTGATGAGTGGAATGGGATAAGCGTTCTTTATCATGATTT
The DNA here is from genome assembly GCA_037306005.1 of Rhinophrynus dorsalis. Classification (NCBI taxonomy): domain Eukaryota; kingdom Metazoa; phylum Chordata; class Amphibia; order Anura; family Rhinophrynidae; genus Rhinophrynus; species Rhinophrynus dorsalis. The sequence continues at coordinate 293,811,193 of CM074718.1, read as the reverse complement.
TGTTGAGACCCCTATAATCAATACAAGGTTGGAGCTCCCCGTCCTTCTTTTTAACAAAAAAGAATCCAGCCCCCGCGGGTGAGGAAGATTTACGAATAATACCCCGAGCCAGGGCGTCACTGATATACTCCTCCATGGCCCGGTTTTCGTCACAGGACAAAGGGTAAGTCCTACCCCTAGGGGGCATAGCACTAGGTACAAAATCAACAGCACAATCGTATGGGCAATGCACAGGCAAAGTGCTAGCCTCTCCCTTACTGAATACATCGCTGAATGATTGGTATTCAAGCGGTAAGGAGGGAGAGGTACACAAGATTTTAGTAGGATGTCTTAGACAATGGGTGTTACAGTGTTCGGACCAAGACAATATCTGACATGTCTTCCAGTCCAGTCTGGGATTATGCTTATGCAACCATGGGAACCCCAAAATGACTTCAAAATGGGGGGACTGGATTATCTGGAATTGTAAGGTTTCTTTGTGAAGTGCTCCAATGCAAACAGAGAGCGGGCAAGTCTCCTGCATGACTTGAGGTGGTACCAGAGGCCTCCCATCAATAGCCTCAATATCAAGTGGAGAGTCTCTGTTCAATAATGGAATATTATGCAAAATAGCAAAGTCCCTGTCCATAAAGTAACCGGCCGCTCCGGAATCAATTAAAGCAGGAGTATTCACAGACTCAGAAGCCCAAGAGACCACAATATTGAGTATCGGTTTGTTTAACGTGCCTTCCGGGGACTGGTTTACGCTACCTAGGATCTGTCACCCACTTGAACCTAGGTGCGAGCATTTCCCGGCCGCACGGGACAAGTCTTTAGCACGTGACCCGCCTTGCCACGGTACATACATAGACCTTCTTTGCGGCAGAAGGAGCGTTCCTCCTTTGACAGTCGTGTGAAACCCACTTGCATAGGCTCTATATTTCCCGTAGCAGGACCTGGAGGTATGGGAGGAGAGGGAGGCAAGGGTGGGAAATTAACCCTAGTAACCAACTCGCTAGCGGATCTTGATTTACGATCCTTATATAGGCTCCTCTCCCTTATACGAGAGTCAATCAGGATAGTATAATCAATGTAATTGTCTAGACCCTCCGATAAGTCTCTGGCCCCAATTTCATCTTTAATTCTATCCTCGAGACCTTGAGCGAAAGCAGCGACAAGAGCCTCGTTGTTCCAACCTACCTCTGCTGTGAGTGTACGAAATTCAATGGCATAATCGGAAACAGTATGTGTGCCCTGTTGGATTCTCATAAGACGCTTGGCAGCAGAGGTGGCACATCCTGGAACTTTGAAAACACTAGGGAAGGCCCTTACAAATTCGGCAAAGTTATTAGTGATTGGTTTACCAGTCTCCCAAATAGGATTTGCCCAGGCTAGGGCCTTGCCCATGAGTAGTGAGATCATGAATCCCACCTTGCTCCTTTCACTGGGAAATGCCTGCGGCACCAGTTCAAGAAAGATCTCCAGTTGGTTCAGAAACCCTTGGCAGAGAGTTGGCTCACTTTTGTATCTCAGAGGAAGTGGGGCAGTAGCGGAAAGCCCTTTAGAGGAGGAACTGGGTGTACTTGCTTGTGCCAGTGGTGCCGGAACTGGAGTGGCCACCAAAGGCTGTACAGGTCTCTCGAGCAGTGTGTTCCAAAATAGTCTGGATAGCCATAGACAACTGGTCTAACAGTTGTTTCTGAGCGTCCAATCTCAAGAGGAGATTCTGGGAACTACCTTCACCAGCTTTGTCTGAGGTCATGGTATCACGGTGCCCGTGCTCTGGTCTGTCACTCTCTGTGTGGTGCGCTTCCATTGGCTGAGCTTAGTTGGGCCCGCCCAGTATGGCCTTCTTATACCAGGCCTCTGGCACCTGTCAGTTGCCCTTTTGTGGTGTTCCTGTACCAGTGCTACTGTGTTGCTGTCATCCTGCATTCCTGTGTACAGATTTGGCCCGTTTGACTACTCTTGCTGAGTCCTGCTCCGTGATTCGACCCGGCCTGGCTGACGTTCCTGCTCCGTGACCTGACCTGGCTTGTCTGACGTTCCTACTCCGTGATTCGACCTGGCCTGGCTGACGTTCCTGCTCAGTGACCTGATCCGGCTTGTCTGACGTTCCTGCTCCGTGATTCGACCCAGCCTGGCTGACGTTCCTGCTCAGTGACATGACCAGGCTTGTCTGACGTTCCTGTGCTGTGATTCGGCCAGCAATCCTGATCCTGTTCTCCGTGTCGCTTGGGCGACATTCGTACTTCCGCAAGTGCTGGTCTAGCAGACTGAGTATTGTGGCCTACAACCCACTGAGTCCTCCGTTAACTCTTGCAGAGCACTGTTGCCTGCGGGACACTGAGCCTTCCGTCACACTTGCAGAGCACTGTTGCCTCCGTTACACTGAGCCTCCGTTAACACTTGCCGAGCACTATTGCCTCCGTTTACACTGAGCCTTCCGTTAACACTTGCAGAGCACGGTTGCCTCTGTTAACTCTGAGCCTTCCGTTTACACTTGCAAAGCACTGTTGCCTCTGTTACACTGAGCCTTCCGTTTACACTTGCAGAGCACTGTTGCCTCCATTAACACTGAGCCATCCATTAACCCTTACAGAGCATTGTCGAGTGCTATTGGCTCTAAGTCCATCAGCTCTTGCAGTGTACAGTATTTCCATTACCGCACCGGTCAGGTGCTATTGGCTCTAAGTCCATCAGCTCTTGCAGTGTACAGTATTTCCGTTACCGCACCGGTCAGGTGCTATTGGCTCTAAGTCCATCAGCTCTTGCAGTGTACAGTATTTCAGTTACTGCACCAGTCGGGTGCTATTGGCTCCAAGTCCATCAGCTCTTGCAGTGTACAGTATTTCCGTTACAGCACTGGTTGGGTGCTATTGGCTCTAAGTCCATCAGCTCTTGCAGTGTACAGTATTTCCGTTACCGCACAGGTCGGGTGCGCGTGGCTCACGGTAGTGCTAGCTCTAGCAGAGTATTGTGGTCTCTGTTTCTGCTCAGCACAGGGTAGAGTCTCAGTCCTGCTTTACTAATTAGGTGCTTCCACCTTGCACCACAGTCTCTTCCTACATTTACCGTCTATCACAGTGCCCGTGATTTGCTGACTACTGTTGTCAGACAGGAAGGGTTATGGTCCTGAGGACCGATCCTGGGTGGATTGTAAGGACCTTCATGCTTCCAAATTACTGCAAATGTTTCATTCCAAGTACCCCCAGAAACTAGGCCCCTCTTCCAGAAGGGGGGGTCTTTGAGAGGGGGTACTATCACGGTGCCCGTGATTTGCTGACTTCTGTTGTCAGTCAGGTGTGTGTACTCTCCATTGTCCACCTGTCTTGTGCCCACCTAGTATTGCCTTTATAGACTGGGCTGAGGCACCCTTTGGTTGCCCTTTCGTGGTGTCTCTATGTCAGCAGTCACCTGCCTTGTACCTATTCCCTGGGCCTGTTTCGCTCTGCTACCTGTATCAGCGTTGCTCCAGTAGCCAGGGCCTCTCCTGTGTGGCTGCCTGCCTCCGTTCCTGATCTGGTTGAGATGTCGTTCCTGCTTCCGTTCCTGATCTCGTGTTGCTGTTGTTCCTGCTCCGTTCCTGACCTGGTTGGAGGTGCTGTCGTTCCTGCTTCCGTTCCTGTTCCCGTGCTGCTGTTGTTCCTGCTCCTTTCCTGACCCGGTTGGCGTTGCTGTTGTTCCTCTGGTGGTCCTGGCTTGTCCGCTGATGCTGCTGCTTGTCATCCGTCTAACTGATGAGTCGCTATGGCGACTTTCTGATCACTGTGCATTCCACGTTCACCGGTTGCTAATTCAGTTTGTATAGAACCGGTTGGACATATCATTTGTCCAGTACGTGGTACTGGTTGACTCCACGATCACCGGTTACTGATTTCGCTTGTATAGAACCGGTTGGGCATACGCTTATCCAGTACGAGGTACTGGTTTACTCCTATTTTACTGGTTGCTGATTCTGCTTGTATAGAACCAGTTAGGCATACGTTTATTCAGTACGCTTTACTGGTTTACTCCAATTCACCGGTAGCTTATTCCACTGGTATAGTACCGGTTTGGCGTTACGATTATCCAGTACGCGGTCCTGCTTCACTCCTCAGACACCGGCTGCTGTTTCCACTTGTATAGAGCCGGCTAAGCGCTATTGTTGTCCAGTACACTGTACTGGTTTACTCCACCATCCACCGGCTGCTGATTCCGCTAGTTTAGAGCAGAGTGAGCACTATTGTTGTCCAGTACACGGTACTGGTTTACTCCACCATCCACCGGCTGCTGATTCTGCTAGGTTAGAGCCGAGTGAGCGCTATTGTTGTCCAGTACACGGTACTGGTTTACTCCACCATCCACCGGCTGCTGATTCCGCTAGTTTAGAGCCGAGTCTGCGCTATTGCTGTTCAGTTCACAGTACTGGTTTACTCCACGACACACCAGCTGCTGATCTCGCTAGTATAGAGCCGGTTGAGCACTTTGTTGTCCAGTACGCGGTACTGGTTTACTCCACATCCACCGGTTGCTAATCCCGTTTGTATAGAACCGGTTGGGCTATACTGTTGTGGCTGGTAGAGCCACATTCAGATTGGCGTGTAACCTCCAGGCTGCCTTGCCCGGTATATTGGCAAGGCCGGTAGAGCCACAACCAGCTTGTCCTGTTAACCCTCCAGGCTGCCTTGCCCAGTATATTGGCAAGGCCGGTAGAGCCACAACCAGCTTGTCTTGTAAACCTCCAGGCTGCCTTGCCCGGTATATTGGCAATAAATACTGTTTGTACCCATTGTGTATATGTGATTTACGTGTATGACTAGGACCCGTGAGGGTTCCCATTAAACTTTTCAATAAAGTTTGATTTTTATCTTACTCTGTGTCTGAGAGTCAAAACAAACCGTGACAGTACAAAAGGGCCATGACCTCAGACAGTAAGAGTGAAGGTAACGCACAAAACATCCATTGGAGGATGGATGTACATGAGCAGCGTTTGGATCAGTTGGCGTCGGCCATCCAAACTATCCTTGAACGTACTGTACTTACTGACAAGCCTGTTTCAAGTCCGGTGGTCCCCCCAGTTTCGACACCGGAGAATGAAATTATTACCTCTGTGGTTGCAGTCAGAGGGCTAACTGCTTCCGCACCATTGCCACTCAGATATGATGGCGAACCCAGTCTGTGCAGAGGGTTTATCAATCACCTTGAGATATTGCTGGAGTTGACCTCTCATGCCTTTCCCAATGATCGCAGTAAAGTGGGGTTTATGATATCCTTATTGACCGGGTGTGCACTGGCATGGGCCAATCCCTTATGGGAAAATGCTAAACCTTGCACAAAAAAATTCAGGGAATTTGTGCAAACATTTCGGAGAGTATTCGAGATCCCTGGTAGAACCACCTCTGCTGCTAAACGTCTAATGGAGATTCAGCAGGGCAAACAGACTGTGGGCGAATATGCCATAGAATTCCGTACACTAGCAGCAGAGGTAGGTTGGAATAATGAGGCGTTATTGGCTACCTTTGCTCATCTAGAGAGCTGCCTAATGACCTGGACGAATATATTGATTACGCTATTCTAATTGACACTCAGATCCGGGACAGGCTTATGGCTAAAGACCGTAGGGGACGGTCAAAAAGCACTGGTCCTAGCAATTCATTTTGCCCACCCATCCTTCCCTCGTTGCCTAATTCCAACGTCCATGCACGGGAACCTAGCGAACCTATGCAATTAGGTTTACCAGGTTAACCAAAGAGGAACGAGCACTTCGCAGGAGGCAGGGGTTATGTTTATACTGTGGTAAATCTGGGCACTTGCTAAAAACCTGTCCCGTACATCCGGGAAACAAACACACCTAGGGTACTTTGGGGGACAGGCCCTAGGTGGTGTTCATCCGTTCCCAGGTTTGAGCATACAAAAACCCACCATCCAGGTGGTACTTTCTTGGGCAGATCACTCTGTGGAGGTTCTGGCCCTGATTGATTCTGATGCTGGCGGATATTTCATGGATAACACCTTTGCTGAACGGCACAAGATTCTTTGGTTAAAAGAGAATCCCCTCTGGCTATTGAGGCCATTGATGGCAGACCATTGCAACCTGCCCAGGTTACATTTGAAACTATGCCACTTCCCATGACTATTGGGGCACTTCATAAGGAGGAACAGGAGTTTCAGATAATCAATTCTCCTCACCATGCAGTCATTCTGGGTTTCCCTTGGTTGCAATTGCATAATTCCCAGTTTGACTGGCAAAAGTGTGAGATTTCTGCCGGGTCCCAATACTGTATGGAGCATTGTGTGTCTCACCCGGTAAAGATTCTGTGTGCCTCCCCTTCATTGCCAGACGAATACCAACAATTCAGTGATGTTTTCAGCAAAGGGGAGGCTGGCACCCTGCCTCAGCACAGATCCTATGATTGCGCAACTGAATTAACCCTGGGGGCGGTACCCCCTAGGGGTCGTACTTATCCTTTGTCTTGTGAGGAGAACCAAGCTATGGAGGAATATATTTCAGATGCCCTCAAAAGAGGGATAATCAGGAAATCCACCTCACCAGCTGGGGCTGGATTCTTTTTTGTGAAGAAAAAGAATGACGAATTAAGACCATGCATTGATTACCGTGGCCTAAATAAATTGATGCCTAAGAATGCGTACCCGATACCACTCATCACCAAACTATTTGACAGGTTAAAAGGTTCCTCTATTTTCACAAAATTGGACCTACGTGCTGCATATAACCTGATTCGGATCAGAGCTGGTGATGAGTGGAAGACGGCTTTAAACACTAGGGGCTCGATTTAAAGGCAACCGTTAAACCAGCCGCTAAGTGAAAAAGGCACATCACTCGCAAATAATACAGGAGTTACGGCAGATTCAATAGCTACTCTATGAGAATAGCTATCGAGAGTAGGCACACAAAAAAAAACGTAACACAAAAGCCGTTGTCGCTCATGTTAATGCACAACGGGCGGCCAAATCACACGATAACTGCGCTCAAAACAACATGTAATGTAACGGCTGCCGTTGTCAAGCAACCATGATTGATGCCAAAACAAATTCAAACACACAGCCAATCACAAAGCCCCAATGTATCAAATAACTTCAAATACACCTATATATACCCAAAAATAACCGTCACACACTGTCTGTTATCGAGTTCTTCAGAGCCAGATATCAGGACCCAGGAGCGGAGGATAGTCATTAGAGAGAGGGAGAGAGGCGCGTTCATTGGAGGTAGAGGAGTTTTGCAGTTTTGAGAGAGGAGAGAGGTGCACTAAATATACACATATCACACTTTTGCACATATTACATACACACATACAAACACAAACACATACACATACATACACATAGTCCTTTTATTTTATAACACCTTACACATTTTACTTTTTATTTTGACAGTGTGAATCTGGGAGTGAAAGTGTGTGACAGAGAGTGACTGGATCGAGTGTGTCTGTGAGGGCCTGTGGGAGTGCCTGGGTGTGACTGGGTGAGTGATGGCAAGGAGAGGAGGACAGGAGAGAGGGATGGGGAGAGTAGTGGAGGAGGAGGAAGCTCAGGAGGGGATCCCTCAGCAGAGCAGGGGTGGCAGAGGGAGATCTGCAGGGCGGAGGGGGACCCGGCCCACAAGAGCAGGCACACAAAGAAGAGGGACAGAACCTGCAGTGGGACGAGGGGTAGTTCCTGGGCAGCACCCCACACAGGCAGGGTCAGACCAGGCAGGGCACTCCGGCTCTGAATCCTCCCATGCCGGAGCTGATGAGGGCAGGATCAGGAATCCCAGATATAGTGAGGAGGAGAACACGGCTCTTGTGGAAGCTGTCCTGGAGAGGCAGAGTGTTCTCCACCCGACGGCAAAGGTCCCTGGCCTGGCAGCGCGGAGGAAGGCAGCATGGAATCAGATCTGCAGCCGGGTGAACGCGGTGGCAACATGCAGGCGGGACGTGGAGTCTGTGAAGAAGAGATGGGGCGACTGCCGGAGGGTGGTCAAGAACAAGATGTCTGACATGGCCAAGCAAGCCCGAGGCACCGGAGGTGGCCCATCTGTGCCCATCACATTCTGCGGCTGGGAGGAGATGGTGCGGCAGAACATGTCCCCGACCATGATCGAGGGGGTCGTGGGAGGAACTGACACTGGGGATGAGAGCAACCAACACCAGCTGCACACACAGTCAAACCTCAACACATGTCCATCACTCAGCCATACAACTGCACCAACACAGCACCATGAGGGTTAAAAAAAGGACACAACACCTGGACAAATGGCAATGCCCAACTTGGGACAAACCTGTCAAAGTCCTACTTCAACCCTCCTGTCGCTGTGCTCATTACACACAATACACAAACCTTCATGTTCAAAATGTCGACTGTCATAGATCATCACTGTTCACACACAATGTCACCCATGTCACCACCCCCACCCTAACCCCTTGAGTGCTAGAGGGATCATCAATGCATCGGCAACCCCTCTGGGACTAAAGGGGTTAACCTGACAACAAACAAGTCAATAGGACAACGATCACATGCTACACAGGGGACATTCACTAAGCGGTGACAAACAGATGGTGGACACAAAGTAACCCTCACACACCCTCACTTCACCAGTACCAGTGTTAGTCCATGGAGAATATGCCAAAACAAGAATCAAGTTCATAGGGTCCCATTGTACAGACTCCATGGAAAACACTGGAAATGGGGAAAGGAGATCACTGGAGAAGTCACTATCATGTTCATTTCATCAGTTCAACATCACCGCTTACAGAATCACAAAAGGGGGCATCAGATCACACATCACAGTGTCACACAGAATAAATGCTTGTAGGTGCAACACACAGGCCGAAAACTATTTTACAGAATTCAAGCTGGAAAAAGTAGGCATTGGTGTTGTGGCTGCAATCATTTACTCTGACTTGAAATGACATATCCCATATCTGATTCCCACATGGATCCACAGGGGTGCTGATGCCATGGATGGATGGTACACCAGCATCTCTATGCAGGATACATATGGGAAACAAATAGCAAACATTGTACCTTGGTCACCAACAGGCCATGACTGATGGATATCTAGGACTGAGTACGGTTGCCTCACACAGAAGGATGGATGGACTCATACACAGAGAAAAAACAGGCCTCAATCAAAGATATCCCTCACTACTGGATGGATTGTTGCCCTTAGGATTCAAATGTTACTAAATATGTTCCAACATGATGTGAACACAGAGATCACTTCACTGGATGTGATTGCCTTACTGGCCAGATATGTGCACCCATCACATATCAACTTACATTGCTACCATCCAAATACACATACATAGTATATCACACCCTACGTAGATGGGATATACGAGGTATGTTCATATCCATCATATCAATACAATGTCTTGTTGGATGGGTGCACATATATAGCCAGTAAGGCAATCACACCTAATGAAATGCTCTCTGGCATCACATCTTGGAAGGATATTACTGTATCCATATGAAGGGTACATATCCACATACATATATGACCATTTCTACTTGTGTGTCACTGTAATGGGATAGCAATGGGTAATGTCATCATGATGTCATATCATTGCCATCGTTAACAGATGTGTCTTGATCTAAGTCCCATCCCTCCAACACTCATGGTTATACAGATATTGCTCCATGTGACAGGTGAAGATATCCATCATTTGACCACACGGAGGCTCTTCAGCAGAGCCAAAGTCGCAACATATCGAGAGAAATACCTCTTTGGAATGGTCCACAGAGTGTGCTTGTAAATCATGCACACCCTGTACACCATTCCAATTAAGTATTGTTCTCTAAATGGGTTGATTTTGTCTCTGCTGAAAAGCCCTCGTGTGGACAAATGACTGAAATCTCCATCTGTCACAGAGAGCAATAGCTGAACAACCATGAGGGTAGGAGGGATAGGACTAACAGAGAACAACATCTGTTCCCACAATGTCTACAATCTGACATCAAGGTGGACTTAACCTTTGCCACCCCCCTGGAGGGATAGCCATCCCTACAAGTTGTGAAGACAAATATATGTTGTTGGATCCCCCCCCCCCCGAGTTAAACAATAGTATTCCTACTGCTGAAAGGTGTGTTGATGCAAAAGGTATCACAGCTCAGACATGGATATGTCAGGGGCAATATCCCAGTGGCCTGATATTGTACAGTGGTGCTGTTACTACACAATCATATGGACAGCTCTGGTACAGGGACCAGATATCTACATGGGAGGGTGTAGCAACAGCCCCACTGTACTATTTCTGGACACTGTGATATTGCACCTCAAAATGAAACCTTCACCCGTAATAACTCAAACAACACCTTTCAGCAGTGGGAGTACCCTTGTTTACCCAGGGGGATTAACACAAACACATATATTTTTCTTCACCACATATCAAAGTAGAACTGTCTCCACAAACATATGGCTAAGGTCACTAATCACAACATCTTCTTCCTCCACACAGCTTACGGCCGTCAAGCCCAGCGGCAGACAGTGGAGGAGGCTATGTCACCCCCCAGTGAGGAGGACACAGAGGAGGGGACCAGCCGGTGGTCACCTTACCCACCATCACCATCCCCTCCAACACAGGCTGCATCACCACCTACTGCACCACCACAGGCTGCACCACCCCTTCCAGCTGCACCACCACAGGCTGCACCACCCTTTCCAGCTGCACCACCACAGGCTGCACCACCCTTTCCAGCTGCACCACCACAGGCTGCACCACCCCTTCCAGCTGCACCACCACAGGCTGCACCACCCCTTCCAGCTGCACCTCCCCAGTACAGTGGCTGGATGCCACAGGAGGAGAGGTGGACATATCCATCCACCTCCACCAGCTACTACCCTCCATCAGCAGCACCACCACCACCAGGGAGACAATGGCTGCCAGGGACAGTGGCCACAAACCAATATGGCCCATATTCCTTACACATCAACCCACCCTCCTGGATGGCTCCACAACATGCCCCAAGGTATGATCCCAGGTGGGGTCCCAGCACCTATCAGTGGCCACTATATGAGCCTTGGCCACTGGACTACCCACACCTGGGCCTGATTGGTGAGCCCCAGCACCCCCTACCCAGGGACATATTCACACCTCCACCAGCACACACATCTCTGGGCAGCTCTGCATCACTTGATGTGGTGGGCATATGCCCATCATCTGCACCAGCCACTCCAACAGCAGCCACAGCACCCTCAACAGCAGCAGAGAAGGAAAGAGCACCCTCAGCAGCGGAGGAGGAGGAAAGAGCACCCTCAGCAGCGGAGGAGGAGGAAAGAGCACCCTCAACAGCAGAGGAGGAGGAAAGAGCACCCTCAACAGCAGAGGAGGAGGAAAGAGCACCCTCAACAGCAGCAGAGGAAACAGCAGCACCAGGGACACCGGGCACATCCACCTCCAGCACCGCACGCCTCACAGGCATGGAGGCGGAGTGTATGGCCCTTCAAAGAAGACTACTCCGGTCAAGCAGAAGTACAGACAGCAACATCACCAGGAGCAGGAGGCAATCCAGGAGGAACATTGCCCAATTGGAGACCAGAATCCAAGCTCTGGAGTCGGAGGTGGCCAGGGGGAACACACTACTCCACCAGCTCAGGACTGGTCTCATGGACATGATGACACAGGTCCTTGTGGAGTTAAGGGAGATCAACCGCAGAGAGAACCTGAGGATGGAGAGGGCGAACTTGCGTTCCACCGAGGGGTCTACTGCAACCACCACCCCCTCCAGTGTTACCCCTGAAGCAACACCTAGGGGGCAGAGGGTTACCAGGAGATCCACAAGGGCATCCACCTCTGGCACCCACGCTAAGGCCCCCCACCCAAAGAAGAAAAAATGAAAGGCCCAACCTGTTAAGTTTCCCCTCAATAAAGAAAACATTTTTTTTTTAATTCTAGTCTGATCTGTTGTGTCTTCAGTTATGGATTGGGTGGCAGGGTTGTCTCCAATGCATTGCCATACAATGCAGTGAACACAACCTCTGCCTGGGTGAAATGTAAGTGGGATGCTACAACATGGGTTCACACACACACCGTTGTACAAATTCAACTTGTAATACATCCCTGGAGCCATATTACACCACTGTGTTATATGGCGGTGTTGTGTGTTGAATTTGAACAACAAAACATACCCCTTAGCACAACAAATTGTGCAACAATGAACATTTGTCTACATCATATGTTGTGTTTAACCCTTTGAGTGCCAGAGTGGTAGACAACGCATTGTAAAGAAATGCGTTGGGGACCACTCTTGCACTCAGTGGGTTAATGGGATAACCAGACAAACAGCTCTGTGACTTAGTAGGGACATTATAAGCAGGATAGATAAATGGGACATGTATCCATGTTGTCTTGGATTCACACACTCATTGTGCAACTGACTTACTGGAGAAGCCAATGTTTTTAACCTAGGATTTCAATGTGTAGCACACACATTGATATCCTGGGCTGAGCATTGGGGTCTCCTGTAAGTTGAGTTGCTGTTTCCCTAAGGGTGTAACAGACTTCACCAGTGATAACACATGTCCACTTAGTCTGGTTGTTCGTTAGCCCATGTACTGAGATATGTAAAAGTGGAGCAAAATCTCAGAACATGGATTATACTGAGCAATACAGATACTGTGGACAGGTATTCACTGTGGAAGTATGTCCCCTGTATCACCTCTTCATCACTCCCACAACACATTGGTGCATCACTGCCACCATCATCTGTTTGCATGGATATACCACAGAGTCCAGTCACTGGCAAACAAGTGGTGGACTCCTGTGATGTGGGTGATGCCTTTCCATGTACGGGGCATACTCTACCCTGGGTGTGGTAACACATTGACAAATGTGTTCTCAAATATATCCTCCTACAGACACAGATATAATGGTGATGGTTCATCTTTATTGTGTCTCAAAGTACATTAGAATGTACATGTGTTTTGTGTGTGTATTGCTTATATGAATTGAACACCTGTATGAGAACACTAAATGTACTTTGAAACTAAATCGTAATACTTCAGTAACACTGCTGCCCTGCTCATGTGTTGTCCATGAGGTTTGACAACTCTGTAGCTGAGCATCCTGACTGTACAGGTTAAAACACTCAAGAATTAGTGTTTTCTGTGTCTCTATGAGAATGTTCCAGTAGAGGTTTGTGTGAACCTCAGGTCAAACTTTGCATCACCAACAACATCACCATAAACAGCAAGGGGTGATCTTCAGGTGTTGTCAAGACATCAATCCAGTCACATGGAAGATCTTCAGTTCAAGGATGGATCATGTTACGGATGCCTGCGGGACAAGAGGACAGGATTTGGAGCAGTAGACCTGAACTGATCATCAAGCAACAACAATTTAGTCTTTTTCATCCCCTCAGTTTTCACAGTTACAGGTGAGTGCACAAACCATTGCTTGACAATGTGTTGTGTACTCATCTGTAACCAATTCTGTGGGGAACTAAGGACATGTGCATCAGTCCTAGGGATATGTGCCCCTGACATGTATACACACATTAACAAGTGTTCTGAGAGCTCCATGGAAGTAATGACATTGTGCTGCCACTGTGAAAGTGACAGTGGCAGCCCAATGTCATTTGTTCCATGGAACTGTTAGGACACATTTGTTCATGTGTGTATTCATGTCAGGGGCATATATGTCTGCACACTCACAGGTCTGCATGGAGTCCCTGGTAATCTGATCTACGTCTCATGACCTCTACATTGTGTGCCCATACTGTAGCACAGTACAGGTCCCATATTGAGTCTGATGTCCCTTCTAATGCATATCATTAGATAATACTCTTTCGCTACTGGGCTAGCATGGTTGTTCAGGCTATAATCATGGCATATCCAGTTAGTTGCTGTCAATCAAGCCGTGTAAGGTGATGAACATGGGTAATATGTTGTACCTTGTTTATCCTGGGGGTGTGCGTGATATCCTTGGGGTCTGTATGTCAACGTGGAGAGTGGAATGGAGGATGGTTGTTGAGTCCACACACACAATTTTCCACGTCCACTGCCAGTGCAGTGCTGTGTCACTGTTCCTGTGGGGTGAGACAGAACAAAATGTGCAGTGTGGTTAGTGTCACAGGACTGATGGGGGACTTGCATGGATTGTTTGCATGCATGTGTTATACTCACAGGTGAAGTGTTCCGTGATGAGCCTGTCTCTGATCTGTGCCCCTCTCATGGTCTCCTCCACATGCCCGATGTCCATGGCCACTTCCTGTATGGGGGGGTCCGGGATGTGCTCCAGCAGCCTGGTGTCCACTGCGATGTTGTGCAGTATTGCGCATGCCACAATGATGTCACACACCTTAGCCGGTGCATACTGCAGTGCTCCCCCAGAGTGGTCCAGACATCGGAATCTTGACTTGAGGAGCCCAAATGTCCGCTCAATAGCATTCCTGGTTCTGGCATGAGCCTGGTTGTAGCTTTCCTGGGCATGTGTTTGGGGACTGGCCAGAGGGGTCAGTAGCCAGGACTTGCATCCATAGCCAGCATCACCTGTGTAATGTGAGTGACATGGTGAAACAGGGAGCACATGTTGTGTGAATGATGTTTTGTGTGGTGGACGTAGTAGGTGTGGGTCAGGTGCATGCTGAGCTGAGTGGTGTGTACGCCTGTGTATGTGGTGTGATTTTGTTTTGTGAACTCACCCACTAGCCATCCCCCTGTAAAGGTTCCATTCTCAAAATCTCTGTGGACTGAGGAGTTTTGTAGAATGTATGCATCATGTGTGCTGCCAGGATATTTTGCACAGACATTCATGATCCTCATGTTGCTGTCACACACCATCTGAACATTGATGGAGTGGAAGTTCTTCCTGTTGATGAATATCTGTGCGTCACATGCTGGGGCCTTAATCCGGACATGGGTGCAATCTGTAGCACCCATGACCCTGGGCATGCCTTCCTTTGCGTAAAAGGCCTGCTTGACGTGTATCCAGTCCATGTCGGTGGTGGGAAAATGTATATAGGTACTGGCCTTGCTTTTGAGGGCTGGCAGGACCTGGGCCAGCACTCTGGAGAATGTGGCCTGTGACATGCCAGATGCGTAACCCTCAGTGGACTGGAAGGCCCCGCTTGCCATGAAGTGTATGGCACAGAGTAGTTTCTGCAGGCCAGTTAGGGCATGGTTGTGGATGTAGATGGGATCCACCTGCTCCTTGATGACCTCATACAAGGCAATGATGCTGTCAGGCCTCAACCTGTAGCGATCAATGACCTCGTCATCAGCCAGTCCAAAGAGTGTGACCCTTGGGCGGTATACCCTGGGCCTTGGTGGTCGTCTATACATCCTGTGCCCTCCAGGTGGGGATGGACTCCTGTGTGGCTGGTGAGCCAGAGCCTCCTCACTTGCAACAGGTGAAGGCTGTTGATGAGGCGTGCTTGGAGTTTGCTGATGTTCCCTAGCTCTCTCCCTTGCACGCCTTCTCCGCAGTCTTCACAACAATATGTAACCCAACATACTGTTTGCTCTCTCTATCTGTCTCTATCTCTCTCTCTCTCTCTCTCTCTCTCTCTCTCTCTCTCTATCTCTCTCTATCTCTCTCTCTCCCTCCCTGAGTGGAAAACAAGCCACAAGTGAGTGTGTTGAGTTGTCCCTTTAAGTACTTGCTAGGGCGTTGTGTAGGTGTGGTGATGAGGTGAGTGCTGACCAATGGTGAGTTGTTTGTGTCCAGGTAAGTGTTAGCAGGTGTGTGTGTGTTATAAGATGTGGTGTGTTGTGCTTGTTCTGTGTGTGCCATTTGCGGGCGTGCAGTTGTGGGGTGCAGGTCGCGTGTTGATGTTGCCCAGGTGAGCTTGTATTTGCAGGGTCCGCTTTGTGTGATGACCCCCATTGTTCCGTGCCATGTTGTGTTGTTGTTTTTTTGTGTGTCATTGTTCCTGTGGTGTTGCTTGTTGTTGTGTGTGGAGTGATTTGTGTTGTGTGTGCATGTTTTTGTGTTGTTTTGGCATTGCACGGGTTAATTTTCCCATTTACATGGTTGTGCGGTAAGCCTTTTGTGTCTTTTCCTCTGTAACGGGTGTTTAGTTTTGGCCGTTAAGTGTCTAACGTGTGTGAAAAGTGGGTCTTAACTTTTAACCGTTAGGTGTGTCTTTTTTTCAGCCGTTATTAGTACCGCAAGCCTTTGAATAGCTCTGGGGTATGTTGTTCCATGCGTCTGAATGCACGTAAGTGTATCGGCCGTAAGGATTCTGCAACTGCCGTTAGCTGTTCTTTAGACGGATCTTTGAATTGCAACATGACACTTAACGCACCCGTTAGTGATTTTTTTTGCTAACGGCTGCCTTTAAATCGAGCCCTAGATCCGGGCACTATGAATATCTAGTAATGCCGTTTGGTCTCTGTAATGCACCTGCTGTGTTCCAAGAACTAATCAATGATATCCTCAGAGATATGCTGCAGTCCTGTGTGGTGGTTTACTTGGACGATATACTGATTCACTCAAATGACTTGTCACAACACATCAAGGATGTGTCAGAGGTGTTGCTCCGCCTACGTAACAACAAGTTGTATTGCAAATTGGAAAAATGCAAGTTTCATAGATCCAGTGTGCCCTTCTTGGGGTTCGTGATTGCTAAAGAGGGTATTGCCATGGATCAGGAGAAACTTGCGGCAGTTTTGCAATGGCCACGACCTAAGGGCCTAAAAGCGATTCAGGGATTTCTGGGCTTCGCTAATTATTATAGAAAGTTTATTAAGAACTTTTCCTTCAATTGTTAAACCATTGTCTGACCTTACACATAAGGGCACTAATCCTTCCCAATGGTCTGAGGCGGCTGAATGTGCTTTTGAGACATTGAAATCTGCCTGTAATGCCTACCCCGCACAAGCCACCCAGAAGGGGACTCCACCAAGAACCCCCCTACTACCCAGAGGAGTAGATGAAGGTCAACCTTCTCCAACAAGGGATAAGATAGCCAGAGGCTGGGGAGAGACGCTGGGGTGTGATGCTAGCGGGCGGTGGTTGTCTAGAGGGAGTTGCGCTGCAGCCAAGGCTGAATAGAGTTGCTAGCCGCGAAGCTAGATTAGCCCCCTTCAGTTGAGCCAAAGTGGACCCTCGATAACCGCCCCTAGACAAACTATACTACCCTATCCCCAGGGAGAAATACTAACGCTCCAACAGGAACCAGTACTCACTCAGGTAGGAAGGTGGATGGTGAAGGGAGCTACGAGGAACTGGAACATAGACGGGCAGCCAAGGAATCACAGGGGACCCTGGACCACGGAGCAGGCAGGAGAGAAGTCAGAATCCAAGCCAGGTCATACACGGAGCAGTCAGGAACACAAACAGGAACTGCAGGCAGAAGAGGAGTCTGGAACGAGCCGGGTCATACACAGGAGATCTGGAGGGCACAGGAAGCAAAAAACAAGCAGGAGTCAGATGGACCAGTCTGATTCATACACAGATCCAGGGAAACAGAAAGCAGTGGACAGACTGGCCAGTACAGAGCTGAGCAGAGCAGAGCACAGCACAGCACAGGTAACAGCACTGAGATGCTATACAAACTCGTCCCAGTGCTGAACTCACCCCACTAAGAGGCAGCAGGACCGGAAAGGGTAGGGCTGGAAGGGCAGGTAAAACAAGAGGCGCGCATGCGCCCTAAAGGAGAGAGAGAAGCCCGGCAGAGAGGACGGCGCATCATCACAACGCGCCGCATGAGCCGCACAGACCCGGAAGAAGCGGGTACCCGACGGAGGTACGACATCTGCCTTTGCCGCTGCTCCAGTGTATCCCACCCCAACCCAGCTCTCCCGTTTACATTGGAGGTCAATGCTTCAGAGATTGGGGTTGGGGCAGTACTCTCTCAGAGACCAGAAAAAGAGAGTACCCTCAGACCTTGCGGGTTTTTCTCAAAGACATTGTCTGTTGCCCAGAGTAACTATGAGATAGGTGACAGAGAACTACTGGCTATCATTCTCGCTCTTAAGGAGTGGTGTCATTTATTGGAAGGTACTAGAAATCCTGTTCTGATCCTCACAGACCATAAAAATCGGACTTATCTTTCAGAAGCTAAAAGATTGTCTTCTCGCCAGGCCAGATGGGCATTGTTCCTTTCCCGATTTAACTTTATTGTATCTTATTTGCCTGGTTCCAAGAACGTTAGGGCTGATGCCCTGTCGAGACAATTTGAGCCTGAGACTGACAGGAGTGAGGTTCCAGCACCTATTATACAGCCTGATCGTATATTGGCCACATTATTCCTTGGGCCTGTTTCGCTCTGCTACCTGTATCAGCGTTGCTCCAGTAGCCAGGGCCTCTCCTGTGTGGCTGCCTGCCTCCGTTCCTGATCCGGTTGAGATGTCTTTCCTGCTTCCGTTCCTGATCTCGTGTTGCTGTTGTTCCTGCTCCGTTCCTGACCTGGTTGGTGGTGCTGTCGTTCCTGCTTCCGTTCCTGTTCCCGTGTTGCTGTTGTTCCTGCTCCCTTCCTGACCTGGTTGGGGGTGCTGTTGTTCCTGTGGTGGTTCTGGCTTGTCTGCTGACGCTGCTGCTTGTCATCCTTCTGGCTGCTGAGTCGCTATGGTGACATTCTGATCACTGTGCATTCCATGTTCACCAGTTGCTGATTCCGTTTGTATAGAACCGGTTGGACGTATCATTTGTCCAGTACATGGTACTGGTTGACTCCACGATCACCGG
Organism: Rhinophrynus dorsalis; assembly: GCA_037306005.1. Classification (NCBI taxonomy): domain Eukaryota; kingdom Metazoa; phylum Chordata; class Amphibia; order Anura; family Rhinophrynidae; genus Rhinophrynus; species Rhinophrynus dorsalis. The sequence goes on along the minus strand of CM074718.1, from coordinate 293,792,597 downwards.
TTGCTGATTTGGCTTGTATAGAACCGGTTGGGCATACGCTTATCCAGTACGCGGTACTGGTTTACTCCAATTTCACCGGTTGTTGATTCAGCTTGTATAGAACCAGTTGGGCATACGATTCCAGTACGCGGTACTGGTTTATTCCTATTTTACTGGTTGCTGATTCCGCTTGTATAGAACTGGTTGGGCATACGTTTATCCAGTATGCTGTACTGGTTTACTCCAATTCACTGGTAGCTGATTTCGCTGGTATAGTACCAGTTGGGCTTTACGATTATCCAGTACGCGGTACTGGTTCACTCCTCAGACACCGGCTGCTGTTTCCACTTGTATAGAGCCAGCTAAGCACTATTGTTGTCCAGTACACGGTACTGGTTTACTCCACCATCCACCGGCTGCTGATTCCGCTAGTTTAGAGCAGAGTGAGCGCTATTGTTGTCCAGTACATGGTACTGGTTTACTCCACCATCCACCGGCTGCTGATCCCGCTAGGTTAGAGCCGAGTGAGCGCTATTGTTGTCCAGTACACGGTACTGGTTTACTCCACCATCCACCGGCTGCTGATTCCGCTAGTTTAGAGCCGAGTGTGCGCTATTGCTGTTCAGTTCACAGTACTGGTTTACTCCACTACACACCAGCTGCTGATCTCGCTAGTATAGAGCCGGCTGAGCACTTTGTTGTCCAGTACGCGGTACTGGTTTACTCCACATCCACCGGTTGCTAATCCCCTTTGTATAGAACCGGTTGGGCTATACTGTTGTTCCATACATGGTACTGGGTTACTCCACAGTCACCGGGTGTTGCTGTCTCCGTTTCTACACTGGTTTGGTCTCCCTGGTTGGGAGACTGGTTTGCTCCACTGTTCCATCTTATGCTGTTGCTCCATCTATGCAGCATTAGTGGAGCTGTTCCTCTGTCCTCCTGGCTGCCTTGCCCGGTAATTTGGTAAGGCCGGTAGAGCCACATTCAGATTGGCGTGTAACCTCCAGGCTGCCTTGCCCGGTATATTGGCAAGGCCGGTAGAGCCACAACCAGCTTGTCTTATAAACCTCCAGGCTACCTTGCCCGGTATATTGGCAAGGCCGGTAGAGCCACATTCAGATTGTCTTGTAACCCTTTAGGCTGCCTTGTCCGGTATATTGGCAAGGCCGGTAGAGCCTCCCTTGTGTATCTTGCAATAAATACTGTTTGTACCCATTGTGTAGATGTGATTTACGTGTATGACTAGGTCCCATGAGGGTTCCCATTAAACTTTTCAATAAAGTTTGATTTTTATCTTACTCAGTGTCTGAGAGTCAAAACAAACCGTGACACCATCATACTGGGCGATGTCTAACACACCACATCAGAGACTGATTACTTTCTATGAACTTTAACCCATGTTGTACTGAAATAGCCTGGATATGCCTGTCCTGTGACAATATTTACTCTCTACCTTTGTATACTGGGCCTGAGAAGGCATATGTACATGACTGATATTTTCCTGTGATATTCTATAGCCCTTGGTGGGCATTCTAATAGTGTCTTTTTAATAAAACTGTGTTTTATTCTAACCTACTGTGTCTGAGTGTTGTACAAACCAGTACACATGGCCCTTTCATACTGTCTCGGTTTTACTGAACACTCAATTTGGTAAGATAAAACAGTGAAACTTTATTAAACAAAATAAAGAACAAAGAGGCCCTACACGGGTCCAGACTTCACACAGAGGAAAGTGATATAATCTGACACAGGTCAGGGCACAACAGATAACAGAATATGCAAATGATAACTGGAACTGAGACCTGAACGAAACCTCAGCAGTACAGATCTGGAGAGGCCCTAAAAGGGAACTATACTGCAGGACAGGCACCCCAATATAGGGAGGAGAATAGGCTCTACCGGCCTTACCTATAACCGGGTAAGGCAGCCCAGTAAATGGTACCAATACGGAATAGAGGAGGCTCTACCAGCCTTACCTATAACAGGGTAAGGCAGCCCAGGAATAGCGTAAACGGTAACATAGGAAGTGCCCTGAGGCACACAGGAGAGGCACCTACTGCATGGGGCACAACCGGAGTAAACAAGCAGGCTGCTCAGAATAGCGCAACCGGAGATAGCGGGCCGTGTGGCCTGACGGGAGAAAGCACCGCTAGAGACCGTAGCACACAGGCTGGATAGTATGCCAACGGAGACTGCAAGGAGGCCCAGACTGAGAGACAGCGCAACCGAAGGCAGCACAAAGGAGCAGACTGACCAGTGGTAGTACCGCTAGTAACCGGAGGGCACAGGCTGTATAGCACATAACGGAGGCTGCAATGAGGCACAGGCTGAGAGGTAGTGCAACCGGAGGCAACAGGAAGGAGCAGACTGACAAGTGGTAGCACCGCTAGTGACCGGAGGGCACAGACTGTATAGCACGTAACGGAGGCTGCAATGAGGCACAGACTGAGAGGTAGCGCAACCGGAGGCAACAGGTAGAAACAGACTGACAAGTGGTAGCACCGCTAGTGACCGGAGGGCAAACAAAAAAAGGTATCAACATGTGGTCCCTTGTATTGGGATGGAAAGAATTGGGACTGTTTTTTATAGGGAGTATGTATAACCTCAGTTTCCTCAAGGGGTACATTGGATTCCGTAACTATGTTGTTTTCTAGTAATAGAGATTCCAATGTCTCCAAATTTTGCAGATCTTTTTCTTGTATAGTAAGATCTTCCTTACGAATTTCAATGGGAGGATATTTTGTTTGTTTAATATTGAAATATCCATGTAAAGATAATTCTCTCGTAAATCTTTTTAGGTCTAAAAAGAATGCAAACTCGTCTGGTTTACAGACGGGAGCAAATTTCAAACCTTTTTCCAAAAGAGATTTTTCGTCCTTATTTAAGGATTTACTAGATAAATTAAAAACTGAATCTCCCATATTTGTTCCTGTACTTTGGGGTTCTTTTGTTTTGGATGATCTGTTGTTTCTTCCCCCTCGTTTTCCTCTGTGGACCCTCTTTTGTTTTTCTTTCCCTTTCCTTTGTCCTTGACTTGTGTACCCAACACCAAAAAAGACCCCTGATGATTAATGGGTTCTTTATACATTGTTTCTTCATCTATGATATTAGTCTGTAAGACCTCAAAGGAATTTCTCCCAGAAAGTCTAGAATGAGATGTGGAAGCTATATTCTGATGAGGTGTTGTAGAAGAGTTCTTTGCAGTTACCTTCCATGGAGTGGCAGATTGATTCAATTTGTCAACATTTTTATTTGTATTAGCAACTGGTGATTTATGTTTATCCTGAGAATGATATTTTTGAGTTTGTACAGATGCAAATGGTGATTGGGATTTATCCTGAGAATGATATTTCAGGGTTTGTGCAGATGTTATTGAATTGAGATGTCTTTGGAACTTGGTTTTGGACCAAGATTTGACTTTGTTTTGAGCATAGACATTTTTGTTTGTATTTAGCTTTTTCATTTTCCTTTCTTTCAATTCCCTTTCCAAATTATCTACCTTCTTTTGGGCTTTTGAATCTAACTCCTTGAAAAGGGAATTGTCAACAAACTTCTCTAATCGCTTATGTGTGCTTTCAATCTCCTGTTCAATAGCTTGTAATCGCCTTTCCCTGTATTGTATAATATGTTTCAACAGCTTGATCGAGCAGTGATCCAGAATATTCTTCCAATCTCTGGAAAACTGTTCGTCGTTGAACCCACAGGTCTTAACTATCCTAAGGCCTCTTGGAATGATACCACTATCTACATATTGTTGAACGGACAAAAGGTCCCACCACTGTCTGAGTTCCTGACATAAAAAAATCTCCCAAATTATAAAAGAGTTTTCTAAGTTCATTATTGGAATCTGCTTCACAAGTATTAGTATTATGATTATGATGAGATAAATCTGGTCCCTTAAATATAAGTTCTAAGTTTTTCTTCCTCTCCAACCTAGATGAAATAGCCACACTGGTCATATCTATGTGGGATACGAATACAAACTGAGAACAATATGAATAAAATGATAATGATATAGTATTGCACTCAATAGTATAAGAAATATAAATGTAATATATATATAACTTAGGGCAGCTGTGTGTATACAAAGATCATAAAAAACTGAAAAAGGCAAAATAAATCACACTAGCGCTCCAATTATTATATCCAAAAGAATAACAATAGAATACAATAAAATTGTATAATAAAAAAGGGAGACAACCAGAATATTTAGCTACACATTGAAATCTTAGGAAGATCATTGGGTTATCCAGTAAGTTAGGCTGTGATTCAAACTCTTGTTGTGCAACTGACTTACTGGAGAACACAATGCTCACCCTAGGATCACAATGTGTAGCACACACATTGATATCCTAGGGTGTACATTGTGTTCCCCAGTAAGTCAGCTGCACAGTAGGATTTTGATTCAAAGACCATATTGATGCATGTTCCATCTGTCCTGCTTGTTATTTCCCTGCTAAGTCACATAGCTGTTTGTTTGTTTTTCCCCTGAAACACAACAATTGATGCAGACGAATGTTCGGTGTTGCACCAGTTGTTGTGATAAGGGATATGTTCTGATCAAATCTAACACACATCATAGCCATGTAATACTGTTGTGTTATATGGCTACAGGGATGGGTTGCCAGGTGAATTTGGATAACGGTGTGTGTGTGAACCCATGTTGTAACATCCCACAAACATTTCACCCAGGCAGAAGTTGTGTTTACTGCATTGTTTGGCAATGCATTGGAGATAACCCTGCCACCCAATCTATAACTGAATACACAGCAGATCAGACAGGATTCAAAAGCACAATGTTCCTTTATTGAGGGGGCAGATAACAGGTTTGGCCTTTCATTTCTTCGTTTTTTTGGAGAGGGGCCTTAGACTGGGTGCCAGAGGTGGATGCCCTGGCTGATTGCCTGTCACCCTCTGTCCCCTAGGTGTGGCTTCAGGGGTAACATTGGAAGGGGTGGTGGGTGCAATGGACCCCTCTGTGGAACGCAGGTTCTCCCTCTCCTTCCTCAGGTTCTCTCTGCAGTTAATCTCTCGCAACTCCAACAGCACCTGTGCAAACATGTCCATCATCCCTGCTGGAGCTGGTGGAGTTGTGTGTTCACCCTGGCCACCTCCGACTCCAGGGCTTGGATTCTGGTCTCCAACCTGTTCGTGTTCCTCCTGGATTCCCTCCAGCTCCTTGTGATGTTGTCGTTGGTGGAGTGGCTTGCCCGGAGTAGTCTTCTTTGAAGGCCCATGCACTCCGCCTCCTGACCCGTGGGGCATTGACTGCTGGAGATGGGAGTGCCCGGTGACTCAGGTGCTGTCTCCTCAACTTCAGCTGTCTCCTCAGCCTCTGATTTCTCCCCAGCTTCAGCTGTCTTCTCAGCCTCTATCTCCCCAGCCTCTGCTGTCTCCTCTGCTGGTGCTGGGTGTGCTGTGGCTGCTACTGCTGTGACAACTGATTGAGTGGCTTCCGCAGACAGTGTGTGGGTGTCCACCACATCAAGGGACCCACTGCCCACTGATGTCTGTGCTGGTGGAGGAGTGAACAAGTCCCTCGGCAGAGGGAGCTGGGGCTCCCCAATCAGGCCCAGGTGTTGGTAGTCAAGTGGCCAAGGGTCATACCTTGGCCACTGGTAGGTGTTTGGCCCCCACCAGGGATCATACCTGTGGCCATGCTGGGAAGCCATCCAGGAGGGTATGTCCATCTGTGAGGAATATGGCCCATATTGTGTGGTGGCCACATTCCCAGGCAGCCACTGCCTCCCTGGTGGTGGTGCTGCTGGAGGGTAATAGCTCCTGGAGGTGGTGGGATGCATCCATCTCTCCCCCTGCATCCAGCCACTGTAGTGGTGTGGTGCAGCCAGTTGGGGTGCAGTCAGTTGGGGGGCAGCCAGTTGGGGGGCAGCCAGTGGTGATGCAGCCAGTTGGGGAGAAGGTGTTGATGTTGTGTACGGTTCCCATTGGCTGGTCCCCTCCTCCGTATACTCCTCACTGGGTGGTGTGGTTGACTCCTTCACTGGCTCCTGCTGTGATGGAAGCCCGTAAGCTGTGTGGAGAATTGAGATTGTGTGATTAGTAAATGTAGCTATGATAGGATTAAAGGGATATTAATACATGAAATGTGGAAAGGGAAATATTTGTTGTAGGGTTTATCCCCCTGAGTGAAACAAGGGTACTCCCACTGCTGAAGGGTGTTTTATTCGAAAAGTATCACAGCTCGGAGTTGAATTGCTTTTGTGCAATATCCCAGTGGCCTGAAGTTGTACATTGGCGCTGTTGCTACATCATCCTATGGGATTTATGGTCTCGGGACGAAAGCTGTCCATAGGATGGTCTAGCAACATCGCCATTGTACAGTTTCAGGCCACTGTGATATTGCCCCTGGAATATTCAACTTTGAGCTGTGCTACTTTTTCAATAAAACACCTTTCAGCAGTGGGAATACCCTTGTTTTGCTCAGGGGATGAACCCTGCAACATATTTTTCTTTTCATAACTATTCCTTTAATGGAATAGCAAAGGTTAATTTCACCATGATGTAATATTGTAGGCATCGTAAAAAGATGTTAGTCCTATCCCTCCAACCGTCATGGTTACACAGATATTGCTCTATTTGACAGCTGGAGATTTCAGTCATTTGACCACACGGAGGCTCTTCAGCAGAGCCAAAATTGCCCCATTCAGAGATGCAAACTTCATTGGAATGGTCCACAGAGTGTGCTTGCAAACCAGGCGCATTTTGTAGACCATCTCAAAGATGTATTCATCTCTGAATGGGGCAATTTAGGCTCTGCTGAAGAGCCTCCATCAGAACCGGAGTGTCCTGCCTGCTCTGCCCCTGCCTGTGCATGGTGCTCCGGAACAGACACCCCTTGTCCCACTGACACATCTGTCCCTGCCCTCCATGTGCCTGCTCTTGTGGCCCGGGTCCCCCTCCGCCCTGCGGATCTCCCTCTCCCATCCCTTCTCTGCTCAGGGATGCCCTCCTGACCTTCCTCCTACTCCACTACTCTCCCCATCCCTCTCTCCTGTCCTCCTCTCCTAGCCATCACTCACCCACTGTCACGGTTTTTAGATGAACACTCAGACCAGTTTGGTAAGGTAAAAATGACTTTATTGAGATAAAGATCACACACGTAGTTAGGCCTATGGGCCCACACAATCAGAGCATAAATACATGCAGGTATATACAGAAATAGCATGCCAGTAATAGCGATGTAAGTATGAAAGATGACAATCTCTAGCAACGGAGGTTCTGGCTTGAACTGAACAGGCAGCAGGCAACACAGTCCGAGCACTGACCACAGGACCTTGATGGCAGATGGTCCAGGAGGAGATGATGGGCAAAACCCAGATGCCTGGGAGGCACAGGACCCAGAGGAGCGAGGCAACACTACTGGCACAACCCAGATGCATGGGAGGCACAGAACCCAGAGGAGCGAGGCAATACTACTGGCACAGCCCAGATGCCTGGGAGACACAGAACCCAGAGGAGGCAAAACTGACCCTGGGAGAGACAACTCTCCCAATCAAGTCCTAGAACGCTAGGGGTGGCAACCAGTGTCCCCTCTACTGAGAATGGTAACAACGCAATGCTGGCTCTTGAGCCACAGGCTACCTGAGAGAGGAATATGCAAAACCCTACCTGGACTGTCCAGGCACGCAAGGGTCAATAGGTAAAGCCCAGTAATATACTGCAACTCCCAAAGGGAGTGATCCCAGTGCTGTAAGGGAGGTGGACACAGAGAGATCGGAATAACACAGTCAGTGCTATGAACACTGTACCGGTACTTTGCGTGTGCACACCGCCAACGGCGGTAAGGAGAGTAGCTACAGCACGAATGCTTAGTCGACAAAATAATAGCGCCACGTGGCGCAACTGACTAGCGTAACGGCAAGCACAGAAAGTCTAGCTGGAACAAACGGAGGCTACCGGGCGGTAGGCCAGATACGGATGCTAGACACGGATGGTAACTGAATAGACTGGTAGCCAGGTATGGTCAGTAACAGAGCGGGTTCACAGCCAGATACAATCAGCAAAGGAGCGGGTTCTCAGCCAGGTATAGTCAGTAACAGAGGTGGGCCCTCAGCCAGATACGTTCAGCAACGGAGCGGGTTCTCAGCCAGAAACAGTCAGTAACGGAAACGGGTCCTCAGCCAGATATGGTCAGCAATGGAGCGGGTTCTCAGCCAGAAACAGTCAGTAACGGAAGCGGGTCCTCAGCCAGATACAGTAGGCAATGAAGCGGGTTCTCCGACAGAAACAGTCAGTAACGGAAGCGGGTCCTCAGCCAGATACGGTCAGCAACGGAGCAACAGAAGTACAGCAAACTCAGGAACGTCGTCAAGCAGGCCAGGTCATACACAATCAGCAATAACGGAGCAAAAGTCAGGAACTAGTACACCACGAAGGGGCACCATAGTGTAGACATGACAGAGGTTATAAAGGCTATCACTGGGCGGCGACAAGGATACTGGCCAATCAGAAAGGAGATATAGAAATAGAATAATCAGAATGTCGCCGCCTGCAGCCAGGAGCTTGGGCACCATGACACCCACTCACACCGAGGCATTACCACAGGTCCTCACAGATACATTAGATCCACTCACTCTCTGTCACATACTTACACTCACAGATTCAAACTGTCAAATAAAATTAACAAAATGTGTAAGGTGTTGTAAAGAAAAGAGACTATGTGTATGTATGTGTAACTGTTTGTGTTTATATGTGTGTATGTGATAAGCGCAAAAGTGTAATATGTGAATAGTTATGTGCACCTCTCTCCAAATTCCAAGACTCCTTCAACCTTCAATGTACGCTCATGTCTCCCTCTCTCTGATCACTATCCTCCGCTTCTGGGTTCTGATATCTAGCTTGCAAGAACTCGATAACAGACAGTGTGTGATGGTTATTTTTGGGTATATATAGATGTATTTGAACTTTTTGAATATGTTGGGGCCTTGGGATGGGCTGTGTGTTTCAATTTGTTGGTGCATCAATCAGGGTTGCTAGCCAATGGCAACCATTATGTTACATTTTGACTTAAGTTGTGTTGAATGAATGAATGAATATGTTTATTTATATAGCGCCACAAGTGTACGCAGCGCTTTACAATCTCAGAGTTTAAACAATACAGGGTTACAGGTGCTTTTGTAGAGTGAAACATTGGGTGCGAGGTCCCTGCCCGAAAGCTTACAATCTAAAGTGGTAATGGGAGACATACAGAGTACATTAGGGTCAAGTGCTGAATACAGTGCTAGTTTTCATGATGTGTTATCGGGTGATTTGGCTGCACGGTGATGCTTTAACATGTGCTACAACAGGCTTGGTGTTACGTGTTTTAGCTGTGCCTACGCTCGATAGCTATTCTTGTGGAGTACCTATTGAATCTGCCGTAACTCATGTATTATTTGCGAGCGATGTGACTTTTTTACTTAACGGGTGGTTTAACGTGGGCCTTTAAACCTGACCCTAAATGTTTTAAATCCATTATTTACACAGTGGATACTATTCCTACATTGGTTAAGGGGATCCTGGAGTCTTGGAACAAGATCACCCTGTTCCTCTCCAAAGAAGGGTTAATATCACTTTGGGGAAGAGGATTTTCTTCCAGTGGAAGGGGATTCTTCTGGAAGAGGGGGAAACTGGGATGGAAACTGATTCTTCTCTTACTCCTCAGGATTAATTTGAGGATGAACTTGGGTCCTCTGTTTAGGGGCTTATTTGGGTAGATTTGGAGATCCTTATGGCCTCTTTGGCTTTAGATTCCGGTATCTCAAATATTTTTAATAATCAGGATGTGGTTCTTTTCCCTCCCTACACTTCCCATGACCAAGCAGTACTTGAGGAATGGAAGTAGCTATTTAGCGGCAGACAGTTTTATACCCCTTTTCTTTCCTTCCTAAGCACACAGCGTTACCAGTTGCAGATGCAGCTGCATTCAAAAATCAGGCAGATAAACTTCTGGATTTTCTATTTAAAGGGACAGTAATGTTTCACAAAAACAGCAGCTCCAATTAATCTTCCTAGTATTTGGGCCATGGAAAGTGTTATTTCAATACTGTCAGAGTTGTAATTCAAGAATAATTTAATGATAAAGTATCCTCCTCCCACCCCTTTTATCTAGTGTTAGCCACATCACCTCAGATGTGGAATCTGGTCCTGGGACCAGACAGATCACAGAAGTGACAATCTTCTTACTGTGAGCCTAAAGAAAACCCTGCCCTCCTTGACAGGTTTTTCCTTATGATCACTGAAGTTTGTCCCTCTCTGCGATACATCCGGACAGTCTTGCTGCTCTGAGGTGAGCAGTGTTACATCAGTAAAAGGGGTGGGAGGGGATGCTTTATCATTCAATTACTCTTGAATTACAACTCTGACATCTTTCATTGTAAAACATTAATATCCCTTTAAGGCAAACTTTGTGGTTTCTGGGTCTGCCTTGCACCCAACCTTTGCTACAGCATGGGTGAGTAAAGCCATGTTTGTTTGGGGATAACAATTATTGAACAAGGTCCATTCAGCCCTTCTGAAAGGGCTAAGATTCTTGAGGCGAATGCATATCTTACTGTACCAGAGTTCAACACTGCCAAATTCATTGGCAAATCCTTTGCATTGTCAGTCACAGAGCACCATACCCTTTGTATGAAGAGTTGGTCTGCTGATCATTCTTCCAAGAAATGTCTTGTTTCTCTTCAGTTCATGGGCAAGCAACTGCTTTGTCCAGAAATGGAGGTCATTGGTCATTCTGTTGGAGGCAAGGTGCTCTGTCGCCTCAGGTTACTCCTAAGCCGCCTTCCTTTCACAGCAATTTCACTGTTTTTGCTACCCCTGCCAATGCAGGTATGTGCCCAAGGCTCCTACTTTTCCTGTGAGCCAGACAAGTCCTGCTCCGAAATCCAAACAAGCATGAGCAGGCAAGAAACCTATTGAAAAGCCTCCCCCTGCTGAAAAGTCTACCCCTGCATGATTTATTGCAGTCCACCTCAGGTGATAGAAGGTGTCTCTTTCACAATACATGAACTCTATTTGTGGTGGACCCTTGGGTTTTAAGAGTGATTTTGGAAGGTTATCACATAAATTTCAAGTTTCTCCTCAGAAGAGATTCATGGGATTTTCTCCTAACCTTTATATGTTCTCAAAAAGGACAGAGGCTGTTTTCCAATCATGAATTGGAAGCTTCACAATTGCTTTATTCATACACCGTGGTTCAAGATGGAATCTTTGTGCTCCGACATTGCTGCCATGTACCCAGGGGCGTTTCTTTCTTCTCCAGACATAAACGATTTGCATATGATGTATGTGTTTCCTCACTTCCCTTGGATTTAGTCAGTCTATCAGTTGCCAAACTTTTTTTCTCTCAGACATCTTGATGCAGGGTCCTCTGTGTTACCCATATATGGAGAGGCTAGCTTTAACTGCTTGGCTCTCGAAGAACGCTGTTGGACAGAGTGCAGGGGGGAAATACATTTCAAAGGAGTAAAAATATTAGGATAAGAGGCAATAGTCTAAAAGTAGAGGGCCAGGAGTTTAGATGTAATGTAAGAAAATTTTAATTCACTGACAGGGTAGTAGATAAGTGGAATAGCCCACCATCAGAAATAGTAGAATTTAATACAGTGACACAATTTAAGCATGCATGGGATAGGCATAAGGCTGTCCTGAACATAATACCAGACCAAGGACCAAATAAGGTTTGAGGTTTTCACAGTAGCACGAATGGGATGACTAGATAGGTCAAATGGTTCTTATCTGCTGTCAAATTCTATGTTTCTACAGTTAAGTGTCTGAAATACTGCTTTCATCATACAGAACCTTTCTTCAAATTGGACTCACTTTTCATTATTCCTAACGGCACATATGCAGCTAAACCATAGCAGTTTGCAACAGTTAAGAAGCTCTTGAGACCACAAAGATGTCAGCAAGTGCTAAAGGACCATGGTCACATCTCACAGCACCCTTGGGCTGAAGATTTGGAATTCAGTTTCAGCTTCCAAGAAATCTTTGGTGGCACTACCCTTCACAGGTTCTCTCTGCTTTGGACCTGTGCTGTAGAAGATTGTTAGTCACGCCACATACAGCAAATGTTCTCTACTTCTTCATGCTGCCACTGCCACTGTGAAAAAAAAGTCACTGCTTTAGGGGGAGGCAGGGGGTGAAGCTTACAAAAAAAGTCAGGCTTAGTGGTGGGGCATCAGGACCCACATTGATGCGAAAGGCTTTCACGATCCCGCCTACTCCTACCCGGATACATCTGGTACTCTCTTGCAACTCTGCATCTCCTCTGTGTCCGCTGTTTACATCCTGCTATGCAGACTATCTTTGCAGACAGACCATAGATGAAATAGTGAAATAGGAAATCTTTCTTTCAATGCTGGTGAATGCCGATGATAGACCTGTTGGCCTCCTGCCTCACTGCAGAACTACCAGCATTTTGTTCCAGGGTAAGGAACCCAAAGGCAATGGCAGTCAACACCTTGGGCTTGATTGTATTGTCACCGGTAAAACAAGTGTTAGTGCTAAAACTAGTTCTGACCTGAACACACATCCTTTTTCCGTAGGTATTCTATTACCTGGCCAGCATACTCCACGTTGAGCTATGGTCACATGAACTTTGCTGGATAATGGCAGAATCCAGAAAGGAGGTGCTCTTAAAACAATATGTACAATGTTATAAAAGGTGAAACAATAGAAATATTCACATGTCCTTAGAAATTCGGTTGAAATGCATAGAAACAGAATGACAGTAGGGGAAATACCTGCCCCATAACAGGGATTTTCACAATATCAGCAGAAAAATAATGATTGTTATGTTTACAAGTCTGTCTTGTCTGATGAAAGGAGTAGTCCTGAAATGAGTTACACTGAGGCTAAAAAAGGCATTTATTTGTTTTGTTTTAAAGACATCACACTGATCATTATATAAGCGGCACTTAATATGGCTTTTATATCCTTTTAAGTGCCACAGAGTTATGCAATACATTGCTCCGCAATGTGTGAGTTCCCCTCCGGCACTCAAAGGGTTAAATGTGAGTACCCATTTTGGCTTAATACTTTGGTTCAAACCTTGGTTCAACTTATATACTTTCACGGAATGACTAGGAAATAACGACACTTGACAAGTACAGATAAAATGTAAAATAAACTTTATTTTAAATACAACAGTGGCAGTAAAGAATAGTACACTCTCACGAGTCCAGGGAAGAACAGTTCACACTTTCTTCACCCTTCACTAGGCAAGTGTGGTAACTCTGTACCCAGACAACAGGAGCGACCCTAGGTAACCTTCGCAGCTGGATAGAGGGACAGTGCATGGCACTTCCTTAATCACACCAAGCAGGTGATTCGTAGCGCAACTATACCCTACCGCTAGGGTATACCTTTGCAAGTCAAAACAGCTAGGTGAGGCAACACTGGGACCGGACAGAACACAGGAGATCAGTGACATGGACTGACTGAGACAAGCGCCCAAACTGGACAGATCATGGGAGGTCAGTGACACGGACTGACCGACGAGCACTGCTAACGGATAGGGAGCGCAGTAAGGTAGGCCCAGACAGCAAGGATCACAGCAGCCGGGATGGGTAGCCGAGGCTAGCAATCATAAGCAGAACACAACAGAGGGAGAGTGGACAGATGTAGCCAGGAGTCAGAGTGGGATCGGGTAGTCAGATGGAGCCAGAGTAATACACAGGAACAGCAGTGGACCAACACAGCACTAGGCTCAGGTACACCACGAAAGGGCACTGGTAATTGGACATGCTGAGGTTTAAAAGGCCTGGCAGATGGGCGGAGAGATGACATCACAACAGCGGTGACCTATAAGAACAGCGATTTGCATAGAGCGACAGCCACGAAGTAACAATGTCGCTGTTACAGCAATTACACACTAGAGGCAATCACTGGCACCGTGATAGTACCCCCCCTCAACAATCTCCCCCCCACGAAGCAGATCACACCTTATTGGGAAATTTTGCATGGAATCTGCGCAGCAATCTAGGAGCGTGAATATCATTCTGATTTACCCAGGAACGCTCCTCTGGACCATAACCTTTCCAATGGACAAAATATTGGATGCGCCCCCGGACCTTGCGAGAGTCCAGATTGTTTTGGATCTCATACTCATCCTGATTCTGAATGCGCACTGGACCTGGGACTACAGGAGTGAATGAGTAGCAGTTACAGACCAGCGGTTTCAAGAAAGAGACATGAAAGACGTTGTGAATGCGCATATTCCTGGGAAGGTCTAAGGCATACGACACAGAGTTTATTCTGCGGAGCACCCAGAAGGGTCCTATGGAACCTGGGGCCATCTTGTGACAAGGCACTTGCATATGCAGATTCTTGGTGGCCAACCAGACTCTATCCCCCACCTGAAAGATAGGAGCAGGACGTCTCCTGCGATCTGCGTGTCTCTGATAGTGCTCTGAGGACCTTTTGTAAGGCATTCTGAACCTGTGACCATGTGGAGCGGAGCTGCTCCATATGCTCATCCAGAGCCGGAATCTCTTGTGCCTGAAATGAATCCGGGAGCAGAGATGGTTGGAGCCCATAGTTAATCAGAAAGGGAGCGCTTCCGGATGAGGAGTTTATGGCACAATTCCTGGCAAACTCAGCCCACAGCAACAGGTCAACCCAATTATGATGGTTAGAAGTGAAGCAGCGCAAGAATTGTTCCTGCCGTTGATTGGCTCTTTCCGCAGCACCATTAGTCTGGGGGTGGTAGGCAGAAGAGAATAGCAGTTTGATGTCCATCTGGTCACAAAAGGCCCTCCAAAATCTCGATACAAACTGACTGCCATGATCAGAAACCACACCACCCGGGGTACTCCGTGGAGCCTGAATACCTCCCTGGCAAATACCATTTTGGAGATTCTATCCACTATCATTAATATGACTGTACAGCCCTTGGATCTAGGCAATTCCACCATGAAGTCTAAGGAAATGTGTGACCACAGGCATTCACCATTAGGAACTGTCTGGAGCAGCCCTAGAGGGAGATGCCTAGGAGCTTTGGCACGAGCACACACGGAACAAGCCTCCACAAAGGCTGCACAATCCGCCCTTAAAGTAGGCCACCAAAAAAGCTGTGAAATTGACCAAATTAATTGGTCCCGACCAATGTGTCCAGCTGCTTTGGACGAATGATAGGTTTCGAGCAGCTTCGTGCAGAGATTGTCAACTTCAAAACATTTGCCACTGGGTTTCTCAACTGGAGCATTACTTTGTGAAGCCAGAATCTCTTTGCCCAGGGGAGAAGTAATGCTAGTACGTATTGTAGCCAAAATGCGATCAGGAGGAATGATCGGAACGGGTTTACTTTCTGTCTCACACTCTGGGCCAAACTGTCTAGACAGGGCATCTGCACGAGTATTCTTGGAACCAGGGAGGTACAAAACCACAAAATGAAATCTAGACAAAAATAATGCCCATCTGGCCTGTCTGGGTGACAGTCTCTTGGCCTCTGATAAGTATGTCAGGTTTTTGTGATCCGTTAAGATCAGAATAGGGGCCTTCATCCCCTCCAGGAGGTGAAGCCATTCATGATGAGTGAGGATAATGGCTAGCAGTTCAAGGTCCCCTGTATCATATAGGCTTTGAGCCTTAGTCATTTTTTTTTTTTTTTAAATCCACAGGGCATCAGGGGCTTGCCAGGCTCGGATCTTTGAGACAGTATTGCCACTACACCTGTCTCAGATGCATCCACCTCCAGGGTAAAAGGCAATGCGGCGTTAGGATGTACCAATACTGGAGCCATCGAGAAGGCAGATTTCAAGGCTTCAAAAGCACCGTTGGCCTCAGGGACCAAACCGATGGGTTAGCGCCCTTATGAGTTAAATCAGTCAAGGGTTTGACCAAGATCGAGAAATTTCGAATTAATTTTCTATAATAATTCACAAATCTGAGGAATCTTTATATAACCTTCAGGCCCACAGGACATGGCCATTGCAGAACTGCCGAGAGCTTTTCAGTATCCATAGCAATACCTCCCGCAGAAATAACATAACCCAGGAAGGGCACCTGGTCTTTATGAAATTCGCACTTCTCGAGCTTGCAATATAGTTTGTTTTCCCGCAGTTTTTGCAATACTGTAGCGACATCTCTCCTATGTGTCTCGATATCAGGAGAGTGTATCAAGATATTGTCTAGGTAAACTACTACACAGGACTGTAGTAGGCATCTCAAAACATCGTTTATGAACTCCTGGAAGACCGCTGGAGCATTGCATAGCCCAAATGGCATGACCAAATACTCCTAATGGCCACTACGAGTGTTAAAAGCGGTCTTCCACTCATCGCCCTCCTTGATTCTGATCAAGTTATATGGTGCCCTCAAATCAAGTTTCATAAACACAGAGGAACCCTTCAGGCGGTCAAATAATTCAGTAATCAATGGAATGGGGTATGCGCTTTTCACCATCAGTTTATTTAGACCTCTATAGTTGATGCAGGGTCTAAGCTCCCCATTCTTCTTCTTCACAAAAAACTCCAGCCGCCGCGGGTGAGGAAGATTTTCTAATTATGCCTCTGGATAATGCATCAGTAATGTATTCCTCCATGGCCCGGTTTTCCTCCACCGACAGAGGATAGGTGCGGCCTTTGGGAGGTATCTGTCATGACCCTAGTGTCTTGACCCTGGGTCATGACCTCTCCTTTGATGCTGATTGGACCTTACCCTTTTTTATTCTGGCGCCACGGTTTCTCGTGGCTTGATTATTGAGCCATTGTTCTGAGAGTATTCTGCTTCGAGTGCTTTCCGACTTCTGACCTTCTCGTCCTCGTTGTTCCGGTGTTTCAGCTTATAGTCTACTGGCAGTGCCCTGGTCTCTGCAGTGGTGGTCTTTTCCCTGACTCGTCCTGGCTCTTGGGTTACCCTCCGTTCCCCTGTGAAGTACTCCTCTCCGGATCTGCTGAGTAGGTCTCCAGCGCATCCCGATGCATCCCTCCATCTGTTCGGATGCCTGTATTCTGCTGTCAAGCAGTGCTATTCTTCGAGACTGTAGTTGCTACATTGTGTCTACTTCATCTGATCGCCAGTCCGGCTGGGTTACAAGACTTCAAGTTACCTCCTACGGTGCACCGAATCAGCGTTGCTACATTGTGTCTAGTTCATCTGATTGCCAGTCCCGCTGGGTTACAAGACTACAAGGCACCTCCACTGTGCACCGATTGAGTTGCTACTTTGTGTCAAGTCCATCTGATCGCCAGTCCGGCTGGGTTACAAGACTTCAAGTTACCTCCTACTGTGCGCCGATTCAGTGTTGCTACATTGTGTCTAGTTTATCTGATCGCCAGTCCGGCTGGGTTACAAGGCTTCAAGTTACCTCCTATGGTGCACAGAAACAGCGTTGCTACATTGTGTCTAGTTCATCTGATCGCCAGTCCCTCTGGGTTACAAGACTACAAGGCACCTCTACTGTGCACCGATTGAGTTGCTACTTTGTGTCAAGTCCATCTGATCGCCAGTCCGGCTGGGTTACAAGACTTCAAGTTACCTCCTACGGTGCACCGATTCAGCGTTGCTACATTGTGTCTAGTTCATCTGATCACCAGTCCCGCTGGGTTACAAGACTATAAGGCACCTCTACTGTGCACCGATTCAGCGTTGCTACATTGTGTCTAGTTCATCTGATCGCCAGTCCGGCTGGGTTACAAGACTTCAAGTTACCTCCTATGGTGCACCGATTCAGAGTTGCTACATTGTGTCTAGTTCATCTGATTGCCAGTCCCGCAGGGATACAAGACTACAAGGCACCTCTACTGTGCACCGATTCAGCGTTGCTACGTTGTGTCTAGTTCATCTGATCGCCAGTCCGGCTGGGTTACAAGACTTCAAGTTACCTCCTACGGTGCACCGATTCAGCGTTGCTACATTGTGTCTAATTCATCTGATCGCCAGTCCCGCTGGGTTACTAGACTTCAAGCTATTTCCCGCTGTGCACCGATTCAGTCTACTACATTAAGTACAGTTGATCTGATCGCTAGTACCGCTGCTTACTAGACAACTAGCAGTTTCCTAACTGTGCTCCGGTTAGTTTGCTACATTGTATCAAGTTCATCTGATCGTCAGTTCTGCTGGGTTACAAGACTACAAGGCACCTCTACTGTGCACCGATTGAGTTGCTACTTTGTGTCAAGTCCATCTGATCGCCAGTCCGGCTGGGTTACAAGACTTCAAGTTACCTCCTACGGTGCACCGATTCAGTGTTGCTACATTGTGTCTAGTTCATCTGATCACCAGTCCTGCTGGGTTACAAGACTATAAGGCACCTCTACTGTGCACCGATTCAGCGTTGCTACATTGTGTCTAGTTCATCTGATCGCAGTCCGGCTGGGTTACAAGACTTCAAGTTACCTCCTATGGTGCACCCATTCAAAGTTGCTACATTGTGTCTAGTTCATCTGATTGCCAGTCCCGCAGGGTTACAAGACTACAAGGCACCTCTACTGTGCACCGATTCAGCGTTGCTACATTGTGTCTAGTTCATCTGATCGCCAGTCCGGCTGGGTTACAAGACTTCAAGTTACCTCCTACGGTGCACCGATTCAGCGTTGCTACATTGTGTCTAATTCATCTGATCGCCAGTCCCGCTGGGTTACTAGACTTCAAGCTATTTCTCGCTGTGCACCGATTCAGTCTACTACATTAAGTACAGTTGATCTGATCGCTAGTACCGCTGCTTACTAGACAACTAGTAGTTTCCTAACTGTGCTCCGGTTAGTTTGCTACATTGTATCAAGTTCATCTGATCGTCAGTCCTGCTGGATTTCAAGACAACTACTCTCTTCCAGTAGCGCTCCTAGCTCCTGCTTTATTGTGTCCAGTTCCTCCAACCTCCTGTTCCGCTAGGGTTTTGTGACAGATGGAATCTTCTTTTATTCTTCTGTACAGTCGTCAATGGTGATTGCCTCTGTGGATCCTTCAGCATTTTTGGCCAAATACCTGTCTAGGATTCTTCCTTCCTGAGAGGTTCGTACCCCACTCCTCAGCTCGGTTGAGACCAGCCTGCTGTGTTCCAGATCGCTTCTCGGCTTTGTACCCAGCTCCGGTTGTACGACTGTGGATGCCCCAGGCGTGACAGAATAATCAAGCCATCATGGATCCCAATGAGCTTTTCGTCAAGACCAGCAGGAACAGGTTCTTTCCTCCCATGGGGCCCATCTTCAGAACCTAGAGTTAAAGCTGGATACAATTCTAAATCTTGTTAGGGGACAATCTGCCATTCATCCCCAGACTACGGAATCTTCAGGATCTTCTGGAACCTCTATCCACCTAGCAGGGGTTTCGGAGGTGAAGCAGCCCAAGATCCCATTACCAGAAAAATTCTCTGGGAAACTATACGATTGCATAGGATTCTTGAATCAATGTTCCTTACACTTCAAAACTTTTCCGCTAACTTTTGCCACAGACACTACTAAAGTTACCTTTATTATCTCCCTCCTCTAGGATCAGGCGTTGGCCTGGGCATCACCCCTGGTAGAACAAGACTCACCTATTCTTGACAACTTTATGGCATTTATAAAGACTTTTAAATTAGTTTTCGATACTCCAGGAAGAGGTGCTGCTGCAGAGGTGGCACTTCTCAAACTTAATCAGGGAGATCATTCCTTAAGTCAATTTGCTATCGAATTCAGGACTCTAGCATACGAGACTGACTGGAATGCTGGAGCACTCAAGGCAGTATTCAGGAAAGGCCTGAACGATCAATTAAAGGATGCCCTCACGTGTAGAACAATTCCCGAAGACCTAGAAGGGTTGATTGACTTATGTTTGGACCTTGATCGAAGGATCCAGGAGAGACAAGTAGAGAGAGATTGTTCCAGACGTTATTGACCACAGCCTTGGAACATACCGCCTAGATCTACTACTCCTAATACTGCGGAACCCATGGAAATTGGGAGTGTTTACAGATCTACACTCTCGGATGAAAAGAAAAGACGTAGACGTTCCTTTATTGTGGGATTAAGGGTCACTTTGTAAATCAATGTCCTACCAAACCGGGAAACTCTCAGGCTTAAGGGACAGAGGGGAGGAACCCTATAAGCCAGCTCTTGTTTTTCCCTACTTACCCTCCCCTACTTGCATATTGTTACCCACCCTTCTTGTTTGGCCTAACAATTCTGCTAAAGTTTTAGCATTTGTGGACTCAGGTGCGGCAGGCATTTTCATGGATAAAGATTGGGCGATTAAACATAGTATCCCTATTCAACTCAAGACCAGTCCACTCTTGAGTTCCTCTATAGACGGTTCTCCCCTGGGTGAGGGCATAGTTCGTTTCAAGTCAAGCCCTATCCAAATGTTTACAGGTGCCCTGCATAAAGAGACATTATCTTTTGACATCATCACATCTCCTATGAACCCAGTCATTCTTGGTCTGCCCTGGCTGAGGCACCATAATCCAGTTATCAACTGGAGCTCCGGACAGCTTACATCCTGGAGCAAACAGTGCTTCCAGAGGTGTTTAAAGACCATCATTAAACAAGTGTTAGCTGGATCCTCCACTACTCAACCCTCGGACAAGGAGTTCAGAAATATTCCCCCTCAATAGCAAGATTTTTGGGATGTATTTTCTAAATCCAAAGCAGATACTCTTCCCTCTCATCGTCCCTGGGATTGTGCTATTGAACTTATTCCACGATCATCTCCCCCGCGGACCAAGTCTTACCTACTTTCTTTGGCTGAGAATGCTGCTCTTTCAGAATATATTGAGGAGAACTTATCTAAAGGATTTATCAGACCTTCTTCCTCTCCTTCTGGAGCGGGATATTTCTTTGTAAAGAAAAAGGATGGATCCCTGCGACCATGTATTGATTATCACGGACTTAATAAAATTACTATTAAGAACTATTGCCCCATTCCCCTGATTACGGAACTATTTGAACTACTGAAAGGAGCCACTATCTTTTCTAAATTTGACCTAAGAGGAGCTTATAATCTTATCAGAATCAGGTCAGGGGACGAATGGAAGACGGTATTTAACACCCGGTATGGACATTATGAATATTTGGTAATGCCGTTTGGACTATGTAATGCCCTGGCCGTCTTACAGGGATTCATGAATGACATCTTCAGGGACCTCCTTTCCTCATGTGTTATTATCTATTTAGATGATATCCTAGTTTACTCAGCGAACCTCCAACTTCATAGGACACAGGTTCGGATTGTTCTTCAGAGATTAAGAGAATTCAACCTCTTCATCAAGCCTGAGAAATGCGAATTTGAATGTAATAAACTCACCTTTTTGGGTTACATCATTTCTAGCACCAGCCTGCAGATGGACCCTAAGAAAGTAAGAGCTGTATCTGATTGGCCCCTATCTTCAGACGTGAAATCCATTCAGAGATTCATTGGATTCGCGAATTATTACAGAAGATTTATCCGGAATTTCTCCCAAATTATTGCTCCCATTTTTTCATCCATTATTTCTCCCAAATTATTGTCCTTACTAGAACGGGGGCCAATCCCAGGGAATGGCCCGCGGAAGCTAGCCAAGCTTTTCAATTACTGAAAAAATCCTTTACTACACCTACTATACTACGTTTTCCAGATCCCTCCCTACCGTTTATTCTTGAGGTGGACGCTTCGGAGCTAGGGGCAGGAGCTGTCCTCTCCCAGAAAGACCCAATATCCAAGAAACTTCACCCATGTTCTTTTTTCTCTAACGATTTTCTCCAGCAGAGATTAATTATGACGTTGGTAATCGAGAGCTACTTGCTATTGTAATGTTTTTTTTAAGACACTCAGACCAGCAGATAAAATAAAACACAGTTTTATTAAAAAAAAAAAATAAAGAGTAAAGAACGCCCTCTACAGGCAACACAATAATAATAGCGATCAAAGACTGAGATGCTATCACAGGTTAAGTGTACAGAAGCAAAGTATCACGTATACTTTCACAGGATATGTACACAGTAGAGAGGATACTCAATAGTTAAATACAATGCTCAGTCAGTCTCTATTGTGGTGTTTGGCACGCCCAAGATGGTGATCAGGCAGCTATTATTAAAAGTTCTTAAGGCTGGAATGCTGCAGCCAGTACTGAATGTTGGTAGAAACTGCAGGGAAGTTGCAGTGAATAGCCCCCAATTGACATAGTAATAGGAGTCGTTTCCATAGTAATAAATGCTGGTTCCAAAGGTCTGCCATCAATGGCCTCAATAGCCAGGGGGGATTCCCTTTTGCTTAACGGAATTCTGTGCAATTCGGCAAAGGATTGGTCCATGAAGTACCCAGCAGCACCAGAGTCCACCAATGCCCTGACCTCCACAGACAGGTCTGCCCAAGAAAATACCACCTGGATGGTGGGTTTCAGTGTACTTGAGTCTAAGGACTGCTGCACACCACCTAGGGCCTGTACCCCAAGGTACCCTAGGTGCGTCTGTTTCCCGGCCGTACCGGACAAGTGCGTAATAGGTGCCCAGCCTTACCAAAATATAAGCATAGGCCCTGTTTCCTACGGTGCGCCCTCTCCTCCTTAGTAAGTCTAGTGAACCCAAGCTGCATTGGTTCTCCAGATTTGGGTGAACGTTCAGGAGGAAGGGGCGGTGAGGGTGGGTTTAAAAGACTACCATGGGGGCGTGGCCTGACCTTCCATGGAGTGAGACGCGTCTTAGAGAGCTCCTCACTACGCAGCGCTTAATACCAAGGCAAATTTTTTCCCCCTGATTTTCCCATTCGTCACCTCAAACAAATGAGACACCGTAGGAAATCAACGATGTCAAATAACGGTTCCATAACGGATTTCATGCAGCTCCGGCCTAAAGACGCACTCCAGGCCTTGGATTCGGACACGCCTACGAACATCCCAGAATCTGTTCAACCGCAGGATCTATTGTCCACGATAGCTTCCTTATGTGCTACGATCCTGGGAGATACCTCAGCCGAGGATATACTCATAGAACGTGCTCATCGAGCACTAAGGACTAAAGATCCAAAAGGCCCCCAGAGGGATGTTATCGTCTGTTTCCACAGATTTGCTCTGAAGGATCAGATTCTGAGGAAGAGTCGTGACCTACCGCACCTGCAGCTAGACGGGACTGAGATTCATCTATACCAAGACCTCTCTCCACAGACACTCCGTCAACGAAGAGCTCTAAAACCTATAACGGAACATCTCCATTCTTCCCGCATTAAATACCGATGGGGATTCCCTTTTTCCCTTCATATTTCACATAATGGTAAAGATGCCGTGATCTACACACCGGAGGAGATTCCGGCTTGTTGCCTGCACCTTGGCATTTCGGTTCCTGCCTTGACCACACAAACGGAGGCCACACAGGCTCCAAAATCCAATAAAAGAGCGGACTGGTCTACTCCTCCTGAAAAGAAGAAGAAACTGCGCAGGTTAGACAACAATGATCAACGTACTGCTACAGTTGCCTGGACCTGAACTGTTTGCTGAGACTATCGCGGACAGGTTTACGTTGATTTGGGACTCAGTTGTTCCATTTACTTCAATCCTCTTTTCAAAGGCCCCGGACATTTCAACGGGGATTGCCTCTTCTGGATCACCAAGGGTAAGGGGTTGGGGGGAGGCGCGGTCTCTCTTGGGGGCCTTTGTTATTTCTTTGGCACCTCTTTTCCGGGTGGCTGATTATAGGCTTATCACTCAGCTATTTACTATTGCCACGTCTATGAAACACATCTTCTTTAAGACATGGGGTGGATGCCCGGGGAGTGGTTTATATTTTCTTTGCCATTGACCTATCTTACTAGGTCCTTGGTGGACGGGGGCCCTTCAGAGAGATTGTGCCTTCCAACTATACACTCCTCTGCCCATATACCCGACCTAACTGCACTTGGTACTCTGTTCACTTTGTCAGAGTTACTCAAATGCTGGTTTTCCCTTGTATAGTTAACATATTCACTATATCAGTTCATTTCACTTTGCTCACTGGGTTTGCCCCTTCTCTGGGTTCCGGATGTGTGCCGCGGCTGAGTATCTCTTCGGATTGTTATCTGATGCACCTATACTTGGATTTTCATGCTTAGTCGGGACACATGTTTGGTTCACAGGATGGGAATGGTACGGGGAGCAACGTGAAGAGTTTCCTTATGATGTTCAAACAGAATGTCTCACTGTTGTCAATTGTTTTATGATCATTGAGCATATGTGCATGTAACCCTTGTTACCTTTACAAAGACTACTTATTATAATGTTTCATCTATTTATTCATCTCCTTTCTCGTGGGGGATGGCAGGACGACACCTGAATGACAGTACACACTGATCTTCTGACGGGATTCTCTTTTCTCACTTATTAAGTATCCCATGCTCGGCATTGGGACTTTGGGAGGGTTACCACATTGACTATATGCCACCTCAGTATACCCCTTAGCAATAAAAGATTTGTCTGGTTTCTTCGGACTGACATCAGACTCACCATTAACAAGACTGGATGAAGGGAGGGAAGTGTAGGGGGATGGATGGAGGGAGTGGGAAGAGAATGAGACAGTCGGACGATGAGAGGATAAGGAGGGGTAAAGACGGGATAGAATTGAGAGAGCAATATATAGGGAACAGAATTTTGCTGTTAAAGGGGTAAGGTAGGTCTGAGGACTTTTGCCCTTCCTTAGTCCTCTAACTCTCGAGTATTGGGTTTCTGGAAGCGATAGTAGCCCCGCCGATCTGGCTATTTCTTCCCACACATTCATGCTTTCTCTGATGGTACATACACTTTCAAACAGACTTCTCCTCCCTCACTCAACACATTGACTCTTCCCTATACCTACTGCTGAATCTGTCTTTAGTGCTTACTTGTCCTGCTATCCCTCATGAGAGTTTCTCTTCTTAATGCTCTACCTTTGGATCTCTTGGAGATTTCCCATTTGGGTTCACACTTCCCTCACATTGCCTTACTTTGTTAAGATTGCGCTGGAGGACTTCCTCCTTCTACGCTTGACTATACTAACACACTTGTTCATTATTACTTTGTTCAATGTTTTGTTGGCTGCATTCCGCATATATTGCTCTTGTGATTACGGGTTATGTTATTTCCTAATGCGGACATCTGATACAGCATCACAAGCCATATGTCTTACATGTCGACTGCTGGCACTCTTTCCCTCTCCTCTCACTTTAACTATTCCTCCTTTTATTTTTTTCCTTCCTTCTGTGACCAAGAGATGGATGAAGGGACCGAGAGACTGTGTTGGCTCGACCCTTGGGTGGGGGGTCCGCTGCTACACCTATGACCCAACTTAAGATCATGTCTGTGAATGTCAAGGGCCTCAACTCCCCAGGCAAACGTTCAATTGCCCTTAAGGAATTTGAAAGCACACAGGAGACGCACTTTACTGCTACCGCACCCCCAAAATGTTCTAATCGCATTTACCCTACTTCCTTTTTTTCATCAGCACCAGTTAAAAAACGGGGGGTGGGAATTATTTTCAAATCTCATGTTCCGTGGGTACTTTTGGACCAAATAAATGATCCGGAGGGTCAATTTCTTCTCCTCAAGGGCTTACTATACAATAAACATTATACTTTTCTGAATATTTATGCCCCTACGTCGAACCAAATATCGTTTCTGTCTAAGATGTTCTCCTTGATAGATGAACATTCTGATGGCCAGATAATCTTCGGAGGAGATTTTAACGCTGCTCTCGATCCAGTAATGGATTCCTCCACTGGCACCGCTCATCTTCGCCACAACCAACTGAGAAAAATTTGTGAACAATTAGCCCGTTTAACTATGGTAGATACATGGAGAGCCTTGAATCCCACAACTAGGGACTACTTCTTCTTCTTCTTTCCCCATAACAGATACAGTCGCATTGACTATCTTTTTATATCACAATCTTTGCTACATTGTCTTAGGTCGGCCGAAATGGAACCTTTAGCTTGGACAGACCACTCACAAGTTGCCTTTTCCATGACGCCACCCGAGTCGCCCACTTTTGGTGGCTCGTGGCGGGACGCAGAGTCCCTCCCTGAGCTAAGGCGCTGTTTGGAGGAATTTTTTACCATAAACTCTAACAGGGAGGTTTCCCCACCTATGGTGTGGGAAGCTCATAAGAGTGTTTTACGTGGCTTATTTATTAAATTAGGGGCTCATAGGAAGAGACAATATTGGAAGCACATCACTGACCTACAAAATAGAATATTCTTAGCGGATAATGCTCACAAACATTCTCTCTCTCCGGAGGACTTGGCTCATCTAACGGCTTTGAAACAAGAACTTAAGACTTTATTGCAACAGAAAGCTATTAAATCTTTCCACTGGTAATAAATGTGGGAAGCTATTGGCCTCGTTGGTTAGGAAACATAGACGTAGAAGTTTTGTGCGTAGGATACACCTTACAGAAACTAGTTCAGCCTCATCCTTTCCAGATATCGCCAAAGCTTTCCGTAAGTATTATGACGCCTTATACAACATAGACGCTGCCTCTGGTTCCGATGGGGACTCTTTAATGTTTAAGATAAGAGACTTCCTCGATAAATCCTCCTTACATACCCTACCTGACTCCACCGTGGCTGACTTGGAACTGCCCATTACTGAAGCAGAACTCCATAGAGCCATTAAACAGATGCCAATCGGGAAAAGCACAGGCCCAGATGGGTTTCCTCTCACATACTATAGGACATTTCTCTCATCTCTGACCTCTTCTCTCCTTTCTGCTTACAACGCGGTTCTGGAGGGCATCCCTTTCACGTCACAAACTCTGACAGCCCATATAACGGTTCTGTAAAACCCAATAAAGACCTCTCTCATTGTAGTAGCTACAGACTAGAGATGCACCGATACCAATTTTTTAAGACCGAGTACAAGTACAAGTACTTTTTTCAAGTACTCACCGATACCAATTACCGATACTTTTTTTGCGGTCGTTTGCTAGTTTTCCAAGTACCTAAAGCATATATATATATATACTTTAGGTACTTGGAAGTATCAGTGAGTACTTGAAATATATATACACACACACACACACACACACACACACACACACACACACCACCTCTTGACTCTCCCCTTTTGCCTCTTTCTCCCCCTCTTGATTCCCACCTTTTGCTTCATTCTCCCCCTCTTGAGCTCCCTCCTTTTGCCTTGGCTTTTTCTCTCCCTTTTGATCCCCCTTTGTCCCCCTCCTTGACTCTTGATCCCACCCTTTTACCTCTCTCTCTCCCTCCTGATCCCCCCTCCTTTTGCCTCTTCTTGGCCCCCCTCCTTTTGTCTCCTGATCCTTCCTCCTTTTGCCTTTTTTTTCCCCCTTAGTCCCTTTTGTCTCTTTTTCTCCCTCTTGACCCCCCTCTCTGCCTCCTTCACCACCCGCTCTTCATGCCCCATCTTGCCTCTGTTGATCCCCCTTTTCCTGCCTTACCCTCTTCTGCCGGGTGCTCGCTGTTCTCTCGCGAGCCCCGGCAGAGGTCAGCGTCCAGTCATGCATTCTGATCCCACCAGGATGGAGTCACATGGAGATACACAACAATTTAGGGTCATGCCCTAGCCTCATATCCACAAGTTAGGGTGCAGCCACCTGCCAGAGAATGGGGTGGGTTACTCAATGTAAAACCATGAGGATGGAGCCATCTGGCCTCACACTTAGATATAAATTTATTCTCATAGTTTGGGGTGGAAGTACCTGACCTCATTCCACAGCTTGGGCTGGTATTACACTGCATCATTCTCATAAAATAGGGTCACCGCTTTCCATTCAAAAATCCAAGTGGGATCACTCGTATTGAGTCATTGACACATCATAAGAATGACAGATGGTCTCCTTTCTTAAATGAGAAGTAACACCTCTTAATGATAACTAACACCAGGGGATCCTAGGGACACAATGCCTCAGCTAGAAAGCCCACCATTCTGTTACTGGACACACATAGGTCTTCCAGATTACCCTACCCCAGCAGCAGCTGAAGGGCCTCACGTTGGCCACCACTTAGGTAGGTATCACCCCAAGTGCAAGCATGCTAAATCCTATAAACCCCCTGTGCTGCCCTTATAGCACCCTCCAATCCTTCCATTCACCCACGTGCCAGTCTCCCTAGAGCTATTACCATGTGGGTACCTGGCTTCTCCTGTCTGTGTGCGGCGCTGAGTGATTGGAGCTGGACGCACACAGACAGACTGTCAAGCCCACGGTTTCTTCTGGAAGATGTAGTTCGCGGGGCACTCAACATCTTCCTTCCAGCATAGAGCAAATCCGGAAGAAGAGCACTGAAAAGACTACATTTCCCATCGGCCCCATTGGTAATACTGTATTTCTTGTTATCTATGTACAATACATAATGAAATGACTTCCCATTATTTCGCGATTCTTCTATGAAGTGCATTATGGGGAAGGGAGCATTGCTGATTGAATGTGTTATTACACATTCATATCTCTGTTGATCCCCCCTTTGCCTGCCTTACCCTCCTCTGCCGGGTGCTCGCTGTTCTCTCGGGAGCCCCGGCAGAGGGCAGCGTGGGAGCGTTGCCATGGTAACCTGCGGCAACGCTCCAACGCTGCAGGAAGGAGAGAGGCGACTGGGGAGCATTGTGAGCAGCTCCCCGGGCTCCATCTTTGTAGCACCGACCCTGATACAAGGTATCGGTGCTGGCATCGGCCGCATTTGCGCGAGTACAAGTACTCGCGCAAATGCTGGTATCAGCAACGATACCGATACCAGTATCGGTATCGGTGCAACCCTACTACAGACCCATCTCTCTTTTAAACATAGACCTAAAAATTTACACGAAAATACTCGCCAATAGGTTACACCCTCACCTCACTCATCTTATACATCCTGATCAATCTGTTTTTGTGCCTGGGAGGGAAACACGCCATAATGTCTCCTTGGCAATCTCTTTAATACATTTGCTGAAAAGCAAAAACATTCCCTCAGTCTTCTTATCAGTAGATTCGGAGAAGGCTTTCGACAGAGTTCGGTCGTCATACATGAGAGAGGTACTTATTAGAATGGGTCTGGGACCTAAATTCTTGGCAGGGATCATGGGTTTGTATTCTAAGCCTACGGCAAGAGTGCAAATTAACGGTATGCTATCAGATCCCTTCGTCATAAGAATGGGACGCGACAGGGATGCCCTCTTTCGCCGATCCTTTTTGTGTTGGCGTTAGAGTCTCTGTTAAATTCTGTGCGTCAACATGCGGACATTCAAGGGGTGTCGTCAGGCAAACACGTTTTCAAAGTAGCTGCTTATGCTGATGACGTACTTACCTCACTCCTTAGTCTCTTGGATCAATTTTGCTTAATATCTCAGGACAAGATTAATTATGACAAATTGGAAGCACTTGTGATTCACGGTGATCCAGGTATATTTGAACCTCTATGTTCCAATAGCCTCTTACAATGGTCAGACTCGGACATCAAATACTTGGGCATTCAATTATCTCCTTCGATCTCTTCTATCCCAGAATTAAACCTGAACCCCTTGCTTCACTCTCTGTCTACTGACCTCACCCAGTGGCAGACTCCTCTTCTGTCATGGCTCGGTCGTATAAGCCTAGTTAAAATGTTGGTCCTCCCTAAGGTTCTATATATGTTTAACTCTCTTCCGATTGCCTTTCCTCCTAGCTTTTTCAGCCGATTAAACACATTAATATCTTCCTTTATTTGGGAGCGCCATCGCCCTCGGCTTAGGAAGGAGATTCTGTGTAGACTTCCCAAATCTGGTGGTCTGGGTTTACCAGACTTCCTTACATACTATAAAGTTTCTAGAGTAGCCAGATTCTTTGATTTCTTACCTATTAATAAGAAACGTTGGACTGAAACTATGCAAGAAGAGTTAGGTCAACTTGACTTCATACAGCTGTTGTGGTCCCCACCTAATTTGATTCCTCCCGCTTGCTCATCACATAAAATTATGGGTCACTTATTCCAAACTTGGCGGGATCCTACTGTTTGTCGGGTGCTAATTCCCACCCCATCCCCACTTACTTCTTTCATAGGAAACCCCTCTTTCCCACCAGGTATAGATCGGCAATCCTTCTCTAATTGGCGTGACAATCAGTTGGATACGCTTGGCAGTCTCCTTGGTAATTCCGTCTTTCCTTCCATTCAAACACTTCAGTCGCTTCAAGGTAATGTGAGAGTGCCCTGGTGGCAATATTTCCAAATCAGACATTAGGCGCATGCTGCAGTTCGCAACAGCTTTGCTCCTAGACAACTATCACAATTTGAAGCCAGCCTATGTTCTCCACCCACTCCCTTCCGCCCACTTTCCTTTTGCTACTCTCTTCTTTCCACTCCCACTCAGGTATCAAAATTATATTTTGTAAAATTATGGGAAAGTGAGCTTGATGTGCAACTACCACAGGCGACATGGGCGGAGATCTTTAGATGAAATTACCTAATACCTCTGGACTCAGCCACCAAAGAATCCAACTATAAACTTCTCTCCAGGTGGTATAGAACTCCTGTTCTACTTTCCCGTATGTACCCCGATCGTTCTGATCAATGTTGGCGTTGTTTAAACGGGGTAGGAACCCTGACACATTTGTGGTGGACATGCCCAGCAGTACAACCATACTGGACTCAGGTGGCGAAGATTATATCTGACGTTTTGGCTATCCAGATTACTCTCAACCCTCTTACTTTTCTTTTTTCCTACTGCCCCCCTCCTTTTCCGAGGTTAAAAAAATCAGAAATGGGGGGGCGTGTCCTGACTGCCATGCTGATGGCAGCTTGATCCTGTTACTGCGGCGTACCGGCGAGATTTATCACCCTATAAGTGGAGGTATGCACTTCTAAAGGAACCCTGGAAGCACTTAACTACCTACAGGGGGATGAAGAATAAAAAAAAGTGCGCCCCGAACTGTTCTTTAAAAGACTATTTTCAATCTGGCCTGGTTCGCGCTCCATCTGTGAACCCGCCCTCTTCCTCCCCCGCTATTGACGCTTCACCGCAGAACACAGTCGCCATTTTGGACTCAGGAGCCGCACAAATGCCGCTCCCAGATATTCAGGCTGCATCTCCGGCTGTCACTGACACCGTGGGGTTTGTAGACCCCGTTACCAGAGAGGACTTAAAAGCTTTATCCCTATCGCTTAAAGAGGACTTCCGAGGTTTTATGGAGGAGCTCAAACTTACCTTCAAGTCAGAGATAGCAACGCTTCGGGACGACATTGCGATTCTTTGCCAGCGAGCTCAATCTCTTGAGAGCAACTACTCCACACTTCGCGATCAAGTGCACATTTTGGAAACTATGGTATCTTCCAAAAAAGATCATATTAACCACCTCACGATGCGATTAAATGATCTGGACAATAGAGACAGACGCTGCAACTTAAGGGTCAAGAATCTTCCAGAATCTGTACAGCCGCAAGACCTGAAAGAAACTATGTCCTCGTTCTTTAAAACACTCCTCGGGGGTACATACCAAGGTCCGGTCTATATTGAACGGATTCACAGGGCCCTGAAGCATAAAGAGAATAACTTACCGAGGGATGTTATCATCTGCTTTCTACAATATGAAGTCAAAGAACAGATTATCCGCAAAAGTAGGGACTCCCCCAAGCTGATGTGTGCAGGGGCTGAAATCTCACTATATAATGATATTTCTCCCTACACCCTGCAACTTCGACGAGAAATCAAGCCTCTGACAGACCATCTCAGAAACCTGCAGATTAAATACCGATGGGGCTTCCCCTCTGCACTACATGCAACGTTCAATGGGAAAAATGCTTCTCTTTTCTGACCGGAGGATACGGTCATGTTCTGTGCCACGCTGGGGATATCAATTCCTCAGGCTTTGCCGCAACCAACTACACCACCACCAGCTAAATCCCAGAGGAGATTGGAGTGGTCCCCAAGTACTCCTGCCCAGAAGCAGAAGCAACGCAAGCTAGACCTGTCACCTCAGGGCATAGCTATGACGGTTTGAACCTGATGATCCAGGGACTTTATTTCCTTCACTGGAATAGGTACCACTGTCATTCCTCAGCAACATGCCGTTTTTCCAGTGGATGCTAGTTTGTGACTCTGGGACACTCTATTATCCTATGGACTAGCACGAACTCTTTCCACTTGGTCTACTCTCCCTTCCTCTCCCCCACATCCCTGCTTGGGGCTCCCCATTTGTCACACTGGGCCCTGAAACACCAGCCCTTTCCCGTGCCTATTGGCACTTAATTTACACCTTAGGTACTTCTAGGAGGATAGAGGGGCTACCCTTTGGTAACTGGTGGTGGTTTCATGGCGCATTATCTCCACACACATTCTATCTCTACACTAAGTCCACTAGAAGCCGCTTTACTGGAGGGGACATGGGAGGTTAGACTAGTGGGTCCACGGGTTCCCTTACTTTGCCCCTCTACACTGAATTGTTGGGCCCCTGATGTCCGGTCGGGATACATTTCTTGGGTCCCGATCGGACATGCATGGGTACCTCACCAATCCTATGGAGGTCACATTTGAGGGGGGAGACTCTCCTCTCCTCAACAGGGTTATTATGTACGAATATGTCCTTTTATTTTTTTTTCTATTTGTATGCATGCATTATCGGTCGGACTGTTTCTAATGTGTGTGGTAAACTCTTGAGATAATGGTCCTTGTATATATGCAAGTCTTTCCTCATGATATGTTCATTTATAGAAGATATAAATCAAGTAACTCACGCTAACTCTTGATCTATGTTTTCTACTTACACATGTGATCATTCCACCTTTATTATGCTATTATTCTCAGTGACTGTGTATGGGGGTGCCTGGTGTTCGCTCTTGGGGCCTGCATATCACCGATCTCAGACTGGTTGTGCGGGTTTTTATCTCGAACATTTTGAATACCAAACCACCTATAGGTGGGCTTTGGGGGTGAATACCAGGGTCCTCCACCTCTTCTCATCTCCTTGGACAGCATGTTGTTTCGGTGACTCACTGTCTGGAGACATGCGATGAGAACTCGAAAAGTCAGGGCCAGAAGTGAGCTGTCAATGTAGAGTTAGGGGGGCAGAGGGTGAAAGTGGTAAAGTGATGGTCGAATCTATCTAGATCCGGAGGGGATGGCAGGAATGGTTTATAGTTGAGAGGGTTTAGGGATTAGAGAGGGGTAAACAACAGGTCGGTACAGACGATGGGTAGTGAAACGTAGTAGAGGCAATGAAATAAAAGGAAGGAAGGAAGGAACAGTGGGAGAGAGGGATATAAAAAAAAAAAAAGCATTAAAAGGAAGAGTGATTGTTTGAGGGGTTGTGAGCAGTGAGAGTTAGAGAGGGACCCCAGGGTCGGGACTTGGCTTTGTGATGTTTCCTTCGCACATGTCTCTCCCATATTTACCGTTGTTTGACTCCTCACACGTAACCTGTTGTCCTTATATTTACCCCATCTCTTATATTGCCATTGGATACACTCCAATGTTAGTCGTAGTATATTCCTCCTTTGGTTCTGTCTCACGGGTTTATTACACTCCTCTCCTTGGACCCCCTTCATTCACAGGTCTTCATATACCCGAGTAGCGTCCTTGATACTCAATGACCAGCTGTCATGTTATTAGATACCCACTCATCCCGTTGACTTTCACTATCCCACGTAAATAAAGCCCATGCTCACTATCCCCTGGTCTCCTATGCCATTATACCCGGTGGAGCTTAGGGTGTACTGCCACTTCAAACGCTCTCCCATAGTTATTATCTCTCACACACATGTCTAGATAGTACTTTATGTTAGTCTCCTTATTAATTCCCGCTCCTCCTTTAGTATGCCCTGGAAGGTTTCTCTGAGTTAGATACTAGAAACTCCCTGCTAGTCTTCTTTGTACCCAGCTCGTGTAAGACACGGGCAGATTTCTACTTAATTCTATCCAGGATTCTGGAAGAGTTCCTATCCCTTGAGGATCACACTAGTGCCCATTGGGGCATCACCGCACTTCAAGGTCATGGAGTGCTTATATACTCCGGAATGTTTCCCCGTCTTTACTTCCCAGTTCCAATCCCTTTTCTTTCAGGATGTTCATCACCTTCCTATGACAATACACCTCCTCCTCACGACATTCTCGCCTCACGTCTGATACCCCTTCTGACTCCCATTCACTATCACACCTGCACTCACACAGTTCGCATCTCTTACACCCCCGAGACCCTTGGGTCACCCAGGTCTCTCAAAATTTGTGCTTCTTCTAGTCGTTCACCTTACAATTTCAGACCTCTAACTCCATAGCATGTCTTTCATCCCCTTTTCTCTCATCTCCCCCTCTCCTTCTCGTACCCCCCCTATCCCTCTCCCGGGGACCCAGAGCGATGAATTCATTGCTATCCACCTGTTGGCTAGTTCCTTATGCCTGCTATTAAAATTGCTACACTCAATGCCAAGGGTCTGAATATTCCCGAGAAGAGATCACATTTATTGCGTGACTGAGTGAGACTCAATTCGGATTTTGTATTTCTCCAGGAAACACATTTCAAATCTCCAAAGCATCCACTGCTAATCTCTCGTCATTTCCCTCTTTCCTACTTTGCATCGTCCACGGAAAAGAAGAAACGGGTAGGTATCCTCATCAATGCTAGACTCCCTTGGACTCTTATTGACAAGGAGATGGATGTTGATGGTAGATACATATTGCTTAAAGGAATGATTCACGACCGCCTATACAATCTGGTTAATGTCTATGGTCCCAACCGAGCCCAGATCTCTTTTCTCCTGAAAATTCTGGATAAAGTGGACTCCTGCGCGGAAGGTAATGTTATTTGGGCTGGAGACTTCAACATGGCCCTAGACCCTTCCCTGGATACTTCCTCTGATAGTCACCTTTTTAGATTGTCCCACCTGAACAGGTTAAAAAAGAAAATGGCCGAGATCCACCTTGTAGATGCGTGGCGGTTATTACATCCATCTGTTCGTGATTACACATTTTATTCCAATCCTCACTCCTCATTCAGTCGCATAGATTACTTAATGATATCACAATACTTACTACAATTTTTGCAGTCGGCGACTATTGATACCATCTCATGGTCAGATCATTCTGCTGTTTCTATAACTCTCGCATTTCAAGGAGAAGGCTCAACGACTCGGACTTGGCGCCTGAATGAAGCTCTTCTCAAGGACGCAGCTACAACGCAGGCCCTTTCTGCAGCGCTCACTGAATATTTTCAATTAAACTCGACTCCTGACGTGTCTCCTCCCACTAATGTCTGGGAGGCTCATAAATTAGTCCTTAGAGGTCTACTGATTAAGATAAACTCACAACGGAAAAGAGAGAGGAAAAGATCTTTAAATAGACTTCTTGACAAACTCACAGAGTTAGAACTGTGTCGTAAGAACCACACATCAAAAGATGTGAGCGAAGAGCTCAAACTCACAAGATTGGAGATCAATAACAGATTGCGAGCATCATTCCACAAAACGTATATGTGGCATAAGTACCATAGTTATTTGGAGGGCGACAAATGTGGCAAAAGGATGGCCACTTTGATCAAGCTTAGACGTAGGCAGACTCATGTTTCTCACATACTTGGACCTGAGGCCCAACGCTTGTCCTCGTACCCCCAGATTTCTAAGGCTTTTCGAAATTTCTATGAGGCTCTATACAATCTACCTCAGACGATGCTCGATAGGTATACACTCCGTATAAATATTAACGACTATCTGAATCGAGCTGACCTCCCCCACCTGCCACCTGAGGTTAGCTCCTCTTTTGATTTACCGTTTTTGGAGGAAGAAATTACACACGCCATTCGAGCTCTCCCTGTTGGGAAAAGTCCGGGACCGGACGGGTTCTCAGCGATGTACTATCGCACGT
Organism: Rhinophrynus dorsalis; assembly: GCA_037306005.1. Classification (NCBI taxonomy): domain Eukaryota; kingdom Metazoa; phylum Chordata; class Amphibia; order Anura; family Rhinophrynidae; genus Rhinophrynus; species Rhinophrynus dorsalis. The sequence continues at coordinate 293,756,950 of CM074718.1, read as the reverse complement.
TTTCTGCACTCTTGTCTTCTCCATTGACCAACGCTTACAATGCTGTACGAAATGGATATCCTCTCCCGAAACAAGCTCTCGAATCGCATATAATTGTGCTTCACAAACCCAACAAGGATTCGTCACTCTGTAGTAATTATCGTCCGATATCTTTACTCAATCTTGATGTTAAACTCTTTGCAAAACTGATTGCTAACAGAATTCGCCCTCATCTTTCTTTCTTATTACACCCCAGTCAAGGGGGATTTGTACCAAAACGGCAAGCTTACCATAACACCTCAGCAGTCTTATCGTTGATTCACTCAGCTATTAAGCGAAAGGCGCCGGCAATCTTTCTGAGTACCGATGCTGAGAAGGCCTTTGACCATGTTAACTGGGATTATATGCAGGCCGTTTTACAGAAGGCGGGTATTGGCCCTTTCTTGTTAAAATGTATATTAAGTCTTTATTCCTCTCCTACAGCGAAGATAATGGTCAATGGGACTCTTTCGGACTCGTTCGATATTAATAATGGCACGAGACAAGGTTGCCCCTTATCTCCGATCATATTCAACCTTACACTGGAACCTCTGTTGCAGTGTATATGAAAAGATCCCGCTATTCAAGGTATTAAAGTAGGTCAAAGGGAACATAAAGTAGTGGCATTTGCAGATGATGTCCTCTTAACATTAGCCAACCCAACTTCCTCCCTCCCTCACTTTCTGTCGGCCTTAGATCTTTACTCTATATTGACCGGGGCAAAGATTAATCTCGGGAAATCGGAAATCCTGAATATTTCCTTGCCTGACCGAGATGTATCTCATCTAAGAAGAAAGTTCCCTTTTAAGTGGGCTGACTCATACATTACGTACTTGGGTGTGCGCATATCCCGGAATCTGCCCGACATTCCTCTTCTTAACCTAATACCATTGCTGGACTCCATTAAATCTGACTTATCTTGATGGCATACTTCATTCACATCCTGGTTTGGAAAGATCAACATTATCAAAATGATGATACTCCCGAAATTCCTATACATCTTCAACACAATCCCTTTATGCTTTCCGGAATCTATTTTCGACTCACTCCAATCCGCCATCTCTTCCTTTATCTGGTTGGGGAAAAAACCAAGGATACGTTATTCAATTCTCACCCGTTGCATTGCTAATGGAGGCCTTTGTCTACCTGACTTCCGTAAATATTATCGAGCTTCGTCTCTCTCTAAAGTCTTCGACCTTTCCAGGACCCGAGACTCCTGGTGGCCACAAACTATCGACCCTTATTTAGATCGTATTGACCCGCTCCAATTGCTATGGCTTCCCACGTCCAATGTTCCGTCGAAATTTAAGGCTCACCCTATTTTGGGTCACATTCTGACCTCCTGGCACACTACTAACTCTGCTTTATCCCTTGCTCCCTCACCTTCGCCTCTTCTCTCAATTGTTGGAAATCCGGATTTTCCAGCTGGTCTGTCCCCTTCGCCGTTCCAACAATGGAAAGCAGCTGACTTCTCTTCTTTAGGCGTTCTAGCCCAGATTCCTTGGCTGTTGTCTAGAGAGGTTGTCCAAACTCGCTTGGGGGGTATACGTGTCCCTTGGTGGTCATTCTTCCAAGTTCGTGACTGGATGAGTAAGTATATTTCTGGAAATACCCAAATACGAGCTCTGACGACTTTTGAATCTCACCTTATGTTCCCAACTTCTATCAGACGTCCTTTATCTTATTTTTACTCCCTTCTCAATGAGGATATCTCACTTCCGAAACCCTACTTTTTAGTGCTCTGGGAGAAAGACTTAATGATAACATTAGATATGCTGACATGGTCTAGAATCTTCCGTTCTAATTTTACATTTGCAAGGTCTACAAAGGTGAGAGAACTGAATTACAAATTATTTACTAGGTGGTATTGCACTCCCTTGAAATTAGCCCAGCTCTCCGCAGCATCTTCAGATCTCTGTTGGCGTTGTAACTCGGAATTGGTTCGCTTTATCATATTTGGTGGCAGTGCCCCATGATTATCTCTTATTGGAAGGAGGTTCACTGTCAAATAATGTTGAAATTAAAAATCATCATACCCTTAGACCCACTGCTCTTTCTCTTCTCTTACAGCATTGGTAGTGAATGAAGCAAAAGCAGTCATCTCTACTCTTTGGAAGACCACGTCTACACCCTCGGTACAGGTTTGGTTATCGAGAGTGGCACAACTCATACAAATGGAAAAATGCCATGCCATCTCTTCAGGCACTTATGGGGAGTTTGAGTCTGTTTAGAGTCAATGGTTATCCTCTCCATGATCAGGTATCACTTTCCGATACATCCACCCTCATGCCCAAATTTCATTATATTTCGATTTCTGTGTTCCCGTTTTAGCTCATAACACTTGGCTAATGGTACCGACATGCCCTTGGTATTGAAACTGTTATGGTTCTCTACACTGCATGTATGTTCATCCATCCTTTGGAAAAAGTTATGGTTGCGTGGTTTTGTCGCTCTGGTGTCCCGGGACACCCCCCCCCCTTATTCTCGTCCCTGCACCCTCCATTTCTCTATCACCTTTATCCTGATCTTTTCTTTTCTTTGTCTTGTCTTTTCTTTCTTCTCTCTCCACCCACTGGCATAATATATCCCATACTCTCACTAGAGACAACCTATTCATATATCCTGTTTATTGCATACCTAGTAGGTAGTTTTGTGAGGAGCTCATTCCTTTCACTCTCTAACATTTTATTATGCTACCAACTCTCTTTCTTTCCTCTTGTTCTTTTCTTTCCCGTTCAGGGATACCTATTCTCTTTATTACGGAGAGCTTTCGTTAACCCCTGCTAGGTATGGTTTAGCATAATCATGTGATTTCTTGTCTTTCTATTTGTTGACTTTTTTTTTTCCTCTTATTCTACTGCATTCTCATGATTATGTAACATCGTTTACTGTTATACTACTAAGGTCTGATTATTGAGCTCGTTTACCTTGGTACGGGTATGGGATTGTTTACTTATTGTTTACTTATTGATTATAATGTTGTCAAATGTTATTATTCTTCTCACTTCTGTAATGTCTTATCATTCAATAAAAGATTATTGAAAATTAAAAAAAAAAAAAAAAATCAGAAATGGCCTTATTACTCTCTTTATTGTCCTCCGCTAGACGTCTCATTCCGAGATTCTGGTTATCCACAAACCCCCCCACCAGTGACATATGGATACAATCTGTGAACGCTATCTCCAATCTGGATAGGATTCATGCCATTGCCACCAAGAGTATGGCTAAATATTCAAACAAATGGCAAAGCTGGCTCTCATCCAAATACTCCAAATTGCCATCAGCTTAAATCTCTGACACAGTTCTACTTCATTATGTCTGAGGTCCTTGGCTTCCCAGACACAGCTCTATTGATTACTATCATATGCAGTCGCTGCTTCCACTCCTCACCCATGGGTCCTCCCTCTCTCAGTCCTCTTTGCCCTCTCCTTCAGCGGATTTGTCCTTGGTCACCCACCTACACCCCCCCTTTTTTTTTTTCTTTCCTTTCCTGCTCTCTCCCCGCCTCTATTCCCTCTACCTTCTTGCTACCTGTTAGCAGCCTTTACCAATTTCTCGCCTCAGTCCGGAATTGTGAGACATTATTATTCTTTGTATTCACTCAGAATTACATTACTTTATGAATCTTCATTTCATTTACTTCTTTATTGATTTATTGTTCTTTTGTTTGTATTATTACTGCTTAATCTCCTTTCCTTGAATGTCATACTATCTATAAGACAATATTTTTGTTTCGAAGATTGTTATTTTGCAAATTTACAATAAAAATAAAATAAATAAATAAAAGACTACCATGCCCATAGTTTCTGGACCTCGCCCTTTTAGCCAACCGTCTCTCACGGATGCGAGAGTCAATAAGCATGACATAGTCAATGTACTCATCCAGATCACTAGGTACATCTCTGGCAGCTATTTCATCCTTTATTGATTCGGACAGACCCTGAGCAAAGGCTGCCACTAACGCCTCATTGTTCCATCCTACCTCTGCTGCCAAGGTCCGAAACGCAATGGCATAGTCGTCCAAGGTACGATCGCCCTGCTGTATTTCCATTAACCTTTTGGCAGAAGAGGCAGCTCTGCCAGGAACCTCAAACACTCTGCGGAACTTCCTTACAAACTCATTAAAGCTCAAAGTACAGGGTTTGGCATTCTCCCACAGGGGATTAGCCCATGCCAATGCTTTGCCCATCAATAACGATATCATAAATCCGACCTTACTCCGATCGTTCGGAAATGCCTGGGGCGTGAGTTACAAAAATATCTCCAATTGATTAATAAAGCCCCTGCATTGCCTCTGGAATGTGTAGTAGGGACTACAGACTGATTATCCGGTGTCGAGACTGGGGGGACCACTGGATTCTGGTTAGGTTTGTCAAGATGTACCATACGCTCAAGTAAGGTTTGCAAGGCCAGTGCCAACTGGTCTAGGCGCTGCTTGTGAACATCCATCCTCCAGTGGATGTTTTGTGTGTTACCTTCACCCTTGCTGTCTGAGGTCATGGCTCTTTCGTACTGTAACGTTTTTTTAAGACACTCAGACCAGCAGGTAAAATAAAACACGGTTTTATTAAAAAAAAATAAAGAGTAAAGAACGCCCTCTACAGGCAACACAATAATAATAGCGATCAAAGACTGAGATGCTATCACAGGTTAAATGTACAGAAGCAAAGTATTACATATACTTTCACAGGATAGGTACACAGTAGCGAGGATACTCAATAGTTAAATACAATGCTCAGTCAGTCTCTGTTGTGGTGTTTGGCACGCCCAAGATGGTGATCAGGCAGCTGTTAGTGAAAGTTCTTAAGTCTGGAATGCTGCAGCCAGTACTGAATGTTGGTAGAAACTGCAGGGAAGTTGCAGTGAATATCCCCCACGGGCGTAGCAACGGAGACCAAGTAAAGACTTGAGCCAATAGCTCCCACGGGCATATACCGGAGACAACCTGCAAGAGCTTGAGCCAGTAGCCCCACGGACATAACAACGGAGACTGCTATGATGCAAGAGATAGCCAATAGCCCCCACGGGCGTACTAACGGAGACCACTCTGTGCTGCAAGTATATGAGCCATAGCCCCCACAGGCATATACTGGAGACAACCTGCAAGAGCCAATAGCGCCACTACCGGGCGCGGTAACAATACCGACTACTCTGCTGATGGAAGGGTGAGCCGCCATCTAAATCAGGCTTGTAAAGCGGCCGGCTCTGCAGAAGTAGTGACCACAATGAACAGGCTCAGCAAGTTACGTGAAGGCTCGTAAAACGAAAAGGCAGCACTGCAAGGGTTAAGCAGCTCAAGGATCTCAGGCTCAGCAGTAGTGGAAAGCGCTCAGCAAGTGTCAGGGAAGGCTCGGTGTAACGGAAGCTGGGAAGGGTCCGCATTGCCTTTCTGTCGTCGTTTCCGGGTCTCTCCTCAATGCCAGAAAAGCGCCGTCGGATGCACCAGTTGAAGTATGGACAATCACTGGAAACAGCCGCAGGATCGCTGGAAGCAGGGAAGAGTCCACGTCGCCGCCTGACAGCATATGAAGTTGGGACGCAGGAAGCTGGCAGCAGGCGGCCGACGATTCAGGATACTTGGCGCAGATGGGTATCAGAGTGGACACTTTACACCATAAGCAATACAAGACTCCAGGACTCCTTGTTCACTCCAAAACATAACTAATTTTATTGTCACAAACCACAGATATTTACATACAGTACAGTACATTGGATCACATGGGGAAACCTGATACAATAGGGAACATGATTAAATCATAACACATCAGACAAACGGCCAGCAGCAGATGGTCTTAACAGATACAATAACTCAGACATGATTACATTTCAGATACAAAAGGGTTTGATTGAACAAAGACTTCAGGGGCGTGAATGGATTAACACACACAGCAGGGGGTCTCAGGACAGTTCTCAATACAATTACTTGATTAACACCCAGCAGGAGGTCTTGAGTCAAATGTCAATACATAAAACATAAATATTTTAACAAAGATAGTAAACCCCCCATCTGAGGTCAAAGGAGGCCAAGGGGCCATAGTCTTTAGGTAAAACGTTCGAGGTCCAGACAAGGGCCCAAGTAACGGATAAGATCCGTTACATTTTTCCCCCTTTTTGTACCAAGCCAGAGGTTGCAATAGTAAATGCTGGCTTGGAGCTGTAAGAGAGCATTGCTGTTGTGAGCCCCTTGTCTGGACAGTTCATTAGTCCGGAGGCCTTGGTCCTAGGCCAGTCTCAAATGGGAAGCCCCCTGTCCTGGGCCAGGGAAACAATGAGCAGTCCTTTTGTCCTGGGCCTGTACAAAACATGAGCCCCTTGTCCGGGCCTGGCAATAGAAAACAAGTCCCTTGTCCTGGACCAGGGGTACAGTCTTGGTTCTTAATCCTGGGCCAGGGATATTGGTGCCTGTTGGCCCTGGCAATCACCAAATTGGGCGGCCTCTCCTGGGCTATGCTCCACTCAGAGCTGGAGACCAATGTTCCTGGGTCTGGGGCCAGTGGCTCAGGGTCCAAAGCCAATCTATACGGGGGATCTCCCTGGGGCAACTGTGTCTCTGGGTCCTTAGCGGCCTGGACATCAAAGTGTGGGGAGAGGGGCACATCTCCCCCTTTTAGTTGGGCAAGTGCCCCAGGGGGACAGGAGAGGTTGTCCTTCCCACTCTCCTGGGCTGGGGCAACATTCTGAGCACCGTCCACATAACTGGGCACTCGTTTGGGCAGGGCAGGGGTATCCAAAGGGCCGGTGAGGAGCACACTCCCACTCACCAACCCAGGGCAACCAGACTCTGGGCACAGCGCAAAACCAGGGCAAGACCCAACTTCTTTAGGGAGGACAGTGGTCCCACTCCCTTTGGCTGGTTCAACAGTTGGCCTGGTGGGGAACGAATTCCCACCCACCAGGCCGAGGTCACAGAATTCAGGGGGCACAATCGTTTGGCTGGGGATGAGGACTGTTGTCCCACTCATCCGAGCCAGAGTTTCACAGGACCTGGTGCGCTCGCTCCCACGCACCAAGCCAGGGGTTACAAGGGTGCTGATGGGGAACGCATTCCCACCCATCAGTTCACAGTTCAAATCCACAGGAGGGTCAGCGGCACTGCTCTCTTCCAGTCCGCTGGGTTCTTCCTCTTGTAGGCCACTAACCGCAGGGCCATTCTCTGTCTTGAGGGAGACCGCAGTCCCATCCCTCAAAGCAGCATCATCTGTATCCCCTGGGAGCACACACTGCTCCTGCTCCAGGGCACTGTCCATTACACCATAGGGCCTCTCTCTGGGGCTGCTGTTGAGCTCTTCCCCACTCACCACAGCAGGGGGTTCACAGGGGCTGATGGGCTCTCTCCTACCCATCAGTTGGGACATAATATTGCTGCTGGTGGGGACCTGCATCTCATCCACCACAGCAGGGGTATCCCAGGCCCTGGTGAGCTTGCTCCTACTCACCAGGCCAGGGATCACAGGGGGGCTGGTGGGGCACTCCTTTCCACCCACCAGTTCACAAAACATATCCACAGGAGGGCCAGCAGTACTGCTCTCTTCTAGCCCGCTGGGGTCCTCCTCTTGTAGGCCATCACTCTCAAGGCCCTTCTCTTCCTTGAGGGAGACCACAGTCCCATCCCTCAAGGCGGCATCATCCGTGGCCCTGGGGAGCGCACACTGCTCCTCTTCCAGGGCATTTTCCACAACAACAGGGGCATCACTTTGGGGCAGCTGGTGAGCTCTTCCACACTCACCACAGCAGGGGGTTCACAGGGACTGATGGGCTCTCTCCTGCCCATCAGTTGGGGCACAACATTGCTGCTGGTAGGGACCTGCATCTCATCCACCGCAGCTGGGAAAGCAGGGAAAGGGGCAACATGCCTGTCAGGGGAGACGTCTGTCCCATCCCCTGATGCAGAGGCATCTTCTTGGCTGAGGAGGAACGCATTCCCAATCCTCAGCTCAGGCAAAACATTATCCAGGGGCAAAGGGGCATCAGGGAGGACCGTTGTCCCCTTCCCTGATGTAGGGGCACCACAAGGGGCACTGGTGAGGAACGCATTCCCACTCACCAGTGTGGAGTGAACAGGGGAAACTCCATCCAAGTCCTCAGCTTCACTGAGGTCCTCCTCAGATGAGTAACCCCCCCAGTCTTTTTCTTCCTCTAGGGCCTCCCGAATTTCTTGCGCTAATCTGGCATACATGTATTCCACCTCACACTCCCAACTGACTGTGTCGCTCAAGTCCTCTTGCAAGATCACGGGGACGTACCCCCCTAGCATATCTTCTCGTTTGGCCAAAAGCTCCAAGAAGCGGTCGTTTTCTGGACTGCCAAAGTTTGAATCCCACAGATAAGCATCCCATACCAGCCCTTGGATCTTACATCACAAGCAGGCTGGGGAGAAGGTTACTGGGAGCACAGGGCCATACTCCTGTTCTATGTGATTTACCAGAGTCCAGTAGGCATCTTGCATCTGTAGCTCCTCTGTGATGCAACCTCCCAGTTCTGGAATAAAGTCATTTACGATATCGCCCAGCAGGAAACCCACTGAGACCGGATTAATTCGAAGCGATCCTCGAATGACCCAAAAGCATCCGCCATTTCTCACTTGATGCAACCGATGAATGAAGGAGAAATCCCACCGCTATGCCACCAATGTAACGGAAGCTGAGAAGGGACAGCGTCGCCTTTCCACCGTCGTTCCCAGGTCTCTCCTTCTCAACGCCAGATAAGCGCCGTCGGATGCACCAGTTGAAGTATGGACAGTCACTGGATACAGCCGCAGGAACGCTGGAAGCAAGGAAGCAGGGAAGAGTCCACGTCGCCGCCTGACAGCATATGAAGTTGGGACGCAGGAAGCTGGCAGCAGGCGGTCAACGATTCAGGATACTTGGCGCAGATGGGTATCAGAGTGGACACTTTAGACCATAAGCAATACAAGACTCCGGGACTCCTTGTTCACTCGAATACATAACTCATTTTATTGTCACAAACCACAGATATTTATATACAGTACAGTACATTGGATCACATGGGGAAACCTGATACAATAGGGAACATGATTAAATCATAACACATCAGACAAACGGCCAGCAGCAGATGGTCTTAACAGATACAATAGCTCAGACATGATTACATTTCAGATACACAAGGGTTTGATTGAACAAAGACTTGAGGGGCGTGAATGGATTAACACACACAGTAGGGGGTCTCAGAACAGTTCTCAATACAATTACTTGATTAACACCCAGCAGGAGGTCTTGAGTCAAATGGCTGGAGTGGCTACAATACACATCCTAGGGACAAGTACAATTAAACACATACCAGTGATCAGTGACTTGTGCCCTGAAAGACTGAGTTTGGATACCTGCTGGAAAAATACAATAAGTATATTGTGTGTGGGGTAGTGTGGTAAAGGAGAGGTTAAAAAACAAATCTTTGGGTTTTGTTTTCCCTGTCTTTGCTGTGAGACAAGCAAATAATTGAAGTCTGGCGTGGTGGGAGTGACTAATTGCTGTGTTTGTAATTGGTGGATTCCTGTATTAAATAGCAGATACATAGTGAATACTTGAACGTGTGAATCTTGCATCAGTGTGTAAGTGCAGAAGTGTGGTAAGTGCGGGAATTTAAAACAGGGGAATTCAAGTGCAGAAGTGTGGTAAGTGCGGGAATTTAAAACAGGGGAATTCAAGTGCAGAAGTGTGGTAAGTGCGGGAATTTAAAACAGGGGAATTCAAATACAGGGGACTGCTATTACAAGGGACTGGTTCCACTTGAAGAGTTAGAAGGAATCTGGTTAAGTACATAAGAGTGTGTTTGGTGTTTTATTGGTATTTTATTAAGGTTTAAAACAAAAAAAAAAAATTTGTGTGGGTATTGCAAGAGTTAAAAAAAATGTTTATTGGGTTTTTCTCTGGCCTGTGTGATTAGGGCTGATTGCTAAGGGATTCCACCTGGCTGCTAGTTACTATAAATACAGTCCATTAGCTCTGTGGAGCTGGCTCTGTGAGACTGCTATTACAAGTGACTGGTTCCAGGTGAAGAGTTAGAAGGAATCTGGTGACTATCATTTCAAAGGATTTATTGCATTCACATTTAAGGTTGGTTACTTACCATATAGTGAGCATTAGAGGATAATATAAAGCTATTTGAATTGTAAAACCAAGCATGAGTGATAGCAGGTTAGCCAATCTCACGCAGTGCACATCTTGTCACATGTTTGAACACTTGGAGCAATCGTTCCAGGGGGTCATACCGCTGTGCCAAGTGTGAGTATATTTTCTCTTTAGAGTCTAAGATATTGGATTTGGAGAGAAATATTGCAACATTGTGAGACATTGGAAACCTGGAAAGGAGTTTAGAACTCACAGAGCAGGTAGTATGTGGGGTTAATGGTGAAGAGGGTGGAGTTGTAGATGAGGAGCGACAGGTAGGCAGCTGGGTAACAGTAAGTAGGGGAGGTAGTGGGCAGAGGAAGAGGAAGGCCAGTTCTGAGTTGACTCAGTCCAACAGATTTGCAAGATTGTGTGAAGATGTTGATGAGAATTGCTCAGAATTGGCAACACTGGAGAGGGCTGATTCCTCTAGCAGCCAGGGGAACAGTCCTCCTTCCAGGCTAGATGGGATGCAGAGCAGGCAGAAACCAAGGCAGGTGGTGGTAATAGGGGACTCTATTATTAGGAGGGTAGATAGGGTAATCTGCCGCCAGGAACGTGAATGCCGAACACTATGTTGTCTCCCGGGTGCTCGGGTTCGGCATGTTGCAGACAGGGCTGACAGATTATTGGGAGGGGCTGGAAGTGATCCAGCTGTCTTGGTACGTATTGGAACCAATGACAAAATAGGAGGAAGATGGAGGTCCCTAAAGAATGATTTCAGGGATTTAGGGTGCAAGCTTAAGGCAAGGACCTCTAAGGTAGTATTTTCTGAAATACTACCTGTGCCATGCGCCAGTGCAGGTAGGCAGAGGGAGCTCAGGGAGCTTAATGCATGGCTCAAGCAATGGTGTAGGAAGGAGGGTTTTGGGTTTTTAGAACACTGGGCAGACTTTGCTCTTGGGTACAATCTATATGGAAGAGATGGATTGCACCTAAATGGTAGAGCAGCCTCTGTGTTAGGGGAGAGAATGCTAGGAAGCTTGAAGGAGCTTTTAAACTAGGAAAGGGGGGGTGGGTATAGATAGCAAAAATGGGGTAGATAGAGCAGATAGGAACTGGGTCCAAGTAAATGACCAGGGGGGTGGAGAAAGGGTGGGGAGAAATTTAGTCAGTAGGGAGGAACTCCTAGTAAATGAAGGTGAAGAAAAAAGGCATTTAGGGATTAATATATGTAAAGACTTCAAAATCAATTGTATGCTAGCAAATGCAAGAAGTATGGTAGATAAAATAGGAGAACTAGAATTGCTGGTGGTTAATGAGCTATTGAACATAATTGGAATAACAGAAACATGGTGGAACGATGCGCATGACTGGACTGTAAATATAGAGGGCTATTCCCTGTTTAGAAGAGACAGAATTAATAGAAAAGGTGGAGGTGTGTGCTTATATTTGAAAACAGAGCTAAATCCAGTTTTGCGAGGTGATATTAGTGAGGAAACTGGCCAAACTGTGGAGTCCATATGGGTAGAAATCGAGACTAAATGTGGTGTGAAAGGTAAAAAAAAGTTGTTGGTGGGCATATGCTACAAACCACCAAATATCGATGACAATGATGAGGCCCAACTGCTATTGCAAATGAGGAAAGCTGCCCAGTTTGGGCATACTATAATTATGGGAGATTTTAATTATCCAGATATCAACTGGAAAAATGAGACCTGTCAGAGTGCTAAGGGTAGCAGGTTTTTGAACACACTTCGTGAAAGCTACATGTCACAAATGGTGGAAGCGCCGACAAGAAATAACAATGTATTGGACCTAGTGATCACTAATGACACAGAAATGGTATCCAATATTAAGGTAAGAGAACATTTGGGAAACAGTGATCACAACATGGTTACATTTGAGATCAGTCTGGCAAAGCAAAAATGTATAGGTTCAACCAAAACTCTTAATATTAAAAAAGCGAACTTCAAATTGTTAAGGGCTTCAATGCAACACATAGACTGGGATATTTTATTTAAAGGCAAAAATACTGAGGAAAATGGTCAGAATTCAAATTTAGGTTGCAGAAATGTACCCAACAGTATATACCAATGGGGAACAAGTTCAAAAGAAGTAAGTCACAGCCAATGTGGTTAACTGCACATGTAAAGAAGGAAATGGCAAGGAAAAAAAACGCATTCAAATTATTTAAGTCAGAAGGAACTGAACAATCTTTCTTAAAATACAGGGAGTGCAACAAAGATTGCAAAAAGGCAATTAGGGTAGCAAAAATAGATAATGAAACTCGAATTGCAAGGGAAAGCAAGACTAATCCAAAAAAGTTTTTTAAATATATAAATAGCAAAAAACTTAAGAGGGAGTGCATTGGACCATTCAAAAATGAGATGGGTGAGTTGGTTAGTGAGGATAAGGAAAAGGCCGATGTTTTAAACACTTTCTTTGCATCAGTATATACAAGGGAGAAAGGAATGGTAGAAGAGCCTCAGAAAGTAACAAATAAAACAATACAATTAATAGATATTGGGTTAACTCAAGGAGATGTCATGGGAAGACTGAATAAATTAAGACCGACAAAGCACCGGGTCCTGATGGTATACATCCAAGGGTTCTTCAGGAACTCAGTGCAGTGTTAGCAAAACCCCTATATTTACTCTTTAAAGATTCTATTACCACAGGCTCAGTGCCACAGGATTGGCGAAGAGCTAACATAGTGCCTCTATTTAAGAAGGGAACTAAAACAGAACCTGGGAGTTTGACCTCTGTAGTGGGAAAACTATTAGAAGGGATAATAAGGGACTATATTCAGGATTACAACACAAAAAATAAGATCATTAGCACGAATCAACATGGTTTTATGAAGAATAGATTATGCCAAACTAATCTTTTCAGCTTCTATGAGGAGGTAAGCAGCAACCTTGACAATGGCAAGGCAGTAGATGTAGTATATCTAGACTTTGCAAAGGCATTTGATACAGTACCACACAGAAGGCTGGTGTATAAAATAAGGAAATTGGGGCTAGGAGATAACCTTTGCAATTGGATACAAAACTGGCTGAAGGATAGGGAACAGTGTGTGGTTGTAAATGGAAAATTCTCCATTACAGTTAAAGTGGAGAGTGGAGTACCTCAGGGTTCAGTATTGAGTCCGCTGCTTTTTAACATGTTTATAAATGACCTGGAAATAGATATAGAAAGCAAAATATCAATATTTGCAGATGATACTAAATTATGCAAAGTCATTAATTCAGAACAGGATATTTTCTCTCTACAGAGGGACTTACATACAATGTCAGATTGGGCAAACGTGGAATATGAAGTTTAATGTGGGGAAGTGTAAAGTCATGCATTTGGGAGGAAACAATCCCAAGGCTACTTATAAACTTAATGGAATAATTTTAGGTGACTCGTTGCTAGAAAAAGACCTGGGTATCCTTGTCAACTACAAACTTGGAAACAGTGACCAGTGTCAAACAGCAGTAGCAAAGGCAAACAAAGTCCTGTCTTGCATAAAAAGAGGTATTGAAGCAAGAGTGGATAACATTATTTTGCCATTATACAAATCATTGGTAAGACCTCACCTTGAGTATGAAGTGCAATTTTGGGCACTGGTTCTGAAAAAGGATATACTAGAACTAGAGAGGGTACAGCGGAGAGCAACAAAATTAATTAAGGGAATGGAGGACTTGACATATGAGGAACGACTAAACAAACTTGGTTTATTTACTCTAGAGAAAAGACAACTAAGAGGAGACCTTATCACATTGTACAAGTATATGAGAGGTCAATACAAGGATCTCTGCGGTGAGCTATTTATTCCAAGGCCTGATCAGGTGACCAGGGGACACCCCTTGAGATTAGAGGAAACGAGGTTTAAACTTCAGTAGAGGAAGGGTTTTTTTACGGTAAGGTCTGTCAAATTGTGGAATTCATTGCCCAGGGAGGTAGTTATGGCAGATACAATGGATACATTTAAGAGAAGATTAGATACATTTCTTTCAAAAGGGAACATACAGAGTTATACTGTTTATCAGTAGGCTGATCAGGAAGGTCTGATAAAGACTAATTTAATTGGTAGCAGGAAAGCTATAAAATTCTCAGTTACTGAGGTATGAGGCGAAGGTTGAACTTGATGGACTTGTGTCTTTTTTCAACCTAATTTACTATGTTACTATGTTACCATATTTGACAATACATAAAACATAAATATTTTAACATAAAGATAGTAAACCTCCCATCTGAGGTCAAAGGAGGCCAAGGGGCCATAGTCTTTAGGTAAAACGTTTGAGGTCCAGACAAGGGCCCAAGTAACAGATAAGATCCGTTACACTCGGCAACGGAGGCACAGCTCTGCAAACAGTAACGGAGACTCAGCACTGGAGGCACAACTCTGCAGGAGTACAGAGGCAAACGACCAGCCCGGTGAGCGGCTTCAGCGGAAGTCAGAATGTCGCGATGGCAACACTAGCAGCAGGAAGCAGGAACAAGCAGGTCACTGGAACAGGCCGGTTCAGGTCACGGAGCAGGAAGTCAGCCAGTCCGGATCGGTACACGGAGGTGGTTCTCAGGCAAGCCAGATCAGTCATGAGCAGGAACGTCAGCCAGGCCTCAGGCAAGCCAGATCAGTCACGAACAGGAACGTCAGCCAAGCCGGGTCGGATCGTAGAACAGGAACACAGGAGCGTAGTCAAGACAGGCCAAATCGGTACACAGGAATCAGGACGCACAAACACAGCAACAGCAACACTGGCTCTGGAACACCACGAAAGGGCACCTGACAGGTGTCAAAGGCCAGGCATAAAAAGGTCACCAGGAGTGGGCCAAACAGCCTCAGCCAATCAGAGTGCACCACAAGCGAGAGTGACAGAAAGGGATCACGGGCACCGTGATAGCTATCAAGTTGTCATTAGAAGAGTGGCGCCATGTATTGGCGGGTTCTGCAGTTCCAGTATTAATTCTTACTGATCATAAAAACCTACAATTCCTGGAATCCGCAAAAAGAGTTAATCCTAGACAGGCCAGATGGGCCCTCTTCTTTACCAGGTTCAATTTTACCATTTCTTATCTTCTTGGATCTAAAAATGGGAAAGCGGACGCACTATCAAGACAGTTTGAGCCTGGACCTAGCCCAGAACCTGAACCCATAATTTCATCTGATCATTTCCTGGCAGCCCTATCTATTGAAACTATAGAGAAGATTCGATCGGCCCAGTCGACACCTGTTCCTGGACAACCACCTGGCACATTATTTGTGCCGCAACTATACAGAGAGGAAATCCTTAAATATTTTCATCAATCCCTTACTTCTGGTCATCCTGGAGCCAAGAAGACCTTGGAGCTCATTTTGCGACAATTTTGGTGGCCATCCATTTATCCAGAAGTTAAGAGATTCGGGGCAGCCTGTTCTTCCTGCGCTAGAGCTAAATCCAGTCATCAACCTCCAGCTGGGCTTCTTCTTCCTTTACCTGTGCCCTCCCTTCCATGGACCCATATTGCTATGGACTTTGTTGTGGAACTCCCCAACTCCCATTCATGTACAGTTATATTGGTAGTTGTGGACAGATTTTCCAAGCAAGCCCACTTTATTCCTCTACAAAAGTTACCTTCAGCTACAGAACTTTCCACTATATTCTTCCAGGAGATCTTCCGCCTCCATGGCTGTCCATTAAGCATTGTTTCAGATAGAAGATCCCAATTCATTGCGAGATTCTGGAGGGCTTTTTGTAACCGCCTTGGAATCATGCTACACTTCTCTTCAGCTTACCACCCACAGTCCAATGGACAGATGGAACGGACCAATCAGACTCTAGAGACATTTCTTCGACATTTCATTTCTGATAAACAAGATAATTGGGTAGAATTACTACCTTTTGCAGAATTTGCCATCAATAATAACGTCCATGAATCTTCCTCCACCTCTCCGTTTTTTTTACAGTTTATGGATTTCACCCACAAACTATTCCAGTTCTTCCCCCTACAGATGTTCCAGCAGCAGATAATATCATTAACCATCATCTCCAATTATGGAAACAGATACAACAGCAGTTGATTAAATCCTCCTCTCTGTAACGGTTTTGTAGGACACTCAGACCAGCAGGTTAGAATAAAACACAGTTTTATTAAAAGACAAGAAAGACTGCCCTCTATAGGCAATACAGAATGACTGAAATAAATAGTAAAGTACAGATGCCCTCTCAGGCCCAGAATACAGGGAAATAAATATATACTGTCACAGGACAGGCATAAGTTAATATACAGGGTAATCAAGGGTTAAAGTTCATAGAAATCAAATCAGTCTCTGTTGTGGTGTGTTTGACACGCCCATAAGCTGGTAAAGGAGCGATACAATGGTGCTAGATGTGAGAACACCAGTAAAAAGAACAGGACAGAGACTACTGCTTATGCTGAGCATATCACGGTGCAGCTTCTCAGGCTGTCACTCTCACTTGTGCTGCGCTCCGATTGGTTGAGCCTGTTTGGCCTGCCCCTGGTGACCTTTTTATTCTGGGCTAGTGGCACCTGTCATTTGCCCTTTCGTGGTGTTCCTGAGCCAGTTTTGCTGTGCTGTGTTCCTGTGTTCCTGATCTCCGGTTAACGACTTGGCTATCCCTGACTACGATCCTGTGTACCTGCTCCGTGATCTGACCCGGCCTGGCTGAAGTTCCCGCTCGTTCTCCTGATCCGGCTTGTCTGAGAAACTGCTCCGTGATTCGACCCGGCCTGGCTGACGTTCCTGCTTGTTTTCCTGATCCGGCTTGCCTGAATACCTGCTCCGTGATTCGACCCGGCTTGCTGACGTTCCTGTTCCGGTCTCTGCAGCCGGTCTCCGTTCCTGTCCTGCCTTGTCGCCACGGCGACATAGTGACTGTGCTCTCACTATTCATCTCGGCTCCGTGCCTGCTGATTCCTGACACTGAGCTAATCACTGCTGTGCTGTGTTTCCTCTCCTGAGCTGTTAACCCATGCAGAGCTCTGTCTTACTACCGAGCTGTTAGTCCATGCAGAGGTTGCGTTCCTACTTTTGAGCTGTTAACCCGTACAGTGCTGTGTTCCTACTTCGTGCTGTCTCCAGTGCAGAGCTGTGCTACAACTACTTGCCATTAACCCGTGCAGAGCTGTGTTCCAGTGAGGGCGCGCAGCCCATACAGAGAGTTGCCTTGTGCTGAGCCAGTTCTCTCCTTGCAGTCCGGTTTAGCTCATTACCGTGCCCGGTGGCGCCCGGCTCTGGCTATTTCTGTGCACATCTCTGTGGTTACGCCCGTAGGGCTATTGATCCAAGCTCTTGCAATCCAGTCTCTCTCTCGCCAGTGGGTTTATTGGCTTAAGCTCTTGCAAATCCATCACGCACGTCTGGGTTATAAGCTCAAGCTCTGGTAACTAGTCATCTTCATAGACCGTAGGGCTTCTGGCCCAAGCTCTTGCAATCCAGTTCATTCACGACGCCCAGAGGGGCTAGTGGTTTCAGCTCCGGTACTCAGTGATCTCCGGTACGCCCGTGGGGGCTATTCGCTCTAGGCTCTGGCAGTCTATTCGCTCATTTCATACGCCCGTGGGGGCTACCCTTGCCGTACAGCAGGTGGAAGGCAGGTTTCTCTTTGCTGGACATTTTTCTTCAGTTTTACAGACTGTGGGTGTTGAGTATTCTCCACCTTTAACACCTTGGGCGTGCCAAACTACACAACTGAGACGGACTGATTATTCTATTAACCATTTGTATAACAGTACTCAGTGCCAGTTCATTGCTGTATATTGTATACTGTGCATGCTACTGCTATCCCGCTATTTCACAGTGTCTCCCCTAGGGGGCGATATTATCTGTCATTATTTGGTTCTTAAATAAATTGCATTTTATTTTTACCCACTGGTCTGAGTGTCTTGAAAACCGTGACAGTACGAAAGGGCCATGACCTCTGACAGTAAGGGTGAAGGTAATGCACAAAACATCCACTGGAGGATGGATGTTCACGAACAGAGCCTAGACCAGTTGGCATTGGCATTACAGATGTTGCTTGAGCGAACGGTACACCTTGATAAGCCAAACCAAAATCCGGTGGTCCCCTCAGTTACGACACCGGACAATCTGTCTGTGGCTCCTCCCAGAGGGCTAACGGCGGCGGCGCCGTTACCACTAAGATATGATGGCAATCCTAACCTATGCAGGGGTTTTATTAATCAGTTGGAGATCTTTCTAGAATTAACACCCCAGGCATGTCCTAACGACCGTCGTAAGGTCGGATTTATGATTTCCCTACTGACGGGCAGAGCACTGGCATGGGCCAACCCTCTCTGGGAGAATGCCAAACCCTGTACTCGGAACTTTGATGAGTTCGTAAAACAGTTCTGTAAAGTGTTTGAGGTTCCGGGCAGAACTGCCTCTGCTGCCAAGAGGCTAATGGAAATACAGCAAGGCGAGCGTACATTGGGCGATTATGCTATCGAATTCCGGACCTTGGCAGCAGAGGTCGGTTGGAACAACGAGGCACTGGTGGCAGCATTTGCTCAGGGCATGTCCGACACCATCAAAGATGAAATTGCTGCCAGGGAGTTACCCAGTGGCCTGGATGACTTTATAGAGTATGTTATGCTCATTGATTCTCGCATTCGCGAGAGACGGTTGGCTAGAAGGGCAAAGCCCAGAAGTATTGGGCAGGGTATTTCTTTTTAACCCAACCTCTCCTCCCATTCCTCCTGAACGGTTCCCGGAGGCAAGTGAACCAATGCAGCTAGGGTTCACCAGACTTACTAAATAGGAACGGGCAAACCGCAAAAGGATGGGATTATGCTTGTATTGTGGCAAGGCTGGGCACCTATTGCGTACATGTCCGGTAAAACCGGGAAACGGACGCACTTAGGGTACCTTGAGGGACAGGCCCTAGGTGGTGTACAGCAGTCCCTTGATTCTTGCATACAGAAACCCACCATACAGGTGGCATTTTCTTGGGCAGACCTCTCGGTATCAGTCATGGCACTGGTTGATTCCAGTGCAGCAGGATATTTTATGGACCAGTCCTTTGCTGAATTTCACAAGATTCCATTACTCAAAAGGGAGTCTCCATTAGCTGTTGAGGCCATCGATGGTCGTCCTCTGGAACCGGCTTTCATCACTATGGAGACTATCCCTATTTCTATGACTGTTGGGGCTCTTCATAAGGAGGATTTACGCTTTCAAATAATGCGTTCTCCACATCATGCAGTTATACTGGGGTTTCCCTGGCTACTACTACACAACCCACAGTTTGACTGGCAGAGATGTGAGGTTAAGTCTTGGTCTGAATACTGTGTCAAGCATTGCTTGTCCCATCCTGTCAGAATTTGCTGTACCTCCCCCTCCTTGCCTACTGAATACCAGAAATTCAGTGACATATTCAGCAAGGGGGAGGCTAGCGCTTTGCCCTCGCATAGACCCTATGACTGCGCTATTGATTTGGCCCCGGGGGTGGTGCCCCCTAGGGGTCACACGTATCCACTGTCTTGCGAGGAAACTAAGGCTATGGAGGAGTACATAGAGGATGCCCTCAAGAAAGGGATTATTCGCAAGTCTTCCTCTCCAGCTGGTGCCGGATTCTTTTTTGTTAAAAAGAAAAATGGCGAGTTAAGGCCGTGTATCGATTACCGTGGGTTGAATAAGCTAATGCCTAAGAATGCCTACCCCATTCCACTCATAACCGAATTATTTGACAGGTTAAAGGGATCATCCATTTTCACGAAACTTGATCTCAGAGCTGCTTATAACCTAATCAGGATCAGGGCAGGAGATGAGAGGAAGACGGCATTCAATACCAGATCTGGGCATTATGAATATCTGGCTATGCCATTTGGGCTATCTAACGCACCAGCAGTATTCCAGGAATTCATTAATGACATCCTTCGTGATATGTTGCAATCCTGCGTGGTAGTATATCTCGATGATATTTTAATTCACTCTGCTAATCCCATGCAACATGTTAAGGATGTTTCTGAGGTTTTGTCACGACTACGGCAAAACAAACTATTTTGTAAACTTGAGAAATGCGAATTTCATAGGTCCCAGGTACCCTTCCTGGGGTTCGTGATTTCAGTTAATGGCATTGCTATGGATCAGGAAAAGTTGGCTGCAGTACTACAGTGGCCGTGCCCTAAAGGGTTAAAAGCTATCCAACGCTTTCTGGGCTTCGCAAACTATTATAGAAAATTCATTCAGAACTTTTCCTCGATTGTCAAACCATTGTCTGACAACACGTAAAGGTGCTACTCCTTCTCAGTGGTCCAAGGCTGCGGAGAACGCTTTCGAGACACTTAAGTCCGCTTTTGCCTCAGCTCCAGTACTATCCCACCCCATCCCTGCCCTACCATTTACATTGGAAGTCGATGCTTCTGAGGGTGGGGTTGGGGCAGTGCTCTCCCAACGACCAGTGGAGGATGGTCCATTAAAACCTTGCGGGTTCTTCTCTAAGAAACTTTCTGTTGCCCAAAGCCACTATGAGATTGGTGACAGGGAACTCTTAGCCATTATCCTGGCACTTAAGGAATGGCGTCACCTTCTGGAGGGCACTCAGAACCCAGTATTGATTCTAACCGATCATAAGAACCTGACATATCTCTCTGAAGCTAAGAGGTTGTCCTCCCGGCAGGCTAGGTGGGCACTGTTTTTGTCCCGATTTAACTTTATAATGTCCTATCTACCTGGTTCTAAGAATGTCAAGGCGGATGCGCTGTCCAGACAATTTGCCTCGGACACTGAGAGGGAGGAAGAACCTGTGTCTATCATTCAGTCTGATCGCATCCTGGCTACAGTGCGTACCAGCATCACCTCACCTCTGGGGGAGGAGATTCTGGCATCTCAAGCAAGGGCACCCCCTGAAACTCCGGTTGGAAAGTGCTTTGTGGATGAGTCTTTCCGTACCCGTCTGCTTCAGACTTACCACTCCTCTAAGGCGGCTGGGCACATTGGGAGGGATCAGTTGATATGGTCTCTCTCACAAGTATTTTGGTGGCCTTCTCTCAGTGCCGATTGTTCTGCCTTTACGGCAGCGTGTGCCATCTCTGCCCGTGCTAAGACACCCAGGCATCTCCCAGTGGGTCTTCTGCAACCTGTACCTAATGGTGAACGCCCTTGGTCCCATATTTCCATTGACTTTTTGGGGGAACTGCCAATCTCTACGGGGCACTCGTTTATCTTGATGGTGGTTGACAGATTCTCTAAGATGGCTCATTTTGTGCCCCTCTCTGGCCTCCCGTCGGCCCAGGAACTAGCTATGGTTTTTGCTAAGGAGGTATTTCGCTTGCACGGGGTACCCAGAGTGGTGGTATCAGATCGTGGTAGCCAGTTCGTGTCCAGATTCTGGAGGGCATTTTGCGCTCAGATGGGCATCCAGTTGTCCTTTTCCTCCGCCTACCATCCCCAGACCAACGGAGCCGCCGAGCGTGCCAATCAGGGACTGGAGCAGTTCTTGCGCTGCTTCGTGAACGATCATCATGATAATGGGTCCGACCTGTTGCCGTGGCCAGAGTTCGCCAGGAACTGTGCAGTTAATTCATCGACTCATTTCAAGTGCAACAGATTCCAGCTCTGGATGAGCATATCGAGCAGCTTCGCTCCACTTGGGCACAGGTTCAGAGGACCCTAGGTCAGTCATTTCGGCGACAACAGCGTCATGCCAATCGCAGACGGCTGCCAGCGGTCTCTTTCCAGGTTGGGGACAGGGTATAGCTCTCGTCCAGAAATCTCAATTTGGAGGTGCCCTCCAATAAGCTGGCTCCCAGATTCATTGGTCCATTTAAAGTTATCCGTAGAGTGAATCCTGTTTCCTACGCTTTCGAACTCCTGGCATCTATGCGTATACATAATGTGTTCCATGTATCTCTGCTGAAACCCTTGATATGCAATCGCTATACTACTTCCCCAGTAGTTCCTGGGCCGGTGGATGTTCAGGGTCAAGAGGAATATGAGATACAAAGTGTCATTGATTCTAGGAAGTTTAGAGGGAAGTTGCAATATTTGGTCCATTGGAAGGGCTATGGCCCTGAGGAACGTTCATGGGTTGACCACAAGGACCTCCATGCACCTAGATTATTGCGCAGCTTCCACTCTAAATACCCCCAGAAGCCAAGACCTCCTGCTGGGAGAGGGGGCCTTTGAGGGGGGGGTACTATCACGGTGCAGCTTCTCAGGCTGTCACTCTCACTTGTGCTGTGCTCCGATTGGTTGAGCCTGTTTGTCCCGCCCCTGGTGACCTTTTTATTCTGGGCTAGTGGCACCTGTCATTTGCCCTTTCGTGGTGTTCCTGAGCCAGTTTTGCTGTGCTGTGTTCCTGTGTTCATGATCTCCGGTTACCGACTTGGCTATCCCTGACTACGATCCTGTGTACCTGCTCCGTGATGTGACCCAGCCTGGCTGACGTTCCTGCTCGTTCTCCTGATCCAGCTTGTCTGAGAAACTGCTCCGTGATTCGACCCGGCCTGGCTGACGTTCCTGCTTGTTTTCCTGATCCGGCTTGCCTGAATACCTGCTCCGTGATTCGACCCGGCTTGCTGACGTTCCCGTTCTGGTCTCTGCGGCCGGTCTCCGTTCCTGTCCTGCCTTGTTGCCACGGCGACATAGTGACTGTGCTCTCACTATTCATCTCGGCTCCGTGCCTGCTGATTCCTGCCACTGAGCTAATCACTGCTGTGCTGTGTTTCCTCTACCGAGCTGTTAACCCGTGGAAAGCTGTGTCTTACTACCGAGCTGTTAGTTCATGCAGAGGTTGCGTTCCTACTGAGCCAGTTCTCTCCTTGCAGTCCGGTTTAGCTCATTACCGCGCCCGGTGGCGCCGGGCTCTGGCTATTTCTGTGCACATCTCTGTGGTTACGCCCGTAGGGCTATTGATCCAAGCTCTTGCAATCCAGTCTCTCTCTCACCAGTGGGTTTATTGGCTTAAGCTCTTGCAAATCCATCACGCACGTCTGGGTTATAAGCTCAAGCTCTGGTAACTAGTCATCTCCATAGACCGTAGGGCTTCTGGCCCAAGCTCTTGCAATCCAGTTCATTCACGACACCCGGAGGGGCTAGTGGTTTCAGCTCCGGTACTCAGTGATCTCCGGTACGCCCGTGGGGGCTATTCGCTCTAGGCTCTGGCAGTCTATTCGCTCAGTTCATACGCCCGTGGGGGCTACCATTGCCGTACAGCAGGTAGAAGGCAGGTTTCTCTTTGCTGGACATTTTTCTTCAGTTTTACAGACTGTGGGTGTTGAGTATTCTCCACCTTTAACACCTTGGGCGTGCCAAACTACACAGCTGAGATGGACTGATTATTCTATTAACCATTTGCATATCAGTACTCAGTGCCAGTTCATTGCTGTATATTGTATACTGTGCATGCTACTGCTATCCCGCTATTTCACAGTGTCTCCCCTAGGGGGCGATATTATCTGTCATTATTTGGTTCTCAAATAAATTGCATTTTATTTTTACCCACTGGTCTGAGTGTCTTGAAAACCGTGACAGAGCAGGGAACTGAGGCCAAAATACTCTGCAAGAGCTTTAGGAGCATGGAGCCACTAGCACCCAACTGGTGCATAAACGGAGAGCAAGCGCACTGCAAGAGCTTTAATTTTAAGAGCCAATAGCACCCACCCGGTGCGTTAACGGAGACCAAATACACTGCGAGAGCTGAGGAGTATAGAGCCAATAGCACCCAACTGGCGCTGTAACGGAGACCAACTACACTGCAAGAGCTTAGCTGTATAGAGCCAATAGCACCTCTCCGGTTTGTAACGGAGACCAACTACACTGCAAGAGCTGAGGTGTATGGAGCCAATCTCACCCAACTGGTGCGTTAACGAGACTACTGCACCCAACAAGTGTAACCGGATGCGCAAGGCAAATCGGAGGCCACCATGCTCTGCAAGTGTTAATGGAGGCTCTTAGTAACGTAGACTACAAGGCTCTGCAAGGCTCAGGGTAGCGGAGGCAACGGCTCTGCAAGTGTTAACGGAGGCTCAGTGAACGGAGGCAACAGTGCTCTGTAAGTGCAACGGAAGGCTCAATGCTCTTAAGGGTTAATGGAGGCCCAGAGTAACGGAGGCAACAGTGCTCAGCAAGAGTAAACGGGAATGCCCAGTACAAGGAGGCAACAACTCGGTCAGCCCTGCAAACAGCACAGCGGAAGTCAGAATGTTGCCCAGGCGACACTGGAGCAGGAACACAGCAGGAACACAGGCAGGGTCATTAACGTAGCCGGGTCAGGTTACGGAGCAGGAACGTCAGCCAGGCCGGGTCAAATCATGGAGCAGAATCGGCAGACAAGCCGGGTCAGATCACGGAGCAGGAACTAAGGAGTGTAGTCAGATGGGCCAAGTCGGTACACAGGAATGCAGGAACACTGGAACACAGCTACACAGCAACACTGGTTCATCTGATCGCCAGTCCCGCTGGGTTACAAGACTACAAGGCACCTCTGCTCTGCACAGATTTAGCGTTGCTACATTGTGTCTAGTTCATCTGATCACCAGTCCGGCTGGGTTACAAGATTTCAAGTTACCTCTTACGGTGCACCGATTCAGCGTTGCTACATTGTGTCTAGTTCATCTGATCGCCAGTACCGCTGAGTTGCAAGACTACAAGGCACCTCTACTGTGCACCAATTCAGTGTTGCTACATTGTGTCTAGTTCATCTGATCGCCAGTAATAATAATCAATAAAATAGCCAGCAGCACCAGAATCGATCAGGGCTGGGGTAGCCACTGAGGAGTTAGCCCAAGAAATAGCTAACTGTAGGATGGGCTTGCTTAAATCCTGATTTGGGGACCAACTGACTCCACCTAGGATCTGTCCCCACAGAGATCCTAGGTGTGTGCGTTTCCCGGACCTACCGGCCGAGCTCGTAACATATGTCCAGCCTTCCCACAATATAGGCATAGACCCTCTCTACGGCGGAAGGACCGCTCCTCCCGGGACAAACGTGTAAAGCCAACCTGCATAGGCTCAACCTTACTAACCTCCGTGCTAGGTGGCAAGGGAGGTGAGGGAGGCATGGGTGAGATCTCTCTGTTCGGTACCAAACGCAACTCATGCCATCGCATGTGGTTCTTGTATGTGGACCTTTCTCTTATACGGGTGTCAATTAGTATGATGAACAAAATCAACTGATCCAAATCAACTGGCAGGTCATGTGCTGCTATTTCATCTTTGATCGCATCATTCAGTCCCTGCGAGAAGGCTGCCACCAAAGCTTCATTGTTCCAGCCTACCTCTGCCGCTAGTGTGCGAAATTCTATAGCATATTCTGCTACAGTGCGGATGACTTGTTGAATAGTCAATTTTTTTGTGGCAGAGACTGAACGGCCTGGAACATCAAAAACCCATCGGAAGGCCACAATGAATTGAGAGAAATTAGAAGTTATGGGTTGAGCCATCTCCCACAACGAATTGGCCCATGCCAAAGCTTTGCCGGTCAACAAGGAAATCATGAAGCCTACTTTGCTTCTCTCGGACTGAAATGCATGGGGTACCAGTTCCAAAAAAATTCTGAGTTGGTTAATGAACCCAAGACACAACATGGGATCCCCATCGTATCTTAGGGGAAGTGGAGCGGTACCAGACAACCCTCTATAGCACACATTATCCACCTGAGTGCTTGTTACTGATGCTGATACTGAGGAGGCCATTAGTGGTTGCCCAACTTTGTCAAGATGCACAGTTCGGTCTAGGAGTGTCTGCAACATTACCGACAACTGATCGAGACGTTGTTCCTGCATGTCCAACCTGAACATGATATTCAGCTGCCCATTACTGGTATCAGTACTGTCAGTGTTCATGGCCCTTTCGGAGTGACCAGGAAATAACAACACTTGACAAGTACAGATAAAATTTAAAATAAACTTTATTTTAAATATAACAGTGGCAGTAAAGAATAGTACACTCTCACGAGTCCAGGGAAGAACAGTGCACACTTTCTTCACCCTTCACTAGGCAAGTGTGATAACTCTCGTCTGTACCCTAACACTAGAGTACCCAGGCAACAGGAGCGAGTATCTCCAGAACTCTGAAGTAACACAGTAGCGGCTAACTCCACCACCTTCTCAAGTCCAGGTGTGAGGACAGTGCAAGACACTTCCTCAACCCTTCACTAGGCAGGTGAAGCAGTAACTGAACGGCCCTAGGTAAACTTCTCAGCTGGATAGAGGGACAGTGCATGGCACTTCCTTAGTCACACCAAGCAGGTGACTCGTAGTGCAACTATACCCTACCTCCAGGGTATACCTATGCAAGGCAAAACGGCACCTAGTAGGCTAGGTTAGGCAACACTGGGACTGGACAGAACACAGGAGATCAGTGACACGGACTGACCCAGACAAGCCCCCAAACTGGACAGATCACGGGAGGTCAGTGACACGGACTGACCGAAGCAAGCCCCAAACTAGACAGATCACGGGAGGTCAGTGACATGGACTGACCGACAAGCACTGCTAACGGGTAGTGAGCGCAGTAAGGTAGGCCTAGACTGCAAGGATCACAGTAGCCGGGTTGGGTAGCCGTGGCTAGCAATCATAAGCAGAAAGCAACAGAGGGAGAGTGGTCAGACATAGCCAGGAGTCAGAGCCGGATAGGGTAGTCGGACATAGCCAGGAGTCAGAGCCGGATCAGGTAGTCGGATGTAGCCAGGAGTCAGAGCTGTATCGGGTAGTCAGACGTAGCCAGGAGTCAGAGCCAGATCGGGTAGTCAGACGGAGCCAGAGTAATACACAGGAACAGAAATGGACCAACACAGCACTAGGCTCAGGTACACCACGAAACGGCACTGGTAATTGGACATGCTGAGGTTTAAAAGGCCTGGCAGGTAGGAGGAGAGATGACATCACAACAGCGGTGACCTATAAGAACAGTGACTTGCATAAAGCGACAGCCAGGAAGTAACAGTGTCGCTGTTACAGCAATTACACACTACAGGCAATCACGGGCACCGTGATATATACTCTATGAGCGCCTCCTTTTTTCTCCTCTTTCTCCTGGCTAATGTTTTGACAGCTATTGTGTGTTGATACCAAGAGATAAACCCCTCAAGAACAATGAAAATTAGAAGGAAAACACATAACGCGTGACGTTTCATTGTAAAATGATGTCTCCATAACATAACACAAATCCAGCAAATGTAAACCTAGAAAACTTGTAAAAAAATCTTACAAGAAATTGCAAAACGAGAGCACACCTTGCTTGTATTTGGACAGTCACTGAGCTACAGTACAAGGCCCCAGGGGT
Organism: Rhinophrynus dorsalis; assembly: GCA_037306005.1. NCBI lineage: Eukaryota > Metazoa > Chordata > Amphibia > Anura > Rhinophrynidae > Rhinophrynus > Rhinophrynus dorsalis. The sequence goes on along the minus strand of CM074718.1, from coordinate 293,729,644 downwards.
GGAGGAAAGCGATAGAATCAGAGATAAAGGAGCATACACTGGAGACAGTGACTTGCACTAAAGCAACACATATTACATTTTGTGCATATTGCACATGCAACATCCATAAACAAACACACACATTTTGTTTTCAACACCATACATATTTTAACCCCTTAAGGACCAGCCACGAACACACGCGGCCGGCACTTAAGGACCACGGACCATTTTTTTCCCTTTGTTACCGGTTCCGGATTCCCCAACGGCATGCAGCCGTGGGGGGAGCCCGGAATTCCATGACAGTCATAGTACGTCATGGGTCGTTAAGTCAGATCTACCCATGACGTGCTATGACTGTCAAGGGTCGTTAAGGGGTTACATTATTTTCATAAAGTGTGACTGAGTGACTCGAACAGTGTAATTGAGGAAGAGTGACTGAGTGAGTGAATGAGTGACTAGGCTACTGAGGGATGGAGGTAGGAGAGAGGCAGAGAGATGGCATGTAGAGGAGTGGAGGCAGGCGGGATGGGGAGAAACAGGAGAGGAGGAAGGAGAGCACAGTGTACCCTGTCTGGGAGGGAGAAGGAAAGGTAGGGGCAGAGGGAGAGGAGTCGGTGGGAGGAGAGGTACCCAGCCAGATACCACAGACAGGGTCTGAGATTGCAGTGGGATGAGGGTCTGGAGAAGGCACACACACAACCAGGGACAGTGCAGACAGACACTAACACTCAAACCAACACACAACACACAAGGTACATGACAATCAGAGGCTGAAACTGAGAAGGATAGACTCAGGGACTCCATGAACACCTATGCGGAGAACATAGCCCTAGTCTGCAGCATCCTCCAACCTGCGTGTCCTCTTTACCACCAAGAAAGCCAAGGACATTGAAGTAAAGAAGAGGAAAGTTTGGCAACAGGTCGAAGAGGTAGTGAGCAGTGTGTTCAGCTACAGATGAAGCATCAATTCAATCAGGAAATGCTGGGTGGACTGCAAATGCAATGTCAAGGGCAAGATGGGCAAATTGACACTGAAAACAAGGGCAATGGGTAGTAGGCCTCCTGCACACATTCATTGGATGTCAGCAGATGCTGAATCAAAGCTTGTCCTCAGTGCCAGTGGCAGGGATTCAAGGAAGCAGTGATACCAGAGATCACAGTGCCATACATGACACATATAAGCAACATGGTTGTCACACCCTGAAAAGTGTCACAAACACACACAAGGAATGCTCTACCTCACACCACACCCAATACCATTCTACACCCAACCTGTCACTCCGTCTACTGTCTCCCAGGGTTTTGACCTCCCCTGTTTCTGGATTGGCTCCCTGACCTTTAAAACCTGCTTCCTTTCCTTTTTTATTTATTGGATACAAATATTAGCTAACTGATATACATATGCACTTGATCCTCATTCCAGAATACGTACATGCACTTACACTAGTCCACCAACAAAAGACAAATAACAACACATGCTAGTTTGCACAACATGCAATATCTACAGCAATAAAAAATGCCCAAGACCAACATGTGAGAATGCATACCTGAGTATTATCGAGTCAAATAAAGGAGTTACTTAAGCCTAAATGCCATTGTGAAATAGAGCACATATAACTATAAAAGCAACAGCCTAAATGATCAACAACATAGTGGCAAAACACTGATGTTAATATGAATATGAACACAGCAAAGCATACACCTAAATCATTCATGCACTAATGATCACATATGGCAAGAAATCTAAGTAGCAAATAAGAAATAGACAAACTAAAAAATAAATATATAATATATAAAAATAAAAAACAAAATATAAAAATAAAATACACCGGTATAATAATATATATTCTTTAACAGTCTGGCAGTGGAATCATTGTTCCCATCCAACTTAAGATATAAAGAGCTTGATTCAGCTGGGTCCGACGGCAAAAAAAACAGCCAACGCAGTTTTATAAGCATGGTAAGGGATTCAGTAATACATCTTAACAATAGCTAATGGCAGTTTTAAAATCATGACGGAAGATAATATATTGCCCCCTGAGGACAATGGAACAGCCATCCAATTGTGTGCTGTAGGGCTAATGGAAGATAAACTGATACATTTAACAGCAGTAATTTAAGACCCAGTTTTCCTGGCCGTAAAAGAAAGCAGAGAAACAGCAGCTCACACAACACCCAGCTCATAGCATAAGTACACCAATAGCAAAATGAACCCCTGCAAAGCCAAGCAAATACACCAACAATTCCCATGCACTACAAAAAAGTCATGAACAAACAACAAAAACATTGCTATCCCACGGACAAGGGCTTTACAAAGCATCCCAACACCAGCCATCACAACATACCCTGGAACAACGGGGTTAATACACAACATAAAACTCAAGTATGTCAAACCCAAAGCAAACCAAGCTCACCTGGGCAACATCAACAGCCAAAGAAGACACAACACCTGACAACGTCACACATGCATTTTACAGGTACAAAGCAATTACAACAAATCAGACAAACAACAAGAGACACACTGGCAAGCTCTTTCCTGGACAACATACACCCTCCTATTTGTCACTCCCGACCTCATGACTGTGCCTGGACAACACCCCACCACTGTCTTAAAGGGACAGCTCACTATTCTCAGAGATGGCATGTTTACAGTGACAACACTCAGAGACAGAGAGACTGAGAGAGAGAGGGAGGGACAGAGAGATCACAAGTATGTCTGCATACCTATTTCTGCGACGACAGTGGAGAAGAAGGCGTGAGAGGGGTAAGGACCACCATCCTCCCCCAAGCACACCTGTTGATGCTGATGCTCTGGCTAGACAGTCAAACAGCATCTCCACCTAGAGAACCACACCAAGCAGCAGCACCCCAGCTGCCGCAACAGGATCTCCCACAGCTGCCACAGAGACCTGTGGAGCAGCACAGGGATGACAGACATCTGCACAAATCCACGATATTACGCACCAAGGGTCACGCTCCTGGGAATGACGGATGCTGAAATCAGAGACAGGCACAGGTTGAGGTTCCAAAGCATTATACAGTTGTATGAGGTGATCAAAGATGACATTGACTACATTTACAACATCAACCGTGCCCTATCCAGATTGCAGAAGCTCGTGTGTACCATACATTGCATGGCAAGTGGATCCTTCCAGTTCACAGAAGGCTATGCATCTAGCATATACCAGGTCACAGGTTCAAGGGCACTGGCTCAGGTGATAGCAGCCGTCAATGAGGAATGAATAAAAAGTACGGCGGAAGGACCGCTCCTCCCGGGACAAACGTGTAAAGCCAACCTGCATAGGCTCAACCTTACTAACCTCCGTGCTAGGTGGCAAGGGAGGTGAGGGAGGCATGGGTGAGATCTCTCTGTTCGGTACCAAACGCAACTCATGCCATCGCATGTGGTTCTTGTATGTGGACCTTTCTCTTATACGGGTGTCAATTAGTATGATGAACAAAATCAACTGATCCAAATCAACTGGCAGGTCATGTGCTGCTATTTCATCTTTGATCGCATCATTCAGTCCCTGCGAGAAGGCTGCCACCAAAGCTTCATTGTTCCAGCCTACCTCTGCCGCTAGTGTGCGAAATTCTATAGCATATTCTGCTACAGTGCGGATGACTTGTTGAATAGTCAATTTTTTTGTGGCAGAGACTGAACGGCCTGGAACATCAAAAACCCATCGGAAGGCCACAATGAATTGAGAGAAATTAGAAGTTATGGGTTGAGCCATCTCCCACAACGAATTGGCCCATGCCAAAGCTTTGCCGGTCAACAAGGAAATCATGAAGCCTACTTTGCTTCTCTCGGACTGAAATGCATGGGGTACCAGTTCCAAAAAAATTCTGAGTTGGTTAATGAACCCAAGACACAACATGGGATCCCCATCGTATCTTAGGGGAAGTGGAGCGGTACCAGACAACCCTCTATAGCACACATTATCCACCTGAGTGCTTGTTACTGATGCTGATACTGAGGAGGCCATTAGTGGTTGCCCAACTTTGTCAAGATGCACAGTTCGGTCTAGGAGTGTCTGCAACATTACCGACAACTGATCGAGACGTTGTTCCTGCATGTCCAACCTGAACATGATATTCAGCTGCCCATTACTGGTATCAGTACTGTCAGTGTTCATGGCCCTTTCGGAGTGACCAGGAAATAACAACACTTGACAAGTACAGATAAAATTTAAAATAAACTTTATTTTAAATATAACAGTGGCAGTAAAGAATAGTACACTCTCACGAGTCCAGGGAAGAACAGTGCACACTTTCTTCACCCTTCACTAGGCAAGTGTGATAACTCTCGTCTGTACCCTAACACTAGAGTACCCAGGCAACAGGAGCGAGTATCTCCAGAACTCTGAAGTAACACAGTAGCGGCTAACTCCACCACCTTCTCAAGTCCAGGTGTGAGGACAGTGCAAGACACTTCCTCAACCCTTCACTAGGCAGGTGAAGCAGTAACTGAACGGCCCTAGGTAAACTTCTCAGCTGGATAGAGGGACAGTGCATGGCACTTCCTTAGTCACACCAAGCAGGTGACTCGTAGTGCAACTATACCCTACCTCCAGGGTATACCTATGCAAGGCAAAACGGCACCTAGTAGGCTAGGTTAGGCAACACTGGGACTGGACAGAACACAGGAGATCAGTGACACGGACTGACCCAGACAAGCCCCCAAACTGGACAGATCACGGGAGGTCAGTGACACGGACTGACCGAAGCAAGCCCCAAACTAGACAGATCACGGGAGGTCAGTGACATGGACTGACCGACAAGCACTGCTAACGGGTAGTGAGCGCAGTAAGGTAGGCCTAGACTGCAAGGATCACAGTAGCCGGGTTGGGTAGCCGTGGCTAGCAATCATAAGCAGAAAGCAACAGAGGGAGAGTGGTCAGACATAGCCAGGAGTCAGAGCCGGATAGGGTAGTCGGACATAGCCAGGAGTCAGAGCCGGATCAGGTAGTCGGATGTAGCCAGGAGTCAGAGCTGTATCGGGTAGTCAGACGTAGCCAGGAGTCAGAGCCAGATCGGGTAGTCAGACGGAGCCAGAGTAATACACAGGAACAGAAATGGACCAACACAGCACTAGGCTCAGGTACACCACGAAACGGCACTGGTAATTGGACATGCTGAGGTTTAAAAGGCCTGGCAGGTAGGAGGAGAGATGACATCACAACAGCGGTGACCTATAAGAACAGTGACTTGCATAAAGCGACAGCCAGGAAGTAACAGTGTCGCTGTTACAGCAATTACACACTACAGGCAATCACGGGCACCGTGATATATACTCTATGAGCGCCTCCTTTTTTCTCCTCTTTCTCCTGGCTAATGTTTTGACAGCTATTGTGTGTTGATACCAAGAGATAAACCCCTCAAGAACAATGAAAATTAGAAGGAAAACACATAACGCGTGACGTTTCATTGTAAAATGATGTCTCCATAACATAACACAAATCCAGCAAATGTAAACCTAGAAAACTTGTAAAAAAATCTTACAAGAAATTGCAAAACGAGAGCACACCTTGCTTGTATTTGGACAGTCACTGAGCTACAGTACAAGGCCCCAGGGGTGGAGGAAAGCGATAGAATCAGAGATAAAGGAGCATACACTGGAGACAGTGACTTGCACTAAAGCAACACATATTACATTTTGTGCATATTGCACATGCAACATCCATAAACAAACACACACATTTTGTTTTCAACACCATACATATTTTAACCCCTTAAGGACCAGCCACGAACACACGCGGCCGGCACTTAAGGACCACGGACCATTTTTTTCCCTTTGTTACCGGTTCCGGATTCCCCAACGGCATGCAGCCGTGGGGGGAGCCCGGAATTCCATGACAGTCATAGTACGTCATGGGTCGTTAAGTCAGATCTACCCATGACGTGCTATGACTGTCAAGGGTCGTTAAGGGGTTACCTTTATTTTCATAAAGTGTGACTGAGTGACTCGAACAGTGTAATTGAGGAAGAGTGACTGAGTGAGTGAATGAGTGACTAGGCTACTGAGGGATGGAGGTAGGAGAGAGGCAGAGAGATGGCATGTAGAGGAGTGGAGGCAGGCGGGATGGGGAGAAACAGGAGAGGAGGAAGGAGAGCACAGTGTACCCTGTCTGGGAGGGAGAAGGAAAGGTAGGGGCAGAGGGAGAGGAGTCGGTGGGAGGAGAGGTACCCAGCCAGATACCACAGACAGGGTCTGAGATTGCAGTGGGATGAGGGTCTGGAGAAGGCACACACACAACCAGGGACAGTGCAGACAGACACTAACACTCAAACCAACACACAACACACAAGGTACATGACAATCAGAGGCTGAAACTGAGAAGGATAGACTCAGGGACTCCATGAACACCTATGCGGAGAACATAGCCCTAGTCTGCAGCATCCTCCAACCTGCGTGTCCTCTTTACCACCAAGAAAGCCAAGGACATTGAAGTAAAGAAGAGGAAAGTTTGGCAACAGGTCGAAGAGGTAGTGAGCAGTGTGTTCAGCTACAGATGAAGCATCAATTCAATCAGGAAATGCTGGGTGGACTGCAAATGCAATGTCAAGGGCAAGATGGGCAAATTGACACTGAAAACAAGGGCAATGGGTAGTAGGCCTCCTGCACACATTCATTGGATGTCAGCAGATGCTGAATCAAAGCTTGTCCTCAGTGCCAGTGGCAGGGGTTCAAGGAAGCAGTGATACCAGAGATCACAGTGCCATACATGACACATATAAGCAACATGGTTGTCACACCCTGAAAAGTGTCACAAACACACACAAGGAATGCTCTACCTCACACCACACCCAATACCATTCTACACCCAACCTGTCACTCCGTCTACTGTCTCCCAGGGTTTTGACCTCCCCTGTTTCTGGATTGGCTCCCTGACCTTTAAAACCTGCTTCCTTTCCTTTTTTATTTATTGGATACAAATATTAGCTAACTGATATACATATGCACTTGATCCTCATTCCAGAATACGTACATGCACTTACACTAGTCCACCAACAAAAGACAAATAACAACACATGCTAGTTTGCACAACATGCAATATCTACAGCAATAAAAAATGCCCAAGACCAACATGTGAGAATGCATACCTGAGTATTATCGAGTCAAATAAAGGAGTTACTTAAGCCTAAATGCCATTGTGAAATAGAGCACATATAACTATAAAAGCAACAGCCTAAATGATCAACAACATAGTGGCAAAACACTGATGTTAATATGAATATGAACACAGCAAAGCATACACCTAAATCATTCATGCACTAATGATCACATATGGCAAGAAATCTAAGTAGCAAATAAGAAATAGACAAACTAAAAAATAAATATATAATATATAAAAATAAAAAACAAAATATAAAAATAAAATACACCGGTATAATAATATATATTCTTTAACAGTCTGGCAGTGGAATCATTGTTCCCATCCAACTTAAGATATAAAGAGCTTGATTCAGCTGGGTCCGACGGCAAAAAAAACAGCCAACGCAGTTTTATAAGCATGGTAAGGGATTCAGTAATACATCTTAACAATAGCTAATGGCAGTTTTAAAATCATGACGGAAGATAATATATTGCCCCCTGAGGACAATGGAACAGCCATCCAATTGTGTGCTGTAGGGCTAATGGAAGATAAACTGATACATTTAACAGCAGTAATTTAAGACCCAGTTTTCCTGGCCGTAAAAGAAAGCAGAGAAACAGCAGCTCACACAACACCCAGCTCATAGCATAAGTACACCAATAGCAAAATGAACCCCTGCAAAGCCAAGCAAATACACCAACAATTCCCATGCACTACAAAAAAGTCATGAACAAACAACAAAAACATTGCTATCCCACGGACAAGGGCTTTACAAAGCATCCCAACACCAGCCATCACAACATACCCTGGAACAACGGGGTTAATACACAACATAAAACTCAAGTATGTCAAACCCAAAGCAAACCAAGCTCACCTGGGCAACATCAACAGCCAAAGAAGACACAACACCTGACAACGTCACACATGCATTTTACAGGTACAAAGCAATTACAACAAATCAGACAAACAACAAGAGACACACTGGCAAGCTCTTTCCTGGACAACATACACCCTCCTATTTGTCACTCCCGACCTCATGACTGTGCCTGGACAACACCCCACCACTGTCTTAAAGGGACAGCTCACTATTCTCAGAGATGGCATGTTTACAGTGACAACACTCAGAGACAGAGAGACTGAGAGAGAGAGGGAGGGACAGAGAGATCACAAGTATGTCTGCATACCTATTTCTGCGACGACAGTGGAGAAGAAGGCGTGAGAGGGGTAAGGACCACCATCCTCCCCCAAGCACACCTGTTGATGCTGATGCTCTGGCTAGACAGTCAAACAGCATCTCCACCTAGAGAACCACACCAAGCAGCAGCACCCCAGCTGCCGCAACAGGATCTCCCACAGCTGCCACAGAGACCTGTGGAGCAGCACAGGGATGACAGACATCTGCACAAATCCACGATATTACGCACCAAGGGTCACGCTCCTGGGAATGACGGATGCTGAAATCAGAGACAGGCACAGGTTGAGGTTCCAAAGCATTATACAGTTGTATGAGGTGATCAAAGATGACATTGACTACATTTACAACATCAACCGTGCCCTATCCAGATTGCAGAAGCTCGTGTGTACCATACATTGCATGGCAAGTGGATCCTTCCAGTTCACAGAAGGCTATGCATCTAGCATATACCAGGTCACAGGTTCAAGGGCACTGGCTCAGGTGATAGCAGCCGTCAATGAGGAATGAATAAAAAGTAAATGTTAAAAAAAATTAACTCTTTGTGTGCAACAGGTGGTCCAATGCATTGCTTGGCAATGCATTGGACACCACTGTGCCATGTACACAAAATTCATCCAGCCCTTCCATGCAACCAAAGCCTGGTTAGACAGCCCACTGGCAGTCCTATTCCCCTAGCCTGGTTCCACTGCCTACTGGTGGACTCAAAGTACCTGTATGCACTGGATTCAGGCTGGAAATCAAATCGCGTATATGGTAAACATACAGTGCACCATGGTAGTCACAGAATCCCCATGAGCACTATCTGACCCCCCAACCACCACCATCATCATTGCACCATCAAGGACCACTCTGAGTGAGAGCTAAATACCACAAAACAATGACTACTTAAATTCAACCAGTCCCCATTATAAAAAAGAAAAAGTTTTCTTCCAATTTCCTTCCAACTGCGGTACCGCTCTTCACAACTCTCCACAAAAAAAAACACAAGAAAAAAAGAGGAGAGCACACGTTTAAGTGTAGACTGTTTCAACTTAGATATTTACCACCATAGAATATCACCTTCTTAGTGCTCAATGGTCCTACTCGCATATTATAGAGGCATAGACCAGCCTCACAGTACAACAGCATTCATTGGATATCCTCTAGTGTAGGTATCTGTATGACTCTCTCACCCCATCTTCGTCCTTCTCCCCTCTGGATAGACTGGTTACTCCACACCTTGCTTGAAGTAATATAGTGGTATAGGCCCTCAGGCTAACTGTAGCTCTTTATGGGTCTCTATACTTCTATATATTACATTGAGAGAAATAATGATTTGATCCCCTGCTGATTTTGTATGTTTGCCCACTGACAAAGAAATGATCAGTCTATAATTTTAATGGTAGGTTTATTTGAACAGTGAGAGACAGAATAACAACAAAAAAATCCAGAAAAAGGCATTTCAAAAAAGTTATAAATTGATTTGCATTTTACTGAGTGCAATAAGTATTTGACACATTTGCAAAACATGACTTAGTACTTGGTGGCAAAACCCTTGTTGGAAATCAGAGAGGTCAGACGTTTCTTGTAGTTGGCCACCAGGTTTGCACACATCTCAGGAGGGATTTTGTCCCACTCCTCTTTACAGATCCTCTCCAAGTCATTAAGGTTTCGAGACTGACATTTGGCAACTCAAACCTTCAACTCCCTCCACAGATTTTCTATGGGATTAATATCTGGAGACTGGCTAGGCTACTCCAGGACCTTAATGTGCTTCTTCTTGAGCCACTCCTTTGTTGCCTTGGCCGTGTGTTTTGGGTCACTGTCATGCTGGAATCCATGACCCATTTTCAATGCCCTGGCTGAGGGAAGGAGGTTCTCACCCAAAATTTGATGGTACATGGCCCCGTTCATCGTCCCTTTGATGCGGTGAAGTTGTCCTGTCCCCTTAGCAGAAAAACACCCCCAAAGCATAATGTTTCCACCTCCATGTTTGATGGTGGGGATGGTGTTCTTCTGGTCATAAGCAGTTCCTCCTCCTCCAAACACGGTGAGTTGAGTTGATGCTCGATTTTGGTCTCATCTGACCACAACACTTTCACCCAGTTTTCCTCTGAATCATTCAGATGTTCACTGGCAAACTTCAGATGGGCCTGTACATGTGCTTTCTTGAGCAGGAGGACCTTGCGGCCGCTGCAGGATTTTAGTCCTTTACAGCATAGTGTGTTACCAATTGTTTTCTTGGTGACTATGGTCCCAGCTGCCTTGAGAACATTGACATGATCCTCCATTGTAGTTCTGGGCTGATTTCTCACCGTTCTCATGATCATTGAAACTCCACGAGGTGAGATCTTGCTTGGAGCCCCAGACCGAGGGAGACTGACAGTCATTCTGCAATTCTTCCAGTTGCGAATAATCACACCAACTGTTGTCACCTTCTGACCAACCTGCTTGGCGATGGTCTTGTAGCCCATTCCAGCCTTGTGTAGGTCTACAATCCTGTCCCTGACATCCATGGACAGGTCTTTGGTCTTGGCCATGGTGGAGAGTTTGGAAGTTTGGAATCTGATTGATTGATTGCTTCTGTGGACAGGTGTCTTTTATACAGGTAACAAGCTGAGATTAGACACACTCCCTTTAAGAGAGTGCTACTTATCTCAGCTTGTTACCTGTATAAAAGACACCTGGGAGCCATAAATCTTGCTAACTGATAGGGGGTCAAATACTTATTTCACTCAATAAAATGCAAATCAATTTTTCTCTGTCGTCCAATACAGGTTACTGGTAACTCTGGGAGGTGATCTGCCCCTTTAAGTAGGCAGGAACATTTCTCTAAATGTATGCAGGGGGTGGAGCATCCCTTCTCTCCTAGGCTGCATTTTAGCCAGCTAGATCCAGAATGATTTGTTCCTGGGTGTGACAACACCAGGTGGAGAACATTTGTCGTTAGTTTTAGTTTCTTTTTTATTTTTCTGTCAGATATGTAATACCACCATTAGGCAGATTACCATGACTGACAAATGCCCTTCAATGTGGCTTCTTACTACATGGTAACCTGAAGGCAGAAGTTCTGCAGGAAAGGTGAGCTACCCTTTGAGTGCTGCATGTCCATTGTCCCACAGTGCCCCTTTGCCGGGCTTGTATTTGGGAGTTCTCATTGCGCACTCCTGCACTCATTGGGTATATATGTGTATGTCTGTTGGGTATTTGGAGCAGGTTTATGTGGTAACTTAACACTTTGTCTACTGGCTTGACTCGTTTTGTGGGGTTTTCTGACACTTTCCTTACTGGGTTAGTGTTTTCTTAGTATGCACACATGTTCCCTGTATGTTTTTCATGTTTTTAACTCATAGTTTAACTTTTATTAAAATTGTGTACCGTGCCTTTAAGGCGCGCTTTACCTCATAGACGCCATTGCTCCATTTACTTTCTATGGGTCAACACTGTTTGGGACGTATCTCTGCAACCGCTTCACACAGCAACTTCAGAGTGGGCTCATTTTAATTGTCTACCCTTGCTCTATCATCCGGTTTATAGTTCAAGTGTGTTGGGGGGCTTGGGGGGCTTCAGGCACTGCTTTGGGGTACTTTTTGGGAAAAACTACATTTCCCATGAGTGCTTGTTTTGCACCTTTTTTCTGATTGGCTCCCGTTGTGGCAGCCATTTTGTGAGCTTTTCTCAGCGAGTATCCTACGCAGGGCTTGGACTCTCCTTCTCTCCTCTGCAGATTAACCCTTCGCCTGCCAGATAAGTCTATATTTAGCTTTTCTGGGGTGAAATATTAATCTAACACACTACAATTGGGTGATTTATTGTACAGTTGGTTATTTTGACACTGTGAGAATGTCTATACCGCTGCAGCTAGGGGCTAGACCTAAGACTAAGGAGGCTGGGGTATCAGTATCCCCCATTGCGCATTGCTCTTCCTGTCACACAGGGCTACCCAGCATGTTCTGAAGTTCCTGACAGCAACCCAGGGCCTTCCGGCCATGCTATTGAGCCAGCTTGGGTGCAAGAGTTTAAGACTGTGACTAGGGACCTTAGGTCCACTCTACAACTCTTTCCATCCCAGATACAGGGGGCTCTTCAATTATGGCAGACCCCCTCAATTATCAGATCCTCCCTGCCTAAACCGCAGGGGGCACCTGATGTGTCAGATTCTTCTGAGGAATAATTGTTGCAAGATTCGGATGTTGAGGATGGTACTATTTTGGAGTCTTCTAGGTCCCGTGGGGATCCTTCTGAGTCTGATCCTGAACCCTCTACTGAGGGCCTGATCAGGGCTGTATTGACCACACTCAACATTCCCTTGGTTCAGGAGGTCCCTTCTGATGTTTTTCAGGAGCCTGCAAAGCCCCTTACTTATTTTCCTCCTAACCCCACTCTTGACCGTTTGGTTTCTGACGCATGGAAAAATCCAGACAAGTCTGCTTTTGTGTCCAGGAAATTTGCTAAACTTTATCCCTTTTCTGAAACAGAACTGGCTAAATGGGTTCATCCCCCTAAGGTGGACGCACCCATATCTAGACTGTCTAAATCTACTGCTTTACCTGTTTCTGATTCTTCTGCTCTGCAAGATTGGACTGACAAGAAACTTGAAGTTTCCCTCAAGTCCATTTTCGCTTCTATTGGCACAACTATGCATCCAGCTTTTGCTGTTGCGTGGGTTAACCGGGCTATTGCAGTCTGCACTGAACAACTCACTACAGTTGTCCGTCAGGATGTGCCTACTTCGGAGAAATTGCGTATTCTTGCTAATATCTCTGAAGCGTAACACTATGTCTCTGCTGCTGCTTTTGATGCCGTCTGCATGATGGCAAGGGCCTCCACTACTTCTGTGGTGGCCAGGCGTGCACTTTGGCTCTAGATTTAGTCTGCTGACACTGCTTCCAAGAAAGTCTTGCTTTCTTTGCCTTTTCAGGGTACTTCCTTGTTTGGGTCTGAACTTAAGGAACTAATTAGCAAGGCCACAGGGGGTAAGAGTACACTTCTACCCTTGGTCTTTAAGTAGAAGTTGCCGTGTAAACATAACCGGTCCTTTCATTCCTTTCAAACTGAGACATGTTCGACGAACCAGGCGGTTCCATCAGCTCCACGTCCCTCCTCCAAGCCCAAGCAGCAATGGAAGTCCAAGGCTGCATCAAAGCCCAAGGCTCCCAAGACTGCTTTGGCATGACTCACCGAACCCGGGTCCGCATCCCGCTGTGGGTGGTCATCTCCGCCTCTTTCGCGGGATTTGGGAGGATTCAGTATCGGACCCATGGGTTTTACAGGTAGTGTCAGAGGGATACAAGATCCCTTTCTTTTCTCTTCCTCCTTTTCGCTTTCATCTTTCTTGCTCTCCTCAGGAAGTCGAGAAAGGCCGTCTATTCGAAGGCGCTGTTCAGGCTCTTCTGGAGAAGGATGTCCTGGAGCCAGTTCCTAGCTTCTCTGGATCTTCTGGATGTGTATTTGCACATCAAAATTCATCAGGAGAGCAGGAGGAATCTGAGGTTTGCCTGCGACAGGGGTCATTTTCAGTTCTCAGCTCTCCCATTTGGTCTGACGACGGCCCCTCAGGTTTTCCAACGAGTTCTGGGGGACTTGATATCCGTCCTCCGTAGGGACGGCATCAGAGTGACTCCCTACATGGACGACTTGCTTTTGAAAGCCTCCTCTGCGGAATTTCTTCATCAGCAGGTTCAGACCTGCATTCAAGTCCTTACCCATCACGGTTGGATTGTCAACTTGGACAAGTCAGATCTTGTCCCATCCCAGCAACTGATCTTCCTGGGTCTTCTATTCGATACTCAGAGGAGCATGGTGTTTCTACCGGACGAGGTAGCCCATCAAATTGCCCGCAGGGTCTCAATGATTCTATCTCGGGATCGGATCCCAGTTCAGAAGTTTTCCTCTCTGGTGGGAAAATTAATTTCCAAGACAGAGGCGGTTCCATTCGCCATGGCACACACCAGGGAACTTCAGAGGTTTGTGATACAGACGTGCAGGGATCAACCCATGTAGGGTTGAGCTTGGAGTGGTGGCTGGACCTTTCCAATCTACTAAAGGGGAGATCCTTCCTGATTTCCTACTGGACCACGGTCAAGACGGATGCCAGCCTCTTGGGCTAGGGAGCTGTTCTGGGTCACTTCAATGCTCAGGGGAAGTGGTCCATGGAGGAGTCCCTTCTTCCTATCAACATCCTGGAACTTTGAGTGATTTTTCATGCTCTCTGTCATTGGGTGTCTCAACTGGAGGACTGTCCAGTCTGAGTGGAGTCCAACAATGCCACGGCAGTGGCTTACATCAACAGACAAGGTGGAAAAAGAAGTCTCGCCGCTTGGTTAGAGGTAAAGGCCATTCTGTCCTGGGCAGAAGTTCATGTTCCTGCCATTTCCGCAGTGCACATTCCAGGCATAGACAACATCATGGCAGACTTTCTCAGTCGTTACACAGTTGACAGCGGAGAGTGGGAGCTACATCCCGAGGTGTTTCAACTCCTAACTCAGAGATGAGGGGTGCCCCAAGTGGACCTGATGGCAACGAGACACAAAAGGAAGGTTCCGGTGTTTTTCTCTCGGTGGAGAGACTCTCTAGATCTGGCTGCAGAAGCAATGTCCATTCCTTGGGCATTCTCTCTGGCCTCCTCTCCCAATGTTGATAAAGGTGTTACAGAAATTGAAAGTGGAACGTTGTCCAGTAATTCTGATTGCTCCGGATTGGCCTCGTCAGTCCTGGTATCCAGAGCTTCTGGCCCTATCAGTGGCAGAGCCATTTCCGCCCCCTCTCGTCTAGATCTTCTTCTGCAGGGTTACCTGTGGAAGAAAGATGTTCATCGGCTCAATTTGAAGGCCTGGAGGTTGAATCCTCGATTTTAAGGAAGAAAGGGTTTTCTTCTGCTGTGGTGTCTACTCTGCTTAGTGCCTGTATGCCTGTTTCTTTCACGCACAAGGCGGGTAGGAAACCGTGTGGTGCTGGCTTTGGTCAGGTGCTAGCGTGCGAGGCTGGAGTGCGGAGCTCGTGAGCGGTGACGGCGTGCCAGGTACTCCCTTGCTGCAGCCGAAGCTGGTTAAAGGTGCTGGTCGCGAAACCAGATTGTTCCACCCCGGTTGAGCTGGGGTGCAACCAGGATAGGAGTACCTAGGAACCGTTGGAAACCAAGCCAGCTGGACAGGGAGGAGACCAGGCAGAATCAGGGGCGGAGCCAAAAGGTCAAGCCAGGAGTGGAGTTTTCAGCGTGGTCAGGTACGGAGCCAAAGGTCAAGCCAGGAGTGGAGATTTCAGCGTGGTCAGGTACGGAGCCAAAAGTCAAGCCAGGAGAGGAGATTTCAGCGTGGTCAGGTACGGAGCCAAAGGTCAAGCCAGGACTGGAGATGTCAGCGTGGTCAGGTACGGAGCCAAAGGTAAAGCCAGGAGTGGAGATTTCAGCGTGGTCAGGTACAGAGCCAAAGGTCAAGCCAGGAGTGGAGAGTTCAGCGTGGTCAGGTACGGAGCCAAAGGTCAAGCCAGGAGTGGAGATGTCAGCGTGGTCAGGTACGGAGCCAAAGGTCAAGCCAGGAGTGGAGTTTTCAGTGAAGAGACCAGAAGAAGGTTCAGAGCCCAGAATCAGACAAGGAACAAGCTTGTGGAACGGGCGCCCTACGCCAGGGGCAGCCCGTTTAAATATCAGGACCACCCAATGAGAGAGCCAAGAAGGAGGGGGCCTGATCGAACGCCGAATCAAAAGAGGAGGAGGACTAACAACCCGAGTGTCGGCCGGGCGCATGTGCAGCTCCCGGGCTGAAAGCAGCCAAAGACCGCACATGCGCAGACCGGATGCGCCGAGACCCGGAAGACGGAGCCGCAGAAAGAGACGCGGCCGGAGGGGAAGTGTCACGGTTTTTTAGGACTCTCAGACCAGTAAGTGAAAATAAAACACACTTTATTTAAAGTGAATAATGCACAAGTTCGCCCTCTAGAGGCGGCAGGTAATACACAGATCAAGTAAACTGAGATATTACAATAGTAATAGCACAATAGACATAAATGCAAGACAGTATGCACTAGGATGATATTGACTCCCAAGGGGTTAATGTCTAAATAACAGTCTGTCTCAGATGTGGAGGTTTGACACGCCCTGGATGTTAAAAAGGCTGTGCTGTATAGACAATGTTCATCAAGTGCTGAAGATCGAGCTGCCTTGCCAAGGTGTTGGATAGTAAGCAGAATAGGAATCAACTTAGCCCCCACGGGCGTAGTTACAGGAACTGCTTTGGTTTGTGCAAATGCAAATAGCCCCCACGGGCGTAACGGAAACCGGCCAGCAATGCAAGAGCTAACAGCCTCCTCAAGTGTAATCGAATGCTGGAATATGAAAGCAATAGCCACTAGCCCCCTCGGGCGTAGTACCGGATAAGCCAACACTGAAGCCTTTCTGCTAACACTCTGTGTCACTGATATCGTCGGTAACCAATACCGGAGAGCCTTAAACGCCCAAACGACCCAAACTATGTGAACACTCTGCAATGGTGGACTAGAGTTGCCAACGGAGAGCGGCCAACTCAGCAGCAGTATCACGGGTAACGAGGCTCGTACAGGAGATAGAGAGAGTGAATTTGAGGCAGCACTGCAAGAGTTAAAAGGCACGTTTACTCGAGGCTTCAGCGCACTGCAAGGCTCTGCACGGAGAGGAAGGTCCACAGATATACACACAGCTCTGCACAAATAACGAGGCACAGCACTTAATCGAGGGAAGCACCAGGCAAGGCAGTCACAGTGACACGGGCAACAGAGACTGAAAATGTTGCGGCGGCGACAACTGGAACGCAGGTCACTGGAACAAGCTGGAAGTCGATCTTCGGAGCAGGAAGTCAGCCGGGCCGGGTCGGAGCACGTAGGAGGCAGTCATACAAGCCGGGTCATACACAAGCAGGAACGTCAGTCTAGCCGGGTTAGGATCCAAGGGTGGTACGCAGACGAGCCGGGTCATACACAAGCAGGAACACTGGAGAATGGTCAGGACAAGCCGAATCGGTACACAGGAACTCAGAATACAGGAACACAGCAACAGCACTACTGGCTCAGGAACACCACGAAAGGGCATCTGACAGATGTGATAGCCAGGTATAAAAAGGTCATCAAGGGGCGGGTCAAACCCAGTCAGCAAATCAGAGACAGCACAACTGAGAGTGACAGGAATCACAGGCACTGTGATAGTACCCCCCTCTCAAAGACCCCCTCTCCCTGCCTGAGGTCTGGGTTTCAAAGGATATTTAGAGTGAAAGCTGCGTACTAATCTCGGTGCATGGAGATCCCCTTGATCAACCCAAGAACGTTCTTCAGGGCCATAGCCCTTCCAATGAACCAAATATTGCAGCTTTCCTCTAAATCTCCTGGAATCAATAATACTCTGGACTTCATATTCTTCTTGGCCCTGGACGTCCACCGGCCCAGGAATCACTGGCGTAGTAGTATAACGATTGCACACCAAAGGTTTCAGGAGTGACACGTGGAACACATTATGAATGTGCATTGAGGGTGGAAGCTCCAGAGCATAAGAAACCGGATTAATCTTGCGGATAATCTTAAATGGACCAATGAACCGGGGAGCCAGTTTATTGGACGGCACTTGTAAATTGAGGTTTCTGGATGACAGCCATACCCTGTCCCCAACCTGAAATGAGACCGCTGGAAGGCGTCTGCGATTAGCGTGCCGTTGCTGCCACCTGAAAGACTGACTGAGGGACCTCTGAACCTGTGCCCAAGTGGAACGAAGTCGTGCCAAATGCTCGTCCAAAGCAGGAATCTGCTGCGCCTGAAAGGAGTCCGGGAGCAGACAAGGCTGGAAACCATAATTCACGAGAAACGGGGAGCTCCCGGACGATGAGTTAACCGCACAGTTTCTGGCAAACTCCGCCCATGGCAACAGGTCAGCTCAATTATCATGATGATCGGTGACAAAGCAGCGCAGGAACTGTTCCAGTCCCTGATTGGCACGCTCAGCGGCCTCATTCGTCTGGGGATAGTAGGCGGAAGAAAATGACAATTGGATGCCCATCTGACCACAAAATGCCCTCCAGAACCTAGAAACGAACTGTCTCCCACGGTCGGAGACAATCACTCTGGGTACTCCATGCAGACGGAACACCTCTCTGGCAAAAACTATAGCCAATTCCTGAGCCGATGGAAGGCCAGTCAGAGGCACAAAATGTGCCATCTTAGAGAATCTATCGACCACCATAAGAATGAACGTGTAACCTCTAGATGCCGGTAGTTCTCCCAAGAAGTCAATGGATATATGAGACCAAGGACGGTCTCCGTTAGGCACCGGTTGCAATAAGCCCACGGGGAGATGCCTAGGGGTCTTGGCACGGGCACAAGTGGTACAAGCTGCCGTAAAAGCGGCGCAGTCGGCTCTCAACGTAGGCCACCAAAATAGCTGCGAGAGGGACCATACTAGTTGGTCCCTACCAATATGCCCAGCCGCTTTAGAGGCGTGAAAAGTCTCCAACAGACGGACACGGAATGACTCATCTACGAAACACTTCCCCACTGGGGTTTCAGGAGGTGCCCGTGATTGTGAAGCCAGTATCTCCTCCCCCAGTGGCGAGGTTATGGTGGTATGAATGGTAGCCAGGATCTGATCTGGCTGAATGATGGGTACCGGGACTTCCTCCCTCTCAGTGTCAGAAGCGAACTGACGTGACAACGCATCAGCCTTGATATTCTTTGAGCCAGGAAGATAGGATACTAGGAAATTGAACCGGGACAAAAACAGCACCCACCTGGCCTGTCGCGAAGACAGGTTAAATTTTTATGGTCAGTAAGAATTAGTACTGGAGTCTGAGTGCCCTCCAAGAGGTGTCGCCACTCCTTTAGTGCAAGTATGATGGCCAACGGGTTCCCTGTCGCCAATCTCGTAATGACTCTGGGCACTGGACAATTTCTTAGAGAAGAACCCACAAGGCATTAAAGTGCCACCTCCCACAGGACGTTGGGAGAGCACCGCCCCAACCCCAACCTCTGAAGCGTCAACCTCCAAAGTAAACGGCAGGGAGGGATTAGGGTGGGACAGTATAGGAGCAGATGCAAAGGCAGATTTCAGGGTAACAAATGCGTCTTCAGCTGCCTCAGACCACTGAGAGGGAGAAGCGCCCTTATGAGTCAAATCTGAAAGTGGTTTTACAATCGTGGAAAAGTTCTTGATGAACTTCCTATAATAGTTCGCAAAACCTAAGAATCGTTGAATGGCCTTTAACCCCTAAGGCCGAGGCCATTGCAGAACCGCTGCCAACTTTTCCTGATCCATGGCAATGCCACTTTTGGATATTATGAACCCCAGGAATGGTACTTGAGATGTATGGAATTCGCACTTTTCTAGTTTACAGAATAACTTGTGCTTACGAAGTCGGAGCAAGACTTCTGAGACATATTTAATGTGTTGGGCAAGGTTAGCAGAGTGAATCAATATATCATCTAGATATACTACCACACAGGACTGGAGCAGGTCACGTAAAATATCGTTAATCAATTCCTGAAATACTGCAGGCGCATTGCATAAGCTGAATGGCATCACCAGATATTCATAATGCCCTGTTCTGGTATTAAACGCCGTTTTCCACTCGTCACCCTCTTTAATTCTGACTAGATTATAGGTGGCTCGCAAATCAAGTTTAGTAAAGATCGAAGAGCCCTTTAATCTGTCGAATAATTCTGTAATAAGTGGAATGGGATAGGCGTTCTTAGGCATCAGCTTATTCAGCCCACGGTAGTCAATGCAAGGCCTGAGTTCCTCATTTTTCTTTTTAACAAAAAAAAAATCCGCCACCAGCCGGAGACGTAGATTTACGAATGATTCCCCTCTCCAGGGCATCTGTGATATACTCCTCCATCGCCTTATTTTCCTCACAAGACAGTGGGTAAGTGCGTCCCCTGGGGGGCACCGCACCTGGAGGCAAATCAATGGCGCAATCGTATGGCCTATGGTCAGGTAATGCGCTGGCCTCTCCTTTGCTAAACAAGTCACTGAATTGCTCATATTCTGTTGGCACAGCTGGAGAGGTACACATAATCTTAACAGGAAGAGAGAGACAATTCTTGTTACAGTACTCAGACCAAGAGTTAACTTCACACCTTTGCCAGTCAAATTGGGGATTGTGTGCCTGTAACCATGGGAACCCCAAAATAACTGAATGATGCGGGAACCAATGATCTGAAATCGTATCTGCTCCCTGTGACAAGCCCCCACAGTCATTGTCACTGGGATTGTCTCGAACGTAATGAAAGCAGGATCCAGGGGTCTGCCATCAATGGCCTCTATTGCCACAGGAGAGTCCTTTTTACATAACGGAATGCCCTGCAAATCAGCAAAGGACTGATCCATGAAGTACCCGGCTGCCCCGGAGTCCACCAATGCTAGGACCTCGATGACCTTATCAGTCCAAGCAAATGCCACCTGGATGTTGGGTTTAGTGGGGCAAGTATCTAGGGACTGTTCACCACCACCTAGGGCCTGTCCCCCAAGGTACCCTAGGTGCGTTCGTTTCCCGGCCTTACAGGACAATTGCGTAATAAATGGCCCGGTTTGCCACAATATAGGCATAAGCCCTGCCTCCTACGATACAGCTTCTCCTCCTTAGTGAGCCTAGTAAAACCTACTTGCATAGGTTCAGTGCTGTCAGCTGTTCGCTCAGGTAGAACGGGTGGTGTGAGTGGGTTAAGGAAATGGTTCTGGCCATAACTCGTTGCTCTGGTCCTTTTAGCCAAACGTCTCTCCCGGATGCGGGAGTCTATTAACATGACATAGTCAATGTACTCATCCAGCTCGCTGGGTACATCTCGAGCGGCTATCTCGTCCTTAATCTGTTCAGCGAGACCCTGAGTAAAGGCAGCAAGTAAGGCCTCATCGTTCCAGCCTACCTCTGCTGCCAAGGTCCGGAACTCGATAGCATACTCGCCCAGAGTGCGTTCGCCCTGCTGAATCTCCATCAGCCTTTTGGCAGCAGAGGCAGACCTGCCAGGAACCTCAAACACACGTCTGAACTTCATCACGAAATCTCTAAAGTTCAGTGTGCAGGGTCTGGCATTTTCCCATAACGGATTTGCCCATGCCAAAGCTTTGCCCGTCAACAGAGATATCATAAAGCCGACCTTACTACGGTTGTTAGGAAATGCCTGGGGTGCCAATTCCAAAAATATCTCCAACTGGTTAATGAAACCTCTGCATAGGGAGGGTTCGCGATCATATCTTAGGGGTAACGGCACCGCTGCCGTTAACCCTCTTGAGTTAGCACTGGGAGTTACAGAGGGATTCCCCGGTGTCACGACTGGGGGGACCACCAGATTAGGACCAGACTTGTCTAAATGTACTGTACGTTCAAGTAACGTTTGTAGAGCCAGTGCCAATTGGTCCAGGCGCTGCTCATGGACATCCATTCTCCAGTGGATGTTCTGAGTATTACTTTCACCCTTACCGTCTGATGTCATGGCCCTTTTGTACTGTCACGGTTTTTTAGGACTCTCAGACCAGTAAGTGAAAATAAAACACACTTTATTTAAAGTGAATAATGCACAAGTTCGCCCTCTAGAGGCGGCAGGTAATACACAGATCAAGTAAACTGAGATATTACAATAGTAATAGCACAATAGACATAAATGCAAGACAGTATGCACTAGGATGATATTGACTCCCAAGGGGTTAATGTCTAAATAACAGTCTGTCTCAGATGTGGAGGTTTGACACGCCCTGGATGTTAAAAAGGCTGTGCTGTATAGACAATGTTCATCAAGTGCTGAAGATCGAGCTGCCTTGCCAAGGTGTTGGATAGTAAGCAGAATAGGAATCAACTTAGCCCCCACGGGCGTAGTTACAGGAACTGCTTTGGTTTGTGAAAGTGCAAATAGCCCCCACGGGCGTAACAGAAACCGGCCGGCAATGCAAGAGCTAACAGCCTCCTCAAGTGTAATCGAATACTGGAATATGAAAGCAAGAGCCACTAACCCCCTCGGGCGTAGTACCGGATAAGCCAACACTGAAGCCTTTCTGCCAACACTCTGTGTCACTGATATCGTCGGTAACCAATACCGGAGAGCCTTAAACGCCCAAACGACCCAAACTATGTGAACACTCTGCAATGGTGGACTAGAGTTGCCGACGGAGAGCGGCCAACTCAGCAGCAGTATCACGGGTAACGAGGCTCGTACAGGAGATAGAGAGAGTGAATTCGAGGCAGCACTGCAAGAGTTAAAAGGCACGTTTACTCGAGGCTTCAGCGCACTGCAAGGCTCTGCACGGAGAGGAAGGCCCACAGATATACACACAGCTCTGCACAAATAACGAGGCACAGCACTTAATCGAGGGAAGCACCAGGCAAGGCAGTCACACTGACGCGGGCAACAGAGACTGAAAATGTTGCGGCGGCGACAACTGGAACGCAGGTCACTGGAACAAGCTGGAAGTCGATCTTCGGAGCAGGAAGTCAGCCGGGCCAGGTCGGAGCACGTAGGAGGCAGTCATACAAGCCGGGTCATACACGAGCAGGAACGTCAGTCTAGCCGGGTCAGGATCCAAGGGTGGTACGCAGACGAGCCGGGTCATACACAAGCAGGAACAAGCCAAATCGGTACACAGGAACTCAGAATACAGGAACACAGCAACAGCACTACTGGCTCAGGAACACCACGAAAGGGCATCTGACAGATGTGATAGCCAGGTATAAAAAGGTCATCAAGGGGCGGGTCAAACCCAGTCAGCAAATCAGAGACAGCACAACTGAGAGTGACAGGAATCACAGGCACTGTGATAGGAAGCAACCGGAGCGGTGACAGTTTCTTCCAAGATCTATCACCATGTCTGGTCGACATTTGTGTCTTGGTGTGCTGACAAGAGATCTGTCTCATGAATTTCATCTTCCCACTGTCCTAGCCTTTTTGCTGGACGGCGTGAACAAGGGATTCAGTCTGAGTTCTCTTAAGGTTCAGACTTCAGCGCTTTCCGTCTTTTTCCAGAAACGCATTGCTATCCTTCCTGACGTCAGGGTTTGCTTCCAAGGTGTTGCTCATGTGCGTCCTGCCTTCTGGAGCCCAGCTCCTCAGTGGGACCTTAATTTGGTATTGGGAGTTCTCCAACGTCCTCCCTTTGGCTACTATTCCTCTATGTCTCTTGACGTGGAAAATGGTTTTTCTCCTGGCGATCGTGTCCATTCGCCGGGTTGCAGAATTGCAAGCTCTTTCCTGTAAACCACCATATCTGGTGTTTCACAAGGATAAGGCGGTGCTTCGCACCTCCAAGGAGTTTTTACCTAAGGTGGTCTCCGAGTTTCACATCAGTCAGGAGATTGTGGTGCCCTTTTTCTGCCCTAATCCCTCCTCTGACAAGGAGAGGGATCTCCACTTGTTGGATGTGGTGCGTTGTCTCTGTTTGTTATTCCTGAGGGTCCTATGGCAGGAAGACCTGCATCCAAAGTGACTATTGCATCATGGATCAAGTCCACTATTCGTAGGGCTTACGAGTTGAGGAATAAGCATGTTCCCTTTTGGGTCACAGCTCATTCCACCAGGTCCATTGGAGCCTCTTGGGCCTATAAGAATCAGGCTTCTGCTGATCAGTTGTGCAGGGCGGCCACTTGGTCCTTTGTGCACACCTTTTTGAAGCACTACCGGGTTGATGTGCTGACTTTTGCTGATGCCAGCTTTGGGAGGAAGATCCTAGAGGCAGTCTTGCCTGTCTAGGATCTTCTCCTTCGGTTCTTGGTGCTTCCTTTACTGTTGAGCCCTGTTGGCTCTAGTTCAACGGGCTGCGTGGCAGTTCCTGGGGTGCTTTTACCCCTGTTTGGTGTCCACTGACACTTCAGTTTTGTTGGGATCTCTGACCAGTTGGTTCATAGAGGTTCTGGTGACTTTGGGGGCCTTGCACCTGGTCCTTGCCTTCTTCCCGCCTCTGGGAAACTCAATGGTTGGACATCCCAGAGTTACCAGTAACCCGTTTTGGATGACAGAGAAAAGAGGATTTTAGTCTTACCTGTTAAATCCTTTTCTCTTAGTCCATATAGGTTACTGGTCTCCCACCCTGTCAAAGGACCATGCTTGACTCTCCTGTGGCAGTATGTGGGAGTCCTTTGGGGCATGCTCACAGGAGTCTTCTTCCCTTCTATTTTCTAGTCAGTTATTAGTGTCTCAAATCATTCTGGAGCTAGCTGGCTAAGATGCAGTTAGGAGGGAAGGGAGGCTCCACCCCCTGCATACATTTAGAGGAATGTTCCTGCCTACTTAAAGGGGCTGATCGCCTCCCGGAGTTACCAGTAACCTGTATGGACTAAGAGAAAAGGATTTAACAGGTAAGACTAAAATCCTCTTATAACTTTTAAGAAATGCGTTTTTCTCAATTTTTTTGTTGTTATTCTGTCTCTCACTGTTCAAATAAACCTACCATTAAAATCATAGACTGATCATTTCTTTGTCAGGGGGCAAACTTACAAAATCAGCAGGGGATCAAATAATGTTTTCCCTCACTGTAGATAGAAAAAAAATATTATTGTTATCACTGTCTATAACTAAGGGAGACTAGGACTCTCTAGGGAATTGGTTGCACAGGTACCATAGGACCAGACACCTTACAAATATCTTGTTCAAAAGTAGAAACATTTAATATATTTCTAATGTATCAAAAATACATACATAAAACAAATATACATAAAAGATAAAAATGTGAACAAAAAACCGTCACAAAAAATAAAATAAAAAAAAACCTTATTGCCCTATGCGTTACATAGCTATCGCCATTTCATTTTTATCCTTTAATGCCACCTTCTGAAAACATTTGTTTACACCAGGCTTGGGGTAAGAAGGCAAGTGACCCCCCATTTGATATGTCAGGTTATCTTTCCAAAATGGTATAGTTTGTCTACACTTTCTCCACTTCTGTAGGTGTTAGAAAGATTTTAGTACAGGCAAGACATGTTTGAGAAAGTGTTAGAAAAATCAGAGGTTGTACCTTGGGGTAAGAAGGCAAGTGACCTCTCATTTGATATGGCAAGTTATCTTCTTTCCAAAATGGTATAGTTTGTCTACCCTTTCTTCACTTCTGTAGGTGTTATAACCATTTTCATACAGGCAAGTCATGTTTGAAAAATCAGAGGTTGTAGTAGGTGTAGTTTGGTACTTCTAGCACACCCTAAGGTATCTCAACTCATAACAATGGGGTGCCATTTTTCTCGTAACAGCTATAGCTAATGAATACAGTTGTAAATCCCATAGTTTTCACAGACTTCAGTACGTTTGAAGGGGTGGAAATGTAAAAAACTGCCATTTTTGTTCCTTTAGCACCAAATTCTGGAAACATTTGTGCACACCAGGCTTGGGGTAAGAAGGCAAGTGACCCCTCATTTGATGCGGCAAGTTATCTTCTTTCCAAAATGGTATAGTTTGTCTACCCACTCCTGTAGGTGTTATATCTATTTTCGTAAGGCAAGTCATGTTTGAGAAAGTGTTAGAAAAATCAGAGGTTGTAGTAGGTGTAGTTTGGTACTTTAACCACCGCCTAAGGTATGTCAACTCATACCAGTGGGGTGCCATTTTTCTCCTAAGAGCTATAGCTAATAAATATAGTTGGAAATCCCATAGCTTTCACAGATTTCTATACTTTTAAAGTGGTGGAAATGTAAAAAATGTCATTTTTTTTCCTTTAGCATCACCTTCTGGAAACATTTGTGCACACCAGGCTTGGAGTAAGAAGGAAAGTAACCCCTTATCTGATGAGGTAGGATATCTACTTTCCAGAAATATATAGTTTTATAAAGTTATTCCATTGTTTTAGTGTCGTTTTACCACAAAAACCCTATAATACGCATATTAGTTTATAAAGTTAAAAATACCTTCTATAAGTCTTCAATGCATTTTGGTACTATACAAACATGTTTACTCTTCTACTAGTTGAAGAGCCCATGTACATGGGCAACGGGTGCTCAGAATTAAAACCTTAGTCCTCTCTGCGCACCGGTCTGAATTCGGAGTCCCGCTCAGTTATCAGCAGCGGCGCAGGCAGTCTGTAGTGCACATGACTGCAGCGCGCGCAGCCATCTCTACTGAGCCTGACGGCTTCTGACAAACACATTTAGCAAATTATTATATAGGATGTATTGTTGGACATATTAAAGGAAGCCCATCCCTATCCAATATGTGTCTGCTAATTTTGATTTTGAATTAGCCATCTCTCCACATGGAAACATAGGTTTAGGTTATCTATCGGTTATATTTATCAAGGCATGCCCCTAATAATAGCAGTCTACTGATCGAATAGAGATCATGAGTGGAGTTGGTGATTTGTTAATTCAAGGAAATTCACTAAGGTGTGTTAGTCTTGTTTTAATGAATCCTGTAAAATCAAAAAGAGAGCCATAAATAAATGTTCCTGAAAAAGAACACACACACCTCTGCAGAGCAATGCATTGAGTTCCTCTCTCGAGCTCAAATGTTTAATATATGCCGAGATGTGTGGGTCGATAATGTCACAGCAGTCATGTGCGGGTCAGTAATGTAAATTTCCCATGAGCTGTCCCGATTATATTTATATTCACTTTGTATACTTGCAAAATAGTGCTAAAATAAATATAAATGTTACTTTTCTTTTCTCTGCTGATGTTGGCGGCAGTGGCAAAATGCAGAAAGAGCACAGGCCGATGCCAGTTCCATTGTGAGGGAATTTGAACAGAGACTGCCTTTATATATGGGCAGTCTCTGTTCAAATTCCCTCAAGGCCATTGACTGGGATTTGTGCTTACGTACCTCCCACCCAATCATCTTCGAGCAGAGGACTGAAGAAACCTGCTAGAAGCTGATTGGCTGGGGTGGGTGCATAAGCACACATCCCAACCAATGGCTGTGAAGGAATTTGAACAGAGTCTGCCCATATATAAAGGAGGGGGGTTGTTCTTTCTGCTTTTTGATGCCGCCTCCAATAGCGGCGGAGAAAGGAAAGATAACATTCATTTTTATTTGGGTAATATTTTGCAGGTATGCAAAGTGATGTATATACAGTAATGTGCACCCATAGAAAATGATGAAAACACTGTAATTATCAATTCAGAGAGAATCCGATAAGGGACTCAGGTTATAGCTGGAAAGTTAAGACCTAGTTTTTTTATGACAAAGTAAAAAAAATAAATAAATAAAAAAAAAAGTACACGGTGGATGTATTGATATGGGGCCCTAAACCCCATAGCAATACATTCAAAGTATGAAATATGTGTCAAAAGTTAGTTGAATTAACCCTGTGCGTGCCAGTGGGGTATAATTACCCCACCGGCATTCATTGGGGTTAACACGGCTAAGCTAAAAAAACAACATCCCATTAAAAGTAACACTTACCATTAATCCTGATGTCCAGCGGAGTCCTCAGTATGCTGGTCATCTTCTGTCCTTCTCTTAAGTCTTCTCTTCTGTCCTTCTCTTCTGTCCTTCTCTTCAGTCTTCTTGTATCTGTAAAAGAAAAAAAAAATAGTATGAATACAATGCAGAATAATACAATACATCGTTTAACACCTTGAGTGCCAGAGGGGTATGCAATGCATTGCAAAGCAATGCTTTGCGGATCTATATGGGGCTCAAAGAGTTAAGCAATGTATTAGTGCCCATGTGTATTGAAATATGCAGCCATTATTATGTTAAGACATAAGCCATTATAGTAAAGTTGCAATATCATATGTCCAAAAACATGATAATAATATACATAGCTTGCTAATAATAATAATGTCTCTGCCGCTGTGCGGCCTCAGAGGCAGTGCCAGCAGAGACATCACTGTGTGACACAGACCCCCCCACTTCTGCTGCCTCACGGGCCAATGCCCATTCCGCAATGAGGGAGTTTGAGCAGAGACTGCCTTTATATATGGGCAATCTCTGATCCAATTCCCTCACAGCCATTTGCTGAGATGTGCTTATGCACATCTCAGCCAATCAGATTAGAGCATCTGTGCTTTAAACTGATTGTCTGGGATGCCTCCGGTAGGGTTGAAGCACGGGTGGGCTTAACCAAGGAGTGGCGCCCCGCACACCCGAGCTTCAACCCTACCGGAGTAATCCCAGACACTGCAGAGGCCCGTGTGGCTTTAAAGATACTCACCTCCGCCCCTATCAGTGGCTACAACCATTTCTAAATCTGCCTCAGGCATCAAGGTTGGTGTCGCCGCCATTATTTGATAGCATGTTCCAATGGCCCTAAAGGGCTGTATTGCTGCCTGACATCCTCTCCGTTTTGTTTTGTTTTAACTTACTTTTATTTTACAGTAATATATATTATAATATATTTTATTTCTTTTAATATTTCCCACCTAGACCGTTCCTTTCTTTATTTCGACAATTGTGGGGAGAACTGCATAGGTGGAGGGAGTTCAATATCTCATGAAATTATTGTATAATTTTCAGGGCCTCCCTGTTGAAATTCATTCTCGGCTTTACGTTCTTTCCAATCAGTGATATTTTCCTTTATCTGGCATGACAAGAGACCCCAGATCTCCCGTTCCATTCTGATGAGACCTCCGGGTTCAGGTGGTCTGGCAGTTCATGACATTTACAGATATTATATTGCCACCCATCTCAAGCAAATAATTCCATGGTTTCATGTGACAGACACCTTTGTGGGTTAACATTGAACGTGACTCAGTATCCCCATTTTCCCTCGTCAGCCTCCTCTGGCGTTCTGGGAGATCTTGTCCGATTTCTCCATCATTTCTACCAGTGCACGTATTTCAATTGGGAATCTTGTGGGCGGACAAAATATTTAACCCACCTTTGCTTTAAACCCCTTCTATGGTAATCCGGCCTTCCCTCCAAGTTTACTGGCTTCTGCGTTTGATGCCTGGAAAAGAGCTGGACTCTACTTAATACATGAACTATTGGTCTGAGATCACTTGCGTTCTTTTGCTCAGCTATGTGATAGATTTTCTCTTCCTGCCACTGCATTCTACCAGTATGTGCAGATAAGACACTACCTGACTTCACTAAAGACCAAATCTATTTCTTCCTCCTTTAACTCCCTTTGAGAGGTGTTGCATACGTCAGACTACTACTAAAGCTCGCATTTCAGTCCTCTACAAATTACTGGAATCTTCTACCAAGCCATTTAAACATAAGTGTATGCTGGGCTGGGAGTGGGACCTGGAAATTCCGGAGGCATCCTGGACTCAAATTTGGAGAAATACCTCTATTTGTACCTCAGCTAAAGAAAACACCTACAAAACCTTGCTCCGCTGGTATTGCACTCCTGCTCGACTACATTCTGTCAACCCCGCCCTCTCCGATCGTTGATGGAGAGGTTGTACTAGTAGGGATGATCTCCTGCACATTGAATGGACCTGCCCCCTAATCAAATCCTTTTGGTCAAGAGTTGTGCAGTTTATCTATATCACGGTGCCCGTGCTTTCCCTCTGTGAATGGCAACATTATTATCACTGCCGTTCCCTGATTGGCTGGTCTTTATTGCTACCACTAGGGCTTGCCTATATACTCTGGGACGTTCTCCCTTAGACACCCTTTCATGGTGTACGGGTTCCTGAGTCTGCTCTGTATCTTTGCTGTTTCGTGTATGACCTGGCCTGCCTGACTACGCTCCTGTTTCTGTGTTCCGGTTTATACGCTCCGTTGCTGACTGTATCCTGGCTGAGAACCCGCTCCGTTGCTGACTGTATCCTGGCTGAGAACCCGATCCGTTGCTGACTGTATCCTGGCTGAGAACCCGTTCAATTGCTAACCTTATTCTGGCTGAGAACCCGCTCCGTTGCTGACCGTATTCTGGCTGAGAACTTGATCCGTTGTCCTCAGTGGATACCCATCCACTTGGTACCGTGTTAGTCTGAGCATACAGGGGACCCCGTGTGGTTACCATTTTCCTTTACCATGCAGTGATTGTTGGTGTGCGCTGTGGGGCGCTGTTTTCTGTCGACTTTAGGCTAAGCTGTGTGCTCAAGCTGCTCCACTGCCTTCCTGTGGTGTGTACAATCGAAGTACCGGTGAGGTGTTGTCCATGCCGACTGAGTTACTCTGATCACTCTCTGTGTCTGTCTCACCAATATCGCTGGGCTCACTCCTTTTGGGAGTTGCAGTTTAGTTGGGCGTTTTCCATTAACCCTGTATGTACCTAGGGGTTCCAGGTACAAGAGCTCTACCGTTTCTGACTGCAGAGTCTTGAACTCAGGAGCCAGCATTGCACTTCCAGCTTACAGGTTGAGAGACACTGGTTGCATTCCGGTACTTACCTCCTCTTGATCCACCCAAAGCGTTCTAGGGCTCTCCTGTAGCAGCTGCCTAGGTCTCCGTTAACCCTTTGTGGGTTGGGCTGCATGTAACGGTTGCCTCCGGTCAGTCGGCTAGGGCCTTGGTCAGTGTTGCCTCGTTCCTGTTGGATCAGTACCCAGGCATCTGGGTTGTGCCAGTCCTCTAGTGTGGGCTCCTTGCCACTGTAGTCCTGTTGCCATTCCAGGACTGTGCACGTGTTGCCTTACCGGTTCTGCCAGAAGTCTGATTGTCAGCAAGTACCAGTTCTCTCCATTTATCCGTACGGGTTCCAGTACCCAGGTGTCTGGGCAGTCTGTCCTATTTGTGTACCTCCTGTGTTGGCATCCTGCCATCTGCTTGGGACTGTACGTTACTCCTCCTAGGTTGCCAAATACTGTTGGATGTATTGTCAGTACCCTACTGTATCGTACATATCTTATTGCTGTACTCCTGGCAGCCTATTGTTCTGTTTATAGGTCTAGAACCTATACTCTTGTATGCACTTTGTTCTAATAAAGCTATTTTAACCTTACCGATCTGAGTGTTCATCTAAAACCCTGACAGTATGAAAGGGCCAATGACCTCAGACAAGTCCGGTGAAGGAAGTTCAGTCAATATCCATTGGAGAATGGATATGTATGAGCAACGTCTAGATCAGTTGTCCATGGAGGTGCAAACTATGCTGGAGCAGACCGCACACTTGGACAGATCCGTTCCGCCCCCGGTGGCCACACCAGTTCTGGCACCAACAGTCCAAAATTCGAATGTCTCTATGCAGTATAAAGGGCTTTCTGCCACGGCACCATTACCGTTGAGATATGATTGGCAACCTACCCTCTGTAGAGGATTTCTGAATCAGCTGGAGATTTTTTGGAACTGGTGCCCCAAGCCTTTCCTGAGGAGAGAAGCAAAATCATGATTTCACTATTGACCGGAAGGGTTCTAGCCTGGGCCAATCCGATTTGGGAAACAGCTAAACCCATTACTAACAACTTTGGCGAGTTTGTGAGGGCCTTTCGAAATGTTTTTGAAATCCCTGGACGTAGTATCTCGGCTGCCAAACAAATCATGAATATCTGACAAGGCCACCGTATAGTTGCTGATTACTCGATTGAGTTTTGTACCTTAGCAGCCGAATTGGGATGGAATGATGAGGCGCTGGTGGCGGCTTTTGCTCAAGGCCTTAATGATAGTATCAAAGATGAAATTGTGGCCTGAGATTTACCCAAATCCTTGGACAAATTCATTGAATTTGTTAATTTAATTGATACCCGGATCAGGGAAAGAATTCAGTATAAAGACCACAAACCAAGGTCTCCTGTTGGACAGGGGCAAAAACATTATTTCCCACCCTTGTCTCCCCCTCCTCCCATGCCTCCTGGTCATGCTGAGATTGCCGAACCCATGCAGGTCGGTTTTACCAGACTCACTAAAGAAGAAAGGTAATTTCCATTCTACCCTGCAGTTTCCTGATGGCTGCCCACATATTGGGAACAGGTATTTCAGATTCCGTGGGTCTGATTCCATCCCGCTGACCCGCGGGCGGTTTGCTCCGGGCCATGCAGGCCAGACTGTGGACATGAGACTAATTGTTCCCACGGTATATGACTGTATTGTTAATATTTACATTGTTACTTGTGATAACCTACCCGTATTTGCACTGTTTTTGTTTTTGTTTTCCCGGGGACCTTACAATTTTGTTATCTGATGGGGGTTTGTTCTGTCTGGGTGGTTCCTGGGGTGGGTGGTGGCCCGTCCTTGCGGCCGTCGGGCGGCTTCCACTGCACCTTTCGGTGGGGGCCTCCCGGGGGTCGCGAGCGGGTGCTATTACTATTGTCAAGTGATGTTTGGCCTAATCCTAGTCTATAATACTACTCATGTATATGACCGTATTTTTCATGTTCTGTTTATTATGGCATTCTTACTTAGTGCGCTCTTGTGGGATATTCCTAGTTTCTTGCTTTGTCATGCTCCCTTCCCTCCCTATCTTATGTTCTTGTCCTCCACTTTTCCCTGTACCTCAATGCCTCCCTCCTCCCCCTCCTGTTTCCTACTTCCCCTGGTTTTATCCCCAAATGCTTTTCTATATCTTTCTGTTTCCAGTAGGGTTTGCGGGTTTGGGGGGTGGAGGGGATTTGGTTACTTATACCTTGATTCTTGTTTGATCCTGATGTTTTGCTCTCCCCGGTTTTCTTTGCCGGTTCACTCACAGGGGTCAAACTGTTTGACCTGTTCTGGGGCACAGCGTAGTTGTACCCCCGTCTCATCTGGGTATGAGATCAGTGCGCATGTTTCTGTTTATAATATGTATACTATTGTACAAGGCATTGTTTGGTGTTTGTTCTTTCTCCTTTTCTTCTCTCCCTCTTCTCTTGCTTCTGCTTTTCTTTCCTTCCCATGGGGTTCTTCTCCATTGTCCTTCCTTATTGTTTCCTTTTGTCTCTATACCGTACCCTCCCCTCCCCACATTCTGGGCGCTGCTGTGGGATGTATATTCCCAAGGTGTTGTTCCGTGTTACTCACTGCCGAGCCTCAATGTCATTGTGAATCTGTACTGGTTCCTTATGTTTTTGATCACATTAGTCCTCTATGGGTTTTAAGGTCCTATCCTTGAATGTGAAGGGTCTCAATACCCCTCATAAAAGACGTCTGTTGTTTAAAGAGGCCCTTAAGACCAAAGCACAAATTTTATGCATTCAAGAAACCGACTTTGCTACCAATGGGGTCCTCTCAGTGCTCACTAGGCAGTTCCCTATTGTTTACCATTCCACTGCACCCTCCAAAAGGGCAGGGGTATCCATTTGGTTCCACTCCTCTTTAGCGATACAGATTCATTCGGTCAAGACTGATGCGAATGGTCGATTTCTTTTGCTTTCTTTGTCAATTAATAATGTGGACTATACCTTACTTAATATTTATGCTCCGAATTCCAATTCAGCTCAGTTCTTGAAAAGTGTACTTTACAAATTTTGCTCAGTTGTAAGAGGTTCCTTGATTGTGTGTGTGGTGACTTCAATGTAGTATCTGACCCTTCTCTAGATACCTCATCTTGCCCGTCTGGGGCATACTTGCGGTCTTTATCTGCTCAGGGCTCTCTTTTGCAGCAGACTCTGAGGGAATTGAGACTTTATGATGCCTGGAGGGTTCCTCATACCAATGAGCGGGATTACTCTTTTTATTCACATGTTCATTCATCGTATTCTAGACTTGACTATTTTTGTGTCGACTCGGCTCTATTGCAGAGGGTGGTGTGTTGTGACATTGGTTTAATCTAATGGTCAGACCATGCCCCGGTTGTTTTAGAAGTTTCAGATTCATTTGACTCCAGGGGCAGAGGCTTATGGAGACTGAATGAACATTTACTCTCCCAATCGTCTACCAAGCTGCTAATGGCGAGCTATTTGAAGGAGTACTTTGACCTGAATGACCTACCGGAGATTCCCCCGGCGACTTTATGGGAAGCTCACAAGGCAGTTCTGAGAGGTCGGTTTATAGCCCTTGCTGCGAGGGAAAAGAGGCGGAGAGAGCAAAGACTGTCTCAGTTGACGGCGGACTTGGCTGCCCTTGAAAGGGTTAATAAGCTCTGCTCCTCGAGGCAACGGAGTAAGCAGATAGCTTCCATTAAGCAAGAGATTTCCGATTTACAATTGTTCTATACTAACATTATGCTAGAGAGATTGAAACAAAAGTACTACTCGGCTGGTAATAAGGCGGGAGCACTGTTGGCTAGGCGTCTTAAGAAACAAGAGGCTAAGCGTGCTATTCCTTTTGTTTTTTCAAACTCAGGTGAGAAAATTATGAACCCGGCACACATTCCGGAGGTTTTCGCACACTACTATAAAGCTTTATATAATCTTAACTCAGATGTTTCTACCCCTCAGCCATCAGGACGGGACATAGAGGCTTTTCTGGATCGGGTTCAATTGCCACATTTATCCTCCCCTCAGCAGGACCTTCTTCGCGCCCCTTTCTCTTTAGTTGAAGTTCAGCGTGCTATTGGGGCTTTGCCGTCGGGGAAAGCTCCTGGTCCAGATGGTTTTTCGAATCTATACTATAAAACGTTCGAACATGTCCTTTCCCCCTATTTAGTTCAGGTCTTTTCATCCTGTAGTGAGGGAGGTAGTTTTCCCTCATCTATGCTCTCTGCGACTATAACTGTTCTTCCCAAGCCAGGTAAGCCTCCCACCCACTGTTCAAATTTTAGGCCGATTTCTCTTTTGAACACTGATTTAAAATTATATGCTAAGATACTGGCAAACAGACTTCAATATTTACTACCTGCTCTACTCCATTATGACCAGGTTGGTTTCGTGCACGGTAGACAGGCTTCTGATAATACTAGAAAAATGGTTAATCTGTTACATGCCGTCCACTCTACGAAGATCCCCTCTCTCTTATTGGCCCTTGACGCTGAAAAGGCTTTCGACCGGTTGCATTGGGGATATCTTGGCGCTGTGCTGGAAAGATATAATTTTCCTGCTCTGTTCATTCGGTCTATCTTGGCATTATATTCAAAACCGTCAGCTAGAGTTTCCTACGGTGGTTTTTTATCACAACCTTTTGACATAGCCAATGGCTCGAGACAGGGCTGCCCCTTGTCCCCACTCCTTTATGTTTTGGCACTTGAGCCCCTTGCGGAGATGATACGGTCTAATGTCCAAATTCATGGTTACTCACTCTCGAGATCTATGGAGATAAAATTGGGACTCTTTGCTGACGATATTTTGATAGTGCTGACCGATCTTTCGAAATCCTTACCTCACCTCTTGGAGTCTTTGCGTCTATATGGTAATGTGTCCTATCACAAAATTAATCAGGCCAAAACACAAGCTCTTCCTCTACACATTAGCAGGGATGATCTGGCTGCACTACAAAAGCAGTATAGCTTTGAATGGCGTAGGGACAATATTTCTTACTTGGCTATTCGTATTACACGGTCCCCAGAGGGTCTCTTTTCAGAGAATTTTCATAAACTTTGGACTTCCATTAAGCAAGATCTTCAATGGTGGTCAACTCTGATGCTATCTTGGGTGGGGCGTATAGCATCCATTAAGATGACCGTATTGCCAAAGATATTGTATTTATTTCGCACATTACCTATCTCAGTCCCTCTTTCTTTTTTGCGGGAAGCCCAGACTGATCTTTACAAATATATACACGGGTCCCGGATATCCAGAGTTTCTAATAAATGGCTTCTCCTGCCCCCCCGTCTTGGCGGTTTGGGGATCCCCTCTCTTTCTCACTATTACAAAGCTGTCCGTATGGCTCAAACTATCCTGTATCATGCCCCTCCTGGCACGGTGGGGTGGGTGGATGTGGAGGACACCCAGGTCCGCCCTCATAGGATATGTGAACTTTTATGGCTTTCGCCTTCTAACAGACCTTCCATGTCTAGTTTGTTTCCAACTACTAGCCTTTCTTTTAAAATCTGGAAGGCTTTCTCATTGCTTCTTCCGGAGTTGGCCGGGTGGTCCTCGGCCACTCCTCTGAGAGCGCTAGAGCTCTTAGTTCCTGATCTTGACTTGTCCTCATGGTCTCAGGCGGGCATTGGTTCCTTGCGTTAATTGTGGTCTGGGGATGTTTTCAGAACCTTTCAAGACTTACAACAACATTTTGGACTTTCGAACACAGACTTCTATAAATATTTACAAGTGAGGCATGCGCTATTTTCGTGGCCTGGGTCTCCCCACTCTCTGTCTCCTTCTCCGCATGCTATTATTAAAGCCTGTGAGCATCCACTGCTGGCTTCCAAGGTATTATCTCATTGCTATAATGCTCTACTTACTGTTGACCTGCCAGCTAAGTTGCCCTTTGTACTGGCTTGGGAGAGGGATTTGGGTCTTCAGATTCCGGGTTCAGAGTGGAAAGAGGCCTTTTCTAATGTTACTCTTTTCTCACATTGTTCGAACCATGTTGAATTGGCTAGAAAGATCTTATATAGATGGTATTTAGTGCCCTCACGACTGGCGCATATATACCCCTCAGTGTCCAATTTATGCTGGAGGGACTGTTCTGGTGTTGGTACTTTGGAGCATGTTTGGTGGTCCTGTCCTGCCCTTACCTCGTATTGGACTCTAGTTTTTTCCCTTGTGAAGGAGGTTACAGGTATTACATTACAACGCTCCCCTGATATAGCCCTTTTCCACATCCTTCCGACCAATATTCCCATTCATTTGAAGGTGCTGATTTACCATGTATTGATAGCGGCAAAGAGTCTTTTGGCTAGACGATGGAAGTCATCTCTTCTTCCATCCTTACATGACTTGTGTCACTTGATCACTAACAACTTACGAATGGAACAATTTTACTACCTCTCTAACTCTAAAGCTGACCTTTATGATTTGATTTGGTCAACCTGGGAGGTTAATGGCATTTCGCCGTGACCCACGGTGGCGCTCGGTCTTACCCGTTCCACTTCCCTGCCCTTCCCTCTCTGATTTTCTCTTCTTTCTTTCTTTGTTTGTGTCTGCATTT
The DNA here is from genome assembly GCA_037306005.1 of Rhinophrynus dorsalis. Lineage (NCBI taxonomy): Eukaryota > Metazoa > Chordata > Amphibia > Anura > Rhinophrynidae > Rhinophrynus > Rhinophrynus dorsalis. The sequence continues at coordinate 293,692,693 of CM074718.1, read as the reverse complement.
TCTCTTGGCTCTCCTTTTTTCTTTTCTTTGTCTCTTGTTGATGATCTTTCCACCTTTAGCTGCCCACGTTTCGGACATGTCATTTATGGTGCATCAATATCCGCTTGTAATTACCCAGATGAGACGTTGCAGTGTGTCATGCTCCTGATTGTATACTTTTCTATTGCATTATTTGGAGAGATGTGCATTTTCATTTCCCCTAATCTGCTGTCTTTGTTATGCTGCAATGTCGTACATTGTTAAGGCACCTTTGTATAATTATCTTCTCAGCCTTGTGTCTTTTTTGTAATTCTGTAAAAAACTACTGTAATAAAAACTTTATTGGAAAAAAAAAAAAAAAAAAAAAAAAGAAGAAAGGTAATTTTGCCGCAAGAATGAACTATGTTTGTATTGCGGTAAAGCAGGTCATTTGCTGCGCAATTGTCCAACCCGGCCGGGAAACGCACGCACCTAGCTTTCCTTAGGGGACAGGTCCTAGGTGGTATTCAGCAGTCCCCTGAGGTCGTGCCTTCCAAACCAGTGGTGGATGTTGTTATCACCTCCTCCAAACTTTCTGTGATGGTATCGGCGTTGCTAGATTCTGGAGCAGCAGGATATTTTATGGACCAGGAATTTGCTTCTTTACATAACATTCCGCTGGTATTGCTAGACAATCCTTTGCAGATCGAAGCCATTGATGGACGACCTTTGGTGCCACCCCAGGTTACCCATGAAACATGTCCGCTTTCTGTACAAACGGGGGCATTACATTTCGAGACCCTATCTTTCCAGATCATTCAGTCTCCCCATTATGCGGTGATTTTGGGGTTTCCATGGTTAAGAACACATAATCCCAGAATGAATTGGGACTCCTGTGAGATTGTGGCCTGGTCTGAGCATTGTTCTAATCATTGTGTGCATCAACCCAAGAGAATATTGTGTACCTCTCCCTCCCTACCGACTGAATACAATTCCTTCAGCGATGTTTTCAGTAAGGAAGAGGCTAGCACTTTGCCACCGCACAGGGCGTATCACTGTGCCATTGATATTGAGCCTGGTGCTGTCCCTCCTAGGGGCAGAACAAATCCCCTCTCATGTGATGAGAATTTGGCTATGGAGGAGTATATCTCTGATGCCCTAGCAAGGGGCATCAATGGCAGATCATCCTCACCCGCGGGGGCTGGATTTTTTTTTGTAAAAAAGAAGTCCGGGGAATTAAGGCCATGTATTGATTATAGAGGCCTTAATAAGCTGATGGTTAAATGTGCCTACCCAATTCCACTCATCACCGAGCTGTTTGATCACCTCAAGGGGGCGACAATATTCACCAAATTAGATCTGACAGCAGCCTATAACCTCATCTGCATCAAGGAAGGTGATGAGTGGAAAACCGCTTTTATGGGCACTATGAGTACTTGGTAATGCAATTCGGGTTGTGTAATGCCTCAGCAGTATTTCAAGAACTAATTAATGATGTTCTCCGTGACACGCTGCTGTCCTATGTAGTTATCTGCCTAGATGACATTTTAATCTATTCTCCCGACTCATCGCTTGCATGTGGCTACCGTACTTCAGAGATTAAGGGAGAATAGATTACTTTGTAAACTTGACAAATGTGAGTTTCATAGATCCATGGTACCATTCCTTGGATATGTTATTTTGAGTCAGGGCATTTCCATGGATAAAGAGAAATTGTCAGCAGTGCTTCATTGGCCGCGTCCTAAGGGCCTCAAGGCTATTCAAAGGTTTATTGGCTTTGACAATTATTACCGTAAATTTATCCGTGACTTTTCTAGAATTGTCAAACCCCTTACAGACCTGACACATGAGGGCGCTAAGGCATCAGAGTGGTCCAAGGAGGCTGAGGAGGCTTTCGAGGAACTCAAAGCAGCATTTGCTTCTGCACCAGTCCTATCGCACCCCAAAGTGGAATTAACATTTATACTCGAAGTAGAAGCGTCAGAGACTGGTGTAGGGGCAGTTCTTTCTCAGAGGTCTCGGCCGGGCCAACCACTCAAGCCATGTGGTTTCTTTTTGAAAAAATTAACTAAAGCGCAATCAGTATATGAGATTGGTGACCGTGAATTATTGGCAATTATCTTCGCCTTACGTGAGTGACGTCACTTGTTGGAGGGCACCAGGGTACCGATTCTCATATTAACTGACCACAAGAATCTGTTGTACCTCTCTGAAGCTAAAAGATTGTCTCCTAGACAAGCCAGATGGGCCCTCTTCCTTTCTCGCTTTAACTTTGTTGTTTCCTATTTACCCGGCTCTAAGAATGTAAGAGCTGAGGCGCTGTCCAGGCAGCACGGTCCTGAATTGGAGTCTGAGGAACAGCATGTACCTATTATTCCGCAAGATCGCATGCTGGCCACCATGAGGACTAGCATCACGTCTCCCTTGGGTCAACAGATCTTGGCTACTCAGGCTGATTCTCCTCCTGAAAAACCTATGGGCAAATGTTTTGTAGCTGAACCTTTTCGGGCTAAACTCCTTGAAACATATCATGCCTCACGAGCAGCTGGCCATGTGGGCAGAGTTCAATTAATTTGGTTATTATCTCGTATCTTCTGGTGGCCCACACTAAGGGCAGATTGCGCTGATTTCACGGCAGCTTGTGCGGTATGTGCCCGTTCCAAAATACCCAGGCATTTGCCTGTGGGCCTATTGCAACCGGCTGCTAACGGGGATCGTCCATGGTCACATGTGTCTATTGATTTTCTGGGCTAATTACCCGCCTCGAAGGGTTTCACTTACATATTGATGGTGATAGACAGATTTTCGAAAATGGCCCATTTTGTGCCCTTGCCTGGGTTGCCTTCAGCCAAAGAGTTGGCAGTTGGCAGAGTTGGCGGAGAAAAGCTACACCGCACACACCACCCCGGGAGCCGGAACACAGGTCTGTGTCACTACTGCGCTCCCTCATTGCAGTTGGCTCTTTAGTAATGCAGAGCACGCTGGGAGTCATGATCTCCCGGCGTGCTCTGCATTACTGAAGAGAAGACTGGGCGGGAGCTACAGGTATGTGATGGGGGGCAAGGTGGAGCTTATGGGGGCAAGGTGGAGCTGGTGGGGGGCAAAGTGGAGCTGATGGAGGCAAATTGTAGCTGGTGGGGGCAAGTTGGAGCTTAGAGGGCAAAGTGGAGCTGGCGGGGGCAAGTTGGAGCAGATGGGGGCAAAGTGGAGCTGATGGGGGCACAGTGGTGTTGCTGTGGGCAAGTTGGAGCTGCTGGGGGCAAGGTGGAGCTGATAGGGGCAAGGTAGAGCTGGTGGGGGGGCAAAGAGAAGCTGATGGAGGCAAGTTGGAGCTGGTGGGGGCAAAGTGGAGCTGATGGAGGCAGGTTGGAGCTGGTGGGGGCAAGTTGGAGCTGAGGGGGCAAAGTGGAGCTGGTGGGGGCAAGTTGGAACCAAAAGGGGGCAAAGTGGAGCTGGTGGGCCAAATTGGTGCTGGTGGGGAGCATTTCTTATAGGCATCTCCAGACCAGGGGCAGACTGGCCCAGGGGGCAGAGAGAGGACAATCATGAAAAGTGGTGGGTTATAAGTAGGAGGGGTATAAAGGGGTGGGACACAATGGGCATAGCCAAATGGGCGGCAAAATTAGGTTTTGCCTAGGGTGACAAAAATCCTTGCACCAGCCCTGCATTGGACCTCCCCGCTAATATGCTCATTCACAATGTCTTTCATGTAGCCCTACTTAAACCTCTTGTCTGTAATCGCTATACCTCTGCTCCGGTGGTGCCGGCTCTAGTTCACATCCAAGACCACGATGAGTATGAGGTCCAAAGTATTGCGGATTCACGCAGGGTGCGTGGACAATTCCAGTACCTGGTTCATTGGAAGAGGTACGGCCCAGAAGAACGATCATGGGTCAAGTATGCCGATATTCATGCTCCAGTTTTATTAAGACAGTTCCATGCCAAGTTTCCATCTAAGCCTGGTCCTCCTCCGAGGGGAGGGGGTCATTGAGGGGGAGGGTATTATCACGGTGCCTGTGCTTTCCCTCTGTGTACGGCAACATTATTATCACTGCCGTTCCCTGATTGGCTGGTCTTTATTGCTACCACTAGGGCTTGCCTATATATACTCTGGGACGTTCTCCCTTAGGCGCCCTTTCGTGGTGTACGAGTTCCTGAGTCTGCTCTGTATCTTTGCTGTTTCGTGTATGACCTGGCCTGCCTGACTACGCTTCTGTTCCTGTGTTCCAGTTTATACACTCCGTTGCTGACTGTATCCTGGCTGAGAACCCGATCCGTTGCTGACTGTGTCCTGGTTGAGAACCCGCTCCGTTACTGACTGTATACTGGCTGAGAACCCGCTCCGTTGCTGACCTTATTCTGGCTGAGAACCCGCTCCGTTGCTGACCGTATTCTGGCTGAGAACTTGATCCTTTGCTGACTGTATCCTGGCTGAGAAACTGCACCATTGCTGACCGTATCCTGGCTGCTCCGTTGCTGACTGTTCTGGCTGTGAACCCGCTCCGTTGCCGACAGTATCCTGGCTGAGAACCGCTCCGTTGCTGATAGTATCCTGGCTGAGAACTCTCTCCATTGCTGACTGTCCTGGCTGTGAACCCGCTCCATCGCTGACAGTATCCCGGCTGAGTACCGTTCTGCTGCTGACGGTGGAGTGCTGCCTCCATATTGTGGCCGTTGTCCTCAGTGGATACCCATCCACTTGATACCGTGTTACTCTGAGCATACAGGTGACCCCATATGGGCCTTGGTCAGTGTTGCCTCGTTCCTGTTGGATCAGTACCCAGGCGTCTGGGTTGTGCCAGTCCTCTAGTGTGGGCTCCTTGCCAATGTAGTCCTGTTGCCATTCCAGGACTGTGCATGCATTGCCTTACCGGTTCTGCCAGAAGCCTGATTGTCAGCAAGTACCAGTTCTCTCCATTTATCCGTACGGGTTCCAGTACCCAGGTATCTGGGCAGTCTGTCCTATTTGTGTACCTCCTGTGTTGGCATCCTACCATCTGATTGGGACTGTACGTTACTCCTCCTAGGTTGCCAAATACTGTTGGACGTATTGTCAGTACCCTACTGTATCGTACATATCTTATTACTGTACTCCTGGCAGCCTATTGTTCTGTTTATAGGTCTAGAACCTATACTCTTGTATGCACTTTGTTCTAATAAAGCTATTTTAACCGTACCGATCTATCTGAGTGTTCATTTAAAACCGTGACAATCTATCAGTTCTTATCTATTACAATTCCCCTTGATCCCCTGACTCTAGTGCTGGGAACCCACCCAGCGAATCTTACATAATAAGCTTCCATGCTTATTATTCATATCTTCATAGCAATTAGATGTCTGGTCGCACAAGCATGGAAATCCCCCACAATACTCTCATTATTGCAAATTCTGAATCAAATCTCTCATGTTAAATTAATGGAACACTTGACGACAAAACTCAGAGACTCTGTAGATAAGTTCCTAACAATCTGGGGCGTGTGGGACCTGGCACTGGAGTCCTCTACTTTGTCCGAATTCTAATGCTGCTCAACTCTGGACCACGTGCCTAGCTTATTATGGCTCCTTACTCTCTCTGGACCGCCTTCCCCTCCTCCCACTGTTTTTCTTTCTTTTCTTTTTCCTTTGTGCGTGTATGTGTTTTGTTTTCTGCCCTAGCCAGATATGTAATGTTCTACATTGTTTCCACTTTCTCTTCGAGGATGTTTGCCTATGTGTCTTGCAATAGTTTCTGTGATTTATTGTTCTGCTATAAATTTCTATAAAAATTATTAAAAACAAACCCCACAATCATTAACTGAAACAGAACCAGCTGTGTAGGAGGAATACAACTGTGTGAGCAACAGCCAAACTTGGCTAACAAGGTGAGGTTGCTAAAAGAGGATTTTAGTCTTACCTGTTAAATCCTTTTCTCTTAGTCCATACAGGTTACCGCTAACTCTGGGAGGCGATCCGCCCCGTAGTAGGCAGGAACAATTCTCAAAGTGTATGCAGGGAGTGAAGCCTTCCTTCTCTCCTTGGCTGCAGCTAGCCAATCAGCTCCAGAAAGATTTGAGACACTAAGTATGACTAGATAGCAGAAGGGAAGAAGACTCCTGTGAGCATGACCCCAAAGGACCCCCACGGTCTGCCACAGGAGAGTCAAGCATGGTCTCTTGACAATGTGGAAGACCAGTAACCTGTATGGACTAAGAGAAAAGGATTTAACAGGTAAAACTAAAATCCTCTTTTCTCTGTCATCCAATACAGGTTACTGGTAACTCTGGGATGTCCAACCATTAAGTTTCCCAGAGGTGGGAAGAAGGCAAGGACCAGGCGCATGTCCCCCAGAATCACCAGAACATATATGAACCATCAGATCAGTGATAGACCAACAAGAACTTAAGTGTCAACGGACACAAACAGGGGTAACAGCACCCCAGGAATGTTACACAGCACACTGAACTAGAACCAACAGGGTTCAACAGAGAAGGAAGCAAGGACAATCATAGACAGGCAATACTGCCTCCAGGATTTTCCTCCCAAAGCTGGCATCACCCGACGCCAACACATGCACACGGTGGTGCTTCGAAAAGGTGTGCGCAGACGACCAAATGGCTGCCTTGCACAACTGACCAGCCAAGGCCTGATTCTTGTAAGCCCAAGAGGCCCCAATAGATTGAGTAGAATGATCCGTGACCCTGAAAGGGACAGGCTTCTACCTCAGCTCATAAGCCTTATGAATAGCGGACTTGATCCAAGAAGCAATAGTCACCTTGGATGCAGGTCTTCCTGCCCTAGGACCCGCAGGAATGACGAACAATGCTTCAGATTGCCTGATAGTGAGATGTACATAAAACTTGAGACAACGCACCATGTCTAACAAGTAGAGATCCCTCTCCTTGTCAGAGGTGGGGTCAGGGGAGAATGAGGGCACCACAATCTCCTGATTGATGTGGAACTCAGAGACCACCTTCTGCAGAAACTCCTTAGAAGTGGAAGCACCGCCTTCTCCTTATGAAACACCAAATAGGGTGGCTTACAGGACAGAGCATGTAACTCTGTGACACGGTGAACTGACACAATCGACAGGAGAAAGGCCATTTTCCACATCAACAGGCGTAGAGGAATAGTAGCCAAAGACTCAAAGGGAGGGCGCTGAAGGACGCCCAAAACCAAGTTAAGAATGGGAGACTTGAAAACAGGATGAGTATGAGCAACGCCCTGGAAGAAAATCTTGACATCATGAAGGATGGCAATGCGTCTCCTAAAGAAAACAGAGAGAGCAGAAGTCTGAACCTTAAGGGAACTCAAACTGAGGCCCTTATCCACACCATCCTGCAAAAAGGCCAGGACCGTAGGTAGATCAAATTCCTGAGACAGGTCCCTGTCAGCACACCAGGACAGAAAAGTCGACAAGACACGATGGTAGATCTTGGAAGAAACAGGCTTGCGGGCGCTGAGCACAGTAGCCACCACACCAGAAGAGAAACCCTTCTTCTTCAGTGCTGAGGATTCAATTTCCAAGCCGTCAAAGCTAGTCAGTGAACATCCTCCTTCCACAGGTAACCCTGGAGAAGAAGGTCTGGACGGTAGGGGAGCCGAAAGGGCTCTGCCACTGACAGATCCAAGAGCTCCGGAATCCCAGACTGACAATGCCAGTACGGAGCAATCAGAATGACTGGGCAACGCTCCATTTGTAATTTCCGTAACACCCTGTGTAACATGGGAAGGGGAGGAAAGATTTAAACCAGAGGAAAGACCCATGAAATGGACACTGCATCTACTGCTAGAGCCAGAGGGTCTCGCCACCAGGAGCAGAACACTGGAACCTTCCTTTTGTGTCTCGTCGCCATCAGGTCGATGGAAGGGGCACCCCTTGCTGAACAATGAGTTGGAACACGTGTGGGTGTAACTCCCATTCTCAGCTGTCCACTGTGTGTCGACTGAGGAAGTCCGCCATGACGTTGTCTACGTGTCACGGTTTTTTAGGACTCTCAGACCAGTAAGTGAAAATAAAACACACTTTATTTAAAGTGAATAATGCACAAGTTCACCCTCTAGAGGCGTTAGGTAGTACACAGATCAAGTAAACTGAGATATTACAATAGTAATAGCACAATAGACATAAATGCAAGACAGTATGCACTAGGATGATATGGACGCCCAAGGGGTTAATGTCTAAATAACAGTCTGTCTCAGATGTGGAGGTTTGACACGCCCTGGATGTTAAAAAGGCTGTGCTGTATAGACAATGTTCATCAAGTGCTGAAGATCGAGCTGCCTTGCCAAGGTGTTGGATAGTAAGCAGAATAGGAATCAACTTAGCCCCCACGGGCGTAGTTACAGGAACTGCTTTGGTTTGTGCAAGTGCAAATAGCCCCCACAGGCGTAACGGAAACCGGTCAGCAATGCAAGAGCTAACAGCCTCCTCAAGTGTAATCGAATGCTGGAATATGAAAGCAATAGCCACTAGCCCCCTCGGGCGTAGTACCGGATAAGCCAACACTGAAGCCTTTCTGCCAACACTCTGTGTCACTGATATCGTCGGTAACCAATACCGGAGAGCCTTAAACGCCCAAACGACCCAAACTATGTGAACATTCTGCAATGGTGGACTAGAGTTGCCGACGGAGAGCGGCCAACTCAGCAGCAGTATCACGGGTAACGAGGCTCGTACAGGAGATAGAGAGAGTGAATTCGAGGCAGCACTGCAAGAGTTAAAAGGCACGTTTACTCGAGGCTTCAGCGCTACTGCAAGGCTCTGCACGGAGAGGAAGGCCCACAGATATACACACAGCTCTGCACAAATAACGAGGCACAGCACTTAATCGAGGGAAGCACCAGGCAAGACAGTCACATTGACGCGGGCAACAGAGACTGAAAATGTCGCGACGGCGACAACTGGAACGCAGGTCACTGGAACAAGCTGGAAGTCGAACTTCGGAGCAGGAAGTCAGCCGGGCCGGGTCGGAGCACTTAGGAGGCAGTCATACAAGCCGGGTCATACACAAGCAGGAATGTCAGTCTAGCCGGGTCAGGATCCAAGGGTGGAACGCAGACGAGCCGGGTCATACACAAGCAGGAACACTGGAGAATGGTCAGGACAAGCCGAATCGGTACACAGGAACTCAGAATACAGGAACACAGCAACAGCACTACTGGCTCAGGAACACCACGAAAGGGCATCTGACAGATGTGATAGCCAGGTATAAAAAGGTCATCAAGGGGCGGGTCAAACCCAGTCAGCAAATCAGAGACAGCACAACTGAGAGTGACAGGAATCACAGGCACTGTGATAGTACCCCCTCTCAAAGACCCCCTCTCCCTGCCTGAGGTCTGGGTTTCAAAGGATATTTAGAGTGAAAGCTGCGTACTAATCTCAGTGCATGGAGATCCCCTTGATCAACCCAAGAACGTTCTTCAGGGCCATAGACCTTCCAATGAACCAAATATTGCAGCTTTCCTCTAAATCTCCTGGAATCAATAATACTCTGGACTTCATATTCTTCTTGGCCCTGGACGTCCACCGGCCCAGGAATCACTGGCGTAGTAGTATAACGATTGCACACCAAGGGTTTCAGGAGTGACACATGGAACACATTATGAATGTGCATTGAGGGTGGAAGCTCCAGAGCATAAGAAACCGGATTAATCTTGCGGATAATCTTAAATGGACCAATGAACCGGGGAGCCAGTTTATTGGACGGCACTTGTAAATTGAGGTTTCTGGATGACAGCCATACCCTGTCCCCAACCTGAAATGAGACCGCTGGAAGGCGTCTGCGATTAGCGTGCCGTTGCTGCCGCCTGAAAGACTGACTGAGGGACCTCTGAACCTGTGCCCAAGTGGAACGAAGTCGTGCCAAATGCTTGTCCAAAGCAGGAATCTGCTGCACCTGAAAGGAGTCCGGGAGCAGACAAGGCTGGAAACCATAATTCACGAGAAACGGGGAGCTCCCGGACGATGAGTTAACCGCACAGTTTCTGGCAAACTCCGCCCATGGCAACAGGTCAGCCCAATTATCATGATGATCGGTGACAAAGCAGCGCAGGAACTGTTCCAGTCCCTGATTGGCACGCTCAGCGGCCCCATTCGTCTGGGGATGGTAGGCGGAGGAAAATGACAATTGGATGCCCATCTGACCACAAAATGTCCTCCAGAACCTAGAAACGAACTGTCTCCCACGGTCGGAGAAAATCACTCTGGGTACTCCATGCAGACGGAACACCTCTCTGGCAAAAACTATAGGCAATTCCTGAGCCGATGGAAGGCCAGTCAGAGGCACAAAATGTGCCATCTTAGAGAATCTATCGACCACCATAAGAATGAACGTGTAACCTCTAGATACCGGTAGTTCTCCCAAGAAGTCAATGGATATATGAGACCAAGGACGGTCTCCGTTAGGCACCGGTTGCAATAAGCCCACGGGGAGATGCCTAGGGGTCTTGGCACGGGCACAAGTGGTACAAGCTGCCGTAAAAGCGGCGCAGTCGGCTCTCAACGTAGGCCACCAAAATAACTGCGAGAGGGACCATACTAGTTGGTCTCTACCAATATGCCCAGCTGCTTTAGAGGCGTGATAAGTCTCCAACAGACGGACACGGAATGACTCATCTACGAAACACTTCCCTACTGGGTTTTCAGGAGGTGCCCGTGATTGTGAAGCCAGTATCTCCTCCCCCAGTGGCGAGGTTATGGTGGTACGAATGGTAGCCAGGATCTGATCTGGCTGAATGATGGGTACCGGGACTTCCTCCCTCAGTGTCAGAAGCGAACTGACGTGACAACAAATCAGCCTTGATATTCTTTGAGCCAGGAAGATAGGATACTAGGAAACTGAACCGGGACAAAAACAGCGCCCACCTGGCCTGTCGAGAAGACAGTCTTTTGGCTTCAGAGAGATAGGTTAAATTCTTATGGTCAGTAAGAATTAGTACTGGAGTCTGAGTGCCCTCCAAGAGGTGTCACCACTCCTTTAGTGCAAGTATGATGGCCAATAGTTCCCTGTCGCCAATCTCGTAATGATTCTGGGAGCTGGACAATTTCTTAGAGAAGAACCCACAAGGCATTAAAGTGCCACCTCCCACAGGACGTTGGGAGAGCACCGCCCCAACCCCAACCTCTGAAGCGTCAACCTCCAAAGTAAACGGCAGGGAGGGATTAGGGTGGGACAGTATAGGAGCAGATGCAAAGGCAGATTTCAGGGTAACAAATGCGTCTTCAGCTGCCTCAGACCACTGAGAGGGAGAAGCGCCCTTATGAGTCAAATCCGAAAGTGGTTTTACAATCGTGGAAAAGTTCTTGATGAACTTCCTATAATAGTTCGCAAAACCTAAGAATCGTTGAATGGCCTTTAACCCCTTAGGCCGAGGCCATTGCAGAACCGCTGCCAACTTTTCCTGATCCATGGCAATGCCACTTTTGGATATTATGAACCCCAGGAATGGTACTTGAGATGTATGGAATTCGCACTTTTCTAGTTTACAGAATAACTTGCGCTTACGAAGTCGGAGCAAGACTTCTGAGACATCTTTAATGTGTTGGGCAAGGTTAGCAGAGTGAATCAATATATCATCTAGATATACTACCACACAGGACTGGAGCAGGTCACGTAAAATATCATTAATCAATTCCTGAAATACTGCAGGCGCATTGCATAAGCCGAATGGCATCACCAGATATTCATAATGCCCTGTTCTGGTATTAAACGCCGTTTTCCACTCGTCACCCTCTTTAATTCTGACTAGATTATAGGCGGCTCACAAATCAAGTTTAGTAAAGATCGAAGAGCCCTTTAATCTGTCGAATAATTCTGTAATAAGTGGAATGGGATAGGCGTTCTTAGGCATCAGCTTATTCAGCCCACGGTAGTCAATGCAAGGCCTGAGTTCCTCATTTTTCTTTTTAACAAAAAAAAATCCGGCACCAGCCGGAGACATAGATTTACGAATGATTCCCCTCTCCAGGGCATCTGCGATATACTCCTCCATCACCTTATTTTCCTCACAAGACAGTGGGTAAGTGCATCCCCTGGGGGGCACCGCACCTGGAGGCAAATCAATGGCGCAATCGTATGGCCTATGGTCAGGTAATGCGCTGGCCTCTCCTTTGCTAAACACGTCACTGAATTGCTCATATTCTGTTGGCACAGCTGGAGAGGTACACATAATCTTAACAGGAAGAGAGAGACAATTCTTGTTACAGTACTCAGACCAAGAGTTAACTTCACACCTTTGCCAGTCAAATTGAGGATTGTGTGCCTGTAACCATGGGAACCCCAAAATAACTGAATGATGCGGGGAACGAATGATCTGAAATCGTATCTGCTCCCTGTGACAAGCCCCCACAGTCATTGTCACTGGGATTGTCTCGAACGTAATGAAAGCAGGATCCAGGGGTCTGCCATCAATGGCCTCTATTGCCACAGGAGAGTCCTTTTTACATAACGGAATGCCCTGCAAATCAGCAAAGGACTGATCCATGAAGTACCCGGCTGCCCCGGAGTCCACCAATGCTAGGACCTCAATGACCTTATCAGTCCAAGCAAATGCCACCTGGATGGTGGGTTTAGTGGTGCAAGTATCTAGGGACTGTTCAACACCACCTAGGGCCTGTCCCCCAAGGTACCCTAGGTGCGTTCGTTTCCCAGCCTTACAGGACAATTGCGTAATAAATGGCCCGGTTTGCCATAATATAGGCATAAGCCTTGCCTCCTACGATACAGCTTCTCCTCCTTAGTGAGCCTAGTAAAACCTACTTGCATAGGTTCAGTGCTGTCAGCTGTTCGCTCAGGTAGAACGGGTGGTGTGGGTGGGTTAAGGAAATGGTTCTGGCCATAACTCTTTGCTCTGGTCATTTTAGCCAAACGTCTCTCCCGGATGCGAGAGTCTATTAACATGACATAGTCAATGTACTCATCCAGCTCGCTGGGTACATCTCCAGCGGCTATCTCATCCTTAATCTGTTCAGAGAGACCCTGAGTAAAGGCAGCAAGTAAGGCCTCATCGTTCCAGCCTAACTCTGCTGCCAAGGTCCGGAACTCGATAGCATACTCGCCCAGAGTGCGTTCGCACTGCTGAATCTCCATCAGCCTTTTGGCAGCAGAGGCAGACCTGCCAGGAACCTCAAACACACATCTGAACTTCATCACGAAATCTCTAAAGTTCAGTGTGCAGGATCTGGCATTTTCCCATAACGGATTTGCCCATGCCAAAGCTTTGCCCGTCAACAGAGATATCATAAAGCCGACCTTACTACGGTCGCTAGGAAATGCCTGGGGTGCCAATTCCAAAAATATCTCCAACTGGTTAATGAAACCTCTGCATAGGGAGGGTTCGCCATCATATCTTAGGGGTAACCCTCTTGAGTTAGCACTGGGAGTTACAGAGGGATTCCCCGGTGTCACGACTGGGGGGACCACCGGATTAGGACCAGACTTGTCCAAATGTACTGTACGTTCAAGTAACGTTTGTAGAGCCAGTGCCAATTGGTCCAGGCGCTGCTCATGGACATCCATTCTCTAGTGGATGTTCTGAGTATTACTTTCACCCTTACCGTCTGAGGTCATGGCCCTTTCGTACTGTCACGGTTTTTTAGGACTCTCAGACCAGTAAGTGAAAATAAAACACACTTTATTTAAAGTGAATAATGCACAAGTTCGCCCTCTAGAGGCGTTAGGTAGTACACAGATCAAGTAAACTGAGATATTACAATAGTAATAGCACAATAGACATAAATGCAAGACAGTATGCACTAGGATGATATGGACCCCCAAGGGGTTAATGTCTAAATAACAGTCTGTCTCAGATGTGGAGGTTTGACACGCCCTGGATGTTAAAAAGGCTGTGCTGTATAGACAATGTTCATCAAGTGCTGAAGATCGAGCTGCCTTGCCAAGGTGTTGGATAGTAAGCAGAATAGGAATCAACTTAGCCCCCACGGGCGTAGTTACAGGAACTGCTTTGGTTTGTGCAAGTGCAAATAGCCCCCACGGGCGTAACGGAAACCGGCCAGCAATGCAAGAGCTAACAGCCTCCTCAAGTGTAATCGAATGCTGGAATATGAAAGCAAGAGCCACTAGCCCCCTCGGGCGTAGTACCAGATAAGCCAACACTGAAGCCTTTCTGCCAACACTCTGTGTCACTGATATCATCGGTAACCAATACCGGAGAGCCTTAAGCGCCCAAACAACCCAAACTATGTGAACACTCTGCAATGGTGGACTAGAGTTGCCGACGGAGAGCGGCGAACTCAGCAGCAGTATCACGGGTAACGAGGCTCGTACAGGAGATAGAGAGAGTGAATTTGAGGCAGCACTGCAAGAGTTAAAAGGCACGTTTACTCGAGGCTTCAGCGCTACTGCAAGGCTCTGCACGGAGAGGAAGGCCCACAGATATACACACAGCTCTGCACAAATAACGAGGCACAGCACTTAATCGAGGGAAGCACCAGGCAAGGCAGTCACACTGACGCGGGCAACAGAGACTGAAAATGTCGCGGCGGCGACAACTGGAACGCAGGTCACTGGAACAAGCTGGAAGTCGATATTCGGAGCAGGAAGTCAGCCGGGCCGGGTCGGAGCACGTAGGAGGCAGTCATACAAGCCGGGTCATACACAAGCAGGAACGTCAGTCTAGCCGGGTCAGGATCCAAGGGTGGTACGCAGACGAGCCGGGTCATACACAAGCAGGAACACTGGAGAATGGTCAGGACAAGCCGAATCGGTACACAGGAACTCAGAATACAGGAACACAGCAACAGCACTACTGGCTCAGGAACACCACGAAAGGGCATCTGACAGATGTGATAGCCAGGTGTAAAAAGGTCATCAAGGGGCGGGTCAAACCCAGTCAGCAAATCAGAGACAGCACAACTGAGAGTGACAGGAATCACAGGCACTGTGATACTACGCCTGGAATGTGTGCTGCGGATATAGCAGGTATGTGTTCTTCTGCCCAGGACAAAATAGACTTGACCTCTGACCAAGCAGCGAGACTTCTTGTTCCGTCTTGCTTGTTGATATAAGCCATGTCTGTGGCGCTGTCGGACTCCACTCTGACCGGACAGTCTTCCAGCTGAGATGTCCAATGTCGAAGGGCATGAAAAACTGCCCGAAGCTCCAATATGTTGATTGGAAGGAGGGACTCCTCCGGAGACCACCGACCATGAGCTCTCAAACGACCCAGGACCACACCCAAGCCGGAGAGGCTGGCCTCCGTCGTCACCTTGGTCCAAAAGGTCACCAGAAAGGACTTGCCCTTCAGCAGGTTGGAAAGGTCGAGCCACCATGACAAGCTCAGTTCCACATGAAGAGGAAGGGAAATAAATGTCTTGCACACCTGGATCACGAACCTCTGGAACTCCCTGGTGTGCGCCATGGCAAATGGAACCGCTTCTATGGTGGACATGAATTTCCCCACCAGAGATGATAGCTTCTGGACTGGACCCAGATCCTGAGACAGAATCGCTGAAACCCTGTGGGCGATCTGGTGAGCCACCTTGTCCGTGAGGAACACCGTGCTCTTCTGAGTGTCAAAGAGAAGGCCCAGGAAGACTAGACACTTGGAGGGGACAAGATCGGATATGTCCAAGCTGATGATCCACCCGTGATGGGTGAGAGCCTGAATGCATTTCTGAACTTGCTGATGAAGGAGTTCCACAGAGGGGGCTTTCAGAAGTAAGTCATCCATGTATGGAGTAACTCTTATGCCGCTCCGGTGGAGAGCGGATATGAAGGCACCCAGGACACTTGAGGAGCCGTCGTCAGACCAAATGGAAGGGCTGAGAACTGAAAATGTCCCCTGTTGCAGGCAAACTGGCTCTCTGGATGAATGGCAATGTGTAAATACGCATCCTGAAGATCCAGAGAAGAAGAATTCCCTGAGGGACATGGCAGCAATCACTGTGCGTAGAGACTCCTAACGATAATGAGTCCGGGTCACAAAGGAATTGAGATCCTTCAAGTCCAAAAAAGGCCGACAGCTGCCATCCTTTTTGGCGACCACAAAGAGGTTTGAGTAGAAACCTGAACCCCTGTCCTGGATAGGCACTGGCTCTAGAACACCCTTATCCAGAAGAGCCTGAACAGCTCTGTCAAACAGACAGTGTTTCTCTGTACCTAGAGGAGTATGAGAAGGACGAAAGCGAAAGGGAGGAAGAGAAATTAAAGGGATCTTGTACCCTTCCGTCACTACCTATAAAACTCATGGGTCCGTCACAGAGCCCGCCCAAATGCTGTGATAGTGTCGCAGACGACCACCCACAGCGGAGTGCGGACCCGGGTTTGGCGAGTCATGCCGAAGAAGTCTTGGAAGCCTTGGGCTTGGAGGAGACCTTGGGCTTCCATTGTTGTTTGGGCTTGGAGGAGGTACGGGGAGCTGAGGGAACCGTCTGGTTCACCGAACGTGTCTCATTCTGAAAGGAACTAAAAAAACGGTTACGCTTAAGCAGAAATTTCTTCCTGGGAACCAAGGGTGGAAGAGTACTCTTACTCCCTGTGGTCTCCCTGATCAGATCCTTCAGATCTGGCCCAAACAAAGAGGTACCCTGAAAAGGCAGGGAAAATAAGGCTTTCTTAGAAGCAGTGTCAGCAGGCCAGATCTTGAGCCAAAGAGCTCATCTGGCCACCACAGACATGGTGGAAAAGCTAGGCACCATATGGATGGCATCAAATAAGGCAGCAGAAACATAGTGTTGTACCTCAGATATGATGGCAAGTTTTACTGCTTACCTTGACTTCAGCATCATCTGCAGGTGTGAGGCTTCAAGCATGCTGCAGGCCTCTGTTTTATCTGTTTGCTTCCTGTAGTCTCCTCCTAATAACTTCCTACTTCCTTCCACTGAGCTGCTCCTCCTACTTCCTGTGGAGGGGTTTAAAGGGTAGACTGAGGCCTGACTCATTTGCCCTTGCGTTGTTGTTCATAGCAGTTCTGTTACCTTGGGCTCCGTGTATGACCAGGCTAGTCTTCCATCCATTCTAGTGCTGTCCTGTGGCTCTGTCTGACTATTCTTTTGCCTAACCCCTAATAGTGGACATCCAATCTGGTGCAGACTTGTGGCTCTGGCTGACTACCTGAGATGTGTTTGACCCGGGTTGTCTCACTACCCCCTCTGGTGCTGACTTGTGGCTCTGTCTGACTATTCTTTTGTCTTTTCCCCTGGTGATGAGACACCCAATATAGTGCAGGCCTGGGGCTCTGGTAGACTTGCATAAGCTGACTGCAGGCGTGAGTCAGTTTTCACCTTACTTCTACTGACTGCAGGCGTGAATCAGTATTCGCTCCTACTGACTGCATGCATGAGTCAGTATTCACCCTTACTGGCTCCAGGTGTGAGTCAGTTATATTTCCTTCTGACTGCAGGCTGAGTCAGACCTTATTCCTCATCGGCTCAAGATCCTGGGTTCCTGTTCCAGTTCCTGTTCCCAGATGAGACTTCCAGTGGCTAAAGCCTAGTCTCCAACACAGTGGTTTAGCATTGCAACCTATTATTTCTGGTAGCAGGCTTGCTGGCTATTACCCTGTGCTTATTCCTATTGTATATATTGTATATATCCTCTTTATGTCATTTGTTAATAAACTGCATTAACTAAACCATACTGACTCTTGAACTTCTCTGGGTAACTGTGACAGCAAGAAAGAGCAACTTATCCAGAGTATGTGCATCCTGACGGACAGCCTTGGTAAGCTGTTCAGTCCAGAACTCAATGGCCCGGTTCACCCACGCAGTGGGAAACGCTGGACGCATAGTAGAACCAGCAGTGGCAAAAACAGGCTTGAGGGAAACCTCAAGTTTCTTGAAAGTCCAGTCCTTCAGAGCAGAGGCATCAGAGACTGGCAAGGCAGTAGATTTGGACATCCTGGATATAGGGGCATCCACTTTGGGGGGATGAACCCACTGAGCAAGCGCACCCTCAGAAAAGGGATAAAGCTTGGCAAATTTCCTGGACACAGAAGCCTTCTTGTCCGGGAACTTCCACTCCTCAGACACAAGGCACTCAAGAGTGGGGTTAGGTGGAAAGTATGTAAGGGGCAAGCTGGCTCTATGGCATCGCTGGAGGTCCCTGGATTGGTGTCAGGGACATCAGAACATGCTGGGCATAAGCGTCCTGAGAATTCTCTAGGTAACCCTGAATGACAGGAAGAGCAATGCATAATGGGGGATACAGAGACCCCAGCCTCCTTAGTCTTAGGTCTAGCCCCAAGCTCCAGCGGCATAGACATTCTCACAGTGTCAAAATAACCAACTGTACAATAAATCACCCAATTACAGTGTGTAGGATTAACGTTTCACCCCAGAAATAGCTAAAATAAACTTATCTGGCAGGTGAAGGGTTAATCTGCAGAGGAGAGAAGGAGAGTCCAAGCCCTGCGTAGGATACTAGACCAGAAACGCTCAGAAAATGGCTGCCGCAGCGGTAGCCAATCAGAAACAAGGGAGTGAAGCAAGTGCTCATGGGAAATGTAGTTTCCCCCAAAAAGTACCTTAAACAGTGCCCAAAGCCCCCTGAGCCCCCCAACACACTAGAAACCTGAACCGGATGATAGAGCAAGGGTAGACAAGTAAAATGAGCCATCTCAGAAGTCGCTAGGTTAAACGGTTGTAGAGATATGTCCCAAACAGTACAGTCCCATAGGAGTGAATTGAGCAATGGCGTCTATGCGGTAAAGTGTGCCTTTACTCAATTTTTACAAATATTAAAGTATAACATAAAAAGGTGTAAATCATCAATAGAACATGTGAGGATACCCAGAAAACACTAACCCAGTTGGAAAAGTGTCATAAACCCCCCAATAAAGTGCCAAACCAGCAGTTAAAGGGTTAAGTTACCACATAAGTCTGCTCCAAACACCCAACAGACATACAGATATACCCAATGAGTGCAGGAGTGTGCAATAGGAACTCCAGAAATACACCCCTGCGCGGAGGGGCACTGTGGGACAAGTGGACCTGCAGCACTCAAAGGGGTAGCTCACCTTTCCTGCAGATCTTCAGTCTTCAGAGGCTCAAGAATCTGACAGTGTGGTGCACGAAGGAGGGCCAAAGGCCCAGGGGGAGATAGAAACATGTATCAGAACAGGTGGTTAAAAGTGCGTGAGATATCCGGGGTTCCCAAAGAGTAAGAGCATAACTGCCTAATCTCTTCAAAGAGTAAGGTTTGAACTAAAATGGTGAAGGGTAGGGAGGGAGGGCAAACTAAGCTGGGGCCAGGGCCGGTGCAAGGATTTTTATATACACAGGCGAAGGTGCATTTTGATGCCCCCCCCGACACAATCCACCTGCCCCCCCTGACCTTACCACAGTCCCCTGCCCCCGCCCACATATTCACCTCCACAATGCTCCCTTCATCTCCACATTGCACCTTCCACAATGCCCCCTTCATCTCAGCATTGCCCCTTCCACAATGCCCCTTCATCTCCACATTGCTCCTTCCTTTGTGCCCCTTCATTTCCACAATGCTCCCTACCTTGAGTCCCTGGTGGTCTAGCTCTAAGAGAGCTCTGTGCCTCCTTCGGCACAGAGCTCAGCCTCCCAGCGCTGTTCTCAGTAATGCAGAGCGCTGGGAGATGATGTCATCTCCCAGCGCTCTGTATTACTACAGAGCCTGGGTCGCTCTGCGTTGTGAGCGTCCCATAGACGCCGCGAGGGAGCGCTTGGTCGTGTAAACGAGCGCTCCCTCGTGGCAGATATAGTTAAAAAAAATAAAAAAAAATAAAAAATATTTCTCAGCTTCTCCCTTTCCGGCGCCCCTCCGATGCGGCGCCCTAAGGCAGCTGCCTGTGCTGCCTTAATGGTAGCGCCGGCCCTGGCTGGGGCAGTGCTCTAATTAATTTACATTCTAACAGTATAGTTAGTGTGAAGTCCAACGCATTCTCCTCACAAGCTTATCATACAATACTCCAAAGAATATGAGCTCTACACATGTATTGGCTATGCCACCAAGTATTGGGGAAGGGAGGGAATGGGGACAGGGCAGAGAAGGTAGGGGTGCCACCAGTACAGCAGAGGCCTCACTGGAGGTGGTGTGTGAGGGAGAAAAGGGGTGAGGGGAGCTACATGGGCAGGGACAGATATTCCTGTTAGCTTGTTCTACTTATGAGGCTGAGGTTCTTGTGGGCTTTATATCAACAGAAGTATAATTATACATATAAACAAGCCCATTACAATCATCATCTGTAAATCAGAGGCACGGAAAACAGAATATTTACACAATAGTCCAAAACCCCCCACTCCATGCAGAAGAAACACGTAAAAGCCAAAAACATGTAAAACCCCAGTCAACCTCCTGGAACATCCGTGGGGCCATGGGTAGAAGTATATGGCCTAAATTTATAAGGGTGACATCATCACGCCAGGACCGAGGCACATCCCAGCTGAAGAACATCATACCCCCACTGAGACCAGGTATAGCATTAAGCATTTCCCCTGGGGAGGGCAGATGCTCAGGGTCCATGGATCAGAGTCCTCCCATCACCTCAGTGAAAGCCAAGCAATGTAATACGATGTGAAAGCTATCTACAGTGAACAATACAAAAAAGACCCAAATAAACAGATATCACTAATAGAGTCTGTATATGACCTGCTCATTTCCTGGTGCCCCAACAAGAAGCTCAGCCCCTTTAGGGTGATGCAGTGTGGACTGCCAAAGCGGAGTTTCGGTAGGAAACACTGGCTCACCGGCATTGCGGTCCCTGTGCCCACCTTCTTCTGCTTCTGCCAGGACTCGCATTGAGGTTTAGCAGTTTGGGGAGATTGAATCGTGGATTGTGGGCTTTCATAGGTCGTCAGTATCAGTATGCCCAGTTGCTTGCAGAAACAGGCACATCTTCCACACTTCGCAACATAGCAAAGACTCCATCTATCTGCAAAGTAAGCAGGAATGGGAAACCCCGATGTGTCACAGTACCTTGTTTTCAGCACCGCCGCTTCAGTGATGGTCGGTGTCTTTCCACGCGTCATCTCAGGCGAGAGACTTCAGAGTGAAGCAGGCCTCTGTTTTATGCCATGCTTCCTGTAGTCTCCTCCAACCTACTTCCTTCCGCTGAGCCTGCCCCTTCTACCTACTTCCTGAGGAGAGGTTTAAAGGGCAGTCTGAGTCCTCACTCAGTTACCCTTACGTTGGTGTTCTGTGCAGTTCATTATTTGTATTCCTGATTCCTGTGTATGATACGGCTTGTCTGTCCATCCATTCTGGTGCTGACCTGTGGCTCTGTCTGACGATTCTCCTTGTGCGTTCCAAGTTGGCACAGATATCGTTTCTGATGCAAACCTGTGGCTCTGGCTGACTACCCGCTCGGTGTATGACCTAGGCTACTGACTGCAGGCTGAGTCAGTATCACTCTTGGGCATACCGCAGCAGGCTGAGGCCTAGTCTCGGACAGTGTGGTGGTGATATTGGGAGACTGCTATTCCTGATAGAGTACTCGCCTTTTCATTCACCCACTGTGTTTATATTTATATTGCATTGCAATTATTATTCTCATAATAAAGGTTATACTAACTATACCGTCTGACTCCTGGTTTTGCTTGCCAACCATAACATAATGATACCTTAGGCCTGCCGCTCTGAGAAACTCAATGAGAGGTTTCATGATCTCCGTTGCTGGAGTATATGGAATGACAAGTCCAGGTACAATTGAACTAGTGTACCAACAAACTTAACTTTGTCTTGTGCATGAACTGCATGAAGGATCTCTTCCTAAACTGAGTAATGTACTAAACAACATACAACATCCCTTGGTTTGTCCAGAGGACCACCCCGTGGATGTAGGGCCCTATGGAGTGTTCCACCTCCACAGCACTCATGTTTCCCAGGAGCCATGAAAACAGCAATTGCAGGGATGCCTTGATATCTTTTGAGTGGGATCGATTCTGTTACAGTCTTAAAGGGATAGTAATACTTCGTTTTATCTTTATTTTATTTTGTAGGCTATAAATAAACATGAAGAACGATATAAGTCTTATCTATCAAACCTTTATGGTTTGAGAGATATTCACAAGCAAAGTTTCCCCTCCTGCCCCTTTTACCTAGTATAAGCCATCTCTTCTCAGATGTTGAATCTAGTTGTAAGTATCACGGTGCCCGTGTTATTGCTGGCGACATTGTGACTCAGTGTACTTCCTGATTCCTTTTTATTGGCTATTGTGGTTTTGCTCCGCCCAGTGCTGAGCCCTGTCACTACTGCAATGCCCTTTCATGGTGTTCCTGTCGCTACCGTATGCTCCAGACTTCTGTATGAATCCTGTATATGACCCGGACTGCCTGACTACTCTGCCTGATTATGCTCCTGCTCTGTGTACCGACCTAGATTGGCTGACGTTTCTGCTTTGTGTACCAACCCAGCCTGGCTGATATTCCTGCTCTGTTTACCAACCTGGACTGGCTGACGTTCCTGCTCTGTGTACCGACCCCGCCTGGTTGACGTTCCTGCTCTATGTCCCGACCCGGCCTGGCTGACATTCCTGCTCTGTGTACCGACCCGGATTGGCTGACGTTCCTGCTCTGTGTACCGACCCGGCCTGGCTGACGTTCCTTCTCTGTATACCGACCCAGATTGGTTGACGTTCCTGCTCTGTGTACCGATTTGGCCTGATTTCCCGCTCCATCCAGTGATCCGGTTGGGGTACGTGCCTCCAGTGCTCGCACTGTCTTTGACAGTCCTTGGTTGCCTTGTATTATCTGCTCCGGCAGTCCTGCTTACTGTGACCCAGACTTGTATACCTGCTCCGGCAGTCCTGCTTACTGTGACCCAGTCTTGTATACCTGCTCCGGCAGTCCTGCTTACTGTGACCCAGTCTCGTATACTCTGCTCTGGCAGTCCTGCTTACTGTGACCCAGTCTCCGGTTATTGTGCCTCATGATCCGTTCACCCCGGTGGTTGAGCTCAATCAGGTTGCACCACGGTACGCTTGATCTGTTCCTTGCTGTTACCGAGGTTGGTTTGTTCCCTGGGCGTCTTGGTTGTCCCCACGGCCTTGCAGCCATATTCAGATCAGAGCATTCGTTTAACCCCTCGGGGTTGGTGCGGTTGCACTTTGGGTCACAGTGTACTGCAGGTTACACTGGCGTTACTCCTTGCTATACAGTATCAGACACCCTTGACTGTTCTGGCAGTGTGTCATTTCCAGGGCTTTCGTATACCTCCGTGTGGCCTCTGTCTTTTGGTGTCACTCTCTGTGGAGAGAGTGTCCTGAGGGCTTCAGTCCTATTAGGGCCTGTCCATACATCCTGGCCTAATAGCACCTGTCTCTCCACTATCTCTTCTAGGATACACATGAACTGTAACCTGACCTGTGGCAGTGTTGTACCTTTGTGTTTCACTGGACCCGTGTGGGTTACTAAATCTATTTGTAACCTGACCTGTGTCAGTATTATTTCTGTCTGTATATACTGGACCCGCATGGGTTACTCTAATTTCCGTGTTTTCAATAAAACTGTGTTTTTACTCAAACCTTCTGTGTCTAAGTGTCCTAAAAAACCGTTACAGTACAAAAGGGCCATGACCTCAGATGGTACAGGTGAAGGTAATGCACAAAATATCCACTGGAGGATGGACTTACATGAGCAGCGTATGGATCAGTTGGCACTGGCAGTGCAAACGATATTGGAGCACACCGCTCACTTGGAGAAGCCAGTACAAGCCTTGGTGGTCACCCCCGCTATGACACCGGGAGCCCAATCCATGACGCTAGCAAACTCAAACAGAGGGTTAACTGCTACCACTCCACTACTACTAAGATATGATGGTGAACCCACCCTGTGTAGAGGGTTTATTAATCAGTTGGAGATTTTCTTGGAGTTGACCCCTCAAGCCTTTCCTAGTGACCGAAGTAAGGTGGGCTTTATGATATCATTGCTGACGGGCACAACATTGGCGTGTGCCAACCCCTTGTGGGAAGCAGCCAAACCATGTACCAAGAACTTTGGTGAGTTCTTGCGGGCGTTCCATAGAGTATTTAAAGTCTCAGGAAGAGCTGCCTCTGCTGCCAAAACATTGATGGAGATCCAACAAGGGTCCCGTACGGTTGTGGACTATGCCATTGAATTCCGTACATTGGCAGCGGAGGTAGGCTGGAACAATGAGACGCTGGTGGCAGCATTCGTACAGGGACTCAATGACCGTATTAAGGATGAGACGGCAGCTAGAGACTTGCCGAACGATTTGGATGAGTTCATTGAGTTCTCCGTTTTGATTGATTCCCGCATCAGAGAGCAGATCTCTGCTAAGGACATCTGACATCGGGACAGAAATTTCGGACAGGCAAGCCAAAATTTCCCACCCATGCCTCCCTCACCTCCCAAGCCTCCTGAGCGTAACCCAGAGAGTAGTGAACCTATGCAGTTAGGATTCACTAAGCTGACCAAGGAGGAACGGGCTCATTGCCGAAGTCAGGGCCTCTGCTTATATTGTGGTCAAGCTGGACATTTGTTGCACACCTGTCCTATACGTCCGGGAAACGGACACACCTAGGTTTCCTCTGGGGACAGGTCCTAGGTGGCGTTCAGTGGTCCCCAGACCCTGTGAATCAAAAACCCACACTGCAGGCTGAAATCTCAGTGGAAGTTCCAGCTCTGGTGGATTCCGGTGCAGGCAGATATTTTATGGACAACTCTTTTGCCATTTTACACAAGATTCCGCTGGTTGAAAGGGAATCTCCTTTGGCTATCGAAGCTATTGAAGGTAGACCGTTGGTACCGGCCCAGATCACTATGGAAACTATACCACTGTCTATACGCATTGGGGCTCACCACACGGAGAAGCAGTGTTTTCAGATTATCCAGTCTCCTCACCATGCGGTCATCCTGGGGTTTCCCTGGTTACATCTGCACAACCCCAGGTTTGACTGGCAGACTTGCGAAATCACGGCTTGGTCTGACTTCTGCATTAAGCATTGTATTTCACAACCCACCAAGATCATGTGTACCTCTCCCTCCTTTCCCGCTGAATATCAACAATTTAACAATGTTTTTAGTAAGGGAGAGACTAGCATTTTGCCGCAGCACTGGGCTTACGATTGCGCTATTGATTTGCCGCCTGGTGCCGTTCCTCCTCAGGGTCGTACTTACCCACTGTCTTGTGAGGAGAATCGGGCCATGGAGGAGTATATCTTGGATGCCCTGGAGAGGGGTATTATCAGGAAGTCATCCTCGCCCGCGGGGGCTGGTTTCTTCTTTGTGAAAAAGAAAAATGGCGTGTTACGGTCATGTATCGATTATCGTGGTCTAAATAAACTTATGTCCAGAAACGTCTACCCTATTCCACTCATCACGGAGCTTTTCGACAGGTTGAAAGGCTCTTCCATCTTTAGCAAGCTAGATTTATGTGCTGCGTATAACTTGATCAGAATCAGAGCCGGTGATAAGTGGAAGACGGCATTCAATACCCGTTCAGGACACTATGAATACCTGGTGATGCCTTTTGGGCTAAGTAACGCCCCCGCAGTGTTCCAAGAATTTATTAACGACATCCTCCGTGACATGCTACAGTCTTGCTTAGTTGTGTATCTTGACAACATACTTATACATTCGTCTAATTTGTCACAACACATCAAGGATGTGTCAGCAGTCTTGCTCAGGTTACGTGAGAACAAATTATACTGCAAGATTGAGAAATGC
Organism: Rhinophrynus dorsalis; assembly: GCA_037306005.1. Classification (NCBI taxonomy): domain Eukaryota; kingdom Metazoa; phylum Chordata; class Amphibia; order Anura; family Rhinophrynidae; genus Rhinophrynus; species Rhinophrynus dorsalis. The sequence goes on along the minus strand of CM074718.1, from coordinate 293,667,140 downwards.
GAATTCCACAAGTCTATGGTACCTTTTCTGGGCTTTGTGATTTCTAAGGATGGCTTTGCTATGGATTAGGATAAGCTCGCAGCAGTTCTGCAATGGCCACGTCCTAAGGGCTTCAAGGCTATCCAACGTTTTCTTGGCTTTGCAAATTATTATATAAAATTCATTCGAAACTTTTCCACGATTGTAAATCCACTGTCCGATCTTACGCACAAAGGTGCTAATCCCTCCCAATGGTCTGAAGAAGCTGAACAGGCATTTGTGACCTTGAAATCCGCTTTTGCATCCGCTCCTGTATTGTCCCACCCTAATCCCTCCCTTCCTTTCACCTTAGAGGTAGACGCCTCAGAGACTGGGGTAGGGGCAGTACTGTCACAGCGCCTGGACCCAGGGAGTGTTCTAAGACCATGTGGGTTTTTCTCGAAAAAGTTGACCAGTGTTCAGAGTCACTATGAGATTCGGGACAGAGAACTCCTGGCAATTATACTAGCCCTTAAAGAATGGCACATCTGTGAAGGTACAAGGGCTCCGACGTTAATTCTGACCGACCACAAGAATTTGACGTACCTCTCTGAGGCCAAGAGGTTGTCCTCTCGACAGGCCAGATGGGCCTTGTTCCTGTCTCGCTTCAATTTTATTGTATCCTACCTTCCCGGTTCTAAGAATGTTAGGGCTGATGCCCTTTCCAGACAATTTGGTCCTGAGATTGAGCTCCCCGTTTCTCATCAACTACGGGTTCCAACCATGCTTGCTCCCGGACTCATTTCAGACGCAGCAGATTCCGGCTCTGGATAAGCATATCAGGCAACTCCACTCCACATGGGCACAGGTACAGAGGACCCTCAGTACTTCGTTCCAGCGTTATCAGCGTCACGCTAATCGCAGGAGGTTGCAGGCGGTCTCCTTCCTGGTTGGGGAAAGGGTATGGCTATCTTCCAGAAACCTCAATTTGCAAGTTCCTTGTAATAAATTGGCTCCTTGGTTTGTCGGTCCCTTTAAGGTTCTCTGCAAAATTAACCCAGTCTCGTATGCCCTGGATCTCCCACCATCCATGCGGATTCACAATGTGTTCCACGTATCCCTTCTGAAGCCATTAATATGCAACCATTATACTACCACTCCTGCGGTCCCCGGTCCTATTCAGGTGCAAGGTCAGGATGAGTACGAAGTTCAAAATATTATTGACTCCCAGAGGTTCAGAGGAAGGTTGCAGTATTTGGTTCATTGGAAGGGCTATGGCCCTGAAGAGCATTCCTGGGTTAACCTGAATGACCTCCATGCTCCTATGTTGATGCTCAGATTTCATGCCAAATACCCCCAGAAGCCAGGTCCCCCTTCACGTGAAGGGGGTCTTTGAGAGGGGGGGCACTATCACAGTGCCCGTGTTATCGCTGGCGACATTATGACCAGTGCTACTTCCTGATGCCTTTTATTGGCTAACGTGGTTTTGCTCCACCTAGTGTTAGCCCTTAAATACTGAGGCCTGTCACTTCTGTGGTGCCCTTTCATGGTGTTCCCATTGCTAAGCGCTTGTTCCTATATTCATGTGAATCCTGTGTATGAACCAGACTGCCTGAATACTCTGCCTGTATACGTTCCTGCTCTGTGTATCGACCCGGCCTGGCTGACGTTCCTGCTCTGTGTACCAACCCGGATTGGCTTACGATCCTGCTCCGTGTATTGACCCGGCCCGGCTGACGTTCCTGCTCTGTGTAACGACCCGGTTTTGGCGGACGTTCCTGCTCTGTGTACCGATTCGGATTGGCTGTCACTCCTGCTCTGTGTATCGATCAGGTCCGGCTCACTGCTCCATCTGGTAATCCGGTTAGGGGCTGTCCTCCGGTGTCCTCTCGGTCTATGGACAGATCCTCTGGTTACCTCGTTTGCTGCTCCGGCAGTCTTGTTATTGTGACTCGGTCATCTAGTTTCTGCCTCGTGATCCTACACCCCGGTGTTGGAGATCCATACAGTTGCCCCACGGTACGCTTGACCTGTTACTGCTTGCAAGCTGAGGTTGGTCTGTTCTGGGCGCCTGAGGCTGTCCCTACTATCTGGCAGTCGACTTCAGGTCTGAGCGTTCGTTAACCCCTTGCGGGTTGGTGCCACATTGGGTCACAGTCAATTGCAGTCTCGGTTTGGGCGTTACTCTGTGCCTACAGTTACAGTCCTCCTCTACTGTTCCGGCAGTCTGCCACTTGTCCATGGCCTTTGTTTACTCCAGTGGCCTCAGTCGCTATTGTGTCACTCTCTGCGTAGTGAGTGTCCTGTGGGCCTTTGCGCTATTAGGGCCTGTCAGTACCTCCTGGCCTAATAGCAACCATTTCTCTACTGTCTCGTTTTGGATTCACACGAACTGTAACCTGACCTGTGGCAGTGTTGTACCGTCGTGTCTCATTGGACCTGTGTGGGTTATTGAATTCAACTGTAACCTGACCTGTGTCAGTATCATATTTGAATATATATATACTGGACCCGCGAGGGTTATTCTAATTTCTGTGTTTTTCAATAAAACTGTGTTTTTACCTAAACCTTCCGTGTCGGAGTGTCCATAAAACCGTTACAACTACTCTGCCTGATTACGTTCCTGCTTTGTGTACCAACCCGGATTGGCTGACGTTTCTGCTGTGTGTACCGACCCGGCCTGGCTGATGTTCCTGCTCTGTGTACCGTCCCGGATTGGCTGACATTCCTGCTCTGTGTTGGATTGGCTGACATTCCTGCCGACTTGGCCTGGCTGACATTCTTGCTCTTTGCACCGACCCAGATTGGCTGACTTTCCTGCTCTGTGTACTGACCCGGCCTGGCTGACATACCTGCTCTGTGTACCGACCCGGATTGGGTGACATTCCTGCTCTGTGTTCCGACCCGGACTGCCTGACGTTCCTGCTCTGTGTACTGATTTGGCCTGACTTCCTGCTCCATCCGGTGATCCGGTTGGAGTACGTGCCTCCAGTGCTCGCACTGTCTTTGACAGTCCTTGGTTGCCTTGTATTATTTGCTCCGGCAGTCCTGCTTACTGTGAACCAGTCTCGTATACTCTGCTCCGGCAGTCCTGCTTACTGTGACCCAGTCTCCGGTTATTGTGCCTCATGATCCGTTCACCCCGGTGGTTGAGATCAATCAGGTTACACCACGGTACACTTGATCTGTTCCTTGCTATTACTGAGGTTGGGTTGTTCCCTGGGCTCCTCGGTTGTCCCCACGGCCTTGCAGCCATATTCAGATCTGAGCGTTTGTTTAACCTCTTGGGGTTGGTGCGGTTGCACTTTGGGTTACAGTGTACTGCAGGTTACATTGGCGTTACTCCTTGCTATACAGTATCAGTCACCCTTGACTGTTCTGGCAGTGTGTCATTTCCAGGGCCTTCGTATACCTCCGTGTGGCCTCTGTCTTTTGGTGTCACTCTGTGCAGAGAGAGTGTCCTGAGGGCCTCAGTCCTATTAGGGCCTGTCCATACATCCTGGTCTAATAGCACTCGTCTCTCCATTATCTCTTCTAGGATTCACACAAACTGTAACCTGACCTGTGGCAGTGTTGTACCTTTGTGTTTCACTGGACCCGTGTGGGTTACTAAATCTATTTGTAACCTGACCTGTGTCAGTATTATTTCTGTCTGTATATACTGGACCTGTGTGGGTTACTCTAATTTCTGTGTTTTCAATAAAACTGTGTTTTTACCCAAACCTTCTGTGTCTGAGTGTCCTAAAAAACCATTACAGTAAGACCAGACAGATAACAGAAGGGGACAATCTTCTTCCTATGAGAACAATGAAGGCCCTGCCCCTTTGACAAGTTTTTCAGTTTTTTCCCTTATCTTAATTGAAGATTGTCCCTCTCTGCAGTCTACCTGGGCACCTCCCTTCTGATCAGGCTGAACAGTGTTACATCAGTAAAAGGGGCGGGAGGGGGATATTTTGTCATTGAATTACTCTTGAACTACAACTCTCACGAATTGAAATAACTCTCTCCAAAGTCCAAATACTATGATGATTAATTAGAGCTGCTTTTATTATGAAACATTACTATCCCTTTAATTCTTATGTTATACCAACTGCGGTTGTCTAAGTCATCAAGATTACTTTGTGGTGAGTTGCTTGTGTCTTCCTGTTCTAAAATAATCTGCTCCAGATTGCGGTGCTGCTGTGAGAAGGATATGTGCGTCTCCTACAAATTGTGTATCCCAGAACTCAAGTGTGATATATCCTCACAGGTCCCTGAGCTCTATCTTCATGGCTTGTTTGAGGTCATCTAGCAGCTCCTTTATATCCTCTTTAGTCGAGAAATGCTGGATATCTGCTGCTGTGAAATAATTTGCCATGTTAGCCATGCAGTAGCTACAATCTGCACCCTCTGTGGTTGGCTGAGGACCGTCTCTGCCAAGCAAGCCCCAGCAATCCAGATATACTACATATACCGCTTAACCAGTATCTAGGTCCCTATTTACTTCTTCATAGAAGCTCAAAAGATTAACTTGGCAAGATCCATTCCTCATAAATCCATGTTGATTACAGCAAATAATCTTATGTTCTGCTGTGTAATCCTTAATATAATCCCTTATTTTCCCTTCTAGCAGTTTTACCACTACATAGATCAAACTCACAGGTCTATAATTCCCAGGTTCTGCTTTAGTTTCCTTTTTAAAAAAGGCACTACATTGGCTTTACTCCAATCCTGTGGCACTAAGACTACGGGGAGAGTCTTTAAAGAGTAAAAAAAAAAGTGCTCTTGCAAACACTGCACTGAGTTCCCTAAGAACCCTTGGATGGATACCATCAGGACCAGGTGCTTTGTCAGTCTTAATTTTGTCCAGTCTTTCCATTGCCACTTCTTGTGTTAACCCAATATCTGATAATGGTATAGTTTTATTTGTTGCGTGTCATAGTAACATAGTTGACGAGGTTGAAAAAAAGACATGTGTCCAGCCCATGCCAAAACACCCCTGTTGATCCAGAGGAAGGCAAAAAAAAAAAAAAAGCCCTGAAACCCTTTCCAATTTAGCCCTACGTGGGTAAAAAAATTCCTTCCTCCTCCAAATGGCAGTCAGATAGTTCCCTGGATCATCAACCTATCTGCAATGAAGCTATCTGTCATAATTCTCAACATTGTTCTATGCTAGATAGGCATCCATTGCTTTTTTGAAAGTAGATACAGTATCTGCAAGTACAACATCCTGAGGCTAAGAATTCCATATCTTTATCACCCTTACTGTAAAAAATCCCTGCATTTGTTTCAGTTGAAATGCCTTTCCCCTAGTTTTAATGGATGACCTCTCTTTCTTAGCGCAGCTCTTTGTGTAAATAATTAATTAGATAGTTCTTTGTATTGACCTTGAACGTGTTTGTAGATGGTAATCATATCATCTTTAGACATCTCTTCTCTAATGTAAACAAACCCAGCTTGGCTAGTCTCTCTTTATAACTTAGAAGATCCCCCAATCCCCTTATCAGTTTTGTTGCACGTCTCTCCACGTTTTCCAGTTCAACAATGTTTTTTTAAGAACTGGTGCCCAAAACTATACTCCATATTCCAGATGAGGCCTAACCAAGGATTTATACAGAGGTAGAATAATATCAACATCCCTTGCATCTATACCTCTTTTTATGCAGGCTAGTACCCTATTTGCTCTTGCAGTAGCTGGGTGACTCTCCACACTGCTGTGAAGTCTATTGTCTATCAGTACTCCTAAATCTTTCTCTAATGAGGATTCCCGAAGTTGTTTTCCATTTAGAGTATATATGTAGCATGTTTGTTTATACAGCCCAAATGCATAACCTTACATTTTTCTACATTAAATGTAATCTGCCACTTTTCTGCCCATTCCTCAATTTATCGTAATCCTACTGCAGAGTAAAAACATTCAGCCCTGTATGTATTTCCTTGCACAGCTTAGTGTCATCAGCAAAGACTGATATGCTACTTTCAATTCCCACTTCTAGATCATTAATAAACAAAATAAAAACATTGGGCCCAGGATTGAACTTTATGACACCCCACTTATAAGTTTAGACCAACTTGAAAATGTTCTATTTACCACAACTCTCTACCATCTATCATTTAACCAGTTCTCAATCCATGTACAGGTACAGATAACACCTTCCACAAACCAAAGCCTTTTAATTTATGCAGTATACTGTTGTGAAGCACTGTATGTTGAGGCTCTTCTACAATATCTTGTTCCCTGGTATATACTGATGCAAAGAAAGTGCCACTCTCATGGAAAGCAGAACTCAAAAAAGCTTCTAATCTCCACATCGCACAACTCCACATGTAACGTTCAACAATGAATCAGCCTCATTCCACAACATTCATCTATCTTCATCTGTCTTCTCATTACACTGCTTCTGCTTCATCTGCTCTTCTTTTAAAACATTAATTCAACTCTTTCTTACATCTTAACAGTGCCTCTATCCCTGACTTACCACTGCAAACTTTTGCTACAGCAATGCACCGGAAGGCCATGGACATGGTGGCCCCTCCTCTTCACCACAGTGAACAGGGTGGCCCCTTTCCATTGTCGCTGGCGAAAAACTCTTCTATTTCTTTACTATGAAATGCATGACACGGTTGCCTCAAATACACAAATTCACAGACTTGAAATACACACCATATAACACACTCACCCAAACACAAATCAATGACAATACTGTATATTGTTACACAATGAGGAGGCTGCTGCTCCAGGATACCAAGGGAAAGATCTCTGCCTTCATCATAGACAATGTGAAAGTTATCCAAAGCATTGAAATACATTGGATACCTCACTGACAATCAAAGACTAAAACTTTTGAGTGCTTGAGGGGTACCCAGTGCATTCAGGATCTATGCTTAACCCTTTTAGTGCCACATTGGTTTTCAAACCATTGCAATGCATTGGACTCAGTGATGGACTGGCTGGGGAGTGGTGCACTGCCATAAATAAATGTAACTCTGGACGGGTGCCATTTGCCATGTGCACTCAATGCAGACTTTAAAGCGGAACTACCATGTCAAAATATGTTTAACTTTAAAAAAGTCCCCTTCTGGTGACTAGCTGCTTAGTAGCGCTAGTCGCCAGAATTATTACCTGATTTAATAGATATATGCTTTATTCCCCAGCTGTCAGTAACACGGAGTGAAGACATCTTGCCAGAATGACGTCCCAGCTGGAGCCGGACGGCTCCTAGCAACGCCTCCTAGACCCGGATGGGACTGACAGCGCAGGCGCGTGGACGTTATTCTGGCAAGATGTCTGCGCTTCGTGCTACTGACAGCTGGGGAATAAAGCATTTATCTATTAAATCAGGTAATAATTCTGGCGACTAGCGCTACTAAGCAGCTAGTTGCCAGAAGGGGACTTAGTTAAGTTAAACCTTTTGTGACATGGTAGTTCCGCTTTCAAAGCTCAGCCCCAATGCCAGTAAGCCGCACCACTCTTATGGATTTGAAATCAGAGGATTGTAGCCTTCATGTTGTGGCCTGCACAACATGAATGCTATCGTTTACAAATTTCATATCCAATAGAAACATTGGACACTGCCTCTAGTGCAGCCTCTCAGTGTTCCATTGGAGGATGATGGCCTGTCTCATGTCACAAGTTACGCGCAGGGGCAAAGAGAGGCAGAGAGAGAATGTACGATGTGCCTGAGCCCCTAGGTCACTAAGAACAGGTAGCTTTTATTGGGGTGGAGATGAAAGAGGGATATATATGACTATCATATAGATAACAACTGTTTACAAGAATATGTTTTTTGGATAGTGAGATGATTGCATATGGAGAGGTGATGTATACTGATATTTTGTATGACTCGCAGGCCAGTGAGGTTAACCCTTTGAGCTCCAAAGAGGCATCCAATTCAATGGACACCTCTCTGGCACTTAAACGTTAATTAAAAGGGGCATATGTGTGTGTCTTTGTATCTCTGGTTAGCAGGATTGGTACGTGTGACTATGGGTGTTGTTAATAACTGGGCTATGTAAGGGTTAGCAATGGAGATAGTAGAGGAGCTGAAAAGTGATTTCTCACATTTGAGTTATGGGAAGGGCTACTCAGTTCTCTGGAGAACTTTCTTAACATAGTGAGAAGTGTGAACACAAGACAGGCTAAACACATATAAGAAGCAATTTTATAGCATTGAGCATGTCATGCACAGGGCCGGCACCACCTATAGGCGAGGTAGGCGCCGGCCTAGGGCTCACAAATACTGGGGGCGTGGGCATGCAGCAGAGAAGAGCTGCACCCGCACCCACCACACTGGAACGCAACACAGTAAGGTCTGTGTTGCTACTGCGCTCCTTCATCTCGGTTGCTCTTTAGTAATGCAGAGCGTGCTGGGAGTCATGATCTCCCGGCGCGCTCTGCATTACTGAAGAGAAGACAGCGCGGGAGCTGCAGGTATGTTATGGGGGCAAGTTGGAGCTGAGGGGGCATAGTGGAGCTGCTGGGGGCAAGTTGGTGCGGATGGGGGGCAAAGTGGAGCTGCCGGGGGCAAGATGGAGCTGAGGGGGCATAGTGGAGCTGCTAGGGGCAAGTTGGTGCAGATGGGGGCAAAGTGGAGCTGCTGGGGGCAAGTTGGAGCTGAGGGGGGCAAAGTGGAGCTGATGGGGCATAGTGGAGCTGCTGGGCGCAAGTTGGAGCAGATGGGGGGAAAAATGGAGCTGATAGGGGCATGTTGGAGCTAAGGGGGGATAGTGGAGCTGCTGGGCGCAAGTTGGAGAGCATGGGGGGCAAGTTGGAGCTGATGGGGGGCAAGTTGGAGCTGATGGGGGGCATAATGGAGCTGATAGGGGGCATAGTGGAGTTGGTGGAGGCAAGTTGGTGCAGATGGGGGGCAAAGTGGAGCTGCTGGGGGCAAGATGGAGCTGAGGGGGCATAGTGGAGCTGCTAGGGGCAAGTTGGTGCAGATGGGGGGCAAAGTGGAGCTGCTGGGGGCAAGTTGGAGCTGAGGGGGGCAAAGTGGAGCTGATGGGGCATAGTGGAGCTAAGGTGGCATAGTGGAGCTGCTGGGCGCAAGTTGGAGAGCATGGGGGGCAAGTTGGAGCTGATGGGGGGGCAAGTTGGAGCTGATAGGGGGGCATAGTGGAGCTGATAGGGGGCATAGTGGAGCTGGTGGAGGCAAAGAGGAGCTGGTGGAGGCAAAGAGGAGCTGATAGGAGGTAAGTTGTAGCTGATAGGGGCAAGTTGGGGCTGGTGGAGGCAAGGTGGAGCTGATAGGGGGCAAAGTGGAGCTGGTGGGGGCATCTCTTACAGGCATCTCCAGACCAGGGGCAGACTGGCCCAGGGGGCAGAGAAAGGACAATCATGAATAATGTAATATATAAGTAGGCGAGGTATAAAGGGGTGGGGCACAAGGGGAGGAGCCAAATGGGTGGCAAAATTAGGTTTTGCCTAGGGTGGCAAAAATCCTTGCACCAGCCCTGGTCATGCACATGCATACCTCCCGAGTGTCCCCCTTTAGGAGGGACAGTCCCTCTTTGAGACCCAAATCCCTCTTTCCCATCCTGGTGTCCCTGTTTTTTTAGAGATCAGACTATGTGGTGTGTATAACATTGCTCCACAACTATAAAACTCACATTATTTTTTGTGTAAACTTCAGTATATCCGTTTTTAAGTTAGTCTGTATAGATAATATACTTTGGTCTGCTCTGAATCATTTATTCAGTTACACAAAGAGGTGTCAATAGGTCATGAAACAGCCTAAATTTTTTTGCTAATGCCCCACCCATCAGTCACGCAACCAGGAATACCCTCTAAAACAAAAATGTCCCTCTTTTGGCCATTTGAAATGTTGGTGCCTAGGGTGTATGGGAAAAGTGTTTTGCATATGTAAATGGCAAATTTGACCTAAGGAATTAGCAGTATGGGTGTGTTTGAACTTTCCCAGGCATTCCAGTCCTCTAGGCCTAGGCACAGGCTATGTACAAGTTACAAGCTGAAAACAGGGGACATCGACAAAGATCTAATAAAGGTTATATAATGCCTCAAAACTCTTATTATCATTAAACTCATTAGTGGTTCTGCCCCATTTCAGTTGTAAGCTCTGTGGTATCATCAGAATAGCTAATCAGCATAGCTACTTTCACTTGAAAATTCCATGGTATTACTAGTGTAGCACCATTTGGATTGTAAAGTGTGGTATCACTAATGTAGCACAAACTCAGAAGTTGTGGTATCATTAGTATTGCTCCATTTCAATTAATATATAGTGCTTACACTACTGTAGCTCAGTTTCAGTTGTAAGCTCTGTTTTATTTAAAAAATATGTAAACTATTCCTAATTAATAATTTCTTTACCATATTAACACTTGTGTGGTTGCTACATGAAAAAAAGACCACTGCAATATCACACTACTAAGAATGTATGTTTAAATGAATGAATGAATGAATGAATGAATGTTTAAACTATAAAAAAAATTCAGTTACTGAGTGATACTTGCCTTACATCACAACATGAATTGTAGTTATAAAATTAACCCTTTGAGTGCCAGAGGGGTATGGAACACGTACCCCTCTGGCACACAAAGGGTTAACAAAGGAGGGTGGACTGGGATACTGTGCTGGAGTGAGAGTAGAAGTGGGCCGCTTGATTTCACTTGCACCCTAGGCTAAAAGCTGCCAGCCTTCCCGAGTGGACCCCTATTTGACACTCAAAGGGTTAAAACTTTAAAGGAGCAGTAAACTTTTTTTTATGAAAACAGATATTTTATAGAGCAATTCCTGCTGAATAAAACAAGGTCACGCCCACTGCTGTCAGACCTTTTATTCAAAACTAGTTGAAGAGCCCGTTACACGGGCCACAGTGCCACTGCCACCCGGTCATGGGGCAGTCACGAGCAGTAGAGACTGCTCGCGCCGTGGCTGATACAGAGCTGGACGCTCCTTCAGAGAGTCCAGCTCTGTATCAGCTGCAGCGCGGGCAGTCTCTACTGAGCATGACTGCAGCATGTGCAGCAGTGTCTACTGCGCATGACGCGGCATTAAACACGTTTTAGCTAATTATTATATAGGATGTATAGCAGTTCAAACAACCAGGAAGTGAATTTACTGTGTTTTCTCCCTGATAGTCCTAACTGACAGGGAGTTTCTAACACATTCTATGGGGAACTGTATGTCTTTGACTTTCCTCTCCATTAGAATCTAACAGAAAAACGAATTAGAATATAACCACTAGAGGGAACTGCTAATATAAAAAAACACATTGGTTTAAACTGTAATAACTGGAAACATAAATATCTCAGCAGTGGGAGTACCCTTATTTTACTCAATAGGAAAATCCTTACAATATATATTTTTTCATAAAAAAAGTGTACTGCGCCTTTAACTTCTCCGACAATCAAAGTGTTAAACCTTTAATTGACAAAGAGGTACCCAATACATTTGGGGGGTTTCTTTTTAATAATGTCAGTGTCATAGACGTATCAAACACATTTTAATAAATATGACACAACTTTGCCACTCAAAGGGTTAAACCTTTCAGTCACACAAGATGTGTAACAAATGCGCTGCCGCTTTACGTTTAACCATTTGAATGCCAGAGGGGTACGCAACACATGGAAAACGCATAATATACCCCCTGGTACGCAAAGGGTTACATAGCACAGGCAAAGCCACCATGACATTATTGCCAGTGTGTATATGCAATGCGTAAAGAGAGACAACACAGTAGAAAAAGACGGATTTTTCCTAAAATCGCGTACAACACTTCAGAAGTATCTGCTTCCTTAAACAACTCTAAGATTACACAACAAACGTCGAAAAGCAGTATCAGCTCATCATCATCTTCCTAATACCGGCTTCATAACACGCATGTGCCGCCCATGGTATCCGCCTCTTTTTTGGGTCAGCTGATGGTAACGACAGCACCCCTATATATGACTAGCTGTTGACGTCAGCTTTCTCTTCCGCCTGTTTGTCTGCTGTGAGGCAGGCAGTGTGCTGCAGCCTCATTCCGTGAAGACAATCCTCTGTCATCCGCCAAAATGGTAAGATGGAGACGTTGTCAGTCAATATAATTTACGTTGGATAGACTCTCCTTACGTATATATATTTTTTATTTGGTGTTTAGGCACAACCCCGGGGATATTTATCACCATTTACCGTAACGCCTAGGCCTTATGAGCCGTCACCATTTTAGGCTATTGCAGGCCGCGGCATCGCTTATTGTATTCTAAGACAGCTCTCTTTCGCTACGCTCGTCAATGTAGTCACTTTTTTGGTGCATTATTTGCTGTAGGGTACGATCTAGTTGAGCGTGTGTGTTTTTTGTTTTTTTTTCCTCGAACGATGAAACAAATGGTTAACTTTTTTCGTATTACGTGGCAGTGTTTCGTTCAAAACGAAAATATAGTTTATGTAAATTTGTGTGATCTCGCTTGCTTTAAAGCCAGTCCCGCTAATATTTATTTTTGCTCAACCTATTCGGCGGTGTATTTTATCATAGGTTAGGCCTGATGTATCGAGGTTTGGCTACGGATACTAGGTTATGTAATATATTGAGTCAGCATAATTATCTAATTTCCAGTTACACGGCCTGAAAAAACTACAGGTTGAAATGTATATAGTTTGAATGAACTCAGAGGGTGTTTTTAATATTGTAGGTGCCAGATATCCATATTGGATTACTGCCACTAAAAGTGGTAGTGCATTGCAAAACAGTTGTTGCATACTCCTCACACCTTAAGAGCAGTCACTTTTTTTTTTCTTTAAAATATATATTTTGTAGTTTGTTTCCTGTTGAGTAAAATAAGGGTGTTTTCCCTGCTGGGTGCATATTTCCAGAGTTATTAGGTTAAATCCATCTTGTTGCAGTGCACTCTAGTGGACACATTGTAAATTGATATTCTGTTACATATTAAAGAGTCAGTGACTTTGTTCCCCATATCCCTTATAACTTGCTAAATAGCTTGTAACGAAGCAGTCATGTGCAGTAGATGGCTGTGTTTTGCAGTCATACTCAGTAGACTGCGTGAGATGTGATTTAGACCAAGTGGGGCGGTCCAAAGTGTCAGCTCTGGTGCGGGCAGTCTCTACTATGCATGACTGTCCTGTGACCTGCTGGCACTGTGGCCTGTGTATATGGGCTCAACTAGTACTGTGACAAATTGCCTGTCACTTAATGTCAGAGCTATCTGCAAGTAAATGTGCAGTGAACTCCCTGATTATTTGAACTGTTAAGTTTTGAATGAAACTGACAGCAGGAAAGTCTCTATCATGTGTTCATACAAAAGCACTTACTACTCCTTTTAATGAACAGTAACCTTTTATTTGGTCTCTACATAGTCTAAGTGCATAACTTGTCAAACCCAAGTGCCAGTACTTTGCTTCGTGTTCAGAAAGCACCTGTGGTGAAAGTGGTAAATATACACAGTGAAACCACAATGTAGGAAAGCCTGGCTAATGTACAGTTTAGGAAATGCTGCTGGGAGGCTTTCAGCATGGTAATTTGTTTTTAATCAATAAGTTAAGGCCATATAAATTCTAGCTATAGCTCACCATGAAATTTGAATTGTATGAGTGGTTAATGGTATGTCAGTATGGATGTCTTTGTATACAAATTCTGTTGTATCATGTTGACTGCATCAATAAGATGTGTACTGTATTCTAGGTTATGAAGATCAGGCTGGCAAACTTGCTGTCACCTTTTGGGTGTTTATTAAAGTCATCCTAAATACAAGATACATGACTTCCTGCTGCCTATATTTTATTAAAACCTATATCTAAGTATCTTAATGCATCTTTATTTATATATATATTTCTCTTCCCCCCCCCCCCCCCCCCCTTATGTAGGTTAACTTCACGGTAGACCAGATCCGTTCCATCATGGACAAGAAGGCGAACATCCGTAACATGTCTGTCATTGCACATGTGGACCATGGGAAGTCCACTCTGACTGATTCCCTTGTGTGCAAAGCTGGCATCATAGCTTCTGCTCGTGCAGGAGAGACTCGTTTTACTGATACTCGAAAAGATGAGCAGGAGAGATGCATCACTATCAAATCAACGTGAGTTCCAGTGATGTCAAGCTTTTAATAACCTATTATATTAGGCTAGGCAGGAGACACTAGTGTCCTAAGTCAGTTCTTTGTAGAATTACCATAAAATCTCAGGTATAATATGTACATTTTACCCCACTTCACCTTATGTGACGTAGGGGGTGCATATTGTATGCAAGGTTCTTTTCTAAAACAAATTTGTCTGGCAGCCATCTTCCCACCCTCCCCCAGCGTTATCTGCTTTCAAAATAATGCTTGCCATGCTTCACTGAGGTCAGCATTGTAGCAAATAGAAGGCAAACTTCATCTGTGTAAATGTTCTCTGCAGGCGGCATGCTTGCATTTGCAGCCCGCTTCCTCCAACTGGCTTTCAGGACCTCCAGCCAATTGTAATGCACTGTGAGGATCTCATGGTCCCCACAGCGCAATACTGCAGGTGGCAGAAGGTCCTGCAGCCCTCTGAAGGAAGCAGGTGGCAAATGCAAGCATGCCACCCGAAGAGAACACTTACACAGATGAAGTTTGCTACAATGGGGACCTCAGTGAAACATGGCAAGCATTATTTTGAAAGCAGATAACGCTGAGGGAGGAAGATGGCTGCCACTTTTTTTTTTTTTTTTGGGGGGGGGGGGCAAGTTCTATCCATAGGCACTCTTGTGTTTCCCTAAATATTGGGTATAATATACACCTGTATATTATACCTGAGACTTTACTGTATACAGAACAAACCAAATACTTATTTTGGAATACATGTCCATGAAGTCCTATCCACAAACAAATGTCCCAAGTGACAGTGCCAGTAATAGCTGGATTTCATTTAGATGGCTAAGCACAGAACTGGCTCAGACCACTAGGAATTTCTGCCCAGGTAAAGGGAGTAAACTGGTGGTCATGCATAGATGTGTGTGGTGGCTACATTCATTGACGAACATGCAAATGTTGTTCCTTTGCAGAGCAATCTCCCTCTTCTATGAACTGTCAGAGAATGACTTGGCTTTCATAAAGCAGAGCAAAGATGGATCTGGTTTTCTTATAAACTTGATCGATTCACCTGGCCATGTGGACTTCTCATCAGAGGTGACAGCTGCTCTACGTGTCACAGATGGAGCCTTGGTGGTTGTGGACTGTGTTTCTGGTGAGGAGTCTGTCTGTGATTTGAGTCTTGAACATTCTGTGGTATTGTATTTTTAACATCATACACCCCCCCCCCCCCCCCCCCATAGGTGTTTGTGTGCAGACAGAAACTGTACTCCGTCAGGCGATTGCAGAGCGTATCCGCCCTGTGCTCATGATGAACAAAATGGACCGTGCTTTGCTGGAGCTTCAGCTGGAACCAGAGGAACTCTATCAGACTTTCCAGAGAATTGTGGAGAATGTCAATGTGATCATTTCCACCTATGGAGAAGGAGAGAGTGGGCCCATGGGCAACATCATGGTAAGTTGTCTGGTCTAATTTGCAGTGAACCTGTTAATGGGACACTAGGATTGTGTGTGTGTGTGGTGTTTTTTTTGTTTTTGTGTTTTTTTTTTTTTTCTTTTTGTTTTTTTTTTTTGTGTTCAAAACTACATTTCACTGGACTGGATGACATGATAATTCTGCTTGCAGTTGAAGTATACTAGCAGACTGTGTTCAGGTTTTCTTGCTCCAGCTCCTAAATTGCTTCAGTTCCATATTTTGAAATGCCTTCATAGGTTCCTAGTAACTACAGTTTTAGACCCCCCTCTAGACAGTTTCATGATTTATGTACGTGTTTTGGATAGTGCTCCTGTCATGCATTTTCACCTCAAGGCTTATGTTCTGTTAAAGGGCCAGAGCACTTTTTGCTGAGAAACTTAACCCTTTTAGAAGCTAATCTGACCTAGGCAATGGCTAATCCATTCATATAGCTTGAGCTCCATTGCCCTGCAGAAAACCTTGCAGACCAGTATGGGAGATTGCTTCCCTCTATTGGGTTGAATAGAGGAGCATCTTTCCATGTTAGATTCACAAAGCTATTTTATATCTGCATCAGTCATTCTGTTGTGACGTGCAAGGCTTACCAGAAAGAGTATAGAGCAGTGGTTCTCAAATATAAAACTCCTTGTCCCTGACATGTGGATAGTTTGTTTTGGGAACCTCTAAAATGGTCACTAAAGGGAATAAATTAAGTGATACATGGTCATAAAAACTTAAATGACAAGCATATATCCATAAATTTTAAATCTGAAATAAGTAAACACTTCAGCCTTAAAGAAAAAGGGGCACCCTAAGTGAGAAGTCTGTTCCCATAGCTCATGGGACGAAATTAAAGTTTCATGTAACCCCCCCCTCTAATTTTTAGAAGAGTGTGATTGATTCTATGTTAAGTAATCTTAATACTGTCTGTTTTCAGATTGACCCAGTCCTTGGCACTGTTGGTTTTGGTTCTGGTTTGCATGGATGGGCTTTCACTCTGAAACAGTTTGCAGAGATGTATGTGGCAAAGTTTGCTGCAAAGGGAGAAGGTCAGCTGGCACCAGCAGAGCGAGCAAAGAAAGTGGAAGACATGATGAAGAAGCTTTGGGGTGATAGGTGAGTTGTCTTGCTTGTTAACACCTAGATTCTGAATATACTTGGTTTACAGAAGTAAATACTATACACTTAATGCTTTTTCATGTACTTCTGACAATTGGGAATGAAATATCTATAATATTGCTAGTAGTAATTCAGTGGTATGCAGTTTCAAGTATGCACACAACAAATAGGCATCAGGTATCGATATGCCTAATCATTGGAGAAATTTTGACTGCATGATCACCTGAAGCTTGGAGGGATAGTAATTTTTCAAAATAAAAGTATCACTCCCCACCCCTTTTACTGATGTAACAATGCCCAGATGGCATACAAAGAGGGACAATGTTCAATTAGCATAAGAAAAAAAAAAAAAAAACTGTCGGGGGGGGGGGGGGTCAAGAAGCTTGTCCCTTGCTGTGAGCTGTCTGGTCTCAAGACCAGATTCTGCATCTATGGGGAGGTGGCTTACACAAAGTAAAAGCGCAGGAGGGAGATACTTTATCATTCAGTTACGTTTGAGCTGCATCTGACAGTATTAAACTCTCTGTGGCCCGAATACTATCAAGCCTAATTGGAGCGGTTTTTATTTTGATACTATCCCTTAACTGAGCAGACAGAATGGACAGATCAAACTTGCCTCCAAGCTACTTTAATCTGAACACAAATTCATCCTATTGAAACGTTGTTCAGTTCATACTGCAAGTGAATGAACTTGGTGTCTTAGTAGGCAGTCTCCCCCAGACTCTAACTGTATTTAGACAGTGCTATTGCGAAAACCTTAGCCACTGTAAAAGCTCTAATTTCTGTTCTAACTGGATTTGACAAATTTTTAAATGTCAAAGGGAGTCCTGAAAATGGCATACCCTCAGTGTGTGTGTTAGAATTTTTTTTTTATTTTATTTATTTATTTTTTTTTTTTATATATATAGGTATTTTGACCCTTCCAATGGAAAGTTCAGCAAATCTGCAACAAATGCTGATGGTAAAAAGCTTCCTAGAACTTTCTGTCAGCTCATTCTGGATCCAATTTTTAAGGCAAGTTAAACAGTAATGCTTTGCTTCTAACTTAGACCGTATACTTAGCTTCCTGTAACTTATAATTGAAGCTTAGTGTTGCATTGGTGAGAATTTCTTTTATGGGATTTTCACTGCCATTGTATACAGTGAATACCCCTTCACTCCATCCCTCTGCAGCACTTCTAGAATTGCATAGAGCTGCTGTTACACATGCTTCCTCTTGGACTTAAATTACTATAACTCATTTATATTTGGACAGCCCTGCTCTACATCCTAGGACAGTGCCAACATGTCATGCTGTGTACATGATGACTGTATATTCTTCACTTTGACCTGATAAGGCTCTGATGAAATTGCAAGGTCTGAAAAAGCTATTTACCTAGGTTGTGTGAATGTTAGTAGAAGGCAGTGGACATCATGGATTACTCTTGGCCTTTTCACTACAGGTCTTTGATGCCATCATGAACTTCAAGAAGGAAGAGACTGCCAAACTAATAGAGAAACTGGACATCAAGCTGGACAGTGAAGACAAAGACAAGGAGGGCAAACAACTATTAAAGGTATTGATGGGGTTCATGGACTCGTGAGAGCATTATGCTATTAACTGCAAACATTTTGAGTACTTAACACTTATGGCAGTGTCACAAATGTCAAGCTTCTTTGTTGCATAATGGAACAGTGCCAACTTGTCTGTTCATATAAAGTGTATACCCAGGGAACTTTGTATTTCTTATAGGCTGTTATGAGACGCTGGCTACCAGCTGGAGAAGCTTTGCTGCAGATGATCACTATCCACCTCCCCTCACCAGTCACTGCTCAGAAGTACCGCTGTGAGCTCCTCTATGAGGGACCCCCCGATGATGAAGCTGCTATGGGTAGGTCTATTATATTTTCACCCAAACACTTGCACAACTCATGTTACCTGTTTTTGGAAGGGGGGGGGTTTGGTTCCTGCTACCTAGAATCGGGGGGGGGGGGGGGGTCGGGGAGTGTTCCACTCCTTGCAAAGTTCTTCAGGGTAGCCACAGTCTTGCCCTTTTCAAGTTGGGTTACAGCTGTATACAAGCTGCCGCAGGACTTTGCCATGTGCCAAATGCTCCTTTATCTAGAAGTGGGCACTGAAAGTAATATCTGTCTGACTCCAGTCTGTAAGGATGTCTTCTCTAGAAAGATCTGGGTAGGTGGAAAAGTGGCTGAGGCTTGACATGGATATAAAGCCATGTAGTTGAGCTTGCAGACACATGCTACATATATCCAAAGTTGAAAACTAACTTGTATCTTCAGAAGTTTAGATGTAATGATAAAGTAGACATCCCAACAATGTGCAGTTTGACTCAGCTGCTGCAAGAGTCAGGGTACATTCTTTAAAAAAAGTAGATGCAGGGGATGGAAATCATTCTGCCTTTTATGTAGAAACTTGAGAAGGCCTCATCTAAAATAGAGTGGCTTTCCGCAGAACTGACATTGCAAGTGCAAGATGGCAATGTTATGATGTCATGTAGAATGTATATAGGAATATGAACCATGATTGCTCCATTGCTAAGTAACCGTCACTAGATCCTTCTACATAACTGGCTAATGGCCAGTCATGAGTTGTATTCCTGTTGACAGTCCTGTTTTGTTTGAACAGGCATTAAGAACTGTGACCCGAAGGGCCCTTTAATGATGTACATCTCAAAAATGGTGCCCACCACTGATAAGGGCAGATTCTACGCCTTTGGAAGAGTGTTCTCAGGAGTGGTCTCCACTGGCCTTAAAGTCAGAATTATGGGACCAAACTTTACCCCAGGCAAGAAGGAGGACCTCTACCTGAAGCCCATCCAGAGGTGGGTACCTAATATGGGTGGGTATATTGGGAAAACACTGAAGAACCAAATGCTTGACCAACATCAGAAATGATAGCGATGGGTAGGTATAAAGTGGTGGTCTGTAATGGCATGTAAAGTGTTAAGCTTGTGTGCTTTCCCTTTCCATAATTAGACACTAAAGGCTCCATAAAGCATGGGTTAACCCAATGCCTGAAGTGATGACTGTTGTGTAATAGGGCTTCTGCACCCTATTGGCCCTTAAAAAGTACTGGTACTTTCTTTATAGACTTATTATATAGTGCTTTGATCCCCTACAACTAAAACTATCCCTAGCCCACTTGTGTCAACACAGAACAAAACAGCTGTCAACCTGTGGCTTTTCTCCTTACACTGATGTAACTGGCTAGAATACTCAACTGAATGCTCATCAGTAGCTAAGGTGGATCTTAAAACCTAGCCTTTTTCACTTTTTTTTTTTTTTTTTTTTTTTTTTTTAATCCTTTGATTTGTTTCTTTAATGTAAATGTTAAAGTGCATGTGATCACCTGGCTTTGCATTTTATCTGCGTCATATGTATGTTTAATACACAATACTCTGCACAGGACTATCCTGATGATGGGGCGTTATGTTGAACCTATTGAAGATGTACCCTGTGGTAACATAGTTGGATTAGTTGGAGTGGACCAGTTCCTGGTAAAGACTGGAACAATTACAACTTTTGAGCATTCCCACAACATGCGTGTTATGAAGTTCAGCGTCAGCCCTGTGGTGCGTGTTGCAGTGGAGGCAAAGAATCCAGCTGATCTCCCAAAACTGGTGGAAGGTCTGAAACGTCTGGCCAAATCTGACCCTATGGTGCAGGTAAGAACCGAGACTAGAGGGTAGTTCTAAGCAGTTTATCTTGGGACTGATTCTAATGCTTTAGTTCATCCTGTAAATGTCTTGGTAAACATGTCTAAAATTTAGTCGCCATTTTAATGGAAAACACTTCAAGCCAGGAATAGCAGTACATTATTTAAACTTTCTCTCGTGTTATGTAGTTTAACATTGCGCTGTGTACATTTACTCAGATTTGTAGTTCAAAAGCAATTGAGGAGACTCTCCTGCCCCTTCTGTCCACCTCCCCTTAGCACTGCAATCTGGTGACAGGACTGATGCAGCGAGGGACAAAATTAAGTCGGTAAGAAAAATGAAAACCATGCCCCCCTTGACCGAAGGGCAAGATTTTCCTTTGCTTACTGAAGTTTACCTGCCTGTTTCTGTCTGGACCTGTGTGAGGAGGATAGGGGATGGGAGGGGGGGTTCTTTTCACTCTGTTGCTTTTGATTTAAAAATTGGAGTAAATATACAGAATGTAATATATTAAAATTGTTAATACTTAGAACACTTAAATATTGCTGTCTGTGCTTAACACAATGTAGCAAGCATTTTATGTTCTCAAAACAAACTGCGCAGAACTTCCACCTGTTTGGCTACACAGAAACCAGTTATGAAGCTGTAAAAGTATTGCCTATATTCCACAGGGCAGAAACCAACATAGGGTAGTGTTGAAACAGGAGCTTTATGTGAATTCTAGGGAAAAGTTTACCAAGTGTTTAAACTTGGTCGAGCACTGCATATGCATCACTTCAGAACAGTGTGCTTGTAAAATTTCTCAGTCAATGTACTTCACACCAGCCTTGCTCACTGGTAATCTTATACTATATACATAAATGGCCTGTGTCCCAATCCAGCTTGCCTGCATTTCCTGTCATTGTAGGGGTGTTTTTGGCTTTTAGAGCTAGAACATTGTGCAGACAATGATGTCCCTGGGAGGTAGAACAGCTTTAAGCTGAAGATGTAGCTTATGCAGGCATTTCTTAGCATTGTAGAGATTGGTATGGAAGCTGTAAATTTACTTTTGAGCAAAGTTAAACACTGGCTTTTGAGATGGCGACCCTCCCCTCACAAAAAATCGTGCCATTTGGGTGTAGTGGCAAATGTGTAATCGCACAACTTTCCATGTAGGTCAAAATGCACTTATGGCTTGGGTTTTTTTATTTATTTTTTTTTTTTTTTTAGCAGCATACAGCATTGGTTTGAAACATGCTATCTAGTTTGGGGGAATCCATAACTTAATAGAAATTTCATTTTATACAAAGGTCTGTTAAAGGCTTAACTTTAATGCATGGTGTGACTTCAAAAATTAATGTATGACTTTGCCATTTTCAAGTGCATCATTGAGGAATCTGGAGAGCACATCATTGCTGGAGCTGGAGAACTACACTTGGAGATCTGCCTGAAGGATCTGGAAGAAGATCATGCTTGCATTCCAATCAAAGTAAGGCCCAATTTATCTGTAGTCTAATGTAGCATTATCCAAAGTCAGTTGTATGGGAAGAGTAACTATTCCTAAATGCTAAGTAATGGTTGGATTAACCCATTAATGAGCAGCCGGTAGTTAAACACCACAGTTTTGTGGGTGGTGTCCCCCAATTGAATTCTAAACATGCTGCTTGGGGACCCTAGAATACCATGATTTGCCAGGACAGTTACTGGTCTGTAAGGTGTCAAACAATGGTGGTAAATACTAAGGCGGCACTGTTTGTCCTTATACTTTAAAGCGTTGTAAATTAAAAATGCCACTGACTGATTGCTTCACAGAAATCTGACCCTGTGGTCTCTTACCGTGAGACTGTGAGTGAAGAGTCAAACCAGATGTGCCTGTCAAAGTCCCCTAACAAGCACAACCGTCTATATATGAAGGCTCGCCCTTTCCCTGATGGCCTTGCAGAGGACATTGATAAAGGTGATGTTTCTGCCCGCCAAGAGCTGAAGACCCGTGCCCGTTACTTGGCTGAGAAGTATGAATGGGATGTCACAGAGGCCCGAAAGATCTGGTGCTTTGGTCCTGATGGCTCTGGACCCAACATCCTGACTGATGTCACAAAGGGAGTGCAGTATCTGAATGAGATAAAGGATAGTGTAGTAGCAGGCTTCCAGTGGGCCACCAAAGAGGTAAGGCCACATGTCTTGGGCATTCTTGCCCATAACTGCTTCCTCCATAGACATATCTGTGCTGTTAGGTGTAAAATTTTGATAGCGGCCCTCTGCATTTGTGCATAATCGCATGGGATGGTTGTCAGATTTAAGTGAAGGACTTGGTCAGATGTAATGGCCTACATTTTTAGTTGCAGAATCACTACCAGTCCTACACTTCGAGCATCCCAATGACTGTTTCCCTTGTATATAGAGCATATTGCATATGTAAATGCTTTTTTGAGTGTCAGGTATTCAACACAATGCATTTAAATCTGCGTTTTTCAAGAGCTATGGGAAAAGCCCTAGAACCACCTTGCTCTGGCTTTGCTTGCAAAGGTCCACTGATTGCCTAAATCATCTCTCCTTGCTACAAAGGTCCGTCCTTCATGAGAGCAATGTTGCTGATGTTACCCAGCCTCACATCACTACTCTGTAAGGCAAACTGGTGCAAAGAGCTTTGGGAACTTGTCAGTCTTAACAAGTCTTGCACATATCACGTCTGTCTCCTGAAAAAATACAAAACTGCTAATTCTAGTACTGAGAGCTAGATCTTTAAAATACTGTGACTCTTATATATGTACTCTTTAACAGGGTGTCTTGTGTGAAGAGAATATGAGAGCTGTACGCTTTGATGTTCACGATGTAACCCTTCATGCTGATGCCATCCACAGAGGAGGTGGCCAGATCATCCCAACTGCCCGCCGCTGCTTGTATGCCTGTGTATTGACTGCTCAACCCAGGTTGATGGAGCCAATCTATCTTGTTGAGATCCAGGTTAGATAACTTGCTCTTGTGTTAGAATGCCTCCAGCAGATAAAATAAATGTTGCTGCCCCATGCCTCACCAACCAGTCTTTCTAAAATTGGTAACTTCTGTTTCTACAGTGCCCAGAGCAAGTGGTTGGAGGAATCTATGGTGTCCTAAACAGAAAGCGTGGGCATGTCTTTGAGGAATCACAGGTGGCTGGAACACCAATGTTTGTTGTTAAGGCGTATCTTCCTGTCAATGAGTCATTTGGTAAGTATATTTAATAAACTAAGGGAAAAAATAAATGGAGGACCATACAGGAATTGCTTCAAGCTTAGTATATTATATGCAATATATACAACACAACCAGGTGGGTGCCAAAGAGGTAGATATAAATGTAGTAGATTTATTCACATTGAAACAAAAGACTATTGGTCTCACATACTGGACATAAAAAATGCACAAGTTTACTTTAAATTTTTTGAAAAATAGGAAACAAGGTTGGAAAAATATGAACAGTGGCACCTAGATATTTCCTACAGATTTCTAGTAAGCAGACATTTACTGATTAAGGCTTGTGCACATTGTACATATCAGTACTTGGCTATCACACATCCATACTCCTTAAAACGTGTCCATTTATTTGAATACCTCTCTAGGCCGAATTTATGTGGTATTATCTTGTTTTACTAGAACACCGCTAAATAAGTTGACAGTAGCCCCTAGGAAAATGTTTTGCATCACAGCATTAATTTTTTTTGTTGCACTCTTTATTTTATAAACTAACTATGTGCATGTCTCCAATATGAGACAATTGGTCTTTGATGTGAATAAATCTCTGATCTACTCCCTTGCCTGCCTAATTCTACTGTACTAGGTTCTTTTTATTGCTCTGTTGCATAGAAAATATAATACTACACTAAATGGGAAGTTCTGCACTGTCTTCCCCATTCCCTTTATTTTTGACTAGCATTGGAACTTGGTGACAGTGGCATAATCACTCTTGGATAAGTCTTCTTCGCAATGTAACACTTTATTACCATTAACTCCCAAATTGCCTTTCTTCACCCCACTGACTACTCTAGCTCTGTCAATTTTTTTTTTTTTTTTTTTCTTCTACTTTAGTCTGACAGTCACTAGATGTAACTGTGCCCCTAGTGTTAGGCTTCTGTATCCTAGAACCTGCTGAGATTTTGCTAATGGAAACTTCTGCTTTAGTGTGAAACTATGCTTTACAGTTAACAAGCCCTTTGATCTTCTAGTAACTTGGTATTTTCCTTTTCTTTCCTAGGCTTCACTGCTGACCTGAGGTCCAATACCGGTGGCCAGGCCTTCCCTCAGTGTGTGTTTGACCACTGGCAGATCCTGCCTGGAGATCCCTTTGACAATACCACCAGGCCCAGTCAAGTGGTGGCTGAAACCCGTAAAAGAAAGGGCCTGAAGGAGGGTGTTCAGGCTCTGGATAACTTCCTCGACAAGCTGTGAGATTCTGCTACTCCTATAAGCAGCATAGATTGTCTGGAAAATGTTAAGCTGCTTTGTGTACATCATTGCACTCCAGATGGAAGAACTCTCCTCACATCCCTGGATTTTCCACTCTTCACTTGCCATTCTTAGAACGTCATGTTATGGGGAGCTTCCTTCCCACTGGAGTAATATGGACTTTGGGAGAAGTATGAATCTAAAGTTAAATCTTGGTGGGAAGGGGTTACCTGGCTACATAAACCCTGTTCAGTTTCCGCATGAAAATCTGCTATGTATTAGTGCCATTAAACAACTTATTTGAACTTTGCGTTGTGATTCAATAAACATCTGCGGCTCCTGATAAGTTGACTTCTTGAGTGGGTTTATGGGTAGTTATTACCTTGCACACTAGTTTGGTACCAAATGAATGCTATAGTGCATGGAAGGATCATGTTTTGTGATAGAATGTATACTGGCTACTGCTGGGAATGCCATTGTCACTCATGGGCATGCCCTTTTCAGTGACTGCAATGACTTGCCTGACCAGACCCTGCCAACAGGACACTTAACTACATAGTGTTAGTGAATGTGCAGTCAGACAAGGAAAACATTAGGCAGTATTTAGATGACACAAGCCAACTGAAACTGGGTCATGTCAACTTGGTCTCTTCACCCCCAGTCTCTAAAACACTCCCAAGCAGTGAAAAGGTGTAGTCTGAATTCTTTTGACCACTTGGACTTGTTCAACAGCGCTCTATCTGGTTAGTATCACATCAGTGGAGATCCTCTGCTAAGACATGTCCTGTAAAGGAAGCGCTTATAATATTTTGGTAAAATGCTGTCCAGGTAGGGTATTAATGTGGTACCCTGTTTTAAGGGCTCCAGAGCTGCTGCCAGGATATTGGAGAAACTTCTGGGTGCTAATTTTGGCACAAATGGAAGTGCCCTGAACTGCCACTGCTGTCCCCAAAGCAGAATCTGGGGAACATATGGTTCTTGAGTATATGGTAGTATACAGTCTGTAAGTCTATCTTCATTAGGCTGGTCTCAGAGCTTGTGACAGTTCATCTTTATGTATATTAAGTCAGATGCTCAATTAGGAATGAACCTGCAATAAAAATTCCTAGGTTCTATAGGAATGGCTTCCTACCCAGGGTGTAATCTTTTAGCCCACTAGTACCTTTCACAGAGGAAATTGTAAAGCATATTCTATTGATCCTGCCATAACAGAAGACCAACCACAAAATGCCAGGCAATTCCTTTGTTTTAGATGAGAATTCAGAAGCTTCAGGTCTAGAATGGTTCTGTACCCTCTGGTAGCTTTTTGGACTGCAAATACTACTGAATGCCATCCTCTTTTCTGAATTCCTGCTGAATCAGTTGTATTAACCTGCTGAGGTACAACTCTTGAATGGGGTTTCTTAATTCCTTGGCTTTGATGGTGTTTTCTGGAGGTCAAACTCTAGTGGGCACCCTGTAAAATTTTAATGACCAATTTGTCCAGATTGGTCTTTCTTCAATTTGTGGACAAACTGCCCCAGGCAACTCCCTATCGGGACAGCAGGGTCTGCTGATTCTCACTGTTCTCTTAAATTGGTCTGCAACAAAATAAAGCTTAGTTTTAGAAGTATTTGGTATGTAGCCTAAATAGTTAACCTATGTTATAATATGACATTCACTATAACATGAAGGTGACCTGAGTCTTAGCAGAGGACTGCAGAAGTGGAGGGTGATCTCCCAGGAATGTAAAAGCCTCTTCCACACTATATTATCACCTGCTATCTGATATGTGCTTATCAGCCAAAGTTCAAATCTTAGGACAAGACAATCAAATATGCTCCAATGAACCCTGGTTTTCCAGACCCCTCAAACCTAGCTGGAAGATCACTGGGAAGATATGGTGCAAAGAGTCGGGTCTTATACCAGCAATTGATCAGCTTGTAGTTTATCTCAAATGTCAATACATTCCTGGAGTTATAGGCTATGGTGCTCTGGATCCCTTGCCAGCGTTCCTCTGAGATTGTAGTGTTGATCTTTCTCACAAAGTAATTGAAGGGCTGATCCATAAGCATAGTAGGGATCTATATCGGACTGAAGTCAGACTATGCAGGGATGGGTCTGTGAAGGGCATCTCAAAAGTTAAGCGTTGCAAACAGTTGGATCAAACTGGAGTATTAAGATAGCTTTGAATTCGTCTATATCACCAGACTTTTCCCGTGGGTAAGTCTTAAGTGATCTTGTATTGTGTACATATAAAGTACCTTTCTGTAAGAGATGATTAATCAGAAGAGTACTGATGGTGCACCGATGACTAAATGAAGCACAATAGAAGCTTGGGGTAGTCCTCAACCAGAGAGGACAAGGGTGGGATGACCAAGATGGATTATGGCATATTGAGTCCAAAACCCGAATGGGATTTGGAATGAAAGTAGTGTCACACCAGGGGCAGGCAGTGTAAGGGCATCAGGTAAGTAGTGTCTGACATAACTTGAAGCCACAATTTGCGGTGACTTGGGTGAAGCCAAGTACCCAGCAAGGAGAGCTAGGATGCAGAGTAATATGAATCAGTCAGGGGAAGGGCTAGTCCTCATGCAGGTTTACTACAGGCCATGTGTAGCATTTTTATCCTGACTGGCTGGGAATTCCAGACATCTCTGTTAATGAGATGCTGCAGGGACTTAACCCCTTAAGGACCCTTGATGGTCCTGGCATGTTATGGGTCGGCATGTGAAAGGCACCCCTTGTGGCTGCACGTGGTTTGGGGAGCCCTGAATCTGTTCAGTGGTGGTGGGGAATGGTCTTTGGTCCTTAAGTGTAGGCTGGGTTTGTGATCTGACGGCTTTTACCAAATTTATCCTCCCGATCCAAGAGACGTAATGTTCAGTCCATTATTATTATTATTATTATTATATATATATATATATATATATATTATTTTTTTTTTTTTTTTTTTTTTTTTTCCTGCCGCTTAGGAAGTAAACGGGTAGATTATTCAAAGAGTACATATTGGAGGTGTTAAAAATCCCCAAATACTTCAGCTTGCACACGAAACTTTAAATGGAGAAGCCTTGGGTAATTGCTGCCATTGCAAGGGAGGAATAGTAACATTCATGAGTTCTGATTTAGACCAGTTTGGTTTAAAATTGAAATGACATGTTTTGGCCAAGTATCCAGTCATGACAGCTGGAATGGATGATTCATGGGAGGAGAGTGAAAGAGAAAGATAATCAGCAAAGAACAATTTCCAGGTTGTGCCTAAGTACATTGGCCAGGACCTCTATAACTAAGACAAAGATGAGAGGGGATAGCGGGAATCCCTGCCTAGTGCCATTATGTAGGGTAAAGGAATCAGACAACAAGCCATTAACTCTTTCCTTAGCAGTAGGGCAAGTATAAAGCATTTTAACATACTGTAGGAATTGGGGGCCTAGACCAATGTGTGCAAGCACCACATCCACAAAGTTCCAGGAGACACGATTGACAACAAAAAGGTGTTCAATCGATAAAACAAGAGTTTGGACTGGGAAGGTGCAAAAATCAGTTGTAACAACTTCATGGTATTGTTCTTGGCCTTGGACAAAGCCCACCTCGTGAGGGTCTGCTATACATTGTAGCAATGGGGTTAGATAACATTTTTGCATCTATATTTAGTAAGGATATTTGCCTGTAGCTAGCTGGAAGTTAGGGTCCTTACCAGGCTTCATAATTAAGGAGATGTGTGCTTCCATAAACGTAGGGTGGTTCAGAACAGTCAGGAAGTTCACTGAACACTCTCAGCAGGAGCAGGCTCGTTAATGAGGACAATTTCTAATAGAAAAGAAGGGGAAAGCCATCAGGCCCAGGAGCCTTACCCTTGAAGTCTGTAATATGGAGAGTTCAAGATCAGCCTGAGTGATATCTCCTTTCAGAGAATCAGCCTGCGCGAGTTTTGGCATATGAGCAGAAACTAAGTAAGAAGTGGGATCTGTAAGTATTCTGCAGGTCGACACAGGTAAATTGTACAAGTCCTTGAAGAAATCCAGAAAGGCACTTGAGATCGCGGAGAAGTCCCTAACCGGCACATTACCCATATCCTCAATCTGGTGAACCAAGGCTGGAGGACCACGGTCCTTGAGCTGGAGGTCGAGTAGATGGCCACATTTATTATTAAGTTTTTAGAAGTCTGCTTGAGCCCTAGTATAGGCTTTGGTGGTGTTAGAATGAAAGAGGTCCGTCAGACGTGTCCGTAATTGAGTCGAGATTTGTTGGAGCTAAAGTAGCCTTGTGACGTAAGTCCATCACGATTGTGTCAATCTCCAAAGTACCCCTAGCTTCAGATAAGTTGAACATTTGAAAAAGACCCCTAAGGTAGCACTTCAGACACTGCAAAACAGTAAGGGCGATGGAGACCGAGGGATGATTAATAGCAAGGAACTTGGTAATAAGCTTTTCAAATCCAGGCAAAAAGCTGTGGTTCAATAAGGAAGGGTCTAGCCACCATGAGGAGTGTTGTGGGAAAGACAGAGGGAGAAGAAGAGAACAATTGGGGAATGGTCTGACCTGGGAAGGATCTGGGTATTCTTCATGAAATGTAGATGGGATTGCGAGTGTAATAGATAATCTATATGGGAGTATGAACAGGAAGGAGGGGAGTAGAATGTGTAATCCCTAGATGAAGAGTGCTGCATGCGCCAGGCATTAATAAAATTAAGATTTTTTTTTAAAGACTTGTGTATAGAGGTGAGGGCTTGGGAAGAGAGAGTTGATCCACTTGCTGAACAATCTTCAACAGGGACCATTGGCATGTTTAAAATCCCCTCCCAAGACAACCAGACCCTTATGAAAATCTGCTAATCGCGACAAAGCTATCGACAGGAACTCCCTGGCCCATGTTAGGAGCAAATATAGTACAACAGCCAATGTCAACACAACCTCTCCCACTGAACCGCTTAGGAAGAGATGGTGATTCTCCAAGTCCTGCATGCTTGATTCCAAAATAAAGGGAGGATATTTTTGTAAAAGTATGCCCACTAAGTGGTTTTTTTCTATCTATTGAGCAAAAATCTTGTTAGGAAAAATCTTATCATAGAGAGGGAGGTCATGGATCTAGTTGAAAAGTGCATCTCCTGAAGGAAACACACTTGAGCTCCCAATCTTTTGCAATCTTGCAACAATAAACTTAGTTTAAAAGGGGAGTTAAGGCCACAAACGCTCATGGAGACAAATTTAATTGAGTATCAGCCATAGTCGTCCAGGACAAGAGCTAATTGATTCAATAGAACAAGTGAGGCTAAGTGAAGACCAGAAAAAGAGGCAGGGTAGAAAAGATATATGCCGAATAGAAGGGAAAGACAAGAAGAGGCAAAAAGAAACAGCGTAACAGTAAATCATCTTGAGAGACTCAGTGAGACACAGGAACAGGTCCAGGCAATATGGAGGCCCAGGAGGACCACCATAAGCCACACACAAAATTGACTGTAACAAAAGCACAGACAATCGGCCCGTGCTAGTTCCACCTAGGGCCAACAGAGTGAACCGAGAATTAGTAAAAAACATAGAAGACATAATACAATACCGCAACAGCATATAGAATGAAAGTAATACCAAAACATGTCTAAGAAGGGGGGGGAAGTGTGGGGTAAAGTCATTTCAAAAGTCGAGTAACCAGCCACATGAAAGAGCAAATTCTATACTGGAAAGCTGGGTTGAGGTGAGCAATCAAGGACCACGATGTGGCATTAGCCACAGCACGTCCCCCAACCGCCCCCCCCCCCCAAACCCCAGTATACGTCCCACACAATGCATAAGCATAACACCTGAACATCTAAAACCCAGAAGCTGCCGACTCAATGCAAGTCCAAAAACCCCAGTCTAGACCCATAACATATATATTTAAGGTCTAGTGAGGTAAAAGGCAGTTTGTGAGAAAACACTAGAAAGAACCTAAAGTTCAAGCCCTATTACAGAAAATACATTAAGTGCATGGAATAAACTGGTAGAATTACCACATATAGAACTGGATGGTCAGTCCATCATTCAGAAAAGTTCAATAAGGGATCAGAAGTGCCAAATTGCCATGACGGACTCAAAAAAGTCAAGAGTTGGCTGAAGGTGATCTCTACCCCGTAGAGCCAGTGGGGTCTGATCCTTTCCTCCTCATTGCTGCTGTGAATTGCCAGCGCTGGGGCTGAAGGTCTGAGGAGAGCATACGCTGCTTCTGTTGTATGCAGGGGTCCGGGAGTTGAACCGGGGCAAAGTTGAGCTTCTCACAAACCAGTAGAGCATCTGAAGATGTTTTCAGGACATGAGTAGCCCTATCATAAGCCACAATTAGTGCAAATTGAAAACCCCATGGGTAGGAGATGTGATTATCCCGGAGAGCGTCCATCAATGGCTTAAACGCTCGTCTCAGTTGCAGCGTGTACGGCGACAGATCATTGTACAATTGTACTTCAAACCCCTCATATTTAATTTTATGGAATTGCATGGCCTACTTCATGACCAAGTCTTTTTGGGCAAAAGATAGGAGAAAGCATATAACATGACAAACTCTATAGCTGGATTGTATACCGGGACGTAGTGCTCTATCGACCCTTTCTATCTTAATGTCCGTAGGTGCCACGTCTATTAAAGAGGAAAGATCTTCTGTTCCGTTAGGTTCCGAATAAGGATGTTGTTGCAGCATCCTCTATTTTCCATGTCATCCAATAAAATGTGCAGGTGTTTTATCTCATCTTCTTGAGAAGCATGATGGTGGTGGAGATCTTGATGGGCCGTTAGTAAGCCCTCAGTGGCATCTTCTAGGTCCGCTACGCAGGATCCAGTATGTTTGAGATCTGCACTAAGGCCTGAGATGTCAGCCTGCAAAGTGGTGCGAAGATTTAACATTATCTCCTCAATGTCTTAGCAAGAGGGTAAGTGTCGGATGCCGTCTTTCAATACAAAGCATTAACAATCATCTTTAGTCTGTAGAGAATGGAGATCAGCCTTGGTGAGTATCTCACAATCACCAAGCTGCTTGGTCTCTTTCTCCATTGCCTGTGCCTCTTTTTTTGGATTTTGCATTGAAGTAAAGGTCTCCTGCATGGATCACCACATTCCTGCCAAAAACTCCTGGAATTGGCTGGCCACATCAGGACCAGCCACTTTCTTTAAACACTGGGCATAATTTATTAACTTCTGGAGAAGGGATTTTTGACTCACACCCAGCACAAGGCTTAGTCTTTTGAGCTGTTTTATCCCCTTCCCCTTCAACAGGAATATTTTCCTTAATGACCCAGGTTTAGGATTAGTGGACATAGTAAACCTAATTAACTAGCTAAAAACTTGTTAAAATTTAACCTTTAACCAAATAATACTTTAAAATAAATATTCATTTACAAGCCCAGGAGAAAAATGTTACTTAGGGTGTATATACAGCCAGACTAATTTGGCTTGCGTTTCAGCCTGGAACGCAGAGGCCCACCAAAAGATAATTGAATTGAGTATAAGAAAAGGTATTTTACCTTTCATACTCTGGCCAAGAGCTGAGAAGCAGTCTTATTCGCGAGGGAACAGGAATCACTGTCGAATGTCTTCTGCGTTACACGGTGCAACGCATCCTGGCAATGTCCCACATGGTGGCTTTGTCATCTAACAGAGAAAGCAGCCTGATGCAGTTTGAAACTTTCTGATTGGTCCTATGTCAGCTAGAAGGAGGAGAAGCAAACCCATTATGTTCAGTTGGCCGTGGATAGGGACACAGGAGAAATCACTATAAAGAATGTAACAATCAAGGCTGCCTTCCTAACGGCAATTACTTCAGCCAGACAAATGGGGGACTTGCAAGCCTCATCCTGTAAATCACCATATATTTTCTGTCAAGATAAGGTATACCTTAGGACTTGCCCTTCCTTTAGATCCAAGGTAAGATCAGATTTTCATCTCAGTCAGGAAATTGTGCTCCTTTCTTTTTGTCCAAAACCATAATCTGAGATGAAATTCCATGATTTGGATCTAGTAAGATGTTTGTTATACTATACTGTATACTAGACTTGGGCATGACAAAAATTTTCTGTAAAATTCGACTTCAGACTAAAAAATTTTTCCATTTGTCAACAACGCATTTCGGATCCGACCTGTACGACTCGGACGAAATTCAGTGACAGTCCAAATTATTTGTCAAATTTAAAATACCTTTAACCCCTTAACAACCCTTAACAGTCATAGCACGTCATGGGTCTATCTGACATAACGACCCATGACATACTATGACCGTCATGGAATTTCAGGCTCACCCCGCGGCTGCACGCCGTTCTGGGAGTCCAGAAGTGGAAATTAAAAAAAAAAAAAAAATGCTCCGTGGTCCTTAACTGACCGCGCCACGCTGAATGGCCGGTCGTTAAGGGGTTAAAAATACAATAAAAAATGACAATTAAATAAATGGAACCATATCCAGGGTGTAAATGAAGATGGTGACTCAGGATGACTAGAAAATAGCAACACTGGAGATATAGCCAGCAGCAAACTGCAGAACACTGGAACAGACAGTCCAGGACTCAGTAGATAGATACCACAGGTTTTTTTACAAGAGATGAAAAACAATAGAGCCAGACTGAACAACCTGTATAGTGGGACAACAATGTAGACTTTAAATTCCCCCCTGTCCCACCAAGTCAGGGGGGTGTTCTCTGCCCAACCTACCATGGTTCTAGAACTGGGCAAGCTGGAGCACACAGCATATTATAGTAGTATGATACTTTTTTTTCTTCTGATCTGCATCGAACCTGAGAGCAGGGTAATCCAGCTTTGGCAGGTTGACTTTTAAAACAGTAATTTGCTTCATGAGCTGGGGGGCCAATTGAGAGAGCTTGGGGCTAAGTATATTTCCTGTTACGGAAAATACCCACTTTCTCTGGACATTGATTGGGGGGCAAGAAAGCAACTCCTGGGCTGCCAGGGACAAAGTAGGCCACACAGCCCTCTTGTTATCCCATAAACTCAAGGGATTTGTATTTGGGGGCAAAGAAGGTTCCACAAGGTAAGCCTTAACCTCAAACTCAGCACTTTTTCTATTTGTGAGGAGCTGTTTGTTTTGTTCAAAGCATAATCTGTCCATTGCCTCAGCATAAAAAGCAGCAGCTGCTCCACCGGAACAAGAATGAAGTGCTACTGATCGCTGCTACTGACCACAATCCTCCAGTTCATCTGCGGAATCTTCTACCACCTCCTGTGACTGTTTCCTGTTTTTTCTTTGCCTCTCACGCACCCTCGCTATCAATTGTTCCATCCAGGCAATGAGTGAATTAGGAACTAAGTGCCATATTGCCTTTGATTCGAGGATCGCAAATAGTGGCAAGCATTAACTTGGGACAATTGTCCATGCGCTCTTCCATGTGCCTATTCACTTCCTTCTTCAGCCTTGTTAGAAGGGCAGCAACATCGGGAAGTATATTACCCTCAGCACCAGGCAAGCATTCCCTATGGGCAAGGGAATCATCGGGGAAGAGGGGAATGACTTCTGCCAGGCTATCGTTCTCTTTACTTAAAATTTCCGTCAAAGCACTGAAAGGTGTGAGGACTGTCACTACCTGTTCCATCAGGGCCCAGTCAGCCCTGCCCAGTGTTTTGTTACTATCATTGAAATGGTGACATGACATTGCATGAATTGCCTTTTTCTGCTCCAGGATATGCTCTAGCATATCTAAGGTGGTGTTCCACCTGTTCCCATCATCTTGTTTGAGGCGGTGCTGTGGGAGGTCTGCTTTTTTCTGTTCCTCCCTGAGAAGCTGGCTGTCTTTGACGCTCCAATGGAAGTGGTCAGCAATTTGTCGGCATGACTTCAGAAGTGCTGGCAACCTTCTAGTGTTACTGCCATACTCGAGAGCAGCCTTCACTACCAGATGCATGACATGTGCTGAGCAGTGCACACTCACAAATCTGCCATCCCGGAGAGCCTTTATCATGTTAGCTGCACCATCAGTAACCACAAACCCCATTTGTACCTGTGTGCCTGCCTGCTCCCCTAACCACTGTGCCACCATGTTCTGCAGTGCTTTGTGAATGTTATCTGAGGTGTGCTGCTGATCCATTACCTCAGCATGGTGGAGGAAAGAGCTGTGCCCCTGCTTAGCTACTGCACCTAAACTTGTTGTCAATAATGATGTGTCTTGCAAGACATTGGGCTGTCAACAATGCGCCGTTAATGACAGGAAGCCATACTGGCCACTCGGAGCACTCCATAAGTCAGTGGTAAAGTGCACTGACTGGCTACCAGCCTTTCCTAGCAGGTCCTTCAAAAGCCCAATGCATGACCGGTACAGTGAGTGCACTATATTTCTACTAAATGTGGTGCAGGATGGAATTGTACATTGGGGTGAAACAGCCTCCATAAGTTGCTGGAAGGGCTCCCGTCCACCAAATTAAAAGTAGCACCCCCAACGGCTATGAGCTGTGCAATGAGGAGTGTGATTTTTCAGGACTGCTATCTGCACATCCCCTTTGAATGAAACCCACAAAAATCTTCCAGTGTGGCCTTTATTGATTTTGGGATGGGCTGTGATTGTCTGCTGCTCTTACTAGGACCAGATGTGGCATGATCCCCCTGCCCTTTCTCCTGCTGCCTACTGTTGGTGACTGTGACACTCTTATATGCAGTACTAGTAGTGCCACTTTCTGCACTTATCAAAACTGACTTGTGGTAGTTGTTCAGGTGTTAGTTCATCCCGGAGGTTGTTAGATGACCCAGTACCTTCCCACGGCTGACTTCCCTGCCACACAATTTGCATTTCGCTAGCTGGCCATCGCCAAGTGCCACAAAATGGACCCACTCTTTGGAGCGATGGATGACTCTGGAAGTTGGTGGAGAAGAAGAAACTGAGGTGACACTTTCTTCATCTTCACATGCTGGAGCAACCTCACTTTGCTTTTTCTTTCTATGTACTGTTACAGGGGTATCAATAGACCTAAAGATGGCAGCAGGGATGTTGGGACTGGGATTGGAGGAGGATAGTGGAGTAGTGGTACTGGTGGCAATGACACTAGCAGCTACTACCTGGCTGGGAGACTGCAATGGAACTGGAGAGGCAGGTGTTGAGTGGTCAGTAGAAGACACAAGTGTAACTGGAGAAACAGGA
This sequence comes from Rhinophrynus dorsalis, assembly GCA_037306005.1. NCBI lineage: Eukaryota > Metazoa > Chordata > Amphibia > Anura > Rhinophrynidae > Rhinophrynus > Rhinophrynus dorsalis. The sequence goes on along the minus strand of CM074718.1, from coordinate 293,631,492 downwards.
AGAGTACTATGGGAGCAGGGGAAAAAACAACCTCAGGGTACAAATCAAGCTTAGGAGGCCTTGATCCCTCAAATTCTTCTACCTCTTATAGGTTTTGACAGGAAGAAAAATCATCATCAGCAGCAGATTTTTGGGAGCCCTGCTCAATCCCCTCTTCTGCCTGGTGGCTACCGGGAAATGGTAAACTTTCTTCCTCAATAAAATTTTCTGGAGTACATATACTCTCAGTGTCAGTGACAGTGGTGGCGGGAAAAATGTTATCCAAATACTGCAGTAATTTCCATTTGGGCTGCTTACACGGACGTTTGGTATAAAAATCCTGCGTTGATACTGCCCGCAGTGTCCAACCAGTAGTGTTACACACGCTAGGTGTCACCAGGTTTATAGAAGTGGCTGTATTGGAGGTGGTGACTAAACTGGCAGTGGCACTAGTCATTGTGAAGGTAGTTCTGGGGGATCATCACGAAACAGCTGACGAGACACAGGTGATGGCTGCTTCGATGTCTCAGAGGAGTACCTGGACCTCTCTACCCTGCTAGTAGAGGTAGAACGACCTGCAGTTCCCTTCTTATTTTTCTTTTTTGGTTTGGAGTGCTGCTGCTGAGTCTGACTAGTACTACTGAAAGTACTCTTCTTTGCCCGCCTGCTGCTGCTAAATCTGCTTGAAAGCAACATCACTGTGGTGGTGGTTGCTGGGTCACTGCAGCTGGTACCAGGACAAGGAATATCAGGTTGTTCACTAGGACTCAATTTCATGACAGATAGGTAGGGAGTGAACTATAATAGTTTTAAAATTTAAAAACCTGGCCAATTTCTACTATTATTTTTAATATTTTACACAGGAACAAAGGTGAGTTTCCCTTGCCGATGCAATAAGATACTAGGCCTTCCTGCAGAACTGTGAGACTGGCTGAAGTGTCACTCTGAAAATTATTCAAACAAATTCCTACTATTATTTTTAATGTTTTACACAGAAACAAAGGTGATTTTCCTTATGGTGGTAGTAAGGTACTACGCCTGCCTATAGAATTGTGAGACTGACTGAAGTGTCACACAGAAAGTTATTCAAACAAGTTCCTACTATTATTTTTAACCCTTTGAGTGCCAAAGGGGTACGCAGCACATTGCAAATCAATGAGGTGTGCACCCTTCTGGCATTTAAAGGGTTAATATTTAACATAGGAACAAAGGTGACTTTCCCTTGCGGTGGTAATAAGGTACAAGCTTGCCTATAGAACTGCGAGACTAGCTGATGTGTCACTCTGGAAATTATTCAAACAAATCCCTACTATTACTTTTAATACATACAAAAAAGACAGTCCTGCGCTCCTCTATATAATGATACTGTGAACATAAGTGCCCTGTATTTAGCATATGTAATAACTCTTAGTAAATCTAAATGAAAATAAGTGAGAATTTTGTCCCACAAATTGGCCAATCCGTGTGTAAGCTTACCACCACGCCAAGGTATCTCACTTGGCGGTAAGTCCTACTCTAATACACCTATAAAGACCCTATCTAAATTAAAAACAGACATTTTCTGAAGAAAGATGTTATAATAAAAGCGTCAGTGGGGACCCTTTAAATATCATTTTGATGTGTTTATTTCTTGTGGGTCCCAGTGTTCTTCAGAGAATGTCTGTTTTTAATTTAGATAGGGTCTTTATAGGTGTATTAGAGTAGGACTTACCGCCAAGTGAGATACCTTGGCTTGGTGGTAAGCTTACACACATATTGGCCAATTTGTGGGACGAAATTCTCACTTATTTTCACTTACATTTATTATTACATATGCTAAATACAGGGCACTTATGTTCACAGTATATAGAGGAGCACAGGACTGTCTTTTTTGTATGTATTTTCACTTTTGGGTTTAGGCCTAATGTTAGGGGGACTGGAGAACCCTCTCATTCCTTGCTGCTATCTATATTTCTAACTTTATTCTTATATTTAATTTATAATATGATATGGATATTTTATGGTGAGTAAGCGCTGTGAGCTTTCTTATCTTTTTCTGCTTTTATTACTTTTAATATTTAACACAGGAACAAAGCTGACTTTCTGTCACGGATTCAAGAAATACATCACTTTTATTGACTGGTAATATATAATAGATAATAAAATAACAACAAGTAGCAGAGGGTACCAGAAGAAGCCAGTGCCGAGAGTTGGAATAGCCAGGGGTCAATACCAGAGAGGGACATCTGCCAGAGCCACAGGTCTGCACCAGATTGGGTGTCTACTATGCCAAAGGATAATGCAGGAAGAATAGTCAGACACAGCCACAGGTCAGCACCAGAATGGATGGTCAGACAAACCTAGGTCATACACAGAGCGGGTAGTCAGCCAGAGCCACAGGTCTGCACCAGGTTGGGTGTCTACTATGCCAAAGGATAATGCAGGAAGAATAGTCAGACAGAGCCACAGGTCAGCACCAGAATGGATGGTCAGACAAGCCTAGTATCACGGTGCCCGTGATCCTTGAGCGACATTCTTACTTCTTCTTTTACACTGGCTGCGCTGTTATTGGCTCTGGGTTATTGCTTCTCCCAGGGCTTGCCTTTTTATACGCCCTTCTGTCACTATACCGGTGCACTTTCGTGGTGTACCCGTATCTAGCGACTAGTTGCTATTGTTTCCGTGTATGACCCGGCTCACCTGACTACGCTTGTGTCTGACGCTCCTGTGATCCGATCCCCTTGCTGACCTGGACTGGCTGACTAACTCCTTGTGTACCGAACTGGCCTGACCGAGTATCCGATTCCGTTACCGACCAGGACTGGCTGACTAACTCCTTGTGTACCGATCTGGCTTGGCTGAATATCTGATTCCGTTACTGACTGGACTGGCTGACTAACTCCTTGTGTACAGAACTGGTGTGGCTGAGTATCTGATTTCGTTACTGATTGGACTGGCTGACTATCTGTTACACTGATCTGGCTGGGCTGGTGCTGGTGGTCCTCCTGACTGGCTGTGACGTCCGTGTGTGCCAACCTGGTAGTGCTACTAGTTCCATCACTTACTGGACTAGTCTATTACCTCCATCTACTATACGGGGAAACACCGGTCCAGGACCGGTTACGTTTCGTGCCATTCTCCCGCTCGCTTGCTGCTCCTGCTGTCTCCGGATCCAGAGTCCGAGTTGGTGCCTGTGCCTATTATACCTCCGGATCGCATCCTTGCCACACTACGTACCAGCATCACATCCCCATTGGGTCAAGAGATTTTGGCAGCCCAGGCCAATGCGCCTCCTGAGAAACCCATGGGGAAATGCTTTGTGGATGAACCCTTTCGGGTTAAGTTAATGGAGACTTATCACGCATCCCGTGCTGCCGGCCATGTAGGCAAGAACCAATTAATATGGCCATTATCCCGAATGTTCTGGTGGCCTACGCTAAGGGCGGATTGTGCAGCGTTCACGGCAGCTTGTACAGTGTGTGCCAGCTCCAAGTCTCCAAGGCACCTCCCAGTGGGGCTCCTGCAAGCCGTTCCTAGTGGCGAGCGCCCATGGTCACGTGTCAATAGATTTTATGGGAGAACTGCATGCCTCTAATGGTTACACAGTCATTCTTATGGTGGTATCACGGTGCCCGTGCTCTTTTTGTTTGTTTTTTTCTGTCAGTCTAGCCTGTGCCTTGCTCCCATTGGCTACCTTGTGTTAGTCCCACCCAGTATGACCTTTATATACTGGGCTATGGGCACCCCTCCGGTGCCCTTTCATGATGTTCCTGTGCCAGTGCTTATTTCTGTTCAGTGATTCCCAGTGTACCGACTTGGCCTGCCTGACTACTCGGCATATTGTCTACTGCCCTTGTGTACCGACCCGGATTGCCTGACTATTCTTCTGACGTTCCTGCTCCATGATTCGACCCGACTTGGCTGACATTCCTGCTCCGTAATCTGACCCGGCTTGGCTGATGTTCCTGGTCCATGATTTGACCCGGCTTGGCTGACGTTCAGGCTCCGTGATCCGACCCGGCTTGGCTGACGTTCCTGCTCCGTGAATCTACCTGGCTTGGTTGGTGTTCCTGTGCTGTGTCGCCTGAGCGACATTCTGACTGTCTGGCAATTGTGTTATTTCCTCCTGCAGAGTACCAGCGGCCAGTCTCCGTTACTGCTCCGGCAGTTGAGCCACCTGTTGCCTCCGGTTATACTTCTGCAGAGTGCAAGTGTTGTCTCCTTTACTGCTACGGCAGTTTACCTTGGGCCTAGTCTCCATTACTGCCTCTGCTCTGTGCAAGTGTCTGCCTCCGTTACTGCTCCGGCAGTTGAGCCACCGGTTGCCTCCGGTTATACTTCTGCAGAGTGCAAGAGTTGTCTCCATTACTGCTACGGCAGTTTACCTTGGGCCTAGTCTCCGTTACTGCCTCTGCTCCGTGCAAGTGTCTGCCTCCGTTACTGCTTCAGCAGGTGAGCCACAGGTTTCCTCCGGTTATACTTCAGCAGAGTGCAAGTGTTGTCTCCATTACCAGTTTACCTTGGGCCTAGTCTCCGTTACTGCCTTTGCTCTGTGCAAGTGTCTGCCTCCGTTACTGCTCTGGCAGGCGAGCCACCAGTTGCCTCCTAGTTATCCTTCTGCAGAGTGCAAGTGTTGTCTCCGTTACTGCTCCGGCAGTTGAGCCACCGGTTGCCTCCGGTATACTTCAGCAGAGTGCAAGTGTTGTCTCCGTTACTGCTACGGCAGTACGTCGTGTGTCTCTGTTCCCATTGTTGCCTAGGCAGTTCACGCTAGTTCTGCTTATCTGGTTTTGGGCATTACGAGTTCTACTGCTGTCTATATGCAGAGAGCCCCATCACAGACCTCTCTGCACATGGGACTGTTTACACTCTGAAGATCATTAACCCATGCAAGACCTTGCTCCTGGGAATTCATCATATCTGCCTGACCTGTGTCAGTATAGACTATTGTGGACTTTATGTTTATGCTGGACATGTGTAGGCATATGTATGTATAACCTGTCGTGTGTCTGTACTATTCTGCTGATATACTACAGGACCTGTGAAGGTTATTTAATTAATGTGATTTCAATAAAACTGTGTTTTATCCTAAACCACTGTGTCTGTGTGACAAACAAACTGTTACAGGTGGTTGACAGATTCTCAAAGATGGCACATTTTGTGCCACTCCCCGGTTTGCCCTCGGCGCAGACATTAGCCATGGTTTTTGCTAGAGAAGTATTCCGGCTGCACAGGGTACCCAAGGTCCTTGTCTCTGATCGTGGGAGTCAATTTGTGTCTAGGTTCTGGAGGGCATTCTGTGACCAAATGGGCATCCAGTTGTCATTTTCCTCTGCCTACCACCCCCAGACGAATGGGGTCACTGAACGGTCCAACCAGGGATTGGAGCAGTTTTTACAATGCTTTATCTCCAACCATCACGATAACTGGGCAGATTTGTTGCCATGGCCTGAGTTCGCCAGAAATTGTGCCGTGTGCTCTGCCTCTGGGAGCTCATCCTTTCTCATCAACTATGGGTTCCAACCGTGCTTGCTCCCAGACACATTTCAAGCTCAGCAGATGCCATCCCTAGATGAACATATTAGGCAACTCCACGCCACTTGGGCACAAGTCCAGAGTTCTCTCAGGGACTCTTTTCAAAGAGTTCAGCGGCATGCCAACAATAGACGTCTGGCGGCTCCCGTGTTCCAAGTGGAGGACCGGGTATGGTTGTCCTCCAAAAATTTAAAATTACAAGTTCCATGCGGCAACCTGGCTCTCCGATTTGTGGGCCCATTCCAGGTGCTCTGTAGAGTTAACCCTTTTGCCTATGCCTTAGAGTTGCCTGCCTCTATGAGAATTCATAAGGTTTTCCATGTGTCCCTTCTTAAGCCCCTGGTGTGTAACCGCTATACCACCACTCAGGCAGTTCCAGCTCCAGTGCGTATTAAGGATCACAATGAATATGAAGTGCAGAGCATTCTGGACTCACATAGATTCCGTGGACAGATCCAATACCTGGTACATTGGAAGGGATATGGCCCAGAGGAACGCTCATGGATAAACCATGCTGACATCCATGCTCCATTATTGTTGCACAGATTCCATGCTAAGTTCCCAACTAAACCCAGACCTCCCTCAAGACGGGGGGGGGGGGGGGTTTGTTGAGAGGGGGGTACTATCACGGTGCCCGTGATCCTTGAGCGACATTTTTACCTCTTGGTTTACACTGGCTACGCTCTTATTGGCTCTGGGTTATTGCTCCTCCCAGGGCTTGCCTTTTTATACGCCCTTCTGTCACTATACCAGTGCCCTTTCGTGGTGTACCCATATCTAGCGACTAGTTGTTATTATTTCCTGTTTCCGTGTATGACCCGGCTCGCCTGACTACGCTTGTGCCTGAAGCTCCTGTGATCCGATACCGTTGCTGACCTGGACTGGCTAGCTAACTCCTTGTGTACCAAACTGGCCTGACTGAGTATCCGATTCCATTACCGACCAGGACTGGCTGACTAACTCCTTGTGTACCAATCTGGCTTCGCTGAGTACCTGATTCAGTTACTGACTGGACTGGCTGACTAACTCCTTGTGTACCGAACCTGCGTGGTTGAGTATCTGATTTTGTTACTGATTGGACTGGCTGACTATCCGTTACACCGATCTGGCTGGGCTAGTGTAGATGGTCCTCCTGACTGGCTGTGAAGTCTGTGTGTGCCGACCTGGTAGTGCTACTAGTTCCATCACTTACTGGACTAGTCTATTACCTCCATCTACTATACGGAGAAACACCGGTCCAGGACCGGTTACGTTACGTGCCATTCTCCCGCTCGCTTGCCGCTCCTGCTGTCTCCGGGAGCGGGTGGGAGTCCCTATACTCACCAGTGTCTGTGTTGCCTCCGGTAACCCTTTATTACCTGGGTCCAGTTAGTGCCACACTGTTGCCCGTGCTGCCTCCGTTAACCCTAGTGATCTAGGGTCGTTACATCACCAGCATCTGGTGCCTGTTGTTTCAGTTAACCCTAGAGTGCTAGGGCCCCGTCATTGCCCGAGTCCTGTCTGTGTTACCTCCGCTCACCCTAGTGTACTAGGGTTCAGTCAATATACATACCACTGCCGTGTTGCCTCCGTTAACCCTAGCCTGCTAGGACCTAGTCGATGCCTGAGTCCATGCCATGTTGCCTCCGTTAACCCTAGCGTGCTAGGGCCTAGTCGATGCCTGAGTCCATGCGGTGTTGCCTCCGTTAACCCAAATGCTTTAGGGCCTTGTTGTTGCCAGAGTATTGCCGGTATTGCCTCAGTTAACCTAGCGTTCTAGGATCCCGTTACTGCCAGAGTCCTGTCCATGTTGCCTCAGTCTACCCTACTCTCTTAGGGTCAGTTCTCTGCCAGTGTGTTGCCAGTGTTACCCACGTGAACCCTAGTCCACTAGGGGTTGACCTTCAATCACCCATCGCCTGTGCCACCTATGGTGTTGTGGGACTGTTGAGGATATTATTGTTCCTGTACCTTGCTGAGAATCTGCCTACAAGTCCAAGACATCTATACTTGTTTGCTGACTGTTTCAGTGTTTGCAGTATTTCCCTGACCTGCGTCAGATCTGGAAAGTACTTGGTACGGACCTTATCTGGACCTGAGTGGGGTTATTGTACATTATTTTCAATTAAGCTTTTAACCTTACCAAAAAGTCTGAGTGTTCTTTTACAAACAGTAACAAACCGTGACACCTAGGTCATACACGGAGAGGTCCAAAGAAATAAACAACTGCATCAGACACCAATGTAAGGGTGACTGGATTTTCTGTCCTTCTCCCTTTTAAATCCACCCAGGAAGTAGCAAGTCGGAGTCTCAGGTAACCCCAGGTATAAGGAGCACTAGTGTTAATCAAATTGACAAACATGTGTCTCGACCAGCGTCATTACGAACATCTGCACCTCTTAGGTAAAGGACACGGCGAAACGCGAGTAGTGGCGCCGGAGCACCTCTCCCGGACCCAGTTCCCCAGCAGCGCCCAGCCAGAAGACGCTGGGACTAAGGTAGGCAGTGTAACACTTTCCCTTGTGGACGCAATAAGGTACTAAGCCTGCCTACAGAACTGTGAGACTGACTGAAGTGTCACTCTGAAAATTATTCAAACAAATCCCTACTATTATTTTTAATATTTTACACAGGAAAAAGGTGACTTTCCCTTGCAGTGGCAATAAGGCACTAATGCTGGCTGCCTGCCTATACCTAATGCTACCTGCCTGCCTACACAACAGCTGGACACTAATATCTCCTGCTTCTTCTCTCTCTCAGCTCCAACAAAGCACTAAGAGGAAATGCAAGCTGTCCGGGTGTCTGTGTCACATTAGTCCAACCCCCATCATGAAACAAAGAAGCTAATTGGAATAGATACAAAGCGGGAAAGTAGCGCATGAAACGGAGAAGCTAAATGAACTAGAGACATGGAGGGAAAGTAATCGAGAGCGGGTAGTAGTTGCCGAGTTCCTGAAATGAACAACCCTTGCCTTTCAGAATGCCCGAATGTCACCGAATGACCCCACTTTCATTGAATTTAGAATGTCGCTGAACCGAATCGGACAAGCCTACAAGATACATTTAAGGAATTCCAGGATTCAGACTCATTTTTCGAAACTTTTTTTTTTTTTCGCAAATTTAGGATCAAAGCAGCCTCTAAAGCTTTTATTTCCTGGTGAGACTAAAGACTGTATAAGGCTGGCTTATCTGGACGCAGGGGTCCAGCCTCCAGTCAAGATACAAGCCCACTCTACGAGAATGGTGTCGCCATCATGGGCTGCACCTTCGGAAGAGATATTCAAGGCAGCCACATGGACTTCAATTTCTACTTTCATCACGCTATAAACTTGACAGCTAGATGTCAGTAGATGCAAAATTTGAGGAAGGTTCTTCAGGCAGTAGTTCCAGTATGATGGTATTGTTCAATTTTCATATCTGTCTTATATTCCTCACAAGTAGTGGTGTCTTTTTTTTTTTTTTGGCTATATCTCTTCTTAATTCTTTCAGTGCCAGAGGGGTATGGAACGCATTGCAAAGCAATGCGTTCCGTACACCTCTGGCACTCAGAAGGTTAAGTTTCCTCTCCTTTCTGTTTAATTCGACTACCGGGGAGTGGACACAGAGAAAAAATTAGTTTTACCTGTTAAATCCTTTCCGCTTAGTCCATATGGAATGCAGGATGTGTGAGTCCTTGTTTATGGTCTTCATTCTCACAGGAGCTTCCTTCTTCTTCTCTTGCTGTCCCTGTTGGTGTGGTTTTCATTACATCATAACTAGAGGCAGGGAGTCTTCACCCACAACACTGTCTTTTGAGAATGTGTTATGCCCTCCAAGTAGGATCTCAACCCCTATGGTACATGTATTCCATATGGACTAAGAGAAAAGGATTTAACAGGTAAGACTAAAATCCTATTTTTGACACAGAGGAAAGGAATAAATTTACTCGCTGATATTTCTATTTCTTCGGTGTCCCTCCACGGCACAACGGCCCTGTTTACCTGTTTTTGTTCTATTTTACAGCTTCAGCAAGAGTGTAACTGAGAAGGTCAGGTGAAGGAGGAGCTTTTAAAGAGTTTGGATTGGTCCTATCAGCTGGAGGACAGAGTCAATGCGCATTGTACTGCCATGGAGGGACACAGAAGAAATAGAAATATTGGTTAGTAATTTTCCTCCTTTAGGTCATAAATGCAGGAAACTTCATGGCACTGAACAGGTTTTTTTTTTACCTTCAACAGTGAGGGAGAGAGCTATATGGAAGCTTTTATTCACATCTCCAGTTATACTGTTTCCTTCTCTCCTTTAACTTTGCACTTTTGGATTGCTGCCATACGTACGTTTGCACATACTTAACTCAAGAGAAGTGGCCATTACTTAACTCCATTGGAGTGGAGCTTTACACATTACGATAGCGATTTTAATCATTATTGCCTCATCAGGTGGAGCAGGGTTGTTTATTTCCACGTTCCACAGTTATAAGGGCCGCATACCCTTAACATAGCTTAGTTGGAACAGTACTTCACATGTTAGTCCTATATCATAATTCCTCAGGCTAGCTCCATTGGAGCAGTTCTTATATTCAGCACAGTGTTCCCATTCTCTTTAATGGACAAGCTTTTTTAAGGAGATATATATTATATATATATACACACACACACACAGTATATAATTATAGCTTTAGTCCCTCTGGGACAATACAGATTTTGTTGTGTTTTTTTTTCCCCTCACAAAACTAAGTCACTATGGCAGATCCAAGAAGGAGAAGAAAAAGGGAAATAAAGGCCCTTCTGCCGTGTTTAAAACCTGTGGCGCTAAGGTCTCAAACAATGCATCATGGTGTTCTAGATGTTTGGACTCAGAATCTAATGGGGCTTCTACATCAAAAGTTGCCACCAAATCTTGAACCAGAATGGGCTAAGGCTTTACCTGATTCAATAGCCAATACTTTAGAAAAAGTATTAGATAAATGACCAACAAACCCCTAGTGTACCTATTAAAAGACCTTTACCTAAGTATTCAAAAGATACTATCACGGTGCCCGTGCTCTGGTCTGTCACTCTCTGTGTGGTGCGCTCCCATTGGCTGAGCTTAGTTTGGCCCGCCCAGTATGGTCTTCTTATACCAGGCCTCTGGCACCTGTCAGTTGCCCTTTCATGGTGTTCCGGTACCAGTGCTACTGTGTTGCTGTGTTCCTGTGTACCGACTTGGCCCGTTTGACTACTCTTGCTGGTTCCTGCTCCGTGATTTGACCCGGCCTGGCTGACGTTCCTGCTCCGTGACCTGACCCGGCTTGTCTGACGTTCCTGGTCTGTGATTCGACCCAGCCTGGCTGACGTTCCTGCTCCGTGACCTGATCTGGCTTTTCTGACGTTCCTGTGCTGTGATTCAGCCAGCAATCCTGATCCTGTTCTCCGTGTCGCTTGGGCGACATTCTTACTTCCGCAAGTGCTGGTCTAGCAGACTGAGTATTGTGGACTGCAACCCACTGAGTCTTCCGTTAACTCTTGCAGAGCACTGTTGCCTCCGGTACACTGAGCCTTCCGTTACACTTACAGAGCACTGTTGCCTCCGTTACACTGAGCCTCCGTTAACACTTGCAGAGCACTGTTGCCTCCGTTTACTCTGAGCCTTCTGTTGACACTTGCAGAGCACGGTTGCCTCCGTTAACTCTGAGCCTTCCATTTACACTTGCAGAGCACTGTTGCCTCCGTTAACACTGAGCCATCCGTTAACCCTTACAGAGCATTGTTTTGTCCGTTACCGCACCAGTCGGGTGCTGTTGGCTCTAGGTCCATCGGCTCTTGCAGTGTACAGTGTTTCCGTTGCCGCACCGGTCGGATGCTATTGGCTCTAAGTCCATCAGCTCTTGCAGTGTACAGTATTTCCGTTACCGCACCGGTCGTGTGCGCGTGGCTCACGGTAGTGCTAGCTCTAGCAGAGTATCGTGGTCTCCGTTTCTGCTCAGCACAGGGTAGAGTCTCAGTCCTGCTCTCAGTCTCTTGCTACATTTACCATCATACTTGCTGAGTTGGCCGCTCTCCGTCGGCAACTCGATACCATCGCAGTAGAGTGTTCACTTCCTATTAGGCCGGTTGGGCGCTTTGGCTCTCTATGTCTCTCGTTGTATACACTGGGCGATTCCGTTATACCGAGTGGTGACGGGCACAGGCTTCAGCACTAGCATTCCGGTACTACTTCTGTTGGGCTTTGGGCCCTGTCTCATTATACTCAGTCCGGTAGAGTCTGAAGAGGCTTGGGAGCTCTTGCACTGCAGGCCGGTTCGATACACACCCGTGGGGGCTAAGATCACTTGCACCAGCAGTAGCCATTCCTGTAGGTACGCCCGTGGGGGGCTATTGGGCTCTGCTATACTACACACCGTGGCGAGACAGTCCCTATCCACTTGTGGGTGAACATTTCTTCAGCTAAGCTTATCTACACCTTGGGCGTGCCAAGCATCCACTTAAGAGACTGATCATAATCAAGGACTTAACCCTCTGTGGTTACCTTAAGCTTAGCCTACTTATACCCAGGGCGTGCCAAACAGTTCCTTTGAAACTATATTTATCAAGGACTTAACCCTCTGGGGTTATACCCCTTCCTTGGTGGTATTTTGTACTTGCTTTCCGTTTGTGCATTTAACTTTGTATTGTCCAGTCACTATAATTTATGTACACCCAACCGCCACTAGAGGGCGACCTTATGTGTTATTATTGCTAAATAAAACTGTGTTTTATTTTACATACTGGTCTGAGAGTCTTTAAAACAACCGTGACAGTACGAAAGGGCCAATGACCTCAGACAGTAAGGGCGAAGGTAACACTCAAAACATCCACTGGAGAATGGATGCCCAAGAGCAGCGCTTAGATCAATTGGCACTGGCTCTACAAACCATGCTGGAGCGTACGATACACCTAGACAAGCCTAATCCGAGTCCGGTGGTCTCCTCAGTCTTGACACCGGACAATCCGCCTCTAGCTCCTCCTACGGGCTTCAGGGGCTTAACGGCTACGGCGCCGTTACCATTGAGATATGATGGCGAGCCTTCCCTATGCAGGGGCTTCATTAACCAGTTAGAGATCTATCTGGAATTAACGCCTCAGGCTTTTCCTAAAGACCGAAGCAGGGTCGGTTTCATGATATCGCTACTAACTGGCAAGGCTTTGGCGAACCCCTTGTGGGAAGGTGCCAGACCTTGCACGCTGAACTTTAACGAATTTGTAAGAAAGTTCCACCGTGTGTTTGAGGTGCCTGGTAGAGTGGCCTCCGCTGCCAAAAAGCTAATGGAGATACAGCAGGGCGAACGTTCCTTGGGCAGTTATGCGATAGAATTTCGGACCCTGGCTGCGGAGGTGGGCTGGAACGATGAGGCATTTTTGGCAGCCTTCGCTAAGGGGCTCTCCGAGACAATTAAAGATGGAATTGCTGCCCGGGATGTACCCGGCAATCTAGATGAATTCATTGACTATGTAATGATCATTGACTCCCGTATCAGGGAGAGAAGGTTGGAACGAAAGGCAACCTCCAGGAAGCATGGGGTGAACTGCTTCTTTGACCCACCCTCTCCACCCTTTTCTCCTGAACGCAAGGGAGAGGCAGCAGAGCCAATGCAACTGGGTTTCACGAGACTCTCCAACGAGGAGAGGTCTTTTCGTAAAAAGCATGGTCTCTGTCTTTATTGTGGCAAACAGGGGCACCTTTTGCGCAATTGTCCGGTAAGGCCGGGAAACGCACGCACCAAGGGTACCTTGGGGGACAGGCCCTAGGTGGTGTACAACAGTCCCCAGATCCTAACATTGCTAAACCCACCATCCAGGTGACGTTCTTTTGGGCAGATAAGGGCGCAGACACCTTGGCACTAGTGGACTCTGGTGCAGCCGGATACTTTATGGACCAATCTTTCGCAGACTTGCACAACATTCCTCTATGCAAGAAGGAGTGTCCGTCGGCAGTAGAGGCCATTGATGACAGACCATTGGAGACAGCCTTTATTACTATGGAAACTATTCCTATCTCTATGTCAGTTGGGGCTCTCCACAAAGAGGAGGTTCAGTTTCAGATTATTCGCTCTCCTCACCATGCAGTCATATTGGGGTTTCCATGGTTGCTTCGGCATAATCCTCAATTTGATTGGCAAACATGCAAAGTCAGTGCCTGGTCCAATTACTGTAAAGAAAACTGCCTATCTATCCCTGTGAAAATTATGTGTACCTCCCCTGCTATACCAGTTGAATATGGTGAATTCAGTGATGTATTCAGCAAGGGGGAGGCTAGCGCATTGCCCGAGCACAGACCCTACGATTGCGCTATTGATCTGCCTCCTGGCGTGTTTCCTCCAAGGGGTCGTACTTACCCACTGTCTTGCGAAGAGAACAGGGCTATGGAGGAGTACATTGAGGATGCCCTTAGTAGAGGAATCATCCGCAAGTCTAACTCCCCGGCTGGTGCCGGATTCTTCTTTGTTAAGAAGAAAAATGGCGAACTTAGGCCTTGTATAGATTACCGGGGGCTTAATAAGCTGATGCCCAAGAATGCATACCCTATTCCACTCATCACTGAGTTATTTGACAGATTGAAGGGCTCTTCCGTCTTCACCAAACTTGATTTACCGGCTGCTTACAATCTAGTAAGAATCAGAGAAGGTGATGAGTGGAAAACGGCATTTAACCCCTAGAGTGCCAGGTGGGTACAATGTACGAGTGAGCACAGCTGTACCTGCTGTGCCACGCTCGTACATTTGACAGCTAAAATGCGGTCACTGCTTAAGCCGGTATAACCGGCTGGCAGTGGCCGCATTTCAGCTGAAATGCAGCCTGGCACTCTTGGAAGGACATGAGGATTACTCCTCATGTCCTCCCAGGTATTGATCTCCCAGCCGATCGCGCTGGGAGATCAATATCGCCAAGGGAGAAGCTCTGAGAAACAGAGTTTCTCCCTCCGCCGCCCTCCTACCCCGAACTTCCGGGTAGGAGTGGGCGGGACCGGGGGAAACCTCCTAACGTCATCGGTGACATGATCACCGATGACGTTAGGGAAGTTTCCCTTAGCCCATTCACTCCTACCGGTGGTAGGAGTGAAAGGCAGGAGAGCTTCTGCTCTCCTGCAGTCGCCAAATTGGTCTCCCAGCCTCGGCTGGGAGATCAATTACTTGGGGGACACCAGGAGGGGTCCTGATGTCCCCCACGAGGTCTGAATATATATAAAAAAGAAAAAAAAAATAATAAATAAACAATAGTAACGCTGTGAGTGCCGCAGTGGTCCCCAGCACATTGCTTTGCAATGTGCTAGAGACCCTTGTAGCACTCACAGGGTCTTTTCTTTGGGTTTTTTTTTTTTTTTTTTTTTGAAAGACCTCATTGTGGGGATCAGGGGGGATCCTGATGCCCCTCAATGAGGTCTATTATTAAAAAAAAAAAAAAAAATGTTTTTAACCCTGTGTGTGCCACAGGGGGGGTCCAATGCACCCCCCCCTCCTGTGGCACACACAGGGCTTCTATCATTACTTTGTTACTAGAGATTGTTGGGGGGCCATCAGGATTGGTCCTGATGGCCCCCCAACAAGCTCTGATTACAAAGTAATAATAAAAAAAAAAATTAACCCTCTGAGTGCCAGAAGGGTCCAATGTATTGCTTTGCAATGCGCTGGAAACCCCTTTGGCACTCACAGGGACATTTATTTTGATTCCTTTTTTTTTTTTTTTTTTTTTTTAAGACCTCATTGGGGAGAATCAGAGGGGTCCTGATACCCACCAATGAGGTCCATAATAAAAAAAAAGTAAAGAAAAAAAAATTAACCCTGTGTGTGCCACAAGGGGGGCCAATGCAGCCCCCCTTCTGTGGCGCACACACAGGGCATTTATCATTACTTCGTTATCAGAGATTGTTGGGGGGCCATCATGATTGGTCCTGATGGCCCCCCAACAAGCTCTGATTACCAAGTAATGATAAAAAAAAAATTAACCCTCTGAGTGCCAGAAGGGTCCAATGCATTGCTTTGCAATGCGCTGGAGACCCCTTTGGCACTCACAGGGACATTTATTTTGATTCCTTTTTTTTTTTTTTTTTTTAAGACCTCATTGGGGGGAATCAAAGGGGTCCTGATACCCACCAATGAGGTCCATAATAAAAAAAAGTAAAGAAAAAAAAAAATTAACCCTGTGTGTGCCTCAAGGGGGGCCAATGCAGCCCCCCTTCTGCGGCGCACACACAGGGCATTTATCATTACTTCGTTATCAGAGATTGTTGGGGGGCCATCATGATTGGTCCTGATGGCCCCCCAACAAGCTCTGATTACCAAGTAATGATAAAAAAAAAAAAATTAACCCTCTGAGTGCCACAAGGATCCAATGCATTGCTTTGCAATGCGCTGGAGACCCCTGTGGCACTCTCAGGGTCCCCTGTTTGTGGACATATATATATTTTTTTTTACTAAGACCTCATTGGGGAGGGATCAGGGGGTCCTTATGCCCCTCAATGAGGTATATAATAAATAAAAAAAAAAATTAAAACACAAATTAACCCTGTGTGTGCCACTAGGAGGGGAGTTCAATGCCGACCCCCTTCCTGTGGCACACACAGGACTTTTTATCAACACTGGTAGTCACAGATCTCCCATACACACTATCAAACACTGCCCCACCATCCTTGCTCCTCTGCTCATACCCACACACACTGCCTAATCCCTCACCCTCCCACATACTTTGTTACACTTGTAGTCACAGGTCCCCACGTACACCGGCTGACGCCCTAGCTTCTTTCATCTGTTACCCATAAAATCACACATACACTGTTTGCTTTACCATTTCTGTTTCACTGGTAGCTACGCTCCTGTAGCGTAAATTGGTATGTCAACCCACAGCAGTGGGGTACCATTTTTCTTAGGCTGGCAAGAAGTCCTCCTAGGAAATCCCACGCCATTGAACCATTTTAATATCTTTGAAGTGACTGATGTGTAAAACAAATTTTTTTTTTTCCTGTAGCACCATATTCTGGAAATAGTTGTGCCAACTAACTTAGCGGTAAAAAGGCAAGTGACCCCTCATTAGATGCGGCAGGTTGTCTTCTTTCCAAAATGGTATGGTTTATCTACCTTTTCTTCAATTCTGAAGGTGTTATAGTCATTTTCGTACAGGCAAGTCAGGTTTGAGAAAATGTTAGAAACATCAGAGGTTGTAGTAGGTGTAGTTTTCTACTTCTAGCACCCCCTAAGGTAGTTCAACTCATACCAATGGGGTGTCATTTGACTCCTAAGAGCACTAGCAAACAAATGCAGTTGAAAATTCCATGGTTTTCACAGCGCTCCATACATTTGAAGGGGCAGAAATGTAAAAAAATGCAATTTTTTTCCTATATCGCCTCCTTCTGGAAACATTTATGCACACCAGTATTGGGGTAAGAAGGCAAGTGACCCCTCATTAGATGCGGCAGGTTGTTTTCTTTCCAAAATGGTATGGTTTATCTACCTTTTCTTCAATTCTGAATGTGTTATAGCCATTTTTGTACAGGCAAGTCACATTTGAGAAAATGTTAGAAACATCAGAGGTTGTAGTAGGTGTAGTTTTCTACTTCTAGCACCCCCTAAGGTAGGTCAACTCATATCAATGGGGTGTCGTTTGACTCCTAAGAGCACTAGCTAATGAATGCAGTTGAAAATTCCATGGTTTTTACAAAGTTCCATACATTTGAAGGGGCAGAAATGTAAGAAAATGCCTTTTTTTTCACTAGCGCCACCTCCTGGAAGCATTTGTGCATACCAGCCTTTGGGTAAGAAGGCACGTGACCCCTCATTAGATGCGGAAGGATGTTTTCTTTCCAAAATGGCATTGTTTCTCTACCTTTTCTGCATATCTATTATGGTTATAACCATTTTAGTGCAAGCAGATAATTTCAAAAACAAAAGTGTCAGGTTTACGTACGTGTTCCTAGCACCCACATATTGTATGTTAACCCACACAAATAGGCTACCATTTTTCTCATGTTGGTAGCAGGTACTGAATACAGCAGGAAATGTTATGGTTTTCAAAGATTTTAGTATCTTTGAAGTGGTGGAAATGTAAAAAAACATGTATTTATTCCCATAGCGCCACCTTTTGGAAATATTTGTGCACTTCAGCCCAGGGGGTAGAAAGGCAAGTGACCCCTCAATTGATGCGGGAGAATGTCTACTTTCCAAAATGGTATACCTTTTATACCTTTCCTTCATGTCTCTAACAGTTATGGACATTTTAGTACAAGCCGCCATTTTCGAAGAAGCAAACAGGTAGGTGTAGTGATGTGCTTCTGGCACCCCTAAGGTAGGTCGACTCATTCCAGTGGGGTGTCATTTTTCTCCTAAGAGCACTAGCTAATGAATACAGTTGGAAATGCCATGGTTTTCACAAATTTCAGTACATTTGAAGGGGCAGAAATGTAAGAAAATGCCTTTTTTTTTCATTAGCGCCACCTTCTGGAGGCATTTGTGCACTCCAGGCTTGGGGTAACAAGGCAAGTAACCCATCATTAGATGCGGCAGGGTGTCTTCTTTTCAAAATGGTATGGTTTGTGTACCCTTTCTTCACTTCTGTAGTTGTTATAACCATTTGGGTACAGACAAGTAATGTTTGAGAAAATGTTAGAAACATTTCAGGTTGTAGTAGGTGTCGTTTTGCACTTCTAGCGCCCCCTGAGGTAGTTGAACTCATACCAATGGGGTGTCATTTTTCTCCTAAGAGCGCTAGATAATGAATACAGTTGGAAATGCCATTGTTTGCACAAATTTCAGTACATTTGAAGGGGCAGAAATGTAAGAAAATGCCTTTTTTTTCATTAGCGCCACCTTCTGAAGGCATTTGTGCACTCCAGGCTTGGGGTAACAAAGCAAGTCACCCATCAATAGATGCGTCAGGGTGTCTTCTTTTCAAAATGGTATGGTTTGTGTACCCTTTCTTCACTTCTGTAGTTGTTATAACCATTTGTGTACAGACAAGTAACGTTTGAGAAAATGTTAGAAAAATTTGAGGTTGTAGTAGGTGTCGTTTTGCACTTCTAGCGCCCCCTGAGGTAGATGAACTCATACCAATGGGGTGTCATTTTTCTCCTAAGAGCGCTAGCTAATGAATACAGTTGGAAATTCCATGGTTTTCACAAATTTCAGTACATTTGAAGGGGCAGAAATGTAAGAAAATGCCTTTTTTTTCAATTAGCGCCACCTTCTGGAGGCATTTGTGCACTCCAGGCTTGAGGTAACAAGGCAAGTCACCCATCATTAGATGCGACAGGGTGTCTTCTTTTCAAAATGGTATGGTTTGTGTACCCTTTCTTCACTTCTGTAGTTGTTATAACCATTTGTGTACAGACAAGTAACGTTTGAGAAAATGTTAGAAAAATTTGAGGTTGTAGTAGGTGTCGTTTTGCACTTCTAGCGCCCCCTGAGGTAGATGAACTCATACCAATGGGGTGTCATTTTTCTCCTAAGAGCGCTAGCTAATGAATACAGTTGGAAATGCCATGGTTTTCACAAATTTCAGTACATTTGAAGGGGCAGAAATGTAAGAAAATGCCTTTTTTTTCATTAGCGCCATCTTCTGGAGGCATTTGTGCACACCAGGCTTGGGGTAAGAAGGCAAGTTACCCCTCATTAGATGCGGCAGGTTGTCTGCTTTTCAGAAATATATAGTTTTATATAGTTATTCCACTGTTTTAGGGTAGTTTTACCACAAAAACCCTAGAATGCACATATTAGTTTATAAAGTTGAAAATGTCATTTTGCGCTGCTGGTGATTAGGGCTCTACGCTAGCCATGGATGTAGGTAAAACTATACAAATTTGGTATTTTTTTACTCGGGGGACTTGGGGCTTTTTCAAATAATTGAAACTTTTTCAATCAAGGTAAATGTTTTTGATACATATTATGTGATTTTAGGAAAATTAGTAAATTTTCACTTTTTTTTGTCATTATGACATCATAGCTTTTTGCACAATGTAAAATTCTCTTCATGTAAGGTACCACGAGAAAGCTCAATTCGTTCTGAAAAAAACAATATATAGTTTTCCATATTTAACTAAAAATCCCCAGAGGAAATCAAGCATAAACAGAAGGATAGCAAAAATGCTGAAAAAGTGTCTGGCCTGCAGGGTACAGGAAATGGCACAAGCCTCTGGCACTGAAGGGGTTAATACCAGAACGGGACACTACGAATATCTGGTAATGCCATTTGGCTTATGTAATGCACCTGCGGTATTCCAGGAGCTGATTAATGACATCTTGCGTGACATGCTTCAGTCCTGTGTGGTGGTATATCTGGACGATATATTGATTCACTCCTCTACGTTAGCCCAGCATATTAAAGATGTCACGCAAGTTTTGTCACTACTCAGGGCTAATAAGCTGTTTTGCAAGTTGGAAAAATGCGAATTCCATGTGTCACAAGTACCATTCTTGGGGTTCATAATCTCGAAGGATGGAATCGCTATGGACCAAGAGAAGTTGGCAGCGGTATTGCAGTGGCCTTGCCCTAAAGGGTTAAAAGCGATTCAGCGCTTTTTAGGGTTTTCCAACTATTATAGGAAATTCATACGCAACTTTTCCACTATTGTGAAACCCTTGTCTGACTTAACTCATAAGGGCGCTTCTCCCTCTCAGTGGTCCGAGGCCGCTGATAATGCGTTTGAGACCTTAAAATCTGCCTTTGCGTCTGCTCCAGTACTGTCCCATCCCAACCCCTCCCTGCCTTTTACTTTGGAGGTCGACGCCTCCGAAGTTGGGGTTGGGGCAGTACTCTCCCAGCGTCCTGTGGGAGGTGGTAGCTTGAAACCTTGTGGGGTTTTTTCTAAGAAGTTGTCTACCGCACAAAGTCACTATGAGATTGGCGACAGAGAGTTATTGGCTATTATTCTGGCATTGAAGGAGTGGCACCACCTGTTGGAGGGTACTAAGAACCCAGTATTGATCCTGACCGATCACAAGAACTTGACATATCTCTCTGAAGCTAAGAGGTTGTCTTCTCGTCAGGCCAGGTGGGCACTCTTTCTGTCCCGATTTAACTTTGTGGTATCATACCTTCCAGGGTCTAAGAATATCAGGGCAGACGCATTGTCTCGTCAGTTTGCATCGGACACTGACAGGGAGGAGGAGCCGGTACCCATCATTCAGCCTGACCGTATTTTGGCTACCATCCGCACTAGTATAACCTCACCTCTGGGAGAGGAGATTCTGGGGTCTCAAGCTAAGGCTCCACCTGAGACTCCAGTTGGCAAATGCTTTGTGGAAGAGCCTTTCCGTACTCGCCTTTTGGAGACCTATCATTCCTCTAGGGCTGCCGGGCACATTGGCAGGGATCAACTGGTATGGTCTCTTTCGCAATTATTCTGGTGGCCGACGCTCAGAGCCGATTGTTACGCCTTTACTGCCGCCTGTGCCACATGTGCCCGTGCCAAGACCCCCAGGCATCTTCCAGTGGGCTTGCTCCAACCTGTGCCTAATGGGGAACGACCCTGGTCCCACATCTCTATTGATTTTATGGGAGAATTGCCTAACTCGAGGGGGTTTACTTTTATACTTATGGTGGTTGATCGGTTCTCCAAAATGGCTCATTTTGTGCCACTCAGAGGGCTTCCATCGGCTCAGGAACTAGCTAAAGTGTTTGCTAGTGAGGTGTTTCGTTTGCACGGGGTACCCAGAGTGGTGGTCTCTGACCGTGGGAGTCAATTCGTGTCCAGGTTCTGGAGGGCATTCTGTGGCATGATGGGCATTCAATTGTCCTTCTCTTCCGCATACCATCCCCAGACCAACGGAGCCGCTGAGCGTGCCAACCAGGGATTGGAACAGTTCCTGCGCTGTTTCATCTCTGATCATCATGACAATTGGGCCGACCTGTTGCCATGGGCGGAGTTTGCCAGGAACTGTGCAGTTAACTCATCATCCGGGAGCTCCCCGTTCTTAATCAATTATGGGTTTCAGCCAGGTTTGCTCCCGGACTAGTTTCAGTCTCAGCAGATTCCGGCTTTGGATGAGCATATGGAGCAGCTCCGTTCCACATGGGCACAGGTACAAAGGACCCTCAGTCAGTCCTTCCAGCGACATCAGAGGTATGCCAATTGCAGACGGCTGCCAGCGGTCTCTTTCCAGGTTGGGGATAGGGTATGGCTTTCCTCCAGAAACCTCAACCTGCAAGTCCCTTCGAATAAGTTGGCTCCCCGGTTTATTGGCCCGTTTAAGATTATTTGCAAAATTAATCCGGTCTCCTATGCGTTGGAACTTCCACCGTCTATGCACATTCACAATGTGTTCCATGTGTCTTTATTGAAACCCTTGGTTTGCAATCGTTACACGACCACTCCGGTGGTTCCTGGGCCGGTGGACGTCCAGGGGCAAGAGGAATATGAGGTCCAGAGCATTATTGATTCTAGGCGACTTAGAGGGAAGTTGCAATACTTGGTCCACTGGAAGGGCTATGGCCCGGAGGAGCGCTCTTGGATTGACCAGAAGGACCTCCATGCGCCCAGACTTGTGCGCAATTTCCACTCCAAATACCCTCAGAAACCGAAGCCTCCAGCTGGGAGAGGGGGTCTTTGAGGGGGGGGTACTATCACAGTGCCTGTGATCTAGCTGTCACTCTCTTCTATGTACAAGGGTGATTTGTTCACTTAGTTTGGCCCGCCCCTTGGTTTCCTTTTTATACCTGGCAATTCCATCTGTCAGGTGCCCTTTCGTGGTGTTTCTGAGCCAGTTGTTCTGTTGCTACGTTTCTGATTCCTGTGTACCGATTTGGCTAGCCCTGATCATTCTCCAGTGTTCCTGCTTGTGTATGACCCGCCTCGTCTGACTATCTCGACTCTGCTTGGCTGACGTTCCTGCTTGTGTATGACCCGGCTGGTACAACTACCTCCTTCATGCTCCGATCCGGCCTTGCTGACTTCCTCCCGCAAGATCACCTCCAGCGTGTTCCAGAAGACCCACGTTCCGGTTTGTCGCCGTCGCGACATTATCATCCACTGTTCCAGTACTTGTGTGGCTGTCTTGCCTGGTGTTACTTCGTGCAGTGCAGTGTTACTATCATGCAGAGCTGTGTGCGCCTCCCTCAGACCGCAGTGCTGTGCTACCGCAGAAAAGCCTTGTGTAAACGTGCCTTTTAACCCTACCAGTGCTGTCTCGGTCCCACTCTCCCTACTCCAGTGTGAGCCTCGTTCATAGTGAAACTCTTGCTGAGTTGGCCGCTCTCCGTCGGCAACTCGATACCATCCCAGTAGAGTGTTCACTTCCTATTAGGCCGGTTGGGCGCTTTGGCTCTCTATCTCTCTCGTTGTATACACTGGGCGATTCCGTTATACCGAGTGGTGACGGGCACAGGCTTCAGCACTAGCATTCCGGTACTACTTCTGTTGGGCTTTGGGCCCTGTCTCATTATACTCAGTCCGGTAGAGTCTGAAGAGGCTTGGGAGCTCTTGCACTGCAGGCCGGTTCGATACACGCCCGTGGGGGCTAAGATCACTTGCACCAGCAGTAGCCATTCCTGTAGGTACGCCCGTGGGGGGCTATTGGGCTCTGCTATACTACACACCGTGGCGAGACAGTCCCTATCCACTTGTGGGTGAACATTTCTTCAGCTAAGCTTATCTACACCTTGGGCGTGCCAAGCATCCACTTAAGAGACTGATCATAATCAAGGACTTAACCCTCTGTGGTTACCTTAAGCTTAGCCTACTTATACCCAGGGCGTGCCAAACAGTTCCTTTGAAACTATATTTATCAAGGACTTAACCCTCTGGGGTTATACCCCTTCCTTGGTGGTATTTTGTACTTGCTTTCCGTTTGTGCATTTAACTTTGTATTGTCCAGTCACTATAATTTATGTACACCCAACCGCCACTAGAGGGCGACCTTATGTGTTATTATTGCTAAATAAAACTGTGTTTTATTTTACATACTGGTCTGAGAGTCTTTAAAAAAACCGTGACAGATCTCCACCATCTCACTTTTATTCATGTACTCATATAGAAATATGTTTCCAGATAATTTAAAATCATAAGTTTTTACCATGCAAAATGAATTACATTTTGCTAATTGCTAATAATTTTTATATAAAAGGGATAGTAATACTTTGTTATAAAAATCTCTAAAATTGTAGATAGTAACCCTTTGAGTGTCAGAGGGGTACAGGATACATTGCTTTGCAATGCATTCTGTACCCCTCTGTCACTCAAAGGGTTAATAATAGAATTAGAATAAGCTACTTTCCATGTCTCAAAACTTCATAGTTTTTGTGTTCATAGCATTTAAACTCCCCCCCCTTTTTCTCATACTTCAGTGCTCTAGCTGACAGCTGCAGAAACCGGTCATTTGACCAGACGGAGGCTCCTAAGGAGATGTATGGTCAATTGACCAGAGCTGTACATAGGATGTTATAGCTACAGCACAAATTTCCAATGTCAGTCCACTGAGATACTGCATCTAAAATATACAAATTTGTGCTACAATAACTTTTTAATCAAACATCTCTCAGCAGTGAGAATGCCTTTGTTGTACTCAGGAGGATAAGCTCTTCTATATTTTCTTACATCTTCAGTATTACAATCCTTTCAAAACTGAGCATTATGACTATACCAAGAAACTGTGTACAAATTTTTGGTAAAAGTGTAAGTGCCACTTTGGCTAGAATGTGCAATAACTTTATCTCTAGTTTTATCTTATATTGATTAAAAGAATATACTTCATTGCTATGTGTCAGTTACATGGATTGGATCTCCGATCGGAGTGGGTTATTCGAGACGTATTTTAAATTGGATGGAAAGGGGCTATGGATTGGGTTGAAAAAATACTACATTTTTATTATAATTTACATCTATGAATTAATCTTGAATGCCAACATAAGCATCATTATGCATGTAGGTGTCACTGGAGAATACAATAGAGACTAAACAGTATAAATACTTCAGCCTCGAGTTATTATTGTAAACAGCTGAATAACTGGAGATGACTTCTCCAATGATATCACTTCTCAAGTTACTAAGTTATTATGTTTAGCCAATTCACTAATACCGCCAACCTTGGATAAATAATAGGTCATGTTCTGTGTTGAATAATATAGGAACTATCCAAGTGATATCAATGGAAAAGTCATCTACCCTTTGTCACCTATGTGTCAAAACATAGTGTCTAACCCATAAGTCTTGTAGATGGCTATTCATTGTACTACTTCTCATTATGTTGAATGTTATTATTCAAAATTTGAAACAGCTATCAATAGTGATACCTTCTATGTTTACAAATAAAAAGAAGGCAGAATTTATCCTTAGTTGTATTTTTTTTTTCGTGTTTCCTATAAAAAAATCTGTGATGTTATGCAGGTATGCAAAGAAATAATAATACATGACCTAAGCGAAGTTATTGTTACATTTGTTAACTATTTTATTAGAATGAAATAACGTGATTTTTTTTATTTTTAATAATAAAAAAATGTATTGAAACATAACACAATAAACCAATTTCTTAAGACAATTTTACAGATTCATTTAAAATACTAGTGTTACTACTTTGTACTTGAAAAAAATAAACCTTTGTTAATAAACACAGTTGTTCTCCACATTTTTTAATACAGTTAATGTATCACATCAAGGAGAAACAGTCAATATGGGTTTAGCGATGGGTAGTTGACAACTTTCATTTTATTAAAAAAATAAGTATTCATTTGTATCCATTCCTCCAAAGTAATCTGTTAAAAACAACAATTAGGAAAGTAGGAGTTACTATTATTTTTTTTTGTTCTGAATCATCTTTGTATTAATAATGAAATAGCAACTCATTATGTCAAATACATCATTGCAACAATACATGTATATGCACGCACACACACGCATATATAACAAATATATGTAAATACAGATATATTTTTATACAGTACTGTGCAAAAGTCTTAGGCAGGTATGAAAAAATGCTGTAAGAGTAAGAATGCTTTCAACTAACAAAATGCATATTGAGTGAACAGAAGGACAATCTAAATCAAATCAATATTTGGTGTGACCACCATTTGCCTTCAAAACAGCATCAATTCTTCTAGGTACACATGTTTTTAAACATCTTGGAGAACTAACCACAATTCTTCTGTGGATTTAGGCAGCCTAAGTTTCTTCTCTCTCTTCATGTAATCCCAGACAGACTTGATGATGTTGAGATCAGGGCTCTGTGGGGACCATGCCATTACTTCCAGGACTCCTTGTTCTTCTTTACACTGAAGATAGTTCTAAATGACTTTTGGCTGTATGTTTTGGTCATTGTTATGCTGCAGAATATATTTGGGGTCAACCAGATGCCTCTATGATGGTATTGCATAATGGATAAGTATCTGCCTGTATTTCTCAGCATTGAGGAGACCATTAATTCTGATGAAATATCCAACTCCACTTTCAGAAATGCAGCTCCAAACTTGCAAGGAACCTCCATGTTTCACTGTTGCCTGCAGACACTCATTCTTGTACCGCTCTCCAGCCCTTCAGTGATTTGGTGATTTGATTTAGATTTTTCTACTGTTCACTCACTATTGATAATTGATAAAAATAAACTATTAAAATGTCTATTTTTGACAGCATTCTTACTCTACAGCAAACACAGTACTGTGCAAAAGTCTTAGGCAGGTGTGAAAAAAATGCTGTAAAGTAAGAATGCTGTCAAAAATAGACATGCTAATAGTTTATTTTTATCAATTAACAAAATGATAGTGAGTGAACAGAAGAAAAAATAAATCAATATTTGGGGTGTCCGCCATCAAAACAGTATCAATTCTTCTAGGTACACTTGTACAAAGTCAGCGATTTTGTAGGCATATAGTCAGGTGTATGATTAAACAATTATACCAAACAGGTGCTAATGATCATCAATTTAATATGCTTTTTTAATGTTTAAACACAATCATTAACTGAAACAGAAACAGCTGTGTAGGAGGAATAAATCTGGGTGAGGAACAGCCAAACTCAAATAACAAGGTGAGGTTGCTGAAGACAGTTTTTGTCAAAAGTCATACACCACGGCAAGGCTGAACAGCAACAAGACATAAGGTAGTTATACTGCATCATGCAGACAGGGGTTTCCAGATGTGCTGTACATGCTCTTTTGAAGAAACATAAAGAAACTATCAACTCAGAGGACCATAGATTCAGGGGTCGGCCAAGGAAACTTAGTGCAGCAGATGAAAAACAGATCATGCATAATTCTTTCGCAGTGAGAAGATGTCTAGCAGTGTTATCAGCTCAGAATTGGCAGAAAACAGTGGAACCCTGGAAAGAAGTGGTCTTCATTGAAGACTTGCAGCCAAAAACCATATCTCCAACGTGGAAACAAGACCAAGTGACTCAACTATGCATGAAAACACAGGAACTGGGGTACAGAAAAATGGCAGCAGGTGCTCTGGACTGATGAGTCAAATTTTAAATATTTTTCTGTATCAGAAGGCAGTTTGTTCACCGAAGGGCTGGAGAGCAGTACAAGAATGAGTGTCTGCAGGCAACAGTGAATCATGATGAAGGTTCCATGCAAGTTTGGGTCGGCATTTCTGAAAATGGAGTTGGGGATTTGGTCAGAATTAATGATATCCTCAATGCTGTGGAGTACTGGCAGATACTTATCCATCATGCAATAGCATCAGGGAGGCATTTAATCTCAAATTTATTCTGCCGCATTCAAGTGACCCCAAACATATAGCTGAAGAACTATCTTCAGAGTAAAGAAGAACAAGTAATCCTGGGAGTGATGGTGTGGCCACGACAGTGAAAAGCAACAAAAAGAGGGTGCCCAATAGTGCCTGTTAAACTTTTTAACAGAGAGGAGATGAGGAGTAAAAGAAATACTCACAAAGAAGTTGTTGCTAAAAGGCATATACCCAATTGCAACAGATGTTGCATACAGAGAAATGTTCCTGTCTCTGTTCAGGCAACAGGATTTTCGAGTTAAAGTCTTCAAACGGTGCTGCTATTTCTCTTTAATTTGTTGAAGTATTTAACAACAATAAAAATAAACATAGAAATTCTAAAAACAATATAAAAGGGTTTGCTATAACGTTTTGTGGTCTCCCAAACCACTTCTTCAGAATAAGCTTTACCCATCGAAAAGAAAACATGGCAGCACCTAACACTTGTTTATTTAAAAACCCCTCCTTCCTTCCTGATTGGACATCCACAAATGTTTTGATAAATTGGTTCAAACAGTACACAGAATGTTAATATATATATTATATCACATATGTAGGCTTATAAACTCAAAATCTTACTTTGAAAACATTCATGGAAGTGAAATTAACTTCGATCTTCAGAACCAGAAGTAATCACTCTATATAAGAAACCGTTATGACCTTTGATGTGTCTTCCACCACTTTAGATTTGATTATATTTAGAAATCACATCGACTCAAATTTACCTATAATGTGACCCCAATCATGCGAACAAAGGCGTTGTTATAAGGCATGCTTCGGTTCGATCTCCATGCTCAATGCCACTACCAAAAGGGCCGCGTTATGGTGCCACTCGAAGCGTCGCATCTACCCTGCTGGTCTGCACATGCCAGGGGACACTCAACGTATAAGCGCATATATGCGCTCCAACCAAGAAATGCAACGTGCCCCCACCCATGTGTCAACTATGCATGGCCGTGCTATACCCGAAATGGCACATCAAACGAGGCCTCTTGCCGATCTACACGAGTGGGGACACTTGACGTGTACATGCATCATGTGATCCAACAAAGGAACGCAACATGCTCATGTGACAAACCAGCCAGGTTAACTTGATATCCGTATGACAATGGGGTTTTATCCTGGGTATCAAAAACCACATAGTCGATCTTGAAACTGCTCCATCACAAAGAAAATATACACTGGATGGAAAGATATAAATAAAAAACATATTTAATATTAAAGGACTATATATAAAAAATAAAATGACGGGAGATGTCTTTAATTTGTGGTGTATCTGTATCACTTAGATACCAGAAATAAAAATAAGCAAATATAAAATTAATGGCTTAAAAGGTCCAAATGTCATACACCACATATCACACACCAAAGTAGTGACCCCCACATCACAGTCAATTCAGACTGGGGAACGATGATAAATATTCACTAAAATAACCGTGCTAGTACTACGTGACCTTAATTGTCTAGATCTTCATTTGGATACATATCATAGATCTAAAATTCAGACGGCTACAAATTTAAAGTGTGAATGTGTCACGGTTTGTTAAGACTCTCAGACGTAAGGTTTAGGTAAAAACATAACTTTATTGAAAAGTTAAAGGCAATCCCATAGGGTTTTCATACACATACAAACAATACATAGCAGATAATGACAATAGCAAATAGGTTCTACCGGCCTTGCCAATATACCGGGCAAAGCAACCCAGGCGAGTCTGGAACAAGAGGCTCTATCGGCCCAGCTTATATACCGGGCTGGGCAGCCTAACGGAATACCAGCTCAGTTACTGCTACGGCAGTCCACCAGTTGTTCTGGTCACCATTACTTTTGGGTGTTACTCGATTTTGTGCTCTCTCCTTTTGATTGAGCTTCTTAAAGGGCCTTGCACTATTAGGGCCTGTCAGTACTCTCGGCCTAATAGTAACCCATTCAGTACTGTTCTACTGAGAATCATACAAGGACTGCCTGACCTGTGTCAGTATATTGAACTCTGGATCATCTGCATATACTGGACCTGTGCGGGCCTACCTCATTATAACCTGTCTTGTGTCTGTACTATATTGTGTATATATTACAGGACCCGTGAGGGTTATTGTTATTATCATTGTTCAATAAAATTGTGTTTTATCCAAACCTACTGTGTCTGTGTGTCAAACAAACTGTTACAGTACGAAAGGGCCATGACCTCAGACAGTAAAGGTGAAGGTAATGCACAAAACATCCATTGGAGGATGGACTTACATGAGCAGCGATTAGACCAGTTGACACTGGCCATACAAAGTATCCTAGAGCGCACAGCTCACCTTGACAAACCAGCTCAAGCACCGGTGGTCCCCTCCTTTTCGATACCGGAAGCTCAATCCATGACACAAGTGGCCTCGTATAAAGGGTTAACCGCCTCAGCTCTGTTACCGCTAAGATACAATGGCGAACCCATCCTGTGCAGAGGGTATATTAATCAATAGGAGATTTTTTTGGAACTAACGCCCCATGCCTTTCCTAATGACCGCAGTAAGGTGGGCTTCATGATATCATTACTGACAGGCAGAGCCCTGGCATGGGCCAACCCCTTGTGGGAGACTGCTAAACCCTGCACTACGAACTTCAGGGAGTTTGTGCGTACTTTTCGCAGAGTATTTGAGGACCCAGGTAGTGCCGCCTCTGCAGCCAAACAACTCATGGAGATACAAAAAGGTTCTCGTACAGTGGGTAATTATGCTATCGAATTCCATACATAGGCAGCAGAGGTAGGTTGGAACAAGGAGGCGCTGGTGGCAGCATTTGCTCAGGGACTCGCTGACCGTATTAAGAATGAGACGGTAGCCAGAGATGTGCCTAATGATCTGGACGAGTTTATTGATTTTGCTATATTAATTGATTCCCGCATTCGTGAGAGACTCATGGCCAAAGACCGCAAGCAGCGGGCCAGAAATTGTGGACAAGCCGGTCAAAATGTCCCACCCATGCCTCCTGAGCGTAACCAAGACACCAGTGAACCATTGCAGCTTGGGTTCACCAAGTTGTCCAAGGAGGAACGGGCACATTGCCGAAGGCAGGGCTTATGTCTGTATTGTGGCAAATCCGGACATCTGTTGCGTACCTGTCCTGTCCGGCCGGGAAATGAACGCACCTAGGTTACCTTGGGGGACAGACCCTAGGTGGTGTTCAGCATTCCCTAGACCCAATTAAGCAGAAACCCACGATCCAGGTGGCATTTTCATGGGCAGAATACTCGGTAGAGGTTCTGTCCCTGGTTGATTCCGGCGCAGCCGGATACTTTATGGATAATTCATTTGCTGTGCTACACCAGATTCCGTTGGTGGAGAGGGAATCCCCCTTAGCTATTGATGGCAGACTGTTGGAACCAGCTCAGATCACTATGGAAATTATACCGCTGTCCATGACTATTGGGGCTCTCCACACTGAGAAACAGCGGTTCCAGATTATCCATTCCCCCCACCATGCGGTCATTCTGGGGTTCCCATGGTTACATTTGCTTAATCCCCAGTTTCACTTGCAGACTTGTGAGATCACGTCTTGGTCTGAGTATTGTATGGGGCATTGCGTTGCTCATCCGATTAAGATCATGTGTACCTCGCCCTCCGTGCCAGCTGAGTATCATCAATTCAGTGATGTTTTCAGTAAGGGAGAGGGTAGCACTTTGCCTCAGCATAGGGCTTATGATTGTGCTGTTGATTTGCCTCCTGGCGCCGTGCCTCCTAGGGGTCGCACGTTCCCATTGTCGTGCGAGGAGAATTGGGCCATGGAGGAATATATCGATGATGCCCTCAAGAGAGGTATTATTAGGAAGTCTACCTCTCCCGCGGGGGCTGGTTTCTTTTTTGTTAAGAAGAATGGCGAGTTAAGACCCTGCATCGATTACCAGGGATTGAATAAACTGATGTCCAAAAATGCCTACCCAATCCCACTCATTACTGAACTGTTTGACAGGTTGAAAGGTTCCTCTACTGTACAAGTTGGACCTACGGGCCACTTATAACCTGATCAGAATGAGATCTGGAGATGAATGGAAAACGGCAATTAATACCAGATCTGGACACTGCGAATACCGAGTAATGCCTTTTGGGCTATGTAACGCACATGCAGTGTTCCAAGAATTTATTAATGACATCCTCTGTGATATGCTACAGTCTTGCGTAGTAGTTTATCTGGATGATATACTCATACACTCGTCTAGTTTGTCTCAACACATCAAGGATGTGTCCGAAGTTTTGCTCAGATTACGCAAGAATAAACTATTCTGTAAGATCGAAAAATGCGAGTTTCATAAGTCCATGGTGCCTTTTTTGGGCTTCGTGATTTCTAAAGATGGCATTGCTATGGATCAGGAAAAGCTTGCAGCAGTATTGCAATAGCCACGACCCAAAGGGTTAAAAGCAATCCAGCTCTTTCTTGGGTTTGCTAATTATTATAGGAAGTTTAGTCGGAATTTCTCCACTATTATGAAACCACTGTCTGACCTCACTCATAAAGGTGCCAATCCGTCCCAATGGTCTGAGGCAGCTGATCAAGCTTTTGAGATACTCAAGGCCACTTTCGCATCCGTTCCTGTACTGTCCCACCCCAACCCTTCCCTTCCATTTACGTTAGAGGTTGACGCCTCCTAGAATGGGGTAGGGGCAGTACTGTCACAGCGTCCGGTCGCTGGGGGTACTCTGAGACCATGTGGGTTCTTCTCAAAAAAGCTGTCTAGTGCCCAGAGTCACTATGAGATTGGGGACAGAGAACTCCTGGCTATTATTCTTGCTCTTAAAGAATGGCGTCACTTGCTAGAAGGTACTAGGACTCCTGTGTTAATCCTGACAGACCACAAAAATCTGACGTACCTTTCGGAGGCTAAGAGATTGTCCTCAAGACAAGCCAGATGGGCCTTGTTTCTGTCCCGCTTTAATTTTATTGTATCCTACTTGCCCGGTTCCAAGAATGTTAGGGCAGATGCCCTGTCCAGGCAATTTGGGCCAGAGACGGATAAAGAGGAGGTTCCCGTACCCATCATTCAGCCTGATCGCATTTTGGCGACCTTACGTATTAGCATCACTTCGCCACTGGGGGACGAAATTCTTGCTACCCAGGCTGCGGCTCCCCCTTATACCCCAGTAGGCAAGTGCTTTGTAGATGAACCATTCCGTACCCGCTTACTTGAAACTTACCATTCATCCCGGGCTGCTGGGCATATTGGGAGGCATCAATTGATTTGGTCTCTTTCACAAATATTTTGGTGGCCTTCCTTACGGGCCGACTGCACCACATATACTGCAGCCTGTACCACCTGTGCACGTGCCAAATTCCCTAGACACCTCCCAGAGGGGCTACTCCAACCAGTACCTAATGGCGAGCGTCCTTGGTCCCATGTCTCTATTGATTTTCTGGGAGAACTGCCAGTTTCTAGGGGTTACTCTTTCATCCTTATGGTGGTCGATAGATTTTGTAAGATGGCTCACTTTGTGCCCCTTCCTGGTCTTCCCTTGGTCCAGGAGTTGGCTGTTGTCTTTGCAAGAGAGGTGTTCCGGTTGCACGGGGTACCTAGAGTACTGGTGTCAGACCGTGGGAGCCAATTTGTGTCCAGGTTTTGGATAGCATTCTGTAACCAGATGCCTACCATCCCCAGACCAATGGAGCCGCTGAGCGTGCCAATCAAGGGTTGGAACAATTCTTACGCTGTTGTCCGATCATCATCATGATAATTGGGCTGACTTGTTGCCATGGGCAGAGTTCGCCAGGAACTGTGCGGTTAATTCATCATCCGGGAGCTCCCCGTTTCTCATCAACTACAGGTTTCAGCCATGCTTGCTCCCGGACTCATTCCAGACGCAGCAGATTCCAGCTCTGGACGAGCATATCGAGCAACTCTGCTCCACTTGGGCACAGGTTCAGAGAGCCCTCAGTAATTCGTTCCAGCGTTATCAGCGCCATGCTAATCGCAGATGGTTGCCAACAGTCTCCTTCCAGGTTGGGGACAGGTATGGCTTTCCTCCAGAAACATCAATTTGCAAGTTCCATATAATAAGTTGGCTCCCCGGTTTATTGGTCCCTTCAAGGTGATCCGAAAAAATTAACCCTGTTTCGTATGCTCTGGACCTCCCAGCATCCATGTGTATTCACAATGTGTTCCAAGTATCCTTTTTGAAACCCCTGATATGCAACAGTTACACTATCACTCTTGCGGTCCCCGGTCCTGTGCAAGTTCAGGATCAGGAGGAGTACGAAGTCCAAAATATCATTGATTCACGTAGATTTAGAGGAAAATTACAATATCTGGTCCATTGGAAGGGCTATGGCCCTGAGAAGCGTTCCTGGGTTGATCAGAGTGATCTTCATGCTCCTAGATTGCTGCGCAATTTTCACTCCAAATAGCCGCAGAAACCAGGTCCCTCTTCTAGGAGAGGGGGGTACTATCACGGTGCTCGTGCTATTTGGCGACATTCTGTCAGTTTCCACTCTTGCCTACGCCTGTTGGCTGCCTGCTATTTGTCCCGCCCAGTATTTGTCCTTAAATACTGGGTTCTGGCACTTCTCCAGTGCCCTTTCGTGGTGTTTCATTACCAGCGCTTGTTCCTGTTATTCGTGTGATCTCAGTGTACCGACCCGGTCTGCCTGATGACTCTGCATCTTGTCCCTGCCTGTGTACCGACCCGGACTGTCTGACTATTCTGCATCTCATTCCTGCCTGTGTACTGACCCGACCTGGCTGACGTTCCTGCTCTGTGTACCGACCTGGACTGGCTGACGTTCCCGCTCTGTGTACCAACTCAGATTGGCTGTAGTTCCTACTCTGTGTACCAACCCGGCCCGGCTGACGTTCCTGCTTGGTGTAACGACTCAAATTGGCTAACGTTTCTGCTCTTTGTGTGGTTCCAGCCCGGATGGGCTACTGTGGTTGCGTATCCCTCCTGCACGCCTTATCCGGTCTCTGGTTTGGATGTTGTCAGGATCGTCGCTGTCCCCGGACAGCTCGCTGCAGTCTGATCTCTGTTGCCTTGCTGTCGCCCAGGCGACATTCCTGTGCTTCCTCACTTCCGTGCAGTCCTCGGTTGGGTGCCTCTCAGGGCAAGCTGCTCAGTTCTGTTACTGCTACTGCAGTCCATAAGCTGCTCAGTTCCGTTACTGCTATGGCAGTCCACAAGCTGCTCAGTTCCGTTACTGCTACGGCAGTCCACAAGCTGCTCAGTTCCGTTACTGCTACGGCAGTCCACAAGCTGCTCAGTTCCGTTACTGCTACGGCAGTCCACAAGCTGCTCAGTTCCGTTACTGCTACGGCAGTCCACAAGCTGCTCAGTTCCGTTACTGCTACGGCAGTCCACAAGCTGCTCAGTTCCGTTACTGCTACGGCAGTCCACAAGCTGCTCAGTTCCGTTACTGCTACAGCAGTGCCCCAGTTGGCTCAGTCTCCGTTACTGCTACTGAAGTACACAAGTTGCTCAGTCTCCGTTACTGCTACGGCAGTTCACAAGTTGCTTAAGCAGGGCTGGATTTACATCTCAGGAGCCTGTAGGCACAGAAATCTGAAGCGCCTCCCCCCCCCGATTTGCCATCTCCACAATGCTCCTAATCTCCACATTGCCCCCCATCAGCTCTATATTGCCCTCACATTGCCCCCATCGTCTTCAACTAGCCCCCCATCATCTCCATATTGCCCCCATGATCTCCATATTGCCCCTCACAGTGCCCCCATCATCTCCATATCCGCTCACATTGCCCTCATGATCATTTCCATATTGCCCCTCACATTGCCCCCATGATCACCTCCATATTACCCCTCACAGTGCCCCCATGATCATCTACATATGTCCCCTCACAGTGCCCCCATCATCTCCATATTGTCCTTCACATTGCCCCCATGATCTTTTCCATATTGCCCCTCACATTGCCCCCATGATTATCTCCATATTGCCCCTCACAGTGCCCCCATGATTATCTCCATATTGCCCCTCACAGTGCCCCCATCATCTCCATATTGCCCCTCACAGTGCCCCCATCATCTCCATATTGCCCTCCGTGTCTGTTTCCTACCCTGGAGAGGAGAGGTCTGTCTGTGCCTCCTTCTACACAGAGCTGCAACTGCTGGAGCTCCCGCACGGTCTTCTCTTCAGTAATGCAGAGCGCTGGGAGATGATGTAATCTCCCATCGCTCTGCATTACTAAAGAGCCGACGAGGTCGCTCACATCAGCCACAAGTCTGTGCTGAAGAAGGCACAGACTGAGACCTCAACATGTTGTTGTGGGCTGTGGGTGCCAAGTGGGGGATCCAAATGACAGGGGCCCCTCTGTGGGGTGCGCCTGTAGGCAGATGCCTACTCTGCCTAATTACAAATCCGGCCCTGAGTGTACAGGGTAAGGCAACCTTAAGATGGAATAGTATGCGGTTCTACCAGCCTTACCGATATACCGGGCAAGGCAGCCTGACGGAATACCAACAAGTAGGCTCTACCGGCCTTGCCAATACCGGGTAAGGCAACCGTAAGGTGGCAACGTAAATCTACCGGCCTTACCAATATACCGGGCAAGGCAGCCCAAAGGAAGGTGACAACCACAGTGACCTAATGACTGTCAGATGATAATGACAGTAAGATGGAATATATAGGTTACCAGGTCAGGGAGTAAACCAGCGCCCTACGTTAGGAACATACAGGCAGAATGAGAGCTGCAAAGCTTAGTGGAGCAAACCAGCGCCCGCACACTGGGACCAACAGACTGAATGTGAGCAGCAAGGCTAATGGAGCAAACAAGCGTCCACACGCTGGGACCAACAGACTATAATGTGAGCCGCAAGGCTAATGGAGCGAACCAGCGTCCGCACGCTGGGACCAACAGACTGTAATGTGAGCCGCAACGCTGATGGAGCAAACCAGTGTCCGCACGCTGGAACCAACAGACTGTAATGGGAGCCGCAAGGCTAATGGAGCAAACCAGCGTCCGCACGCTGGGACCAACAGACTATAATGTGAGCCGCAAGGCTAATGGAGCGAACCAGCGTCCGCACGCTGGGACCAACAGACTGTAATGTGAGCCGCAAGGCTAATGGAGCAAACCAGTGTCCGCACGCTGGAACCAACAGACTGTAATGGGAGCCAGAAGGCTAATGGAGCAAACCAGCGTCCGCACGCTGGAACCAACAGACTGTAATGAGAGCCGCAAGGCTAATGGAGCGAACCAGCGTCCGCATGCTGGGACCAACAGACTGTAATGTAAGCCACAAGGCAAATGGAGCAAACCAGCGTCCGCACGCTGTAACCAACAGGCTGAATGTGAGCCACAAGGCGTAGTGAAGCAAACCAGCGTCCGAAACGCTGGGAACCAACAGGAGGAAATGTCGCCGAAGCGAATGAAAAACAATGTCGCCACAGATGCAGGAACTAGAAGCAGGAAACAACAGGAACCAGCAGAGCACGGCCAAGCAGACTGGCAACAGGAGCATCAGTTACTGATGAGAACGACCGGAACCGGACTGAAACCGACAAAGCAGGCAGGAACTCAGGAACAGGTTGACTCAGGAACTCAGCAACAGGCCCAATCAGCTACTGCAGTAAGGAGGAAGTGGATGCAGTCAAAGACACCACGAAAGAGCAAACAAAGGGTGCCCAGACAGTTTAAAAAGGCAACGTGAGGCAGGCTGAAGGCAGACAGCCAATGGGAGCCCCCTACAGGTGATAGACACTGAATTGAAGCAATTATGGGCACCGTGATATTAACCTCCTTTCAAAGACCCCCTCTCCTAGAATAGGGTCTGGGTTTCTGAGGGTATTTGGCATGAAAAATCTGCTGTAACTTGGGTGCATGAACGTCCTTACTATCCACCCTAGATCGATCTTCAGGACCATAACCTTTCCAATGCACCAAATACTGTACCCTTCCTCTAAGCCTTCGGGAGTCAATGATACTCTGTACCTCGTATTCCTCCTGACCCTCGACCTCAACAGGCCCTGGCACCACAGGTGTAGTAGTGTAACGGTTGCATACGAGAGGCTTAAGGAGAGACACATGGAAAACATTATGTATGCGCATGGATGCAGGTATGTCCAAAGCATAGGAAACAGGATTAATTTTGCGAATAATTCTGTAAGGACCAATAAACCGAGGTGCCAACTTATTAGATGGGACTTGGATTAAGATTTTTGGAAGAAAGCCATACTCTGTCCCCAACTTGGAAAGAAAACGCTGGAAGCCTTCTGCGATTAGCATAGCACTGATGGCGCTGAAATGACTGACCCAGTGCCCTCTGAACTTGTGCCCATATGGAACAGAGTTGCTCGATATGCTCATCCAGAGCTGGAATCTGTTGTGTCTGAAAGGAATCCGGGAGCAGACAGGGTTGGAACCCATAATTGATCAGAAATGGAGAGCTCCCGGAAGAAGAATTGACTGCACAGTTCCTGGCGAACTCTGCCCAAGACAACAAGTCGGCCCAATTGTCATGATGGTCAGTCATGAAACAGAGTAGAAACTGTTCCAAACCTTGATTGGCACGTTCAGCGGCCCCATTAGGGGGTGATACGCAGAGGAGAAGGATAGCTGTATGCCCATCTGTTCGCAAAATGCCCTCCAGAACCTGGACACAAACTGGCTCCCCCTGTCGGACACCAGTATCCTGGGTACTCCATGCAACCGAAACACCTCTTTAGCAAACACTATTGCCAATTCTTTAGCCGAGGGAAGGCCACGGAGGGGCACGAAGTGAGCCATTATAGAAATCCTGTCCACCACCATCAATATGAAGGAACACCCTCTAGACGTGGGCAATTCTCCCATAAAATCAATGGAAACATGAGACCAGGGGCGTTCACTATTAGGTACCGGTTGAAGCAAGCCCACCGGGAGATATCTAGGGGTTTTAGCACGGGCACAGGTGGCACAGGCATTAGTAAAATCGGCACAATCTGATCTCATAGAAGGCCACCAGAATAACTGAGAGAGGGACCATAACAGTTGGTCTCTACCAATATGTCCCGCAGCCTTAGAGGAATGGTAAGTTTCAAGTAATCGAGTACGGAATGGTTCTGCGACAAAACATTTGCCCACCGGGGTTTCATGGGGAGCGGAGGCCTGGGAGGCCAGAATTTCTTCCCCTAGTGGTGAAGTGATACTGGTACGTATGGTAGCCAATATTCGATCAGGTTGAATGATAGGTGCTGGTGCTTCTTCTCTGTCAATTTCAGCCTCCAATTGTCTTGACAGAGCGTCAGCCCTAACATTCTTGGATCCCGGCAAATATGATACAATGAAATTGAATCGGGACAGGAACAATGCCCATCTGGCCTGGCGAGAGGACAATCTCTTGGCCTCAGAGAGATAAGTCAGATTTTTATGATCCGTCAGGATTAAAACAGGATTTTTAGTGCCTTCAAGTAAGTGACGCCATTCCTTAAGAGCGAGGATAATGGCCAATAATTCTCTGCCCCCTATCTCATAATGGCTTTGAGCTCCGGTCAGTTTTTTAGAAAAGAACCCACAGGGTTCCACCTTTGATGTGCCGTTGAGAAAGCACTGCCCTAACCCCAATATCTGAGGCGTCCACCTCTAAGGTGAACAGGAGTAATGGGTTGGGGTGGGATAACACAGGAGCATTAGCAAAAGCTGCTTTCAGTTTTTCAAAGGCCTCCTCCACAGCCACTGGCCAGAGAGATGGATTAGCGACCTTATGTGTGAGGTCCGACAGGGGTTTAACAATGGAAGAGAAGTTCTTAATAAACTTCCTATAATAATTGCCGAAGCCCAGAAATCGCTGGATAGCTTTCAGCCTCTTAGGCCTAGGCCATTGTAAGACTGCTGTTAACTTTTCCTTGTTCATGGCAATGCCTTCTTTGCCAATCCCAGGAATGGTACACTGGTTCTGTGAAACTCACATTTCTCCAATTTACAGAATAATTTATTTTTACATAATCGTAGCAATACTTTAGACACATCCTTGATGTGTTGCGACAAGTCTTTGGAGTGAATAAGTATATCGTCAAGGTAGACCACGACACATGACTGTAACATATCTCAGAGAACGTCATTGATCAGTTCTTGAAATACTGCAGGTGCATTACACAGGCCAAATGGCATGACTAGATATTCATAATGCCCAGATCTCGTGTTAAAGGCAGTTTTCCACTCATCGCCGGCTCTGATACGTATCAAATTGTATGCTGCCCATAGGTCCAATTTGGTGAAAATCGAGGAACCCTTGAGTCTGTCAAAAAGCTCAGTGATGAGTGGTATCGGATAAGAATTCTTAGCCATAAGCTTATTTAACCCACAATAATCGATGCATGGTCTCAGTTCGCCATTTTTCTTCTTAACAAAAAAGAACCTGGCCCCAGCCGGAGAGGTAGATTTCCTTATGATCCCTCTATTAAGGGTATCAGAAATGTATTCTTCCATTGCTTGGTTTTCCTCACAAGACAATGGGTATGTGCGTCCCCTAGGGGGGACTGCTCCAGGAGTTAACTCGATGCAACAATCATATGGTCTGTGCTGAGGTAAGGCGCCAGCCTCTCCCTTACTGAAAACATCGCTAAACTGCTGTTATACGTCAGGTAGTGAAGGGGAGGTGCACAAGACCTTAACTGGATGGGTGACGCACTTATCCATACAGAACTGAGACCAAGCAGAGATTTCGCATTTTTGCCAATCAAATTGTGGATTATGCAACTGTAACCAAGGAAAACCCAATATTACGGCATGGTGAGGAGAGTTAATAAATTGAAACTGCTGCTTTTCTTTATGGAGAGCCCCAATAGTCATGGATAACGGCATAGTTTCAAATGTAACTTGAGCGGGTTCCAAGGGTCTGCCATCAATTGCTTCAATAGCAAGAGGGGTTTCTCTTTCAATGCGTGGAACCCCATGTAATTCAGCAAAGGTATTATCCATAAAATACCCAGCTGCACCAGAATCAACCAGGGCCAAAACCTCCACTGAGCGTTGTGCCCAAGACAGTACCACCTGTATGGTGGGTTTTAGTGTGCCCAACACTGGGGACGATTGGACACCACCTAGGGCCTGTCCCCCAAGGTACCCTAGGTGTGTTCGTTTCCTGGACGTATCAGACAGGATCTTAGCAAATGCCCATTTTTACCGCAGTACAAACACAACTCTTGCTTCCTGCGATATAGTCTTTCCTCCTTGGCTAGCCTAGTGAAACCTACTTGCGTAGGTTCATCTGGTTCCCGTACTGGTTCACTAGGCTTAGATGCCAGGGGAGGGATGATTGGGCAAACTATGCTACTAGACCCATTATTTTTAGACCATATTCTACGATCTCTGGCGGTTAATCTCTCACGCATTCTGGAGTCATTGAGTAACATACTCAATATAATCATCTAGGTCAGTAGGCAAGTCCTTTGCTGCAATTTCATCTTTAATTTGGTCACTCAGGCCCTGGGCAAAGGCTACCAACAAAGCCTTGTTATTCCACCCTACCTCTGCTGCCAAGGTGCAGAATTCAATGGCATAGTCGCCCACCATGCGCCTGCCCTGTTGTATCTCCATAAGACGTTTAGCAGCAGAGGTGGTTCTACCAGGAGGCTCAAACACTCTCCGAAAGGATTGCACAAATTCACTGAAACTCTTAGTGCAAGGTTTAGCATTTTCCCACAATGGGTTAGCCCAAGCCAATGCTCTACCAGTCAGCAGGGATATCATGAACCCAACCATACTACGGTCATTGGGAAACGCGTGTGCCGTCAATTCCATAAATATTTCTAGTTGGTTGATGAACCCTCTGCAAAGATGAGGGTCACCGTCATACCTTAGTGGCAAGGGTGCAGAAGCCATTAACCCTTTGACTGCGGCCCCTGAGGGCTTTGTATCACTCTCCGGTGTCTGACTTGGCGAGACCACCGGGCTAGAACCGGACTTGTCAGCAAGTACAGTGCATTCAAGGATAGTTTGGATTGCAACTGCCAATTGATCCAAACGTTGCTCAAGCATATCCATCCTCCAATGGATATTCTGTGTATTAAGATCACTTTTATTGTCTGAGATCATGGCCCTTTCGTACTGTCACAGTTTGTTAAGACTCTCAGACGTAAGGTTTAGGTAAAAACATAACTTTATTGAAAAGTTAAAGGCAATCCCATAGGGTTTTCATACACATACAAACAATACATAGCAGATAATGACAATAGCAAATAGGTTCTACCGGCCTTGCCAATATACCGGGCAAAGCAACCCAGGCGAGTCTGGAACAAGAGGCTCTACCGGCCTTGCCAATACCGGGTAAGGCAACCTTAAGATGGAATAGTATGCGGTTCTACCGGCCTTACCAATATACCGGGCAAGGCAGCCTGACGGAATACCAACAAGTAGGCTCTACCGGCCTTGCCAATACCGAGTAAGGCAACCGTAAGGTGGCAACATAAAAGGTTCTACCGGCCTTACCAATATACCGGGCAAGGCAGCCCAAAGGAAGGTGACAACCACAGTGACCTAATGACTGTCATATGATAATGACAGTAAGATGGAATATAGAGGTTACCAGGTCAAGTGCTTTCACAGTAATCAGAAACTCTCGTGCCCATATACTATAGGAATCAATGCTGTTAGGACTGGACAGCACACTCGGAATCATCAAGAACCTGACTGCAAGTCAGGGAGTAAACTAGTGCCCTACGTTAGGAACATACAGGCAGAATGAGAGCCGCAAAGCTTAGTGGAGCAAACCAGCATCCGCACGCTGGGACCAACAGACCGAAAGTGAGCAGCAAGGCTAATGGAGCAAACCAGCATCTGCACGCTGGGACCAACAGACTATAATGTGAGCCGCAAGGCTAATGGAGCAAACCAGCGTCCGCACGCTGTGACCAACAGACTGTAATGTGAGCCGCAAGGCTAATGGAGCAAACCAGCGTCCGCACGCTGGAACCAACAGACTGTAATGTGAGCCGCAAGGCAAATGGAGCAAACCAGTGTCCGCACGCTGGAACCAACAGACTGTAATGGGAGCCGCAAGGCTAATGGAGCAAACCAGCGTCCGCACGCTGGGACCAACAGACTGTAATGAGAGCCGCAAGGCTAATGGAGCGAACCAGCATCCGCACGCTGGGACCAACAGACTGTAATGTGAGCCGCAAGGCAAATGGAGCAAACCAGCGTCCGCACGCTGGAACCAACAGACTGTAATGTGAGCCGCAAGGCAAATGGAGCAAACCAGCGTCTGCACGCTAGAACCAACAGGCTGAATGTGAGCTGCAAGGCGTAGTGAAGCAAACCAGCGTCCGAAACGCTGGGAACCAACAGGAGGAAATGTTGCCGAAGCGAAAGAAGAACAATGTTGTCACAGATGCAGGAACTGGAAGCAGGAAACAACAGGAACCAGCAGAGAAGATCAACCGGATCAAGCGTGGCCAAGCAGACTGGCAACAGGAGCATCAGCTACTGCTGAGAACAACCGGAACCGGACTGAAACCGACAAAGCAGGCAGGAAACTCAGGAACAGGTTGACTCAGGAACTCAGCAACAGGCCCAGTCAGCTACTACAGTAAGGAGGAAGTGGATGCTGTCAAAGACACCACGAAAGGGCAACCAAAGGGTGCCCAGACTGAGTTTAAAAAGGCAATGTGAGGTGGGCTGAAGGCAGACAGCCAATGGGAGCCCCCTACAGGTGATAGACACTGAATTGCAGCAATCACGGGCACCGTGATAGTGCTCTTCTTTCTCTGTGACTAAGGTTATCTTTCTTTTTACTTAAGGGTTTGTTTTGAACCTTTTCCCGATATTCTTTCATCACCATTTGAAAAAAGTGTCCACAAAGGGACCTTTGTGCTGGGGGGAAAAACTGCAATCTCTTTTTGAAATCTTTATGTACAATCCCTCCCACCATGTCAGTAACTTCTCCTGCTTCTTCCTCGGCACAATTAAGGCTTCAGACAAAGCTTGTCGGTCACATGATGCTTCTTTTATATATATCTATATATATATATTATTTGGTTTTGCTCTTTGTTGATGTACTGTTAATGACGTCTATAGGTGGCTTGCTCCAATGTTGGATATAGAGTGGCCACATGACTTTAATAGGAACAAAGGCATACACTTTGCATATGAATATGGCACAGCAAAGCTTATGTTCATTCCTCCTGTGTTGGAAGGAATGAACTCCTGGATGGAGATGGAAGCGTGTACATGATAAGACGTCATGACGCTGGTGCTCCTTGCTTTCTGGTTGGGAAGAGATAATGTGGTCTAGTCATGTGTGCATGATTGGCAAATTAAGTATTGGTCTCGCTTGCATGGCATCATAATGGTAAGATGGAAATAGCAATATAAGGTTTTCTTATTTGGCTATATAATCTGGGATTTTTGAAGGTTAGTTCTCTCTTTATTTTCTAGTCTTAAAGCAGAACTTTCATCTGCTATAAAGTCACCCTGCTGTAATTAAGCAGGTATCGACTAGCTTCAGAATATATACTTTACCTTTGAAAAGTAGCCTATTATAAAGAAATCAGTCATTGTAGTAGACTGACGGCCAGGTTAGCGCAGTCTGCACACCTGTGCCGTCAGTCCTTTCCAGTAACCATATGGTGCACTGCAGTCTACTCAATGGAGACTGGGACTGACAGTGCAGGCATGCAGACAAGATGTCTGTGCTGTAGCCTGGGTTCGGGTCTCCTACAATGACTGATTTCTTTAGAATGGGCTTGTTTTAAAGATACAATATATATTCTGAAGCTAGTCGCTACCTGCTTAATTATAGCAGGGCGACTTTATAGCAGATGAAAGTTTTGCTTTAAGAAACTTTTCTTGATACGACTCGCTTAGGGTTATTTTATGGTATTTATGTAGAAAACAGGAAAGAAGAGAAGGGTGCCAAATAGTGCAATATGGTCTTCAACAATGATATATATATATATATATATATATATATATATATATATATATATATATATATATATATAAAATGAGAATGGATACTCACAATTAAAGTGGTCAGTTCTATTTCTGCTGACAGTCACGCATTCGGAGAAAATAAACCCGTCTCTGCTTGGGATCCACACATGCACAGAAGATACACAGCACGGCTCCACTTGTATAAAAATATATCAAAATTTTAATAGGAATCAAAGTTCCATAAGAATAAAAACAAATAACATATACATATACAACCCAACAGTACGCTAACGCATTTCGTGGCTATAAACGCCGCTTTATCAAAGTTTTAGTAAGAACTTCAGGTCATTAAAAAAAAAAAAAAAAGGATATGTTTTCTATGGCACCTGCTATTTTAATATTATGCGGCTATATACTCGCTTTATACTTTTTTTTATTAAATTGCCTTTTGATATTATACTCCCCTGGATTGTCATTTTGGGGAGACAGTGCTTCCAGACTGAATCTCCACAGAGAGCTTGGCCTGAGTACCCATAGAGACTGTGTAAAGTCTCCATTACATGTGAGTAGCCCATTAATTTGGGGTATTCATCGCTGCAAGTCTCCTTGAATGTTTTTATGCTACATGTGGAATCGAGTTCTGGTGGAGCTGGTGTCATCATTGACTGATCATTCTGGGGTGTATACCAAACATATGCATACTATGAGAGGCCATTATAGCCTCTTTTCCTCGTGAGCTCTCATTTTTAGGGTATGGTGAAGATGGCACATTGACACAATTGATTTGAAACTGTG
Source organism: Rhinophrynus dorsalis (assembly GCA_037306005.1). NCBI lineage: Eukaryota > Metazoa > Chordata > Amphibia > Anura > Rhinophrynidae > Rhinophrynus > Rhinophrynus dorsalis. Next base: position 293,586,765 of record CM074718.1, on the reverse strand, counting down.
TGTGCTTTTGTGTTTTTCTATGCAGGATAGTACCCTATTTGCTCTTGCAGCAGTTGAGTCTATTGTCTATCAGTATTCCTAAAGCTTTCTCTAATTAGGATTCCTGAAGTAGTTTCCCACTTATTGTATAAGTAGCATGTTTGCTTCTACAGCCCAAAGGCATAACCTTACATTTATGTACAGTAAATGTCATCTGTTGCTTTTCTGCCCATTCACTCAGTTTATCTAAAACCTACTGCAGAGAAAAAAACATCCTGCTCTGTGTTTATTTCCTTACACAGCTTAGTATCATCAGCAAAGATTGAGACATTACTTTCAATTCCCACTTCTAGATCATTAATAAACAAATTAAAAAGCATTGGTCCCAGGACTGAAACCTGTGGCACCCCACTTACAACTTTAGACTAACTTGAAAAGGTTCCATTTACAACTCTCTGCCATCTATCATTTAACCAGTCCTCTATCCATGCACAGATATCATATCACGGTACCCGTGCTATTTGGCGACATTCTGTCAATATTCCACTACTGCTTCCGCTATTGGCTGCTCTGTTGTTGTCCTGCCCAGCATTTGTCCTTAAAGGGATAGTAATACTTCGTTTTAACGTTATTTTATTTTGTAGGCATTAAAAAAACATGAAAAATGATATAAGACTTATCTCTCAAACCTTTATGGTTTATGAGATATTCACAAGCAAAGTTTCCCCCTCCCGCCCCTTTTACCTACTGTAAACAATCTTTTCTCAGATGTGGAATGCAGTCCATAGACTGGACAGATAACAGAAGGGGACACTCTTATTCCTATGAAAACAATGAAATCCCTGCCCCCCTTGACAAGCTTTTCAGGTTTTTCCGTTATCTTAATTGAAGATTGTCCCTCTCTGCAGTCTACCTGGGCAGCTCCCTTCTGCCCTGGCTGAAAAGTGTTACATCAGTAAAAGGGGCGGGAGGGGGACACTTTGCTTGTGAATATCTCTTAAACCATAAAGGTTTGAGAGATAAGACTTATATCATTCTTCATGTTTTTTTAATGCCTACAAAATAAAATAAAGTTAAAACGAAGTATTACTATCCCTTTAAATGCTGGGTTCTGGCACTTATCTGGTGCCCTTTCGTGGTGTTCCAGTACCAGCGCTTGTTCCTGAACCTTGTTCCTGAACCACTGACCCGGCCTGCCTGACTACTCTGCATCTTGTTTCCTGCCTGTGCACCGACCCGGACTGCCTGACCATTCTGCTTCTCATCTCCTGTGTACCGACCCGGCCCGGCTGATGTTCTGGCTCCGTGCACCGACTTGGATTGACTGACGTTCCTGCTCCGTGTACCGACCCGGCCCGGCTGACGTTCCTGCTCCGTCTACAGACTTGGATTGGCTGACATTCCTGCACAGAGTACCGACTCGGACTGTCTTACATTCTTGCTCTGTATGGATCCTGCCCGATTGGGCTGCTATGGGGCCGTGACTCCTCTGCACGCTCTGAATGGTCTCCGGTTAGGGTAGTGGTAGCCCCTCGCTGTCTCTGGACAGCTCTGCAGATTGGCCTCGGTTGCCTCCGTGTCGCCCAGGCGACATTCCTATGTGTCTGCCTTACTTGCAGTTCCAGTTTGGCTGCCTCTCAGGGCGAGTTGCTCAGTTTCCATTACTGCTACGGCAGTGCTCACGTTGACCAGATTCTGTTACTGCTACGGCAGTGTTCAAACTGCTCAGTCTCCGTTACTGCTATGGTAGTGTTCAGTTGCTTAGTCTCCGTTACTGCTACGGCAGTGCTCAAGTTGCTCAGTTTCCGTTACTGCTACGGCAGTGTTTAAGCTGCTCAGTCTCCGTTACTGCTATGGTAGTGTTCAGTTGCTTAATCTCCGTTACTGCTACGGCAGTGCTCAAGTTGCTCAGTTTCCGTTACTGCTACGGCAGTGCTCCTATTGCTCTGTCTCCGTTACTGCTACCGCAGTGCTCAAGTTGCTCAGTTTCTGTTAATGCTACAGCAGTGTCCAGTTGCTTAGTCTCCGTTACTGCCACGGCAGTGCTCAAGTTGCTCAGTCTCCGTTACTGCTACAGCAGTGCTCAAGTTTCTCAGTCTCCGTTACTGCTACAGCAGTGCTCAAGTTTCTCAGTCTCCGTTACTGCTACAGCAGTGTTTAAGCTGCTCAGTGTCTGTTACTGCTACGGCAGTGTTCAAGTTGCTCGGTCTCCGTTACTGCTACGGTAGTCCACAATTGTCTGGTATTCATTATCTTGGGCGTTACTCGAGTTGAAGCTCTCACCTCTGTTTGAGCTTCTTAAAGGGCCTTGCACTACTAAGGCCTGTCAACATTCACTGCCTAATATTAACACATTCAGTACTGACAAGCTGGGACTCACACAAGATCTGCCTGACCTGTGTCAATATATTGTTCTATGGACTATCTACATATATTGGACCTGTGAGGGCCTACCTCTGTATAACCTGTCTTGTGACTGTACTATATTATGTATATATTACAGGACCCGTGAGGGTTATTGTGTTCTTTATTGTTTAATAAAATCGTGTTTTATCGAAACCTACTGTGTCTGTGTGTCGAACAATAGGATTTTAGTCTTACCTGTTAAATCCTTTTCACTTAGTCCATACAGGTCACTGGTACTCTACTCTGGGAGGCGTAAGTCCCCTTTAATAGGCAGGAACAACTATGCAAATGATTTGCAAGGGGCGGAGCCTCCCCTCTCACTTAAGCCACCTTCTGGCCAGAGCCACTTAGATTGATTTGAGACCCTAAAAACTGACCACAGGTAAGCAAAAAGAAAGACTCCTGTGAGCATGCCCTGACGGTCTCCCACTGAATGCCACAGGAGAGCCAAGACTGGTCCCTTGACAGGGTGGGAGACCAGTGACCTGTATGGACTAAGTGAAAAGGATTTAACAGGTAAGACTAAAATCCTATTTTCACTGTCGTCCAATACAGGTCACTGGTACTCTGGGATGTACAAACATTGAGCTGATCCAGAGGCGGGAAGTAAGGCAAGGACCAGGCGCAAGGCCCAAGTCGCTAGAACTGCAATAATCAGTTAATTACATAGCCCAAACTGTAAGTGTCAACGGACACCAACCAAGGGAAACAATCCCTGAACTAACACAGCACACGGAACCAGAGCCAACCGGACTCAACAGCAAGGAAGCACTAAGGATCACAGAGCGGAAGACCTAGACAGGCAAAACTGCCTCCAGGACCTTCCTTCCAAAACTGGCATCAGCCGAAGCCAGTACATCAACTCGATAGTGCCTAGAAAATGTGTGCACAGAGGACCAAGTGGCCGCTCTGCACAGTTGATCAGCAGATGCCTGATTCTTGTATGCCCAAGAGGCCCCAATAGAGCTGGTGGAATGGGCAGTCACCCTGAAGGGAACATGCTTATTCCGCAACTTATAAGCTTCACGGATGGTAGCTTTAATCCAAGATGCAATAGTAACCTTGGCAGCCGGTCTCCCTGCCCTAGGTCCCTCAGGAATGACGAATAGAGCGTCAGACTTCCTGATAGACTTGGTGCGATGAACATAAAACTTGAGGCAACGCACCACATCCAACAAATGGAGATCCCGTTCCTTGTCAGATGAAGGATTAGGGCAGAAAGAGGGAACCACAATCTCCTGATTGATGTGAAACTCGGACACAACCTTGGGTAAGAATTCCTTGGAAGTGCGAAGCACAGCCTTATCCTTGTGGAACACCAGGTAAGGAGGTTTACAAGACAGAGCTTGTAACTCTGCTACCCGGCGAACTGAGACAATAGCCAAAAGGAAGGCCATCTTCCAAGTCAAGAGACGTAATGGAATGGAAGCCAAGGATTCAAACGGGGGTCGCTGGAGAACTCCCAGCACCAAATTGAGATCCCACTGGGGAGCAGGACTATTAAAGGCAGGTCGAACATGAGTCACACCTTGGAAGAAAACTTTCACATCAGGAAGGATAGCAATCCGGTCCTGGAAAAACACAGACAAGGCAGAGGTCTGAACTTTGAGGGAACTCAGACTGAGCCCCTTATCAACACCGTCCTGCAAGAAGGCCAGGACAGTGGGAAGATGAAATTCAAGTGACAATTGCTTATCAGTGCACCATGCAACAAAGGTTGACCATATGCGATGATAGATCTTGGAGGACACAGGCTTACGAGCACTAAGCATAGTCGACACCACAGAAGGAGAAAATCCTTTCTTAGCTAAAATCGAGGATTCAACCGCCATGCCATCAAATGGAGAGAGTGAACATCCTCCTTCCACAGATAACCCTGGAGAAGAAGATCCGGACGGGCAGGGAGCGAAATCGGATCCGATACTGACAAGGCCATCAACTCCGGAAACAAGGACTGGCGGGGCCAGTTTGGAGCGATCAAGATGACAGGACAACGCTCCTGCTTCAACTTCCGAATAACACTGATCAATAGAGGAAGAGGAGGGAAGATGTAAGCCAGGGAGAAATCCCAAGGGATCGACAAGGCATCCACTGCTAGAGCAAGGGAGTCCCTCCACCGGGAGCAAAACACTGGAACCTCCCTGTTGTGTCTGGTAGCCATCAGGTCCACCACAGGCATCCCCCACCGCTGGGCGTGCATGTGAAACACCTCTGGATGAAGAGCCCATTCTCCGCTGTCGACGGTGTGACGACTGAGGAAGTCTGCCAAGACGTTGTCTACGCCTGGAATATGAACTGCAGATATGACAGGCACGTGATCTTCTGCCCAAGACAAAATATCCTTGATTTCCCACCAGGCGGAATTGCTTCTTGTGCCGCCTTGCCTGTTGATGTAAGCCACTGCCGTGGCGTTGTCGGACTCCACTCTGATCGGAAGACCGGTCAGTTGAGACTCCCAGTGCCTCAGGGCAAGCCGGACAGCTCAAAGTTCCAGAACATTGATGGAGAGAAGGGATTCCTCCAGACCCCATTTCCCCTGAGCACTGAAGCGACCCCAGACTGCACCCCAGCCCCGAAGGCTGGCATCCATTGTGACTGTGGTCCAACGAGGAACTAGAAATGATCTCCCTTTCAGGAGATGAGAAAGATCCAACCACCAGGGCAGACTCGACTCGACATGAGGAGGTAGAGAGACGGCCAGATGTAGATGATCTGGATGATTCCTGCACGTCCGGATCACAAATCTCTGAAGTTCCCTGGAGTGGGCCATGGCAAATGGTACTGCTTCGATCGTGGAAACGAACTTCCCCACTAAGGACGACAACTTCGGTACCGGAATTTCGTCCATGTCCAGAATCCCAGCTACTCGGACGGCTATCTGGTGAGCCACATCCTCTGGAAGAAACACCATGCATTGGCGAGTGTCGAACAGGAGACCCAGGAACAGAAGCCGCTGAGATGGAACCAAGTCCGACTTGTCCAGATTCAGGATCCAGCCATGACGGTTCAGAGAGTGCATACACTTCTGTAATTGCTGATGGAGAAGCTCCGCTGAGGAGGCTTTCAGTAGGAGATCGTCCATGTAGGGGGTCACTCTGATCCCATCCTGATGAAGCACCGCTATCAAGGAGCCTAACACCCTCTGGAAGACCTGAGGGGCTGAGGTCAGCCCAAAGGGGAGCGCTGTAAACTGAAAGTGTCCCCTGTGGCAGGCAATCCTGAGATACCGCCTGCTCCCTGGATGAATAGGGACATGAAGATAAGCATCCTGAAGGTCCAGGGAGGCAAGGAACTCCCCTGGAGACATTGCTGCAATCACAGAGCGCAGGGACTCCTGGCGGAAGTGGGAAGTCACCACATAGGCATTGAGATCTTTGAGATCCAAAATGGGACGAGCCCCTCCGTCCTTTTTGGCTACCACAAACAGGTTGGAAAAGAATCCTGAACCTGTGTCCCCCTGAGGAACCGCCTCCAGGACCTCTTTGTCCAAGAGATCCTGAATAGCGCCGTCGAACAGACGCCCTTTTGTGGGTTCCTGAGAAGGACGAGTAAAATGGAACCGAAAAGGAGGAAGGGAGGAGAAAGGGATCCTGTATCCCTCTGACACCACCTGAAGAACCCATGGGTCCGCCACTGACTCCTCCCAAGTCCGGCGAAAGAGGCAGAGACGACCACCTACAGCCGGATGCGGACCCGGGTTCGGCGAGTCATGCCGAAGCAGTCTTGGAGGTCTTGGCCTTGGGGGCAACTTTGGGCTTCCAGGACTGTTTGGGCTTGGAGGAGGAGCGTGTAGCGGGAGGACCCGCCGGGGTCGAGGAGCGTGTCTCAGTCTGAAAGGAACGAAAGGACCGATTGCGTTTGGCTGGAAACGTTTTCTTAAAGACTGATGGTAGAAGAGTACTTTTACCCCCAGTAGCCTCACTGATCATTTCTTTGAGTTCAGACCCAAAAAGCAAACTCCCCTGGAAGGGCAGGGAAAGCAAGGCTTTCTTAGAGGCTGTATCAGCAGACCAAAGTTTCAGCCAAAGGGCGCGTCTGGCCACCACAGAAGAAGTGGAGGCCCTCGCCATCATGCGCACAGCATCAAAAGCAGCGTCAGCAACATAATTCTGAGCTTCAGTAATATTAGCAAGAAGCTGCAACTGTTCAGACACTGGTGCATCCTGGCGAACTGCTTCAGTCAGTCGTTCAGTCCAGGCCGCGATAGCCCTGTTAACCCACGCCACTGCAAAGGTTGGACGCATGGCAGTGCCAATAGAGGCAAAAATGGACTTAAGAGAAAGTTCCAGTTTCTTATCCGTCCAATCCTGCAGGGCAGAGGTATCAGATACAGCCAAAGCGGTAGACTTGGATAGCCTGGAAACAGGGGCATCCACCTTGGGAGGATGCACCCATTTAGCCAGCTCAGTCTCAGGAAAAGGGTACAGCTTAGCAAACTTTTTAGAGACAGAGGATGATCTATCAGGATTCTTCCATGCCTCAGAGACTAGACGGGCAAGAGTAGGATTAGTTGGAAAACAAACAACAGGCTTAGATGGCTTCTTCTGAAAAACATCAGTAGGATCATAAGTGGATTCCTGAGTCAGAGGAAGGTTGAGCGTATTCAGAACAGCTCTAATCAGACCCTCAGCCGAAACTTCAGGGTCACATTCATAGGGGTCCCCAATGGACCTGGTAGATTCAATAACAGTCCGTTCCTCAGCATCAGAATCCTGCAAGAGTTCTTCCTCAGAAGAATCAGTCACATCAGGAGCCCCCTGTGGCTTAGGCAGGGAGGTCCTGATGGTAGAGGGGGTCTGCCAGACCTGGAGAGCCCCCTGTACCTGAGAGGGAAAGAGTTGAAGAGCGGATCTGAGATCCCTAGTGGCAGCTTTAAACTCCCTCACCCAAGATGGCTCAATAGCGTAGCTGGGAGGCCCAGGGTTGCTATCTTGACCAGTACAATTAGGGCATAGATCCCCCACATTATCGCTAGACAGCCCAATGTGGCAAGAGGAGCAAAACGCCATAGAGGTAGCAGACCCCCCATCCTCCTTAGACTTGGGTCTAGCCCCTAGCTCCAGTGAAGTAGACATGCTCACAGCGTCAATATACCCCACTAATGACACTATCACCCAGAAAAAGTGCAAAGGATTAAAGTTTCACCCCAGAAATGTCTAAATTCTGACTTATCTGGCCAGCGAAGGGTTAATCTGTTGAGGAGAGAGAAGGCTCGGTCCCTGCGTAGTGTACTCGCTTAGGAAAAGTTCCACAAAATGGCGGCCGATATGACAGCCAATCAGAAACTAGCGCGAACCAGGCGCTCATGGGAAATGTAGTTTTCCCTTTACAAGTACCCCAAACAGTGCCCGAAGCCCCCCTGAACACCCCACATAAATAAAACACATTCCTGATGATAGAGCAGGAGCCTAGCATTAAAATGAGCCATCTCTGAAGTTGCTGAGACAAGCGGTTCCAGAGATATGTCCCACACTGTGAATTCCCATAGAGAGTAAAGGAGCCATAGCGTTTGAGCGGGAAATTTAATAAAACATTAAAAATAGCCCAAACAAGTATAAAACACATAAGAAACATAAGTAAACTAATACCCAAAGCTCCAAAACCCAGAGAATACCACAGAAATTGCATTAAACATTGAAATGCAAATAAAAACACCCTATGAGTGCTGGAGTGCATTGCAAACTCCCAAATACAAGCCCAGCAAAGGGACACTGTGGGGACAAGTGGACCTTCAGCACTCAATGGGTGACTCACCTCTCTTGCAGGACTTCTGTCTTCAGGTGACCATGATAGAGGAGGAATAACCCAGAGGCAAATTCCCCAGCAGGGAAGCTGCTTAACTCAAGCTGTCCCCTCTTCAGGGCATAAGGTCCACAGAAATCCCTGGGAGCTGCACTAGCCACTTCGGGTGAGGGCATTCACAGCCATGGTCACCCTCCTAATGGTGGTATTCCATATTGAATAAAAAAAATAACAAATGACTAAGTTGAAAGCATAGATGTTCTCTACCTGGTGTGCATAGCACCCAGGAACAAATCAATCTGAGTGGCTCTGGCCAGAAGGTGGCTTAAGTGAGAGGGGAGGCTCCGCCCCTTGCAAATCATTTGCATAGTTGTTCCTGCCTATTAAAGGGGACTTACGCCTCCCAGAGTAGAGTACCAGTGACCTGTATTGGACGACAGTGAAAAACTGTTACAGTATGAAAGGGCCATGACCTCAGACAGTAAAGGTGAAGGTAATGCACAAAACATCCATTGGAGGATGGACTTACATGAGCAGCGATTGGATCAGTTGGCACCGGCCATACAAATTATCCTTGAGCGCACAGCTCACCTCGATAAACCAGCTCACACGCCTCCAGTTAACCACCTCAGCTCCGCTACCGTTCAGATATGATGGCGAATCCACACTGTGCAGAGGGTTTATTAATCAGTTGGAGATTTTTCTGGAGTTAACTCCCCATGCCTTTCCTAATGACCGCAGCAAGGTGGGTTTCATGATATCGTTGCTGATGGGCAGGGCCCTGGCATGGGCCAACCCCCTGTGGGAGACTGCTAAACCCTGCACTAGAAACTTCAGGGAGTTTGCGTGTACCTTTCGAAGAGTATTTGAGGTTCCAGGTAGAGCCGCCTCTGCTGCCAAATGACTCATGGAGATACAACAGGGCTCTTGTACAGTGGGCGATTATGCTATCGAATTCCGTACATTGGCAGCAGAGGTAGGATGGAACAACGAGGCGCTGGTGGCAGCATTTGCTCAGGGACTTGCTGACCGTATTAAGGATGAGACGGCAGCTAGAGAAGTGCCTAATGATTTGGACGAATTTATTGATTTTGCTATATTAATTGATTCTCGCATCCGCGAGAGACTAATGGCCAAAGACTGCAAGCAGCGGGCCAGGAAGGCTGGACAAACTAGTTTTAATGTCCCACCCATGCCTCCCTTGCCTCCTGAGCATACACATGACACCAGAGAACCAATGCAGCTTTTGTTCACCAAATTATCTAAGGAGGAACGGGCGCATCGTCGAAGGCAGGGTTTATGTCTGTATTGTGGCAAAGCCGGACACCTGTTGCGTACCTGTCCTGTACGTCCGAGAAACTAACGCACCTAGGTTACCTCGGGGGACAGGCCCTAAGTGGTGTTCAGCAGTCCCTAGATCCCATTATGCAGAAACCCACCATCCAGGTGGCATTTTCCTGGGCAGAACATTTGGTGGAGGTTCTGGCCTTGGTTGATTCCGGCGCTGCCGGATACTTTATGGACAGTTCATTTGCTGCGCTACATCAGATTCCGTTGGTCGAGAAGGAATCTCCCTTAGCTATTGAGGCCATTGATGGCAGACCATTAGAACCAGCTCAGATCACCATGGAAACTATTCTGCTATCTATGACTATTGGGGCTCTCCACACTGAGAAACAGCGGTTTCAGATTATTCATTCTCCTCATCATGCGGTCATTCTGGGGTTCCCATGACTACATTTGCATAATCCTTAGTTTGATTGGCAGACTTGTGAGATCACTTCTTGGTCTGAGTATTGTATGGGGCATTGTGTGACTCATCAGATTAAGATCATGTGTACCTCTCCCTCCATGCCAGCTGAATATCACCAATTCAGTGACGTTTTCAGTAAGGGAGAGGCTAGCACTTTGCCCCAGCACAGGTCTTACGATTGCACTACTGACTTGCCTCCTGGCGCCGTGCCTCCAAGGGGTTGCACGTACCCCCTGTCGTGCAAGGAGAATTGGGCCATGGAGGAATATATTGATGATGCCCTTAAAAGAGGGATTATTAGGAAGTCTACCTCGGCCGCGGGGGCTGGTTTCTTTTTTGTCAAAAAGAGGAATGGCGAGTTGAGACCCTGCATCGATTACCGGGGACTGAATAAACTAATGTCCAAAAATGCCTATCCCATACCACTCATTACCGAACTGTTTGACGGGTTGAAAGGCTCCTCTATTTTCACTAAATTGGACCTACGGGCTGTATATAACCTGATCAGAATAAGAGCTGCAGATTAGTGGAAAACGGCATTTAATATCAGATCTGGACATTACGAATATCTAGTTATGCCTTTTGGCCTTTGTAATGCACCCGCTGTATTCCAAGAATTTATTAATGATATCCTCCATGATATGCTACAGTCCTGCGATGTAGTCTACCTGGACGATATACTCATACACTCGTCTAGTTTGTCTCAAGGATGTGTCTGAAGTTTTGCTCAGATTATGCAAGAATAAACTCTTCTGTAAGATTGATAAAAGAGGATTTTAGTCTTACCTGTTAATTCCTTTTTTCTTAGTCCATACAGGTTACTGGTAACTCTGGGAGGTGTCAGCCCCTTTAAGTAGGCAGGAACATTCTCCAAATGTATGCAGGGGGGGTGGAGACTCCCTTCCCTCTCAGGCTGCAGCCCAGCTAGCCACTTTCAGAATTGTTTGAGAACTAACTAGACTAGATAGTAGAAGGGAAGAAGACTCCTGTAAGCATGCCCCGAAGGACTCTCACATACTGCCACAGGATAGCCAAGCATGGTCCCTTGACAGGGTGGGAGACCAGTAACCTGTATGGACTAAGAGAAAAAGAATTAATAGGTAAGACTAAAATCCTCTTTTCTCTGTCATCCAATACAAGTTACTGGTAACTCTGGGATATCCAACCATTGAGTTGCCCAGAAGTGGGAAGAAGGCAAGTACCAGGCGCAAGGCCCCCAAAGTCACCAGAATCTCTAAAACCAACCGGTCAGAGAGCTCAACAAACTGAAGTGTCAATGGACACGAAACAGGGGTAAAAACACCCCAGGAACTGTGACACAGCACACGGAACAAGAGCCAAGAGGGTTCAACAGAAAAGGAAGCACCAAGAACCTAAGGAGAAGATCCTAGATGGGCAAGACTGTCTCCAGGACCTTCCTCCCAAAGCTGGCTTCAGCCGAAGCCAGCGCATCAACACGGTAGTGTATCACGGTGCCCGTGATTGCTCTCCTTTTGTGTCTATCACCAGTAGGGGGCTCTCCATTGGCTGGCTGTCTTCAGCCCGCCCTATATTGCCTATTTAAACCTAGCCTGGGCACCCTTTGGTTGCCCTTTCGTGTTGTCTCTATGCTGCTTGAGTCTACACATTGTTCCTGAGCATCTTGGGCCTCTGCTGTGTTCCTGCAACCTGTATTCGTCCTGTTCCAGTGTTACCAGTCTAGTAGTTTCTGCTTCTGTCTGATCCGGTTGGAGTCACCGCTTCCTGCTGCCAGTCGCCGCCGCCGTTCCTGACTCCTGGTGATCGTCTGTATGCTGGTTCCTGCTTCCATCTGCTGGTTTCTGTCCAGTTCGCCTACAGTCATCTGACGTTCCTGAGTCGTCATTGCTATCTTGACGGTTATTCAGTACGCGGGTACTGGTTGCTTGACAGCCACCCGGCTGTCTCTTACTATCCATTAGCGTTCCTCGTACTGGGTACTGGTTCGCTCCACTAGCCAACCAGCTGTATTGCAGGTTTGTTAGCATTCCACGTACAGGGTACTGGTTCACTCCTCTAGCCACCCAGCTGTTTAGAAAGATTGATTAGCATTCCACGTACAGGGTACTGGTTCGCTCCTCTAGCCACCCGGCTGTATTGCAGGATTGTTAGCATTCCACGTACAGGGTACTGGTTCGCTCCTCTAGCCACCCGACTGTATTGCAAGATTGTTTAGCGTTCCACGTACTGGGTACTGGTTCGCTCCACTAGCCACCTGTCTGTATTGCAGGATTGTTTAGCGTTCCATGTACTGGGTACTGGTCCACTCCATAAGCCACCTGGCTGTATTGCAGGATCGTTTCGCGTTCCATGTATGGGTACTGGTTCACTCCACTAGCCACCCGGCTGTATTTCAGGATTGTTAGCGTTCCACGTACAGGGTACTGGTTCGCTCCATAAGCCACCCGGCTGTATTGCATGATTGTCTAGCGTTCCACGTGCTGGGTACTGGTTCGCTCCATAAATAACTGGTTGCTACTTCAGATTTATGGCGTTCCATGTGTGAGGGCACTGGTTAGCGCCACATCCATCCGCTGTCTCTATTGCTGGGCTTACTGCCTTCCCGTACGCTGGTCCGGGTCTTTTGCCTGTTATTTGCTGGCGGGCCATTTATACTGACTTAGCCTCTTTGCCATCATTGTGACCGTTGCTCCACCTTCCAGTCACTGAGGCTAGTGGTTGCCATTCTCTCCTTACCAGGCTGCCTTGCCCGGTATATTGGTAAGGCTGGTAGAACCTGTCCTATTTCTTTGGGTTGCCTTATCCGGTATTGGCAAGGCCGGTAGAGCCGGTGTTTATCTCCTGTCAATTGGCTGCCTTGCCCGGTATATGGTAAGGCCGGTAGAACCTGTCCTGTTTCCTTGGGTTGCCTTACCCAGTATTGGCAAGGCCGGTAGAGCCTGTATTTGCCTTCTGTCTATTGGCTGCCTTGCCAGGTATATAGGGAAGGCCGGTAGAGCCTCTTCTCACGAGTTCCTATTTCCTGGCTGCCTTGCCCGGTATATTGGCAGGGCAGGTAGAGCCTGTATTGCTATTGTTAGTATTGCATTCCTGTCAAATAAAGATATATGTGTGTACATGTATGATACCCTATGGGGTTTACCCTTAACTTTTCAATAAAGTTGTGTTTTTACCTAACTCTGCGTCTGAGAGTCTTAACAAACAGTGACATAGTTCTTCGAAAAGGTGTGCACAGAGGACCAAGTGGCCACCTGTCACGGTTATTTATGACTCTCAGACACAAGTTTTAGGTAAAAATCAATTTTATTGAAATAATAAATTGATAACGTAGGATGGCAACCACATACATACAGATATATTAAGAATATAACAAGACAGAAGGCAGACTCTACCGGTCCTGTCAATATACCGGACAGGACAGTCTGAAGAAATAGAATGTTAGGCTCTACCGGCCTTGCCAATACCGGGTAAGGCAACCTGCAGATGGAATCGCATAACGGTTCTACCGGCCTTACCAAATTACCGGGCAAGGCAGCCTCAATAGATTCATAATGTAGGCTCTACCGGCCCTGCCAATACCGGGTAAGGCAACCTCAGATGGAATGTGGCAAAAGGTTCTACCGGCCTTACCAATACCGGGCAGGGCAGCCCAGAGATAGTAGCAGCAGTCAGATGGTAATGGCAAACTGACAGGATCGTAAGCAACCCAGTGTACACACACTGAGACTAACAGGGGAATCGTAAAGCCGCAAGGCTTTGGAGCAAACCAGCGTCCGCACGCTGGGACCAACACTGAATTGTATAGCCGATAGGCTTAGGAGCAAACCAGTGACCGCATACTGGTGTAACAAGCGAGTTAGTATAGCCGTAAGGCTTAGGAGCAAACCAGCGTCCGTACGCTGGGACCAACACAGAATTGTATAGCTGATAGGCTTTGGAGCAAACCAGTGACCGCACACTGGTGTAACAAGCGAGTTTGTATAGCCGCAAGGCTTTGGAGCAAACCAGCGTCCGCACGCTGGGACCAACACAGAATTGTATAGCTGATAGGCTTTGGAGCAAACCAGTGACCGCACACTGGTGTAACAAGAGAGTCTGTATAGCCGCAAGGCTTTGGAGCAAACCAGCGTCCGCACGCTGGGACCAACACAGAATTGTATCGCTGATAGGCTTTGGAGCAAACCAGTGACCGCACATTGGTGTAACAAGCGAGTTTGTATAGCCGCAAGGCTTTGGAGCAAACCAGCGTCCGCACGCTGGGACCAACACAGGATAGTACAGCCGATAGGCTTGGAGCAAACCAGTGACCGCACACTGGTGTAATAAGCGAGTTAGTCTAGCCGCAAGGCTTTGGAGCAAACCAACGTCCGCACGCTGGGACTAACACAGGATTGTATAGCCGATAGGCTTTGGAGCAAACCAGTGACCGCACACTGGTGTAACAAGCGAGTTTGCCTAGCCGCAAGGCTTAGGAGCAAACCAGCGTCCGCACGCTGGGACCAACACAGAATTGTATAGCCGATAGGCTGTGGAGCAAACCAGTGACCGCACACTGGAGTAACAAGCAATGTCGCCGACGCGACCAGGCAGGAGGTCGCCAGGATACAGGAGACAGGCGATGCGATGACAGGAACCAGCAACGATCAGTCAGGTCAGGAAACAGCAGAGAAGAAGTTCAGCAGGAACTGCAACACCAGAGACTAGGCCGGAACCAGGACTGGAAGTACTTCAGCATGCAGGAAACACTGGAACAGTAGAGATCAGGAACTCAGGAACACATGAGATCAGGAACTCAGGAACACTGGAACAGAGGCCCAGCTATCACTGGCATAGTGATAGCAAGAAGGTCAGAAACAACACGAAAGGGCAACCAAAGGGTGCCCAATCCAGGTTTAAATAGGCAATGAAAGGCGGGCTATCTGCAGACAGCCAATAGCAGCCCCCTACTGGTGACAGACAAGGAACTGCAGCATTCACGGGCACCGTGATACCACCCTGCACAACTGATCGACAGAAGCCTGATTCTTGGAGGATCAAGAGGCCCCAATGGACCTGGCGGAATGAGCTGTGACCCGGAAAGGGAACATGCTCATTCCACAACTCGTAGGTTCTACGAATAGTGGACTTGATCCAGGACACAACAGTCACTTTGGATGCAGGTCTTCCTGCCCTAGGACCCCCTGGAATGACGAACAGAGCGTCATACTTCCTGACAGATTCAGTGCGATGGACATAATTTGAGACAACGCACCACAACCAACAAGTGGAAATCACACACCTTGTCAGGGGAGGGATTAGGGCAGAAAGAGAGCACCACAATCTCCTGATTGAAGTGAAACTCGGAGACCACCTGAGGCAAGAACTCCGTAGAGGTGCGAAGCACAGCCTCATCCTTATGAAACACCAGATAAAGTGGTTTACAGGATAGAGCTTGCAAGTCCACAACCCGGCGAACTGACACAATCGCCAGAAGAAGCCATTTTCCACTTCAAGAGACGTAGAAGAATAGTAGCCAAAGACTCAAAGGGAGGACGTTGGAGAACTCCCAATACCAAATTAAGGTCCCACTGAGGAGCCGGACTCTGAAAGGCAGGACGCACATGAGCAACGCCCGGAAGAAAACCCTGACATCAGGAAGGACAGCAATGCTTTTCTGGAAAAAGACAGAAAGTACCGAAGTCTGACCCTTAAGAGAACTCAGACTGAGTCCCTTGTCTACACCGTCCTACAAAAAAGCCAGGACAGTGGGAAGATCAAAGTCATAAGACAGATCTCTGTCAGCACACCAAGACACAAATGTCGACCAGACACAGTGATAGATCTTGTAAGAAACAGGCTTACGGGCACTAAGCATAGTAGACACCACAGCAGAAGAAAACCCTTTCTTCCTTAAAATCGAGGATTCAACCTACAGGCCATCTAATTGAGCTGATGAACGTCTTCTTTTACAGATAACCCTGTAGAAGAAGAGCTGGACGAGAGGGGAGCTGAAATGGCTCCACCACAGATAGGGCCAGAAGCTCTGGATACCAGGATTGACGATGCCAATATGGAGCAGTCAGAATTACTGGACAACAATTTCTGTAACACCCTTATTAACATAGGGATAGGAGGAAAGATGTAGGCCAGAGAGAATGTCCAGGAATGAACATTGCATTGGCAATCAGAGTTAGAGAGTCTCTCCACTGAGAGCAAAACGCCGGAACCTTCATGTTGTGTCTCGTTGCCATCAGATCCACTGGGGGCATTCCCCATCTCTGAACTAGGAGTTGAAACACCTCGGGATGTAGCTCCCACTCTCCGCTGTAGACTGAGGAAGTTGTCTACGCCTGGAATGTGCGCTGCAGAAATGACAGGAACATGAACCTCCGCCCAGGACAGAATGGCCTTGACCTCTAATCAAGCGGCGAGACTTCTGGTTCGGCCTTGTCAGTTGATGTAAGCCACTGACGTGGCATTGTTGTACTCCACTCGGACTGGACAGTCCTCCAGTTGAGACACCTAATGACGGAGAGCACAAAATATTGCTTGAAGTTCCAGGATGTTGATAAGGAGAAGGGACTCCTCATGGACCACTTCCCCCGAGCTCTGAAGTGACCCAGAACAGCTCCCCAGCCCAATAGGCTGGCATCCATCGTGACCTTAGTCCAGTAGGGAATCTGGAAGGATCTCCTCTTTAGGAGATTGGAAAGGTCCAGCCACACTCCGAGCTCAACTCTACATGAGGAGGAAGTAAGACCGACAGCTTCTGATGATCTGGTAGATCCCTGCATGTCTGTATAACAAACCTCTGAAGTTCCCTGGTGTGTGCCATGGCAAATGGAACCGCCTCTATCGTGGAAATGAACTTCCCCACTAGAGAAGACAACTTCGGAACAGGGATCCGATCCCGGGAAAGAATCGTTGAGACTCTGTTGGCAATTTGAGGGGCTACCTCGTCCGGTAGAAACACAATGCACTTCTGAGTATCGAACAGAAGACCAGGAAGATCAGTTGCTGGGATGGGACAAGAACTGACTTGTCCAAATTGACAAACCAACCGTGATGGGTAAGGATTTGAATGCAGGTTTGAACCTGCTGATGTAGAAGGTCCGCAGGGGAGGCTTTCAAAGGCAAGCTGTGTAGGGAGTCACTCAGATGTCATCCCGATGGAGGACAGATATCAAGGCCCCCAGAACCCGTTGGAAACCGGAGGGGCCGTTGTCAGACCAAATGGAAGAGCTGAGAACTGGGAATGACCCCTGTCTTAGGAAAACCTCTGGTACCGCCTGCTCTCTTGATGAATTGGGATGTGCAATACGCATCCTGAAGGTCCAGAGAAGCAAGAAATTCCCTGGAGACATGGCAGCGATCACTGTGCGCAGAGACTCCTGATGATAGTGAGTCTTGACCACAAGGCAATTGAGATCTTTCAAATCCAAAATAGGCCAGCATCCTCCATCATTTTTGGTCACCACAAAGAGGTTTGAGTAAAACCCCAACCCCTCATCTGAAGGAGGCACCGGCTCCAGGATATCCTTGTCCAGAAGAGTCCGAATAGCGCCTTCAAATAGACGGCCTTTCTCGACTTCCTGAGGAGAGCAAGAAAGATGAAAGCGAAAAGGAGGGAGATAAAAGAAAGGGATCTCGAACACCTGTGACACCACCCATAAAACCCATGGGTCTGATACTGAATCCTCCCAAATCCCGCAAAAGAGATGGAGACAACCACCCACAGTGGGATGCGGACTCGGGTTTGGAAAATCATGCCGAGGCAGTCTTGTTCATAGCTGCTTTGGCCTGGAGGAAGGACGCAGAGCTGATGGATCCGCCTGGTTTGTCGAAAGCGCCAGTCTGAAAGGAACTAAAGGATTGTTTATATTTAAACGGTAACTTCATCTTAACGACCAAGGGTAGAAGTGAACTCTTACCCCCAGTGGCCTCGCAAATTAGTTCCTTAAGATTAGGTCCAAATAAGGAAGTACCCTGAAAAGGCAGAGAAAGTAAGACTTTCTAGGAAGCAGTGTCAGCAGATCAAATCTTGAGCCAAAGCGCATGCCTGGCCACCACAGAAGTAGTAGAAACCATTGTCATCATGCGGGCAGCACCAAAGGCAGCAGCAGAGACATGGTGTTGCTCTTTAGAGATATTGCCAAGAAGACGCAATTTCTCAGAAGTAGGCTCATCTTGATGGACAGCCGTAGTGAGTTGATCACTTCAGACTGCAATAGCCCGGTTAACCCACGCAACAGCAATTGCTGGGCGCCTAGCGGCACCAATAGAAGCAAAAAATGGACTTGAGGAAAACCACAAGTCATATGTCAGTCCAGTCTAGCAGCGCAGAATTATCAGAGACAGGAAAAGCAGTGGATTTAGAAATCTAGAAATGGGAGCACCCACCTTAGGAGGATGAACCCATTTAGCCATCTCAGCTTCAGAAAAGGGATAAAGCTTAGCAAATTCCCTGGACACAGAAGCAGACTTTTCCGGGTTTTACCATGCATCAGAACCCAAACATCAAGAGTGGAGTTAGGAGGACAATAAGTAAGGGGCTTAGCAAGCTCCTGAAACATCAGAGGGATCAGAAGGGACCTCTTGAACCAAGGGAATGTTGAGTATGGTTAATATAGCCCTGATCAGGCCCTCAGTAGAGGTTTCAGGATCAGCTTCAAATGGGTCCCAAGGAGACCTGGAAGATTCCAAAATAGTACCAACCTCAACATTCAAATCTTGCAACAATTCTTCCTCAGAAGAATCTGACACATCAGGTGCTCCCTGCGGTTGAGGCAGGGAGGATCTGATAGCAGAGGGGGGTCCGCCATAATTGAAGTGCCCCCTGTATCTGGGATGGAAAGAGCTGTAAATTGGACCTAAGGTCCCTTAGCCTTAAACTCTTGCACCCAAGCTGGCTCAATAGCATGGCTGGATGGCCCTGGGTTGCTGCCAGGAACTTCAGAACATGCTGGGCAGAAATGACCAGAGAACTCTCTAGGTAGCCCTGTGTGACAGGAACAGCAATGCGCAATGGGGGATACTGACACCAGCCTCTTTAGTCTTAGGTCTAACCCCTAGCTCCAGCGGTATAGACATTCTCACAGTGTCAAAATAGCCAACTGTACAATGAATCACCCAATTGTAGTGTGTAAGATTAACATTTCACCCCAGAAACACTAAATATAGACTTTTCTGGCAGGAGAAGGGTTAATCTGCAGAAGAGAAAAGGAGAGTCCAAGCACTGTGTAGGATACTCATTGAGAAAAGTTCCCAAAATGGCTGCCGCGACGGGAACCAATCAGAAATTAGGTGCGAATCAAGCACTCATGGGAAATTTAGTTTTTCCCAAAAAGTACCCCAAAACATTGCCCGAAGCCCCCCAACACACTTGAACTATAAACCGGATGATAGAGCAAGGGTAGACAATGAAAATGAGCCCACTCTGAAGTTGCTGTGTGAAGCGGTTGCAGAGATACGTCCCAAACAGTGTTGTCCCATAGAAAGTAAATGGAGCAATGGCGTCTATACAGAAAAGCGTGCCTTAAAGGCGCAGTACACAATTTTAATAAAAGTTAAACTACAAGTTAAAAACATGAAAAACATACAGGGAACGTGTGTGCATACTGAGAAAACACTAACCCAGTAAGGAAAGTGTCAGAAAACCCCACTAAATGTGTCAAACCAGCAGACAAAGGGTTATGTTACCACATAAACCTGCTCCAGATACCCAACAGACATACACATATATAACCAATGAGTGCAGGAATGCGCAATGAGAACTCCCAAATACTAGCCCAGCAAAGGAGCACTGTGGGACAAGTGGACCTGCAGCACTCAAAGGGTAGCTCACCATTCCTGCAGATCTTCTGATCTTCAGATTACCATGTATCAAAAGTTTACCTCAAAGAGTAATCCATGGGGAAGCACTTGTACCCAAGATTTTCCCCCTCAGGGCTTAAGGTCCACGAAAAAGCACATGGATACTGAGCTAGCCACATTGAAGGGCATTTGTCAGTCATGGTAATCCACCTAATGGTGGTATTCCATATCTGACAGAAAAATAAAAAAGAAACTAAAACGAACGATGAATGTTCTCCACCTGGTGTTGTTGCACTAAAGGAACAAACAATTCTGGAAGTGGCTAGCTGAGCTGCAGCCTGAGAGGGAAGGGAGGCTCCACCCCACTGCATACATTTGGAGAATGTTCCTGCATACTTAAAGGGGCTGACGCCTCCCAGAGTTACCAGTAACCTGTATTGGACGACAGAGAAATGCGAGTTTCACAAGTCCATGGTGCCTTTTTTGGGCTTTGTGATTGCTAGAGACGGCATTGCTATGGATCAGAAGAAGCTTGCAGCTGTATTACAATGGCCACAACCCAAAGGGTTAAAAGCAATTCAGTGCTTCCTTGGGTTTGCAAATTATTACAGGAAGTTTATTTGGAACTTCTCCACTATTGTTGAACCTCTGTCTGACCTCACGCACAAGGGTGCCAATCCGTCCCAATGGTCTGAGGCAGCTGGTCAAGCTTTTGAGACATTTAAGTCCACTTTCGCATCTGCTCCTGTACTGTCCCACCCCAACCCTTCCCTTCCATTTACATTGGAGGTTGATGCCTCTGAAACTGGGGTAGTGGCAGTACTGTCACAGCGTCCGGTCGCTGGGAGTACTCTGAGACCATGTGGGTTCTTCTCTAAAAAACTGTCTGGTGCCCAGAGTCACTATGAAATTGGGGACGGAGAACTCCTGGCTATTATTCTTGCTCTGAAAGAATGGCGTCACTTGCTAGAAGGTACGAGAACTCCTGTATTAATCCTGACAGACCACAAAAATCTGACGTATCTCTCAGAGGCTAAGAGATTGTCCTCACGACAAGCCAGATGGGCCTTGTTTTTGTCTCGCTTTAACTTTATCGTATCTTACTTGCCTGGCTCCAACAATATTAGAGCTGATGCCCTGTCCAGGCAATTTGGGCCAGAAATGGATAAAGATGAGTTTTCCGTACCCATCATTCAGCCTGATCGAATTCTGGCTACTTTACGTACTAGCATGACTTCGCCGCTGGGGGAGGAGATTCTGGCTACTCAGGCTGCGGCTCCCTCAGATACCCCAGTAGGCAAGTGCTTTGTAGATGAGCCATTTCTTACCCGCTTGCTTGAAACCTACCATTCATCTCGGGCTGCTGGGCATATTGGGAGGGATCAATTAATTTGGTCTCTTTCACAATTATTTTGGTGGCCTTCCCTACTGGCCAACTGCTCCGCATTCACTGCAGCCTGTACCATCTGTGCTTGTGCCAAATCCCCTAGACACCTCCCAGTGGACTTATTCCAACCAGTACCTAATGGCGAGCGTCCTTGGTCCCACGTGTCCATTGATTTTCTGGGAGAACTGCCAGTGTCTAGGGGTTACTCTTTCATCCTTATGGTGGTTGATAGATTCTCTAAGATGGCTCACTTTGTACCCCTTCCTGGCCTTCCCTCAGCCCAGGAGTTGGCTGTTGTCTTTGCTAGAGAAGTGTTCTGGTTGCATGGGGTACCTAGAGTGCTGGTGTCGGACCGTGGGAGTCAATTTCTGTCCAGGTTTTGGAGAGCATTTTGTAACCAGGTGGGCATTCAGCTGTCCTTTTCGTCTGCCTACCACCCCCAGACCAATGGAGCCGCTGAGCGTGCCAATCAAGGATTGGAACAATTCATGTGTTGTTTTGTGTCCGATCATCATGATAATTGGGCCGGCCATGTTGCCATGGGCAGAGTTCGCCAGGAACTCTGCGGTTAATTCATCATCTGGGAGCTGCCCGTTTCTCATCAACTACGGGTTTCAGCCATGTTTGCTCCGGGACTCATTCCAGTCACAGCATATTCCAGCTCTGGACGAGCATATCGAGCAACTCCACTCCACCTGGGCACAGGTTCAGAGGGCCCTCAGTAATTAATTACAGCGTTATCAGCGCCATGCTAATCGCAGATGGCTGCCAGCGGTATCCTTCCAGGTTGGGGACAGGGTATGGCTTTCCTCCAGAAACCTAAAGTTGCAAGTTCCATGTAATAAGTTGACTCCCCGGTTTATTGCTCCCTTCAAGGTTATCCGCAAAGTTAACCCTGTTAACCCAGCATCCATGCGCATTCACAATGTGTTCCAAGTATCTCTTCAGAAACCTCTGTATGCAACAGTTACACTACCACTCCTGCAGTCCCCGGTCCTGTGGAAGTTCAGGGTCAGGAGGAGTACAAAGTTCAAAGCATCATTGGTTCACGTAGATTCAGAGGGAAATTGCAATATCTAGTTTATTGGAAGGCCTATGGTCCTGAGGAGCGTTCCTGGGTTGATCAGAGTGATCTTCATGCTCCCAGATTGCTGCGCATTTTTCATGATAAATACCTGCAGAAACCAGGTCCCTCTTCTAGGAGAGGGGGTCTTTGAGAGGGGGTACTATCACGGTACCCGTGCTATTTGGCGACATTCTGTCAATATTCCAATACTGCTTCCGCTATTGGCTGCTCTGTTGTTGTCCCGCCCAGCATTTGTCCTTAAATGCTGGGTTCTGGCACTTCTCCGGTGCCCTATCATGGTGTTCCAGTACCAGAGCTTGTTCCTGAACCTTGTGAGCTCTCAGTGTATCGACCCGGCCTGCCTAACTACTCTGCATCTTGTTTCCTGCCTGTGCACCAACCCGGACTGTCTGACCATTCTGCTTCTCATCTCCGTGTACCGACCCGGCCTGGCTGACATTCCTGCTCCATGTACCGACTTGATTGGCTGACGTTCCTGCACAGTGTACCGACTCGGACTGTCTTACGTTCCTGCTCTGTGTGGATCCTGCCCGATTGGGCTGCTGTGGGGCCGTGCCTCCTCTGCACGCTCTGATCGGTCTCCGGTTAGGGTAGTGCTAGCCCCTCGCTGTCTCCAGACAGCTCTGCAGGTTGGTCTCGGTTGCCTCCGTGTCACCCAGGCGACATTCCTATGTGTCTGCCTTACTTGCAGTTCCAGGTTGGGTGCCTCTCAGGGCGAGTTGCTCAGTTTCTGTTACTGCTACGGCAGTGCTCACGTTGACCAGATTCCGTTACTGCTACGGCAGTGCTCAAGCTGCTCAGTCTCCATTACTGCTACGGCAGTGCTCAAGTTGCTCAGTCTCCGTTACTGCTACGGCAGTGCTCAAGTTGCTCTGTCTCCGTTACTGCTACGGCAGTGCTCAAGTTGCTCTGTCTCCGTTACTGCTACGGCAGTGCTCAAGTTGCTCAGTTTCTGTTAATGCTACGACAGTTTCCAGTTGCTTAGTCTCAGTTACTGCCATAGAAGTGCTCAAGTTGCTCAGTGTCCGTTACTGCTACGGCAGTGTTCAAGTTGCTCAGTCTCCGTTACTGCTACGGCAGTCCACAATTGTCTGGTATTCATTATCTTGGGCGTTACTCGAGTTGAATTTCTCACCTCTGTTTGAGCTTCTTAAAGGGCCTTGCACTACTAAGGCCTGTCAACATTCACTGCCTAATATTAACACATTCAGTACTGACAAGCTCTGACTCATACAAGATCTGCCTGACCTGTGTCAGTATATTGTTCTATGGACTATCTACATATACTAGACCTGTGAGGGCCTACCTCTGTACAACCTGTCTTGTGGCTGTACCATATTATGTATATATTACAGGACCCGTGAGGGTTATTGTGTTCTTTATTGTTTAATAAAATCGTGTTATATCCAAACCTACTGTGTCTGTGTGTCGAACAAACCATTACATATCACTTCCCAAACCAAAACCTTTTCTTGCAGTAATCAGATAGGCACTCTATCAAAGGCTTTTGTAAATCCAAGTATAGTACATCAACAGCAATTCCCATGTTTAAATTACTACTCACCCTCGTAAAATGCAAGTAAATTAGTTTTACATGATTGTTACGGTTCAGTACACTCAGAAACGGAAGGTCTTGGTAAAAACACAATTTTATTTGCATACAAAGAATAACAGTAACCCTTGCGGGTCCAGCATACAGAAAATTGGTAAACTGACACAGGACAGGTTACAATGGTATGATTAACCCACACGGGTCGAGTATGTAGAACAAATATACAGTACTGACACAGGTCAGGTAAATCACAATTGATACAGTGTAAATATGACCAAGAGAAACAATTAGGCCAATGACTGAGTTGGCCCAGATGTTGGGAGGCCCAATGTAACTCTACGCAGAGAGTCACAACAACGACTGACAAGTATGCAACAGGTTAAGCCAGAGTGGGTCTGGCTAAGTGTCACGCCGCTTACTTCTTTCCCCTCCCGTCGTCCGATCGCGGACGTTTCCCCTCCTGTTGTCTCCGAATGTGCAGAGTCTTCAGAGTTCGTCGAGTCGGCATGGGAATGACGTCACCGCCCGGCGTGTATATAGGGCGACATCCTGCTTCACTCGGAGCACTATCACAGTGTTCCTGTTAAGAGAAGTCCTCTTGTCCGTGCTCTTAGTCCTTCATCTTTCCAAGACTCTTGTTGCTCTCCAGTGTATGACCATTGGCAAGACTTCTGGATATCCTTTCTTGATCTTTGGATAAACTTAGCTTCTATTTTACTTTTCTAGTCCTTGGGGAGTTTATTGCTACACTGTAGCCACCGTACTCTAGCTACGCTCCCAAACCACCGCTCTCCAGCCCTCACTCCCCCCTGCAGGAGAGTTCATACTGTCCACGGAGGAGCTATCCAGGTCTTGGTCCTAGCTCAACTAGGATCAGACATCTGGCCTTGCGGCCAGCAACTATAATCCGGCCCTAGCCGCAGCACAGCCTTACCGTGACAGTCACCGATTTACGAGCTTCGATCTCAAAGCAGCGCACTCTAGCACTCCCTCTCCTGCAGGCTTCTACCTGCTTCGTGTATCCTGCTAGGTCCTGACAAAGTGATAGTGCCATACCTACCTCATGGCTTTGGATCCAAAGGATGTTTCTAAGGCGGTAATCCAGCAAGCAGCCGTATTAGAGAAACACGCTACTCACATACAGCGTTTAGACCAGAAGCTTGATTCTATTGCTTCCCTCTTGCAAAACCTGCAAGAGAGTTTAGAACGGCCTTCGCCTGTGCCTACTCCCCCACCGGTGCCATCTGTTTCTGCTTCGACATCTGCTGTTGTGGCTTCCCGTTTGTCTCTTCCTGACCGTTATGACGGTGATCCAGCTCAATTGCGGGGTTTTGTGCACCAATGTTTCCTCCATTTTCGCAATCAGCCAGAGGTGTATGCTTCCCATCTGGCTCGTATTACCTTTCTTGTATCCCTTCTCAGGGGTAGGGCTTTGGCATGGGTTACCCCCCTAATGGATCGTCAATCCCAATTAATGGATGATTTTGATGCCTTCTTGAACGCTTTTCATTCGGTCTTCGATATTCCTGGTTGTCAGGCTAAAGCAGAAGCCTCACTTTTGGAATTGCAGCAAGGTACTCAGTCTTTCACACAATACGCTTTCGAATTCAGGACTTTGGCTTACGATACTGACTGGGGTAATGGAGCCCTAAAGGCAGCCTTTCGGCGTGGTCTCTCTGATAAATTAAAGGATGAGCTGACTACGCGAGATATACATCCCACTTTAGAGGGATTGATTTCCTTGTGTACATCTCTTGACACTCGTTTACAAGAGAGGCGGTTAGAGAGAGAAAGAGATCGTTCCCGACGCCCTGTGCTCCATTCCTCCTATTCGCCTTGCGCCTCGTTTTCAGAATCCGCCAATTCCAGCAGAAAGCTCTCCAGAACCTATGGAGATTGGGAGGCTTACTCGCCTCACTGAGGAGGAGAAGAATAGGCGCCGACAACGAGGATTATGCCTTTATTGTGGACAGCCAGGTCATATTGCCCGTGTTTGTCCTAATAAACTGGGAAACGGTCAAGCTTAGTGAGACCCGAGGGACTCTCTCCAAGCCACTCAGTTCTTCCCTCTGCCTCCTCTCAACGCCTCACCGTTTCACTTCGCTTGTCGTGGGCTTCGTTGTCTATTCAAGCTGATGCGCTAATAGATTCTGGAGCCGCAGGTGTGTTTATGGACTTGGCTTTTGCTCAACGGCATGCTATACCACTGCTTTCTAAGGATCCTCCAGTGGATATTAGGGTCATTGACGGTTCTCCTCTTGGCTCTGGTCTGATTACCCTTGCCACCATACCCATTTGGGTCTTTATGCCCCCGGGTCATTATGAGGAGTTGTCTTTTGACATTATCACTGCACCACTCTCTCCCCTCATATTAGGATATCCATGGTTACATGTTAATAATCCCAACATCGATTGGAGACAGGGGACTCTGTCACTTCAACCTCTCTCTTCAGTGGTACTGTCTACTGTTCTTCCTCCTCTAAATAATTCTGATGACCCTTGTTGTGTAGTACCAGAGCCCTATCTACGGTTTTCGTATGTCTTTTCTAAAGTACAAGCAGAGACATTACCTCCACATCGGGAATACGACTGCCCCATAGATCTTCTGCCTGGGGCTGTCCCTCCGAAGGGTAGGACTTACCCTTTATCTTTACCCTCTACCACTGATACCTGAGCTGTTGGAACGCTTACGTTTTTCCACTGTGTTTACGAAACTTGATCTGCGTGGGGCATATAATTTGATCCGTATACGTGACGGTGATGAATGGAAGACCGCTTTGAATACCCGTTTTGGGCACTACGAATATTGTGTAATGCCCTTTGGATTACAGAATGCCCCAGCGGTCTTTCAGGCGTTTGTGAATTACCTTTTTAGAGATCTGTTGTTATCCTGTGTCATTGTATACTTAGATGACATATTAATATACTCCAAGGATATTACTGAGCATCGAGCCCAAGTCTCTTTGGTCCTTCAACGTTTAAGAGATAACCGATTGTACGCTAAACCCGAGAAATGTGCCTTTGAGAAGACTTCTTTACCATTTCTGGGTTATATCATATCCACTTCTGGTATTGCTATGGATCCTGGTAAGGTCCGTGCAGTCCTGGATTGGCAAGTACCCCGCACAGTTAGAGCCATTCAGCGTTTTGTTGGGTTTTCCAACTATTACCGGAGGTTTATCAAGCATTTCTCAAAGATTATCCGGCCTATCATCCTACTGACCTGTAAGGGTGCCGACCCCTCCTCATGGTTTTGTGAGGCACTGAACGCATTCCGTATTCTGAAAGAAGCTTTTATCAGTGCTCCTATTCTGACCTACCCTGATCCTACTTAGCCATTTACTCTTGAAGTTGATGCCTCAGAATATGCGGAGACAAAAAGAGTTGTGAGGAGCACACATCAAGCACGAACAAGATTAAGTGTCTTGTTCTAAGGCATGGTAGCCTCTCAATGGTGCTACAACTCACGTTTTTCACTCCCATGTGCCATTGCAGAGAGGAAATCTCCATGTCCATATCAGACTGGTCCCGCCCACAGACAGTCCAGCTCCGAAATGTCAGGCAAATCCCCTCCGCACGAGAGAAACGGCAAAACCACAGACGTACGTTTCGGCCTATGTGAGCCTCGTCAGTGTGGTGCAGCCGAATCCCTCTAGGCACATGGAAGCAAGGGCCCATGCCTGGGATGCCCTTAAACTTAGGGAGACAAAAAGAGTTGTGAGGAGCACACATCAAGCACGAACAAGATTAAGTGTCTTGTTCTAAGGCATGGTAGCCTCTCAATGGTGCTACAACTCACGTTTTTCACTCCCATGTGCCATTGCAGAGAGGAAATCTCCATGTCCATATCAGACTGGTCCCGCCCACAGACAGTCCAGCTCCGAAATGTCAGGCAAATCCCCTCCGCACGAGAGAAACGGCAAAACCACAGACGTACGTTTCGGCCTATGTGAGCCTCGTCAGTGTGGTGCAGCCGAATCCCTCTTTTTGTCTCCCTAAGTTTAAGGGCATCCCAGGCATGGGCCCTTGCTTCCATGTGCCTAGAGGGATTCGGCTGCACCACACTGACGAGGCTCACATAGGCCGAAACGTACGTCTGTGGTTTTGCCGTTTCTCTCGTGCGGAGAGGATTTGCCTGACATTTCGGAGCTGGACTGTCTGTGGGCGGGACCAGTCTGATATGGACATGGAGATTTCCTCTCTGTAATGGCACATGGGAGTGAAAAACGTGAGTTGTAGCACCATTGAGAGGCTACCATGCCTTAGAACAAGACACTTAATCTTGTTCGTGCTTGATGTGTGCTCCTCACAACTCTTTTTGTCTCCCTAAGTTTAAGGGCATCCCAGGCATGGGCCCTTGCTTCCATGTGCCTAGAGGGATTCGGCTGCACCACACTGACGAGGCTCACATAGGCCGAAACGTACGTCTGTGGTTTTGCCGTTTATCTCGTGCGGAGAGGATTTGCCTGACATTTCGGAGCTGGACTGTCTGTGGGCGGGACCAGTCTGATATGGACATGGAGATTTCCTCTCTGTAATGGCACATGGGAGTGAAAAACGTGAGTTGTAGCACCATTGAGAGGCTACCATGCCTTAGAACAAGACACTTAATCTTGTTCGTGCTTGATGTGTGCTCCTCACAACTCTTTTTGCCTCAGAATATGCAGCTGGAGCTGTTCTTTCTCAGCGCACTAGGTCAGATGGAGCATTACACCCCTGTTGTTACTTCTCCCGACGCTTCTCTGTCTCGAAGAGGAATTATGACACCGGCAACAGAGAGTTATTGGCCATAAAGATGGCTTTGGAGGAGTGGCGTTATCTACTGGAAGGCTCTGTACATCCAATCAGCATACTCACTGACCATAGAAATTTAGCCTATTTAGCCTCTGCTAAACGCTTGACTGCTCGTCAAGCCTGATGGTCTTTGTTTTTTGCCCGCTTCGATTTTACTATCTCTTATATACCTGGTAGTAAAAATTTGAAAGCAGATGCTCTTTCCAGGATGTTTGATTCCGGCATTACCCCTCCTAAATCGGTGGAACCCATTATCCCACCTTCTAAGTTTGTGAGTGCTTTGACGACTGCTGTACTCCAGCGCATTCAGGAAGCTCAGCCAGATCACCGTCCCATGTATCACACTCCTCCTGGTTCCCTTTATGTCCCAGAAGTATATCGGAAGGAGGTGTTTAGCTGGCCATCCAGGAGTGAAACGCACTCATGCTTTACTCAGGCGCTATTTCTGGTGGCCGTCCTCCTTACAGGATGTTTTTCAATGGGTGAAGAATTGTTCTCTCTGTGCTCGTATGAAAACACCTAGGATTAAAAAAATAGGTCTCCTCCAACCTTTGCCTGTTCCAGCCCAGCCTTGGACCCACCTAGCTTTAGATTTCATAGTAGACCTACCTGCTTCTTCGGGTAATACCACGATTCTTGTGGTTATTGACCGATTCACAAAACAAGCTCATTTTATACAACTCCCTAAATTGCCTACTGCTCCTGAACTTGTTGATATCTTTATTGAAGGCATTGTGTGTCTTCATGGACTTCCCCTTCACCTCAGGTCAGACAGGGGAACCCAATTTGTGGCTCACTTTTGGAGGGGATTTTGTTCCCGTTTGGGTATCTCTTTGCATTTCTCTTCAGCTTATCACCCTCAGACAAATGGCCAGACTGAGAGATTGAACCAATCTCTTGAACACTATTTGCGGACATATTGCAACCAACAACACAACAACTGGTCTTTTCTTTTGCCCTTGGCTGAACTTTCCTATAACTCCCTCCGACATTCCTCCCTTGGTTGTTCCCCCTTTTTTGCGGCTTTGGGGTATAATCCCCGCCTTCTTTTGTTATCTCCTGGTGTATCTTTAGTACCAGCAGCTGAAAGGAGGGTACAGTCTATGGTTGCACATTGGCAGTCTGTACGATCCTCACTGTTAAAGGCACAGTATTCTCAGAAATCTTTTGCTGATCGCCTTCGGACTCCATCACATGTATTTCAGGTCGGGGATCGGGTTTGGCTTTCAACAAAGAATATACATTTAGCCCAGCCCTCCATTAAATTAGGTCCTCGTTTCATTGGTCCCTATCATATTACTAGACGTCTGTCCGCTGTCTCTTATCGCTTAGCTCTGTCTCGTAGCCTCCGCATTCATCCAGCATTTCTTCCATCCAGTACTTTGCTCCGCCCCTCTTCTCCTCCTGCACCTGTCACTGTGGATGGGCAGGAGGAGTACCTTGTCGATGGTATCTTGGACTCACGTCGCTCTTGGGGGGGTTTACAGTACCTTGTTAACTGGAAAGGGTATGGACCTGAGGAGCGCTCTTGGGTACGCTACTCCGATGTTCACGCCCCAGCTTTGGTTCGTGCATTCCATCGAGCTTTCCCCACTGGGCTTCTGAGGCGCCCTATTGAGTGGGGGGCAGTGTCACGCCGCTTACTTCTTTCCCCTCCCGTCGTCCGATCGCGGCCGTTTCCCCTCCTGTTGTCTCTGAATGTGCAGAGTCTTCCGGGTTCGTCGCGTCGGCATGGGAATGACGTCACCGCCCGGCATGTATATAGGGCGACATCCTGCTTCACTCGGAGCACTATCACAGTGTTCCTGTTAAGAGAAGTCCTCTTGTCCGTGCTCTTAGTCCTTCATCTTTCCAAGACTCTTGTTGCTCTCCAGTGTATGACCATTGGCAAGACTTCTGGATATCCTTTCTTGATCTTTGGATAAACTTAGCTTCTATTTTACTTTTCCAGTCCTTGGGGAGTTTATTGCTACACTGTAGCCACCGTACTCTAGCTACGCTCCCAAACCACCGCTCTCAGGCCCTCACTCCCCCCTGCAGGAGAGTTCGTACTGTCCACGGAGGAGCTATCCAGGTCTTGGTCCTAGCTCAACTAGGATCAGACATCTGGCCTTGCGGCCAGCAACTATAATCCGGCCCTAGCCGCAGCACAGCCTTACTGTGACAGTCACCGATTTACGAGCCTCGATCTCAAAGCAGCGCACTCTAGCACTCCCTCTCCTGCAGGCTTCTACCTGCTTCGTGTATCCTGCTAGGTCCTGACACTAAGGCAACATAGGAGGAAGGCTGCCAGAGTGAACGCCCAACTGAGACTATAAACAAGCGTGAGTCAGTGTTTAGTGCCGTAGGATAACATACGCCCAACTGAGACTTCAGAATCATATACGAATGTCCAGCACCGCCCCTGACGGAGTTAATGAATACTCCAGTATGCAGATGGGATGTAACCTGAGGCGCCCAACTGAACCCAACCTCATGGTTGGCTGAAGCAGACCGAGCGAACGTGGTGCAAATCGGAATATACCAGAGACAAACACAGTGTAACGGTTTGTTTGACACACAGACACCGTGGTTTAGGATAAAACAGTTTTATTGAAATAACAGTAATATAATAACCCTCACAGGTCCTGTAGTATTTAAGCAGAATAATACAGATACACGACAGGTTACATATACATATGCCTACACAGGTCCAGTATAACCATATAGTCCACAACAGCATATACTGACACAGGTCAGGCAGAATATGTTGAATTCCCAGGAGAAAGGTACTGCATGGTCTTCAATGAGTGTAAACAGTCCCATGTGAAGAGAGGTCTGTGATGGAGCTCACTCCATATTGAGAGCTTAAGGATGCGTAACGCCCAGAAATAGGTTAGCAGAACAAACGTGAACTGCCAGAGTAATATCAGGAATTGAGCAACATATGACACTGCCGTAGCAGTAACGGAGACCAGGCCACTTGCACTCTGCCGGAGCAGTAACAGAGACAAGACCAATGGCACACTGCCGTAGCAGTAATGGAGACAGGCCACTTGAACTCTGCAGGAGTAGTAACGGAGACAAGATCAATGGCACACTGTCGTAGCAGTAACGGAGACAGACACTTGCACTCTGCAGGAGCAGTAACGGAGACAAGGCCAATGGCACACTGCCGTAGCAGTAACGGAGACAGACACTTGCACTCTGCAGGAGCAGTAACGGAGACAAGGCCAATGGCACACTGCCTAGCAGTAACGGACACTAAGCCACTTGCGCTCTGCAGGAGCAGTAACGGAGACAAGGCCAATTGCACACTGCCGTAGCAGTAGCGGAGACAAGGGCAATGGCACATTGTCGTAGCAGTAACGGAGACTAGGCCACTTGCACTCTGCAGAAGCAGTACGGAGACACAATTGAACACTGCCATGACCGGACTGACTGGGCAACCGAGCAACTTGCCCTGAGGTCATAACCAACCGGAAGCGACACAAAATGCCTGATGCATAGGAATGTCACCAAGGCGACACAGTGGCAGCCAAAGCAGGAACGTCAACCAAGCCGGGTCGAATCACGGAGCAAGAACATCAGCCAAGCCGGGTCGGTACACAGGAGCAGGAACGACAGCCAAGCTGGGTCGGTATACAGAAGCAGGAACGTCAGCCATACCAGGTCGCTACACAGAAGAAGGAATGTCAGCCAAGCCGGGTCAGTACACAGGAGCAGGAACGTCAGCCAAGCCGGGTCAGTACACAGGAGCAGGCGCAGAAGAATGGTCAGGCAATCCGGGTCGGTACACAGGCAGGAGACGAGATGCAGAGTAGTCAGGCAGGCCAAGTCAGTACACTGGGAATCACTGAGCAGAAACAAGCACTGGTACAGGAACACCACGAAAGGGCACCGGAGGGGTGCCAGAGCCCAGTATATAAAGGCCATACTGGGCAGGATAAACACAGAATAGCCAATGGGAGCAAAGCACAGTGTAGACTGACAGAAAGAAGTAGATATTAGTTTACGGCGCTCACAGGGATAATATTAAATATACCTATAATAATTTATAAGAATATGTATAAGGCAGCCCTTCTATGTAGTGAAGGAGGGGAGACGTTGACGTTTTTCAGTCTTAATCGTTAATATTGATTTCTTATCAATCAAATCTAAATAATATTCACCTTATTCAACATAACATCCAAAAAAATTAATTGCTCAATATTCTCAATTACTATACTTGGTCTAATGTAACTCTTTCACAATTCAATATCAATGTACATTAAAGATACTTTTCGATGATATCATAAACATAAAAAGAGTATATTTTCAGCAAACCTGAGAATAAATGAAAATGTATCCAATCTTTGCAACAAATGTTCAAAGGGAGAGTACGTTGGTTCGATCTATGGCTCCTCTTAACAAGTATAGGGATTCGTCGTCTCCGCTTATGCCGTGTATTCAATATGTACATGCAAAAGAAATTCACAACATAGCATAATCCGTTTCTAAATCTTATTGTAACAGTTCACAAAATAAGCGACTATGACGGTATGTGCTGTCTGTTAGCGCCCAGTTAGTATCTTAAAATGGTAAACCTAAAGAGACACCACTCACTGGATAATCGGTCCGCTTGATTGACACACAGTCAAACAAGCTTAACACATGTGCAGGAATTTGAATCGGTTGCCCACACTCAGCCTCGAACGATCCAAGTATATTGTAATCTTGTGCTCAATAATGAATATCTGTGTACTCACCGATTCTTTCTGCCCGGGCAGCCCGACCGGCTCTCCCAGGACTTAAAAAGCAGTTGAGGGATTTAAACCGCCCTCACTCGGTCAGCTCCCGATTTTGATATATGTTGTCTCTCATAAGCTGGAGTTCCAATTATTGGAGGAAAAGGTCTTCTGCTTAGTAGTTGGTCATAAATTATCCAGAAACGTTTGAATAAAATATAATTAATTTATTAACAAATAGATGAATTCAAGTGCACCTCCAATGTGAATACACAAATGCAAAGAATCCCCAGTAGTGTTATAGACGACCAGCGTCCGTTATATAGTTAGAAGGCTTTCACGTGTTAAGTCCTCAACTTAACCACAGGGGAACCCAAACAATACTGTAAAATACACAGGAAAGTGACTGATCTCGAATAAAATCTGTCCCAACGCGTTTCGTGCTGTCTGCACTTCCTCAGGGGTATAGAT
Organism: Rhinophrynus dorsalis; assembly: GCA_037306005.1. Taxonomy (NCBI): domain Eukaryota; kingdom Metazoa; phylum Chordata; class Amphibia; order Anura; family Rhinophrynidae; genus Rhinophrynus; species Rhinophrynus dorsalis. The sequence goes on along the minus strand of CM074718.1, from coordinate 293,553,117 downwards.
GGTATGGTATATTAACAGAAAGTTTATATAGTCTAAATCCTAATCCATTTGTACAATTAGCATCTCGATGGCGGGAAATTACCCCGTTAATTTAAAACGGATGTCACAGACTTCCGATTCGTTTCAACAGTAAAATTAACCCTATTGATGCCAATTATACAAGTTCCCAGAATTGATGTTAAAAATATCATTTACTGACATCAAAATAAAACTCACTGTTGTACACATATATACACGTGTATACATATAAATACACACACATATATGCACACATGCACACATACACACACACGTTAGGATCATCATATCAATTACGAATAATTAAAATGGATACATATCACAAACCAATGTACATTTTCTTTAAACATTGTGTCTATAATTATATACCAATTGCTACTCAAGATTATTATTTAAAATTATAATATAATACAATATATTTTATACTAATCTATCCATATTACAAGTACACCATTTTTTAAAAAACATCATATTCAAACCTATTAGTATTTGAAATATCTTCAACATATGAAGTAACAGGCAGAATATCTCCATATAATAAAATGTTAGTCCCTCAAGAAACAATTTAGGTCAATAGCAATATTTAAACCTTTAGGTGTAAGGGTTTTTAATTTATATATCCATTCTGTCTCTTTACGTGAAATTTTATTAGTAATATTTTCGCCCCTCCAGTTTTTTTCAAAGGTGCCTATCGCTGTAAATAACAGACCAGATGGATCTTTGTTATGTGCAATTCTAAAGTGTTCAGATACACTATGACTTGTTATTCCTTTTTCTATATTACGCATATGCTCTCTAATGCGAATTCCCACACATCTTATCGTTCTTCCTACATATTGCTTGCCACAAGGGCATTCTAATAGGTAGACAACATTTTTGCTTTTACAGGAGATGAATTCTTTAATCTCAAAAGATTCCTCGGTCTGATTTGATTTAAATTCTTGAATGCATCTCCGTTTGTCCCTACTTGTTCTACAGGTAATGCATTTACCACATTTATGGAAACCCTTTAAATTATGTTTGAAATATGATTCTTTAGGTTCTAAATGATTAATAAAACTCGGGACTAATTGTTGTTTTAGTGTTCGGCATTTTTTATAGACAAATCTTGGCTTATCTTCAAGAAAAGTTTTTAGATCCTGATCTTTCAATAGGATTGGCCAGTACTTTTTCATAATGGTTTGCATTTCTCTATAATCCTCATTATAACTAGTAACAAACCTAATTGTTTCTTTTTTGGCTTCTTTTTCTTCAACCCTTTGTCCACTGTCAAATCTATTTTCCAGCACTTCATTTTTAGCATTTTCTAAGATATACGATTTATATCCTTTATTTCTAAAAAGATTTTCCGTTTGTTAGTTCTTTTTCTATCTAATTTCCAGCAAGCTCATATTTGCATACATAATGGATACTTTGAATACATGGAGAAGGAGAGATATTGATTTACAACAGATTTTTGATGATGATAATTTAAATACTACCTTAGAGGAAGATGTAGATTTAAACACAATATTTTTGGATCTAGAAAGATTAATGATTAAAGAGTTGAAAACATGGTGGGATATGGCTACATTAGAAAAATATATACAGTTGAAGATTGTTCCTCGTGGTCTTAGGATATTAAAAAATCCATCATTTGATTTTCCCGATGAAGAGTTCAAAATTAGGTGGAATAAAACACTAGATACATGTTCCACAACACTTATGTCCCTTATTATTGATCATCAGAAGGACAAACTCGCTAAGTTAAATGTGGAAATAATACAAACACAAGATAAGATAATCCCTTTTAACGATATAGAAGAATTTCAAAATATGTCAATGGAAATAGGACACAAACTTCAAAAAACAGAAGAAGAAATAATTAGAAAAAAACAAAAGAAATTAGCCAGGGATAAGGAGGATTATAAAAATAAAAAAGAAAGAAATTGGTCGAGGTTGGGAAATAATAAACTAATAGATAATCAACAAATGGTTATGAAGAACACGGAAACAATGACAGCGACTCAGAGTTACACAAGGAATAACAATAGTGGGATTCAAATGGAGAATAATAGATTTACACGAAATAATTTCCCTAAGGATAGGAATTATACACCTAGACATAGACAAGTACCTTACAGAACAACATATAGGAGACCCATCCATCAGTATGGAAGAAATGAAAATCCAAAGGAAACAGAATGGAGAAGGGACCAGTATAATAGACCACATCACAATAGAAATACATATGCAAGGAGACAAACTTCAAATACATATAGAACAACACAACCCGTTCATATGAGGGAATCGTATTATCTACATTCTCCTGCATTGCCCCCATCTTTTTTATGCCAAGGTCAAGTCAGAACAACATACAGCCAAGGGAGACCACAAGAATGGGACAGATGGTCAACATGGCAAAATATAGGAAACGAACTCTCCATAGAAGAAGGAGAGGTAAGAGAGGAGGAAGAAAGAACAAGGGATTAGATGAACAAATAAAAAATGATGAAATAACAATGAAGATTTTTAATCTTAGCAAAATCAAATTGGACAAATGTCAAGAAAAAGTGTTACAAAAAGGTCTTAAATTCGCTCCAACACAAAGATTAAACAAATTCGAAACTTATATTGATTTCAATAAATTTATGAGGAAACTTCAACTTAAGAAATATTTTTCAAATAAACCAGAAGTTAGGAATATTGAAGAAAATGGATATAAACATAGTAATTGTCAGTTGAGATCAACTTTCAATCCACAAAATAGCTCTAGCAATTATATGGAGACCTTTAAGAAGTTGGTACTAGATGATTTGGAAGATCTAGAATTAAGAAAAAATAGAAATAACCTTACACTAAAAGAGAGAAAAGCATTGGAAGAACTACAAAAAAATAAGGAATTGGTTATTAAACCGGCGGACAAGGGGGGAGGCATAGTATTAATGGACAATGAAAAATATGTGGCAGAGATGAAGAGATTATTAAATGATACCAATACCTATTGTGTCCTTCAAAAAGATCCTACGCCACAGTTTAAATGTGAATTGAAAATACTATTGAATAAAGGGAAAGAAACAGGAATATTGAATGACAGGGAATATGAATATCTATGGAATCAAGATCCCAGAATCCCAGTCTTCTATATTCTGCCAAAAATACATAAGGATGATAAAAACCCGCCGGGGAGACCTATTGTGTCGGGTATCAAATCCTTATCTTCCAATTTATCTCACTATTTAGACACTTTTCTACAACCACTGATACCTGAATTACCTTCATACCTAAAGGATACTGGAGCAACAATACAAGTTTTAAAGGGGATCACATGGAAAAACAGTTATTATATAGTAACCAGTGATGTGACCTCCCTCTATACGATTATAGAGCATGAAATTGGGTTACAAGCATTATCCCATGCATTACATAAGAGGAATGAATTGACTCCAGAACAGATAGATTATTTGGTGGAATGTGCTAGATTTATCTTGACAAAAAATTACTTCTGGGTAGAGAATGAGTTCTATCTCCAAATGGCTGGCACAGCTATGGGTAGTAAATTTGCCCCTAGCTATGCAAATATTTACATGGGAGAATGGGAGGATGAATTCATACAACAGAAGAACGAATACAATCAAGGTTTAATCTTATGGAAAAGATATATCGATGACTGTCTCTTTGTTTGGGAAGGTACAGAAGATTCCTTACTCAATTTTCTTCGCTATATTAATGACAACAAATATGGTCTACAGTTTACTACAACGTACAGTAAAGAGAGCATTAACTTTTTAGATTTAACTATTTATATAGAAAATAATTGTATTAAGACTAAAATGTATAAGAAACCGACAGATAGTAATGGTTATATTGCTCCGTCTAGCTGTCATTTTAAATCATGGATAGACAATATACCAAAAGGAGAATATAAACGTATAAGGAGGAACTGTACGGATATGAAAGTATGTGAAGAACAAATCAAACAAACGGAAAATCTTTTTAGAAATAAAGGATATAAATCGTATATCTTAGAAAATGCTAAAAATGAAGTGCTGGAAAATAGATTTGACAGTGGACAAAGGGTTGAAGAAAAAGAAGCCAAAAAAGAAACAATTAGGTTTGTTACTAGTTATAATGAGGATTATAGAGAAATGCAAACCATTATGAAAAAGTACTGGCCAATCCTATTGAAAGATCAGGATCTAAAAACTTTTCTTGAAGATAAGCCAAGATTTGTCTATAAAAAATGCCGAACACTAAAACAACAATTAGTCCCGAGTTTTATTAATCATTTAGAACCTAAAGAATCATATTTCAAACATAATTTAAAGGGTTTCCATAAATGTGGTAAATGCATTACCTGTAGAACAAGTAGGGACAAACGGAGATGCATTCAAGAATTTAAATCAAATCAGACCGAGGAATCTTTTGAGATTAAAGAATTCATCTCCTGTAAAAGCAAAAATGTTGTCTACCTATTAGAATGCCCTTGTGGCAAGCAATATGTAGGAAGAACGATAAGATGTGTGGGAATTCGCATTAGAGAGCATATGCGTAATATAGAAAAAGGAATAACAAGTCATAGTGTATCTGAACACTTTAGAATTGCACATAACAAAGATCCATCTGGTCTGTTATTTACAGCGATAGGCACCTTTGAAAAAAACTGGAGGGGCGAAAATATTACTAATAAAATTTCACGTAAAGAGACAGAATGGATATATAAATTAAAAACCCTTACACCTAAAGGTTTAAATATTGCTATTGACCTAAATTGTTTCTTGAGGGACTAACATTTTATTATATGGAGATATTCTGCCTGTTACTTCATATGTTGAAGATATTTCAAATACTAATAGGTTTGAATACGATGTTTTTTAAAAAATGGTGTACTTGTAATATGGATAGATTAGTATAAAATATATTGTATTATATTATAATTTTAAATAATAATCTTGAGTAGCAATTGGTATATAATTATAGACACAATGTTTAAAGAAAATGTACATTGGTTTGTGATATGTATCCATTTTAATTATTCGTAATTGATATGATGATCCTAACATGTGTGTGTGTATGTGTGCATGTGTGCATATATGTGTGTGTATTTATATGTATACACGTGTATATATGTGTACAACAGTGAGTTTTATTTTGATGTCAGTAAATGATATTTTTAACATCAATTCTGGGAACTTGTATAATTGGCATCAATAGGGTTAATTTTACTGTTGAAACGAATCGGAAGTCTGTGACATCCGTTTTAAATTAACGGGGTAATTTCCCGCCATCGAGATGCTAATTGTACAAATGGATTAGGATTTAGACTATATAAACTTTCTGTTAATATACCATACCATCTATACCCCTGAGGAAGTGCAGACAGCACGAAACGCGTTGGGACAGATTTTATTAGAGATCAGTCACTTTCCTGTGTATTTTACAGTATTGTTTGGGTTCCCCTGTGGTTAAGTTGAGGACTTAACACGTGAAAGCCTTCTAACTATATAACGGACGCTGGTCGTCTATAACACTACTGGGGATTCTTTGCATTTGTGTATTCACATTGGAGGTGCACTTGAATTCATCTATTTGTTAATAAATTAATTATATTTTATTCAAACGTTTCTGGATAATTTATGACCAACTACTAAGTAGAAGACCTTTTCCTCCAATAATTGGAACTCCAGCTTATGAGAGACAACATATATCAAAATCGGGAGCTGACCGAGTGAGGGCGGTTTAAATCCCTCAACTGCTTTTTAAGTCCTGGGAGAGCCGGTCGGGCTGCCCGGGCAGAAAGAATCGGTGAGTACACAGATATTCATTATTGAGCACAAGATTACAATATACTTGGATCGTTCGAGGCTGAGTGTGGGCAACCGATTCAAATTCCTGCACATGTGTTAAGCTTGTTTGACTGTGTGTCAATCAAGCGGACCGATTATCCAGTGAGTGGTGTCTCTTTAGGTTTACCATTTTAAGATACTAACTGGGCGCTAACAGACAGCACATACCGTCATAGTCGCTTATTTTGTGAACTGTTACAATAAGATTTAGAAACGGATTATGCTATGTTGTGAATTTCTTTTGCATGTACATATTGAATACACGGCATAAGCGGAGACGACGAATCCCTATACTTGTTAAGAGGAGCCATAGATCGAACCAACGTACTCTCCCTTTGAACATTTGTTGCAAAGATTGGATACATTTTCATTTATTCTCAGGTTTGCTGAAAATATACTCTTTTTATGTTTATGATATCATCGAAAAGTATCTTTAATGTACATTGATATTGAATTGTGAAAGAGTTACATTAGACCAAGTATAGTAATTGAGAATATTGAGCAATTAATTTTTTTGGATGTTATGTTGAATAAGGTGAATATTATTTAGATTTGATTGATAAGAAATCAATATTAACGATTAAGACTGAAAAACGTCAACGTCTCCCCTCCTTCACTACATAGAAGGGCTGCCTTATACATATTCTTATAAATTATTATAGGTATATTTAATATTATCCCTGTGAGCGCCGTAAACTAATATCTACTTCTTTTTGCAATTTCTCTGTGATAGCAGAGCAGTAAACGGCGGCACATAGGGATATAGATATAAGTGTGCAATTAATATAGCGCTGGAATATCCTAAATTTTAGACTGACAGAAAGTAGCAAGGGGAGCACGGGCACCGTGATACTACACCCCTCTCAAAGACCCCCTCTCCTGGAAGAGGGACCTGGTTTCTGAGGATTTTTAGAGTGAAAATTGCACAGCAATCTAGGAGTATGATCAACCCAGGAACGTTCCTCAGGGCCATAGCCCTTCCAATGGACCAAATATTGCAATTTTTCTCTAAATCTGCATGAATCAATTATGCTTTGGACCTCGTACTCCTCCTGACCCTGAACCTCCACCGGACTGGGAACCACAGGAGTGGTAGTGTAGCGGTTGCATACCAGAGGTTTCAGCAAGGATACATGGAACACATTGTGAATGCGCATAGACGCTGGGTGAGCCAAGGCATACGAAACAGGGTTAATTTTACGGACCACCCTGAAGGGACCAATGAACCAATGAACCAGGGAGCCAACTTATTAGATGGAACTTGAAAATTAAGGTTTCTGGAGGAGAGCCATACCCTGTCCCCAACCTGAAAGGAGACCGCTGGCAGCCGTCTACAGTTAGCGTGGTGCTGATGATGCTGGAACGACTGACTGAGGGCCCTCTGAACCTGTGCCCAAGTGGAGTGGAGTTGCTTGATATGCTCGTCCAGAGCTGGAATCTGTTGCGACTGGAATGAGTCCGGGAGCAAACATGGCTGGAACCCGTAGTTGATGAGAAACGGGGAGCTCCCAGACGATAAATTAACCGCACAGTTCCTGGAAAACTCTGCCTAAGGCAACAGGTCTGCCCAATTATCATGATGATCGGTGTTGTGTACCCTTGTTATGCCAGAGATCATTAAGGAATGTCCACAAATATGTGAGGTCAATGGAGCAGCAACATGCTGGCTCCGTTTATTAAGGAGTACACAAAAAAACTGTTTGCTAACTGTAATACCTCCGGATGACCTCCGGAGGCTTAGTGAGTCCTTGCTAGTTAAGTAGCTAGGCTTAACTGCAGAGCGGCAGCGGGGGATCCTTCTGGAGTGGAGACTCGCGCCCAACTGAGACTTCCGGGTAAAGCATCTGCACTCCCGCATCAGCAACAGATCTGGTTCACTCCACAACAATTCTCCCTTTCCTGAAAGAACAGAACACAAACAAACAACAAAAACACAGGGGTGGGAGAGAGAGAGAGAGAGAGAGAGAGAGAGAGAGAAGAGAGGAGAGAAGAGAGAAGAGAGAGAAGAGAGGAGAGAAGAGAGAGAGAGAGAGAGAGAGAGAGAGAGAGAGAGAGAGAGAGAGAGAGAGAGAGAGACTGGAACATCTTCATGGCCGCCGCCAACTTCTGAGAACCTCATCTGGTTCCCATCTCACCAGAGGACGGGATGCTCGTATTGGCCGTGCTCTTACAGTTGGTGGTGGTATTTCTCCTGGACTACTAGTAGCTGCACTAGTTGAAGGTAACTCTGAAGTACTCGATGGAGTGCCCTGACTTTCCGGCATAGGTGGCCCAGGTGTCAGAACAGGAGAGTCTACTGGCCAAGTGATATCATCATCAACTCCGGAGTCATCTGCTGAAACTGCCCCACGAGAACCTGGCCGCAACTGGTCCACATGCCTCTTCCACTGTAAACCTTGAGTGGTGCGGACTATATAAGTCCGAGAACCTAGCACTTTCAATATTTGGCCAGCCACCCATTTCCTTGAACCGTGGTAGTTGCGGGCCCACACCCTATCCCCTGTTTGAAAAACAGGAGCCGGCAACCTCACCCCTGGAGCAGACCTGTGCTGAGGGCTATTGGGAATGGAGGCAGGCCGCAGAATGTCCAGTTTCGTGCAGAGAGGCCAGGCAAACATCAGAGAAGCAGGAGAAATGCCTGTGGCAGCACGAGTCGTCGCCCGGTAGAAAGACAGAAACTCCAAAATGGTCAGCGAGAGGTCATCGGAGGGCGCAGCTGCAGACAGAGCAGCCTTGAAAGTCTGCACAAACCGCTCCGCTAGGCCATTAGTAGCAGGGTGATAAGGAGCAGAGGTGCGATGTTGAACACCAATGGAGGAAAGGTAAGTATGGAAAGCATACGCAGTAAACTGAGGGTCATTGTCCATCACCAACACCTGGGGTAAGCCAAATACTGCAAAAATCTGTTGAAGGACTTTGATTGTCGCATCTGCAGTGGTTGAAGACATAGCCAAACCTCCGGCCATTTCGAATAAGCATCCACTAGGACTAAATTGGACTTGCCCCGCACTGGCCTAGAAAAATCCAAATGCAAGCGTATCCATGGACCGGGTGGACGGGCCAAGGAAGGACAGGAGCAGGACTACGATGTTTCCGAGTCTGAGCACAGCCAGCACACGCACTGACCCAGACATCAATATCAGCATCTAGGGAAGGCCACCACACAGAAGCACGGGCATTTTGCTTCATCCGAACCACTCCTGGATGACCTTCATGAAGAATGCGAAGAGTGGTATCCCGTAAAGACACCGGAATGATGACCCTGGAGCCCCACAAAAGACACCCCTCCGATGTACTGAGTTCCAGCTTCCGATTCCAATAAGGGCGACACTCAGAGGGCACAGAGGAGGGCCAGCCATGAAGTAAGAACTCGTAAATCTGCAGTAAAACGGCATCCGTCTTCGTGGCCTCTGCAATGGTTTGTGAGGTACATACAGTGGTATAACAAATGTGATGCTGATCAGACGTCACGGAAACTGAAGAAGACGGGGTAGAGACCCCACAAGGTGGCAGCGCTAGAGGCAGGCGAGACATAGCATCCGCATTGGCATGGTGGTGATGAGAGCGATACTGGATGGAATAATTGAAAGCGCCAAGGTACAGAGCATAGCGCTGTAAACAGGCAGCCGCCGTTGGTGAAATACCCTTTTTAGGGTTAAAAATAGCCAGGAGTGGCTTATGATCCGTAATGAGAGTAAAGGTCTGCCCGTAGAGGTACAATGTAAACTTTTGCAGCGCCCACACTATGGCCAAAGCTTCCTTATCAATTTGTGCATAGTTGCGCTCCGCTGGCGTCAAGGACCTGGAAGCAAACGCGACGGGCTGCTCAGACCCATCTGGCATAAGATGTGAGAGCACAGCTCCGAGGCCATTGGTGAGGCGTCACAGGCGACCGCCACAGGTTTATGCAGGTCATAGTGGACCAAAACTTTGGAAGACAAAATCATCTCTTTGGTATTCCTGAAGGCTTGCTGACAAGTAACATTCCAGTATAAAAATAAAAATAAAGAACCAGTGCACTCTTATTCATGCATATCTTGGTGCATCCCAAAATTCAAAACACCCAAATCGATGAATGGTGGTGCTACAGGTACAATATAATAGAAAGAATATAGAAAAAGACACCTGCAAAACTAGCACTCTTCCAATAATATCGAAAAAGGGTATGAGGGTGCATCCCTAGGAAACTATGTAAAACATATCCTTTAATTCCATCATATATTAAAACATCTATACAATAAATAATGATGGATCCATATATTTCTGTTGAGAACTATACAATATCATGCAAATTATCCGATATTGAAATGAAATCTGTACCCTAACTGAAATGTTACCGGGGCACATTCCGGATTGCCATGAAAGACTATCTATTCGATCCTATGTGTAACTCACATTGCATGTTAGAATATAAATGTACAGGAGAATACCCTCTATCCAAGATATCTAGAGTCTGTACCCTAACTCAAATGTTACCGGGGCATAATCCGGTTTGCCAAGGGTTACTAACTAGAAAAATGTATCTAATATTCTCAACCTATACAAGGCTAATGAAAAATTCCCAACGTGAATGCATAGAAGATACATGCAAAAAGGATAAAGATTCCCTGTTGCAAAAGGCAAAAAAGATTTATAAAAACAAAAACAAAAAAATAATCTCTAAAATCAAGACTGACGCGCGTTTCGCATCAAAGCTTTTCGGGTTTCTTTTGTTTGCACTGACTTTGATAAAGCTTTGATGCGAAACGCGCTTCAGTCTTGATTTTAGAGATTATTTTTTTGTTTTTGTTTTTATAAATCTTTTTTGCCTTTTGCAACAGGGAATCTTTATCCTTTTTGCATGTATCTTCTATGCATTCACGTTGGGAATTTTTCATTAGCCTTGTATAGGTTGAGAATATTAGATACATTTTTCTAGTTAGTAACCCTTGGCAAACCGGATTATGCCCCGGTAACATTTGAGTTAGGGTACAGACTCTAGATATCTTGGATAGAGGGTATTCTCCTGTACATTTATATTCTAACATGCAATGTGAGTTACACATAGGATCGAATAGATAGTCTTTCATGGCAATCCGGAATGTGCCCCGGTAACATTTCAGTTAGGGTACAGATTTCATTTCAATATCGGATAATTTGCATGATATTGTATAGTTCTCAACAGAAATATATGGATACATCATTATTTATTGTATAGATGTTTTAATATATGATGGAATTACAGGTTATGTTTTACATAGTTTCCTAGGGATGCACCCTCATACCCTTTTTCGATATTATTGGAAGAGTGCTAGTTTTGCAGGTGTCTTTTTCTATATTCTTTCTAAGTAACATTCCAGTCCCAAGGGGTATTGGACTCCAGCAACCGGTGTAAAGGATGCAAGACATGTGCCAAATTCGGCAAAAACCTGTGTAAGTAATTTAACAACCCCAAATATGAGCGTAATTGGGAGACATCCTTTGGAGCTGGAGCATTTACAAGAGCCTGCACCTTCTCATTGGAAGTATGTAAACCGTCCTTGTTAATCACATGACCACAGAAGGTCAAAGTAGGTTGAAAGAATTTACACTTCTCCAAATTTGCTTTTAATCCAAATTCTTGCAGCCTTTGGAGAACAGCTATGACATTGTTGCGATGGTCTTCATGAGTTTTCCCCGTTATTAGCATGTCATCTAATAAACATTTAGTATTAGGAATCCCTTCCAGGATAGTGTCCATCGTTCTCTGCCAGATGGCTGGGGCAGAGGCTACGCCAAAGACCATCCTTTGGTACTGGTATAACCCTTTATGGGTATTGATCGTTAAATACTGACGACTATCCGGGTGCAGTTCTAATTGCAGGTACGCCTGTCGTAAGTCCAGTTTTGTAAACGTCTGGCCACCCGCCAAAGATGCGATCAACTCTTCAAGTCGTGGCAGGGGATACTGTTCGATATCCAGTTGGCTATTGATGGTCATTGTAAAATCTCCACACAGGCAAATTTCCCCTGTCTTTTTAATCACAGGAACAATCGGAGATGCCCAGTCACTGCACGGTACTTTTTTTATGACGCCTTGATCTTCCAAACGGAGCAACTCTCTTTCCACTCGAGCTCTGATAGCAAATGGCACAGTGCGGGCCTTGCAGAAGCGCGGAATGGCTCCAGGTTTCATCTGTAACTGTGCCTGCATGCCTATAACAGTCCCCAGAGTAGGGGCAAACACGTCAGCAAAAGTCTGTTGGAGCTCAGATACCCAATCCTGAGGGCAAGAAGCATGAACAGCCGGAACAGAGGAACGGCTACGCACAGTATCTGGCATTCCAATTGCTTGAATCCACGCTCTCCCAAATAGTGGAGGGCCACCCTCCTCCACAACATACAGCTGTACTCTATAGGTAGAGTCTCGGTAAGTCACTTTCACCCAAGCAAAACCTAATGGATGAACAATATGGCCACTGTAGGTACGAAGGCTCATAGTAGTAGACTCCAGGGATAGGGTAATGTACGCTTGTTGTAGTTGTCTGCGGGTCATTAAGGACACTGCGGACCCAGTGTCCACATCCATAAGTACCTCCTTATCGTTAATCTTTACAGTCACTTGCATATTAACATCAGGACAATCCAAATTGTTGACAGTAAGATGACCCAAGCAATCTCCATCCTCAAAAGGTTCCTCTGTGTCAACTGTCTGACGTAACATATTAGTCACAGTGCGCCTATTGCCCTTATCTGCGCCTCGTGGTGCGCGGGCACTCCTGCAAACCTTGCTCAAATGTCCTTTCTTGGAACAGTGAAAACAAACTGTCTCTTTAAACCTACATTGATTGGCATCATGGCCACTGGCGCCACAGCGAAAACATTTTCTCAGTGCTTGAGCATGCGGGGTAGTTGGTTTAGATGGAGTTAGCTTCAAAACAGCGGTGGCCCCTTCCAGGGTAGGTGACACATGTTGAGCTTGTAAATGGGTTGCTTCACGGTCTGCCATCTCCATACCCACTGCAATATCTAGGGCAGATTGATCTGTTAACGTTTTCTCTGACAGCAGACGCTTTTGGATGCTTTTATTTAATAGCCCACAAACGAACTGATCTCTTAAAGCTCTCGGGAGATGAAGTCCAAAATTGCACGTGACCGCCAACCGTCGCAGTTCCACCATATATGCCTGCACAGATTCACCCTGATGCTGTTTCCGTGAGTAAAAGCGAAAACTCTCAGCAATTTCTAAAGGAGGAGGTTGGTAATAATTGGTAATCATGTCCAGCAACTCTTTCAGAGGTTTATCACCAGGCTTCAGTGGTGCTAAGAGATTCTGTAAAACTGCGTAAGATTTCCTCCCCACCACAGTGATAAACACAGCAGTCTGTTTCGCAGCAGGGATATCATTTGCCTGCATAAACTGGTCCAGCCTGTCAGCATAGGAGGACCACGTTTCCACCTCCTCATTAAACTCCTGCAAGGCACCAAACACATGCGCCATCATGGTAGCGCTTCAGAACACAGCAAAATAGGAAAATAAGGAAAGCCCCAGGAATGTAGTAATAGGCTGCAACCAAAAGTAATCCCCCCCACACAGAAACAGAGGGTGTTGGATCCAGGAAGTTGTAATCACTAAACAGGAATCTGCAATGTAAATGCAATTGTAGTCCACCAACAGCAACAGGAGCAGGGATCCAGGAAATTGTAATCCATAAGGAAGAATTTGCAGCAATGTAAATGCAAGTGTAATCCACCAACAACAATAGGAGCAGGGATCCAGGAAGCTGTAATCCCCAAACAGGAATCTGCAGCAAAGTAAATGCAATTGTAGTCCACCAACAGCAACAGGAGCAGGGATCCAGGAAGTTGTAATCCACAAAGAAGAATTTGCAGCAATGTAAATGCAATTGTAATCCACCAACAGCAACAGGAGCAGGGATCCAGGAAGTTGTAATCCACAAACAGGAATCTGCAGCAATGTAAATGCAATTGTAGTCCACCAACAGTAACAGGAGCAGGGATCCAGGAAATTGTAATCCACAAAGAAGAATTTGCAGAAATGTAAATGCAATTGTAATCCACCAACAGCAACAGGAGCAGGGATCCAGGAAGTTGTAATCCACAAAGAGGAATCTTCATGCAGGCAGGAGAGATTCAGGTGAGTCCAGGTATTATAATCCTCGTTGCCACTGTTGTGTACCCTTGTTATGCCAGAGATCATTAAGGAATGTCCACAAATATGTGAGGTCAATGGAGCAGCAACATGCTGGGCAGTACAGGAGCAGATGCGAAAGCAGATTTTAATGTCTCAAAAGCATGATCAGATGCATCAGACCATTGGGATGGATTGGCACCCTTGTGCGTAAGGTCAGACAGAGGTTTAACAATACTAGAAAAGTTTTGGATAAACTTCCTGTATTAATTGGCAAACCCAAGAAAACGTTGAATTGCCTTTAACCCTTTGGGTCGTGGCCATTGTAAGACTGCTGCGAGTTTCTCCTGGTCCATAGCAATACCATCATTAGAGATCACGAAACACCAAAAAAGGCACTTTGGATTTGTGAAACCCGCACTTCTCCATTTTACAGAATAGTTTATTCTTGCGTAAACTAAGCAAGACCTCGGACACATCCTTGATGTGTTGAGACAGATTAGCTGAGTGTATAAGTAGGTCTTCAAGGTAGACTACTACACAGGACTGTAGCATATCACAGAGGATATCGTTAATCAATTCTTGAAATACAGTGGGTGCTTTACAGAGGCCAAATGGCATGACTAGGTATTCATAATGCCCAGATCTGGTATTAAATGCCGTTTTCCACTCATCCCCAGCTCTTATTCTGATCAGGTTATAGGCACCCCATGGATCTAATTTTGTAAAAAAATGGAAGAACCATTTAACCTGTCAAATAGTTCAGTAATGAGTGGTATGGGGTAGGTATTCTTGGACATAAGTTTATTTAATACCCGGTAATCGATGCAAGGCCTTAACTCGCCATTCTTCTTTTTCACAAAAAAGAAACCAGCACCAGCAGGTGAGGTAGACTTTCTAATAATCCCTCTTTTAAGGGCATTGTCAATGTATTCCTCCATGGCTCGATTTTCCTCGCACGACAGTGGGTATGTGTGGCCCCTAGGGGGCACAACCCCAGGGGGCAAATCAACGGCACAATCGTATGCCCTATGCTGGGTCAATGTGCTAGCCTCTCCCTTACTAAAAACATAACTGAATTGGTGGTATTCGGCTGGCACGGAGGGAGAGGTACACAGAATCTTAACTGGATGAGTCATACAATGCTCCATACAGTACTCGGACCAAGACGTGATCTCACAAATCTGCCAGTCAAACTGGGGATTATGCAAATGTAACCATGGGAACCCCAGAATGACCGCATGATGAGGAGAATGGATTATCTGAAATCGCTGTTCATCTGTGTGGAGGGCCCCAGTAGTCATAGAAAGAGGAATAGTTTCCATAGTTATCTGAGCTGGTTCTAACAGTCTGCCATCAATGGCCTCAATGGCTAAGGGAGATTCCCTCCTGACCAACGGAATCTTATGTAACGCAGCAAATGAACTGTCCATGAAGTAACCAGCCGCTCAGGAATCAACCAGGGCCAGAACCTCCTCTGACTGTTCTGCCCATGAAAATACCACCTGGATCGTGGGTTTCTGCATAATCGGGTCTGCATAATCGGGTCTAGGGACTGCTGAACGCCACCTAGGGCCTGTCGCCCAAGGTACCCTAGGTGTGTTCGTTTCCCGGATGTACAGGACAGGTACGTAATAGGTGCCCAGCTTTGCCACAGTACAGACATAACCCCTGCCTCCTGCGGTGTGCCCGTTCTTCCTTAGATAGTTTGGTGAACCCAAGTTGCATTGGTTCACAGGACTCCTGTTTACGATCAGGAGGCATGGGAGGCGAGGGAGGCATGGGTGGGATCAAAAAACTGTTTTGCCCGCTGTTTTTAGGTCATAGCCTACGGTCTTTAGCCATAAGTCTCTGATGAATATGAGAATCAATTAGAAAGGCGTAATCAATGAATTCGTCCAAATCACTAGGCACTTCTCTAGCTGCCGTTTCATCCTTAATACGGTCAGCAAGTCCTTGAGCAAAGGCTGCCACCAGCGCCTCGTTGTTCCAACCTACCTCTGCTGCCAATGTACAGAATTCTATGGCATAGTCGCCCACAGTATGATTGCCCTGTTGTATCTCCATCAATCGTTTGGCAGCAGAGGCGGCTCTACCAGGAACTTCAAATACTCTCTGAAAAGTCCGTACAAACTCCCTGACGTTCCTGGTGCAAGGTTTAGCATTCTCCCACAAGGGATTGGCCCACGCCAGGGCTCTGCCCGTCAATAGTGATATCATGAACCCGACCTTACTGCGATCATTCGGAAAGGCGTGAGGGGTTAGTTCCAGAAATATCTCCAATTGATTAATAAACTCTCTGCACAGGGTGGGTTCCCCATCGTATCTGAGTGGTAGCGGAGCAGAAGCAGTTAACCCTTTAACTGAGGCAACAGCTGCCAAGGATTGACTCTCCGGTGTCGAAGCTGGGGAGACCACCGGATTCTGAACTGGTTTATCGAGATGCACCGTGCGCTCAAGAATCGTTTGTATGGCCAGTGCCAACTGGTCCAAACGCTGCTCATGTACATCCATCCTCCAATGGATGTTCTGTTTATTTCCCTCACCTTTACTGTCTGAGGTCATGGCCCTTTCGTACTGTAACGGTTTGTTTGACACACAGACACAGTGGTTTAGGATAAAACACAGTTTTATTGAAATCACAGTAATATAATAACCCTCACAGGTCCTGTAGTATTTAAGCAGAATAATACAGACACACGACAGGTTACATATACATATGCCTACACAGGTCCAGTATAACCATATAGTCCACAACAGCATATACTGACATAGGTCAGGCAGAATATGTTGAATTCCCAGGAGAAAGGTACTGCATGGTTTTCAATGAGTGTAAACAGTCCCATGAGAAGAGAGGTCTGTGATGGAGCTCACTCCATACTGAGAACTTAAGGATGCGTAACGCCCAGAAATAGGTTAGCTGAACAAACGTGAACTGCCAGAGTAATATCAGGAATTGAGCAACATATGACACTGCCGTAGCAGTAACGGAGACCTGGCCACTTGCACTCTGCAACCAGAAGCGACACAAAATGCCTGATGGATAGGAATGTCGCCAAGGCGACACAGAGGCAGCCAGAGCAGGAACGTCAACCAAGCCAGGTCGAATCACGGCGCAGGAACGTCAGCCAAGCCGGCTTGGTACACAGGAGCAGGAACGTCAGCCAAGCCGGGTCAGTACACAGGAGCAGGAATGTCAGCCAAGCCGGGTTGGTACACAGGAGCAGGCGCAGAAGAATGGTCAGGCAATCCGGGTCGGTACACAGGCAGGAGATGAGATGCAGAGTAGTCAGGCAGGCCAAGTCGGTACACTGGGAATCACTGAGCAGAAACAAGCACTGGTACAGGAACACCACGAAAGGGCACCGGAGGGGTGCCAGAGCCCAGTATATAAAGGCCATACTGGGCGGGACAAACACAGAATAGCCAATAGGAGCAAAGCACAGTGTAGACTGACAGAAAGAAGCAAGGGGAGCATGGGCACCGTGATACACAGGCACTGTATGTGAACGGATCAAGGACTGGACTACTATGAGGAACCGGACTACCAGAGCAGTGGCAAGACCACTGTAGCATCAGCAACAGAAAGAGAGGAGTGGCTAGAGAGCAGGAACAGTACAGGAGCAGGAACTTCAACCCAGCCGGGTCAGTACACAGAGTAGGAACATCAGCCAAGCCAATTTGGTACACGGAGCAGGATCGCCAATCACGCCGGGTCGGTACACGGAGCAGGATCACCAGACAAGCCGAGTCGGTACATGAAGCAGGAACGTCAGCCAGGCCAGGTCAATACAGGAAGCAGGAACGTCAGCCAATCCGGGTCGGTACACAGAGTAGGAACGGTAAACAGGCAGAGTAGTCAAAACAGTCCAGGTCATACACTGGTATCAATGAGAGTAATCGGAACAAGCTCTAGGCAACAGATACACCACGAAAGGGCAACCCATAAGTGCCAGCCCAGGGTATATAAAGGCTGTCACTGGGAGGAGCTAGGCAGCGCAACCAATAACAAGGCGTCAGGAAGAAACATGTCAAAATGTCGCTGAATCACTGGCACCGTGATAATGATCTATTCTACATAAAATCATGTTTGCTCCTACTAATAATTTTGCTGGTCTTCATATATTTCTTAGTACTGTCAGTTACTAACCATTCTAATATCTTACACACTATGAAAGTCAAGCTCACAGGTATATGGTTTCCTAATTTGGATCTTGCCCCCTTTTTGAGCAATGGTCCTAAATCAGCTTTCCTCCAATCACAAGGCACTATGGTCCAGATTTAAAGGTTTGCGTTAAAACAGCCGCCAAGTAAAAAACGCACATCACCTGCAAATAACATTTGATTTATGTTGTATTTGACAGGTAGTCTACAAGAATAGCTAACAAGAGTAGGCACAACAAAAACACATAACACACAAACCTGCATCGCACCTTTTTTCGCAATAACCATGCGTTCTAATTACCTGATAAAACATCTTAAGTCAAATTGTAACATAACAGCCGACGTTGGCTAGCAACCCCACAGCAAAATTCCAAAACTCCAAAGTATCAAATATGTTCAAATAAACCTATATATGCCCAAAAATAATGGTCCCACCTTGTCTGTGTTTTGAGTTTTGGCGATCCATGGATATTATCCGTCCACTGAACCCCATTGTTGGAGATGTGGTTTGGAGGTGGGCACACTTCTACATATTTGGTGATCTGTGCACCACTCTGCGGCTATTGGAGGATGTTCTTTGGATTAGCCTCGAGGGTCCTGGGTGTAGACATTGCGGCTCCCCTACCTTAGTTATTTTGGTTATTCCACCTCAGATCTTGGGGACTTCCCGGGCTAAGAAATGGTTTTATGCCTCTTATGTTGACTGATGTCAAATTATGCATTCCTAAACTATGGAAATCACCATTCCCTCCACGGGTTGGGAATGGATGTCAAGACTCTCCTGGTTGGTGACGATGGAGGCTGGATGTGTAATATCTGGATCTGATAAGGCCACACACATGGAGATTGCTGACATGTGGACGCTTCTATGTGAGGCAGTTTCAAATGTGTAAATCTACTGATAGCAGTTGTGGTATTATTGTTTATATAAGATGTTCCCCCCCTCCCCCTTCTCTCGTCCCCTGTCAGGGTGTGTGGCCTCCCTAAATGTAGAACAGAAGCCTAAGCCCAGTAAAAGGTTACAGCAACACTGTGAGCACAAGGTACATAAATCACAAGGAGACCAAAGTAAAGTAAAATAGAATAATTTATTAACAACACAATGGATACAGAACCCAGAGCCAAGCATGGACACAAGGACCAGAGGGGAAGTCAGCCAGGCCAGGGAACGCTGGACCAGAAGACGAGTCAGCCGAGCCAGGAGTCAGGAACCAGGATGCGTAGTCAGCCAGGCCAAGGTCAGGAAACCAGAGAGCAGAGAATGTAAGTACCGTTCCAAATCAGGCACCAGGGAAGAGTCAGACAAGCCGGGTCAAAGAGCTACAAATGGAGCTAACACCACGTAAGGGAAACAACAGAGAGACAGCAGGCCATAAATACACCCAGGCTGGTGGTGGAGCTGCAGAGAACATCCCAGCCAATAGGATAAGAGGAGGCCGAGATGTGTCAGAGCCCCATAAGGGTGCGCATGCATGCCAAGGAAGGAGCTGCAGGACCACCGATCAACGGCCGGGACAATCCCCGCAGCTAGAATAAGGCCGCACCAGCACAACAATACTGCCAAGACAACGAGATGGGGAAAATGGATCGCGGAACAGTCGAACCAGGCCAGGGACAGTCCCCGTGTCCGAACCGCCCGCCACGAGAAGCGAAAACAAGAGGTATCCTAACAGTACCCTCCCTCCTCAACAACTCCTCCCCCGAAGAGAAGGACCAGGTTTAGAGGGGAAGCGACTGTGAAACCGTCGGACGATGGTCGAGGCGTGCACGTCAGAGGAATTAACCCAGGACTGTTCCTCCGGTCCATACCCCTTCCAATGTACCAGATATTGCAGCTGGCCCCTTGACATTCTGGAATCGACAATACTCTGAATAACATATTCCACATGATTGCCGACTACCACAGGTTGTGGTCGTGAAGGAAGTAAGGTATATCTATTTTATATCAGTGGTTTCAGGAGCAAAATGTGGAAAACATTAGAGATGCGCATGGAGAAGGGGGAATCGCCTACGCCTTAGACTTCCCTGACGGAGTATACGGTATGGCCCAATAAAGTGAGGAGCCAGATTTTGTGTAGGTACTCTGAGATTCAGATAACAAGAGGATAGCCAGACTCTCTACCCCACCTGGCAGGTAGGTTCTGGAAGACGTTTGCGGTCGGCCTGAAGCTTTTGCAGATGCATGGACCTCTGAAGGTTTCTCTGTACCTGTACCCATGTGGAACAGTGTTCCCGGAGATGGTTCTCCAAAACCGTAATGTCTTGAGGCGAAAATGAGGTAGGCAGCACGGTGGCCTGGAAACCATAGTTCTCCATGAATGGAGACATAGGTGAGGAAGAATTGATGGCACAATTGTGTGCAAACTCCACCCAAGGTAACAAGTCCGACCAGTTGTCGTGGAGATCCGATATGTAGCATCGCAAAAATTGCTCTAAGGCCTGACTGGACCTTTCGGCAGCACCATTCGACTGAGGATGGTAATTGGAGGAAAAGGACAGCTGGATGCCTAATTGCTTACAGAAGGAGCACCAAAATCTAGACACAAACTGGCTCCCGTGGTCGGAGAGCATCTCCTTAGGTAATCCATGAAGCCAAAAGACCTCTACGTCTAACTCTTGGGCAGAGGGTAATTTAGGGAGGGGAGCAAAATGAGACATCTTTTAAAATCTGTCCACAATCTTCAGGATAACGGTGTGTCCCTGAAAGACAGGAAGGTCGACCATAAAGTCAATGGAAAGGTGCGTCCAGGGTAGTTCACCAATAGGCTGCAAAAGACCAAGAGGAAGATGCCAAGGTGACTTAACTTGAGCACAGATTTGACATGCCGCTACAAACACAGTAACAGAGAGAAGTAGTGCAGAGAGTAGGCCACCAAAAGATTTGTGAAATGGACCAGATAAGTTTGTTTTTACCCAGGTGACAGGTAGCTTTGGAGTTGTGATATGTATTTAGTAGTTTAACTCTTAATTCCTCTGGTATAAAACAATGTCCATTAGGAATGTTAGTAGGAGCGTGAATTTGAGCAGCCAAAATCTCCTTCCCCAGCGGAGACATAATATTGGTCCTAAGTGTGGCCAAAATACGGTCCAAAGGAATGACCGGTGTGGGTACCGTTTCCTCCTTGGTGTCAGTGGAGAAATGGTGAGATAGGGCATCTGCCTTAAAATTCTCAGTACCTGGAAGATATGATACAATGTAATTAAAACAGGAGAGGAATAAGGTCCATCTGGCCTATCAGGAGGATAGTCGCTTGGCTTCCAAGAGATAAATCAAAATTTTGTGGTCCGATAAAATAAGTATCAGAATGCGGTTACCCTCCAACAAATGCCTCCACTCATGAAGAGCCTGTTACGATCAGATCGAAGTGCCCTGGGTTAGCAGCTAGGGAAGCCCTAGAGGGGAGAAATCCCTAGGAGGAATGACAAGCTGCTGTTTGCTCAATGTAGAATAAGTGCAGATAATAACAGATAAAACAGTATAATAACTAGCTGCTGTTTGCTCAATACAGGTAATATGTGTTTGTATATATATATATATATATATATATATATATATATATATATATATATATATATATATATATATATATATATATATATATATATATATATATATATATTAGATGAAACCGTATACTCACTGGGTAGGCCTCTGTGAGCCAGAAGCTAGAAGGCACAGAAGGATGGTGCTGCCTGTCAGTGGCTGCTCCCAGGGGCCTTGATGCGGCAGGGGCAGGGTGGGGTAGCAAGCCGCGAAGCTTGATGGTCGGATGACCCCCTAGGTGACAGACAACTACTCACAGGACAGGAAACAACTAAAGAAAACCTACCTGTGGTAATACAATTTTGTCTAGGAGAGCAATCGGAGAAGCTGGATGGATAGTTGAGACCAGAAGTCGACAAGTATGTGGAAAGCTTGACGCCAAGTCGAAGATGGCAAGGGAAACACTGGGTACCAGGAGTCGACGACACCAAGAGAAGCTCGATGTGGAGTCAAGGGCATCGGATAAGAGGACTGGGCACCAGGGGTCAACAGTAACGTGGGATGCTCAATGTTGAGTCGACCTAAGCAAGTCGACAACGGACAGAAGTCAACAAAACCTGAAGGGGAGACAATGTAGTCCTCCATCGCCTGGTTCTCTGCTCTGGACAGAGGGTACACCCGGCCCCTATGAGGAACAGCTCCGGGGGGGTGCCAGCTTGGGTTTTATTGAAGACATCCCCATATTCCAAATACTCAGTAGGCAAGGAACGTACAGTGGTGCAACCCAACAACTTGATAGGCCTAGATAGGCAACCCTCAGTACACTGGGAAAACCACGCCAAAATATCACACGTGCGCCAATCAAATCGTGGGTGGTGCTGTTGTAACCATGGATATCCCAAAACGACTTTAAAATGGGGAAAGGTGATGACCTGGAACTGGAGCATTTCTTTATGAAGAGCCCCCACAGTCACGCAAAGTGGTCTAGTCTCGTGTGTAATGTGACCCGGTTGTAATGGTCGTCCGTCAATAGCCTCTACCACAAAGGGTAGGCCCCTGGGCAACAACGGAACGGAGTGCTTAGTAGCAAAAGCATTATCTATAAAGTACCCAGCGGCTCCAAAATCAATAAGAGCATGAGCAACAATAGAGGAGTCTGCCCATGAAATAATTATCATAATAATGGGTTTACCCTGACTGAACACTGGGGACTGAGAAATTCCACCTAAGGTCTGTCCCCTACAGGACCCTAGGTGCTGGCATTTCCCGGACAGGTAGGGCTGGGAGATCAATAACTGAGGGGACACTAGGAGGGGTCCTGATGTCCCCCACGAGGTCTGAAATTATAATAAATAAATAAATAAATAAAATAAATGCTAAGTAACCCTGTGAGTGCCGCAGGGGTTCCCAGTACATTGCTTTGCAATGTGCTGGAGACCCCTGTGGCACTCACAGGGTCACTTCTTTCGGGGGGATTTTTTTTTTTTTGAAAGACCTCATTGGGGGATCGGGGGGGGGGGGGTCCTGATGCCCCTCAATAAGATCTATAATTAAAACAAAAAAAAAATTAAACAAAAATGTAACCCTGTGCGTGCCACAGGGGGTCCAATGCACCCCCCCTCCTGTGGCACACACAGGACTTTTATCATTACTTTGTTACCAGAGTTTGTTGGGGGGCCATCAGGATTGGTCCCGATGGCCTCCCAACAAGCTCTGATTACAAAGTAATGATAGAAAAAAATTAAACCTCTGAGTGCCACAAGGGTCCAAAGCATTGCTTTGCAATGCGTTGGAGACCCCTGTGGCACTCACAGGGACACTTATTTTGATAACTTTTTTGTTTGTAAGACCTCATTGGGGGGATCAGGGGGTCCTGATACCCCTCAATGAGGTCTATAATAAAAAAAGTAAATTAAGAAAAAAAATTAACCGTGTGTGTGCCACCGGGGGGGGGGGGTCCAATGCAGCCCCCCTTCTGCGGTACACATAGGGCATTTATCATTACTTTGTTATCAGAGATTGTTGGGGGCCATCAGGATTGGTCCCGATGGCCCCCCAACAAGCTCTGATTACAAAGTAATGATAGAAAAAAATTAACCCTCTGAGTGCCACAAGGATCCAATGCATTGCTTTGCAATGCGCTGGAGACCCCTGTGGCACACACAGGGTCACTTCTTTTGTGGACATATTTTTTTGGGACTAACACCTCATGGGGGGGGAATCAGGGGAGTCCTGATGCCCCTCAATGAGGTCTATAATAAAAATAAAAAAAAATGTAACCCTGCATGTGCCACTGGGAGGGGGGGGTTCAATGCAGACTCCCTTCCTGTGGCACATTCAGGACTTTTTATCATTACTTTGTGATCAGAGCTTGTTTGGTGGCCATCTGAATATAATATAATGATAAAAAAAAAAAATTAACCCTTTGTGTGCCACAGGGGCCCAATGCATTGCTTTGCAATCCACTGGACACCCCTGTGGCACACAAAGGATTTATTTTTTCCCTTTTTTTTTTTTTATACAGACCTCATTGTATGGGTTCTGATGCCCCCAATGAGGTCTACACAAAAATATTGGGGGAAAAAGCCCCAAAAAATGCACGTGCCACAGGGAGGGTCCAACGCCAGCGCTTTGCATTGCGTTGGATCACCTGTGACACACACACACTTTTTTTTTTTCATTATTCTGTTTTTAGACCTTGATGGGTCTGATACCGCCTCCCCAACGAGGTATGAATACAAAATAATAATTAAAAAAAAAACCTCTTTGTGTGCAACAGGGGGTCCAACACATTGCTTTGCAGTGCATTGGGCACCCCTGTGGCATGCACACAAAATGCCTCTAATCCCCCCCCCCACACACGTACCGTATCCCCCTGCCTGGTCCACAGCCAACTGCCATTCCCCAGCCTGACCTCCAGCCTGTTTCCACTGCCCACTGGTAGACTCAAAGTACCAGTATGCACTAGATTCAAGCTGGGAATCAAACTTTGTATGAGGGAGACATACAGTGCACACTGGTAGTCACAGATCCCCATATACACTATCAGACACTGTCCCACCATCACCACCATCCTTGCTCCTCTGCTGATATCCACACACACTGCCTAATCCCTCACCCTCCCACACACTTTTTTTACACTGGTAGTCATAGGTCTACACATACACCGGCTGACGTCCTAGCTTCTTTCATCTGTTATCCATAAAAACACGCATGCACTGTTTGCTTTCCTATCTCTGTTTCACTGGTAGCTACACTCCTGTCACCCAAATTGGTATGCCAACCCACAGCAGTGGGCTACCATTTTTCTTAGGCTGGCAAGAAGTCCTCCTAGGAAATTCCATGCCATTGAACCATTTTAGTATCTTTGAAGTGACTGATGTGTAAAAAAAAAAAAAAAAAAAAAAAAAAAAAAAAGTTTGTTTTTTTCCTGTAGCACCACATTCTGGAAATAGTTGTGCACACTAACTAGGGTTAAAAAGGCAAGTGATCCCTCATTCAATGCGGCAGGTTATCTTCTTTCCAAAATGGAATGCAGTTGAAAACTCCATGGTTTTCACAGAGCTCCATACATTTAAAGGGGCAGAAATGTAAAAAATGTCAATTTTTTTACCATATCACCTCCTACTGGAAACATTTATGCACACCAGTATAGGGGTAAGAAGGCAAGTGACCCCTCATTAGATGTGGCAGGTTGTCTTCTTTCCAAAATGGTATGGTTTATCTACCTTTTCTTCACTTCTGAAGGTGTTATAGACATTTTCGTAAGGGAAAGTCAGGTTTGAGAAAATGTTAGAAACATCAGAGGTTGTAGTAGGTGTAGTTTTGTACTTCTAGCACCCCCTAAGGTAGGTCAACTCATCCCAATGGGGTGTCATTTGACTCCTAATAGCACTAGCTAGCAAATGCAGTTGAAAATTCCATGGTTTTCACAGAGTTCCATACATTTGAAGGGGCAGAAATGTAAGAAAATGCCTTTTTTTTTCATTAGCACCACCTCCTGGAAGCATTTGTGCACACCAGCCTTTGGGTAAAAAGGCAAGTGACCCTTCATTAGATGCAGCAGGTTGTTTTCTTTCCAAAATGGCATTGTTTCTCTACCTTTCCTGCATATCTATTATGGCTATAACCATTTTAGTGCAAGCAGATCATTTTAAAAAGTACAGTGTCAGGTTTACGTACGTGTTCCTAGCACCCACATATTGTATGTTAACCCACACAAATGGGCTACCATTTTTCTCATGTTGGTAGCAGGTACTGAATACAGCAGGAAATGTTACGGTTCTCAAAGATTTTTGTATCTTTGAAGTGGTGGAAATGTAAAAAAACATGTATTTATTTCCATAGTGCCACTTTTGGAAATATTTGTGCACTTCAGCCAGGGGAAAGAAAGGCAAGTGACCCCTCGTTTGATGTGGAAGAATGTCTACTTTCCAAAATGGTATACCTTTTATACCTTTCCTTCATGTCTCTAACAGTTATGAACATTTTAGTACAAGCAGCCATTTTCGAGGAAGCAAACAGGTAGGTGTAGTTATGTGCTTCTGGCACCCCTAAGGTAGGTCGACTCATTCCAATGGGGTGCATTTTTCTCCTTAGAGCACTTGCTAATGAATACAGTTGGAAATTCCATGGTTTTCACAGATTTCTGTAGAAATGAAGGGGCAGAAATGTAAGAAAATGCCATTTTTTTTTTATTATAGTGCCACCTTCTGGAAGCATTTGGGCACAACAGGCTTGGGGTAGGAAGGCAATTCACCCCTCATTAGATGTGACAGGTTGTCTTCTTTCCAAAATGGTATGGTTTCTGTAGCTTTTCTTCACTTCTGTAGTTGTTATAACCATGTTTGTATTGACAAGTAATGTTTGAGAAAATGCAAGAAAAATTTGAGGTTATATTATTGTAGTATTGTACTTGTAGCTCCCCCTAAGGTAGGTGAAGTCATACCAGTGGGGTGTCATTTTTCTCCTAAGAGCACTAGCTAATGAATACAGTTGGAAATTCCATAGTTTTCACATATTTCCTTACAGATGAAGGGGCAGAAATGTAAGAAAATGCCATTTGTTTCCTATAGTGCCACCTTCTGGAAGCATTTGGGCACAACAGGCTTGGGGTAAGAAGGCAATTCACCCCTCATTAGATGCGACAGGTTGTCTTCTTTCCAAAATTGTATGATTTGTCTAGCCTTTCTTCACTTCTCTAGTTGTTATAACCATTTTTGTATAGACAAGCAATGTTTGAGAAAATGTTAGAAAATTTAGAGGTTGTAGTAGGTGTATTTTTGCACTTCTAGCATCCCCTGAGGTAGATCAACCCATACCAATGGGGTGTCATTTTTCTCCTAAGAGCTCTAGCTAATGAATATAGTTGGAAATTCCATGGTTTTCATAGATTTCAGTACAGCTGAAGGGGCAGAAATGTAAGAAAATGCCATTTTTTTATAGTGCCATCTTCTGGAAGCATTTGGGCACAACAGGCTTGGGGCAAGAAGGTAAGTTACCCCTCATTAGATGCGGCAGGTTGTCTACTTTTCAGAAATATATAGTTTTATATAGTTATTCCACTGTTTTAGGGTAGTTTTACCACAGAAACCCTAGAATGCGCATATTAGTTTATAGAGTTGAAAATGTCATTTTGCATTGCTGGTGAATAGGGCTCTGCTCTAGCCATGGACGTAGGTAAAACTATACAAAATTTGTTATTTTTTTTACTCGGGGGACTCGAGTATTTTTCAAATAATTGAAACTTTTTCAATCAAGGTAAATGTTTTTGATACATAGTGTGTGATTTTAGCAAAATGAGTACATTTTCACTTTTTTGTCATTATGATATCATAGCTTTTTGCACAATGTAAAATTCTGTTCATGTAAGGTACCACAAGAAAGCTCAATTTGTTCTGAAAAAAAACAATATATAGTTTTCCGTATGTAACTAAAAATCACCAGAGTAAATGAAGCCTAAATGGAAGGATAGCAAAAATGCTGAAAAAGTGTCTGGCCTGCAGGGTACAGGAAATGGCCCAAGCCTCTGGCACTGAAGGGGTTAATGGAATCCAACAGGCCCTGTGAGAAAACAGCTACCAAGGCTTCATTGTTCCATCCCACCTCAGCTGCCAGGGTATGAAATTTGATTGCATACTCTGACACGAATTCATTATAATTTCTGACAATGGGTTTATCGGATTCCCACAGAGGATTTGCCCAGGCCAGCTTTCTGTCAGAGAGAATGGAAATCACAAAACCTACTTTCTTCTCTCGGTAGGAAATGCCTGGGGGAACCATTTCTAAGTAAATGGCAAATTGATTCAAGAAGCCCCTGCAAAAGGGTAGGATCTCCCCCAAAATGTTGGGGGAGAGGAGCGGAACCAGTGATCCCATGGGCAGCTAAGGGTTCTTGAGCTACTGGAACAACAGGTGTCTGAACTGGCGCAACAGGGGCAGCAGGTTGCTGTACTGGTCTGTCCAAATGGGCAGTTCTGTTAAGAAGCGTCTGCAAGGCCATGGCCAGTTGGTCAATTCTCTGATCTTATACATCCATTCTAGCGAGAATGTTTTGTACCGGTTGGCCTCCTGCCCCTTCAGGATTCATGGCCCTTACGTACTGCCAGGTTGTGTAACATCCCTAAATGTAGAACAGAAGCCTAAGCCCAGTAAAAGGTTACAGCAATATCACGATGCCCGTGATTGCTGCTTTGCTATGTCTGTCACCTATAGGGGGCTCCCATTGGCTGCTTGCCTTTGGCCCGCCTCATATTGACTATTTAAACCTAGCTTGGGCACCTTTCAGTTGCCCTTTCGTGGTGTCTCTGAGTATTTTAATTTCCACCATGCTACAGACACTATGGGCCATTCTGCTGTTCCTGAGTACCTGCGTTCCTGAGTTTGTGCTGTTCCAGTACCGCTGTCTGCTGTGTTGGTTCCAGTCCTGTTCTGGTTGAGTTTCCTGTAGTGCTGCTTCCTGCTGCTGATCTCCGTTACCGTTCCTGATCCGGTCGGACGTCGTTGCTGGTTCCTGTTTCTTCATGAGCCTGATTCCTACAGCGGTGGCGACATTGTTCATCGGTCGCTTGGCGACATTCCAGCCAGTTGGATCCAGTGCGCGGGCGCTGGTTGGCTCCATTGTCTCATGATACTATTCTTGAGTGTCTGTTGGTTCCCAGTGTATGGACGCTGGTTTGCTCCAAAGCCTTGCGGCTACATTGTACAAAACCCTGTTGGTTCTCAGTGTGTGGACGCTGGTTCGCTCTAAAGCCTTGTGGCTACATTATACTAAACTCTGTTGGTTCCCAGCGTGCGGACACTGGTTTGCTCCAAAGCCTTGCGGCTATAGTATACATAAACCCTGTTGGTTCCCAGCGTGCGGACGCTGGTTCGCTCCAAAGCCTTGCGGCTACATTATACTAAACTCTGTTGGTTCCCAGCATGTGGACGCTGGTTCGCTCCAAAGCCTTGCGGCTATAGTATACTTAAACCCTGTTGCTTCCCAGCATGCGGACGCTGGTTCGCTCCAAAGCCTTGCGGCTACATTATACTATACTCTGTTGGTTCCCAGCGTGCGGACGCTGGTTCGCTCCAAAGCCTTGCGGCTATAGTATACATAAACACTGTTGGTTCCCAGCGTGCGGACGCTGGTTCGCTCCAAAGCCTTGCGACTATAGTATACATAAACACTGTTGGTTCCCAGCGTGCGGACGCTGGTTCGCTCCAAAGCCTTGCGGCTATAGTATACATAAACCCTGTTGGTTCCCAGCATGTGGACGCTGGTTCGCTCCAAAGCCTTGCGGCTACATTATACTAAACTCTGTTGGCTCCCAGCGTGCTGGTTCGCTCCTGGCCCTCGTAGCTCACTACTCAGTTATTGTTAGCACTTGTGTGCTCTCCAGTCTTTACTGCCGTTATTCCATCTACCCCCTGTCATAGGGTCTCATATATTCTGTAGTATTGGGCTACGCATATTATTACATCTTCAACTGTCATCTCTTCCTGACAGTATTGGGCCACTTGGGTTGACACCTCTTCTCTTAGGTTGCCCTGCACGGTATATTGGTAAGGCCGGTAGAACCTATTACCTTCCATTTAATGGTTGCCTTACCCGGTATTGGCAGGGCAGGTAGAACCTAGCCTGTCTGTGTTCCTTCAGGCTGCCTTGCCCGGTATATTGGCAGGGCCGGTAGAGTCTGGTTTGCTGGTTTCCGTTAGGCTGCCTTGCCCGATATATTGGCAGGGCCGGTAGAGCCTGTACCATCTTGACTATTGTTTGGCTGCCTTGCCCGGTATATTGGCAGGGCCAGTAGAGCCTGTACCATCCTGATTATTGTCTGGTTGCCTTGCCCGGTATATTGGCAGGGCCGGTAGAGCCACCTTTTCATTGCATGCTCAGGCTGCCCTGCCCGGTATATTGGCAGGACCGGTAGAGTCTGATTTCATATTACCATTCCACTTACTATTTATGTATTGTATGTGCGTGTATGCAATCCTATGGGATTATTTTAAATTTTATCAATAAAGTTGTGTTTTTACCTAACTTTTTGTCTGAGAGTCGTAACAAACCGTGACAAGCAACACTGCGAGCACAAGGTACATATATCTCAAGGAGACCCAAGTAAAGTAAAGTAGAATAATGTATTAACAACACAACGGATACTGAACCCAGAGCATAGCATGGGCACAAGGACCTGAGGGGAAGTCAGCCAGGCCAGGGAACAGTGGACCAGAAGACGAGTCAGCCAAGCCAGGAATCAGGAACCAGGATGCGTAGTCAGCCAGGCCAAGGTCAGGAACCAGGATGCGTAGTCAGCCAGGCCAAGGTCAGGAACCAGGATGCATAGTCACCCAGGCCAAGATCAGGAAACCAGAGAGAAGAGAATGTCAGGAACGTTCCAAATCAGGCACCAGGGAATAGTCAGACAAGCCAGGTCAAAGAGCAACAACTGGAGCTAACACCAAGTAAGGGCAACAACTGAGAGAGAGAGAGAGAGAGAACAGGCCATAAATACACCCAGGCTGGAGGTGAAGCTGCAGAAAGCATCCCAGTCAATAGGAGAAGAGGAGGCCATGATGTGTCAGAGCTCCGTACGGGTGCACGCACATGCCCAGATGCAACCCGTTGGAGAATAATGGCCTGGACAGTCCCCACGGCTAGAATAAGGCCGCACCAGCACAATACTTCCCAAATAATGCGTCAGGGAAAATGGACTGCAGGACAGCCCAACCAGGCCACGGACAGTCCCCGAGTCTGAACCATCCGCCGCGAGGAGGGAAAACAAGAGGTACCCTAACAT
Source organism: Rhinophrynus dorsalis (assembly GCA_037306005.1). Classification (NCBI taxonomy): domain Eukaryota; kingdom Metazoa; phylum Chordata; class Amphibia; order Anura; family Rhinophrynidae; genus Rhinophrynus; species Rhinophrynus dorsalis. Next base: position 293,522,235 of record CM074718.1, on the reverse strand, counting down.
CCCCCCACTTGACAACCCCTCGCTTCTCTTTCTTCCCCTCTGTTCTATTTCTTTTCTCCTCTCTGTCTTTCTAGACACATGCCGCTTTGAACATGGTATGATAGGTTCCGCTCTGGTATATTCTTCCAACATGTTGCAATGTGATGTATATCCTTGATTGTTATGATTGTATATTTTCTGTGTAAACAGCCATTGTATATGTGCTGCTGTACTCTCAAGTCATTTACATTGTCTATTCTACTGATGTTTTCTATTGCATGACTTTGACATATCAATTCAATAAAGAAAAAAAATTAAAAAAACAAAAATAAAACAAACAATGACAGGCCTTAATTCTTCATTACTGACTTGATTGGTGGCCTTGAGGAATTGTCAATGTCTGAGAGAGACTATGGGTGAATGGATATCACAGCAGGAGCACAGTTCGAATCTAAATACAGAGTCCTCAGGATTCGAAGAGAGTCATCCAGGATCGAACAAACTGGGCTAGGAGAGGAACCATCGACCTCGAACAGGCTAGTAGTTGAATCTTCGACTACCACTGCGCCCAACTAGTTGGAATCCCGGAGGCGTCAGTCATAAGGTTTCAACTACAACACCCTTGACTAGTTGGTCAGGCAGGAGGCAGGGAGTCGTAGGCCTTCAACTAGCCAAGGCGGTCACCGGAGCCACCAACAATGACACCCTTGACTTAGTCAGAAGGCTTGAGGTGTGGAAGTCAAAGAATCAGCAATACATTGCACAGCCGATGGCAGGATACGAGTTGAATTAGAAAGTCCCAAAAGCAACAGGAGTCTCAGGCAGATGACAGCTGACAGCTTCATCTTGCATTCATTCGGCCATTGCTTACATTACTAATTACACCATGTAATTTCCCCACACAGCATACAGGCCTGCAGCAAAGCAGGAGGCCATGGAGGAGGAGGCAGACTCATCCCCCAGTGAGGAGTTTCCACTTGGATAGCAAGAGCAGGGGACCAGCAGGTGGTCACCATACCAAACATCCCCAACATCTCCACCAGTTGCACTAGCTTCCCCAGCTGTGCCATCAACTGCACCATCTGCTTCACCAGCTCCACTGGAATACAAGGGCAACCCCTATTGTGACTGGATGCACCAGGAGAGGTGGATGCAGCCTTTCACCTCTGGCCGCTATTACCCCGCAGCAGCAGCACCACCACCAGGAAGGCACTGGATGCCTGGGACAGTGTCCAATCCTCAATATGGGGCATATGGTCCCACACAGCTGCTGGATTTACCCTCCTGGATGGCTCCCCAGCATGGGCTCAGGTACGATCCAAGGTGGGATAGAAGAAGCTACCAGTGGCCAATGTATGACCCCTGGCCAATGGATTACGAACACCTGGGCCTGATTGGGGAGCCCCAGCACCCTCACCCAAGGGACGAGTTCACCCCACCACCACCACCAGAGAGATCAGTGGCCAGTGCTGACACAGCAGTCACCCCACCACCACCAGCAGCAGCCGCACCAGAACAACAGGATGCGGACATAGGTGAGGCAGCATCACCAGGCACATCCTCCTCCAGCAGAGCACGCAGCAGAGGGGGAATCTCAGGGAATCCCAGAGGAAAAACAGGTACCTCAGGAGGCTTCAAAGGGTTTCCCTGAGGAATACAGCCACCCTCCATGCCCTGGAAGTACAGAACACAGTACAGATCAGCGAGCTGAGGCAACACCAAACTGGAATGATGGACAAGATGGGGCAGCTGCTGGTGGACGTCAGAGACCACAACCGCAGGGAGAACCTGCGTATGGAGTAGGAGCAGCAGTAAACGGAGGGTCCACTGCATCCACCTCTCCCTCCAGTGTGACCCTTGCACCAACTCGAAGGGTGACCAGGCAGTTAACCAGGCCATCCACTTCTGAAAGAAAGTCTAAAGCACCCCCCCCAAAAAAAAATAAAAAGAGTCCAAATTGTTATTTCCCCCAAAATAAAAAAATTGCGCTTTTCAATTCTGTCTGGAAGGTTTGTGGTTACTGATGAGCAAACCAATACAGTGAACACAACTTCTGCCCAGGTTAAATGGTTGTAGAATGTTTCAACATGGGTTAGCACACACCACACACAACGTTGTCCAAATCCAAATTGCAATCCACCACTGGAGCAAAATAACATGACAGTGTTGTATGGTTCCATGATGTGGGTTGGATTTGAACAACAGATACCTACTCCTTAGCATAACAACAGGTGAAACACTGTGAACATTCAGTTGCATCAATTGTGGTTTATAAGGGTTACCAAAACAGCTATGATTTGACTTAGCTAAGAAGTAACAGGCAGGATAAATACAGCATGCAGCCATATAGGATGTGATTCATACTCTGATTGTGAAACTAACTTACTGGATAACCCAAAGATCACCCTAAGATTTCAATGTGGGTGCTACACATTGAAATCTTAGGTTGATCATTGGGTTATCCAGTAAGTTGTGTTAGTGTTTATCTAAGGCTGAAAAAGACTTCTCCAGTGATTGTTAATGTAGCCTGTGTACTGAGATATGTCAAACCAGAGCAATCAGAAAATTGGTTACATTGAGCAACATGGGAACTGTGGACATGAGATCACTGGGGAAGTAATGTCCCCTGTATCACCTCCTTATCACTCACAACACACCTTAGTGTATCATTGACATAATCTATGTGCATGAATACATCCCAAAGTCCACACACAGTCAAACAACTAGTGGACTCTTGTGATGTAGGTCATGCCTTCCTATGTATAAGGGATACTCTAGCCATGAATAGGGTTCTACACTGAGGTATGTCTAATCCAACATTTAATTTAACAGACACATATTGAATAGTGATGGTTCTCATTTAATTTGTCTCACACTACATTAAAACATACATGTATTTTTGGGTATTTTGCCTATATGCATTGAACACTTATATAAGCACCAAAAAGGTACATATAAACTAAAAAAAGGATACTGTAGAAAAACCACTGAATTGCACATTTATTGTAACTCTGAAGATGAGCATTCTTACTGTTCAGGTTTGAAACCTGGATGTTAGGAAACACATACATTTGTATCTTCTGTGGATATGTGAATGTTCCAGTAGAGGTTGCTGTGAACATCAGGTTAAACACTGCATCACAAACACAAGCATTTTAAATCATCAAGGAATGAGCTTCATGGAAGTGTTGTCAAGGCTTCAGTACAGTCACATGGATCATGCAATGTATGCCTGTAGGACATGACAACAGGATTTGGAACAGCACCCTCAAACTGATTGTCATGTAACAGTTACATCATTATCCCATTAATCTTTGCCGTTACAGGGGAGTACACAAATATTGCTTTATAATGTGTTTTCTACCCATCTGTAACCCATAATGGTGAAAACCAAGGAGATGTCAACCAGCCCTTGGGATATGTGCCCCTGATATAAATCCACACATCACCAAATATGTCCTAATAGTTCCATGACCTGTACTTTGACCCTGAAGCCCATTGGTTGCCTACCCTTTTTATCCTGATGCCACGTTCAATCGTAGCTTGATTTTTGAGCTAGTTCGTGTTATTGCTTCCAGTGTTTCTGATTTAGTTACGTGACCCTTGGATTCCTCTGACCTAGTTTTAGTCTCCTGATTTGGCTTATCCTCTTGGCTCCCTTCTCCCTTACTCATTGGATCTCCTGGTTCGACCAGGCGCGTCTACTGGCCTTCTTCCTTGCCTCCTGGCTCAACTTGGCCTCCTGACAACTCCATTGCTACCGGCTCTGCCTATTGCCTCTTGCGGGTCTCCAGTGCATTCTGATGCTTCGCGGCTGCGAATTCCTTCAGCATCTTGGTGGCTCCTGCTGCGTCTTGGACTCCCTGCACATTTTCCAGCCTCTCCTATCAAAGTGCCCGCAGGGTTCTGCTTTTTCAATCACTCTGGGGATTGGATCATTGAGCCTAGTCGTGCATCTTGCAGACATTCCATCTGATCTACAGCTCCGCTGTGCCTCTCTAGAGTGGGTGAGATCTAAGAAGCCCTGTTCTGTTTTTCAAGCATTTCATCTGATCTACAGTCCTGCTGTGTTTCACAATAGTGGATATGATCACAGCCCAGCTATGTATACTAAGACATTGCATCTGATCTACAGTCCTGCAGTGTCCTACACTAGAGGGTCTGATCAACAGCTTAGCTGTGTATTCTAAGACATTTCATCTGATCTACAGTCCTGCTGTGTTTCAACTCAGCTGTGTATTCTAAGACATCTCATCTGATCTACAGTCCTGCTGTGTTTCACAATAATGGATCTGATCAACAGCTCAGCTGTGAATATTAAGACATGTCATCAGATCTACAGTCCTGTTGTGTCTCTCAGCTGTGGATCTGATCAACAGCCTGTCAAGGTTTAGCTGAGCTGCTCTTTCTCAGCTGCTTGATTCTGCTGCCTGAGCTAATCTAGTGCTCTGCTATCTATTGCTACTGCCTTCCCTGTTCTGAGTGTGGCTGAATCAGCTGACTCTGTTATTGCTCACCTGACTGCTATCGGTCAACCCTCCCAGGGAATTTAAAGCAGCTTGGCTCACTTCCTGATGCCCTTGTGTTTGCTTCTGGCTTCAAGAGTCTTCTACTGCGTTCCTGATTTCCTGTGCATAACCTGGCTTCCTCTGACATCCCTTCTGGCTGCTGAGTGCTGGCTTGTTCCTGACATTGCTGATCTCCATATTACTGACCCTGGCTTGGCTGAGTACCTGTCTTGTTTCTTGACCATGGCTTGTCTTTTGGTTTACACTTCTGGATCACAATTTTGCTTTGTTTGCTTTTGTTATTTTAATAAAGGTGTTTTGCACTTTACATATTTTTGTCTGTCTGGTTCCTGGTCCCTAACACAGCCCAGCTGTGTATTAGGACATTTCATCTGATCTACAGGCCTGTTGTGTTTCACTATAGTGGACATTATCAAGAGCCCAGCTGTATTGAGAGACTTCCCATGCCTAGCCATCGCCCCTCCTTTGTGGAGCTGACCTCTTGCTCTCCTCACTTGCTGGCAGTAGGTTCACAGAGACCTTCTGAGTTCCTCTATGCTTTGGTGAACTATACTTCCTCTCTTTTGGATCCTAGTGGCCTGTCAAGGCTTTCTTCATCCCTGGGAGGCTTGTACCCAGCTCCTCAGCCTGGTCAAGACCTGCCCCTCTACGTTCCCTATCCTTGCTCCCAAACTTCAATCCCAAACTCTGGTTGTATGAGATTGGGCATACAGGGTGTGACACCCTTGAGATCTAATCCCCATTTCATGACCTCTTTGCTGTATAAAACACTACCACTGCAGATCCATCCCTCTGCTGCTTTTTTCAGCTATACCAAACTACAGGTCCCATATTCACTCCAATGGCCCTTGGCCTTTTAACTCCTGATGCATTGCATAGCGCTCTTTCACTACAAGGGAACCATGGTTGCTATGGCTATGATCCTGGCAAATCACTTTAGTTTCTGGCAATCGAGCCCTGGAATATGCTGGACATGAGAAATGTCTTTGACCTTGGTTCACATGGCAGTATGCATGATATCCTTGAGGTAGCAATGTCAACATGAATGACAGGATGGCAGATGGTATTGGAATCCCCAGCCACAACATGATGCATCCATGAAATGGTAGATGTTTATGGTCCATACTGCAACCAGTGTCAGGGTTGTGTCATTGATCCTGTGGGGGTGAAACAGGACATTATGTGTGGTGTGGTTAATGTGTTTGCAGAAATTTACAGGACTTATCATTGACATGCATGGACTGTGTGAATGCCTGTGTTATACTCACAACTGAAGTGTTCCCTTACCAGCCTGTCTCTTATCTGTGCCCCTCTTAGGGTATCCTCATCATGTCCAATGCCCTCGAGCATATCAGGTGTGGGTGGGGCCTGGATATAGTTCACAAGTCTAGTGTCCACTGTGATGTTGTGTAGTATTGCACATGCCAATATTATAATCGCAAGCTTTGCCTGGGGCATACTGTAGTGCTCCCCCTGAGTGATCCAGACATCTGAATTGGGATTTTAGGAGCCCGAAAGTCCTCTCAATGGCATTACTTGTTTTGGCATGGGACTGACTGTATTGCTCCTGGGCATATGTTTGGAGATTTGCGACCGGGGTGAGGAGCCAAGATCTACAGCCATAGCCAGAATCACCTGTGGAGAGTGAGTAACATGGTGAGACAGGGACCACATGTTGTGTGGATGATGTTGTATGGTGAACATACTAACTGTGAGTCAAGAGCATGCTGAGCAAAGTTGTGAGTACACCTGTGGATGTGGTGTAATTTAATATTGTTAACTCACCCAGAAGCCATCCCCCTGCATATGTTCCATTCTCAAAGTCTCTGTGTACAGGTGAGTTTTGGAGAATGCATGGATCATGACAGCTCCCAGGATATTTTACACAGACATTGGTGTTGGAGTCACACACCATCTGCATGTTCATGGAATGGGAGTTGTTTCTGTTGATAAATAGATGTCCCTCACGTATTGAAGCTTTGATACGGACATGGGTATAATCTATTGCATCCATGACCCTGGGCATGCCTCCCCTTGTGTAAAAGACCTTCTTTACACATGTCCACTTCATGTTGGTGGTGGGAAAGTGAATGTACCTGCTGGCATTGCTTTTGAGGGCTGGCAACACCTGAGCCAGTACCCTCGAAAATGTGGACTGTGACATGCCTGATGCATAACCTTCTGTTGACTGAAAGGATTCACTTGCCATAAAATGTATAACACACATCAGTTTCTGCAAGCCAGTTAGAGCATGGTTGTGGATGTATATTGGATCGACCTCATCCCTGTGCAGCATCAACCTGTAGCGATCTATCACCTCCTCATCGGTCATTCCCAGGAATGTGACCCTTGGGAGGTATACCCTGGGCCTTGGTGGTCGTCTGCACATCCCACTCTGCTCCAGGGGTCCCTGTGGTAGGTGGGGAACATCCTGTTGCAGCAGCTGGGGAGCATCCTGTTGCAGCAGCTGGGGAGCATCCTGCTGCAGCAGCTGTGGCTCTGCAGGCAGGTGTTGTCCTCCAGATGGGGATGGGCTCCTGTGTGACTCTAAAGCCAGAGCCTCCTCACATGAAACAGGTGAAGGCTGATGAACAGGTGTGCTTGGGAGTTGCTGGTGTTCCCTAGCCCTGACATGCCTTCTCCGCAGTCTTTGCATCAAGAGGTATGCAGACTTACTTATTCTCTCTCTATCTCTGTCTGTCTTGCTCTGTCTATTTATCTCACTCTGTCTCTCTCTCTCCCTGAGTGGAAAACAAGCAACATGTGAGTACAGTGGGCTGTCCCTTTAAGACCATATCAGGGTGTTGTCCAGGTGTGATCATGAGGTGAGTGATGACCAATGGGAGGATGTCTGTTGTCCACGTAAGTGTTTGCTGGTGTGTTTGTGTTTTAAAATCGGCTGTATTTTGATTAGTTTGTTGCTGTCAGTTGCGAGTGTGACATTGTGGGGTGCAGGCTGTGTCTCTATCAGCTGTTGCACAGGTGAGCTTGTTTTGTATTGACAGGTGTCTGTGTTAACCCTCACTGTTCCGTGCTATGTTGTGATGTGTTGGTGTGCTTTTTGAAGGCCTTGTCCATGTGGTGTTGCTAGGTTGTTGTGTGTGACAGTTATTTGTGGGGCATGGTTTTTGTGTTATTTTGGCATTGCATGGGTTAATTTTGCCCCTGGCATGCTTGTGCTATTTGCTGTTTGTCGGTTTTATTTTCTGTGATGGTGGTTTCTTTTTTCATAATGTGTGTTATGGCTAACAAAACTGGGTCTTAACTTTTGCCCGTTAAATGTATTGTTTTTTCTGCCGTTAGCAGTAGCGCACTCTTTTAATTGGCTTTGGAAAGTCTTGTTCCATAGGTCTCAATGCACATAAGATTATCGTCTGTAAGGATTAGAGAGCTGCAGTTAGCAGTTCATAAGACGGACCTTTAAATGGCTTACTGCACATACAAATCATCTGATGGTGTTTTTTTTTTTGGCTGTCGCCTGCCTTTAAATCTGGCCCTATATCTGATGAAAATGAATAATTTAATTTTAAGTATAATGGTCTTGTGATTACTGAACTAAGTTCCTTAGGTACCCTTTTGTGTATATGATCAGGTCCATGTGCTTTATTCACATAACCTTTTGCAGTGTCTTTAGGATCTCTGTCAGAAGACTCAGAGCATATGCGGTTATACCTTAGGGCCTGGCTGTAAATGATAGAGTCTTTTGTGTGTCTGGGATGGAAATGGTAATTTATGAGATGATCAGGTCTTTCTGTTGGTTTGTGGTAGAGAGATGTCTGGATGGAGTTGTTACTGATACGGATTGTAGTATCCAGAAAGTTAATTTGTGTGGCTGAGTTTGAGGTTAATGATGGGATGGATTGTGAAATGCCAAAAGTTCATCTTTGCTGGCAGTCTAAATGATTAGGATATAATCTATGTAGCTGAAATAGACCAGAGGCATTATTTGTCAAGCGGACAAGAACTCGTCCAATTTTTCCAAGAATTGGTTAACGTATTATGGTGACAAACTCGTTCCCATGGCAGTTCAAGTCTTTTATAAGTATAGTTTTTGCCCAGATCTAAAATAATTGTGTGTAAATATAAAGTGTATTAGCTTTATTACAGGTTCTGTGGGTAAAACCTCTTGTTCTAGGAATGCTTTGCAGGCATCAGTAACAATCCACCTGGACATGTATGTACCACAAACCAAATGACAGGCCTATTAGTAGACACCTACAACCCATAACTTGAAGTACTGCGTAAAATCTCAAAAGAGCTCCAAACAATACTACATACTGATAGCAGATTTAAAAGAATATTCCTAAAACCTCTGCTTCTCTCCTATAAACAGCCCCTCCCAACCTAAAACAAATGGTGATGAAGACCTCTCTTAAAGAGGAACTGTCACGTTCCAACTTTGATACCCCCAATCGGTGCAGGCGCCCATAAAAAATGCCCAGGAAACCTCTCAGATTTTACCCTATTTTCTTCTGTCTTTCTTCTTTAGAGCACTGCCATCTTGATTATGTTTCATTTGACTGGCAGCGCTCTCCCTCCCTCTTCTGCACTAAGACTGCCCACAAGACAGATTTGCCTTCCTCCTCCTGGTCACTGATGAACCACAGTGTACATTACCTCCCTCCTACTGCCAACAACCCTTACAAAATTGCCTTCTGTTCCCCCCTTCACACAAGGCAGAGCTTGAATGGGACATACATGTGGTTAGACATGCCAAAGGTACTTTTCTGCTCCATGTCTATCCCGTGCCATTTGCTGTCCTACTCATATGTTGCCTTGGGAGAAGAAGGGAGTAGAAGGTGATTCTGTGCGATCTGATAGGCTGGAAGTAGGAGGGAAGTGATGAATGCTGATGTTCGTGACTGACCTGGTGGGGATGGAAGCCAAGTGGAGGCACGGGCACCTACTCCAGTAGCATCATCTTCAAATGCACTGAAACTCAAGAAGGTGGTCCTAGGGAGAGGTGGAAGGATGGCGGGTGGAACTGACGTCAGGACAGTCTTGCAGAGCTGTATGGCATGGCTTCTGCCATGACCTTCAAAAGGTAAAGATTCAAATGGCTATTTGTTCTGCAAACATTTAAAATAAATATAAAAAAATAAAAAAACCATATCATCGCTACAATAGGCATCAGATAAGATGAACTTGCTTGGGAGTGAAATTTCCCCCTTAAGAATATAACAGCAAGTGGTACTTTTGCCGTCTACAAAGGACGTGTGGAACCTGTGCACAGATATGTACCATAGATAAGGTTCCCATACCACATTCCCACTGAAACCACAACATCAAGGGCAAATTCTCCTGCGGCTCATCTAATATTGTTTACCTCATTAGATGTGTGAAATGTCCACAAACAGGACTATATATTGGTGAGACAGGACAGACCCTGAGAAAAAGGATGAATTCTCATAGGTTCAGTGTGAACAACAAATGAGATAAATATTGGAATTCACTGAAGCATGAAAAGGATAATAATTTGCATTTTCCACTTCAAAGAGACTTTACTTGTCACTACAGGGGGAATTGGGATCCTTGTAGCCTTGGTACTGGTTGGGTACTGGGTTGCTATGATAGGGAACGATACTTGTGACGGAGTGCCAGTTACTCCCTTGCTACAGCTGAAGCTGGGTAAAGGTGCTGGTCGCGAAACCAGTTTGTTCCACCCCAGTAGAGCCGGGGTGCAACCAGGAACCGGAAGGCCATTGTTGGAGCTCAGACAGTGAAGAAGGAGAGAAAGAAAGTGTTTAGAAAAAGTGATTTCTCAGCCAGTCTAGTGCCTTATTAGCCAGTCTACTGCCAGTCTAGTGACCTATAGCCAGTCTAGTACCTTATTAGCCAGTCTAGTGCCTTATTGCCACTGTCAGGAGCTGTTTTTTTTAATGTTACACAGCCAATCTAACAGTTGTTGTGTAGGCAGGCATCCAGCATTAGTGCCTTATTGCCACTGCAAGTCATTTTTGTTCCTTTGAAAAGAAAAAGATTAGGAATTTGTGTAAATAATAATTTGCGAGTGACACAGCCAATGTAACATTTGTGTAGGCAGGCAGGCAGGCATCAATCATTAGAGCCTTATTGCTTACCACAAGTCATCTTTTTTCCTGTTTAAAAGAAAAATGTTAGGAATTTGTATAAATAACAATTGTCAGAGTGACACAGCCAGTGTAACTGTTGTGTAGGCAGGGAGGCATCCAGTATAAGTGCCTTGTTGCTACTGCAAGTCATCTTTTTTCCTGTTTAAAAGAAAAATATTAGGAATTTGTGTAAACAACAATTTTCAGAGTGACCCAGCAAGTCTGACAGTTGTCATGTGGCCAGGTTTTAAAATTTTAAAATTATTATAGTACACTACTTATCTGTAATGGATTTGAGTCCTAGTGAACAACCTGATGTTGCTCGTCCTGATACCAGCTGCAGTGACCCAGCAACCACCAACACCACCACAGTGCCGTTGCTTTCAAGCAGAGCTAGCAGCAGCAGCAGGCGGCTAAAGAAAAGGACTGTCAGTAGTATTAGTACTAGTGGTCAATGTCATATATCCGTATATGCAGCCCAAATGGGAATTATTGCAGTATTTGGAGAAAATTCCTCCTGCCACCACTGTCACTGCCACTGAGAGCATATCTTCTCCAAAAAATTTTATTGAGGGTGAGGGAGATAGTTGTTTACCATTTCCCGGTAGCCACCAGGCACAAGAGGCAATTCAGCAGGTCTTCCCAAAATCTGCTGCTGATGATTGTTCTTCCTGTCCAAACCTACAAGAGGTAGAAGAAGAATATGAGGGACCAAGGCCTCCTGAGCTTGATATTTCCACTGAGCTTGATTTCCCCCTGGCTTGATTTTTCCCCTGCTGCCCATAGTACTCCTCCTGATTCTGCAGCTACAATTGTGTCTTCTATTGAGAACTCAACACCTGCCTCTCCAGTTCCAATTGAGTCTCCCAGACAGGTAGTAGCTGCTAGTGTCTCCACCACCATTGTTACTCCACTAATATACTCCTCCAATCCCAGTTCCAACATCCCTGCTGCCACTTCTAGTTCTACTAGTACTATGTAAAGGTAAGTTGAACCAAAAAGCATAGTGAGGTTGCTCCAGCATGTGAAGATCAAGAAAGTAACCCCTCAGTTTCTTATTCTCCACCACCTTCTATTTCAACTGGCAGAATCATCCGTCACTTCAAAGCGTGGGAGCATATTTTGACACTTGGAGATGGCTGGCTAGCGAAAAGCAAATTGTGTGGCAGGGAAGTCAGCCGTGGAAGGATCTTGGGTCATCTAACCACCTCCGGGATGAACCAGCACCTGAACGACTACCACAAGTCAGTGTTGATAAGTGCAGAAAGTGGCACTACTACATATACCAGTGTCACACTCACCACCAGTAGGCAGAAGAAAGGGCAGGGGGATCATGCCACATCTGGCCCTAAGAGCAGACAGTCTCAACCCATCCCAAAATCAATACAGGCCATACTAGAAGATGTTAGGGGGTTTCATTCAAAGGGGATGTGCAAACAGCAGTCCTGAAAAATCACACACCTCATTGCACAGCTCATAGCCATTTGGGGGTGCTACTTTTAATTTTGTAGACAGTGAGCCCTTACAGCAACTTGTGGAGGCTGTCACACCCAAATATAAAATTCCATCCCGCACCACATTTAGTAGAACTATAGTGCCCTTACATGTGTTGGGCTTTTGAAGGACCTGCTAGAAAAGGCAGGTGGCCAGTCAGTACAATTTACCACTGACTTATGGAGTGATCTGAGTGGCCAGCATGACTTCCTGTCTTTGATGGAGCATTGGTGGCAGCCCAATGTGTTGCAAGACACATCATTACCGAATCCGATACCAACAACATGTTCAGGTGCAGTAGCCAAGCAAGGGCACCGCTCTTTCTTCCTCCATGCTGAGGTAATAGATCAGTAGCACACCTCAGATAATATTTGAAAAGCACTGCAGAACATGGTGGGGCAGTGGCTAGGGGAGCAGGCAGGCACACAGGCACAAATTGGGTTTGTGGACATTGATGGTGCAACTACCATGATTAAGGATCTCTGGGATGGCAGATTTGTGGGTGTGTGCTGCTCAGCGCATGTCCTGCATCTGGTAGTTAAGGCTGCTCTCGAGGATGGCAATAACACTGGAACGTTGTCAGAATTTCTGGAGTCATGCCGACAAATTGCTGGTCACTTCTATCATAGCGTCAAGGATAGCCAGCTCCTCAGGGAGGAACAGAAAAAGGCAGACCTCCCAGAGCACTACCTCAAACAAGATGTTGGGACCAAGTAGAACTCCACCTTAGATATGCTAGAGCGTATCCTGGAACAGAAAAATGCAATTTACGCAATGTCATGTTACCATTTAATTGGCAGTAACAAAACACTGGGCAGGGCTGACTGGGCCCTGATGGAACAGGTAGTGACAGTCCTCGTGCCTTTCCATATTTTGACAGAATTTTTAAGAACAGAGAATGCTAGCCTGGCTGAAGTCATTCCCCAATTCACACACCTCTTGTTAAAAATTGACGATTTCCTTGCCCATAGGGAAAGCTTGCCTACTGCTGAGGGTAATATAATTCCAGATGTTGCTGTCCTTCTAACGAGGCTGAAAAAGGAACTGACTCTACACATGGAAGAACACATGAACAATTGTCCCAAGTTAATGCTTGCCACAAAATGCGATCCTCGAATCAAAGGCAAGATGGCACTTAGTTCTAATACCCTCACTGCCTGGAGGGAACAATTGATAGTGAGGGTGTGTGATAGGCAAAGAAAAAACAGAATGCACTCACAGGAGGTGGGAGATGATTCTGCAGATGAGCTGGAGGAGTGTGGTGGCCTTCCGGGATCAGTAGCAGCACCAGTAGTACTTCATCTTGTTCCAGTGGAGTAGTTGCTGCTTTTTATGCTGAGGCAATGGACAGATTATGCTTCAGACAAAACAAACAGCTCCCCATAAATAGAAAAAGTGCTGAGTTTGAGGTTAAGGTTTACCCTGCTGAACCTTCTTCGACCCCAGCTACAAATCCCTTGAGTTTCTGGGATAACAAGAGGGCTGAAGGCCTACTTTGTACCTGGTAGTCCAGGTGTTGCTTTCTTGCCCTCCATCCACTGTCCAGAGTGAGCGGGTATTTTCCGTAACAGGAAATATACTTAGCTTCCAGTGCTCTCAATTGGCCCCCCAGCTCATGAAACAAATTACTTTTTTAAAAGTCAATCTGCCAAAGCTGGGTTACCCTGCTCTCAGGTGCAATGCAGATTAAAAAAAAAAAAAAAAAAAAAAAAAAAAAAAAGGACTTCATCTATAATCATCCATAGTACCATAATACACTGAGCGCTCCAGCTTACCCAACTCGAGAACAGTGGTAAGTTGGGCAGAGGACACCCCCCCTGACTTGGTGGGACATAGGGGGGAATTAAAATGTACATTGTTGTCCCACTATACAGGTTGTTCAGTCTTGCTCTATTATTTTTCATCTCTTCTACAAAAAAGTCTGCTGTATCTATCTACGGAGTCCTGCACCAGTGTTTTCCAGCTTGCTGCTGGCTACATCTACAGTGTTGCTGTCATCCTTAGTCCGCCCTGCAGCAGTCATCCTCAGTTTTGTAGTCTCTTCTAACAAAAGTCTGCTATATCCATCTGCTGAGTCCTGCCTGCTCCAGTGTTCTGCTGCTTGCTGCTGGCTACATCTACAGTGTTGCTCTCATCCTCAGTCCACCCTGCATCAGTCATCCTCAGTCTTGCTTTTTCCTTTGAATTTCATTTATTTCTTCATTCGTTCTTGTAGCTAGCTAGCTACATCCATACTTCATCCATAGTACCATAAGGCTAAAGCTCCACCTTACCCTATTCCATCGTCTTCATTTAGACCCTGTTACGGTTGGCAAGCAAAACCAGGAGTCAGACGGTATAGTTAAAAGAACCTTTATTATGAGAATAATGACAATAATGCAATATATAAATATATACACAGTAGGTGATTGTGACGGCGAGCACTGTATCAGGAATAGCAGTCTTCCAATCTCTGCACCACACTGTCCGAGACTAGGCCTCAGCCCACTGGAGTCTCATGGTAAGGTAACGCCCAAGAGATACTGACTCAGCCTGCAGTCAGTAGCTAGGAGTCTGCTAGAGCCCCAGGTCAGTACTAGGAAGGATGTCTGAATAACAGAACCAACAAACTGAACGAACAGACAAAGCCTTCTAGTAAGCACCAGATAGGATAGTCAAGACAAGCCAAAGTCATACATGGAGCGGTAGTCATCCAGAGCCACAAGTTTGCACCAGAAAGGATATCTACTGAAGCGAAGAAATGCTGGATGTGCAGTGGATAGAGCCCCAAGTCAACACCAGAGTGGGTAGTCAGACAAGCCTAGGTCATACACGGAGCGGGTAGTCAGCCAGAGCCACAGGTTTGCACCAGAAAGGATATCTGAGCCAAATCGTAACGCCACAGAGAACAGTCAGACAGAGCCACAGGTCAACACCAGAATCGATGGACAGACAAGCTGGATCATACACAGGGATCAGGAATACTAGAAAATGAACTGCTCAGAACAACAACGTAAGGGTGACCGAGTCAGCACTCAGTCTGCCCTTTAAACCCCTCCACAGAAAGTAGGTAGGAGGAGCCGCTAGAGGGAGGAAGTAGATAGGAGGCGACTACAGGAAACAAACACACATAAAACAGAGGCCTGCAACATGATTGAAGCCTCTTGCCTGCAGATGACATGTGGAAAGACGCGGATCGTCGCTGAAGCGGCGGCGCTGGAAACAAGGTACTGTGACAGTACCCTCCCTTCAAAGACCCCTCCTGCGAGGGACCGGACGAGGTTTGTCAGGGAAACATGCATGGAATCTGCACACCAGGAGAGGAGCGTGAACATCAGCAGCAGGGATCCAGGAGCGCTCCTCCGGAACACATCCCTTCCAATGGATAAAATTGTAACGGTTTGTTTGACACACAGACACAGTAGGTTTGGATAAAACACAATTTTATTGAACAATGATAATAACAATAACCCTCATGGGTCCTATAATATATACACAATATAGTACAGACACAAGACAGGTTATAATGAGGTAGGCCCACACAGGTCCAGTATATGCAGATAATCCAGAATTCAATATACTGACACAGGTCAGGCAGTCCTTGTATGATTCTCAGTAGAACAGTACTGAATGGGTTACTATTAGGCCGAGAGTACTGACAGGCCCTAATAGTGCAAGGCCCTTTAAGAAGCTCAATCAAAAGGAGAGAGCACAAAATCGAGTAACGCCCAAAAGTAATGGTGACCAGAACAACTGGTGGACTGCAGTAGCAGTAACTGAGCTTAAGCAGAGGGCCGGATTTGTAATTAGGCAGAGTAGGCATCTGCCTACAGGCGCACCCCACAGAGGGGCGCCTGTCATTTGGATCCCCCACTTGGCACCCACAGCCCACAACACCATGTTGAGGTCTCAGTCTGTGCCTTCTTCAGCACAGACTTGTGGCTGATGTGAGCTCCCTCATCAGCTCTTTAGTAATGCAGAGCGATGGGAGATTACATCATCTCCCAGCGCTCTGCATTACTGAAGAGAAGACCGTGCGGGAGCTCCAGCAGTTGCAGCTCTGTGTAGAAGGAGGAGGCACAGACAGACCTCTCCTCTCCAGGGTAGGAAACGGACACTGAGGGCAATATGGAGATGATGGGGGCAATGTGAGGGGCAATATGGAAAAGATCATGGGGGCAATGTGAAGGACAATATGGAGATGATGGGGGCACTGTGAGGGGACATATGGAGATGATCATGGGGGCACTGTGAGGGGTAATATGGAGGTGATCATGAGGGCAATGTGAGGGGCAATATGGAAATGATCATGAGGGCAATGTGAGCGGATATGGAGATGATGGGGGCACTGTGAGGGGCAATATGGAGATGATCATGGGGGCAATATGGAGATGATGGGGGGCTAGTTGAAGACGATGGGGGCAATGTGAGGGCAATATAGAGCTGATGGGGGGCAATGTGGAGATTAGGAGCATTGTGGAGATGGCAAATCGGGGGGGGGGGGGGGAGGCGCTTCAGATTTCTGTGCCTACAGGCTCCTGAGATGTAAATCCAGCCCTGCTTAAGCAACTTGTGAACTGCCATAGCAGTAACGGAGACTGAGCAACTGGGGCACTGCCGTAGCAGTAACAGAACTGAGCAGCTTGTGGACTGCCGTAGCAGTAACGGAACTGAGCAGCTTGTGGACTGCCATAGCAGTAACGGAACTGAGCAGCTTGTGGACTGCCATAGCAGTAACGGAACTGAGCAGCTTGTGGACTGCCATAGCAGTAACGGAACTGAGCAGCTTGTGGACTGCCATAGCAGTAACGGAACTGAGCAGCTTGTGGACTGCCATAGCAGTAACGGAACTGAGCAGCTTGTGGACTGCCATAGCAGTAACGGAACTGAGCAGCTTGTGGACTGCCATAGCACTAACGGAACTGAGCAGCTTGTGGACTGCCATAGCACTAACGGAACTGAGCAGCTTGCCCTGAGTGGCACCCAACCGAGGACTGCATGGAAGTGAGGACGCACAGGAATGTCGCCTGGGCAATGGCGAGGTAAAGGAGACCAGACTGGAGACATATTTTGAGCACACGTGGTGCAGGCTGCGGCAAAGGCAGCACAATCAGAGCGGAGGCTCGGCCACCAAAACAGTCTAGAAAAACACCAGATTAACTGGTGGCGCCCAGTATGGCCAGCGATTTTGGAAGCATGGTATGTTTCCAGAATTTTAATACGAAACTGAGCCGGTACAAAACATCTCCCACTAGGAGTCTCAGCAGGGGCAGATGCCTGAGCAGCCAGTATCTCCTCTCCCAGTGGAGAAGTAATGCAGGTACGTATCATGGCAAGAATGCGATCAGCAGGAATGATTGGAGCGGGAGGAACCTCTTCCTTGGACCTATTACAAAATTGGCGTGACAGGGCGTCAACCTTCACATTTTTTTTTCGAGTCTGAAGGTAGGAAACTGCGAAATTAAACCTGGATAGGAGTAGTGCCCATCTGGCCTGACAGGAGGACAACCGCTTGGCCTCAGACAAGTACGTCAGATTCTTGTGGTCTGTAAGAATCAAAATGGAGGAACTGGTACCCTCCAACAGATGACGCCACTCCTTTAATGCCAAGAGTATGGCCAGCAACTCCCTATTACCAATCTGATAAACCATCTCCGCCTTAATAGTTTTTTTTCGAGAAGTAGCCACAAGGGCATAAAGCCTCCCCAGGAGCTGACCTTTGAGAAAGGAGGGCGTCTACTCCAATCTCTGAAGCATCAACCTCCAGGGTAAAGGGCAGGGCGGGATTGGGATGTATCAGGATAGGAGCCGTAGTGAATGCTGCCTTGAGGTTGTTGAAGGCAGATAGTGCATCAGAAGACCATTCTAACACTTTGGCTCCTTTCCATGTCATGGTCGAGAAATTTCTTATAAATTTACGGTAATAGTTTGCAAAGCCCAAAAATTTTTGAATCACCTTCAGTCCCTCCGGACGAGGGCACTGGACCACAGCAGAAAGTTTTTTGGGGTCCATCGTGAACCCAGATACGGATATAACACTCAAAAAAGGTAACTTGGGTTTTGTGAAATTCACACTTTTCCAACTTGCAGAACAAGTTGTTGTCTCTGAGGTGCGAAAGAACCCTGGATACATCCGCATAGTGGGTCTCCACCATTGGAAAATGGATACGGATGTCATCCAGATAAATGACAATGCAGCTTTGCAAAAGTTCTCTCAGAATGTCATTTATAAATTCTTGGAAGACAGCGGGAGCATTGCACAGGCCAAAGGACATGACCAGGTATTCATAATGCCCGCTCCGGGTGTTGAACGCTGTCTTCCATTCATGACCTTGTTTGATCCAGACCAAATTGTAAGTCACCCTCAAATCGAGCTTAGTAAAGATAGTAGAACCTTTGAGGCTGTCAAACAGCTCAGTAATCAATGGTATGGGATACGCATTCTTTACCATCGGTTTGTTTAATCCCTGAAAATTGATAAAAGGGCGTAAATCTCCATCCTTCTTTTTAACAAAAAATAAATTCAGCACCTGCAGGGGATGAGGATTTCAGAATGATGCCCCTCTCCAAGGCATCAGCCACATACTCCTCCATGACCTTATTCTCCTCCACAGATAGAGGGTACGTATGACCCCACGGAGGGGTAGTAGTCCCAGGCAGAAGCTCAATCGTACAATCGGATGGTCTATGAGGTGGTAATGTTCCCAAAACGCTCAGCGAATGCGGCGTCCACAAAATAACTTGCAGCACCAGAGTCTATAAGAGCAGGCACAGGGATAGACTCTTTGGCCCAAGCTAGGGCTATGTCCAGCAAGGGTTTAGCCTGAGAGGCTTCAGGGGACTGTGAGATGCCATCTAAGATCTGCCCCCGACAGGATCTTTTGGTGCAAGGGTCTCCCGGACGTACCGGGCATGATTTTAGGTAGTGACCATTCTTACCACAGCACAGTTATAGTCCCTCCCTCCACCTATGGGCCCTCTCTGCTGCAGAGAGTCAGGTAGCCCCCACCTGCATAGGTTCACCACCCATAGTGTCGGAACCAGGAGGCATGGGAGGTGAGTGAGGACAGGGTGGGCAAGAAAAGCTGTAGGACATGCTGGTAGGATGCCTCCACAGGCGCTCCTTAAATGATGGTCTCTTCCGGACCCGTGTATCTATGAGGATAACAAAGGATATCATCTCATCCAGACCATTAGGTAGGTCACAAGCAGCAATCTCATCCTTCATGTAATCGCAAAGCCCTTATGAGAATGCAGCTATCAGGGCCTTATTGTTTCACCCTACTTCGGCTGCTAGGGTTCAAAACTCGATTGCGTATTCCGCCACTGTGCGGTTACCCTGGTGGATAGTCATCAGATGTTTGGAAGCCAAGGTCCCGCGACCTGGCACATCAAATACGCTTCTAAATGAGGCTACAGATTGAGTAAAATTATATATTATGGGTCTCTACGTCTCCCATAATGGATTCATCCAAGCCAATGCCTGGCAAGCCAAGAGAGAAATCCAAGTCCAACCCTACTGCGCTCACTAGGGAAGCCATGAGGAAGCATCTCGAGGTATATGCCCAACTGATTAAGGAATCCGCTACATAACTCAGTGTAACGAATCCTACCCGTTACTTGAGCCCTTGTCTGGACCTCAAACAAGCCATCCAAAGACTATGGACATTTATTAACATTTGGACTGTAGGCTGGGCCATGTCGTATGAACTGGCCAGCTATTACTCAAGAGCAAAGACCTGTATGCGTAGCCTTTGGATCATGTACTGTGTTTTATGTATGTCGAATGTTGTATGTTTAATGTATGTCGAATGTTTTAAGATCGGATGTAAATATGTGCGAGGGATACACGATCACCGAATAGAAGCCGGTGGTTCCCGGTTCGGTGTTCGAGGCATTGATGCTGCCTCGAGCACGGGAAACCGGAGGCAGTGAGTCGACGACGTATTGGTTGACGAATGACTCACTGCGCACCCTGATTGGCCAGGGTTGAAGCCGCATATTCAAACTAGTGTGTACGTGCTTCAACCCCTGGCCTGGCCCCCTGAATGTGTATTCCCGCCAGTCAAGCCTTTGTCGGTGTCTAGACTTTAATCAATCATGTTTGTATTCCAAATGTAGTAACATCCTCAGTATTATATTTGTTAGTCCATCTGCTATTGGCCCTTTTTCCCTACCTGCTATTGGCCCTTTGGCTCCATCTGCCTTTGGCCCTTTTGTCACCGGTGTAACATGCCTATTGTGTCTGATTGGTTCGTGGGCCAAGCCAGTATTAGAATACCTGGCCCCTCCCATCCCCATTGTGATATTGTATTATACTGTTTAAAAGATGTGCTATTCGTTCAATAAAGTGTGTCATGTTTGCAGTGAACCAGAGTCCTGGAGTTTTGTGTTCCTATGGTTAAAGTGGCCACTCAGCCGCTCATCTGAGCCCAGGTTCCTGTATCGTTCGTCCGTCTGCTGCCAGGATCCCGCCCCGGACTTCGGATCCTGTCAGGCAGCAACGTGGACTCTGCCTTGTGGTTTTCCTGTGCAAGCTACAGCCTTCAAGTCGAGCACCGGAGTGCTTGAACGTCTTGGCTACCGCTACTTTGGTTCCTGCAACACTTTCCTGTTCTAGTTCCGCTAAGTTCGATTGTTCGAGAGCCCGTGACCCCTCCGGTATCCGCATCCTTCGAGGTACAGTCGGTCATCCCGGAGTTAGACGCCACTTTGAGTCGACCACCGGGACATTGATTTGCTCAACCGGTGCATCCAACGGTGCCAGTCCGGCGTCGAGAAGGAGAGACCCAGGAACGACGGCGGAAGGCGACCCGGTCCCTTCTCTGCTTCCGTTACACTCAGCTTCCCCACTATAGCGTTGTGGGAGTGGAGCAGATCCAGTTAACCCTCTGACCAGTCCCGCATCAGAGACGGTAGCAGCTGTAGGTGCCGAAGGAAAAACTGGGGTGGCCACCTGCTAATGGTTACAGCGTTCCCAGAGAGCGGTTCTGCCAAGCAGGGTCTGCAAGGCACCTGCCAACTGATCAATATGTTGATCCTGATCCTGCATTCTGTCAAATATTTTCTGTAAAGGAAGATCACTATCACCGACTGTTGTCATGACCCTTACTTACTGTTATGGTTGGAAAGCAAAACCAGGAGTCAGACTGTATAATTAATAGAACCTTTATTATGAGAATAATGACAGTAGCGCAATATATAAATATACACACAGTGGGTGATTGAAACTGCGAGCACTGTATCAGGAATAGCAGTCTCCCAATCTCTGCACCACACTGTCCAAGACTAGGCCTCAGCCCACTGGAGTCTCGTGGTAAGGTAACGCCCAAGAGATACTGACTCAGCCTGCAGTCAGTAGCTAGGAGTCTGCTAGATCCCCAGGTCAGTACTAGGAAGGATGTCTGAATAACGGAACCAACAAACCAAGCAAACAGACAGAGCCTTCTAGTAAGCACCAGATAGGATAGTCAGACGAGCCAAAGTCATACACGGAGCGGGTAGTCAGCCAGAGCCACAGGCTTGCACCAGAAAGGAAATCCACTGAAGCGATGAAATGCTGGATGCGCAGTGGATAGAGCCCCAGGTCAACACTAGAGTGGGTAGTCAGACAAGCCTAGGTCATATATGGAGCAGGTACTCAGCCAGAGCCACAGGTTTGCACCAGGTAGGATATCCACTGAAGCGCATGTATGCTGGATGCGCAGTGGATAGAGCCCCAGGTCAACACAGACTCAGTCTGACCTTTAAACCCCTCCACAGGAAGTAAGTAGGAGGAGACTACAGGAAACAAACACATAAAACAGAGGCCTGCAGCATGTGTGAAGCCTCTTGCCTGCAGATGAGTAGTGGAAAGATGCCGAGCGTCACTGAAGCGGTGGCGCTGGAAACAAGGTACTGTGACAGACCCTGGAAATGGTTCAATTTATTTTTATTTAATTTTCATTTTTATTGTATATTTTAAAGTGTTTTAAATTTGGCCAAATAATTTGTACTATTGCCGAATTTCGTCTGATTCAAACAGGTCCGGTCCAAAATGCGGATCCCCCGAATGGAAAAAAAAATAAAAAATCATCCGAAATCAAATTTTAACTAATTTTTTTGCCGCGCACAAGTCTAGCAGGGAACAGAGACATGGCTAGGATTAAACAGGGCAGTCATCCAATGGGAGCAAGAGGCTTGACCAAAGCCCTAATTGGCTGCAGGACCGTCCTCAATAGGACTGCAGGATGAAGGGAAGCACAGTGTGTGCGTCATACATCTGCATGGCAGTGAACTACTGAGCGGGCACATGAGCAGAAGAGGAAACTCAGCGGCAGCCGTGGAAGGTCACATTACTAGAGGCTAGAGAGTGATTTATGATGAATACTGATTAAGAAAAATACTGCCAGCAGAATTTAAATGAATGAATGAATGAATTAATATGTTTATTTATATAGCACCACAAGTGTACGCAAAGCTTTACAATTTCAGGGTTTAAATAATACAGGGTTACAGGTGCTTTGTAGAGTGAAACATTGGGTGCGAGGTCCCTGCCCGAAAGCTTACATTGTTAAATGTTAAATTAATGTGCATTCAGCCTTCATTCTTATTATGCCTTAAGAAAAGATCTAGTTATCTTGAAAGGTATCATTTTTACTCTACTAGTGTCCAGCATTTTCAAAGTACCACACTAACTAAATACTCATTTGATGCGGCTAGTTTTCCACTTTCAAAATATTATGATTTATCTACCTTTTCTGTATTTCTCTTGCTTTAATAACCATTATAGTACAGGAAATTCATAGATGAAAAATGATATACTGTAGTTGCTACAGTTTTCTGCTTCTGGCGTTGGACACCCTTGTGGCACACAAAGGATTAATACTTTCTCGCATATTTTTTTTTTTTTTACATTCAGACCTTGTTGGGGGGGGACATCAGGGGGGATCTTGACGCTCACCAACAAGGTCTGAATAAAATAAAAAAAAAAAACAGAAGAAAAAAAAGTAACCCTGTTTGTGCATGGGGGGGGGTGTCCAACACATTGGACACCCCTGTGACATGCACACTAACTGTGTCCAATCCCCCTCCACATACACCCTAATCCCCCCAAGTCTAGCTCCAAAGCCCAGTGGCAGTCACATTCTCCCAGCCTGGTTCCACTGGTCACTGGCATCAGCCTGGCAATCAGACAGTGAATGTGAAGGATATGTGATTCCCAGCCTGCCAGTCACAGATGCCCCATATGCACTCTCTGCCCACTTGTAGTAAACATACCCGCATGCACTACCTGAACCCCCTAGCTTGGTTCCACTGGCAATCACAGGACAGCACGTACACCGGCTGACCCTCTAGCCTTTTTTACCTGATGGCCATAGGACAACACATACAATGTTTGCTTCTCCATCCTTGTTTCACTGGTAGATATGCTCCTGGCACCCAATATGGTATGTCAACTCATATCAGAGGGGTACCATTTTTCATGTGTTGGCAGGAGGTCCTGACAAAATTAGTACTTCCCATAGTGTTGAGCCATTTTAGTATCTTTGCAGTGATTTATGTGTAAAATATGTGTAACATAATATATGGTGTTTTCCTATAGTCCCATATTCT
Source organism: Rhinophrynus dorsalis (assembly GCA_037306005.1). Classification (NCBI taxonomy): domain Eukaryota; kingdom Metazoa; phylum Chordata; class Amphibia; order Anura; family Rhinophrynidae; genus Rhinophrynus; species Rhinophrynus dorsalis. The sequence goes on along the minus strand of CM074718.1, from coordinate 293,498,588 downwards.
GGAAATAGTTGGGCAAATTAAAAGCGGTAGAATGTCAAGTGACTGCCTCATTTGAAGCGGCTAGTTGTCTACTTTAAAAAAATGTTATGCTTTATCTACCTTTTTTTCAAGAGATAGTAATGTCACTGTCACAGAAACCACCGACCCCTTGGCTCCTGGAGGGGCCTGGGAGCCAACCCCCTTCCTATAGACTATGGACTCTACGCATGGGGAAGCAGCTTTCCCAGATTCCCAGTCCCCTCACCCTGTGCTTCTTGGTGGGCACAGGGTGTCACAGAACAGGACTGCCCTTGGACTGGTTGGGGGAGAAAACCCTGGATTGTGTTGATTTGCCCTGGACTATGCCCAAGTCCCTCCCCTGCCCAGGGTGGTGAGTGTCCCCTTTTCCGTGTGACCAGATGGAGTGATTTAGGACACCTGCAGAGGGACATGTGATGGCGTTCACCTCCAGGACTATAACATTTGAAATATAGCTCATTGTATTGTATATTGTATGATATAATATAATAACATGTGGTGTTATACTATAAAGTCTGTAAAGGAATTTGGTATTTGGGATCTAGAATGCAGAGAGAATGGAGGTTGGGAGTTGCTTACAATATCCAGGTCTGTGTTGTACTGGGGAAGGATTGGAATGTTGATTGGTTCCTACTGTGCCTCCTTGACCAATCAGGGGAGGTTATTTATGATCCAGTGAGAATGTCCCTTTTTCAAGCCCTAATTTGCATGCTTATCTTGATAAGGATGTTGGTGGCTGATTGGTCAAGAGTAGCAACACTGTCCCAAGTCCTAGTTTACATGCTGTTCTTGATAAGAGTCTCTGTAAGTGTATATAAGCAGTGTGTTTAATTCAATAGATAGCAGATTCTAAACCAATACACTAGTCTTGCCTAGTGATTGTGGAAAACTGTGATATTCCAGTGGAGCAGCCTTGCTCAGGAATGAAGGAAGCATCGACTGACGGGCATACCCAAATGGGGGGGCGGGTCCACTGGTACTGTCACAGTCACGGTATAAATTCATATCCAATTATTCCTTATACTTTTTAATAATGCTCTGTTCCTATCAAGAATCTCCAGAAACTGCTGGAAGGAGGGAAGAGGAATGAAGCCCAGATGCAGAACCAGAGCAGCGTAACTGGATAACAGATAGGTTAAACAGAAACTAGGCCAAGGCAGGCAGATAAAGTTCATAAACAGAAGACAGTCCGTATTCTTCAGACCCTTGAACACTGAGTGGAGGAGGTTGTGAATGAGGGTTATTACTAGCTTTCCAAGATTTTAGTTGAGAGACATGGAAGGTTGGATGAATCTTCCATGCTGAAGGTAAAAGCAACTATTCACCGGACAATATGGAATGGTCTTAGGAATCAAGGACCCAGTTTTTTGTAAGGGCAGCTCAGCTGAAGATGAGTGTAAGAGAGCCAGACCTTATCACCCACTTGGTATAAGGAAGAAGAGGAGTGGTGTTTGTCATTTTGTTTCTTGTAGAGAGACAAAGCTCTCAGAATATTGACCGGATGATAGAACAAGGGCAGACAAGTAAAATGAGCTGTCTCTGAAGTCGCTACGTTGAGTGGTTGCAAAGATATGTCCCAAAATGTAAAGTCCTATAGAGGTGAATGGAGCATGGCCTCTATGTGGTAAAGCTGAACTCAAATAAACCAAAAAGTTTAAAAATTTGTGTGAACAGCGCAAAACAGAATAGAAAACACTAAAATGAATGAACACTGGACCTAGTAGGGAAAGTAGTGAACCCCAAAAAAGTGCCCAAACCAGCAAACAAAGGGTAAATTTACCACAGAAAGCCAGTTGCTCTAAACTCCAACAGACATACAGATAAACCCAATGAGTGCAGGAGTATGCAATAGGAACGCCAAAGGACACACCTGTGTGGAGAGGAAGCATGGGACAAGTGGACCTCAGCATTCAAAGAGCTGCTCACCTTTTTAGCAAGTCTTCTGTTTACAGATTATCATTGTTAAAGAAGAAGCCTCAGTGGGCAACTCCAGGTAAAAAAAACATGCTAAACAAGATTTCCCCCTCAAGGCTGACAGGTCCACAACAGCACCTGAAAACTGAGCTATCAACTTGGGAATGTCAGTAATAGTAAGCTGCCTAATGGTTGGTATTCCATATATAACAGAAAACAATAAATATAACTAAAAACTAAGCTGAACTGTTTCTCTTACCTTTCCTGTTCAAGTAAACAATCTAACTGAATGGGGATCTGCTGGCGACCAGCTAATGAGGTTAGGAAGGCTCCACCCCGTATTTCTTTCCAAGAATTGTTTCCTGCCTACTTAAAGGGGCAGTCACCTTCCCAAAGTTACCAGTAACCTATATTTGACAACAGAGGAATAATGATATAGTTACGCGTATTCTGGTTATATTTTTCCTCATTGTCAACAAGCTATATTATGTTTCTTTTAAGTCAATCTAGTAAATAATAACACTTCAATCAGAATGTCTGAGAAATAAAGCAAATCATGGGTACAATCCTCACAGACTAGACAATCCTTTATACTTAAACCAACGTATGCCTTTTTTCTGGTTTATTACAAGTCTGGTTACCCGCACAAGTTCCTCCTTTTATTCGCCTATAGTTTGTTTACTCTCCCTCGTTAGTCTTCTCCGCGTCATATTAAAATGCAACTAAGTAGGAGGTATGGCATAATAAATAAGATCCCGCCCCCATCCAGACGATCGCAGGGATGGAGTTCTTTGCACATGCGCGAGAAAGTCGGAGCCGAGCTCGTACAGGAGCAAATGGGGATTGGTCAAGGAACGCGGGGACGTATCACGTGGTGCGACGTCGGCCGGCGCGGGGTACGCTTGAGGCCAAGATGGCGGCGGAACTGGTGGAGGCTAAGGTAAGACCGGGAAAGTGGGGGCTTCGAAATAGTGATCCTATGCCACTTTTTTTAATTTATTTATTATGATGACCACCTATTAAGTAGACATACTTTCCTCCCCCGCATTCTACCTCTTATATATTAACGTCTGACCTATGCGGCTCGGTTCTTCTGTATTCCGTTATGTCACCGATGTACAACCTCGATATTATATACACGTCTATCATGTGCATCCTGGTATCTTCAACTGTCCTACGCAGTATTTATTACTTTCTCGTTTTACTGTCTTCCGAATTGAATAACACAGCATCATATTTGCTTCTAAGTAGGTAGGACTGTAACGCAGGTAAAGTAAGATCCTTTGTGGCGTAATGGTTCTTTCATTACTCTTTACTGCTGCTATTAAAACTGAATTATTCCACCTATCTCTTATTACCGCCCACTTTTAAATCATACCGCATTAGCACTCTTCTCATTGTATTACTCATGTCCCTACCGGCTGCCATTACCCTACTGTGTACCGTTTTCGCTTCAACATACAGCTTCCTGTTCATACTTGCTTATACTTCCTGTCACTTAATGTATGCTCTTGCGCTTGATTAACCCAAGGATACTTAAGGTTGTGGTTGGTTGTACTTCATGATATATATATATATATATATATATATATATATATATATATATATATATTTTTATATTAGTTTGCCTATATTGTGTTGTATGCAACGGACATTTTATGGTCATATTAGATTATCAATGCATGCTAAATGTGTATAGCTAAGTTGTATATTTCATATAATTCACAAGTCTATAAATGTGTGCATAAGGTATTGTGGTTCATTTACTTATTTTTAACTGTGCATGGGACCATAGTTGGTCCTAACCCCCCCCCTTTTTTTTTTTGTTTTTTTTTGTTTTTGGGGGGGTGCGGTGCCAAATAAAGATTCCATGTGTCTGCTTGTGGAAATCAGGTGAACACTTTGTTTATGTGTATCGTCTCTGTTTCTATGGACATACATATTCAGGCAGTCCTGGACCTGCATAATAGTCAATACAACTAACACGAAGAGGCTGCTAAAGGGGAGCTGTACCCTAAGAATAAGTGGTTATTAATATGTTAAGAATGATTTACCTTTGTGGTTGTCATTCAGACATCCACATTTATTTTCCCTTTTGCGTTTGATTTGTTTTCTGCTGATTCATTCTGATGACAGTTTGGGTGCCTTACTGGTCCTTCAGGCATGAGGAAGCCTATTTTGTGAGGTTTGGCGATCTGTAACTAGCATGATAAAATTGTTCCCCAATACATTAATAAAATAGCAATATGCAAACCTATGTTGTCCACGTTATTGCAGAAAAACAGCTTCAACAGGAACCAGCGAACAACTTCTTAGAGAAAATGTACTTCTGAGTCTGTGTTGTCTGTCCGTTCACTGCCAGCATTGGTGAGTGACATTCATTGGTTACCTTAAGGTAATGGACGTTCCTGATGGCGCAGGGGTACAGAGCTTCTCTTGTAAGCAATATGCAGTGGATGTCTGCAGAAGTTGTTTTTCTGCAATAACACTGATTTATTCAGGTTAATGATAGTATGTATGGCCTTGCATGTCGTTATTTTAGTAATGTATTGGGGGTGCAATGCTGCCTTTATAATCCAGAAAAATTAGTTATATCAGCCTTCCTGCCACCAAATTGAGTATTAATCTATATACCTAAACTTCTGGTTTCACCTACTAAAACACAGTGTAATCCCGTGTGTTTTCTCTTGAAAGAAATTCGTCTAATCTCTTTAATGTATCCATTATAACTGTCATTACCACATTTTAGGGCAAATAATTCCACAATTTAACAGGCTATCCTGTAAAAAAACAAAACAAAAACAAATCCTTCCTCTGCTTATGTTTAAAAGTCATTTACTCTAATATTAAAGGGATAGTAATATTTAAAATGTAAAAAAAAAAATGTTGTAGGGTTTATCCATCTGAATAAAATAAGAGTGCTCCCACTGCTGAAAGGTGTTTTATTCAAAAGTTATTCATTTTCAAAGTTTAATATTTTTTAGGTGCAATATCACAGTGGTCTGAAATTGTACAGTGGCGCTGTTGCTACACCATCCTATGGACAGCTCTGGTCCCAGGACCATAAATCTCCATAGGATGGTGTAGCAACAGCGCCACTGTACAGTTTCAGGCCACTGTGATATTGCACCTAAAAAATTCAATAAAATATTAAACTTTGAAAATTAATAACTTTTGAATGAAACACCTTTCAGCAGTGGGAGTACTCTTGTAGGGTTTATCCCCCTGAGTAAAACAACATTTTTTTTTTTTTTTACATTTTAAGTATTACTGTCCCTTTAAGGGGTGGTTCCTAGTTATTTGGTCAGGCATTGGAATGAAAAGCTCACTAGAGACCCTTGTATTGAACTCCTATATTTGTACATTGTAGCAAGATATCCTATTACTTATCTCATCCATACAGTAAATAAACAGACTGTCTAGACTCCTATCTTATGTCAAGTTCTCCCCTTATTTTTTTTTTTCACTTTTTCTGTACTCTATCCAGTCCCAAGATTGCACTGCATGTTCATGGTGAGGTCTTCCAATGATTTACTACTGGTGTTTGACACTGTAGTTTACAAGGATTCCCAGGTCTTTCTCTAGCAACAAGTTCCCTAAAATGATTCAATTAAGTTCATAAGTAGCATTTGGATTTATTTTTTTTCTTCACAAATGCATACATTCTATATAATAATTTGCTAGAAAGTTTGTAATGATGCAGTCATGCGCAGTAGAGACTGCCCGTGACGAGGCTGATAAAGAGCGGGGCGCTCCATAGGAGCTTCGGCGTGGGCAGTCTCTACTGTGCATGACTGCCCCGTGACCAGCTGGCAGTGGCACTGTGGCCCGTGTAACGGGCTCTTCAACTATTTTTAAATAAATTGCTTATTCCCTTTGTTTTCCCAATTTGCCATTTTATGTAAATCCATCTGAGAACAAAAATCATTTTCCAAACTTATTACCCTGCATAATTTAGCTTCATCTTCAAATACTGAAATTTTGCTTTTGGTACCGTTTTCCAGGTCATTTATAAAAATGTTAAACAGTGTGCCAAGTACTTAACCCTGAGCTACTCCACTCTCAGCTATGTTGGAGAATTGCCCATTTACAACAACCCACTCCTTCAACCAGTTTTCTATTGAATTGTATAGGTTATTTCGCTAGCCAAAATGTCTGCATTTTTACACCATCCACTTTTGTGGCACTGTATCAAATTCTAGTCAGTCTAGACATACTACATCTACTGCTTTGCCATCTAGGCTACTACTTACTGCTTCATAGAAGCTCATACATTTAGTTTGGCAATATCTGTACTTCATAAAACAACGTTGATTGCTGCTAATCTTCTTTTCCTCTGTATAATCCCTTGTTATCCCTTCTAGCATTTTTCCCACTACAGAGGTCAAACCCGCAGGTTTATAGTACCCAGGTTCAGTTTTAGTTCCCTTAAAGGGATAGTAATAATTAAAATGTTAATTTTTTTTTTTTTTTTTTATCCCCCTGAGTGAAATAACGGTATTCCTAGTGATGAAACGTGTTTTATCCAAAAGTTATTACAGCTGATATTTTAAGATTGTAGGTGCTGTATCACAATGTACACCATCCTATGGAGATTTATGGTCAACTGACTAGAGCTGTCCATAGGATGGTGTAGCAAAAGCTCCACTGTACAATTTCAGGCTACTGGTACTGCACCTATAAAATTGAGTTTGAGTTGTAATAACTTTTGAATAAAACTCCTTTCAGCTGTTGGAGTATACTTGTTTTACACAGGGGGATAAACTCTACAATAAATATTTTTTTCATGTTAAGTATTACTCTCTCTTTAAATAGAGGCTCTACACCAGTCTTGTGGCACTGAGCCTGTGGTGAGTCTTTGAAGAATAAAAAGAGAATCTTTAATGTTCTGAGACTGGAAGCCATGCATTGGCGCAGACATCTTGCCTGCGCTGTCAGTCCTGGTCTCCTCTAAGAAGCATTGCAGCGTGCCACAAGGTAACTGGAAGGGACTGATGGTACAGATGGCACTAACTTGGCTGTCGGGCTTCGAAGATTAAGGATTTCCTTAGAATGTGGCACTTTAGAGAGGTAATACATGTATCATGATGCTAGTCGCCATATGTTTAATTATTGAAGGGTGACTTATTAGTACCTGAAAGTTCAGCTTACAACATTTATTATTTTTTTTTTTTTTTATACCATATGCCTACCACATTACCCCCCCCCCCAGTACACCACAGTTTTCTACTCCACATAATCTGTCCTCACAAATAGCATAGGACCAGGCACAATAAAATAAGGATTGTTAATTCTTTCACTGACAAACAATGCATGCATAACATCTACACATGCAGGATTTACTGAGACTCCCTGGAAGATTAGAGTATTGTAATGTTTTCTCCATCTTAGTCATCGTGCAGTACTATCATGTGTAGGCTCAAGTTCCCCTTCCAACCTGTGTTCAGGTGGACTGGACAAACGTGGTGCATGTTTCAGATGTAGAGTAGTCTGAACTCGCTGGTCATGCTTGATATATTAAAATAAATAATAATAATTTCCAGTATGAGAGAGTGCTCTTACCTCCTTCAGGGCACTTTAAAAACTGAATGGCTGGAGTCCAAGAGTTGAAGTTGGATAGGGAAATGGGAGGAGTTTAGTTCTTAGTTTCAAGTTATCTTTAAAGGTATAGTAATACTTCATTTTATCTTTATTTTATTTTGTAGGCATTAAAAAAACATTAACGATATAAGTCTTATCTCTCAAACCTTTATGGTTTAAAAGATATTCACAAGCAAAGTACCCCCCCCCCCCCCCCCCGTTCAGCCAGATCAGAAGGGAGGTGCCCAGGTAGACTGCAGAGAGGGACAATCTTCAATTAAGATAAGGGAAAAACTTGTCAAGGGGGGAAGGGCTTTCATTGTTTTTATACAAAGAAGGTAGTTCCCAGCTGTTATCTGTCTGGTCTTACAACCAGATTCACATCTGAGAAGAGATGGCTTACACTAGGAAAAAGGGGCGGGAGGAGGAAACTTTGCTTGTGAATATATCTTAAACCATAAAGGTTTGAGAGACAAGACTTATATCGTTCTTCATGCTTTTTTTTTTTTTTTTTTTTTTCTTTTATGCCTACAAAATAAAATAAAGATAAAATGAAGTATTACTATCCCTTTAAAGGGATAGTAATACTTTGTTTTATCTTTATTTTATTTTGTAGGCATTAACAAAAAACATGAAGAACGATTTAAACCTTAAAGGTTTGAGAGATAAGATTTGAGATATTCACAAGCAAAGTTTCCCCCTCCTGCCCCTTTTATCTAGTGTAAGCCATATCTTCTCAGATGTGGGATGCAGTCCATAGACCAGACAGATAACAGCAGGGGACAAGCTTCTTCTATTGGAACAATGAAAACCCTGCCCCCCTTGACAAGTGTTTTAGGTTTTTCCCTTATCTTAATTAAAGATTGTCCCTCTCTGCAGTCTACCTGGGCACCTCCCTTCTGCTCTGGGTGCGCAGTGTTACATCAGTAAAAGGGGAGGGAGGGGGATACTTTATCATTTAATTACTCCTAAACTACAGCTGTGACAGAATTGAAATAACACTCTCCATGGCCCAAATACTATGAAGATTAATTAGAGCTGCTTTTAATATGAAACATTACTATCACTTTAAGTGCTCTGTCTTCTTGTAGAGGGACCTTTTACCTCATGATTCCTTTGTTTCCTATTGAATGCAAGAGAAACTATATTGATATATTTGAATGCCTTCATAGGTACGTATTTCTATTAAAAAACAAAAAAGAAACAAACTGCTAAATTGGGCGACTTTTGAAAGAGCTTCTAAATCCCCTACATATTTTATCTACTTTTTATTTAAGAAACCAGATCTTAATTACTTTAACTTTACATGTGGTGTTAAGCAGATTAAATGGCATGCCTTTATGAATCTATATTCACTTGTGCTTTCCCTTCCATAATGCCAGATGTGGGTAATGCCTTGTTTTACGTGTTTCCCAGCACACTCAAAGGACTACTTTAAGTTTCAAACTCAGTGCCAAGCTTGTGTCTGATAAAGGATTTGCCATGAATCCAGCAGGATACGGGGCTGGCATACACATCGCTTAAAGGGATAGTAATACTTCGTTTTAACTTTATTTTATTATGTAGGCATTAAAAAAATATGAAGAATGATATAAGTCTTATCTCTCAAACCTTTATGGTTTATGAGATATTCACAAGCAAAGTTCCCCTCCCCGCCCCTTTTACCTAGTGTAAGCCATCTCTTCTCAAATGTGAGTCTGGTTGTATGACAGGACAGATAACAGAAGGGGACAATTTTCTTTGTATGAAAACAATGAAAGCCCTTCCCCCCCCCCCCTTGACAAGTTTTTCAGCTTTTTCCCTTATCTTAATTGAAGATTGTCCCTCTCTGCAGTCTACCTGGGCATCTCCCTTCTGATGTGGTTGAACAGGGAAGGGATACTTTGTTTGTGAATATCTCTTAAACCATAAAGGTTTCAGAGATAAGACTTATATCATTCTTCATGTTTTTTTATTGCCTACAAAATAAAATAAAGTTAAAACGAAGTATTACTATCCCTTTAAGTTCAGACTTGAACTTGACTTCTGGTTTGTGTGGGAGGCTCATTTCCTCTCCTAGTCAGTGATGATCAGGATTTCGATGGTTAATCAAAATTCAAATATAGTTTTAAAATATTATGTTGATTTATATTTTCACTAATTAGCACTTGCAGCTTGGTGATTTTGAAAGTGTCAGTTTTTATAATTCTCACTACGTGGCTTTAAATTTCTGTACCGAATCCATGATCTCTAGGTTTCTGCATTTGTTTCTGAATTAATGTAAAACTGGTTCCTGACATTTTGGATTAAAACAACAAATAAGTGTCATGGAACAAGCAAGTTCAGAAACAAGAACATCACATGCTCTTTATTCATTCAGATTATTAAAGACATTCACACAAACCGTTCATAACAAGTACCATGCTTTGTCGGAGGTTCAGCAGTGTCCTTAATGTCGTAGTCCATCTGCATAATTTTCTGTTTAAAAACAAACATATAAAAAAAACCTAAAACCCAGCTGACAATAAATACTAATCTCCCACCTCATTAAAAGCCTGCTTGTGGTGTTGCCAGACCTTGAATTGGCAAAAAAACAAAACACACAGGGTTTGGCTTTTACATGGCCTTCCCTGTTCAAATGTTGGATGACCAGGGTGCTGAGTAACTGCTGAGCCTCCAACATCAAGGTAAGTTTTATGCATGGGGGTAAGCTTATTCAGAATATCAGTTAAAGAATTTAGACTGGCTAAACCATTTCGGTGTCAGGGGGTTAAACAACTTTGTATGAATGGGTTAAAAGCAAATGGCCTAATTCGAACAAAACCAATGTACTATAATTTCCACTTTCCCATAATCCCAGAATTTTGAATTGTTCAATATTTCATTAGAGCAGTTAATCTTTCTAACACTGCCTTGCAGAAGTATTTAGACCTCTGACCATTTCTCTTATACTACTAAATTATATTGTGATTTGGTTTTATATTATATTTACACAATAAACAATTTTGAGTTTATAAGGTGACAGTGGTTTAATGAACGGGAAAAAGTGCAGATATGTGCAACAAAACCTGATAAAGGAATTAGAGGATCTGAGTTATAAAGAGATACTAGCTAAATTGAGTTTGTTTACATTGGGGAAGAGACATCTAATGGGTGATATGATTACCATTTACAAATATGTTTGAGCTTGATACAAAGAAGTAGCCAATGAATCTTTTCTCTGTTGTCCAGTTTAGGTTACTGGTAACTTTCGGTAGGCGGCCGCCCCTTTAAGTAGGCAGAAACAATTCTTGAAGCGAATGCTGGGTGGAGCCTACCTCCTCTCCTTAGCTGCATCTAGCCACTTCTCTCCAGTAAGAGTTGTTCGTTGATGAAGATACAAGGCAATAGAACAGTTCTGCTAAAGATTTAGCTTCTTTTTTGATTTCTGTTAGATATGGCGGAATACCATTACTGGCATTCCCTAGTGGATAGCTCAGTTTCAAGGCGCTATGGTGGACCTCTTAGCCCTGGGGGGAAAATCTTGTTTAGCAATTTCTTTCCCTAGGAGTTGCCCACTGAGGCTTCTTCTTTATCAATGGTAATCTGAAGACAGAAGACCTGCTAAAAAGGTGAGCAACCCTTTGAGTGCTGAGTTCCTCTTGTCCCATGCTTCCTCTCTGCACAGAGGTCTCCTTTGGAGTTCCTAATACATACTCCTGCACTCATTGGGTATGTATGTCTGGGGGTTTGGAACAGAGTTTCTGTGGTAACTTAACCCTTTTGTCTGCTGATTTGTCATCTTTTAGGGGTTTCAGCACTCTTCCCTTCAGGATAGTGTTTGCTTTTTGAAATGTTTTGTGGTGCTTCTTACAACTTTTTTTATTTCACTGTAAAATTTAGCAAATTTGAGTTCTGTGCGCTTTACCGCATAGACGCCATGCTCCATTCACCTCTATAGGACTTTACAGTTTGGGACATATCTCTGTAACCGCTCAACGCAGCGACTTCAGAAATGGCTCATTTTGTCTGTCTGCCCATGGCTTATCATCCGGTCAATGTTCTGTGTGTTTTGGGGGGCTTTGGGCACTGTTTGTGTACTTTTTCAGGGAAAAACTACATTTTCCATGAGTGCTTGATTTGCTAGTTTCTGATTAGCTCCCGTTGCGGGAGCCATTTTCTGCTTCCCTTTCATGAGTATCTTACGCAGGGCTTGGACTCTCCTCTTCTTCTCAGCAGATTAACCCTTCGCCTGCCAGATAAGTGCAAATTAGCGATTTTTCCGGGGTGAAATTTTAATCTTAAACTATTGGGTTGTTTCCTTCTAATTGGGACACTTTTGACACTGTGAGCATGTCAACTCCGTTGGAACTCGGGGCTAGACCTAAGACTAAGGATACTGGGGTGCCTGTGTCCCCCATTGCGCACTGTTCCTCATGTCATTCGGGGTTACCTAGAGCAGGGCTTAAAACTTGATGTCCTTTGCTACTAGCCAGATCTGAAAAGTTACTCGCCACTGCAAGCCATAACATACCCGCCGGGGCTAAATTTTCCCTTGCCATTGGCTAGTGGTGAGTGCAAATTTTGAGCCCTGACCTAGAGAATACTCAGGTCATCTACGCCCAGCATCATCCGCTGCTGCCCCTGCGTCTCCCCCTGGGACCTCCAGCTGTGCACTAGAGCCAGTTTGGATGCAAGAGTTTAAGGTCACTACTAGAGACCTAAGGACTACCTTACAGCTCCTTCCATCCCAATTGCAGGGGGTCTTCCAGTTTTGGCAGCCCCCTACTCCTATTGGGTCTTCCCTACCAAAACCGCAGGGCATACCTGATGTATCTTCCTCCTCTGAAGAGGAACTATTGGTGGATTCTGATGAGGGGGAATGTTCTGCAGTGGTCTCTTCCCAATACTTTGTGGACGTCTTTGAAGCTGATCCTGATTCCTCAGCTGAGGGCCTGATCAGGGCAGTGTTAAACACCCCCTTGGTTCCAGAGGCTCCCACGGACCACTCATGTGTTTCAGAAGCCTAAGTAGCAGTCTACCTGTTTTCCACCTAACCCCACTCTTGAATGTCTTGTGTCTGAGTGGAAAGCTCCTGACAAGAAGCCTTCTGTTTCTAAGAAGTTTGCTAAGTTGTAGCCCTTTTCTGAAGCAGCATTAGTTCAATGGGCTCATCCACCTAAGGTGGACGCTCCAGTCTCTATGCTTTCTAAGTCCACTGCTTTACCTGTGGCAGACACATCTGTCCTCAAGGACTGGACTGACAGGAAGCTTGAGACATCCCTGAAGACCATCTTTGCTACGGCCGGTACTTCATTGTGCCCAGCGTTTGCCACTGCTTGGGTGAACAGGGCCATTGCAGTTTTGACTGAACAGCTGACTGTGGCTGTCTGTCAGGGAGTGCCTACTGCTGATATGTTGCTCCTCCTTGCCAACATCTCTGAGACTCAGCATTCTGTTTCTCCTGCTATCTTTGATGCTTTGTGGCTAGGGTTTCTACCATGTCTGTGGTAGCCAGATGGGCTCTTTGGCTCAAGATCTGGTCTGCAGACACTACCTCTAAGAAAGCCTTGCTTTTGTTACATTTTCAGTGTACCTGTCTGTTTGGGCCAGAGCTTAAAGACCTCATTAGTGAGGTCAAAGGGGGGTAAGAGTACCCTGCTGCTCTTAGTTCCTAGGAAGAAGCCTCCAGCAAAGCGGAATCTGCTTTTTCATCCCTTTTCTGGCTGAGGCCGGGAATATCCACAGTTCATATTCCCGGCGTAGACAATGTGTTGGCAGACTTCCCAAGTCGACACACAGTGGACAGCGGAGAGTGGGAGTTAAATCAAGACGTGTTCACCCTCATTGTCCAGAAGTGGGGACTTCCTTGCATTGATCTGATGGCAACGAGACGCTATTGGAAGGCTCCGTTGTTCTGCTCTCCCTCGAGGGACCCTCTGGCTCTGGCAGTAGACCACATCGATTCCATGGCACTTCCCCCTGGCATACAGCTTTCCTCCCATTCCTTTGCTACACAGGGTGTTATGGAGACTGCGTCTTGAGGGCTCTCCAGTCATTCTGATTGCTCCGTACTGGCCTTGTCAGGCTTGGTTTCCGGAGCTCCTGGATCTCTCCGTGGCAGAGCCCTTTCGGCTTCCCCGCCATCCGAATCTTCTTCTGCAGGGGTACCTGTGGAAGGGAGGATGTGGACCGTCTAGGTTTGACGGCATGGAAATTGAATCCTCAATACTGAAAGAAGGATTTTTCTTTTGGTGTGTTGGTCACTAGGCTTAATGCCCGCAAGCCTGTTTCCTCTAACGCCTACCATAGAGTCCTGTCCACTTTTCTCTCTTGGTGCACTGATAAGGATCTTTCCCAGGAATTTGATCTGCCAACCGTCCTGTTCCTCGTACAGGATGGCGTGGACAAGGGCCTCGGCTTCAGTTCCCTTTAAGGTCCAGACTTATGCTCTCTCTGTTTTCTTTCAGAGACTCATTGCTATCTTTCCAGACGTCAAGGTGCTCATTCAGGGAGTTGCTCGTACTCGCCCTGCTTTTCAACATCCTGCTCCTCAGTGGGTTCTTAACTTGGTCTTGGGTGTCTTTCAGGCTGCCACTTGGTAGTCTGTGCACACCTTTTCAAAGCACTACACCGTTGATGTGCTGGCATCGGCCAATGACAGTTTTGGAAGGAAGATCCTGGAGGCAGTGTTTCCTGTCTATGGTCTCCTTTCACCTCTTCAGTTCGCCTTTACTTTTGAGCACAGTTGGCTCTAGTTCTGTGTGCTGTGCCACAGCTCCTGGTGTGGTTATACACCAGTTATGTGTCCGTTGACACGTCGTCGTTGTTGGGCTGTCTATGATCTGATGGTTCATATATGCTCTGGTGACTTTGGGGGCCCTGCACCTGGTCTTTGCCTTACTTCCCACCTCTGGCAAACTCAATGGTTGGACATCCCAGAGTTACCAGTAACCTATATTGGACAACAGAGAAAAGAGGATTTAAGTTTTACCTGTTAAATCCTTTTCTTAGTCCATATAGGTTACTGGTCCCCCCCCCCCCCCCCCCCCCGTCAAGGGACCATGCTTGGCTGTCCTGTGACGGAACGTGGGAGTCCTTTCGGGTTCATACTCACAGGAGTCGTCTTTTCACTTCTTACTATGTAGTCACTAGTTAGTGTTTCAAATCTTACTGGAGAGAAGTAGTTAGATCCAGCTAAGGAGAGGAGGTAGGTGCCACCCAGCATTCTCTTCAAGAATTATTCCTGCATACTTAAAGATGGAGAAATTGTGGAGGATAAAGGTAGCTTCACCTTGGATAAATTTGACGAATTAATCAAGTCCATGAGCAAATCAGTGGGAATAACAGACACTCAAGGATTTAGATGTCGTCATGGACGCAGCCTTCTTGGGTCACAAGAAGCAGATGCCTGTATTCCCGGTACACATCTCTATACAGGAAATCAGACAGAATGGAACCAGGGGCACAAGAGGTCAGCAGTATCCAGATGCATACTCAAAATGTACCCATTTGCAGAAGAAGATACTACAAAATGGGTCACACCACCTAAAGTAGATGCTGTGGTTGCTCAAATTTTCCACAGAACTATATTAATAGACTGAACCACATTGAGATCTTCAATGGATAAAGAGCAGATGATGCTTTTGAAAGTTTTTCAACAATAGGACAACCTCTAAAATCATTAACTGCAGTGGCATGCATATTTAGGACCTTTAGGATATGGCTGACAGAGCTTGAAGATAAAGAATCTTCTATATCTAGGTCAAGACTTCTTAAGGAAGTATCCTCAATTGAAGAAGCTATAAACTTCTCATGCAGTGCTTTGCTGGATTGCATTAAGCTCCTCGTAAAATAATCAGCATTCTTAGTAACAGCTAGAAGAGCCCTATGGATCAAGGCTTGGGGGGCTGATGCCTCTTCCAAAAATAAACTGGTATCCCTTTCTTTTCAAGGTAAGATGTTGTTTGGTTACCAGTTGGGCATCATTCATAAATCATCTGGTAGGAAAAGCTCCTTTCTGCCCCAGGAAAGAGAGGAGAAAGATTCTCCACAGCGTACATCTGCCTATAAAAGGCAGTCATTTTCGAGATGCATGAAAATATAGGCCAGGGAGAGGAAATGAATAGAAGAGCAGAGGATCTTCACAGACTGCAAGAGCTGGAAACAGAAGCGTGTTCCAGCAAAAAGCGCAATTGCCCAAGAATTTCCAATGAAGGGTCCTTACCCCGTTTCTGGTTCCAGTTGGGGGCAGACCAGAATTTTACTTCAATGCCTGGAGAGCTCATCCAGGCAACTGTGTACCTCAAATACTGGAAAAGGGGTGTGCATTGGAATTCAAGACTGTCCCACTGAGAAATATGAGATTCTGAAGCTCCAGAATGTTGAAAAAGGCTTTAAAGGGATAGTAATACTTAAAATGTAAAAAAAAAATATGTTGTAGGATTTATCCCCCTGAGTAAAACAAGAGTACTCCCACTGCTGAGAGGTCTTTCATTCAAAAGTTATTAATTTTCAAAGTTGAATTTTTTTAGGTGCAATATCACAGTGGCCTGAAATTGTACAGTGGCGCTGTTGCTACACCATCCTATGGAGATTTATGGTCAACTGACCAGAGTTGTCCATAGGATCGTGCAGCAACAGCGCCACTGTGCAATTTCAGGCCACTGTGATATTGCACCTAAAAAATTCAACTTTGAAAATTAATAACTTTTGAATAAAACACCTCTCAGCAGTGGGAGTACTCTTGTTTTACTCAGGGGGATAAACCCTACAACATATTTTTTTTTACATTTTAAGTATTACTATCCCTTTAAGATCGAAGATCTATTCAGCCTTACAGGTTTTTATTGAAAAGCAATGTTATAGATATAGTCTTGGAACATCAGATATCAGGGCATATACTCCATACTTTTTTTCCAGTACCGAAACCTTCAGGAGACCTGATTCTGGATTTAAAGTGGGTGAACTCGTTGCTCAAAATACAGAAGTTCAACAGAAAATCACACAGGAAATTCCTAAGGTTTCACATCTTTTGGAACACACAAATACAGAGTAATGCCCTTCGGACTAGCCTCAGCACCTCGGGTGTTCATAAAGGTAATGGCAGTGGCAATAGCCTATCTAAGACAGCAAGGTATGTCTTATCCCTTACCTGGATGATATCCTTTTAATAGGAGACTCAAGACATAAGTCTTATCAACCAGGACATCAATAAATCTTCTGGATAAACTGGGATTGATAGTAGATTACAACAAGAGCCAATTGTCAACATTACAAAATCCTTTTTTTTTTTTTATTTATTTTTTTTTTTTTATTTTTTTTCTCTCCTCTGAGTAAAATTCAGAGCACAAGAAGCAATAGCAACATTGTCAGCAGAGTGACGACATCAAGTTTAATTCAAATGAGACAGCAGACAGCACAGGTATTCTCCAAATTACCAGGGCCTCTTATCTCAGCAACACAGTTCTCTGGGCAAGAACACATTTGAGGGAAACACAAAACTAATTTTTGAAACTATGGAAGGATTCCTCAAACTTTTTACAGAAGCTCCCAGTCCTCCCAAGAAGGACCTTTACAAGACAGAGAATGGGAGATTTTAAAGGGATAGTAATACTTCGTTTTAACTTTATTTTATTTTGTAGGCATTAAAAAAACACGAATAATGATATAAGTCTTATCTCCCAAACCTTTATGGTTTAAGAGATATTCACAAGCAAAGTGTCCCCCTCCCGCCCCTTTTACTGATGTAACACTTTTCAGCCAGGGCAGAAGGGAGATGCCCAGGTAGACTGCAGAGAGGGACAATCTTCAATTAAGATAACAGAAAAACCTGAAAAGCTTGTCAAGGGGGGCAGGGATTTCATTGTTTTCAAAGGAATGAGTGTCCCCTTCTGTTATCTGTCCAGTCTATGGACTGCATTCCACATCTGAGAAGAGATTGTTTACAGTAGGTAAAAGGGGCGGGAGGGGGAAACTTCGCTTGTGAATATCTCATAAACCATAAAGGTTTGAGAGATAAGACTTATATCATTCTTCATGTTTTTTTAATGCCTACAAAATAAAATAAAGTTAAAACGAAGTATTACTATCCCTTTAAGTGCAGATGCAAGCAACTCAGGTTGTTGAGTCTGGAAGAACAGATCTGTTCAATGTCTATGGAAAAATCAAGAAAGATTCACACACACACACATCTTCTAGAGTTGAAAGCTGTCTGGAATTGCCTCACGGCTCTAAAACAGAATCTAACAAACAAGGCCATATTAGATCAAACAACATATCCATGTTAAGATATCTATGTAATCAAGGAGGCACTAGAAGTCCAAGACTCAACAATATGGCTCTGAAGATTCTGTACTGGTCAGAAAAACATCTGCTGTCTCTTACAGCCTTCCAGATATCACAACAAACCAACACTCAAGCAGACCTACTCAGCAGAAGAATTCTGAATTCAGGGGAATGGGAACTGAAGACTGAAATATTCAAGGAAATTGGCCTTCAGTGGGACAACCCATCAGTAGACTTGATGGCAACAGCAGAAAACACAATGCCCAGTGTTTCTGTCCAGGTGGATGTCTGAAAGTGCACTGGAAGAAGACTTCCTAAAATGGACCTGGAATTTCCCTCTGGCATATGTTTCCTCCCATTCCATTTACTGATGGAGGTCCTCTAAGATAAAGGACAAAGCTCAGGTGACTCTAATAGCACCAGAATGGCCAAGAAAGATCTGGTTTGCGGATCTGATAAGGATGTCCGTTCTGCCTCCAATACGCCTTCCAGGCATTCCAGACCTTCTCTCACAAGGCCAGTTTTGTCACCCAGATCCGAGCTTTTTCAAGATGGCGGCTGAGCGGCGATCTGAACCTTCAGGGAGTGTCTGCTTCAGCCACAGAAACAATCATATTAAGAAGAAGACCATCATCTTCAAAGATATTACAGAGTCTGGGCCATTTTCTACAAGTGGTGCCAACAGAGAAAATTGTCCAGGAAAGACATCTTGGCCACAACTATCTTAGACTTCCTGCAAGAGGGATTCCAAAAAAAGATGGCTTCTATAAAGTTACAGATCACTGCATTGTCAACAGTATTGGCCACCCTGCTTGCTTTTACAACGCTTAATTAGATAATTTTGTACAATCTCAAAGATTTGGCCTACTATAAGAGAAATGATTCCACCTTGGGCCTGGAATTATTGCTTCAACAACCCTCAGTCTCCAGAGGTTCAAAACCTCTTGATATCTTTTTAAAACCTCTCAGTCAAAACAGTCTTAACGGCCATCACATCAGCAAAAGTAAGTGAACCAGAGGCTGTTTCCTGTGCACACCCTTACTTATCATTCCATCAAGATATAGTGGTCCTAAGAACACAATCTACCTTCTAGAAGCAGTAATTCCTCATTAAGGTAATGGCTTGCCTTTTCTTTTCATTCTCCCACCCTAGGATGGTACTGCTTTGGTAAGTCCCACACTTCCTGTGGACAGGACACAGAGGAAAATGTGAAATTTACTCATCGATTTTATTGTTTTTCCTCTGTGTCCTTACATTGTAAACCCCCCCCCCCCCCCCATGAATATAGGACTTGGTAAACATCTCAGGATCACCAGTATAGTGGTAAGACAGGTTTGTGTATTACCTTATGCTAATAACCTATTATATTTTTCAGCTTGGACACAAGTATAACTGAGGATAGGTGACATGAGCTGACCTTATACACTTGAATCATTGGCCCTACCAGCCGAGGGGCGGAGTCAGTACCCACACTTGCTGTTTAAAGACACAGAGGGAAAAACAAATATTGGTAACTTAATTTCACCTTTTTATCAGCCTCTCAAAAAAACTAAAACAAACTGAAATGTTGCTTGCATAAGTAATTCAGCCC
Source organism: Rhinophrynus dorsalis (assembly GCA_037306005.1). Lineage (NCBI taxonomy): Eukaryota > Metazoa > Chordata > Amphibia > Anura > Rhinophrynidae > Rhinophrynus > Rhinophrynus dorsalis. The sequence continues at coordinate 293,479,239 of CM074718.1, read as the reverse complement.
CTGTTCTTTGAAAGCTCCCAGTTTACACAGTTTAAAGTGGAACTATCACCAGAAGTAAAGTTGCCCTGCAATAATTAGGCAGGTGGCGACTAGCTTAAGTTATATTACCTCTCAGCACTACACCATTCTACAGAAATCCTTAATTTTGTGAGACCAGAAGCCAGGCATCAGCGCAGACAACTTGTCCTGGTCTCCCTTCAGAAGCATTGCACTGTTCTGAATGGCACTGGAAGGGACTGACGGTGCAGGCACGCAGACTGCACTAATCTGGCTGTCAGTCTTGGAAGATTAAAGATTTCTGTAGTGTTGAGAGGTAATATAACTATTATTAAGCTAGTCGCCAGGTCGACTTTACTTCTGGTCGTAGTTCCACTTTAAATGAGGATATAGTTAACTTACCATTGGCTTCCACCTGTAAACCATTGACGTTGCTGTCACATTTTCAGGATAGAAACCCCACTAAGGATCATTGGGCAGGTTGTAAATCTGAAGGAAAATGACCAAAGAGTCTGTAGAAGTCAGAGATAAAGTAATACAAATGCATATACATAGCAAATTAGGTTAAAAAGACACAAGTCCATAAAACTCAACTATTACTTCATAACCCAGAGAAATGAGAATTGCATAACTTTCTAGCTGCCAAATTCATTAGTCTACCTCTGAACGTCCTGTTTTAGCTACTATTACACAGTATAACCCTGTTGTATGTTCCCTCTAGATCCATTTTTTTCAAATCTTCTCTTAAATGTAGCCATTGTATTTGCCATTACCACATCCTTGAGCAATAAACCTTCTAATATCAAGGGTTGGCCCCTGGTTATTCGATTAGGCCTTTGAATGGAAAAACTCACCAGAGAGATCCTTGCATTGAGCTCTCATATACTTTTACATTGTGATAAGATGTCCTCTTAGTCGTCTTTTCTGTAGAGTAAACCCCTTTGAGTGCCAGTGGTACGCAACACCTTGCAAAGGAATGCTTTGTGTAACCCACTGTAACTTAGAGTTAACTAATTTTGTTGCTCTTCCCTGTACTCTCTCCAGTTCTAGAATATCCTTTTTCAGAACTGGTGCCAAAACTGCTTTGCACCTTCTAGATGAGATCTTAACAGTTTGTACAGTTGCAAAATTATGTTATCCATTCTTGCTTCAATACCCCTATTTATGCAAGACAGAACTTTTATTTGCTTTTGCTACTGCTATTTGTCACTGGTCACTGTTTCCAAGTTTGTAATTTACAAGGATTCCTAGATCTTTCTCTAGAAACGAGTACCCTAAAATGATTCCATTAATTTCATAAGTAGCACTGGGATTTTTTTCACTTTCCCACATTAAACTTCATATTCCATTTTTGTTGCCCAATATGCAGTTTTATTTAAATCCCTTTGTAGAGAACAAACATCCTGTGCTGAATTTATTTCCCTGCATAATTTAGTGTCATCTGCAAATGTTTATATTTTGCTTTCTATATCTTTTTCTAGGTACTTTTTTTTTTTTTTTTTTTTTTTTAACGTTTATATAAAAAAAAAAAAAAAACAGTGGTCCAAGTACTGAACCCTGAGGTACTCCACTCTCAACTTTAACATTATTGGGGAATATTCTATTTACAACCGCACTGTTCCCTATCCTTCAACCAGTTTTCTATCCAGTTTCAAAGGTTATCCCCTAGGCCTAATTTGCTTATTTTATGCACCAGCCTCACGTGTGGCACAGTTTCTTTTGCCTTAGATTTTGCCTTTGCAAAATCTAAATATATACTACATCTACTGCTTTACCATTACCTAGGTTGCTACTTCTTCATAGAAGCTCAACAGATTATTACTAATAGATATAGTGTTCAAAATATTAGATACACCAGTGTTGTTGGATGATTTGGGAAGTGAAAGCTGCATCACACCACCCAGGCACTGCTAAGTAATGTCTATCCCTCAAAAGCTGGTGATAAAACGAGGAGACTTGTGAGAGAAGAGGAGGCTAACAGTCGCTATGAAGGAGCTACAGAATTCATTGAAGGAGCTACAGAGTTCAGTGGATGGGGGAGGGGTAATGATGCACCAGTCAACCATACCAGGAACTCTGAATAACACTGACCTGTATGGGATGGTGACAAGAAAAAAAGCCTTTACTCAAAAAGTACCATCTGAAAGCACATCTAGAGTTTGCCAGAAAGTAGGAGTGTCCAAGCTGTTATATGGGAAAGGTTTTGTAGTCGAATGAGAGGTGTATATAAAAGTCTGGTCCATTAACATTATTCGAATTGTGACACGTACAAAGTTATGTGTTCAATTAAAGCGAAACTTTCATTAACATTACATTTGGCCCCAAATCCTTAATATGTTAGTGATAAACATAAAAATACTTGTCATTTGCAGTATAGGTCCGGCATAAGTAAGAGAGAGAGCGTTTTCGGCACAAGGCTTCCAACTCGCCGTTGGTGAAGGGGACAGACAGCACAGACGCAGAGATGATGTATTTACAAGATGTCTGCGCTGTTCCCCGCTGCTGCCTGTCGAAAAATTTCTTATGCCAGACTGCAAGTGACAAGTATTTCTACGTATATCGCTAATATATTAAGGATTTGGGGCTAAATGTAGTGTTGGTGAAAGTTTCGCTTTAATGTTCTGTAGTACTAAAATAGGTGCAATAGCACTGTCATAAATAACAGGAGATAAAAGTAAACGTTATGGTAGTACTGTATATGGAGTTGATAATACTATTAGAACAGCATAATTTCATTAGGATAATAAGGATACATTTAGTGGGGGTAAAGATTTTAATGCATACCCTGATATACTTGTACCCTACTGGAATAATCAAATAATATTTTGAATTGATTTTAAGGATTTTTTCACTCTTCTCTGTAATCTGACTCGGACAGCCTTTAACCTGCTGATGTGCCTCTGTAGTTGTACTGTGCTTATCAGCCTGGAAGGTATACTAGTGCTCAGTTCTTTGACCACTAGTGTCTGTACTATCCCTTTTCACACACAAACTATAATTACAAAATGTAAAATATTTACCATATACAGTAATCCGTATTTATAGTATATAATCAGATACATACAGGAATCAGTAAACTTTACACTTCTAAATGACTCTCATAACACTGATTCCTATGAATACATTGCTGGCAAAGTTTGTCTTCCATACTCAAAACAAATCGTAATTGTTGGCATCTACAGACCGCCAAATACCCCAGCACATTCCCTTTCAGACATAACGCAACACCTAAAGGAGATTGCCACTCAAAACAAGAAAAGCAAGCTGATGGTTCTTGGAGACTTTAATATTAATTGGCTAGACTCAAGGAATGAAAATTTCTGTTCATTGTTTAAAACATTGAACTTATCACAACTAATATTCTCCCCTACTCGCATAAATCTTAAAACATCCAACCATACTCTGCTAGACTGGATCCTTTCATCCTGCACAAGCAGAATCCAAGATTCAGGTGTACTAGCAAACGTGTTCCGCGATCGCTCCATAGTTTACTGTGTCCGCAAAATAAAACCAGTCATGTTCCAAAGTCATACTCACGAGATCATTTAGAAATTTTAATCTTCAGTCCTTCCTAAATGATTTAAGAAATTGCGCATGGCATAGAATACAGCTAATACCAGACCTAGACTCAGCGATTGAATTCTTTAACTCTGAATTCTTACAGGTCTGTAATACACATGCCCCACTAAGGAAGGTCAGGGTTAGGGGGGCACATCTACCCTGGGTCTCAGCTGACTTGATTCAATGATATAGTCTCAGAGATGCCTTATGGACAAAATTTAAACAAACCGGCTCCGCATATGACCACACTGCATACAGACAATTAAAGAATACATGTACAAAACAAAATTAGCAAAAGCACAATATTTTGCTGACAACTTAAACAGTAACATTTCAAAGCCAGCCAACTTTTGGAAGGTTATTACAAACCTCTATAACCCTCCTAATCATACTCTCCCATCAACTATAATCGTAGATAATGAAACAATACAGTGCGCCATAGCCAATGCATTTAACAGCTAATGTGCCACCACCCTGATTACACAAAACAAAGATAACTTGGAAGTTCAGCCATCTAAAGAACTTTCGCTGGCACCTGTTGCCCGGTCCAATTCTGACAATGAATTCAATTTCATGCCAGTAAATGAAAACAAAATATATGATCACCTCCTCAATCCAAAAATGAAATGCCAATCTAGCCCTGACAAACTACCAGCAATGCTATTAAAGCTCAGTGCTATGGTAATGGCCAAACAAATTGTATCTTTAATTAATACCTCTTTGGCAACAGGGTATATGCCCAAATCCCGGAAGGTGGCTAGAGTTGTGCCTATCCACAAAAGTGGGGATAAAAAGGTAGTATCAAACTAGAGACCAATATCCCTACTCCCCACTTTATCCAAAATCCTATAGAAATGTGTACACTTGCAACTAAATAAATATTACCAACAGACAAATTTATTTCACCCCACTTCAATCAGGCTTATGACCAAATCACTCAACAGTCATGGCCCTCCTAAAAGTAACCAACGATATCCAGACGGGCATGGAAAATGGTGACCTCACAGGAGCCATTTTCCTAGATTTTGCCAAGACCTTTGACACAGTAGATCATAATATTATTATAAACAAACTCCAAAGATCAGGACTGGGTAATAATTCTCTAAACTGGTTCCAATCCTATTTATCAGACAGAATGCAGTATGTGTCAGTTGCTGGCAATGACTCCCTTCCTCTCAAAGTAACAAGTGGAGTTCCTCAAGGCTCCATTCTTGGCCCTCTTCTATTTTCTCTTTATAAATGATCTGCCCAAGGTTTGCAAATCATCTTCAGTACACGTGTATGCAGACGACACCATTCTCTATACTAAAGACTCAAACATATCACACCTTGAGGCCATATTACAACATGATTTCTACGAGGTTGAAAGATGGATAGCAAGGAACAAATTGTTGTTAAACACAGACAAAACTGTCACAATGATATTTGGCACAAAGCACAAACTGCGTAATCTCGGCAATACCCACCTATCCATTGTATTGGAGTCTAATCGTAAATTGGCCCCAGTGGACTCCTAAAGATATCTTGGTATGTGTCTTGACCCCAACCTCACTTTTGTACATCATATTGACAAGTTAACCTCCAAGCTTTATCCCAAAATCGGTACTCTTTTTAGACGCAAATCATGTTTAAGTCCCCCGGTTAGAAAACGTATTGTGCAACAGATGTTGCTGCCTGTCATAGACTATGGTGATGTAGTTTATGCTTCAGCGCCAGAAATCCATCTTAGTAAACTTGACACCCTGTATAATTCAATATGCCGCTTTAGCCTCCAATGTAATTACACTACTCATCGCTGTGATATGCTAAAAGAACTAAATTGGTTAACACTGAAATCTAGACGTGCCCTTCACCTTTCTTGCTTAGTACACAATCACTTCTCTGGAAAACTACCACACTACCTAAGCAGTTTGCTCACTCCTGCTCTCCATACTAAGTATAACCTCCACTCCACAGAAAACAACTCACTACGTATACCACAATACAAGAAAGAAGCAGGAAGATCTGCCTTCTCCTTCAGAACGCCAAAAGCCTGGAACAATCTGCCTGAAATAATCAAATATGCTCCCAGTCTAAAATCCTTAAAAGTAAATGCTTCTCTATATCTAAAAACAGTGTGTAACTGCTTATAATTTTTACATTTCCATATGTATGTATATTCATATGTGTATGTATAATAACATGTAATATATAATGTTTCTCAATTTGTGTAAATATGCAACCCTCTACTGAAAACTGTCCAGGACATACTTGAAAACGAGAGAAATCTCAATGTATTCTTCCTGGTAAAACATTTTCTAAATAAATATTAACCTATCCTATATAATCACTAAGGATGTTTATCAGAAGCCGGCATGCACAGAACAGACTGCTGCGCGCACTGCAGTCACGTGCAGTACAGACTGCCCGTACCGTGGCTGATACGGAGTGGGGCGCTCCAAATTCAGACCGAAGTCCCCTCTGTGCACCTTCCTGGGACCAAGCAGGTTTGCGGAGAGGACTACAGTTTGAATTTGGAGCGCCCTGCTCCGTATCAGCCGCGGCCCGCTCAGGCAGTCAGTACCGCACATGACTGCAGCGCAACCAGTGACAGAGGATCTGGCCACCAGCCGAGGTTGCTGGGTGACACTGTGGCCCGTGTACATGGGCTTTTCAACTAGTACTTTTATATAACATTTGAGCAGAGGCATGTGTGTTCTAAATCTTGCAACACTAAACTGTTTTTAATAATGTTGTTGGGAGGCATTGCTTTATCTCTTAACGAAGCAGTTGAAGAATTTTTAATCATTTTAAAGACTTCTTTAATGTCATTTTCAATTAAGCAAAATGATAAGAAAAGTTAAGCTCTAAAAAAAATTGATCTGTGTAAAAATTAACGCTTCTCTTTTTCGTATACATGCCGCAAGATATTCCATCCCTACAGTGAAATGTGTTTGTGGTATCCACTGTGAGAATGCTTATATTCAGGGAAACCATAAAATGCAGGGAAATACTGAAAGAGAAACTGCTTCAGTCCACTACAAAATTGAAGTGGTGGTGGTGGTGGGGCTCACCTTTCAGGGGGGCAGTTATCCCAATTGCTCAAGAACTAAAGTGAATGGCCTACAGTGGCGCATCGCCCAAGTTCCGATCCTATGAGAATCTGCGGCACTATTTGAAAATTGTGGTACATAAGCAACATCCAACCAACCTGTAAGAATTGGCCAAAATCACTCTGATACTGTGCAAAGATTAAATATAATAACCTCAAAAAAAATGAAAGCTCTTTCCTATATTAATTAAAGAAGGAGGCTGGCACTTGACCACGATAGGGACTTGCCCTGCGTGTCTTCCCTTCCTAATTGCTGCATTCTCCATAATGTGATGCTTCCCAAAAAACAGCAGCTCCAATTAATCTTCATAGTATATGGGCCATGGAGAGTGTTGTTTCAACACTGTCAGAGTTGTAGTTCAAGAGTAATTGAATGATAAAGTATCCACCCTCCCTCCCCTTTTACCTAGTGTAAGCCACCTCCTCTCAGATGGGGACTCTGGTCCTGGGGCCAGGCATCTCACAACATGGGGCACTTTTCTTACTGTTAGCATAAGGAAAACCCTGGCTCCCTTGACAGGTTTTTCCTCATGCCCACTGAAGTTTGTCCCTCTCTTCGATCCATCCGGACAGTCTTGCTGCTTTGAGGTGAGCAATGTTAGTAGAAGGGGTAGGAGGGGGATACTTTATCATTCAATTACTCTTGAACTACAACGCTGACAGTATTGAAAGAACACTCTCCATGGCCCAGATACTATGAAGATTAATTGGAGCTGCTTTTATGGTGAACCATTTCTATCTCTTTAAAGGGATAGTATAGCCAATTAAAAAAAAAAAAAAAAAAAAGTCTTGTAGGCATTAAAAAATTAAACTAAATGCTCCAAGTCCCGCCCCATCTGCACTAGAGTTTCCCTCTCCCTCCCCTTTCCCTGACATCAGAGCTCTAGCTGACTGCAGGAGAATCCGGTCCCGGGATTTTGAGTTTTCAAGTAAAATATCATACAGAACAAAATTACAATGTATCATTTGTAATTCGGTAATGGTATTCAGACCCCTGATTTTTCTATTACAAGGCATTGTATATATGATTTTGTTGGCTACTTCTGTCTGTTTTGTTATCCATTTTCTGCCTATTCTCAATCCTGTTCCAAATCAAATATCACTTAAGTTTATGGGACACTTTTTTTGTCTAATTTCTGAATTTGTTTGCCTTCTGATGTTGTCAGTGGTTTAAGTATTCTTTGTATTTGTATCATGTAGGTGAGCAATACTGGCCGGTGGTGTGTGTTCCTTGATGCCGTGCCTCCCCTACCCCCTGCAAGGCCTGAGAATTATAAGCGAAGACTAGTATGCCAGTGTAGTATTAAATGTTTCTTTGCAGTGAGTTGTATACCACATGCTTCCACAGCCTGGTTCCACTGATTGCCACTAATACCCGCTGGTAGTCACAGATCCTTACATATACACACACCCTAGCCTTGTTCCATCATTTTTAGCCATAGAACCATACATGCTCTCTATTTCCCCACCCTTTTACCACTTGTAGCTATAGAACCATACATGCTATCTATTAAACATCACTTGTACCACTTGTTACTACAGAAACACATACATTTTGACACCTACCCTTATTCTACTTGTAGCATGCTCCTGGCACCCATTACGATTTGTGAACTCGCATACAAGTGGGGAAGCATGGGAAGCTAAAAAGTTATTTGTGAATCTATCACCCTGCTATCTGAGAGCGTAATCTTGGATTCTTCATGTTGTTAAGATATTGTGGGATTGGAATAAGCATTGCTACATTTTTGAGCCCCTACTGACCATGCACCTGAGTGTTTTCCTCAGAATCTTGGAGCCTTTCATTACACAAAGGAGTGCATCGAATTACCATGTTCCTCTTGCTGTGCTTGTGAGTAATTGCCAGTCTCTCTAATTCTGGATGCTCAGGCTGCATTTATCTCCTCCCCTTTGTGGTGTAGGAAGTAGTACAGCTAGGCTGTGTTCCACAGGTGCAATGCATACTGGTTTATGGTGAATAGTTAAAAGCCCAGGTGCAATGTTTTTCAAAGGGTTTCATAGGTGCTATCAAAATCTATCTACATGATGTTGTATATTACTAATATTATATGCTCTTTTCTCAAAGTTCATCAAAATGCATAAAAAATGACAGCTCCTTAGGAAAAGACCCCTACAAAAGCTTCCAATAAAGATGACAAACCTCATTAAACTAAGTCTTTTGCAGGCTGCAATAAGAAATTGCCTTTTACAGATGCATCTAAGTAGCAGTCAGATTGAAGAAAATGATGGCAGGACAAAAATTGCCATCCGTTTCAAATTTTTTTTTAATCTTGTCATGGATATCCGCAGGAAAATCACCTTGGCCATGCAGGAGGCAGTAAACAGAAGGAATGGGCAGTGTCTTGTTCCAGACGAGGGGAAATCCTCCAAGATTGTGTATAATGAAGCTAGTCTACAAGACTTGGAGCCCTTGTATACTCTGAAGAGGAAGGAGGGATTGAGGAAAAGTAATAAGAATAAAATTGAATTCTGCCCTAAGGAGGAGTAAGTCTTTAGGCATAAATGAAAAGCAAAAAAGAGGTATGATGCCATGTTTTTACAAAATAAAAAGGAATTTACATTTTTCCCCATTGTCTGATCTTGTTAAATCTGAGTGAGGAAAAGGTGATAAAGGATTGGCATTTTCATAAGGTTCCATACTATTTATCCCTCCAATGAGGCAGAGATTAAGCATTTGGATGACCCCCGTCTAAAGAGAATGCAGCAGTAGCACACATGGCAAGAAGAACTATGCCTTTGGAGTTTGGCTTCTTTAAATCACCCTATGGCTAGAAAAATAATGCATTCAAGAAACTATATTTGTGGGTCAACGTTTTGAAGGTAGCTACAGCAATGACATGCATAGCTATGACCTATATGTGTATCTGGTTGATCGAATTGGAAGAGAAGATTGAATCTTCTGTATCTAAACCCCAGATAAGTTTCTCTTGTGACACTTCATTGGCTATGATAGTGTTTGGCAAATTCCAAATTCTTCAGTGCAATCTGTGACAGCAAGGTGCTCCCTGTAACTTCAATCTTTGAGCAGACATCCCTTCTAAAACCAGGCTGGTAGTTACCCTTGTTTTGGGTCTATACTTTTTGGAGACCATCTAGAATATTTCATAAGTATTTAGGAGCCAAAACGCTCTTTGCTTCCTCAAGAAAGAAGGTTCAGACAATCCTCGTCCCATTTCCCCCCCCCCCCCCTTTGGTTACAGGGCTAGGGGTAGGCCTTTGGTTTTTCCTAGATTCTCAAATCAGGCAGGCCCTCAAGAGGGGTTTCAAGAAGGAGTTATCCTGGAGGGACCAGTTCAAAAGGGAATACCATTTAGGAGCAGTGCATCTCATTTTGGGGCAGACCGGGACCTTTCCTTAAAGCCTGGAAGTCTGTCTGACCCAGACAAATTGGTTCACTTGGTGGCAATGGGGTACTACTTGTACTTTTTTATCCCTACTAGGAAGCTCTTCAAGTGATCCAGCATGCCTTCAAATCCCTTAAAGGAAAAGAGATGTACAGCTTGTAACAAGACTTGATTCAGACAAGGGTGATACTGTGTATTGACTTCCACAGTTCCTTTGTCTCAAAGGGGCTCGGGTATGTATGTGTGTGGTGTGTTTTTTTTTTTTTTTTCTTCAGCGGATACAGCAGCATGTTGGGTCTGATATCTCCAACAGACAGAAAACTGTACCATCAGTCATCAAAGCATTTCCACTTCAGGCCTTTGACAACCATAGTCTTGCAGGACGCTTACTGACACATTTTAATAAGATCATGCCACAGAAGGTTCTTAAGGTTGGCACTAAGAAATCATCACTTGCAGATCAGGGTTCTCCCCTTCGGTCAATCATCACCTAGAGTGCCACAGAAACACTGGAGTATTATTCAGAAATGTAAAGGGATAGTAATGTTTCATAATAAAAGCAGCTCTAATTAATAATCATAGTATTTGGTCCTTGGAGAGTGTTATTTCAATTCTGTCAGCGTTGTAGTTCAAGAGTAATTGAATGATAAAGTATCCCCCTCCCGCCCCTTTTACTGATGTAATACTGCTCACCTCAGAACAGCTGGGAGGTGCCCAGGTAGACAATCTTCAATTAAGATGAGGGAAAAAAGCTGAAACACTTGTCAAGGGGGTGCATGGATTTCATTGTTCTCAGAGTAAGAAGATTGTCCTCTGCTGTTATTTGTCTGGTCTTACAACCAGATTCCACATCTGATTAGAGCAGTGTTACACTTGAACTACAACACTGACACTACTGAAATAACACTCTCTGTGACTCAAATACTGTGAAGATTAATTGGAGCTGCTGTTTTTGTGAAACATTACTATCCCTTTAAGGGAGGAAGGGGTTTCTATAATACCATATCTGGTTAACCTATTGCTTGTAACTGCATAAAGATCTCAAGCAATTAATTTTACAAGATGAAGCGTAAATCATTTGAGCAGCCAAGGTTGGCTGAGGACTAGATGCTCGCAGATGGCCTTTCTTTTGGATGAGCGTTTTTAAGGATTACAAGGAGTATTCAATCCTTAAAGGGATAGTAATACTTCGTTTTATCTTTATTTTATTTTGTAAACATTAAAAACATGAATGATATAAGTCTTATCTCTCAAACCTTTTGTCTAGTGTAAGCCATCTCTTCTCAGATGTAGAATGCAGTCCATAGACCAAAGAGATAACAGCAGGGCACAGTATTCTTCCTATGAGAACAATGAAAGCCCTGCCCCCCTTGACAAGTTTTTCAGGTTTTTCCCTCATCTTAATTGAAGAGTGTCCCTCTCTGCAATCTACCTGGGCACCTCCCTTCTGCTCTGGCTGAGCAGTGTTACATCAGTCAAAGGGGCGGGAGGGGAATAGTTTGTCATTGAATCACTCTTGAACTAAAACTCTGACAGAATTAAAGAACACTCTCCAAAGTCCAAATACTATGATTAATTAGTGCTGCTTTTATTATGAAACATTACTATCCCTTTAAGAAGATGGCATAATTGCATGGCTCAGAACTACATGGAACTAATATGGATTCTCATTTCAACTGTACAAATTGACCTGCGTGCCAGACTTTATCTAAAAAAGATCCAGAATGACCTTTTGAAACCATAAAATGAATAGTACCTCTCAATAAATTCTAAAGGCAGTCAGGTTAGATTTAAAGTGGTGTTTTAGCAAAAGAAACCTGCAATAAGGTCCGCTATTTGAGGAACCATGCTGGGAAGTCGCCACCGATGCTAGAAAGGATGGAGAGCGAATTTGAATACTCTGACACCCCAGGGTCAATGGTCTTCTGCAGAGTCCTTTCTAGACCTAAGCGTCTTGGAAATAAAATCAATCGGAAGGTGCCCAGAGAAGATTCAGGGCACAGATAGCTGGGAAGACTGTTCACATCAGGTCAGACAGCATGACACCAGAGGTACAGAAAACAAGCTTCTGAACAAAGAAGCCAATGTTTCCTCTGTGTCCATTACACGGCATACGGTGGGCAATTGGCTCCACCTCCCAGCTGGTAGGACCAATAGAAACTATAAAGTTAAGCTTCCGCTCTCCCTCTGCAGTTCTTTTGGTCCTACCCAAGCTGGGGGATGGAGGCAATTGCCGCTCCCCGTTACTCATCCAACTTTAATGTTTCTCTGCCTTTATATGCCCTGCCTAATAGCAGAGCATATTGCTTACCTGGGCCCTGAACGTATACTGTGGCCGGGTACTGTCTGGACACATGGGCAGCGATCTAGGGGAAGGAACCAGCGATGCGCTCTGAGTTCCGTTTCCTTCAGCGCAAACAGAAGCGGTGGTTTGGCGTCTGGATTTGATGGATCCTGCTGCGTTCCCAAACAACTGGAAGTCTACGTGCGTTCCAGGGTGGAACGCAGAAGCAGTACTTGCTTGCCAGCATGGAGCTCCGTTAAAGCAGCCCGGTTTCCAGACTCTCCCTCCTCCAAAATCGTGAGCAGAGCTGACCTTATGCCTTACTACTTGCCTAATGTATTTTAAACTGGTATCCTGTATATTGTATACTGTTTTCTGTGCTGCTAGTTGTCAGAGACTTAGGGAAAGCCTATCTAGCGCTATGTCTGTATCTAAGGAGGTTAAGGGGGATAAACAGAAGGGGGGATCCTCCAAGGAAGAAAATCCTGCCAGCAAGACTAAGCCTTGTGCAGGTTGTGAGAGCAGTATCTCCCTCAGTGACCCTGCCAAGCTGTGTATTGATTGCCTGAGACGTGCAACTGGAAGCGACATTCCTGCGCAATTTTTGGATTTCTTAGCATGGATGAAATCCTCCATGCAAGAGACCTTTTCATCAATGCAAGAAGCCTCTCGTAAAAGACCCAGCTTCTCTGATCCAGATGAGGGTCCATCCCACCGTCTGAAAGAAGAAGACAACGTTCTGGATATTGAGTCTGAAGGTTCTTCAGCTGAAGAGGGGGAAATTGTTGAAGAAACAGGTAGTTTTTCTATAGACAAAGTTGACTCCCTGATCAAATCCGTAAGAAAGACCTTAGGTCTCACTGAGGTACAGAAAGAACTTAATGTTATGGATACGGCCTTCATTGGCTACAGGAAGTCAAGTCCTCTTCTGCCAGTTCATAGCTCCATTCAAGAAATAATCCAACAGGAATGGAAGCAAGGAGAAAAAAGATGTGCCAATTCAAAGCGCTTCTAGCGCATGTATCCCTTTGCAGAAGAAGACACAGCAAATTGGACTACCCCTCCAAGAGTGGACGCAGCAATCTCCCAGACGGCCAGGAGAAGTACGCTCCTCCTTGAAGATGGAACTTCATTGAAAGACGCCATGGATAAGAGAGTGGATAGTGCCCTGAGAAAACAATTCTCTACTATTGGTCAAAACCTCAAAACGGCCACAGCTATGGCTTCAGTTTTTCGCACCTTACGTATGTGGGTTTCAGAGCTAGAAGAAAAACTTGAATCCTCTGTTTCAAGATCTCGTATACTAAAAGAGATGGGTACGATCAAGGACACGCTCAATTATTCCTGTGATGCCTCCCTGGACAACATTAGGCTGTTGGCAAAAGCATCATCCTTATCAGTAACAGCACGCAGAGCCTTGTGGATCAAATCATGGGAGGCAGATGCAGCATCCAAGAACAGGCTTGTTTCTCTCCACTTTTCTGGGTCAAAGTTGTTTGGTGACCAGTTGGAGGATATCATTAACAAATACTCAGCGGGCGGAAAGTCCCTTTCTGCCTCAAGAGAAGCAGGGCAGAAGATCACCAGCACGATCCTTTCGTGAAGCAAAAAGATACAGGCCTGGAGGACCCCAGCCTTCTCGAGGAGGAATCAGAATGGATTTCCAGCAAAAGCCTCAATAACACCAATGAAGCCAGGAGTGCCCTTCCTTCTCCTCCAGTGGGGGGCAGACTAGAGCATTTTCACCACTCATGGGCTCTGATTCAATCAGACAAATGGGTGATGGAAATTGTGAAGGAAGGTTACACTCTGGAATTTCAATATGCCCCTCCAGGTCCTTGTTTCAGAAAGTCACGAATCAAGAACAGCTTCAGAAGATCACAGAAAAAGCAACTCCTCAAGAGCTGCTCCTTCAACAAGTCATAGAAGAAGTACCAGCAGCTCAGAGATTTCACGGGTTTTGTTCAATACTGTTTGCTGTCTTCAAACCTTCTGGAAAACTTTGTCCAATCCTGGACCTAAAGGAATTGAATCGCTACCTAAAAGTGCAGCATTTCAAGATGGAGACAGTAATGCCAGCAATCAAGCTAGTTCAACCTCAGGTATTTCTGTCTCAGATTTATAGGATGCTTACCACCACATCCTAATCAGACCACCTCAGACGGTTCTTAAGGTTTAACATCTTCAAGAACCATTATCAATTCAGAGCACTCCCATTTGGTCTGGCCTCGGCCCAGCGAGTGTTAACAAAGGTACTATTGGTGGTAATGGCAGAGTTACAAAGCAACCACCAGATAAAGGTTCTGCCTTACCTGGACAATGTCCTCGTTATCAGCAATTCGTTCCAGTCAGCCCAGAAAAACATGGTCATCTGCAAGGAAGTTTTACAGGATCTGGGCTGGTTGATAAATACAAAGAAAAGCAGTCTCATCCCATCTCAGAATCTTCAATTCCTAGGAATCAACTTCGACACTAAGCTCAACCTGGCCACTCTATCTATAGAACGACGCATCTTAAAACAAGTAAAAATGTTCCTAACACAACCAGTCCACTCGGCAAGGACCTTCTCCCAGTGACTAGGTCATCTATCTTCAGCACAGCAGATTCTTCCTTGGGGCAGATCCCATTCCAGACTCACTCTGCAAAATTTTCTACTATATTATCAAAAGGATCCTTCCAACCTCAATCTACGGATACCGGTGTTCCCCTCCACAAGACCAGAGTTAAGATGGTGGACCCAAAAACAGAACCTGAAAAAAGGTCGCCAGATGTTAGAACCCATGTGGCAGATCCTCACCACGGATGCAAGCCTGCAAGGATGGGGAGGAATCTTGAACCAACGTTCATTCCAGGGCACATGGTCACCTCGGGAGTCCAGGCTTCACATGAATGTACTGGAGCTCCTAGCAGTCTGGAAATCATTGCAGCACTTCCATCAGGATCTGACCAGGCGGGCAGTTCTAGTCCGCTCAGACAACATGGCAGCAGTCCAGTATCTCCGAAACCAGGGAGGGACCAGGAGCATACGGCTAAATCGCCTATCTCTAAAAATAATGTCCTGGCCAGAGTAACACCTAATGACATTAACAGCATCTTACCTGTCAGGACACCTGAATGTGCAGGCACACTACCTCAGCAGAACAAAGCTGGATCAAGGAGAATGGAGTCTCAATGTCAAGGTCTTCCAGTCTCTGACAAAACTACTGGGGACTCCTTCTATAGACCTGATGGCCTTGGCCCAGAACAGGCAGTGCCAGGCCTACATCTCCAGGTGGTTCGAGACGCTGGTGCTCTTCGGATTCCCTGGGACTTCGGTCTGGCGTACATCTTTCCTCCCATTACAATCATAGCGTAAGTAATCAGAAAAATAAGAAGAGAGCAAGCCAATGTCATCCTCATAGCTCCAAATTGGCCGAGGAAAATGTGGTACGTTGACCTTCTATAGCTGTCAATCAGACCCCCAATACCTCTTCCGGACATACCAGGCCTGCTAATCCAGGGACCCATATTTCATCCAAATCCGGCCTTCTTCCAGCTAATGGCCTGGAGGCTGAAAGGGAGTCTTTAACCCTACAAGGGCTTACAGATTCCGTGATAGACACTATCCTAAAAGGTAGACACTTATCTTCCACCAAAATCTATTATAGGATTTGGTCTGTCTTCCATAAATGGTGCTCTTCGCAGGGTCTCAACAGACGATTCATCCCCCCCCGATCCTGGATTTTCTACAGTCGGGTTTCAACAAGGGATTAAAACCAGCATCTTTAAAAGTCCAGTTGTCGGCAATATCGGCAGTTATGGCCACTCCTTATGCGGACAATTTTCTTATTAAAAAAAAAAAAAATTCATGACAACAGTCTCTAAGATCAAGCCTACAATTCGTGAGACTGCCCCCCCCCCCACCCTGAACCTAAATTTTAGTTTTAACTCGACTATCCTCTCATCCATTCTTTGAACCCTTGGAATCCATCTCTATGAAACCTCTTACTCTGAAGACAGTTCTGCTTACATCAGCTAGAAGGGTGGGGGAACTTCAGGCCTTAATGTCCGTTCCCCCCTATCTAGTTTTCCACCAGGACAAGGTGGTCCTCTGTACTCGGTTCATTTCGTTCAAAGGTGGTGTCTTGGTTCCATATGAATCAGGAAATTATTCCTTCCCTCCTTTTGTCCAAATCAGTCAGGAACTAGAAAAACGCCTTCATAATTTGGATCTTGTGAGATGTTTACAGATATATCTCAAAATACTCACAAATCTGAGTCACTTTTTGTTCATCATTGCGGGAAATTTAAGGGCTGCGCGGCTTCAAACCCTCCATTTCTTGCTGGATTAGGGGGAATATATACTACTAGCATATGAATCGGCGGATATTCCGCCTCCTCAGGGTATCAAGGCTCACTCAACTAGGGTGATTTCCACCCCTGGGCTCAGAAAGCAGCAGCCTCTCCTGAGGAAATTTGCAAGGCTGCCACTTGGTCCTCCGTGTCAGCCTTTGCCAAACATTAGACTAGACCTCCTCGCATCAGCAGACACCAAGTTTGGCCGAAAGGTGCTAGAGGCAGCCTTACCTCAGTAGCTCTTCTCTGTACCCTCCCTCGTGTGACTTGGTGTTCTTCTCTGGTAAGTCCCGCCGTATGCCATGTAATGGACACAGAGGAAAAGGTGAAATTTACTCACCGATATTTGTTTTTCCTCTGTGTCTTCCACGGCAACCCATCCCTGCGTATTGGTATCGTTCTTAATTTTATCTGGGGATATTATGGCCATTTGTCAAATGATAAGTACTAACATCTCTCTCTCATTTCAGCTTGGTCAAAAGTATAACTGCAGAGGGAGAGCGGAAGCTTAACTTTATAGTTTCTATTGGTCCTACCAGCTGGGAGGTGGAGCCATTGCCCACAGTATGCCGTGGAAGGACACAGAGGAAAAACAAATATCTGTGAGTAAATTTCACCTTATTTTACGTATTTAATAGTTTGTTTTTAATTTTTTCTTTAACAGTTACTCTGGAGGATTTACAGGTTTTATTTTTGGGAAGGTGAATGAGTTGTATACTTATACACATAAAAAGATTAGGGAAGAAGGTTCTGTGGAATATACTGGGACATCGGAGACCGAGTGGAGACAGTATAATCTCTCCAGCAGCACTAGAGTCAGCTTTAATATATATTAGTAGCTGACAATTTGGACACGTGTGCATTTTGTCATTCCTTTGAACATAGTATTTTACTATATTTACACTACTGGGTGCTCCATCTTCTTTCTACTTTTGTTTCTTTGGAGTTATCTTGTTGTTTAAAGAAACAGAAAAGGTTTTATCATGGACAGAGAAGAACCTAAATGTTGGCTTTCCATATATTTGGAAGAAAAGACTGTCCGGCAGCTTTCCTGAGCAGAGTCCCAGTGGACCAAGGAGAATGGTGTCCGAATCTCTCCTTCCCTTTTCTTTGGTCTCTGAATCCGGAAGTCTTCAAACAGTTAATAATTGGGGAGAGCCAGTAGTGGATTTGATGGAGTCCAGATTCAAAAAGACATTTCTAGCATCACTTTTCTTGTTGGAAGGACAGTGAGGCACTGGATCAGGATGCATTAATAGCCAATTGGAATTTCCCTCTACTATACAGTTTTCCTCCATTGAGCCCTCCTGCTTAAGGGTCCAATCCTGCACCATAATCCAACCTTTTTGAGAGTGCCACGGCTGCCAGTCATTGTTTTGAGACAGTTCTCTAACAAATTAGCCTGGACTATTACCAGTGGCTGGAACCTATCAACTTCCATAATTTATTGCAGAGTAGGGAATGTAAGAATATATAAAATGTAAAGTGTCCAGATTGGCTATCACCTCTGAAGATTCTGGATTTTCTAAAGACTTCTTTATAAGTCTAGGGGGATTCATTAAGGGACAATGCTATGGTGATGTGTGGTGATCACATTGCCTTGGCAATGGAGACATGCATCTCCATATGCACGAAATGGGAGGGGGAAGCATTTGTACATTAGCATGTAGAGTTGTCAAACTGCTTGTGATGTCGAAGGGAGGGCATCCCTTAAACCTCTCCAGCAGTTCGGCAACCCTCAAGTCTGAAGGCATCCTTTTTTGCCCTACTTGGCCACTGGGGGAGCAGAGAACGTAATCAAACTTAAGCACCACAAAAAGCTTTAATGCTTTACCAGTTTGTTATAGGGATTTGCTTTGTACCCCTGTGGCAGTGAAAGGAGCAGGTGTCTAATTTCTCACACATCTGGAGATGCCTGCAAGTTGTATTGGCAGTTCAAAATAAAGGTACTATACCTTTTAACCCCTTCATTGCTAGCAATCTCCAATGCATTGCAATATGTTGGAAACCTCCATTATTCAAAGGGTTAAAGGCGCCACTGTGAAATGCATTGCTATGTGTTGGATACTTAACTGGCATGCAGAGTGTTACATCCAAGGAAATATTTGTCCTAAGTAAGAGTACCAGGGTTAGGGCTGTTAAATACACCTAAGGATTCTCTTATAATGCAAAAAAAGTACATACCATATACTAAAATTGGAAAGATCAAAACACCAAACTACAGATGGCTACTGGCAACCTAAATCATACAGACTGCAGGAAAACAAGGTCTTGGGCATGTTCTGCTATGCATACTACGTCTCAGACCCAAAGTTTTATGAACAGAAGCAACTATGCAGATAAAAGCAGATCATTCACCAAGCTACCTTGTTAGCATCTGCTCACATTCACTCACCTTGCCAGACACTGGCGAAGTGAGCAGATGCTGGCTGGGCAGCTTGGAAAAGTATTTGAGGAGGTAACTGGCTT
Organism: Rhinophrynus dorsalis; assembly: GCA_037306005.1. Taxonomy (NCBI): domain Eukaryota; kingdom Metazoa; phylum Chordata; class Amphibia; order Anura; family Rhinophrynidae; genus Rhinophrynus; species Rhinophrynus dorsalis. The sequence goes on along the minus strand of CM074718.1, from coordinate 293,460,137 downwards.
CCTGCAATGCAGCTTGCCCAAGGAATCCACTCTCAATCAGTTTAGTTAAGCATGCACTCGCATGACTGGATAGGTGAGCAAATGCCAGTGGGACAGCTTGTTGATGCGTGAGCTTTCATCCGCATAGTGGCTTTTGTTCATAAAACTTGTGGTCTGTGGCTAAATGTGCATGGGAATAAGACATTGTTTTATTGCAGTCTGTATGCTTTTTGTTTTAAACACAGGAGCATTTTTTGTGTGTTTAACATGCCTTATACTGGAGCCCTGAATGCTGCCTTTACTTAAGAGATGGATACATATTCCCTTTTATTTGAACCCTTTGCATGCCAATGTGTTGGACATGAGTGCCTTTAACCTTTTTGAATACTAGAGCTTTTTCTCCAGCACACTGCAATGAATTGGCTATCTCATTCAAGGGGTAAAGGTATAGAACCTTAATTTTGAACAGCCAACATAACTTGATGGTGATGAGTGCAATTACCTTCCACTTTCACTCCCACGATGCATATCCTACTGTGCTGAAACGATTGAGGAGGAAGGCGACTGCTGTCTCTGTTCTCCAAAGAGAGCTACAGAGTGATCCCAACCTTACTAACCTCAGGCTTGTTGTGATGGGACTGTGTACTCGGACAGTAGAGGCAGCTGTTGGCGCTTTATTGCATGTTGTCATGTGCACATGATTCTGACATTCTCATTAAACTGCACTGTCAAATGCAAATGAGCCATTGTCTATGTAGTGAGTCCAAAATCATAAGCCTGTTTAAGGCTTGGTGGATTCATTGGGATATATATGACAAAAATCTTTGGTGCATACTGTCAATATGCTTCTGACATATCCAACTCAAGATTGCCATTCTGTCTCGTATTGTCCCTTAGCACATCTTCCCTCAGTTGTGTCTGCATTGTCTGCTACTTTGGCTACTTAGTATGATTAAGGTGATTTAGCAAAGAGGTTTCTTAAAAATTTTTACCATAACTTTTTGTTAATACAGTAGTCATAGGAAAGCTTTTAATGGAAGTACTTTAAAAGATATGCGGAAGTGCACAGCACAGAACATAGTATAATGTGCACAGCTCTTCTCCTCCCAGCTGCTCCAGGGAGCGTGTTCACGCTTCCTTTCAGTGTGCTGTGAATGGCTTCTATCATTATATCCATCTCTGGTTAGCATTATACTGAGGTTGCAACTGTAGTATAATGCTAACCAGAGCTTGATCTAACGATAGAAGCTGTTCACAGCACACCGAAGGGAAGCATGAACGCGCTTCCTGGGGCAGCTGGGAGGAGAATTAGGCATGTATTCAGAGCTGTGCCGGTGGTTCAGCATGCTGCTTTATGCTGACAGTCACAGCTTTCCTATGACTACTGTCTTGACAAAAAATTTTTGGTAAAAGCTTTTGAGCTAAGCATAGTCCTGGACTAGTTATCAAGATCTTCCTTTTTTGTGCTAACTCTCTGGCCAGAAGGGCTGACAAATTACAGGCTCTCACATGAGTCTCCTTCAGGCAAAGCTGTGCTCAGAACTAGTAGCAAGGTAGTGACTGGCGTTCATTTAAATAAAGAGAATATTAACATTCTTCTGTGTCCACTCCACGGCAGTAGAGTGGGCTTTATTCTCCGCCTCCCAGCTGGTAGGACCAATCATTTTGCTTAAATATCCCCTTCTCACCTTCCGTATTCAGTTATTGTTGGCCCTACCAAGCTGGGGGACAAAGAACTTCCTCCCATTTTTTTTTTCGGTTTTTATATTGCTCACTGTTTTATTTTACATCGGCCGCGTTTTAATGTTGTCCCTGGTTGTTGGAGCATGTACCTTGCGATGTCTGGCCGTCTGAGCTGCATTAATTGCGATGTTTTGAGTTCATAATGCTATAATACACAGAATTGGCTTTCCCTACTTAATTCGTCCCTTCTCCGCTTGTCTGCGTTTGTAGCCAGTGTCTCGTTCCTCGATTTTAGCCATATTTATAACCTTGCGATCCGACGCACACTGACGTCACATGTGCGTTCCAGAGGTGAAACGCATGTGTAATCAGCTATAGGACATATAAGGGGCAGACCCAACGATTGATTCAGGTTAGTAGTCGTTTGTTATGGTATAATGCTATATAATTTATGTATATATATATGTATGTATATTATATATAATACACACTTTTTCATACCTACATAGAGACACACACGTATTCATACATATACCCACATACATAGAGACACATGGACAAATACACAGATATACACAGCAAATAAACATACATACACTGGAGGGCTGATGGGAAGGTGGGAGGGGAGAAAGGAGAATGGAAGCATAAGGGCTTTAACCCTTTGTGTGGCAGAAGGTTAGTGAAGGCATTGCATAGTTATGCATTGCATACTCCCCTATCACTCATACATTTAAGCAGCTGTCCCACTGTGTACATCCATTTCTGAAGTGCAGTGCAAGAGTGAAAGTGTTTTGTGAGACGCACTGAGGTGCAGAATGAAAACTTGGCAGAGCATACTTGGGCACTCTGTGTCATGAATGTCCCTCCACCTTTGTGTTTTACATAGTTTATATGTTAGAGAGTAACACTTATAGCTTGAACCTTTTATTGGCACAGACTTATGCAGCACGTTGTTTTGTAGGACAGAAAGGGTTAAAGGTATAAATCTTGAGTTGTAACATGTGCATCAGATCGGGCTGGAGCTGTGTGACAAAAGGGGTATATAGAATGCAATTCACCACAAAAAGGGTTAATTAACAGTGGCAGGCTGGGAGGCACAAAACACACACAGCTGGTGGGGGAAGAGGCCATGGTGGGTGCTATGCCAGATTATCCTTTGAAAATGTCCTGTATTGTGCAAGCAACACAACGTCCCGTTACAAATGTGGCTGTGTTGAAAACAGCAATATGATGATGGGGCAGGCATCGCAATGTCGTATGTACTGCAATTCTCCCTTCTCTCCAGATGATCTTGCATATACATCAAGCATCATACACATTTAACGGCTACAGTAACCCTTTGGGTGCCAGAGTGGTATGCAATGCATTGTAATGCGTTGTGTACCCCTGTGGCACTCAACGGGTTAATGTAGCGGTTATATGCCAAGTCTCCTTCTGCCTCCTCAAACCTAAATGCATTTAACCCTTTAAGTACCTCCATTTCACTGCCACAACGCGTCATATTTCAACCCCTCTCCTGCCTCATCATGCCTCCGTTTCAGTGGCACAAGGCGCATAGCTGCACAATTTATGTTGCGTCCAGAAGGACATAGCTCAGACCCACTGCTGACAGGGGAGGGCACTCTTTATCCATCTCTGGCACAGGTCATCTGAAAGTTGTGTAACAGATGCAATGTATATTTGGAGGTATTTCCCCTCAGGATTACTAGACATGTGTATGAATCTTCAGAAGAAGAAACCAGGCCATGTTGAGAGCAGAGAAGGGGTGCAAAGAATATGTGTAACTTCTCCTTCATTTACATATAATTTAATCCTTTGAGTGCCATAGTGGTACGCAAAGCATTGGTTTGCAATGCATTGTGTACCTTTGTGGCACTGGCAGTCAAAGGATTAATGTCAACGTTTGGCAGAGCCTTGTAACGATGAGGGCGCAGGGAGGTGAAAGATGAATAGTGGTGGGTTTTTCTTGAGCACTTTATCTCACAGTGCATCCACTCTATGCACTGTGAAATGCAATGTGGCTGCCGCTAAATGTAAACTAACAAAGAACTCTTCCTTCCTCAACCCATTACAAAATATGCGTCTTGCTCTGCATTACTATTGAGGCGGCCAGGTGGGAAGAAAGTGAGAAGTGAATTTGGCTGTCAGACTGACCAGCGCTTTTCAGTTTTGGGAGCATCTTCCTTGAATAAATGGTGTAGTGTTGGAGGCAATACAATATGGGGGTAAACCTGCATGGGGGCCTCCGCTATGCGTCTGGCAAGTGGAGTTGAAAGTTACTTGCATTGAGATGGAATGAGGGAAAGCGGAGTTACTGCATATTAACTGTTTGAGTGACATAGAGGTAGGCAACACATTGCAAAGCAATGTGTTGCGTACGGCTTTGGCACTGAGAGAGTTCAACTCCAGTACGTCTCATTCCAACTCAACACAAGTAACTTTGAACTCCGCTTGCATACACTCTATGAACAATAGCTATCCTTAGTGGGATTCCACAGTTCTGTACCTTCCACAATGGCAGGCTCCGATGCCACTCAGCTCTGCAATGATGCGGACATATCCGGCCTGGCCCTCCCGTTGCCCCCACCGGTGGGTCATGAACACTGAGCTGCAATACACATGGTGGTGAAAGTCCTAGGAACATGTATAGTTAAATGGGACATTTTTTTTCCATCAGCCTCAGGCCGCAGCACGAATTAAACTCTTGACATAGTCTGCATTACGTGGAGCACTGGCAATGTGAATGGCGTCGGCAAGACACGCACAGAAAATAATTACTTAACCCCTTGAGCGCCAGAGTGGTACACAAAGGGTTAAATTTCTGTGAATGCCTTGCCAAAGCCATTCACATTGACAGTGCTGCACGTAATGCAGAGTATGTCAGGAGTGTAGTTGGTTGTGCACAATAAGAGAAGGTAGGGGGGCTACCATCGTGGAGCACCAGAGAGGAGGAACCAGTACCCGTTAGGAAAAGGGTGGTTGCCCTCGCTAGGGCCCAGGCCATTCCGCTTTCTAGTTAGCAGCTGCCATTGTCAGGAAGGGAGGAGAAGGAAAGAGAGGGGTCCCATCATCTTCCCTTTGTTTCCCAGCCAGAGTTGAGGTGGCCGCAGCAAAGAAACTCCTGACATTGGCAGTGCGGCATGTAATGCAGACCTCTCTGTCTGTGTCTCTCTGTCTGTGTCTCTCTGTCTGTGTCTCTCTGTCTGTGTCTCTCTGTCTGTGTCTCTCTGTCTGTGTCTCTCTGTCTGTGTCTCTCTGTCTGTGTCTCTCTGTCTGTGTCTCTCTCTCTGTCTGTGTCTCTCTCTCTGTCTGTGTCTCTCTCTCTGTCTGTGTCTCTCTCTCTGTCTGTGTCTCTTTCTCTGTCTGTGTCTCTCTCTCTGTCTGTGTCTCTCTCTCTGTCTGTGTCTCTCTCTCTCTGTCTGTGTCTCTCTCTCTCTGTCTGTGTCTCTCTCTCTCTGTCTGTGTCTCTCTCTCTCTGTCTGTGTCTCTCTCTCTCTGTCTGTGTCTCTCTCTCTCTCTGTCTGTGTCTCTGTCTCTCTGTCTGTGTCTCTGTCTCTCTGTCTGTGTCTCTGTCTCTCTGTCTCTCTGTCTCTCTGTCTCTCTGTCTCTCTGTCTCTCTGTCTCTCTGTCTCTCTGTCTCTCTGTGTCTCTGTCTCTCTGTGTCTCTGTCTCTCTGTGTCTCTGTGTCTCTGTCTCTCTGTGTCTCTGTCTCTCTGTGTCTCTGTCTGTGTGTATTAGGGTGGTGTAGGAGTGGCAGCCATTTTTGTTTTTCTGATTTGTATAGTGGTTAGTGGGAGCGGGGCAACTCCCTGCATGATTTTTACAAGAGTAGCAGTAACCCCTCCTTCTGCCGCCCCGGGTGTCTTGCCAGGCACACAGTGTTTTTATATAAATATAGTATACAGGGCTTAAAATGTGAAGTCCTTTGATACTAGCCAGGTATGTATGTATGTGTGTGTGTGTGTGTGTGTATATATATATATATATATATATATATATATATATATATATATATATATATATATATATATATATATATATATATATATATATATATATATATATATATATATATAATACTCCAATTGAAAACACTCTCAGGACCTCATTCCGTAAAAGAATAGGATTTATTAAAGCAGATCAACGTTTTGGTTATTTCAACATAACCTTCATCAAGGATACATATTATATAATATAATCCAATACAGGTTACTGGTACACTGGGAGGCGATCCGCCCCTTTAAGTAGGCAGGAACATTCTCTAAATGTATGCAGGGGGTGGAGCCTCCCCTCCCTCCTAGGCTGCTCCTCAGTCAGCCCAAGCCAGAATGATTTGTTCCTCGGTGTGTTCACACGAGGCGGAGAACAGCTCTCTTCAAATTTTAGTTTCTTTGTTATTTTTACAAACATGGAATACCACTATTAGGCGGGTTACCGAGGCTGTCAAATGCCCTCTTTAAAGTGGATAGCACAGCTTCCAGGGTACTTCTGGTGGACCTTGTTCCCTGATGAGGGAACAGCTTGATTTCAAGTACTTCCCTAGGCATTATCCTCTGTGGTAATTCTTTACTTATCTTGGTAACCTGAAGACAGAAGTCCTGCAGAAAGGTGAGCCACCCTTTGAGTGCCGAAGGTCCATTTGTCCCTCATTGGGCTTGTACTTGGGAGTTCTCATTGTGCACTCCAGCACTCATTGGGTGTTTTTCTATATCTTGCTAATGCAATGTATGTGTGTATGTCTTGAGTTTTGGAGCAGTTTATGTGGGATTTAACCCTTTCTTTGCTGGGTTTTCCAATTTTATGGGCATTTTCAACTTTTGCCTTGGCTGGGTAATGTTTGCTTACATAGAACATGTGTTTGCTATGTGTTATGGAACTTTTACTTTAAGAGATAATTTTATTAGAAATTATGTTACGCGCCTTTAAGCGCGCTTTTCCCGCATAGATGCCATTGTTCCTTTACTCTCTATGGGCTTACACTGTGTGGGGCGTATCTCTGGAACCGCTTCACATAGCAACTTCAGAAGGGGCTCATTTTATTTGTCTTCCCTTGCTCTATCATGTGGTTTTACGTTTGAGTGTGTTGGGGGACTCGGGGGGGCTTTGGGCACTGTTTTGGGGTACTTGGTGAGAAAAACTACTCTTCCCATGAGCGCTCGGTTCGTGTCCTTTTTCTGATTGGCTCCCGTCGCCATTTTGTGAGTTCTTCTCATCGAGTATACTACGCAGGGACCGGACCTTCTCCCTCTCCTCTGCGGATTAACCCTTCGCTTGCCAGATAAGTTTAGTTTTAAACGTTTCTGGGGTGAATACGTAATCTCTCACACTTTAATTGGGTGATTTCTATCTGTGGGGTATATCTGACGCTGTGAGTGTCTACTCCACTGGAGCCTGGGACTAGACCTAAGACAAAGGAGGCTGGGGTATCTGTTTCCCCCATTGCGTTTTACGCCTCCTGTCACTCAGGGCTACCTAGAGAATTTTCTGGTAATTTATGCCCAACTTGTGCGGAAGGTCATGGCAGCAACCCAGGGCCTTCCAGTCACACTATTGAGCCAACATGGGTGAAAGAGTTCAAGGCTGCAACTAGGGATCTCAGATCCACTCTTCAGCTCTTTCCCTCTCAGGTTCAGGGGGCTCTTCAAGTATGGCAGACCCCCTCCACTGTCAGGACCTCCCTGCCCAATCCACAGGGAGCTCCTGACGTCTGATTCTTATGAGGAAGAATTGTTGCAGGATTCTGATGTCGAGGATGGTACAGTTATTGAGTCTACCAGATCGGTTGGGGACCCTTTTGAATGTGATCCTGAACTCTCTGCTGAGGGTTTGATCAGGGCTGTGCTGACCACCCTCAATCTTCCCTTGTGCCAGGAGTCTCCTCTTGACCCAACGGACGTGTTTCAGAAACCTTCAAAGGCTGTTACCTGTTTTCCTACTAATCCTACTCTTGAATGCTTAGTTTCTGATGCGTGGAAAAATCCTGATAAGTCCTCTTCAGTCTCAAAAAAGTTTGCCAAACTTTATCCTTTTCCTGAGACTGAATTGGCTAAATGGGTTCATCCTCCTAAGGTGGATGCTCCGGTTTCTAGGTTGTCTAAATCCACTGCTCTGGCTGTATCTGATGCTTCTGCTTTACAGGATTGGACTGACAAAACGTTAGAGACTTGTCTTAAGTCTATTTTTGCCTCTATTGGTACTGCCATGCGTCCGACTTTTGCTGTGGCGTGGGTTAACCGGGCCATTGCGGTCTGGACTGAACAGCTTACTGTGGCGGTCCGCCAAGATGCGCCTGTGTCAGAGCAACTGCAACTACTTGCTAATATTTCTGAAGCTCAGAATTATGTTTCTGACGCTGCTTTTGACGCAGTTCGCATGATGGCGAGGGCCTCCACTTCTTCCGTGGTGGCTAGACGCGCTCTTTGGCTAAAAATTTGGTCTGCTGACACTGCTTCCAAGAAAGTTTTGCTTTCTTTGCCCTTTCAAGGGACTTCCCTGTTTGGATCTGAGCTAAAGGAATTGATTAGCGAGTCTGCTGGAGGTAAAAGTACTATTCTACACTCGGTCTTTAAGAAGAAATTCCCAGCTAAGCGCTATTGGTCCTTTCGTTCCTTCCAAACTGAGACATGCCCCACTTCCTAGGCCGTTCCGCCTGCCCCTCCTCCAAGCCCAAACAGTACTGGAAGCCCAAAGTTGCCCCCAAGGCCAAGACTTCCAAGACTGCTTCGGCATGACTCGCCGAACCCGGGTCCGCATCCGGCTGTAGGTGGGCGGCTTCACCTTTTTCACCGGGTTTGGGAGGATTCAATGGCGGACCCTTGGGTTCTTCAGGTGGTGTCAGAGGGATACAGGATCCCTTTCTTTTCCCTTCCTCCCTTTCTCTTCCATTTTACTCGTCCTTCTCAGGACTCCACAAAAAGGCGTCTATTCGACTACGCTATTCAGGATCTTTTGGACATGGACGTCCTGGAACCAGTTTCTCAAGAGGACACCGGTTCAGGATTTTATTCCAACCTGTTCGTTGTGGCCAGAAAGGACGGTGGAGCTCGTCCTATTTTGGACCTCAAAGAACTCAACTCCTTTGTTGTGAGTACCCACTATCGACAGAAATCTCTGCGCACTGTGATAGCTGCTATGTCTCCGGGGGAATTCCTTGCTTCCCTGGATCTTCAGGATGCATATCTGCACATCCCTATCCATCTGGAGAGCAGGCGGTATCTCAGGTTTGCCTGCCACAGAGGTCATTTTCAGTTTTTGGCTCTTCCCTTTTGGGCTGATGACAGCTCCTCAGGTTTTTCAGCGAGTCTTGGGAGCATTGATAGCGGTAATCCATCGGGATGGCATCAGAGTGACTCCATACATGGACGACTTACTCTTGAAAGCTACTTCAGCGGAGATCCTTCACCAGCAGGTTCAGGCTCGCATTCAGATACTCACTCGCCATGGATGGATTGTAAATCTGGACAAGTCAGACTTGGTTCCATCTCAGCAGATAATCTTCCTGGGTCTCCTGTTCGACACCCAGCGGTGCATGGTGTTTCTGCCGGAGGATTGCTCTCCGAGTATCAAAGATTCTGGCTCTCGAGCGGATTCCAGTGCCGAAATTGTCTTCTCTGGTGGGGAAATTCATTTCCACTATAGAGGCGGTGCCGTTTACCATGGCACACACCAGGGAACTTCAAAGGTTCGTGATCCAGACGTTCAGGAATCGTCCAGACCATCTGCAGCTATCTGTCTCTCTACCTCCTCATGTCGAGTTGAACTTGGAATGGTGGTTGGATCTTTCTCATCTCCTGAAAGGGAGATCCTTCCAGATCCCTTATTGGACCACGGTCACGACGAATGCCAGCCTCCTGGGATGGGGGGCGGTGTTGGGTCGCTTCAGTGCCAGGGGAAGTGGGGCCTGGAGGAATCTCTCCTCTCCAACATTCTGGAACTCCGTGCGATCTTCCTTGCCCTACGACATTGGGAATCTCAACTGGAGGGTTGTCCAGTCAGAGTAGAATCCGACAACTCCACCGCTGTGGCTTACATCAACAAGCAAGACGGAACAAATAGTCTCGCCGCCTGGTTAGAGGTCAAGGCCATTTTGTCTTGGGCGGAAGCTCATGTTCCCGTCATTTCAGTTTTTCACATTCCAGGCGTAGACAACATCATGGCAGACTTTCTCAGTCGTCACACAGTCGACAGCGGAGAGTGGGCTCTTCATCCAGAGGTGTTCCACCTTCTCACTCAGATGTGGGGGGTTCCTGTGGTGGATCTGATGGCAACCAGACACAACAGGAAGGTTTCAGTGTTCTGCTCTCGGTGGAGGGACCCACTGGCCCTGGCAGTGGACGCTTTGTCAATCCCTTGGGAATTCTTCCTAGCTTACATCTTTCCTCCTCTTCCACTGTTGATCAGAGTCATCCAGAAGCTGAAGATGGAGCGTTGTCCAGTTATTCTAATCGCTCCAAATTAGCTTCGTCAGTCCTGGTATCCGGATCTGATGGCTATGTCTGTGGCGGAGCCCTTTCCGCTTCCCTCTCGTCCAGATCTTCTGCTTCAAGGCTATCTGTGGAAGGAGGATGTTCATTGTCTTCATTTGATGGCTTGGAGGTTGAATCCTCAATTTAGAAGAAAAAGGGTTTTTCCTCTGCTGTGGTGTCTACGATGCTACGTGCTCGTAAACCTGTGTCTTCTAAGATTTATCACCGAGTCTGGTCGACCTTTGTAGCATGGTGTGCTGATAGGGATCTATCGCATGACTTTCATCTTCCTACTGTCCTGGCCTTTTTACAGGATGGTGTTGATAAGGGGCTCAGTCTGAGTTCTCTTAATGTTCAGACTTCAGCGCGCTCTGTCTTTTTCCAGGAGCGCATTGCGGTTATTCCTGACGTCAAAGTTTTCTTCCAAGGTGTGGCTCATGTTCGTCCCACTTTCAGGAGTCCGGCTCCTCAGTGGGATCTCAATCTGGTTTTGGGGGTTCTCCAAAGACCCCCCTTTGAGTCCTTGGCTACTATTCCTTTGTGCCTTTTATCTTGGAAGATGGCTTTCCTTTTGGCTATTGTATCGGTTCGCCGGGTGGCAGAATTACAAGCTTTGTCTTGTAAACCTCCTTATCTGGTGTTCCATAAGGACAAGGCTGTGCTTCGCACTTCCAAGGAGTTTTTGCCTAAGGTTGTCTCCGAATTTCACATCAATCAAGAGATTGTAGTGCCCTCTTTCTGCCCTAACCCTTCCTCTGACAAGGAGAGGGATCTACATTTGTTGGATGTCGTGCGTTGCCTTAAATTTTATGTTCATCGCACTATCAGGAAGTCTGACGCTCTGTCTGTCATTCCTGAGGGGCCTAGAGCAGGGAGACCGGCATCCAAGGTGACCATTGCATCTTGGATAAAATCTACTATTCGCAAGGCTTACGAATTGCGGAATAAGCCTGTGCCCTTTTGGGTCACTGCTCATTCTACCAGATCAATTGGGGCCTCTTGGGCCTATAAAAATCAAGCGTCTGCTGATCAGCTGTGCCGGGTGGCCACTTGGTCCTCTGTGCACACATTTTCAAAGCACTTCCGTGTGGATGTGCTGGCCTTGGCTGATGCCAGCTTTGGGAGGAAGGTCCTGGAGGCAGTTTTGCCAGTCTAGGATCTTCTTCTTCTGAGATTCTCAGTGCTTCCTAACTGTTGAGCCCCGTTGGCTCTGGTTCAGTGTGCTGTGTTTTGGTTTGGGTTTGTTCTTACCCCTAATTGGTGTCCGTTGACACTTCTGATTGTTGGGATCTCTGACCGGTTGGTTCATAGAGGTTCTGGTGACTCTGGGGGACTTGCGCCTGGTCCTTGCCTTCTTCCCGCCTCTGGGAAACTCAATGTTTGGACATCCCAGTGTACTAGTAACCTGTATTGGACGACAGTGAAAATAGGATTTTAGTCTTACCTGTTAAATCCTTTTCACTTAGTCCATACAGGTTACTGGTCTCCCACCCTGTCAAGAGACCATGCTTGGCTGTCCTGTGGCATTCTGTGGGAGTCCTTTGGGGCATGCTCACAGGGGTCTTCTTCTTCTTCTATCTCTGGTCAGTGTTAGTGTCTCAAATCATTCTGGCTTGGGCTGACTGAGGGGCAGCCTAGGAGGTAGTGGAGGTTCCACCCCCTGCATACATTTAGAGAATGTTCCTGCCTACTTAAAGGGAAGGATCGCCTCCCATTGTACCAGTAACCTGTATGGACTAAGTGAAAAGGATTGAACAGGTAAGACTAAAATCCTTGTGTGTATATATGTGTGTGTATATATATATGTATGTATGTATATATATATATATATATATATATATATATATATATATATATATATATATATATATATTAAATAAAAAATGTGTGTGTGGTTTGCACTATGTCCAGTTCCTCTGAGCAAGGGGATAAAGGGAAGCCTGCTCAAGTTGAGGCAGGTAAGACTCATAAGCCTTGTGTATGTCCAGCATGTGATTCTAAGCTAGCTCCATCTGACACCACCAAACTTTGTGCTGAGTGTCTGAGAAAAGTAGCTGGGCAGGACATGTCATCACATTTCCAGAGTTTAACTTGGATGAAGGCCTCCATGCATGATAAGCTTTCATCAGTGCAGCAATCTGTTACTTCCAAGAAAAGGGCGCGCACTGAGGACTCTGATGAAGGCCCCTTAGTATGTACCAGTGTGCAAGAGGATAATTTCAGCTGTGAAGACTTGGACTCCTTATATTCTTCTGAAGAAGAGGGTGAAATCTGGGAAGAAAATACCTCTTTTAATTGTGATAGAGCAGAATCATTAATACATTTCATTAGAAAGACATTAGGGATTACCGAGGTTTAAAGGAGTTGGATGTAATGGACACTGCTTTTTTAGATAAAAAGAAATCCTCTTCAGCCTTTCCAGTCCACAGTTCAATACATGATGATATTATCAAGACAGAATGGTCCAAAGTTGATAGACGTTTTTCCATGTCTAAACGTTTCCTGAAGATGTTTCCTTTTGAAAAATCAGAAGTGCAGAAATTAATGTGGCAGTCTCTCAGTTGGTAAAAAGAACTAATCTACCTGTGGAGGATCGGTCTTCTTTACAAGATCCAATGGACAGGAAAATGGAAAACTTGCTAAAGAAACAATTTTCCTTGCTAGGCCAGAATATGAAGGCAGTCACCGGTAGTGCATGTCTATGCAGAGCTATGCGTATTTGGCTGATAGACCCAGAAGAGAAAATAGTCCTCCACATCCAGGGCAAAACTTCTAAAGGAAGTGGCGACATTTAAAGAAGCCAACAATTTTGGTTGTGATTCTTCCCTGGGCATCCTTAAGATGCTCTCTAAATCCTCAGCTATGTCCATTGTAACTAGAACATCCTTGTGGATTTGTTCCTGGGGAGCAGATTCCACATCTGAGGCAAAACTGGTAGCCTTACCCTTCTCGGGTGAATATCTTTTTGATTTAACACAGAGAATTTAACCAGTCCTCAGGTGGGAAAATTGCCTTTCTTCCCCAAGATAAAAAAAAAAATCTCCTAAAACCTTTCATGGTGCTGGATCTAGAACCCGAAGGTTTCAATTTGGAGATAATAGAAGGTTTCAACCACAACGTGCCTTTGTTCAGTCCAAACCAAATGCCAATGAGGGGGGAGGATTCAGAAGAGATTTTTCCCAAAAGAATCATTTCAGAAGGGATTTTGCCTAAAGTTCAGTGGGCTCCTTTGCTAGGGTCAGTAGGGGTCAGGCTGACCCAGTTCTCACTGGTTTGGGATCAGTTTTGCCAAGATTGGTGGGTATGTCAGACAGTGGAAATGGGGTATCCACTAGAATCTCTGTCCATACCAAACAAATAATTTTTTCAGATGTCCAGTCTGCCAAGATCTTTAAGGAAAGTAAAGAGCATGAAGACTTCTATGACTCTGTATCTTATCATCTTCTGAACAGAAGAAGTTCCAGTAGACCAGAGGAAGAAAGGTATATACGCCATCCTGTTCTTGGTACCAAACCAGTCCGGGGGTTATAGAACAATTTTAGACCTGAAATTTGTTAACTCTTTTGTGAAAAGCGCGTCTTTTCGGATGGAAACTATGACTTCAATAATGAAGTCGATCCATCTACAGTTTTCTATCATCGATTGATCTACAGGATGCATACCATCATGTGCTCATAAGACCCTGTCACCGGAAATTCATATGCTTTGCCATAGGGCCACAGCACTACCAATTCAGAGCCATGCCTTTCGGTCTCTCATCTGCTCCGAGGGTCTTCACAAAAATCTTGGCAGCCTGTTTACAACCCTTGAGACAGTGATGCAGTCCAAATAAGGGACTGCCAGAATACACCTCTATCTTAGTGGCATCCAGACAGCAGGCATTTCAATTCACAGAATTGATCAAGCAATATCTGATGAATTCAGGTTGGGTAATAAACCAACTCAAGAGCCAACTACTGACTCAAACTCAGATCATTTTTCTAGGGACTTGTTCGAACACTTAACTCATGATTGCTTCCCTTTCAGACACACGATATCAAGGGTTCTGGAAATTGGTTCTGCATTTCAGACATACAGTGAGACCAACAGCACAACATTTTTCAGTGCTTCTGGGAGTCCTTGCGTCAACCACCCAGATAGTGCCTTGGCCACAATTTCATATGCGAGCCATTCAGGTCAATTATCTCAGATTTTGGGGAAAAAAACCTACAATGCCAGTGAAGTAATTCCTCTTCTCCCATCAACAAGGAAGGAGCTACAATGGCAGTCGAAGTTTAAAAAAAAAAAAAAAAAAAAAAAAGGTAATTTCCTTGTAATTGTAATGATACATGCAAGTCTAAACGGATGGGTAGCAGCATGGAGATCCATTTCTCTCCAAGGAACGTGGTCAGTGACTGAAGAATTGCTCCACATAAACATCCTGGAGATGAGGGCTGTTTGAAAATCTCTTGCCAAATTAGAATAACATCTTCAAAACAAGGCAGTTTGGATAAGATCAGACAATCAAGCGACGGTCGTGTTTTTTGTTTTTTTTTTGTTTTGTTTTGGGTTTTTTTTTAGATACAAGGGGGAACCAAGAGCAAAAACCTCATGGAAGAAACAGCCAAAATATTCCTTTGGGCAGAAAAAAATGCATCCCACATTTCCAGAAGAATGAACCTGCAAGCTGATTTCCTCAGCAGGCCAAGAGTAGATAAAGGGGAATGGTCTCTAAAAGAATCTGTGTTTCTAAGAATTGTTAGAAAATGGGGTCAGCCAGAAATAGATCTCATGGCATCAAATCTCAATCAGAAATGTAGGAAATATTATTCCAGATGGAGAGGCCCCAGAGCCCAAAACCAGGATGCTCCAAGGATAAAGTGGAATCCCTCTAATCCCAGTTGTCCTATGAAAACTAAGAAAAGGACAAAGTGGAAATAATCTTGATTGTCTCAAGAATAATAATAATTAGTATTTATATGCGCCTTTCTCCCGGTGGGACTTAAAGCACTTTCAGCGCATGCTCTCGGAATTAGCTGAATGGTCAGCTGAATAATAGATGTGGTTATTATCCAATCAATGGTACTCATTTATCGAACTCGGAAGGATGAAGGGCTGAGTTGACCCTGCCAGGATTCAAACCTGCAACCTTGCGATTTGAACAGGCTGTATAGTCAGGGCATTTACCACTGAACTATCTCACCGTCCTATAGCTTGGTACCGTCATATAATTCAAATGACAGTCTCCCCACCATGGACACTGCCAATATCACAAGATCTTCTAACACAAGGCCCAATTTGTCATCCCTATCCAGTCCTTTTGAAGCTGACGGCCTGGAGGCTGAGTGGAATTCCCTAGCAGCCTAAGGTCTTTCCAAGGAAGAAGTAAATGCCATTTTAGCCAGAAGGTAGCATTCAACCACTAAAATTATATTACAGAGTATGGAAGATTTTCAGGTCATGGTGTCTTGAGAAGGGTATTTCTAGGAATGCAATTTCATTTACTGCAATCTTGAATTTTCTACAGAGGTGATTTTCATTAGGACTTAAACCATCATCCATCAAGGTCCAACTTTCAGCACTCTTCTATTTTGGCCGAAACATTTGACAACCCAATGGTGAAAAGATTTATTAAGGCATTAACAAAAGTCAGGCCTACTATCAGAGAAGTCATCCCACCATGGGATCTTAACCTGGTCCTTGAGCAATTGGCAAGCTATACTTCTTTTGAACCCATGGACAAAATTTCCATTAAGAATCTGTCACTTAAAACAGCTTTTCTTACAGCATTTACCTCAGCCAGAAGGGTTTCAGAGTTGCAAGCACTTTCCTGTAATTCTCCTTATTTCCTTCCATTAGGACGAAGTGGTACAACAAACTCATCCATCCTTTAGATCTAAAGTAGTTTGGATTTCCACATCAATCAAGACTTTGTGTTGCCTTCATTCTGTAGCAATCCATCTTTAGACAAAGAGAGAGAACTTAATAATTTAGATATAGTCAGATGTCTTATCATACTACCTTGACAGAACTAAAGATTTCCAAAAATCTGAGTCCTTGTTAATCCATTTCTTTGGAAATTTTAAGGGAAATACAGCCTCCAAGCCGTCTATTTCCAGATAGATCAGAGATTGCATCGCACTAGCCTATACGGATGCCAAGGTCAAACCACCCATTAAGATCAAGGTCCATTCTACAAGATCTGTTTCCAGTTCATGGGCCAGTAAAGCAGATGCATCTTTAGAAGAAATCTGCAAAGCAGCCACGTGGTCTTCTATATCCACATTCATTAAATATTATAAACCTAATATGATGCCAAATGCGTGAGGAAAGTCTTAGAAGCAGTGGCACCGGTATAACGCTAGTATGTTCCTAGTTTTATATATCTCTCTGTCCATTCTTGCCTTGAAGGGTATTGTTTTGTTTTTTTTTCTATAACTTGTAAATTTCCCATCCCTTCTGGTACACTGCTTGTGTATATCCCACTCTACTGCCATGGAGTGGACACAGAAGAAAATGGGAAATTCACTCACCAATATTTCTATTTCTTCTGTGTCCCTCCACGTCACACCCAACCCTGTTTTTAACCTATTATGATTTATATTTTTACAGCTCTGTTAAAGAAAATAACTGAATAAGGGAAGGTGAGAAGGGGATATTTAAGCAAAATGATTGGTCCTACCAGCTGGGAGGAGGAGACTAAAGCCCACTCTACTGCCGTGGAGGGACACAGAAGAAATAGAAATATTGGTGAGTAAACATCCCCTTTTTCTCCTATGTCCCTCCACGGCATCAAAATACATATGGGTTTAAGTCTCCTCCCTCCAGCTTTCGTAGAACCAGTCACAAAAGCTCATATGGGGCCTTTTTGGTCCTACGAGCAGCTGGAAGTAGGACGAGGGAAGTCTTACTGGCCGCATATAGAAAAATAATCCAGCTTACCTCCGCAACCGATTCAGGCCGTCAGAGGAAGCTCACATGCGAATAGTGAGTCTGGGTCACATTCATTGCTGTCCCTTTGCCAGGGGAGGTCCCTGATGCCCTGACTCCGCATTCACTCCGGTTAGAGGAGTAACGCTGCACAGGAAATGACATCAGCCCAGCAGGAACTGTGCTGACGTAGCTTTACTACCGGGCTGGGGGAAGTGACCATGAGGACAGCTATGAAACACAGCACCGTTCCGGTTTTTACCGGGGTCTGACTGCAGTGGGTTCTGACAAGCAGACAGAGTAAAGACAAGGTAGTAGTCTCTTTTTATGCATTTCTGTGTTTTCTGGTGGGCCTCTGCGTTCCACCTTGGAACACAAGCCAATTAGGCTCCAATTATATATGGGCTGGATTCCAGTTGCTGATCTAGGATATCTGAGTAGATGTTTTTTGCAGGAGATATTGTCTTTTTATTTGATAAATATTAAAAGTTACGTATATAGTAGTTATGTCTACTCCTGCTAAAACTCCCTTCTCTGAAGAAAAGGGACAAATGGAGAATAAAGAGGACAAAGCATCCCAAAAGACAAAACTCTCTGCAGGTTGTGAAAACAAGATACCTGTTTGATACTAGTAAGTTATGCCCTGAATGCCTAAAGAAGGCTGTTGGTTCTGATGTAACTAACCAGTTTCAAGACTTCCTATCATGGATGAAGTCTTCAATGCAGGAGACCTTTGCATCATTACAAGCTCCGAAGAAAAGACAGAGACTGGATGATCCAGATGAAGGTTCTTCCGCCGGATTGGATCAAATGGATGATAATAGTATACAAGATATTCTATCTGAATACTCAGAGGAGGAAGGCGAGATTATGGAAGATGAAGTGGGCACATTTTAATATTGAAAAGATTGAACCCTTCCTCAAGAGCATGAGGAAAACATTAGGACTAGTGGATGAGACTAAAGAACAAGGTATCTTAGATAATGCCTTCATGGGAAACAAGAAGGAACTACCTGTTTTTCTGGTTCACTATGCTGTCTCGGATTTGATCAAGACTGAATGGATTAAAGGGGACAAAAGAATTTCGATGTCCCGAAGATTTCACAAAATGTATCCTTTCAAAAAAGAAGATACTAATATCTGGATTTCACCTCCAAAGATTGATGCGTCAATCGCACAGTTAGCACAGAGGACAACTATACCCATGGAGGATGGTTCATCTCTAAGGGATCCCATGGATCAAAAGAAGGAATGCACCCTGAAAAACCAGTCTGCACTGCTTGGTCCAAATATGAAGGCTGCCATAGCAATACCCTGTGTTTCAAGAACAATTCGAATCTGTTTAAGCGAGTTGGAACAAAAAATTGAATCTTCAGTATCAAAATCCAAGCTGATGAAAGAAGTCGCTGCAATTAAAGAAACAGTGGCATATTCATGCGATGCCCCTATGGACACTATTAGATTAACAGCCAGATCTTCGGCCTTGTCAGTCACGTCCAGAAGAGCCCTCTGGCTCAGATCTTGGGGCGCAGACCCATCTTCAAAAGCTAAGATGGCATCTCTGCCATTTGAAGGACCTCTTCTATTTGGAGAGAAATTAGAAGAAATCATCAAGAAAGTCACAGGAGTAAAAAGTTATTTTCTCCCACAAGATAGATCTAGATCCTCCCCCATCAGAACATCATTCAGAGGCAGGCACTAGTCCTTTCAAGACTCTATACATTTTCAGTCATAAAGAGGGTTTGAGCATAGAAAACCATCTTCTGCCCAATTTTCAAGAGGAACATTCAGAAAGGAGGGGAATCGTAAGGCTCAATTCAAAAAAAGAATTTCACGGAGAATCAGCGGACCCTGTTAACTGTTCCAGTAGGGGGGTCTTCTGGAACAGTTTGTCCAACAATGGATAACAAAGACCAACCAGGACAAGTGGGTCATTCAGACCCTTCAAGCAGGGTACCCACTGCAATTCAATCAGTTCCCTCTTCAAAACCTATTCAGAGTTTCAAAGACCCCAGAAAACCAGGTAAAGGCAAGCAAGCTGAGAGAAGCTATTCTCAAGCTTAAGTCAAAGCAGGGTAACTCAGCCTGTTCCTGTAGAGTTCAGAAGAAGAGGATGGTGTTCAGTAGTGTTTGTAGTGTAAAAAAAAATCAACAGGAGGCTTCAGGGCCGTTTTGGATCTGAAATTACTGAATACATGTCTAAAACAACAAGATTTCAAAATGGAAACAGTGTCATCAGTGATTCAAACTGTAAGACCATCTCTTTTCCTAACCACGATAGACCTTCAGGAAGCTTACTTCCACATACCGATCTTAAAAAGCCACAGGAGATTCCTCAGGTTTTGTTTCAAGGGACAACACTGGCAATTCAGGGTGCTGCCATCTGGACTCTTGTCAGCACCCAGAATTTTCTCAAAAAATACTAGCATCAGCCCTGGAACCCCTGAGGCAACAAGGTGTTACAATAATACCTTATCTGGACGACATCCTAATAATATCGGATACTTACCTTCAAGCTCAAGATCATACAACCAGGAGCTTGAATCCTCTCCAGGACTTAAGGTGGATGGTGAACAGGGAAAAGAGTCAGCTTCAGCCTGCACGCAAACTGATCTTCCTGGGTATGATCCTGAACACTGTCAAGAACAAGATATCCTTGTCCTTAAACAGAGTAGAAACCATAACCAAAAGGATAAGGACATTCAAAAGAGGGACAATCCATACATCCCAGGAGTACATAGTGTTTGGGAACAATGACCTCCTCCGTACAAGTAGTTCCCTGGGCCAAGTTTCACATGAGACCTCTACAGAATTGGTTCCTAAGTCAGTGGAATCGGAACTCCACAAACACATCACAAATAATTCCTCTCCCAGTAAAGATCCAGAAGGGCTTATCCTGGTGGACAAGAAGGAAGAACATTCAGAAAGGAATTTCACTGCAGGACCTATCCTGGGAGAGAGAAACAACAGATGCCAGCCTTACCGGATGGGGTGGATATTGGAGGAACATATCAATACAAGGAACTTGGTTAGCAACACGGAGGCCAGACTTCACATAAATGTTCTGGTATTAAGGGCCATAAGGCTGTGCCTAAGAAAACTAAAGGAAAGGATAAGAAACAAGCCGATAAAGATAGTATCAGACAGCATGATTGCTGTCTTATACATAAAAAAATCAAGGAGGAACGTGGAGTCTGTCCCTAAATCTGGAGGTAAGAAGAATCCTAAGCTGGGCAGAAAAGAACCTGACTGCCCTCTCTGCCATCCACATAGCGGGAAACAAAAATCTGAAAGCAGATTTTCTCAGCCGCAACAAGCTGGATCCCGGAGAATGGTCACTAAATCTAGAAATATTCAGCATCATTGTAAAGAAGTGGGGTCTGCTGGTGGTGGATTTCATGGCATCTCACTCAAACAGGAAAAGTCAAGCATTCTTTTCCAGGAACCCTCATCCTCGAGCCCTGGTTACGGACGCTCTGAATCACAAGTGGAACTTCAGTCTAGCATATCTATTTCCACCATTTCTTATGATTCCGGTGGTCCTCAAAAAGATAAAGAAGGAAAGAATTCGGAGGAAGCAGCATGGGATGGCAGTCAAGCTTTTTATCACCTCCAGTCAGCATGGAGGAGCAATCAGTGCGTGTAATCAGTGAAACGCACACCAGATGGATACTGCAGCACCATTGGAGTAAGGTAGGATTCACTTTGTCTTAGAAGGGGACATAGTTTTTAAATGTGTATTTATTAAAGTTTAGAGGTTTTTTTTTTTTTTTTTTTTTAATAGAATGTCTTCTTCAAAGTCTTCTGCTAGTAAGGAGAAGGTAGATCCTACCCCCCCAAGGAGGATAAGTCGCAAAAGGTATGCAGTGCCTGTGCGAAAAAATTCCCAGCGTCTGAAAATTCAAAAATTTGTCAGGATTGTCTAAAGAAGGTAGCTATGCAGGAAATGCCTAGTCAGTTTCAGGATTTTATATCCTGGATGAAGGCCTCTATGCAAGAGACCTTCTCGGCCATGCAGGAGGCAGTAGTCTCAAGGAAAAGGCAGAGGGTAGAAGATCCTGGAGAGGGTACGTCTTCACCCAAACAGATGGATAGTGAAGATGGGAATAGCCAAGGTCCATCAGATTATTCCTCAGAAGAGGAGGAAGGTGAGATTGTTGAAGACTCTGGGGCTTTCTTTTTGGATAAAATAGACCGTTTTGTATCTTCAGTTAGGAAATCTCTGGGGTTGACTGATGAACAGAAAGATTTGGGTATCATGGATACAGCCTTTATTGGTAATAAGAAGGTGGTACCTACTTTCCCGGTTCATCAGTCCATCTCAGATACCATATTAGCAGAATGG
Source organism: Rhinophrynus dorsalis (assembly GCA_037306005.1). Taxonomy (NCBI): domain Eukaryota; kingdom Metazoa; phylum Chordata; class Amphibia; order Anura; family Rhinophrynidae; genus Rhinophrynus; species Rhinophrynus dorsalis. Next base: position 293,438,756 of record CM074718.1, on the reverse strand, counting down.
AATAAATCAGATAGAAGGTCTTCTGTTTATAAGCATTTTAGCAGGATGTATCCCTTTGAAGATGATTTACTCAGGACTGGGTAGCTCCTCCTAGAGTGGATGCGGCTGTCTCCAGATTGGCCAAACCCACTACTATTCCTTTAGAAGATGGATCCTCTTTGAAGGATCCAATGGAGAGAAAGCTAGAATCTGCCCTTAAGAGACAGTTCTATTATAGGTAGTAACATTCAAATAGCTACAGCCCTGGCCTGTGTGTCTAGATCTATACGCATCTGGCTTACCAACCTGGAAGAAAGTATTGAAGCTGGTACTTTTAGGTCAAAATGGACAGGGAAGTTGCAGCCATTAAGGAAGCAAATAATTTTATTTGCGATGCCTCATTAGATGCAGTCAAATTAGGGGCAAAGTCTTCAGCTCTATCAGTAACTTCAAGGAGGGCCCTTTGGTTGAGAGCATGGGAGCGGATAGCTCATCCAAGAACAAACTAGTTAATCTTCCCTTTAAAGGACAGATGTTATTTGGAGAACAATTAGAAGAGTTAATAAAAAAGATGTCGGGTGGTAAGAGTGCCTTTTTGCCTCAAGAGAGGAGAAGATCGCCACCTAGGAACTCCGCATATAGAACTTATTCCTTTCGAGACTTGAGAAGATACCAAGCAAAGAATTTCGAACAGAAGAGACAAGCATCAGGCCAGGCTATCAGCGGAGTATATAGAAAAGATTTCTATAGAAAGCAACAATTCAAGAAAGTTCTGAAGGTCAGCGGGTCCCTTTTCCAGAAAAGTTTTTTTTTTTTTTCTGCAACACTGGACAACTTCGAATGTGTGGGTTCGGAAGATTCTAGAAAGGGGATATCCGCTACCCTTCATACAGACTCCAAGAACGCATGTCTTCAAGATGTCAAAGATACCATGGAATGTCAAGAAACAGAGATTGTTCAGACAAGAAATAGTTTCACTGTTACTCAAAAAGGTGATACAGCATGTTCCAAAGAATCAGAGATCAGAAGGAATTCAATTTTATTTACGGTTCCCAAGCCGTTAGGTTCTTGCAGGACCATCCTGGATCTAAAGAAGTTAAACTCCTGCCTGAACCAGAAATCATTCAAGATGAAATCAACAAATTCGGTAATAAGATCAGTCCGTCCAGGCAGTTTTCTCACCAAAATAGACTTGCAAGTCGCTTATCACATCCTGATAAGAGAGGATCGAAAGTTTCTGAGATTCGCTATAGGGAAAGATCATTTTCAATTCAGAGCTTCTTCCTTTTGGCTTGTCCATAGCCCCAAGGGTATTCACCAAGATTCTGGCAGCAGCTATAGAACCGTTAAGGTATGACAGAGATTCCCTGTTCCCTTATCTAGACGACCTGTTGATTGTGGCTCAGAACAGGAATCGGGCCATATGCAATACTCAGACCGTGGTCAACCATCTTCAAAGACTAGGATGGCTGATAAATCCAGAAAAGAGTCGGCTAATTCCCACACAGAACTTGATTTTCCTGGTGATGAGATTCGATACTCAAAAAGCACTCATCACTTTATCAGAAGAAAGGATCAGCAATATAATAAAAAAAAAAGTCATAAAGTTCAGAAGAAAAAAAGTCACATTGCTCATCGGTTCATGCAGTGCCTGGGGACAATATCAGCCGTTCAGGTGGTCCCTTGGGCAAGGTTTCATTCAAGACATCTGCAGTCATTTTTTCTGAAATCCTGGGACAAGCATCAACAAAATCCTCTTCATAGAATTTACTTTACAAATGAAATCAGGCGAGATCTGAGTTGGTGGACAAGGAAATCAAATCTTCAAAGAGGAGCATCACTAGACCTAGATTGGGAAATCATTACAACAGATGCAAGTCCCCAAGGATGGGGAGCAGTATGGAAGTCCCGGACAATGCAGGGAAAATGGTCTGCAACAGAGAAGAGACTTCACATAAACATATTAGAATTAAAGGGATAGTAATACTTAAAATGTAAAAAAAAAATGTTGTAGGGTTTATCCCCCTGAGTAAAACAAGAGTACTCCCACTGCTGAGAGGTGTTTCATTCAAAAGTTATTAATTTTCAAAGTTGAATTTTTTAGGTGCAATATCACAGTGGCCTGAAATTGTACAGTGGCGCTGTTGCTACACCATCCTATGGAGATTTATGGTCAACTGACCAGAGTTGTCCATAGGATCGTGTAGCAACAGCGCCACTGTACAATTTCAGGCCACTGTGATATTGCACCTAAAAAAGTCAACTTTGAAAATTAATAACTTTTGAATGAAACACCTTTCAGCAGTGGGAGTACTCTTGTTTTACTCGGGGATAAACCCTACAACATATTTTTTTTTACATTTTAAGTATTACTATCCCTTTAAGAGCAGTAAGGTATGTGCTAATCCGTTTTCAAGCAGAATTAAAGAACCAGGCTGTTCACGTCAAGTCAGGCAATATCACTACAGTAATGTACATAAAAAAAATCAGGGGGGTACAAGAAGTGCAAGTTTGAACAGAGAAATGGCAAGCATCTTCTGTTGGGCAGAGAAAAACCCATTATCCATATCTGCCTCTCATGTAGCCGGAAGACAGACTGTGCTAGCAGATTATTTAAGCAGCAACAAGGTTCATCCAGGAGAGTGGTCACTCAATCAGGAGGTCTTTCATCAAATAACCCAGAGATGGGGAACTCCGGAAATAGATCTGATGGCCAGTCCAGAGAACAACAAGTGCAAGAGGTTCTTCTCCAGGTGGAAAACAAGCCAAGCATTGGGACAGGATGCCTTGAATCATTCATGGAATTTCTCTCTGGCATACATCTTCCCTCCCATTTCCCTGATAAGGGAAGTATTGAGGAAAATCAGAAAGGAAAAATTGGAGGTCATAGTAGTGGCCCCCAGATGGCCGAGACGCATCTGGTATTCGGAGTTAATGAGAATGTCAACGCAGGAACCCTGGAGTCTACCTGACAGGAGGGATCTTTTGACACAGGGTCCAATATTCCATCCACATCCAAATTTTTTCCATCTGACAGATTGGAGAAAGAGCGGCAGAATTTGAAGTATCAAGGGGTTTCCAATAGGGTTGCAGAAACCATCATTTCAGGCAGTAAAAAGTCAACTTTAAGAATTTGACAAAATTTGGAAAGTCTTTAGATCATGGTGTATTAAACACAATATACAAAAAGATCAAGTTACTGCTCCAGTTATACTGGATTTTTCTGCAGAATGGTTTTGATATGGGACTGAGCCCTGCATCACTAAAAGTTCAGATCTCAGCTCTATCTGCTGTGTTAGACACTGGACAGAGGAAGATCTAATCAAAAGGTTTGTTAGAGCGATTGAGAAGTTGCACCCTAGAATCAGGGAAACAGTTCCCTCTTGGGATTTGAATACGGTTCTAAATCAACTGGTTGATTCTTCCCTATTTGAACCATTAGATCAGGCCTCTTTAAAATTCCTATCATTGAAAACTGTCTTTTTAACGGCCATCACATCTGCTAAAAGAGTTAGTGAGCTTCAATCCCTATCTTGCCAGGCCCCTTATTTATCCTTTCATCAGGATAAAGTAGTCCTTAGATTGAAACCTTTCAGGGGAAATGTTATTTCAGAATTTCATTTCAACCAAGACATTATTTTGCCATCTTTCTGCGCAAATCCTAAAAATGACAAAGAAAAAAGGCTGCATGCTGTAGACCTAGTCAGGTGTATATCCATATACTTGCAGAGGACTAGGGAATTTAGAAAATCTGACAATCTGTTTATTCAGTTTTCGGGGAAAAGAAAAGGCTTAGCTGTCTCTTAACAGTCCATAGCCAGGTAGATAAGGCAGTGTATTTTTATAACATACAAAGAGGCTAAGTTGAGTCCCCCAGTTAAGGTTAAGGCACATTCTACAAGAGCAATGGCCACATCCTGGGCCTCTAAGGCTAATGCATCCTCAGAGGAGATATGCAAAGCAGCCACATGGACATCTATATCCAACTTTATAAAACATTATAAACTGGATATTAATGCATCGGCAGAAGCAAAGTTTGGAAGAGGAGCGCTACAGGCGGTTGTTCTGCAATAAGGTAACGAATATATATGTATCTCAATATATATCTGTATAGTCTTGTAACTACTTCATAATTGTTATATATTTAGGATTACTCTGTATTTTTCCCCTCCCTAAAATATTGGCTTGGGAAGTTCCCATATTTCCTAGTGACGGGGAGTACACAGAAGAAATGGAGAAATTTACTTACCGATATTTCCTTTTCTTCTGTGTATCTCCACGTCACACCCACCCTTAACATTTGTTTATATATTCTCCTACAGCTTGGACAAAAGTATAACTGGCGGTGGTTGGGGGTATTTAAATTCTTTCGGGTGGTCCTTCCGGCTGGAGGAAGGAGATAACTCCCATAGCTCCTAGTGACGTGGAGATACACAGAAGAAAAGGAAATATCGGTATGTAATTTTCTCCTTTTATCAAACATTACCAAGTTGATGTTCAGGCCTCAGCTGAAGCAGACTTTGGAAGAAAGATCCTCGAGTCAGCAACCACAGGCAGGTAAGATCCTGTTTATATTAAGCTAATTTTATATATATATATATATATATATATATATATATATATATTATATATATATATATATAATATTAAAATATTAGTTTTTGTACCTTATTGAGATACATGGTAGCTCTTAGAAGTTCCTGAGTTCTTCCTATAGTGGGCTGCATATTATAAAATTCCCACCCCTGAGCACAGCTTTGTTACATCCCATATGTATTTTGATTTCGTGGAGGCACACAGGATAAAGGGAGACATTTTCTTCTCAAAGATCAGTATTAAGAGAACTATAAGGTGTGGCCACCTGGCCTTCTATTTCAAATTTTGTAAAACATTATTGGGTCATTGAGGCAATATTCCCTTCTAATAGTAGTATATTTCTTTCTTTTTTAAGCCTGTCTTCTTTTCCCCCCACCTCCCTTACATCACCACTGCAGGATTCTGTTTCACTTCTTTGGGTGTTTTGTTTTGCTGTATGACACAGGGCTCTCTCACCCTAATGGAACCCTTCTTTAGTATGTCACATTCTTTGTTGTGGAGCAGGACAGGGTGGTAAATTCACTTACTATTTACTTTTCTTCTGTGTCCCTTCATCGCATGCCCAACCCTTTGATCTTGCTTGTCGTCTTATAGCTCGGATAAAGTTGTAACTGAGGAAACTCCATAGTGAGCACCCATTTATACCCTGAGGGTGGTAACAAAAACCATTCTTTATCTACTGGATGGACACAGAAGAAAAGGAAATATTGGTAAGTAAATTTCCCCTTTTTCAAAGTTGTGAGTTTCTTTGATGGGATAGTAATGTAAAATAGCATGTAGTTCCAACATTTCTTAATATCTATATTAGTTATGATTGTGTTAGTACAGGCAGGTAACTTTAAAAAAAAAAAAAATGAAAGGAGTTGGTTAGTGCTCCTGACACCTCATACAGTATGTCAGGCCATGCAAATTGGGTACCCCCCCCCCCCCGACTGTTAGTAGATACTGAATAAATTAGGAAATTCCATAGTTTTCGTATCTTATATGGAGGAGATGGAAAAATACCTCCATAGCACCACATTATGGAAATGTGTACATTCAAGCCTAGGGCTAGAAAGGTAAACAACCCCCTCACTTGATGGGTAATGTTAAGGCCACTTTATTTCAGGCAGCTTTTTTAATAACACAGATGGGTATAGTTTTGTGCCTCTGTCACCACCTATGGTATGTCAGCCAATATCAATCGGGTTCCAGTTTTCTCAGACATTCATTATGTGACTCCATAGTTTTCAAAGATTTCAATACAGTTGAAATGGTTGATGTGTAAATGGCTATTCTTTTTCTTTATCTTCCATATGGAACACATGTAACATGGGGTTGAGTTTTCTTGGGAGGGCTGAACACATTCTCAAAAGACAGTCTTGTCGCTGGAGGCTACCAGCCTCACCTTCAGCTCAATGTGGGTTTATTCCACAGGCACTGGGGGTGCGTTGAGGCCTATTTTTGCCCTTGCTTTGGTTAACAGAGCTGTCCGTGTGGGGTGAACAGATGGTGCAAGCTGCCCATGCAGATGCTTCCAAGGAGAATCTGTTGGTGTTTTGCCAACATGATGGAGGACACATCCATCCCCTCCAAATGGAGGCACAAAGGCTGTAAGCTTCGCAGGCCTCCCACTCGCTCCACCCCTCCAAGCCTAGACAGCAGTGGCAGCCCAAGCGAGCTGCTTCAAGGACTAAGTCCATCAAGCCAACATTGCATGACTCACGGAATCCTGGTCTGCAGGTTCCGGTGGGAGGGCACCTTTTGCCTGTTTCTGGATGCCTGGAAATCCCCAATTGAGGACCAGTGAGTTTTGCAGGTAATCTCAAAAAGGGTACAGTATAGATTTCAGATCCTTTCCTCCTTTTCATTTCTACTTGTCCAGTGTTCCAAAAATGCCATCCAAATTAAGGCTGTTCCGGGAGGCAGTGAACTAATTTCTGGAAAAGAGGGTCATGGTTCTATTGCCTCCCTAGGAGGAATGTTCCAGTTTCTGCGCCAACCTGTTTTGTGGTCCAAAGAAGGATGAAGGCTGTTGTCCTGTTTTGGAGGCCTTGGAAGCCTTCATTCACACCTGGGGCATTTCCATGACTCCTTATCTGGACAACCTTTTTATCAGAGGAACTCTTGGCCCAGCACTTCCAAGTATGGGTCATGGGCAGTCGATCATGCTTACCGTGACTCAAAAGAATTTGGAGGCTGCACTTCTGCCGCCCGATCCAGGAGGACATATCCTGAAGCCCTGGCTGTGCTTTTTGCCGGGCAGGGGAGTGAGTGAGAGCTGACGTGCTGCCGTCTGGATTCCCTCTCACATAGAGGTAGAAATCCGGTGGCGAAACAGGAAGTTAGAACCGCATTGCATCCGGTGCGTTCCAGGGTGGAAAGCATGAAGTACCCGGCATCTGGTCCAGACCTTAGAGCTCATGAAACTGAGTAACCCTCCATGGAGGGAAGGTAAGGACCTTCTGGCCACTTTTATCTCCTTTCAAGTATGCTATTTCTGGAAAGGCCTCTGCGTTCCAACATGGAACGTACGCCAGAGGTCTACTGTATTTAGGGCTACCATTGTATTGTATTAACCTAGTTGGCCTAGAGTTTGTCTCCCCTATTGTTCAATTGTTTGTTGCATTATTTATTACTTTTCAAAGTGTATTTATTAAAGGTTATTTTTTAATTATATCATGACCTCCGTATCCAAGTCTGGGCAGTCTAAGGACAAGGATAAAAGGGGGTCCTGACCCTAAAGAGGACAAGGCGCCACAAAAACTGAAATGTTGCCTAGGTTGTGATGATGATATCCCTACCTCCTGAATCTACTAAATTATGTCCGGACTCTTTGAAGAAAGCTGCCAACCAGGAGATGCCAGCACAATTCCAAGATTTTTTTTTATTCTGGATGAGGACCTCAATCCAGGATACATTTCCTTCATTACAAGATGCAGCTAGCAAAAAGGGTCCCAGAATGGAAGACCCAGAGGAAGGCAAATCATCCAGAGCCTTGGATATGGAGGACAGCAGTATTTTAGATAATCTGTCAGACTACACATCTGAGGAAGAAGGGGAGATTCTGGAGGAAGTTGAGGGAACCTTTAATATTGACAAGGTGGATCCTTTTTCTGAAGTGTTTACGTAAGATCTTAAGTTTAACCGAAGAAGGGTATCTTGGACACAGCCTTTTTAGGCAGTAAGAAGGAAACACCGTTTTTTCCAGTCCACCACTCAGTGACGGAACTAATCAACAGAGAATGAAAGAAGGGTGATGAGGGTATCTACTACTAAGAGGTTACAAAAAATGTACCCCCAGATGCTTCTGCTTGGATTATGCCTCCAAAGATTGATGTTCCTATTGCACAACTAAGAAAACTACAATACCCATCGAAGACTTCTCCTCCTTGAGAGATCCCATGGATAGAAGAATGGAAAGTGCCCTTAAAAAGCATTTAAAAGCAGAATTTCAAAGCAACTACAGCTTTGGCTTGCATGTCAAGAACAATCAGGTTTTGGCTTTCCCAGCTCAAAGTTAAAATTGAGTCATCAGTCTCAAGGTGCAAGTTAATCAAAGAAGTCACTACTATCAAGGAAGCAGTAGATTTTTTTCATGCAACGCATCATGGGATCTGGTTACATGAAGCGTTAGATCATCCTTGCTTTGTTATCACTAGGAGAGCCTTATGGCTAAGAAACTGAGGAACAGATCCCTCTTAAAAGAGCAAGTTGGTCTCCTTGCCATTCTCCGGGTTCCATGCTGTTTGGAGATCAGCTTGATGAAATTATTAAGAAGATAAAGGGGGGGGGGAGAGAAGAGTTCCTTTCTTCCTCAAGACAAGAGGGGAAGATGTTCACTATAAAGAACCACCTCTATGATTAAGGGGTCCTTTTGTGACTCTAGACATTTCCAGCCCTCACGAGGTTATGACCAAAGGAAGTCCACCTTTCCTCAGTCATCCAAAGGATCCTTTAAGAACAACACCCCTAGAGGGAACGAGCTCAAGAGAGAGGCCTTATGAAATTCAGTGGGCCCTTCCAGCTCCAGTGGAAGAAGGATTGGAAGAAGGAAACCACCCTGGACAAATGGGTGTGCCAGATACTGGAAGTAGGGTGTCCGTTGGAATTCAACCGTTTACCCCAGCAGAACCCCATCAAAGCAAGGGAACTAAGGAAACCATCCAAAGCTTATATTCAGACAAAGTAATAGAACCAGTCCTGCAGAATCCAAAGGAAGGTTTCTGTTCAGTAATCTTCACGGTTCCTTAGACATCAGGAGGCTTCAGGACCATCCTCGATCTAAAGCTCCTCAACAAAATTATAAGAAAAAAAGCCTACAAGATGGACCGTGTCCTCGGTTTTACAGGCGTCCTCAGTCCTTCCTCACAACTATAGAGCTGAGTGACTAGTGCTAGCGTGTCCCAATAAGGCCTACCTGCAGGAAGTACCTCAGGTTCTTCTTCGAGGGACTTCATTGGCAATTCAGAGTTCTACCATTTGGGTTCTTTTCAGCCCCCAGGATTTTTTAAAAAATCCTGGCTGCAGCTCTGGATCCCTTAAGGGAGGGTGGGGATCCGCATTATTCCTTATCTGGATGATCTCCTTTTGGTAGTGGAAACAAAGGAGCAGTCCCTGATTCACACATCAACAACTCTGGCCCATCTCCAGAAGCTAGGATGGTTGGTGAATCGTCAAAGAGCCAGTTTGTCCCATCCAGACACCTGACTTCCCTGGGACTGATATTGGGCGCATCAAACAACTTAATCTCCCTCTCACCATCAAGGATACAGGGAATTATTACCAGAGTTAAACAGTTATGGGGGATGAATGTCCATACAGCCCAGGATTTCCACATGAGACACATTGTCTCTATTTCTATCCCAGTGGAACAGGGACACATACAACACGTCTGAAAGAATAGCCTGATCTCCAAAGGTAAAGAAGGAGCTGCTCTGGTGGATGAATTCAAGGAATCTACAGAGAAGTGTCTCTCTAGTAAACTACCAACGGCACTGGATTTCAACCAGTGCAAGCCTGACAGGTTGGGGCGGAAGCTACAACAACTCAATACAAGGAGTGTGGACCGCTCAGGAAAGCTTGCTGCACATAAATCTGTTGGAACTAAGAGCAATTTGGCTTTGCCTACAAGGATTCAGCAGGTTGATAAGAAACCAGTCGGTACAAATAATATCAGACAGTATGGTAGAGGTCCTATACATAAAAAAACAAGGAGGGACAAGTAGCAAAGCTCTCCACACTGTAGTAAGGAAAATTGTGTCATGGGGAGAAATGAATCTGCCAGCACTTTCTGAATTGCCAAGATGACTTTTTGAGCATGAACAGCCTAGACCCAGGGGAATGGTCTCTCAACCACAAAGTCTTCAGTCAGATTTTCAGATTCAAAAAAACCAGTGATAAACCTGATGGCTTCAGCAGGCAACACAAAAACCGAAAACTTCTTCTCAAGGTCCAGACATCTTGCATCACTGGGGATGGATACCATGGCCCAGATGTGGAACTTTTGACTAGCTCACCCTTTTCTACCCATTCCAATGATCCCAAAGGTCATCAGAGAGGACAGAGCCGTAGTAATCTTCATGGCACCAGACTGGCATGTCAGTAGAAAAGCCTTGGATGCTCCCAGTCATGAGAGATCTACCCTACCAGTGACCAGTTTTCCCATCACAACCCAGGTCTTTTGAGGCTAATGGCCTGGAAACTGAAAGGAATTCCCTGAGATCCAGAGGCCTTTCAGATAAGGTTATACATACCATTCTATCTGGTAGGAAAGCATCCACATCCATTGTATACTGTAGAATGTGGAAAACCTTCAGTAATTGGTGTATAAGGTCCAAGTTACAGAGAAGCACATTTAAATTCAGCTATCGTCTTGGACTTCTTGCAAGACTGGTATGAAGCAGGTCCAAGTCCACCTTCATTAAGTGTTCAGCTATCAGCAATTTCCACATTACTGGCAAACATTTTGCAGAAGATGATTTAGTGAAGAGATTCGTGAAAGCAGAATCAAAGTCCCTCCTTGGGACTTGAACATAGTATTGAATCAACTTCCTACATCCTCAAAGTTTGAGCCACTGGATTTATTCACTCTCAAATTTCATACTCTAAAGATAAATTTTCTTGCTTTTCTCAGAACTCCAGGCCTTGTCAGCCAAGTCCCCTTACATTATCTTCCATCAGAATAAAGTAGTACTAAGAACCACTGTGGAATTCCGATGTAAGGTTGTCTCCTTTTCACTTAAATCAGGATATCATACTTCTATCCTTTTTCCCCAATCCCAAGGGGAAGAAAAAAGACGAGTTACAACCTGGACTTGGTGAGATGTATGTCTATTTATCATGAGAGATCCAAAAAGTATAGAAATTCACATTCCCTATTTGTCCATTTCCAGGGATAATTTAAAGGTTCAATAGTCTCTAAAGCCTCTATCTCCAGATGGATTATCCAGTATATAGCAACTACTTATCTAGAGGCAAGAAAAGACTCACCAAGGAAACTTAGGGCTCACTCTACTAGAGTGATGTCCACATCATGGGTTTCAAAAGCATTAGTCTCTATAAAGCTGCGACATGGTCATCCATTTCTACTTTAATTAAGCACTACCATCTGGATATCCAGGCTGCCTCGGAGGCGAAATTTGTAAGAAATATTCTGCAGGCTGCCTTACACACTGTAATCCATACCTTTGTCACTTTTGGATTCTCTTCTTATGTTCAATTTTTTAATTTTGTAGTCAGGGTAGATACACAATTAAGGGAATGGGTCCTGTTGCTTTACTTTCTTCCCACCCTTAAGACACTGTTTTGGTATATCCCACTTGTCTCTGTTTCTGTGGATAGGGACACAGAAGAAAGAGAGACATTTTTTTTTTTACCAATAATCCCTTTTCTTCTATGTCCATCCACGGCGCTTCCTGTCCTTTAATCTTGTTTATGCTTCTGTTTTTTTTAGCTATGACAAAAGATGACTGCCTGGGGAAGTCTGGGGCTTCCTTTTAAATGTCTTTTCATTGGTCCTACATCAGCTGGAGGGTAATGACATAATCCACTTGTCTCTATCACCATGGAGGGACACAGAAGAAATGGAAATATCAGTAAGAAAAAATGTCTCGCTTTCCTCCATGTCTCCCCTTCCACGGCCAGTACAATGAATGGGTAATACCATAGTGATACCACTGGGGGGATATACATAATATTAGACAGATAACTATTCATACAAATGGAACAAACTATAATTCATAAATGGACAAATCTTACCATATAGGATTTTGTTGCAGTATTAACACTTTCCTCCCAAACTTAGCATCTGCCACACCTTGTACATCAGACTGATAATGGCAGCTAAAAGTTGCTATAGACGACCAGGTGGCTACCTTGCATAACTCTCCTGGTGCTGTGGACACTCTCAAGGCCCATGATGCCTCTATAGGTTTTGTGTAATGGGCTTTCAGTAACTCTGGCAGGTCTAGACCTGCCTCCAAATAAGTCATTCCTATGCATTCAACTATCCAACAAGAAGTGGATGATTTAGAGGCTGCAATACCCTTGAATTTTCCTTGGTAACATACAAATAAGAAAAATATAATAATGGAATAGGCACACCCCTTACAACAGGGGAGGCTACCATGCAAAAACTTGCACAGGGTGCCACTAAGTCCAAATGTGTAACGTAAAAATAAGGAATCAGTCTTTCTGAAATCTCTTGTTCTGGACAGATATATTTTTATACATCTCACTAAATCTAACCTTTGCAGTAGTTCCTCTGTTGTTCCAATCTGATTAGGATAGGAGGGTAAAACAATTTTCTGATGTAGGCAAAATTTGGAGACTACTTTGGTCTTGAAACCCGGCCTTGTTCTCAACACCACTTTGGCTTGGTGAATGGCTAGATAAGGAGGCTTGAATGATTGGGCCTGGAGCTTCCCTACTCTCCTGGCTGAGGTAATAGCTGATAGGAATATTACTTTTAAGGTGAGGTGTTTTAATGGAACTTTATCTAATGGTTCAAATTTAGAGGATTATTTTAACTGGTTCAGCACTATATTTAAATCCCATGTAGGAATAGGATTTCTTATTCAAGGTTTTGCCTTTTCTATTGCTTTTATGTACCTCTTCACCATATGCTCTTCTGCGAACTGAGATTGCCATTTGTTGGATTTTGATGGATGTGCGCCTTGACCTTTCTCGTATCCTTTTTTAAAAAACCTCTAGTAATTTAGAGGATGAAATGGAAGATCTGTCTAAATTGTTTTCTGAACACCAGTTCCTGAATACTGTCCATATTTGGTTACATATCTAATAAGTGGAGTTCTTCCTTACACCGAGATAAACTATTTTGTGTTTGAGTGAGAGATGCCATCAGATGCAGTGACACCCCCCCCCCCCCCATTCGACTGTCCCACCACCCTGAATCCAGAGTTCATCTGCTTAGGAAGTCAGCCGTGGAGTTAAGTTTCTCTTCTGTGTATCGCTGAGAGTGCTGTAAGGTTTCCTTCTGCCCAACTTACTGTCTTTTATTTACTTCTCTGCTGAGTACAGTACTCTTTATTCCTTCTTGGTTTTTTTATGTGCTTTAGTTCTACAATGCTGTCTGATTGAATGACTTTTATTTCTAGCACATTTATTTGAAGGTGCATCCCTTTATTTGACCACCGGCCTTGTATTGTTCTAATGTCCCCCCACCCCCAAACCGTTGGGCTTGCTACTATAGTTACTATGTGCCAGTTTAGGTTGTGAATAGGTGTTCCCAGCTTGCTACGATTTGTCCACGATCTTAGTTCCTTCTTCATTTTTTGAGAGAATTCTTTGGGATAGGTTGCATAGGTTCTAGTTCTTCAGAAACCATCTCTGTATGGGGCGCATATGCCCCTGGCCTATGGTACCACCTTGATGGAAGATGCCAAGACACCTAAAAATAAACTTGTGAAATCCTGGGATGTCTAAGTAGGTCTTCTGAACCTTTTTGCTTCCCTGAATATGCTGGTTATCCTTTGTGGAGATAGACATGCTAGGCTCTTGTCTGTGTTTAAAATAATTCCTAGAAACTTTCATTTCTTGCTTGGAATAAGTTGACTCTTCCTGTTGATTAGCCGTCCCAGTGATTTCAAATGAAAGTATCAGAATAATTGCATCGAGTGTCCAGGCATGACAGCAAAAACTATCATAATGCCTCTTCTTAGTGTTTCCAGGGCTACAGCCAGGGTTATTGTGAACACTGATGCTAGAAAGGACCCTGAATGTACTGTCCACATAACTAAAGAAACTGTTTCCATTTTGAAGGCAACCAGCCAAAGCATCTTGAAGGTGACAGCCTGGAGGCTGAACACACACTCTTAGATTGTTTTCTTCCCTGAATGGTGTCGTTAACTATCAATCTTCCTCCAGGATATAATATAGAGCATGGTCCATATTTTATAAGTGGTATCCGATTAGAGGCCTGTCCAGGCCAGATATTGGACTACCTTCCCATACATCTCTCTTCCATCTACTTGGCAGATAACATTTTTCCTCCTTTCTTCAACTTTTTTTTTTTTTTTTACCTCTGGCAGGATATTTGTTGGGGGGGTCAGCATACTATTTGTTTCCAAAGGATACACGTGAAAACCAAAGACAACCAGAACTATGGCAGCCTCTGTAGTGGCCCACTGTGCAGCTTGTTAATCTAGTCTCCCTAAGTGTCAGACCAGTCAGTTTTGCCTCTTATTCTGTTGCACCTACACAGCCCATTTCAATAACCTCCTCCCCTGAGCAGGAACTGTCATAGTTTGATATTGACTACTTCTATGTCTAGTATCCCTGCATCCATCAAGAGTATTCTTTAAAAAAAAAAAAAGTGGAACTATGGTCCCTCTGCCTGTAATCTCTTCTCCTTTGTAGAGTGATTTTTTTTTTTTTTTTTTTTTTTTTTTATTCATCGGGAAGCTTCCTCGCTCAGAGATTTTGAACAAAGGAAGATGTGGTTGATTCCTGCTTTTTACGTCTGGAGATTCCATTTGAGGAAGGCATGAGGTCAGTAGAGAGTCTAATTCAGGCAGTGCTTGAGACACTTGGGTCTCTCAGGCATCAGACTTTCTCCCCAAATATTTTTACATTTTTTTAAAAGCTGCAGAAGTGACACTGTACTCTTCACTGTTCATTTCAAGGAACGTTTTTTCTACATACTGCTGCATTCCAGCTGTGTGCCATTTCACCCGCGCTTGATTCCCCTAAACATACATCGTTACCAGTTGCAGCTGCATTCAAGTATTAGGAATATAAACCTTTAGACTCTCTTCTCAACATTCATTTTTCAGCAAGAAGTTATTGTAAGCGGTCCAGTCAGACACTCCCAAGGAGATTCTTTCCATTTCTGCATTTCTTAAAGCTAATTACGTTTATGCCAGTTTTAGATGCCATTAAGTTCACTGACTTATTCGTAGCACTTCACACTTTTGTCGACAATCTGTTTTAGTCTTGTAAGGAGTTCCTTGTTTCCCTTCCATTTTTGTGCAAGCAACTTTTGTTCTCTCAGAACTGGAGGTCATCAGCCATGGCACTGGGGGTAACTATTATCTTTGCTATTGCTGCTCTTACTCTAAAGCCAAACTAACCTGGGTCGGAAAGAATCCTGCCCAAAAGCCCTTCCTCTTCATGACTTGTGAAGTTCCAGACCACCTTGGGTAATCACAGGATTGTGTTATTTCCATGATATGGATCCAGGGGGTTGTTTTGGAGGGTTATTGCATAGACTTCAACTTCTCTGTTTTCCAGTGCATTGAAGGCCAGGACTGATCTGATGCATGTAATTCTAATTTGACTCTTACTAGCCTCACAGAGCATGGTTCTTAGATCTAATCAGTCTGTTGGTACCTGAGCCCATGTCTCCTTCCTCCTCTTCTGCACCTTTCGACTCTGGTTCATCTGTGTGGAGACTGGCTTTGCTTATAAACTGAGGCTTTTCTGAGTTTGTCATAGAAGACATGCTGAAGGCATGTAAGCTGGTTTAGTCTAAGGCATATATGGCCTGTTTTTCAAGTGGGGTGAGGACCAGGGCTTGCAACCACTTCATTTTTGCCTTTTGGTTGTCTTTGTTTTTCTTCAGGACAGACTCCATAGGGGGCTTGGTCTTCATTCTATGATGGTCCAGATTTTGGCCTTGTCTGTCCTCCGTGGATTCCTTTAAAACCTTTCGTTTTCATGTCTTCGTTGCTTGACCCCAACTACACTTACCTTTCTAGCAATTGTCTGTTCAGTGTGTGGCCAATCTACAGGCTTTGTCATGTACAGACTCTCTTCTGACAGTTGGTTTCAAATCAGATGATGATCCATGCAAATATCCAACTGTCGCATGGAGTGAGGAAGGAGATATAGATAGATATGTGAATATATAGATAGAGCGATTGATATTTTAATATTCTTATATATCTATCTCTCTTGTTTTGCATACTCTTTAGGGTGTTTTTTTTTTTCTCTCTCTCTCCTCTATCCTCAAGGGCCTATTTGCAGGCCAAGAAGCAATTAGAATGACAGTGGCCTTTTGGATCAAGGCAACAATTGGTCAGGCCTGTCCTAAAATGGAAGCCAGTTCTTTAGGTGTACCCATCGTTCCATCAGAGTTGTTGGGTGCTTCCTGGACCTACAAGAACCAGGCCTCTATGGAAAAGTTGTGAAAGGAAGCAAGGTGGTTGTCTCTTCACGTGTTTTGCAAACATTAGAGTCAATATACTGGCCTCGATTGAGACCTGTCTCAAGAGGAAGATCCTATTGGCCATAGTGCCTGTGAAGATGCCATTCTTTCTTTAAATTCTAGAAACCTTTTTTGCGGTTTCTTTATTGGTATGGCAATGTGCATTGAAACCTGATGTTCATAATTGTTTAATGTTTGTCTCCATGGAGGCTGGTTTTAGTGTTTTCTCCCTGGAATTGTGGTGTGATTTCTTTGGTATATCCCCTTGGTACCTGTCCTCCATAATGAAAGAAACTGAAAAGGATATTTGTGTGATAAATCCTTCTCTTGTTTCTTGTGGAACATAGGACATCCATCCCAGAGAAAAACATACTGAGTTCCGGACAGGGCTGTCCCTTGGGTTCTCTGGTGTGGTGATTATCTCCTTGCCCTTCTTATTTTTTTCTTCAATGTTTTGTATATGCAAAATTGAGGCTGCGTCTGCTGGTTTGGGTAAAGTGGATCTGGGAGGCAGTCTCTACCTCCAGAGAGCTCTGTTGTGAAAGTTCCCATCCTCCTTGGGATGGTATCGTTATAACACTGGTTCCTGTGTTCCACGAAGACTTGAACAAAAAAAAATTATCAGTAAGTATGCAAAAATCTTTTTTTTTTTTTTTTTTTCCACTGCTTTATTCTATATACATCTGTGTACAGGCACTCTTATCCTGCCTCCTAAAACTCCCAGCAGTCTCTTAAAAATGTCTGGTTCCAGAGTTGTCTATTTTTGTTTGTCCCTGATTTTAGTAGATGTTAAAGCAGAACTACCACCTTTAAACATGTTTAGCGTCAATAACTCCCCCTCTGGCAGCTAGCTGCTTAGTAGCGCTAGTCGCCAGAATTATTACCTTGTTTAATATTTATCAATTCTTCTGGGGCTGACAGGCAGGATGGATCGCAGACATCTTGCCAGAGTGATGTCAGCGCATCTGCTCCGTCAGTCCCGGCCAGCTCTAGGAGCCGTTGCTAGGTGCCATTTGGCTCCGGAAGGCACTGACAGAGCAGACGCGCAGATGTCATTATGGCAAGATGTCTGCGATCCGTCCTGCCTGTCAGCCCCGGAAGAATTGATAAATCTATTAAACAAGGTAATAATTCTGGCGACTAGTGCTACTAAGTAGCTAGTCGCCAGATGGGGAGTTATTGAAGATGGTAGTTCTGCTTTAATTGGTGGCTTGCATACAATTCAAACTTGCCTGTAAAGCATAAGAATTTCTATCTTCAAGAGAAGTTTAGCAGTATTTCCTATAAATATTACCAACATGTCTCCTGTAGTGTGCAAGAGGGTGATAATAAAGTCTGTAGTATAGGTGAAGTGCAGGCATGGGAAGAGGTGTTGGTACAAAGAAAACTTTGTGAACACATGCCTTGTTTGTGGAAGAGTTGAATTGTGCCTTGTCATGACAGGCTACGGTTTGTCAATTAATGAATTGTGTGAAAGTACTTGGCTGTTTGGAACATATCTTTCACACTGTCATCCTTTTTCTCTTAGAACATGGTGATGAGTTTCAGAGTGTCGGACCTGCAGATGCTCTTGGGATATGTAGGACGCAGTAAGAGTGGCTTGAAGCATGAACTGGTCACACGGGCTCTGCAGCTGGTGCAATTTGATTGCAGCCCAGAAGTCTTCAAGAAAATTAAAGAGCTATATGAAACACGGTATGCCAAGAAAGGCACAGAAGGAGTCACTCCAGCTGCAATACAACCTCCCCCCACACTTCGGACACCTGAATCCTTGTCTCTCCACCCATCCTATGACCATGGGGCTTCTGGTCCCAGGACTTCTCTCTCACCTCCTAATATAGACTACCCTTCTCTGTATGGAAAGCATGTTAATGGCCTTTCCAGGTTGCCACCCAAAGTCATTCCAAAGCCTGAGGTGCGCCTGGTCAAGTTGCCTTTCTACGATGTGGTGGATGAACTCTTAAAGCCAACGGAGCTGGGTGAGTGACTTAAAAATGATACCTATTTCTCCATCTTGTAACTAATGTAACTACACTACCTAGAGAGAACCTGGTCCCAAATCTGAAAAATATGGATAGTGGTACAGTGTACATCTACTTCTGATGCTAAAAAAACCTAGAGGGAATGACCTTGGCGATCTCACCACTGATCCATAAATAGAGTACTCTGCATGCTGTATACAGTAAGGGTCCTTATCGGGGACCCTTAGATGTCATACTTGATGTCTGAGGGACTGCTCTGTGTGTACACTCTGCCCTCAACATAACAGAAAATTATGTTGCTACGGTATCTGGGTCTTTGTAGTCAAGGGGGCTTCATGTCCTTTCAACATTCTTCAAAAAATGTATATTTGTATGAGAAATACATTAAGAATGTGCTGAGGCTCTGGCTGTCCTGGAAGCTGCTGATATTGAAGTGTGTTCAGTCATTTGCTTGAATTCCCCGTGGTGATTTCAGTGTCCTATAATTTGCTGAGAAACTATAGCGTTTATGTGGGAAAGTGACAGCGATTTAGGGTACTGAACAATACTCTGCTTTGACAGCTTCAAGGGCAGTCTGTACTGCATTACATGCATTTAACAAAGAAAAATTAAGTTTTTGAGGTTGAAAAAAAAGACATTACTATTAAGTTCATCCCCTTCAGTTCATGTTTCTTATTGCACTTCTTATTAGTTCAGCAAATATAAGTTTTGGGAGAAGGCTCTAGGGGCTTAGAAATGCACATTGGCTGTCGGATACTGGTATTGTCATTGCACTAATGTTTTTAGTTATCATGAAGGCAGAAAGTAGGGTGTTTCCAACTTTATTTTTGTAATTTTCTCTCTCAAGGATCACACTGATAGGGGAAAAAATAAACTGAATCGAATGCTAGATACTACTAAATGTAATACTGATGTTAAAAACAGACATGAGAAATTTAGTTCATACCAACTATTATGCTATCCATTTGTTGGCTACCAATCTAATATATAATTTGCCATGTAAACTTGCTAAGTTCTAAAAGTCTGCAAGTTCATGCTAGTATGGACATAACTGTTATAAGGGGTGTATGTAGAGGTGTACCCTCCCCCCATAGGATCGGCTCACATACTGATTGCGTAGGGGGTGTGTTTATAATAGCCTCTTCATAAAGCTGCAGAAGGAGGCTGCCCTGGCACAAAGGTTAAAAAAAAAAAAAAAAGAGCCAAGCTGGAAAGGAAGGTGATTGAAGAGAATCACTGGATGTATAACTATTAAACACAACTACTGACTAGGTGACGTGACAGTCTCGTGCTGTCATGCACTGCAATATTGTCATGTCGCTATTTTTATCCAGGCGACATGGTGAAAGAGTTAAGTAATCGCATGTTCTTCTGCATGCCACCATTCAAAAGTGAACCATTCATTAACACCCCTCTGGCCTACACAAAAATAATTTCTAATTCCTCTATTCTGCTTGTTCTGCTGATAGCTGCAGAATCACACATACATGGTCTGCTTCCCTAGTGTTCTTCCACAGGTATTTGTGCTGCTTGCACCTCATACCAATGGGCATAATTTTTCTTTAGCTGGTACTAGGCAATCTAGTTGGAAGCTCAACATTGTACGATTTAGTATCTCTCCAGTGATTTGAAGTTTAAAATAAGGTGGTTGTTTTTCGTAACACCAATTTTTGGAAATATTTGTGCATATTGGCCTAGTGAACAAAAGCCAAGCAACACCTCATTTGATGCTGCTGGTTGGCATTCCAAAATGTTATACATTTCTTTTTTTTTTTTTTTTTTTTTTTTTTTTTTTTTTCTTCTTCTGGCTCTCCTACTTTTACCAAAGGGCTGCCTTTTTTCTTGGAAGAAGAGTAGCTAATGAATACAGTGGGACATTTCATGTTTATCAATGCTAGCAGTTTATTTGAAGGGGTAGAAATGTATAAACTAATTGTAAACGATAAGTAAACGTGTTGGCGTTGTACCATATTTTTGGCTAACGGTGCTGAGAGGAAAGTCAATGACAAACAGTTCTCCATAAAATGTGATAGAAACTGATGAGTCAGAACGTTCAGTAAGTAAACTCCCTGTATATTCAGTTTGATTATTAAAACTGTTAGAACTTTTTAATAAAACAGCTGACAGCAGTGGGATTGATCTGTTTATCTCTATCCTTTTATCTCTATCAGAGAGAAACTCTTCATATGACCAAAATTCTGCCTGTCTACACACCCATGTGTGGCAGTAAGGTGGATTTATCAAAATCTCTCTATTGGAGCTGGCATAGGATCCATTCATGGATTTTCACAGGAGTTGATAGGGGAGCAAAGCTCTCCTGGCCACTCCAATGAAAATCTCTGCAAGGAATTACGGAGCCGTGCACACACAAGTGTGTGCACATGCACACACACGTGCTAAATGCGTGTACGCAAAGAACAAGTGCACACGTACATGTGCAATGCTCAGTGCAGTACATCAAACGCTACACGCAATATACACACACACACACCGTCGTGCAAACACACAAATACTCTTGCCAATCACTTGGCGAGTTGTATAAAGCGTAGCTTTGCAATGCAGTGTTCACCTTTGTGGTGATGAAAGGGCTTAAAGGGATAGTAAACCCCAAGAAAAACTGTAAGCCAAAAGATAGGAATAATAAAAACATACTTAACACCCTCATTCCCATCTCTCAAATAGTTATGGTTTGAGAGATGTAAGAAAGTAAAGACCTCCGCTCCCCCTTCTCTTGCGTCCGCTGTATAGCGAACTTCACGAGATCCTGCTTCCCTGACCAGTCGGCGGATCTTCAGGAGTGCTGACATCGGCATATCGAACTATAATTACTTCATCGGTATGGTCTACAATGTGTGCCTGGCTTGCAAGCACACATTGTAGACCATTCTGATTAAGTAATTATAGTTAAATATCTCTCTTACAGCGCTCCTGAAGAGCCGCCGTCTGGTCCCGGAAGCAGGATCCTTTGATGTCCGCTATAGAGCGGACGCATGAGAAGGGGGAGGGAGCGAAGGTCTTTATTTTCTTAAATCTCTCAGACCATAATGGTTTGAGAGATAAGAGTGAGAACGTTAAGTATGGTTTTTATTATTCCTATCATTGGTCTTACAGTTTTTCTTGGAGTTTACTATACCTTTAAACAATGAAAATTCGATAAGCCAGTCATTAAAAACATTTGCCTACTTTCTGGATTTGCCAGAATGTCAAGGGAAAATATACCTATTCTTAAATCCACTTTTAACCTGTTAGTGTCAGCCATGTATCCAATGCATTGGGTTGCATTGTAGTGGATACAGCACATAATGGCTACTCCTGTCTAGGATGTTTTCTGCAGTGCCAGTATTTCTAGTAGTATATGTTTTCATAAGTCTACTGTCGCTTTAAATGCTTTTGAATAGGACCAACATTTTATTTGTATTTTTTTTCCCTGTCATTTTGACCAGTTTGAGAGTCTTGCAGTTTTATAAGATGTGCATTTTGCACAGATAAGGGTGTTATTTTTTTTATGTTTTTATTTTTTTTGGTAGTTATACCAAAGTAGCAGACATTTTCAACCCTAGATATGGGCATCCTTAAATACATGGTTATCGGCCGGCCAGCATGGCTATAAGGGTGCCGGAGCACTTATTTTCCTTTTCAAACTTTTGACTGTAAGTTGGGTAACTGTTCCATTACTTTTTCATCATGCATATGGCTAATTTTAAAATGTAAAGCAGTCTGAGAAATATATTTGACTAAACGTTCAGACTAGTTGTATTTATTGAGCTTTTTACCATCTTGGTAGAGGAGCTTTGGCTTTTTCACTTTCACATCCCGTGGCACCGGTCTTATAGATATTTTCTTCTGTGTACTCCCCGTCACCAGTAAAATGGGTTTTACTCCCTTTCTCCAGCTGGTAGGACAGTCTAAATAATTTAAATAGGATACTCCCCTACCCTTGCCAGTTATTTCCGGTCCTAGCAGCTGGAGGACAGGAGGCTTAGGCCTCTGTCGCGTGGAACTGGAGCAGATGATTCTAATGATCCGGGAGAAATATATGGCATTAGGCAAAACGGAGGTAACACGCTACAAGAAGTACCTTGTTGATCCGGTAAGAGGTGGCAAAATGGCAGGGAATGCGCCCAGCACAAGCGGGCGTCTCCTGGAGTCCCCACTGGCTGGTTAATATCTGGCAATAGTCTTCCTCCTGATGCCCTGTTTGGTACAGGAGTGACGCTGCTTAAGCTCTGCTGCATGTGGCAGAAGCCCCGGAAACCTGGCGTAGGCCAGAGGCCCAGACAACACAGTGCGTCTTCAATGTGGAGCACACACTGCAGGAAGGAAGCCAAGGAGAGCAGATTCGGTATCCAGACTCTTATCACATCCAGTCAGGCATGCATGCGCTTCAGCTGTGGAACACACGCCAGATAGAAGGGCCAGCAGCGTGGTATAAGGTAAGGATTTAGTTTTCTATACAAGATAGAGTATTTTTTTATGTGAATTTTTTAAGTATTCCAATAAAGGTTAGATTTTAGAGATGTCTGAGGCAGGTCCTCCTAAGGAAGATAAGCCCCCAAAATACAAGTCTTGTGCTAATTGTGATAGGAAATTGCCAGCTTCAGATAATGCCAACTTTTTTCAGGATTGCCTAAAGAAAGTAGCCCTGCAAGAGATGCCAAGCCAGTTTCAGGACTTCCTGTCTTGGATGAACATTTCCATGCAGGAAACTTTCTCTGCAATGCAGGATTCTGTGGTTCCAAGGAAAAGGCAGAGGTTAGAGGACCCAGGAGAGGGTACGTCCTCCTCTAGTGTAACTGATAACGAAGACAGGAATAGCCAGAAGCCCTCTGAATTCTCCTCTGAGGAAGTAGGGGAAATAGTTGAGAATACAGGGGAATTTGCCTTAGACAAGATTGACCGTTTTTTAAAGGCTATGCGAAAATCTCTGGGATTAGTAGAAGAGCAAAGGGGTATGGGCATCATGGATGCTGCCTTTATAGGAAACAAAAAGCCAACTCTAACTTTTCCAATTCATCAGTCCATTTCTGATATCATAGCGGAAGACTGGCAAAAGAGAGAGAGAAGATCAACTGTTACCAAGAGATTTGGGAAAATGTACCCTTTTGACTATACAGAAACTAAAAACTGGACATCGCCACCCAAAGTAGATGCAGCTGTATCCAGACTGGCTAAACACACTACTATACCTTTAAAGGATGGTTCTTCATTAAAGGACTCTATGGACAGGAAGCTAGAGTCGGCCCTAAAAAGGCAATATTCTCTCATGGGTAGCAATATTCAAATTGCCATGGCCTTAGCCTGTGTTTCCAGAGCTATGCGAATTTGGCTCACCAGTCTGGAAGAAAATTTAGAATCTGGTACTTCAAGATCTAAGTTGGCAAGAGAGGTTGCTACTATAAAAGAAGCCAATAATTTTATTTGTGATGCTTCTATTGACTCGGTAAAATTAGGTGCTAGAGCTTCTGCACTTTCAGTGACATCCAGGAGAGCATTGTGGCTTAGACCCTGGGGGGCAGATGCTTCTTCCAAAAACAAGCTGGTTAGTCTCCCCTTCAAGGGCGGTATTCTGTTTGGCGAACAACTGGAGGAAATAATTAAGAAATTATCAGGAGGAAAAAGTGTGTTTCTTTCTCAGGTACGGAAAAGAAGATCCCCCTCCAAGATCAGCATCCTACAGGAATTAAGTCATATTCCTTTCGAGATTCCAAAAGATACCAGGGGAGGCAGTTTGACCAGAGGAAGCGACCCTCATACCAAACAACCAGTGGAGCTTACCGGAAAGATTACCTCAAGAAGCAGCAATTCAAGAAAGAATTCTGAAGCTCAGCGGAACCCATTTCCGGTGCAGGTAGGGGGTCGCCTGCATTCCTTCCAGGACCAGTGGGAATCATCAGACAACTGGGTCCAGCAGATTTTGTAAATGGGTTATCCGCTCCCATTCAGACAGATCCCAAAAGCCCACAAGTTTCTTGCATCAAAGGTCCCGTTCAACCTCAGGAAAAAAAACTGTTGAACCTGGAAATTCAATCCCTCCTGGAGAAAGGTGTAATTCAACCAGTTCCTACACAGCAGAGATTTACAGGAATTTATTCGACCTTGTTTATGGTCCCAAAACAATCTGGTTCATGCAGGATCATCCTGGATCTCAAGAAGCTCAACTCATACCTAGTGAGAAGAACATTCAAGATGAAATCAGTAAGATCTGTGATCAGAGCGGTACTGCCAGGCAGCTTCCTGTCCAAAGTGGATCTACAGGACGCATACTATCACATCCAGATAAGAAGGGAACATCAGAAATATCTAAGGTTTGCTCTGGGGAACCAACATTTTCAGTTCAGGGTACTGCCTTTCGGTCTCTCCACAGCCCCCAGAATATTCACGAAAATTCCGGCTGCAGCCCTAGAACCGATAAGACCAAGAGGGGTTTTGGTCATTCCATACCTGGACGACCTGCTGATAATATCCCAATCAGAAGATCAAGCCATTATAAACACAAAGATGGTAATAAACCATCTTTCAAATTTAGGTTGGGTAATAAATACACAAAAAAGCCATCTAGTTACTAAACAAGATCTAGTCTTCATAGGCATGAGGTTCAGTACTCAAAAAGCTGTAATTACATTAATACAAGAAAGGATAAGCAGCATTGTGAATCAGGTAAAGAAGTTCAGAAAGAGGGAAAAGTCACATACCCCACATATTCATGAGGTGCTTGGGAACCATGATATCAGCAATCCAGGTAGTGCCGTGGGCAAGATTCCATGCAAGATATCTGCAATGTTACTTCCTCAAGTATTGGGACAGACATCTACAGAACCCTCTGCAGAGCATCAAGCTGTCATCAGAAATTCGCCAAGACCTGGTTTGGTGGACAAATGCAAGAAACACAAAAAAAGGGAACATCCCTGTCAGAACCGGTCTGGAACATCATCATCACAGATGCCAGCCCTCTGGGATGGGGAGCAGTCTGGGGATCCAGGACAATCCAAGGATCATGGTCCAAAAAGGAAAAGTTATTGCACATAAACCTATTGGAACTGCAGCAGCTCAAGGAACACGCAAGAAATTCAGCTGTCCACATCAGGTCGGACAACATGACAGCAGTTCTGTATATCAAGAACCAGGGAGGAACAAAGAGCAAGGGATTGAACAGAGAACTGGCTCAAATATTCAAATGGGCAGAGAAAAACATACTATCGATCACAGCTTCTCATATAGCAGAAATACAGAATATTCAGGCAGACTTCTTAAGCAGGAACAGATTACATCCAGGGGAATGGTCCCTAAACGAAGAAGTATTCCAGCAGATCACCAGAAGGATGGGAACTCTGGTAATAGATCTGATGGTGAGCCCAGACAATCACATGTGTCACCAGTACTTCTCAAGATGGAAAACACTCACGGCATTGGGCCAGGATGCCTTGAAACATTCATGGAATTTCTCGCTGGCATACGTCTTTCCTCCTATTCCCTTGATTGGAGAGGTCCTAAGGAAGGTGAAAGTGGAGAAAGCGGAGGTGATACTAGTTGCCCCAAAATGGCCCAGCTGCACCTGGTATTCAGATCTAATCAGAATGTCCAGCCAGAAACCTTGGACTCTGCCAGAGAGAGGGGGTCTGCTAGCACAGGGACCAATTTTCCATCTGAATCCCAATTTTTTTCCGGCTGACAGCCTGGAAATTGAGCGGCAAGCTCTAATATCCCAGGGAGTCTCGAAGGTGGCTGAGACCATTCTTTCAGGAAGGAAGAAATCTACTCTCAGAATCTGACAATCTGGAAAATTTTCAGATTATGGTGTATGAAAAACAGAATTCATAAGCATCAGGTTAATGCCCCAATTATCCCTGAGTTTCTACAGAATGGATTTGACATGGGCTTAAGTCCAGATTCTTTAAAAGTCCAAATCTCGGCTCTTTCAGCAGTAATGACTAAACACTGGGCAGAAGATAATTATGAGATTTGTAAGGGCAATAGAGAGGATACGTACCAGATTTAGGGAAATCATTACGGCATGGGATTTGAATTTAGTTTTGACTCGGCTCATAGATTCCCCCTTATATGAGCCTCTTGAGTAGGTATCGCTCAGGCATCTGTCTTGGAAAGCTATATTTTTAACAACCATAACCTCTGCCAAAAGAGTGAATGAATTACAGTCCCTTTCCTGTCAAGCCCCATATTTGACCTTTCACCAGGACAAAGTGGTACTCAGGATGAAGCCATCCTTTAGAGGCAAGATAGTTTCTGAATTCCATCAGAACCAGGAAATCATTCTTCCTTCTTTTTTGTTTTTTTCCCAAAGGGTGTTGAGACCTGGTTAGGTGTCTTTCTGTTTATCTCCAGAGAACTACTGAATTTGAAAATCAGCCTATTTTTACAATACATATGTAAGAAGAAAGGTGAGGCTGCATCTAAACAGTCAGTTGCCAGATGTATCAGGTAGTGCATGATCTCTGCATATCATGAGGCTAAAATAGAGCCCCCTATCAGGGTAAGAGCTCATTCCACAAGAGCAATAGCCACATCATGGGCTACAAAGGCCAATGCTTCTGCTGAAGAACTATGCAAGGCGGCCACCTGGACCTCTATCTCAACCTTTATAAAGCATTATAGGTTGGATGTAGAAGCCTCTGCGGATGCAAGATTTGGAAGAGGATTCCTGCAGGCGGTGATTCCACAATAGGGTATGACTATTCATATTCTTTATATATTTGTGTATATATATATATGTATATGTATATATGTGTGTGTGTATATATATATAATACATATATATTATGTTAAGCATTCAGATGTATTGCTTTTGAGTATGTGGATCTCCCTCCCTCTGTTTGGCTTGGGAAGTTCCCATTTTACTGGTGACTGGGAGTACACAGACGAAATAGATAAATTTTACTCACAGATATTTCCTTTTCTTCTGTGTAGCTTCACGTCACACCCACCCTTAACCTTTATATATATATATATATATATATATATATATATATATATATATATATATATATATATATATATATATATATATATATATATATATATATATATATATTGGACAAAAGTATAACTGATGAGGGTAGGGGGAGTATCCTATTTAAATTATTTAGACCCTTCTACCAGCTGGAGGAAGGGAGTAAAACCCATTTTACTGGTGACGTGGAGATACACAGAAGAAAAGGAAACATCGGTGAGTAAAATTTCTTTTACTCACCGATGTTCCTCCCCAAAGAAGGGATTATCCCTTTGGAGAAGGGGATAATTTTTTTTTTTTTTTTTTTTTTTTTTTTTTTTTTTTTTCCCGGAAGAGTAGGAATCTCAGGAGAAAGAGGATTATTTGTCTATTAGTCCTGGGGGATTCATTTGAGGAAGACCTTGGGTCCTTTTTGGGCCTTATTCAGGCAGTGTTGGAGACCATTAATGTCTTTGAGGCCTCAGATTCAGGCTCCTTAGCCCCAAAAAACATACAAATGGAAAGCTTTTCTTTTCCATTCCCAAGTTTCCCTTCTACAAAGTGGTACTTGATGAGTGGAAGTTGCCTGAAAGAAAACTATGGCTGGACTTTTTTCTCTCATACAGTGCCCTTGCAAAAGTATTCACCCCTTGGCATTTTTCCTATACTGTTGCATTGCAACCTGGAATTAAAGTGATTTTAATTTAGATTCCATGTAAAGGACATACACAAAATAGTCCAAATTGATGAAATGAAGAAAATGTTTTAAAAAAAATTCTAAAAAATAAATAAAACATGGAAAAGTGGTGTGTGCATATGTATTCACCCCCTTTGCTATGAAGCCCCTAAATAAGATCTGGTGCAACCAATTGCCTTCAGAAGTCACATAATTGAATAAAGTCCACCTGTGTGCAATCTAAGTGTCAAGTGATCTGTCACATATAATATATACACCTGTTCTGAAAGGCCCCAGAGTCTGAAACACCAAGGAACTCTCCAAACAGGTCAGGGACAAAGTTGTGTAGAAGTACAGATCATGGTTGGGTTATAAAAACAAAACAAAAAATATCCCAAACTTTGAACATCTCGCGGGGCACCATTAAATCCATTATTAAAAAATGGAAGGAATATGACATCACAACAAACCTGCCAAGAGAGGGCCACCTACCAAAACTCACGGACCAGGCAAGGAGGGCATTAATCAGAGAGACCAAAAATAAGCAAACACGTTTTCTAAAAGGCATGTGGGAGACTCCCAAAAGATATGGAAGAAGGTACTGTGGTCAGATGAGACTAAAATTGAGTTTTTTGGCCATCAAGGAAAATGCCATGTCTGGCACAAACCCAACACCTCATCACCCGAGAACACACTCCCCACAGTGAAGCATGGTGGCGACAGCATCCTGCTATGGGGATGTTTTTCATTGGCAGGGACTGGGAAACTGGTCAGAATTGAAGAAATGATGGATGGTGCTAAATACAGGAAATTATTGATGGAAACCAGTTTGTCTTCCAGAGATTTGAGACTGGGACAGAGGTTCACCTTCCAGGAGGGCAATGGCCCTAAGCATACTGCTAAAGCAACACTCAAGTGGTTTAAGGGGAAACATTTAAATGTTTTGGAATGGCCTAGTCAAAGCCCAGACCTCAATCCAATTGAGAATCTGTGGTATGACTTAGATTGCTGTACATCAGCGGAACCCATCCAACTTAAGGAGCTGGAGCAGTTTTTACTTGAAAAAATGGCAAAAATCCTAGTAGCGAGATGTGCCAAGCTTATAGATACGTACCCCAAGAGACTTGCAGCTGTAATTGCTGCAAAAGATGACTGTACAAGGTATTTACTTTTGTTACCCCCCCCCCCCCCCGCCAGTTAAATCACCTTTGTAAGCACAGAGCGTTGACAGTTGCAGATGCATTCAAGGGTCATATATGTTGTAGGGTTTATTCTACAACATATGGTGGCTTAGTTATTTCTGTAAGGATACCAGTGGATTCTATGCAAGGTTATATACATATTTTATGCAGAATGAACTAAAATCTATTTGATTTAAAAAAACAAACAAAAAAAAAACAAACTTATTTTAATGAAATACTTTTGAAAGATAGCTTTCTTTTTAAAGATACATTATAGCTCAAAGGTTATTCGGCATGAAATGGAGCTTAGTTATGTAGCATGAGGATGTATAATTCATGCAGTATTTACATTTTTGTAAACTAATTCAATTAATCCAACTTATCCAAGCTGAGGTAGCATGCAATTTGTCCACAGTAAAAATGGTATAAAATAAACAAAGTCCAGCAAAAGACATTAATCCCATTGTAGCAGTGATACACTGCCTCTCCATAACTACCTTACCCCCCAGTGTTACTCCAGGAGTTCACAATTAGCATGCCCAGGAGCCACAGCACGGCTGACTTTCAGTGCTTCCCATTGCTGTGAAGTTTCACCACTAGGGGGTGCAAACACTCAATACTGTGTGCCAGGAAGGGAAGGGTGGCAGCCACACTGTTACACAGACTGAGGATCGTCTACTACTAAAAATGAGTAATTCTACAGGGCAAATACCTATAGTACTTGAGTAGGAATTGTTGGACTATCTTCTGCAATGCATTGGACACTTTTAACCCTTTGAGTGCCAGAGGGGTACAAAACACATTGCTCTGCAGTGCATTGCTTGCCCCTCTGGCACTCAAAGGGTTAACCAATAAATGGCCCATTCTTCTATTCTTTCCAGCATCCGCCAATACAGTGCATGTTTTGCACGGCTTGCATTCTTACTCTGATACATAGCCACAATCACATTCTCAATTCAACCAACAGATGGTGGACCATAGAGAATAAACTTCATGTCTTCTATTCCAAACTCTTCTTCAATTCTCACTTTAACCAATAGATAGCACACCTTGCATCAATGTTATTTTACTTAGACCAAATCTTCTATTCTATTGTCAGTCAATAGATGGCACACAGTGCCTTCACTTTCATTCATTTATGTAACTGAAAAAATACATCAAATTTCTCTTGTTTTCAGTTATGTCCCTGAAAGCATTTTTTGTACAAAATGACCTCTCTGGCACTCAAATGGTTAATGTGACACTCACTGACAAACAAATGTATCTATAATGTATATTAAAGGGATAGTAACACTTCGTTTTAACTTTATTTTATTTTGTAGGCATTAAAAAAACATGAATGATATAAGTCTTATCTCTCAAACCTTTATGGTTTATGAGATATTCACAAGCAAAGTTCCCCTCCCTGCCCCTTTTTCCTAGTGTAAGCCATCTCTTCTCAGATGTGAGTCTGGTTGTATGACAGTACAGATAACAGAAGGGGACAATTTTCTTTGTATGAAAACAATGAAAGCCCTTCCCCCCCCTTGAAAAGTTTTTCAGCTTTTTCCATTATCTTAATTGAAGATTGTCCCTCTCTGCAGTCTACCTGGGCATCTCATAGTAACATAGTAGATAAGGCTGAAAAAAGACATGCGTCCATCAAGTCCAGCCCATGCCAGTAACACCCCTGTTGATCCAGAGGAAGGCAACAAAAAAGCCCTCTGGAGCAATTTCCAATGTAGGTGTGTGTGTGAGTGTGTCAAATAGTTCCCCGGCTCAATATCCTATTTGCTTTGAAGCCATCTGTCATAACTGTCAATATTGTTCTGTGCTAGATAGGCATCCATTGCTTTTTTGAATGCAGTTACACTATCTGCAAGCACAGCATCCCGAGGCAAAGAATTCCATAGCCTCACCGCCCTTACTGTAAAGAATCCCCGCCTCTGCTTTAGTCGAAAGCGCCTTTCCTCAAGTCTTAATGGATGACCTCTTGTTCTTAGCTCAGCTCTTTGCATAAATAATTCATTGGATAGTTCTTTGTATTGGCCTTGAATGTATTTGTAAATGGTAATCATATCACCCCTTAGACGTCTCTTTTCTAATGTAAACAAACCCACTTTGGCTAGTCTCTCTTTGTAACTCAGATCCTCCAATCCCTTTATCAGTTTTGTTGCACGTCTCTGCACCTTTTCCAGTTCAGTAATGTCTTTTTTTAGAACAGGCGCCCAAAATTGTACTCCATATTCTAGATGAGGCCTAACCAAGGATTTATACAGAGGTAGGATAATATTAGCATCCCTTGCTTCTACACCTCTTTTTATGCAGGCTAGTACTCTATTTGCTCTTGCAGCAGCTGAGTGACTCTGCACACTGCTGTGAAGACTATTGTCTATCAGTACACCTAAATCTTTCTCTAATGAGGATTTCCCAAGTTTCCCATTTAGAGTATATGTAGCAAGTTTGTTTCTACAACCCAAATGCATAACCTTACATTTATCTACATTAAATGACATCTGCCACTTTTCTGCCCATTCACTTAGTTTATCTAAATCCTTCTGTAGGGAAAAAACATCGAGCTCTGTATGTATTTCCTTACATAGCTTAGTGTCATCAGCAAAGATTGAGATGCTACTTTCAATTCCCACTTCTAGATCATTAATAAACAAATTAAAAAGCATTGGGCCCAGGACTGAACCCTGCGGTACCCCACTTATAACCCTAGACCAATTTGAAAAAGTTCCATTTACAACAACTCTCTGCCATCTATCATTTAACCAGTTCTCAATCCATGTACAGATACCACCACCCAAACCGAAGCCTTTTAATTTATGCAGTAACCTGTTGTGAGGCACTGTGTCAAAGGCTTTTGCAAAATCCAAGTATACTACATCAACAGCAATTCCCCTGTCCAAATTACTACTCACTCTTTCATAAAATGCAAGTAAATTAGTCTGACATGATCTGTTCTTCATGAAACCATGCTGATTCCTACTAATGATATTGTTTGTCTTCACATAGTTCTGAATACTATCAGTTAATAACCCTTCTAGTATCTTACCCACTATGGAAGTCAAGCTCACAGGTCTATAATTTCCTGGTTTGGATCTTGCTCCCTTTTTAAACAATGGAACTACATCAGCTTTCCTCCAATCACAGGGCACTATGCCTGATGAAAGCGAATCAACAAATATTAAGTATAATGGTTTTGCTATTACTGAACCAAGTTCCTTAAGTACCCTTGGGTGTATACCGTCCGGTCCAGGCGCTTTATTCACTATAACCCTTTCCAGTCTCTTTTGGACCTTGTCCTCAGTAAGCCATGTAGATGTTGGAGGAAATTCCATGGTTTTGTCTGTTTGCCCATAGCTTGTCATTTCTGCTTCCTTTGTATATACTGAAGCAAAGAACGTATTTAGGGTCTCAGCCATAGCTTTATCCTCACTAATCAATTCACCTGTTTCAGTCCTAAGAGGACCAATATCAACCTTAACTTTTTTGTTGTTAATATACTTGTAGAATTGTTTAGGGTTTTTCTTGCTCTCGTTTGCAATGTTTCGCTCATTTTCTATTTTAGCTAGCTTAATTGCTTGTTTGCAGATTTTATTACATTCTTTATATTTTTTAAATGATGCATCTGACCCATTTGACTTAAACACCTTAAAAGCCTGCTTTTTATTTCTCATTTCCCTGCTAACCACATTATTAATCCACATTGGTTTTGCTTTACTTCTCTTGTGCTTATTCCCCAATGGTATATATTGACGTGTATATTTGCCCAAGAGCATTTTAAATACATTCCATGACTCTTGTGCATTTTTATCTTTGAAAATTACATCCCACTGGATATCCTTTAAAGCTTCTTTTAACTTTGTAAAATTAGCCTTTTTGAAATTGAATGTTTTGGTTAAACTCTTGCTATTGGGTTTCTCATAACAAACTTCAAAGGATACAATATTATGGTCACTGCTGCCCAAATGTTCCCTTACCTGCACACTGTTTACAATGTCAGAATCGTTTGAGAGCACTAGGTCAAGCAAGGCCTCTTTTCTAGTTGGCTCCTCTACTAGTTGGGACATAAAATTATCATTTATCATACTTAGAAAAATATTTCCCTTTGTTGTGCCTGAAGTCATATTGCTCCAGTCAATTTCAGGGTAGTTGAAATCTCCCATTATAATTACCTTTGCTGACCTAGCAGCCTTTTCCATTTGCAGTAAAAGCTGGGCTTCCTCCAGCTCCCCAACATTAGGTGGCTTGTAGCAAACCCCCACCAATATCTTTTTATTATGTGTGCCCCCAGTGTGTATTTCAACCCACAAGGCCTCTACCTTTTCATTGGACCCTTCATTTATATCTTCCCTTAAACTAGGTTTTAAGGCCTGCTTTACATATAGGCATACCCCTCCTCCCCTTTTATTAACCCTGTCCCTCCTAAAAAGTGAATAACCCTCTAGATTGACTGCCAAGTCATACGTATCATCTAACCAGGTTTCAGACACTCCAATCAGATCATACTGCTCATGTACTGCAATCATTTCTAGTTCCCCCATCTTACCAGCCAGACTGCGAGCATTTGCATGCATACATTTTATCTTTTTGCCATTCTTAAAGATTTCATTCTTTTTCAGATGTATTTGTCTTTTATCAGGCTGTAACAATGGCAACTCCCTATTAGCTGAACTAGCCCATTCCTCCTCTCCACCCCCATGACCCTTCTCTAATCCCATTCCCTCAATTATACTATCTTCCCCAGCCTGTGTTGCAGCTCCCTCCCCCCCCCTTTCTAGTTTAAAGTCTCCTCCAGCCTTCTAACCATCCTATCACCCAGCACCGTGGCCCCCCTTCCACTAAGGTGCAATCCATCACTACTATAAAAATTGCTCCCAAGGGAAAAGACTGACCAGTGCTCTAGGAACCCAAACCCCTCCTGCTTACACCAAGTCTTTATCCACTCATTTAACTCCCTAATCTCCCGTTGCCTTTCTAATGTAGCGCGTGGCACAGGTAGAATTTCAGAAAATACTACCTTAGAGGTCCTCTGCTTAAGCTTATATCCTAGGTCCCTGAAATCATTCTTAACGGACCTCCATTTTCCACTGACTTTGTCATTAGTACCAACATGTACCATGACAGCCGGGTCATGCCCAGCCCCTCCCAACAATCTATCAACCCGATCAGCCACATGTCGAACCCGAGCTCCCGGGAGACAGCAAACTGTACGATTGTGGCGATCTTGGTGACAGATTACCCTGTCTGTCTTCCTAATAATAGAATCCCCTACCACCACCATCTGTCTAGGTCTGCCTGAGTCCTGGATCCCATCCGTGCTAGAGGGGCTGTTCACTCGGCTGTTAGAGAGAACAGTCCTCTCCAGCAAAGACATTCCTGTGTCAGCATCCCCAACATCATTACTTAATGTAGCAAATCTGTTAGGATTAGTAAACACAGGAGTGTCCTCCCTATTTCTCTGTCCACCCCCCTTGCTATGTCTAACTGTAACCCATCTGGCTACCTGCTCTTTCTTTGTGCAGTCTCCACCCCCAGAACTACCTACCACCGCTTCCTGCTGCTCAGTCAGCAGACCCCTCTCAAGATTGTCCGTCTTTCTCAATGTTGCAACCTGCCCCTCCAGATCTCTAATACGAGCTTCCAGAGAGACCACTTGCTCACATCTGCCACAGAGGTATGCACCCTGGAACTGGTTGAACAGGGGGGGGATACTTTGTTTGTGAATATCTCTTAAACCATAAAGGTTTGAGAGATAAGACTTATATCATTCTTCATGTTTTTTTAATGCCTACAAAATAAAATAAAGTTAAAATGAAGTATTACTATCCCTTTAATGTACACAGCTATTTATTTATTTAGAAAATCTTTTACTAGGAAGAATACATATATTTATCTTGTTTTCAGGTATGTCCTGAAGTGTTTACAGCAAAGAGTTGTGCATTTGCACAGAATACAGAGGCATTATATATATATATATTATATATGTACACATAAATATATACACTAAAACTGTTATATACAGTTGCATATTGTTTTTAGATATAAAGAAGCAGACTAATTTTTTTCGGGTAGGTTATTCCAGACTTTCGGAGCTCTGAAGGAAAAGGCAGAGTATATGTGGTATACTCTGAGTTGTTAGCATTGGAGAGGAGGTTATAGTTGGTATGGAGAGCTGGAGTGAGCATATTGCTCATGTAGTCTGGTAGTTTTCTAGAGAAGAGGTTTTGAACCATGGAAGAGAGGTGAAGGGCACGCCTAGATTCGAGTGTTAGTTTTGTGTGTATATTGTTGTGTATACACACGACTGTAAATATGTATATTTACACACTGTGTACACACAAGTTTATAAAATGTATATTAATGCACTCACAGGAGTGTATATGTGTATTATACATTAAATATACACTTCTATGTGGTATGTACATCATACATTATATAACCTCCTGTGTCTACAGTGTGTATATTTATATACAATTTACTAGTATAAATGCCAGTGTACACGGGCCAAAGTGCAATCCAGCGGCCTCGGCTGTTGCCCGGAACCGGGAGCGGAGACTGGCGGTGGGCGTCCCGCTCCGGATGGAGGCCGGCGTCTACTGCGCATGACTGCATAGTTTGAGCAGTCTCTACTGTGCGTGTGTGTGTTACGTACACAGGGAGCAACGCATTCTAGCAAATTATATATATTTATATATACACTTCTGTGAGTCAGCCTCACATTAAGCATTTGACTGCAAAAGGAGTAGCCAATGCATTTCCTACTCCTCTGCTTAGAAAAAAGACTGGCAATGTCGTCCCACACTGCTAGTAGATAATGAAACTCAAATTGCAATGGACAGCAAGACGAATACAAAAAAAAAGGTCTTGGCAAGACCTTCTTTTTATTCTTTAAAGTTTCACACCACAGGATCAATGCCACAAGATTGGCATAAAGCCAGTGTATTGCCTTTATTTAAAGGGATAGTAATACTTCGGTTTAACTTTATTTTATTTTGTAGGCATTAAAAAAACATGAAGAATGATATAAGTCTTATCTCTCAAACCTTTATGGTTTATGAGATATTCACAAGCAAAGTTCCCCTCCCTGCCCCTTTTTACTAGTGTAAGCCATCTCTTCTCAGATGTGAGTCTGGTTGTATGACAGTACAGATAACAGAAGGGGACAATTTTCTTTGTATGAAAACAATGAAAGCCCTTCCCCCCCTTGACAAGTTTTTCAGCTTTTTCCATTATCTTAATTGAAGATTGTCCCTCTCTGCAGTCTACCTGGGCATCTCCCTTCTGATCTGGTTGAACAGGGGGAGGGTACTTTGTTTGTGAATATCTCTTAAACCATAAAGGTTTCAGAGATAAGACTTATATCATTCTTCATGTTTTTTTAATGCCTACAATATAAAATAAAGTTAAAATGAAGTATTACTATCCCTTTAAGAAGGGAACTAAAACAGAACCTGGGAATTATAGACCTGTGAGTTTGACCTGTATAGCGCAGACGCGTGAACGTCACAGTGGCAAGATGTCCACGCTTCATCCTGCCTGTCAGCCGGGGAAGAGAGCAGAAATCTATTAAATAATGTAATTATTCTGGCGACTAGCGCTACTAAGCAGCTAGTCACCAGATGGGGACTTAGTGAAGCTAAAGATTGTCGGGTGGTAGTTCCCCTTTAAATACTAAGTGATACATCGCTGTACGCTGTTTTTTTTTTTTTTTTTTTCTGTTGGTTTTTAAAATATATAATAGTATTAACACCAAATCCGCACACTCAGGAACTTTTTCTACATGCAATTAGTGTTTATTGATCAACGTTTCCATCCCAACAGGGATAACAAACAACATACAAACACCCCCTTTATATACCTTGTGATCTATGGAAGATGACCTCCCACCAAAAAGATAATCTAAAGATGTGAAAAAATATAAATAGAAAAAAATATGGTGAAATACGATTCGTAATCTTAATCTGAAAATTAAACAGTTACACCCAAAGTGAATTGACAAAATGTGGTACATAGTGTGTGAAAATAAAATCAACAGATAAGGAAACAGACATCCGATTTGCAATGCTGATATACATGAGACCTGCCATGATCTCTAGTCTCATACTACAAAATTAGTGTTTATAATTGTTGTATTTGGTATACATTTGATATCTACTTAGTACTTGATAGAGATGATTATATGTATGACGTCTGTTGGGTTATTTAATCATGTATATCAGATTGCAAATCGGATGTCAAAAAACTTTCATAAATACAATTACTCGTCATGCAATTCTCAACAAAAAAATCCTGTACCAAACTAGAACTCCAGTCTCTACTAGGTTGTTTTTCTATGCAGATCATTCCTCAAGGCAGATCATTCATATTTCATCTTCTCACCTTACTCTCCTCAGCCTTACTCCTACAACTTAAACATACTGGACTCAGCGGCACAATCAGATATCAAAATGTGGACAAGTTATCTCAACAACTGGAATGGCCATTCTATCAAACTCATCTCATGTTTTTTCTGACGCTTCTCCTTCACATGGGATTTCAGCTATCCTAGGAGATGACTGGTTTGCAGAAAAATGGCCTAAGGACATACCACTTTTTCCAAAATTCAATTCTACTTAATCTATGTTTGAAATTATACCTATAGTAGCAGCAGTTGGCTTATGGGGACCTTCATGGTCAGGATTACCAATCACTTTTCACACCAACAATGCAGCCACTCACAACATAATTACTGAAGGAAGATCTTCTTCCATACACGTTATGCAATTCATGAGAAAACTCTGTTCTCTTTATATTACAACTTTTTCATTCATTGCAGGTTACAACAATTCAGCTACTGACGCTTTGTCACGTTTTCAATTTCAGATATATTTCCAGCTATGCCCATCAGCGAAGCGTCAGCCACTACATCCTCCTCCCATCAGAACTGATCCTGCCCTGAATATTCGTCTATCATATGCTCACAATATCATAAACATTGCTTTAGCTATCAAAACCCAGAAATCTTACAACACGGCTTGGCACAGTTTCATTAAATTCATAAATAATACCAAACCAATTGCCCCGTGCTCAATTACATCAGTCCTAGCTTTCTGTGCTTTGCCATTCTACCCTTCAATTGTCACCTTCTACTATTAAGAATTATCTCGCAGGTGTTCAGCACCATTTATCGCTACTCAATCTTACTACACATACATCCATACTATCATCTCCTCACATCTAAAAAGCATTTCCAAAAATAACCCCCCTCCTACCCCCACTCGTTAACCCATCGAAGGTCCATTATTCAAAAAATTGTCAGACCTTTTAAATACCAAACCTTTCGATCATCACACTAATATTATGTCAGCAGCCATCTAGCTAGCTTTTTTTTTTGGTTTTTTTAAGACCTGGAGAATTTACAGTCACCAATTCACAATCTCGGTTTTTAAAGAAATCTGATCTCTTCAAACACAAAATCATTACTCAATTTAGCTAAATCAAAAACAGACACATTAGGTTTAGGGCTTACTATTCTGTATTACCCCACTGGCGACCTATGATGTCCACTTTCTACATTAGACAGTCTGACTTATTTTTTTGGCCACTAATACTCACAATAGCCCTCTTTTACCTTTGTCCCAAGGTCCACTAAGCACCAGTACTTTCATCAGCTACCTTAGAACACTCATCAGTTGTTTACACCTCAATCCATACTCTTATTCAGGTCATTCATTTAGTTTAGGAGCAGCATTTTCAGCATCCAAGAACAAGATTCCAGCGCATATCATATAGAAAATGGGACGTTGGAAATCATCCTGCTTCAACAGATATATTCCTAATCCTCACCAAGAAATCAAACATGCATTCGACTCACTCAGTAACATCATCCCTACCAATCTACTTTCTCTGTCATCCAATACAGGTTACTGGTAACTCTGGGAGGCGTCAGTCCCTTTAAGTAGGCAGGAACATTCTCTAAATGTATGCAGGGGGTGGAGCCTCCCTACCATCTCAGGCTGCAGCCCAGCTAGCTACCTCCAGATTTGTTTGTTCCTGGGTGTGAACACACCAGGTGGAGAACATCTCTCGTTAGTTTTTAGTTTTTCTTTTTTATTTTTCTATCGGATATGGAATACCACCATTAGTCGGGTTACCATGACTGACAAATACCCTCCAATGTGGCTAGCTCAGTGTTCAGGTGCTTTTTAGTGGACCTTAAGCCCTGAGGGGGAAAATCTTGAGTACAAGTGCTTCCCCATGAATTACCCACTGAGGTAATTCTTACTACATGGTAACCTGAAGACAGAACATCTGCAGGAAAGGTGAGCTACCCTTTGAGTGCTGCAGGTTCACTTGTCCCACAGTGCCCCTTTTCTGGGCTTGTATTTGGGAGTTCTCACTGCGCACTCCTGCACTCATTGGGTATATATATGTGTGTGTGTCTGGGTTTTTGGAGCAAGTTTATGTGGTAACTTAACCCTTTGTCTGCTGGTTTGGCATGTTTTGGGGGGGGGGTTTCTGACACTTTCCTTACTGGGTTAGTGTTTTCTCAGTATGCACACATGTTCCCTCTGTTTTTCATGTTTTTAACTTGTAGTTTAACCTTTTTATTAAAATTGTGTACTGCGCCTTTAAGGCGCACTTTACCGCATAGACGCTATTGCTCCATTTACTTTCTATGGGACAACACGGTTTGGGATGCATCTCTGCAACCGCTTCACACAGCAACTTCAGAGAGGGCTCATTTTAATTGTCTACCCTTGCTCTATCATCCGGTTTATAGTGCAAGTGTGGTGGGGGGGCTTCGGGCACTGTTTTGGGGTACTTTTTGTGAAAAACTATATTTCCCATGAGCGCTTGATTCGTGTCTAATTTCTGATTGGCTCCCGTCACGGCAGCCATTTTGGGAACTTTTCACAATGAGCATCTTACACAGGGCTTGGACTCTCCTTTTCTCCTCTGCAGATTAACCCTTCGCTTGCCAGAACAGTCTATATTTAGCATTTCTGGGGTGAAATATTAATCTTACACACTACAATTGGGTGATTCATTGTACAGCTGGTTATTTTGACAATGTGAGAATGTCTGTACCGCTGGAGCTATGGGCTAGACCTAAGACTAAGGAAACTGGGGTATCAGTATCCCCCATTGCGCATTGCTCTTCCTGTCACACAGAGCTACCTAGAGTGTTCTTTGGTCATTTCTGCCCAGCAGGTTCTGAAGTTCCTGGCAGCAATCCAGGGCCTTCCAGCCATGCTATTGAGCCAGCTTGAGTTCAAGAGTTTCAGGGTGCAACTAGGGACCTTAGGTCCACTTTACAGCTCTTTACATCCCAGATACAGGGGGCACTTCAATTATGGCAGACCCCCCTCTACTATCAGATCCTCCCTGCCTCAACTGCAGGGAGCATCTGATGTGTCAGATTCTTCTGAGGAAGACTTGTTGCAAGATTCGAATGTTGAGGTTGGTACTATTTTGGAATCTTCCAGGTCTCTTTGGGGACCCATTTGAAGCTGATCCTGAAACCTCTACTTGAGGGCCTGATCAGGGCTGTATTAACCATACTCAACATTCCCTTGGTTCAGGAGGTCCCTTCTGATCCCCCTGATGTTTTCAGGAGCTTGCTTAAGCCCCTTACTTATTTTCCTCCTAATCCCACTCTTGACCGTTTGGGTTCTGATGCGTGGTAAAACCCGGACAAGTCTGCTTCTGTGTCCAGGGAATTTGCTAAGCTTTATCCCTTTTCTGAAGCTGAACTGGGTAAATGGGTCCCTCCTCCTAAGATGGGTGCTCCCATTTCTTGACTATCTAAATCCACTGCTTTACCTGTCTCAGATGATTCTGCGCTGCTAGACTGGACTGACAAGTAACTTGGGGTTTTCCTCATGTCCATTTTTTGCTTCTATTGGTGCCGCTCGGCGCCCAGCGTTTTGCTGCTGCGTGGGTTAACCGGGCTATTGCAGTCTGAGCTGAGCAACTCACTACGGTTGTCTGTCAAGATGCGCCTACTTCGGAGAAATTTGCGTCGTCTTGCCAATATCTCTGAAGAGCTACACCATGTCTCTTTGGAAATTACACAAAAATGTATGCAATTTATTTTAGTGCTAAGATCCCCTTATAGGTAAAATCCAGCAAGCACTAAAAATCTCTAAATATATCCCGACGCTGCCAACCAGTTTGTAACAAGTGAAGGCTGTAGGCCCTGCTGAGACAGTGGGGAGAGTGTGGGAGTGAAAGGGTTAACAATACCAGACCCCTGGTTACCTGTTAATATTCCTAGCAACCACCACATTAACTCCTGAAATCCCTCCTGCACTATCTCCCCAGTACTACAATTTGCTGCCACCACCATGACTTCATAACTGTGCGTCTTCGGTTACCCCAAACACAACAGAATTACAGTATAAAATCACCTTAATAATCACACATAGAATTAACCCTTTAGTAGCGTGTTCTAACTGAGCTTCCTTCAGAGTAGTGAGTTCATATTAGAGAACACAGACAAGAGCTGATTAATTGAACATTTAATCTAAAAAAA
The DNA here is from genome assembly GCA_037306005.1 of Rhinophrynus dorsalis. Classification (NCBI taxonomy): domain Eukaryota; kingdom Metazoa; phylum Chordata; class Amphibia; order Anura; family Rhinophrynidae; genus Rhinophrynus; species Rhinophrynus dorsalis. The sequence continues at coordinate 293,397,243 of CM074718.1, read as the reverse complement.
GGCTTCACAGTGCTGGTTACAAAAAATACAGAAATAAAGGACATACACAAATAAAAATTACACATAGGCAAAACAGCCCACAAAATAAAATGGGAGAAACACAAGAAATCCTTAAATATAGTTACCGGTATTTTAAGAGTCCTTGGGAACTTCAGATGGTATATCCCCTTTCAGTTGTTACTAAGAAATTCCCTGTTTTATCCAAAAAACACACATTAAATAGTTTCCACAGTTCCTTCTAAGAGGTCAACCCCCTTCAATTGTTACCTGGGAGGGTTAGGGGTTTAGCTTGACCGTTTACAGCCTACTCAATCAGACATGTCAGGGATCTTACTGGAGAGTTCTCAATATAGCAATTTAAAATTCTGCCTTGAATGGGGTGGGGCGGATTCCTTCTTGATTCCAAATGGCAATCAGATTTCTCCCTGGATCAACAAGCCCTAACTAAATATTAATCCCAATACTAACGTACATAGCCCTCTATGTTATGCTCTTTTTAATAAGTATCCAGGCCCCTTTTTAAAGGCATCTAATGTGTTTGATAGCACCACCTCCTCAGGAAGTGAATTCCATACCTTTGTCCTTACAGTAAAGAAACCCTTCCGCTGTTGTAGATTAAATCTCCTTTCCTCAAATCTAAGTGGGTGGTCCCTTGTCCTATGTACTGTTCTGTTAATGAACAGGTCTTTGGAGAGCCCATTATATGGGCCTTGAACATATTTATATAGTGTTATCATATCCCCTCTAAGATGCCGTTTCTCTAGTGTGTACAAGTTTAACTTTTCTAGCTTTTCTTCATAACTAAAACTTTCCATTCCTCCTCTGCACTTTCTCTAGTTCCATAATGTCCTTTTTCAGAAAGGGTGCCCAGAATTGAACAGCATATTCTAGGTGGGGTCTTACCATGGACCTGTAAAGAGGCATAATTATATCTTCCTCCCTTGAGTCAATACCTTTTAATACATGCCAATATCTTATTGGCCTTTGTAGCTGCCAGCTGGCACTGCATGCTACTGCCTAAGTCTATTGTCTACCATTACTTCCAAATCCTTTTCATTAGTAGATTTCCCCAGAGAAACACCATTTAAACTATATGTTGCATTTTTATTATTATACCCAAAATGCATAACTTTACACTTGTCTATATTGAATCTCATTTGTCTGCCCAGTTACTCAATTTGTCCAAATCCTCTTATAATGAAGACACATCCAGTTCAGACTTTATTACCTTACTTAATTTTGTGTCATCGGCAAACACTGATACATGGCTCCCTATGCCCTCTGGGAGAGTGTGGGAGTGAAAGGGTTAACAATACCAGACCCCTGGTTACCTGTTACTATTACTATATAATGTGTGTGTGTTCTCCCTATTTCATGATATTTGACTGTCCTCTGGTTAAACTCTATCAGAGCAGAGGGTCCAATATAGTTTGAAACTCTGTTCTGCTCTGGCGATGCTCATTTAGTTTCTGGTGATGTTATCTACTTAGCTAATTTTATGGCCTAGGACTGGTGTACTTTGAATAACAAACAAATTATACAACCCAGAGGGCCAACTCATGCCTTGGCATGACAGTGTCTGACAGTTTTGGTATATCTCCATGGTCCCTTTTCCTCTTAACCTCTTAAGGACCGGGAAAATCTGAGGTCGTTTTCACTTAAGGACCGGAGCAATTTTGACTTTTTTGACTGTTTTGTTCAACCATATTTTCTCTTTAATTCATTTTGTACACCTACACATACTGTTTATTTAAGCACAAGTAGGGCTTTCTTTTGATACCACAATTATTTGAATACCTCATCATTTAATTTGATTTAAATAGAAAAAAAAACAAAAACATTTCTCTGTCGTCCAGTACAGGTTACTGGTAACTCTGGGAGGCGATCCACCTCTTAGTAGGCAGGAACATTTATCTAAGTGTATGCAGGGGGTGGAGCCTCCCTTCCCTCCTTGGCTGCAGCTTGCCAACCAGCTCCAGAAAGAGTTGTTCCTTCGGTGCGACAACACCAGGTGGAGAACAGTTCTGCTGTAGTTTTAGATTCTTTTTTATTTTGTTAGATATGAAATACCACCGTTTAGGCGGATTACCATGACTGACAATGCCCTTCAATGTGGTTAGCTCAGTTTCCAGGTTCTTCCAGTGGACCTTGAGCCCTGAGGGGGAAAATCTTGATTCCAAGTGCTTCCCCAGGAGTTACCCACTGAGGTACATCTTGCTGCATGGTAATCTGAAGATAGATCTGCAGGAAAGGTGATCTACCCTTTGAATGCTGCAGGTCCACTTGTCCCACAGTGCCTCTCTGCCCAGGGATGTATTCTGGAGTTCCTATTGCACACTCATGCACTTATTGGGTGTTTGGAGCAGGTTTATGTGGTAACTTAACCCTTTCACTGCTGGTTTGGCATTTTATTTGGGGGTTTTATGGCACTTTTCGTACTGGACTAGTGTTTTCTGGGTGTCCACACATGTTCCTTTGAATGTTTTACACCTTTTCGTATTTAACTTTTAATTTTGGTAAAAATTGTGTGCTGCTCCTTTAAGGCGTGCTTTACCGCCTAGACGCCATTGCTCCATTCACCTCTATGGGACTATACTGTTTGGGACGCATTTCTGCAACCGTTTAACCTAGCGACTTCAGAGATGGCTCATTTTACTTGTCTACCTTTGCTCTATCATACGGTTTATAGTTCAAGTGTGTTGGGGGGCTCAGGAGTCTTCGGGCACTGTTTGGGATACTTTTTTGGGAAAAACTACATTTCCCATGAGCATTTGCCTTGCCCCTATTTTTCTGATTGGCTCCTGCCGCGGCAGCCATTTTGTGAGCATTTCTAGCAAGTATCCTACGCAGGGCTTGGACTCTCCTTCTCTCCTCTGCAGATTAACCCTTCGCCTGCCAGATAAGACTGTATTTAGCATTTCTGGGGTGAAATTTTAATCTTACACACTGTAATTGGGTGATTTACTGTACAGTTGGTTATTTTGACACTGTGAGTATGTCTATACCACTGGAGCTAGGGGCTATACCTAAGACTAAGGAGGCTGGGGTCTCCGTTTCCCCCATTGCGCATTGCTCTTGCTGTCATTCAGGGCTACCTAGAGAGTTCTCTGGTCACTTACGCCCAACATGTTCTGAAGTTCCTGACAGCAACCCAGGGACCTTCAGCCATACTATTGAACCAGCTTCGGTGCAAGAGTTTAAGGCTGCGACTACGGACCTTAGGTCCACATTGCAACTCTTTCCATACCAGATACAGGGGGCCCTTCAGACATGGCAGGCCCCCTCTAATATCAGATCTTCCCTGCCTAAACCTCAGGGGGCACCTAATGTGTCAGATTCCTCTGAGGAGGAACTGCTGTTGGATTCGGATGTTGAGGATTGTTCGGTTCTGGAGTCTTCTTGGTGTCTTGGGGACCTGTTTGAAGCTGATCCTGACCTCTCTGCTGAGGGTATGATCAGGACAGTCTTAACCACCCTTAACATTCCCTTGGTTCAGGAGGTTCCTTCTGATCCCTCTGATGTCTTTCAGGAGCCTGGTAAGCCCCTTACTTATTTTCCACCTAACACAACTCTTGACTGTCTGGTTTCTGAGGAGTGGAAATCACCAGACAAGACTGCTTCTGTGTTCAGGAAATTTGCCAAGCTTTACCCCTTTTCTGAAGCTGCGCTTGCTAAGTGGGTTCATTCCCCCCCCCCCCCCCAAGGTGGGTGCACCTATCTCCAGGTGCATCCATCTACTGCATTGTCAGTCTCTGATGCTTCTGCTCTGAAGGACTGATAAACTTGAGATGTCCCTCAAGTCCATTTTTGCCACTGTTGGTACTGCTGTGCATCCAGCATTTGCTATTGCGTGGGTTAACCGGGCTGTTGCGGTCCTGACTGAGCAACTTACCACGGCTGTCCGTCAGGATGTGTCTACTTCGGAGAAATTGCGTCTTCTTGCCAATATCTCTGAAGCGCAACACTATGTATCCATTTTTGCCACTGTTGGTACCACTATGTGCCCAGCGTTTGCTATTGCGTGGGTCAACCGTGCTATTGCAGTCTGGACTGAGCAGCTCACTACGGCTGTCCATCGGGATGCTCCTACTTCAGAGATTGCGTCGTCTTGCCAATATCTCTGAAGCACAACACTATGTTTCTGCTGCTGCTTTTGATGCCGTCCGCATGATGGCTAGGGTTTCTGCTACGTCTGTGGTGGCCAGGCAAGCCTTTTGGCTTAAGATCTGGTCTGCTGACACTGCTTCCAAGAAAATCTTGCTTTCTCTGCCCTTTCAGGGTACCTCCTTGTTTGGGCCTGATCTTAAGGAATTGATCAGTGAGGCCACAGGCGGTAAGAGTGCTCTTCTACCCTTGGTCCCTAAGAAGAAATTGCTGCTTAAGTGTAACCGGTATTTTTTCCTTTCAGTATGAAACGCGTCTGGCGAACCAGGCACTTCCCTCAGCTCCACGTACCTCCTCCAAGCCCAAACTGTAATGGAAGCCCAAGGTCTCCTCCAAGCCCAAGGCTTTGAAGACTGCTTCGGCATGACTCGCGGAACCCGGGTCCGCACCCTGCTGTGAGTGTTCGTCTGTAGGGCTGCAACTAACAATTATTTTGATAATCGATTAGTTGTCCAATTTATTTTTTTCGATTAATCGGATAAAAAAAAATATGCTAATTTTTCATTATTTAAATGCCTCTTTTCAACTTCTCTTGTCCCCCCATGCCCTCTCTTTCACTCCTGTTGCCCCCATGCCCTCTCTTTCACTCCACTTAGCCTCATGCCTCTTTTTCAGTTCTCTTGTCCCCCTCCATGTCCTCTTTCACTCCACTTGTCCCCCATGCCCTCTTTCACTCCACTTGTCCCCCATGCCCTCTTTCACTCCACTTGTCTCCCATGCCCTCTTTCACTCCACTTGTCCCCCATGCCTTCTTTTTTACTCAGTTTGCTCCCGAATGCCTTTCTTTCCCCCTTGCCTCTTGTCCAGATTATTGCAGGGCTGTGCACACTGTAATGCCCGCAGGATCTTCCTGTCTCTGCCCGCACTGGTGATGACAGCCGCGACTAAATGCAATGACACGCGGTGATGCCGTGAGGTAAATGCTGGGGCTTTCTTCCTCACTCTGGGCGCCAGATTTAAACTTGCATTTGCAGGTGAAGAAAACCCCAGCATTTGCTGCGTGTCACTCTGGTAACAATAGTAAATCTAGGCGGGGGGGGGGGGCAGGCATTTGTGTGCTAGTATCCTCGTCCTGATCATGCCTCCGGTGTAACTTGGAGGAGGCCGGCGCAAGGAAGGCAGGCACTTACCGAGTGAGGCAGCATGATGAGCACTGTCGCAGAGTGACTTGCGCTGCTGTGCTCATCATTCTGCCTCAGTCAGTGAGTGCCTGCCTTCCTTGCGCCTGGCCTCCTCCAAGTTACACTGGAGGCATGATCAGGACGAGGATACTAGCACACAGGAGGACTCATGTGATTGCATGAATTATGCGCGATGATGACACTGACGCCGGTCACATGATAAGCGTGCCGTGCTGCACTGTGGGCAAAAGTACAGGTCAGGAAAAATCGGGACATATGTATGTGCTGCAGCCCTCCCCTGCACAACTAATCGCTGCACAACTAATCAATAATGAGAATCGTTGGCAACGATTCTCATAATCGATTTTTATCAATTAAATCGATTAGTTGTTGCAGCCCTAGTTGTCTGCGACTCTTTCACAGCATTTGGGAGGATTCAGTGACTGACCCATGGGTTTAACAGGTAGTGACAGATGGGTGCAGGATCCCTTTCTATTCTCTTCCTCCTTTTCGCTTTCTTCTTTCTCATACTCCTCGGGGTACCGAGAAATGCTGTCTGTTCGATGGCGCTGTTGAGGCTCTCCTGGACATGGGCATTCTGGAGCCAGTGCCTCTTCCAGACAGGGGTTCGGGTTTCTGTTCAAACCTTTGTGGTCACCAAAAAGGAAGGCGGATGTCGCCCTATTTTTGATTTGAAGGCTCTCAACTCCTTCATGATGCATATTTACACATCTCCATTCATCCAAAGAGTCGGCAGTACCTTCGGTTTGCTTGCGACGGAGGACATTTTCAGTTCTTGGCTCTTCCCTTTGGCCTGACGACAGCACCTCAGGTTTTCCAGCGGGTTCTGGGGGCCTTGCTGTTGAAAGCCACCTCTGCTTACCTTCTTCATTAGCAAGTTCAGACCTGCATCCAAGCTTTCTCCCATCATGGATAGATCATCAACTTGGACAAGTCGGATCTGGTTCCGTCCCACCAACTGGTCTTCCTGGGGCTTCTCTTCGATACACAGAAGTTCATGGTGTTCCTTCCCGACGAGTTGGCTCACCAGATCGCCCACACGGTTTCAGCGAATCTGTCTCAGGATCCTGTTCCAGTTCCGAAGCTGTCTTCTCTGGTGAGGAAGTTCATATCCACGGTAGAAGCGGTCCCATTTGCCATGGCGCACACTAGGGAACAGGTTTGTGATACAGGTGTGCAAGGATCGGTTAGATCCTCAGAGGACATTTGTTTCCTTTCCTCTTCATGTGGAACTGAGCTTGTCATCGGGGCTAGACCTTTCCAACCTGCTGAATGGAAGATCCTTTCTGATCCCCTTCTGGACCACGGTGACGACGGACGCCAGCCTTTCGGGCTGGGGAGCTGTCCTGGGTCAATTCAGCGCTCAGGGGAGATGGTCCACGGAGGAGTCCCTCCTTCCGATCAACATATTGGAGCTTCAGGTGATATTTCATGCCCTGCGTCTTTGGGTGTCTCAGTTGGAAGACTGTCCAGTCCGAGTGGAGTCCGACAACGCCACTGCAGTGGCCTACATCAACAAGCAAGGAGGAACAAGAAGTCTCACTGCTTGGTTAGAGGTCAAGGCTATTTTGTCCTGGGCAGAAGAACATGTTCCTACCATATCCGCAGTGCATATTCCAGGCGTAGACAACGTCATGGCAGACTTCCTCAGACATCACACAGTGGACAGCGGAGAGTGGGAGTTACACCCCCAGTTGTTCCAACGCGTTCAGAAGTGGGGTATGCCTCATGTCGACCTGATGGCGACAAGACACAACAGGAAGGTTCCAAAGTTCTGCTCTCGTGGAGAGACCCTCCAGCTCTAGCTGTAGATGCAATGTCGATCCCGTGGATGTTTTCTCTGGCCTACGTATTTCCTCCCCTTCCCATGTTGACCAGAGTGTTACGGAAATTGCGGCTGGAACGTTGTCCAGTCACCCTGATTGCTCCGTATTGGCCTTGTCAGTCCTGGTTTCCGGAGCTTCTGGCTCTATCTGTGGCAGAGCCCTTTCGGCACCCCTCCCGTCCGGATCTTCTGCAGGGTTACCTGTGGAAGGAAGATGTTCACCGGCTCTCTTTGACGACTTGGAGGTTGAATCCTCAATATTAAGGAAGAAAGGTTTTTCTTCTGGTGTGGTGGCTACTATGCTTAGTTCCCGTAAGCCTGTTTCTTCCAAGATCTATCACAGTGTCGACCTTTGTTTCTTGGTGTGCTGACACGGATCTGTCCCGCGATTTCGATCTACCTACTGTCCGCTCTTTCGGTTTTCTTTCAAAAGCGCATTGCCATCCTTCCAGATGTCAAGGTTTTCTTCCAGGGCGTTGCTCATGTTTGTTCTGCCTTCTGGAGTCCAGCTCCTCAATGGGATCTTAATTTGGTTTTGGGCGTTCAACACCCTCCCAGTGAGTCCTTGGCTACTATTCCTCTACATCTCTTAATGTGAAAAATGGCTTTTCTCCTGGCAATTGTCTGTTCGCCGTGTTGCGGAGTTACAAGCTCTTTCCTGTAAACCACCATATCTAGTGTTTCACAAGGATAAGGCGGTGCTTCGCACCTCCAAAGAGTTTTTTCCAAGGTGGTCTGAGTTTCACACCAATCAGGAGATTGTGGTACCTTCTTTCTGCCCTAACCCCTCCTCTGACAAGGAGAGAGCTCTCCACTTGTTGGATGTGGTGCGTTGTCTCAAGTTTTATGTCCATCACACTGAATCTGTCAGGAAGTCAGATGCTCTGTTCGTCATACCTGAGTGTCCTAGGGCAGGAAGAGGGGCGTCCAAGGTGACTATTGCGTCATGGATCAAGTCCGCTATTCGTAGGGCCTACAAGTTGAGTAATAAACATGTTCCCTTTCGGGTAATGGCTCATTCCACCAGGTCCATTGGGGCCTCTTGGGCCTATAAGAATCGGACTTCTGCTGATCAGCTGTTCAGGGCGGCCACTTGGTCCTCTGTACACACATTTTCGAAGCACTATTGTGTGGATGTGCTGGCTTCAGCTGATCCAGCTTTGGGAGGAAGGTCCTGGAGGCAGTTTTGCCTGTCTAGGATCTTAGGTTCTTGGTGCTTCCTTACTGTTGAGCCCTGTTGGCTCTAGTTCTGTGTAACCGTTCCTGGGGTGCTTTTACCCCTGTTCGGTGTCCGTTGACACTTCAGTTTTGTTGGGCTATCTCTGACCTGTTGGTCCATAGCTGGTTACTACAGGTTACTAGTAACCTGTATTGGATGACAGAGAAAAGAGGATTTTAGTCTTGCCTGTAAAATCCTTTTCTCTTAGTCCATACAGGTTACTGGTCTCCCACCCTGTCGAGAGTCCTTCGAGGTCATGCTCATTCTTCCCTTCTACTATCTAGTCATAGTTAGTGTCTCAAATCTTTCTGGAGCTGGTTGGGTAGCTGCAGCCAAGGAGGGAAGGGTGGCTCCGCCCCTTAGTAGGCAGGAACATTTCATCAAGTGTATGCAGGGGGTCTGCATACACTTGATGAAATGTTCCTGCCTACTAAGGGGCGGATCGCCTCCAGAGTTACCAGTAACCTGTATGGACTAAGAGAAAAGGATTTAACAGGTAAGACTAAAATCCTCTTTGCTTACATTTTCTTGTCAGGATTTGCGTACTATTAGTTCATCACAAAACACTACCCCTAAATATATTAATTTGCTTCTCCTGAATATAAGAGTACCCCATATGCTTGGTATTTCAATCCCTTTCTCACATTTACAAGCTAAATATTACAAGATGGACGCCATTACTTACAACCTGTAATTTTTCAGCAATGGGCTTGTGAGCATCATAGCTTAGTTGACGTGCCAGAACCAAAAATGTCCCACAAAAGTATGTTTCTGAAAACTAGACAACACAAGGTAAATAATCAGGAGGATTTTATGCAGCTGTGTTTCCAGAAATTTTTCAAAATTGTGGTTTATTTTTTTTTCAGTTTTCACACTTACATTTCAATATTACTGTTGATATCAAGCACAGGATAGCTGAAAGTTTAAAAAAAAAAAAAAAAAAAATGCGTTGATTAGTATTCAGCTCCTTCTTCGGAGTATGGCAATCCCATATATGCATAGGTTTCTCAAGGTTTGGGGAAGCTACAGGGCCCAAATTGGAACATGCGCGTTTCCAGTTTCACTCTTTGAATTTTCACAGCTTGCATCACTGATGCCTTGTCTCATTTGGGGCTGTGTACCAGCGCTCCACCTTAAAATGTCCCCACAAAAGTGTATATTTTTGGAAAGTAGACACCCCAGGCTTTCATTTAATGTATGTTTTCACATTTTTTACGCAGCCATTTTACCACCAATCCCTTGTAAATCTTGACATAAGTTTAAAAAAACAAACAAAACAAAAAAAACAGCATTTTTCACACTTGGACTTCCGTGTTGATGTGAATTTCAAGCACAGGATAGGTGAAGATTTTATAAACTGCACTGATTATTGCTCGGCTCCTTTTTATGAGTACGGCAATGCCCCATATGCAAATGTTTGTCAGGGTTTGCGGGAGATACTGGGCCCAGTTAGAACATGTGAGTTTCCTTTTACAGACATGCCGTTTTTACATCTGGTGCCTTGTCTCATTTTGGATATGTTTTATAAGAGTAGACAACCCTGGCTTTCATTCTATTTGCACTTTTTCATTTTTTTCGCTGTCACTCTATCAGCAATCCCTCCCAAAACCTGCAGTAAGGCAGAAAAACACCATTTTTTTCACACTATATTTTATTGTTGCTCTTGATTTCAATCAGATATTTGCAGATTTTTTAAGTGCTTTACATTAGTGTTGAGTTATATCGTCTGAGTATGGCAATGCCTCATATGCATAGGTTTGGGGGAGCTAACTGGGCCCAGTAGGGAACATGTGTGTTTCCATTATCAGAGATGGAAAAAAGTTAGGGTGCTTTGCTTCCCATTATATTTTGATAGTGTTAGATCTGAGGAGGATGTGTGTTGAAAAATAAAAAAACAGGATATTTCGGGGGGGGGGGGGGAGTGGCCAAATAATAAAATAAACTTTATAGCACTACTGCGTTGTGCCTTCATGGTATTGCTTGAAACAGTCACCCATGCAGAGAGGCCAGGTTTGGAAGGTCAATACAGTAAGTGGGGGTTTCTCTCCGTATTCCCTTGCTGTAGCAAACCCTGCAGTGCTTTTGTGGGTTTTTCTTTTGGGGGCTTGGGGGGATTTTATAAATAAAATGTACTACCCCGGGTTTTGGTGGAATTATTTGTTGCCCCTTAAAACACAAATTGGGAAATAAGATGGAGCTGATACTGCAGTAAACTAAGTTTTAGAGTGGTGTTTGCCAATTTGGAAATCAAAAAAGAACTGTATACTGCAGTCTGCATCATGTAAATGGCAACCTTTTTGTATCATGCCCTACATTTTCACATGGTGAGGTACGGCTACATGAGTTGATCACCCAATGTGCTTGTTGTAGTCTCTGATGCACACTGGCTGTTTTAGTACCCCCCCTTCTGCCACGAACAGAGACTGCCACTGTTTTGTCCTCATGCATGGTGGAAAGCATGTAGACATCTTTTCTGTCCTTGAACTTGACTGACAGCATCTCTTGTTGGCAAAAAAGCTGAGGACGTCCCAGTTTTTTTTTTTCTTTCTCTATACAAGTTCTTTGGGCATCTCCCTGCAATTGCGCCTGACAGTGCCACAGGCCACGGTGTCAAAATAAAAAAAAAATGACTTAAATATAAAGGGGGCTGGTGTAGTAGTTGTCAACATATAAATGATATCCTTTATTTAATAAGGAGTAAATTAGATCCCAAACTATTTTCTCATTTGTTCCCAGAGATTCGGGGCAACCAGGAGGGTCAAGTTGACTGTCCTTGCCCTCGTAAATTCGAAAAGCCTGGGTATAGCCTGTGGCACTTTCGCACAATTTATAAAAATGAATGCCAAATTTGGATCACTTGGAAGGGATGTATTGCTTGAACCCTAACCTGCCTTTATATTTCAAGAGAGATTCATCTATACTTGTGTGTTTTTGGGGGGGGTATATACTTGGCCAAACTTTTCCTGTAAATTATTTATTAGGGGGTGGATTTTGAACAGTCTGTCATACTGGGGGTGTTCTTTTGGGAGGCACAGGGAATTATCGATAAAGTGCATAAAGCGCAAAATCATTTCGTATCTAGTCCTGGTCACTGTTTTTGCAAATTTAGGGGTATCATATATCTGGTTTTTACTCCAGTATGATCTAATATTTGTGGGGTTGTTTTTTTTTTTTTTTTTTTTTTTTTAACTATTCCCATTGTTCTTGTTAGGGTCCAGAATTTCTTAAATTCTAAAAGGTCTGTGGGTTGCCATATTTCTTCCATGGAAACGATAGCTGATGGGTTGGCGGCAATATATTGGGCTGCATATACATTTGTTTGAGACACGATTTCCCCTAAAATTTCTTCCCCAAAAAATAAATAAATAAAAACTGAACATAGTTAAATCCTGCCACATCCACTTGAATTCCTGGGCTGCCTGTGAATTCAGGAACTTGTGGGCATAAATTGGCTGCTGATACCCATTCATCAGCAGGAGTGGCAGTACTTGGGGCATGTCTTGTGGCATATGCTGGGGCAGATTTTGGGGCATTTGCCAGGGCAGCTCTTGGAGCAGTGTGTCTTTTTTTCACAGAAGGCCCAGCATCATCACTACTAGAGCTGCTCTCAGAAAACTTGAGTGATGTCGAAGTCTGACGCAGTCTGTGGCTTCTGAGTCAGATGCCAAAAAGGAATACACCTCTTCTAAACTGTACCTCCGCTACATGTATACACCTACTCTAAATAAATTACTAACTTCTATACCTAACTCTCACCCCAAACGGTCACTATTCTTATGATAAATTTTTTTTGTATTTTTTTTTTCCCCTATTCTACTCCTAAATCTATCCCTAAGCCTTACCCTAACACACGTATTCTCTGAACCTACCCAACCCACCTACCTATCTAAACTAGTTTATAATATAAAATACATTTTTAAAGTTAGTAATGTCCACAAAAAAGGTTTTTTGCATTGAGAAGTGCTTAAAAAGCTGAGCTAAATGCAAAAAAAAGTATCTCTCAAACCGCTATGGTTTAAGAGATACAGGCATTTAAAGTTTGATCTCTCCTACTGACAGCTGTAAAGCTGTCAGCAGCAGATCCGTGTTGGTCGACACTGAGGCTCTTGAAGTGCCGCAATCTCGTTATGTACTACGAATCCCTTCATTGGAATAGTCTAAAATGAGTGCTTGAAAACCAGGCGCGCGCACACACTTCTCTCTCGCTCTCTCTCTCTCGTGTGTAAGATGGAGGGAGGAAGAAAGATGTGACAGGGACAGTATTTGTAAATACTGTCCCTGTCATTCTGCTTCTGCAACATGTAATTCGTTAATCTAGCGAATCTCGTGTTGCAACAATGTTGCAACTGGCTGTAACGAAGTGCCCTGGTATCGAAGCGCTTAGTTACAGCCAGCCCGCTCTATCCCATTGCTCCGTGCGGTGTCTGTGGGATAGTTTAACCCATGACTGTCCTGGACCGTCATGGGTCCTTAAGGGTATAGCAACCCATGACGGTCCAGGACCATTATGGGTCCTTAAGGGGTTAATATCATTATGGAACAAAGTGTTTATTTACTTGCCGATAAATCCTTTCCTACTGTTCCTTGTGGAGCACATGACCTCCTCCGGTTTAAAAATAAATTAATACAATTCCAGGTTGAGTTCTGAGCAATGTAGTCCTTTGGGTTCGCGGTTTCTTCTCTACTTCTTTCTTCTATCTTGGCAATATGTTGAAACTATGCTAGGTGATGGTAAAGTGGAGCTGGTATGGAGTGTCTGTCTCCAGAGATCTCTGTGCAACTGCTCTGCATCTTGGAGGAAGATGCATAACCCCAAGATTCCTGTGTTCCAGAAGGAGTAAGAAGAGGATTTATTTAAAAGTGCACACATGTCCCATTTTGTTTGTTTTTCCCTCTTCTCCCCCTCTCCTATTTTCTCCAGGCACTGCTATTGAATGTTTTATATTATCAGCATAATATATAAATATTATCATGTTACACATGTTATGTGGTGGTTGGCTGTAAATTATCTTGGTCCCATTGTGGTGTCTAGTACTAATAAATATTTCCTCTACCATTACCCCACTTATTTTATTGTGTTTTGAACACGTCTCTCTACAAAGTTCCTGTACTGGATTTAAAAGTTACTTTTATATGTCTCTTGAGTCTCTGTACTCTTGCAATAACCGTCCAGGGCTAATGTTTGACTGCTTTCCTTTCTTACAGTTGCTCAAAACAGTGAAAAGCTGCAAGACAGTCCATGTGTGTTTGTCCTTTCTCCAAGGCAAGTGGACCTGATCAAGAACTCCAGGTACTTCCTTTCAGCGCACCCAGCACATCAACCTAGAGCAGCCTGATATATATATATATATATATATATATATATATATATATATATATATATATATATATATATAATATATATAGAGAGAGAGAGAGAATATCTGTAGCTGCATGCATTTGTCTACTTCCAGTGGTATAGGTCAGCTTTAAATGTATTGCTGACCCTCTGACTTTGTCAACAGTTTAGCTGCACTCTCGCTCGCTTCTCCCTCTTTGCTTCCCTCTTGTTCCTCTCATGTGTTCTCTTGCCCAGTAACCTATCTTTCATATTCAGAGATAAAAAGCAAACTCTTATTAACTGTTAATGAATTCTTCCCAGTTACATGCACTATTCTAATTGAAATGTAACGGCATAGTTTGGCATGTGCAGGGTATCACTGGAGATGTAAGCAAACACCTGGAAAGTACATTATAAGCGCAGTGCCATACAGTCAATGTGGGATGATGATGATGGTGCTCCCTTAACAATAAAGTGTAATGACATGGACACATGAAAAGTGGTGTGATTTTGTGGAAAACCAATGCACGATAGGGAATAAATTATCACACCTTTTAATTTGGTGGGGCGGGGGAGGTTATCCCTTTGAATAATAGCACTATCTCCAAGTTACTGCTTCTCAATAAGTTTGAAATCTATAACAATCAAACGATTAAAAACCCATATAGACCAACTTGTATTCTAAGAATTTGTATTTCTTCAGTGTTGGCTTCTCGTTTGATCAAATTTCACCACTTTTTAAGTACAGCTTTGTCTCTCTAATAAAGCGACAGCCACAACAGGAGGCGTTGATGATTTTACAGGATTGGAGGCATTGCGATCTGCTGGGGAGACCCATTTCTCAACTTAACCATTAACCCCTTGGATGCTTGATAAGTCTAGCAAAAAAAAGGTTAAAGTAACAGTTAAAAAGGGTACTCCCACTGCAGAGATGAACGTTTCCAGAGTTATCACAGTTAACGTTTTCCCCCCGGAACAGTGCCATATAGCAGTCATATTTTGTTATACAAGTACTTTCTATGGACAGGTGAGTCTCTGATAGTTCTCCATAGAATGTGATGCAAACTGCTGAGTCGTGCTGTCTGTTTTAACTTTCAGGAAGAAATGTTACTTTTATTCACTTCCTTACAGTTTAAACTTTTTTCTCTGTCGTCCAATATGATATACAGGTACCATGGGGAGGTGACAGCTTCTCCCAGTAGGCTGGAACAATTCTGAAAGAAGTGCAGAGGTAGAGCCCTCCCCCTCCTGCATATCAGGCTACCTTACCCCCTTCCACGCCAGATAGATTTGTTCCTTGAACCTGGTTGGAAGACTGTGAACAGTTCTGCTTAGTTTTTAGTTATTTTATTGTTTTTCTTAGATATGGGATGCCCAAAGTCCCCCATAAGGTGGATTACCATTACTGGCTTCCACTGGAGGATTGCCCACTTTACAGGTGCTGTCTGTGGACCCTTGCAGCCCTGGAAGAGAATCATGTAACCCCCCAGAAGGAGTCTCTTTGGCTTCTTACTTCGAAGTGGTAATCTGAAGAAAGAGAATACCTGAAAAAAAGATGAGTGCCATGGTCCACTTGCCCCACAGTTTCCCTTTGCACAGGGGTCTTTCTGGAGTTCTTTATAACTCCTGTACTCATGTTGGGTAATTTATCTGTCTTCTCTGGGTCTTTGGAGCATTTTGGGCTGTTTAGGGGTTATGGATCCCTTCCATATGTTTGTGGATTGGGGGACTTTTTTTCTCACTTTCCTTTTGGATTCATGTGTTTCATGTTTTATTCTGTGCTATATATTTGTTTTGGCACTTTTCATTTTATTAGTTTTGTTTGAATTCAGTTCTTTTAACAGCGTGCCGCAATGCACTTTAGACTTTCTGGGGTGATTTATTAATCTGGGTGACAGTTTTTGGGTTTCCCATTACTGTAGGACACCTCTCCTGTTAGAACGGCGGATCAAAAGGGACATGGGGCTTGGCCTAAGGCCTTTCTTTGACCCCCCCCCTTGCTTACTGTTTCTCATGCCAAGCAGGGCTTCCCAGAGAGTACTCTGGTAACTTATGGCCCTCATGCTCTGTGGCCTCTTCTCTGCCAGGACCCTCCAGCCATGAACAAGAGCCACATTGGGTCAAGGACTTAAAGTCCTCTATGGCACAGTTTTCCCTCTCTCTTCAGGGGGTTCTTCAGTCTTGGAAGGCCCCCACTTCGTTCAGGTTTGTGGCCTCTAAGGCCCCTGGTATTCCTGATCTCTCTGATTCCTCTGAGGAGGATTCTTTTGAGGAGTCTGAGGATGGTGAATGTGCGAAATGGGCCTTCGAGGCTGACCCTGAACCCTCTGCTCAGGGTCTCATTAAGGTGGTTTTGACTACCCTTAACATTCCTGTTAACTCTGTAGTATCACAGTCAACTTCTGACGTCTTTCAAAGGCACAAGAAGTCATGTGCTATGTTTCCGTCTAATCCCACTCTAGATCAGGTTATCTCATGAATAAGTGGATAACTCCTGACAAGCTTCTTGCTCTTTCTAAGAGATTCTTTAAGCTGTGTTCCTTCTAACTCGGCCTTGGCTCAGTGGACTACACCTACTCAGGTGAACCCCCCTTCATTTACAGACTGTCTGAATCCACTGCTTTGCCTTTGGTGGATGCCACAGCACTTAAGGATTTAACTGATCGGTAAATTGAGGCTATCCTGAAGTCTACTTTTGCGTCCGTAGATGCCTCTTTGAGGCCTACCTTGGCTTCCGTTTGGGTTACCAGAGCCATTGCTGTTTGCAGACAGCTTCAGTAAGCTGTTCAGTCCAAAGATGCCCCTAAGGAGAGGACCTTTTGTCTATTTTAGCCAGTATGTTTGAGGCTCAGAACTGTGACTGATGCCCTCTTTGACTCTTGTCAGGCTTGAAGTCAAGCCTTCTGCTTTTTCTGTGGCTGCCAGATGCACACTCTGGCTTAAGATTTGGTCTGCTGACTTATCTAAGTCACTAATCTCCCTCCCTTTTCAGGGTGCGTCTCTTTTTGGGCCTAAACTGAAGAACCTAATCGGTGAGGCTACCATGGGTAAGAGCACCTTGTTGCCTACAGTTCCTAAACGCCCTAATATGGCACTGAAGCAGCGTCTTTTTCATCCCTGTCAAAGTTAAGCACAAAGGTCGAATCCAGGTGAGTCTCCGGCCAGCACCCTGATCTCCACCCCCAAGCCCAGGCCACAGGAGATCCAAGCACTCCTCCACCAAATCTACCAAACCTGCTTCGGCATGACTCGCTAAACCCTGATCCGCCTACACCTGTAGGTGGTCACCTGCATCATTTTTCAAGCATCAGACAGGCTCTGTTGTGGATCTGTGGGTATTACTGGTGGATTCAGAAGGCTACAGGATTCACTTCACATCCCTGCCTCCCTTCAGATTCTTCCTTTCTTGTGCACCTCAAGGTCAAGAAGAGTTGCGTCTTTTAAACAGGGCAGTGCATGCTCTCATGGACAAGGGAGTTCTGACTCTAGTTCCTCTGCAAGAGAGGCATAGGTTTCTGTTTAAACCTTTGTATTTCACTGGACCTCAAGGACCTCCATTATTTTGAGGTCCATACTCACTACAAGATGGAGTCCTTGCTCTCTGTCATCGCAGAGATGTGTCTGGGGGAATTTCTGGCTCCTATGGATCTGCAGGATGCTTACCTGCATGTTTTTTAGCAGACTTCCTCAGTCGCCAGACAGTGGACCCCAGGCAGTAGGAGGTCTTCGATCTGCTAGTCCAGAAGTGGGGCCATCCCTGCATAGACTTGATGGTTACCAGCGAGAACAGGAAGGTTCCGCTGGGTTTGGTCTAACTTCAATTCTTGGTGCGTGGACAGGAATCAGTCCTCACAAGAATTTGATCTCCCAGCTGTCTTGTACTTTTGCAAGATGGTGTGAACAAGGGCCTTAGCCTTGGTTCCTTGAAGGTCCATACCTCAGCTCTCTGTCTTTTTCCAGAGACGCATTGCCATGTTATTGGATGTCAAATTCTTCTTCCGTGGTGTCTTTCCCTGCCTATAAGGCTCCCACTCCCCAGTGGGACCTGAATTTAGTTCTGGGAGTCCTGCAGCGGCCTCCCTTTTGAGTCTGTGGCTACCATTCCTCTGCGTCTTCTGTCATGGAAGATGGCTTTTCTTTTGGCTGTGGTATCTGTCCGCAGAGTTGCTGAGTCTCAGGCTTTGTCCTGCAAACGACCTTTCCTAGTGTTTCACAAGGGTAAGGCTGCTATCTGTACCTCCCAGGAATTTCTTCCTAAGGTAGTCTCTGAGCTCCACATCAATCAGGAGATTGTTGTGCTTTCCCTTTGTCCTGAGCCTAAATCTGGATGTAGTGTGTTGTCTCAAGTTTTGTGCACCTTATAGAGTCTATTCATAAGACTGATGCTGTTGGTCATCCCTGAGGGTCCCAGAAATGGTTTGGCTGCATCAAAGATGACTTGCTTCTTGGTTTGTCTACCATCTGCAAGGCTTATGAGCTCAGAGGGAAACCTGTTCCCTTCTACATTACTGCAAACTCCACCAGGTCTGTTGGGGCCTCTGCCAAACAGCTGTGCAAGGAGGCCACTTGGTCTTCTGTGCACATCTTTGCCAAACTACCGTGTTGATGTGCTGGCTTTGGCTGGAAAGTCCTGTAGGCAGTTTTGCCTGTCTAGGGCTTCATTTCCTGTGCCTTATAGCTCTCTGTTTGAGCCCTGTTTGCTCTTGTTCTTGTGTGCTGTGTATTTTTACTTCATGTCTGACACTTTGTTAGTTTTTGGGCTGTTCCATGTCCTGGATAGTCAATGGGGGACAGGTGCTTGGTCCTTTTTCTTCCCACCCCTGGGAGCTCAGTATTGCTACATCCCCATGGTACCTGTATGTGATATTGGACGACAGAGAAAAGAGGATTTTAGACTTGCCTGTTAAATCCTTTCTTCTTACTCCATATGAAACACAGGTCTCCCACCCAGTGAAAAGGGACCATGCTGGGTCTCCTATGGCTGGATGTGGCAATCCCTTTGGGTTCGTCGCTCTCATGAGTCTTTCCCTTCTTAATTCTTGTTTTCTCTGTCGTCCAATACAGGTTACTGGTAACTCTGGGAGGCATCCGCCCCTTTAAGTAGGCAGGAACATTCTCTAAATGTACGCAGGGGGGTGGAGCCTCCCTTCTCTCTCAGGCTGCAGCCCAGCCAGCTATCTCCAGAATTGTTTGTTCCTTTGGTGCAACAACACCAGGTGGAGAACATTTGTCTTTAGTTTTAGTTTCTTTTTTATTTTTCTGTCAGATATGGAATACCACCATTAGGTGGATTACCATGACTGACAAATGCCCTCCAATGTGGCTAGCTCAGTATCCAGGTGCTTTTTGGTGGACCTTAAGCCTTGAGGGGGAAAATCTTGGGTACAAGTGCTTCCCCATGGATTACTCTTTGAGGTAATCTTTTGATACATGGTAATCTGAAGACAGAAGATACTGCAGGAAAGGTGAGCTACCCTTTCAGTGCTGTAGGTCCACTTGTCCCACAGTGCCCCTTTGCTGGGCTTGTATTTGGGAGTTCTCATTGCGCACTCCTGCCCTCATTGGATATATATGTGTATGTCTGTTGGGGTTTGGAGCAGGTTTATGTGGTAACTTAACCCTTTGTCTGCTGGTTTGACATGTTTTGGGGGGTTTTCTGACACTTTCCTTACTGGGTTAGTGTTTTCTCAGTATGCACACATGTTCCCTGTATGTTTTTCATGTTTTTAACTTGCAGTTTAACTTTTGTTAAAATTGTGTACTGCGCCTTTAAGGTGTGCTTTACCGCATAGATGCCATTGCTCCATTTACTTTCTGTGGGACAACACTGTTTGGGACGTATCGCTGCAACTGCTTCACATGTCAACTTCACAGAGGGCTCATTTTAATTGTCTACCCTTGCTCTATCATCCGGTTTATAGTGCAAGTGTGGTGGGGGGCTTCGGTCACTGTTTTGGGGTACTTTTTGGTAAAAACTAAATTTCCCATGGGCGTTTGTTTTGCACCTAATTTCTGATTGGCTCCCGTCACGGCAGCCATTTTGGGAACTTTTCTCAATGAGTATCCTGCACAGGGCTTGGACTCTCCTTTTCTCCTCTGCAGATTAACCCTTTGCCTACCAGAACAGTCTATATTTAGCATTTCTGGGGTGAAATATTAATCTTACACACTACAATTGGGTGATTCATTGTACAGCTGGTTATTTTGACACTGAGAATGTCTATACTGCTGGAGCTATGGGCTAGACCTAAGACTAAGGAAGCTGGGGTATCAGTATCCCCCATTGTGCATTGTCCTTCCTGTCACACAGAGCTACCTAGAGTGTTCTTTGGTAATTTCTGCCCAGCAGGTTCTGAAGTTCCTGGCAGCAATCCAGGGCCTTCCAGCCATGCTATTGAGCCAGCTTGAGTTCAAGAGTTTCAGGGTGCAACTAGGGACCTTAGGTCCACTTTACAGCTCTTTACATCCCAGATACAGGGGACACTTCAATTATGGCAGACCCCCCTCTACTATCAGATCCTCCCTGCCTCAACCGCAGGGAGCACCTGATATGTCAGATTCTTCTGAGGAAGACTTGTTGCAAGATTCGAATGTTGAGGTTGGTACTATTTTGGAATCTTCCAGGTCTCTTTGGGGACCCATTTGAAGCTGATCCTGAAACCTCTACTGAGGGCCTTATCCGGGCTGTATTAACCATACTCAACATTCCCTTGGTTCAGGAGGTCCCTTCTGATCCCCCTGATGTTTTCAGGAGCTTGCTTAAGCCCCTTACTTATTTTCCTCCTAACCCCACTCCTGACCGTTTGGGTTCTGATGCGTGGTAAAACCCGGACAAGTCTGCTTCTGTGTCCAGGGAATTTGCTAAGCTTTATCACTTTTCTGAAGCTGGCTAAATGGGTTCATCCTCCTAAAGTGGGTAATCCAATTTCTAGACTACTCTAAATCCACTGATTTACCTGTCTGGTTCCATTAGTTCCGCTTCCCTCCTCCAAGCCCAAGCAGCTATGAAAGCCCAAGGCTGTTTCCAAGCCCAAAGCCCCCAGGACTGCTTTGGCATGACTCTCCAAGGGAGGATTCTGTATCGGACCCGTGGGTTTTTACAGGTGGTGACAGAGGTATACAAGATCCCTTTCTTTTCTCTTCCTCCTTTTCACTTTCATCTTTCTCGTTTTCCTCAGGACGTCGAGAAATGCTGTTTGTTCGAAGACGATGTTCAGGCTCTTCTGGACTAATATGTCCTGGAGCCTGTGCCTCCTTCGGACAGGGGTTCAAGATTTTACTCTACGCCGCCCTATTATGGATCTGACAGATCTAAACTCCATTGTGATCAGGACTCACTATCGTCAGGAGTCTCTGCGCACAGTGATCACTGCGCTGTCTCCTGGGGAGTTCTTGGCTTCTCTGGATCTTCAGGATGCGTATTTAGGCATCCCACTTCATCAGGAGAGCAGGCGGTACTTGCGGTTTGCCTGCGACAGGGGTAATTTTCAGTTCTCAGCTCTTCCGTTGGTCTGACTATGACCCTTCCGGTTTTCCAATGAGTTCTGGGGTCCTTGATGATATCTGTTCTGTCGGAACGGCATCAGAGTGACTCCCTATATGGACGGCTTGCTTTTGAAAGCCTCCTCTATGGACCTTCTTCATTAGCAGGTTCAGACCTGCATTCAAGTCCTCACCCATCACGGTTGGATTGTCAACTTGGACGAGTTGGATCTTGTCCCATCCCAGCAACTTCTTCCTGGGTCTTCTGTTCGATACGAGGTAGCCCATCAAATTGCCCACAGGGTATCAGGGATTCTATGGGGATCGCATCCCAGTTCAGAAATTGCCTTCTCTGGTGGGGAAGTTCATTTCCATGATAGAGGCGGTTCCATTTGCCAAGGCACACACCAGGGAACACCAGAGGTTTGTGATACAGATGTTCAAGAATCAACCAGATCATCGGAAGCTGTCGGTGTCACTTCCTCTTCATGTAGAGCTGAGCTTGGAGTGGTGGCTGGACCTTTCCTATCTACTGAAAGAGAGATCCTTCCTGATTCCCTACTGGACCACAGTCATGACGGATGCCAGTCTCTCAGGCTGGGGAGCTGTTCTGGGTCACTTCAGCGCTCAGGGGAAATGGTCCATGGAGGAGTCCCTTCTCCCAATCAACATCTGGAACTTTGGAAGATATTTCAGGCCCTGCATCATTGGGCATCAACTGTAAGATTGTCTAATCCGAGCGGAGTCCCGACAACGCCACAACTGTGGCTTACATCAACAGACAAGGTGGATCAAAAAATTTCACCGCTTGGTTTGAGGTCAAGGCCATTCTGTCCTGGGCGGAGGTTCGGGTTCCTGTCATTTCCACAGTGCACATTTCAGGCGTAGACAACATCATGGCAGACTTCCTCAGTCGTCACACAGTCGACAGCGGAGAGTGTGAGTTACATCCCGAGGTGTTTCAACTCCTAGTTCAGAGATGGGGAATGCCCCCAGTGGATCGGATGGCAACGAGACCAAACAGGAAGGTTCCGGCGTGTTGCTCTCGGTGGAGAGACTCTCTAGCTCTGGCTGCCGATGCAATGTCCATTCCTTGGACATTCTCTCTGGCCTACATCTTCCTCCTCTCCCAATGTTAATAAGGGTGTTGCAGAAATTGAAATTGGAACGTTGTCCAGTAATTCTGACTGCTCCGGATTGTCCTTGTCAATCCTGGTATCTGGAGCTTTTGGCCCTAACTGTGGCGGATCCATTTCAGCTCCCCTCTCATCCAGATCTTCTTCTACAGGGTTATCTGTGGAAGGAAGACGTTCATCGGCTCAATTTGACGGCCTGCAGGTTGAATCCTCAATTTTAAGGAAGAAAGGGTTTTCTTCTGCTGTGGTTTCTACTATGCTTAGTGCCCGTAAGCCTGTTTCTTCCAAGATCGATCACAGTGTCTGGTCGACATTTGTGTCTTGATGTGTTGACATGTATTCTGTATCTGGGACTCGGTCTGAGTTCTCTTAAGGTTCAGACTTCGGCACTTTGTCTTTTTCCAGAAGCGCTTTGCTATTCTTCCTGATGTCAGGGTTTTCTTCCAGGGCGTTGCTCATGTGCGTCCTGCCTTTCGGAGCCCAGCTTCTCAGTGGGACCTTAATTTGGTCTTGGGAGTTCTTCAGCGTCCTCCCTTTGAGTCTTTGGCTACTATTCCTCTACATCTCTTGACGTGGAAAAAGGCCTTTCTTCTGGCGATTGCATCTGTTCGCCGGGTTGCGGAGTTGCAAGCTCTATCCTGTAAACCACCTTATCTGGTGTTTCATAAAGATGAGGCGATGCTTCGCACCTCTACAGAGTTCTTGCCTAAGGTGGTCTCCAAGTTTCACGTCAATCAGGAGATTGTGGTGCTCTTTCTGCCCTAATCCCTCCTCTGACGAGAGAGATCTCCACTTGTTAGTTTTGGTGCGTTGTACCAAGTTTTATGTCCATCGCACTGAATCTGTCAGGAAGTATGATGCTCTGTTCGTCATTCCAGAGGATCCTAGGGCAGGGAGACCTGCATCCAAAGTGACTATTGTGTCCTGGATCAAGTCCACTATTCGTAGATTCTACATGTTGAGGAATGAGCATGTTCACTTTCAGGTCACAGCTCATTCCACCAGGTCCATTGGGGCCTCTTGAACCTCTAAGAATCGGGCTTCTGCCGATCAGTTGTGCAAGGCGGCCACTTGGTCCTCTGTGCAAGGTCCTGGAGGCAGTCTTGCCTGTCTAGGATCTTCTCCTTAGGTTCTTGGTGCTTCCTTTACTGTTGAGCCTTGTTGTCTCTAGTTTTGTGTGCTGTCACAGTTCCTGGAGTGTGTTTACCCCTGTTTGGTGTCAGTTGACACTTCAGTTTTGTTGGGCTCTTTGACTGGTTGGTTCATAGAGGTTCTGGTGACTTTGGGGGGCTTTTGCCTGGTCCTTGCCTTCTTCCTGCCTTTGGGAAACTCAATGGTTGGACATCCCAGAGTTACCAGTAACCTGTATTGGACGACAGAGAAAAGAAGATTTTAGACTTACCTGTTAAATCCTTTTCTCTTAGTCCATACAGGTTACTGGTCTCCCACCCTGTCAAGGGACCATGCTTGGATCTCCTGCGGCGGTATGTGGGACATGCTTACAGGAGTCTTCTTCCCTTCTACTATCTAGTCAATAGTTACTGTCTCAAACAATTCTGGAGATAGCTGGCTGGGCTGCAGCCTGGGAGGGAAGGGAGGCTCCATCCCCCTGCATACATTTAGAGAGTGCCTACTTAAAGGGGTGGATGCCTCCCAGAGTTACCAGTAACCTGTATGGACTAAGAGAAAATGATTTAACAGGCAAGATTAAAATCCTCTTATCTTAGTCGATGGGTTTATTGTCTAAAATCTATCTGGTGGGAGGGGCTAAGGTAGCCTGATATACAGGAGGGGGAGGCTCCACCCCTGCACTGCAGAATTGTTCCACTCTGCTGGGAGGAGCGGTCTCCTCCCCATGCTACCTGTCATATGGCCTAAGATAAAAGGACTTAACAGGTAAGACTAAAATCCTCTTATAACTGTTAACTAACGAACATCGGTGGGGTAGCTTTGTTTTGTTAAGAAAAGACAAAAGCATTTTTAAAGGGATAATGTGTATAATATATAACGCAGGGTTTATTCTCCTGATAAAAACTGCTGAGGTGTTTTTATTCCAAAAAAGGATTACGACTCAAACTTTGTTCAATTCACTTCTATAGACTTACTTCTTTGGGACATATCTACAACTGTTTGTCATACAGTCATTCCCTTTCATCGGATTCACATCCCGAGTTTCCATGGGGGTCCGTGGCAGTCTGCAGACAGTTGTAGGCATATTGCTAGGCAACGGAGGAGGCTACATTACCCTGAATACTTGTTTTGTGGGCATTCTTCCGATTGGCTGCCTGTTTTACAGTTGCCATTTTACTTCTCTTGCTTCTCCAATGCAGGCTTTCCTTCTCCAGATTAATCCTTCACATGCCAGTACTTTCTGGGCTTTTCTTTGGTGAACTTTGTCTGGGAAACTTACTATTGATTTTTGCTAGTTTAGACACTACTCCTGTCAGGAACCGAAGGATAACTGTTCCTGATGTCAAAAGTGGGTCCCTAGATAGTATTCTGGATCTCTCTGCCCCTCCTGTGCTGTGTTCCCTTACACTCCTCCAGGGTTTTCCAGCACTGAACAAAAGTCAGCTTGGTTCAAATCACTGTTGTTCACTATGGCCCAATTTCCTTTCCCCTTCCAAGGGGTTCTTCACTCTTAGAAAACCCCCACTACTTTTAAGTATGTGGCCCCTATATCTTGTAGGATGTCTGCCCTCATGGGGCATCCTATGATGAGGAATTTTCACAGGGGTAACACAAGGAAGGGGAATATAAAGATATGGATTCTTCCTACTGGTATCCTTTTAAAAGGTCACCATGATCAAAATGGCAACATGAGAATCTCGCACTACTATAGAAGTAGAAAATCTGCTGTTTTTTTTCCCCCTCCTAATGCCACTTTTGATCAGATACTTCTGGATGAGTGGAAGACCCCTTATAAATGGTTGTCTATTGCCAAGAGGTTTTCTAGGCTGTATACCTTTTTCTGAGGCAGCTTTGGGACACTGAGCCTTTTCCCCTTATGTTGATCCTCCAGGCTAGCCAAGTCCACTGCTCTGCCTTTGGTGGATGCTGTGGGACTCATGGGTGTGACTGATAAAAAGCTTTGTACTATCATCAGGGCTAATTTCGTTGCCACTGGGGCTGCACTGAGGCCTATTTTAGCCTCTGCCTGGGTTAACAGGGCTGTTGCTGTCTGAGATGAACAGATGATGGAAGCTGTCTTTGCAGATGCTTCCAAGGAGGAATTGTTGGTCTTTTTTGGCCAACGTGAAGGAGGCAAACGCTTTTATTCAGTGGCCTTGTTTGAGGAGGTCAGACTGTCTACTAAAGCCTCGGCTGCCTCTGTTACTGCACGATGCACTTTGTGGCATAAGATTTGGCCTATGAACCAATCTTCCAAGAAGTCACTGGTTTCCTTCCCTGTTTGGATCTGAGCTGAAACAGATTAGCGAATCCACCTCCAAGCCCAGACAGCAGTGGCAGCCCAAGCGAACAGCTTTAAGGGCCAAGTCTGTCAAGCCAGATTCCACATGACTTGTGGAACGTTGGCCTGTAGTTTCCCATAGGCAGGCGTCTTCATCTTTTTTTAGGACATCTGGTAAGCCTCGTGGACCAGGGAGTTTTGCGTGTAATTTCAGAATGGTACAGAATAGGTTTCAAATCCCTTACTCCTTTTATTTCTACCCAGAGTCCCTACTGTGCCTGCCAAATTGCAGTTCCAGGATGCAGTGCTGGACAAGACTCTCAAAGAGCTAGGTTCAGATTTGTATTCCAACCTGTTTGTGGTTCCGAAGGAAGACTGCAACTGCCATCCCATTCTGGACCTCGAGTGTCTCCACATGTATGTGGAGACTGCAGGCTTCAAGATGTAATCGTGTTCTTTCATAGCAGCAGTGTGCCCGGTAGAGTATCTGGTGTCTCTGGACCTTCCGGACACGTACCTACAAATTCTGATCCATCTGTACAGCCAGAGCTATCTGCATTTTGCCTTATGCTCAGAGCACTACCAATTCATTGCTCTACTTTATGACCTGTCCTCAGCTCTTTGGAGATTTAACAAGGTCATGGGGACTTTGAAGGCCTTCATTCACACCCAGGGCATTTACACGACTCCTTATCTGGACGATCTTTGATCAAGGCTCCATTGGATCCAGGCCAGTTGAATTACAGAAGAATATCAGTCAGTCAGTGTTACGGAGCTCGGGGGTGATCCGTCTCGCTTTGGTCCACTGAACCTCTGTTGAAATATCATCTAGTACGAGTCCAGTCAGACAGCATTATGACCATTGCTTACAGGGGGCTACTAGAAGCACCACTGCCTGGTACAAGGTGAGGTAAATTCTGGGCTGGGTAAAAGCCCACGTTCTGGCCATCTCCACTGTTCACATTCCATGGGTAGAAAGCGTTCTGGCAGACATTCTACAACTCCAAGATGTTCTGGGAGAGCGGGAACTCCATACGGAAGTGTTCCACCTGATTGGGCTATAGTGTGGACTGCCACTGATCAAAGTGATGTCTATTCCGTGACACTTTCACCTCACTTATGTCTGTCTTCTGATTTATCTCCTACCAGAGCACCCAGGCAATATCAGGATGGGAGGTGCAACAGTTATTCTGGTTGCTTCTTTTTGGACCCAGAGGGCATGGTTTGTGGAACTGATGAGCCTTTCCGTTCAGGATCAGTTTCCACTGCCACCCAGACTGGACCTTCTACTTCAAACCTGTTCTATTCAGAGTTATTGCACATTCCACTAGGTCTCTTGGTTCCTCCTGGCCTACAAGAATCAGGCCTCAGCTGAGCAGTTGTGCAAGGCTTTGCCTTCTTCCTCATTGCATAATTTTGCTAAGCACTACTGTGTGGATGTTCTGGCTTTGGCTGAATCCAGCTTTGGCAGGAAGGTCCTTCAGGCGGTTCTTCCTGTCTAAAGACCTATTTTTACCTTGTTCTTTACTGTTGTTCAGCTGTGTGCTGAGCAAGTTTTTTTTTTAGTTTTTATTGACACTTTGTTCTTGACTTGGGCTGTTCCAGTTCTGGATAGTGCTAGGGAACTCATGGGGACAGACGTGAGGGCCTTTCATTATTCCCACCTCTGGGAGCCTACTGTTGGTATATCATCATGGTACTTGTGTTCCATATTTGATAATAAAGAAAAAATAGAATTTTAGTCTTACCTGTTAAATCCTTTTCTCTTAGTCCATATGGAACATAGGTTCCATGGGGTTGATCTTCTCCTGTGGAAGGCGGAACACATTCTCAAAAAAGACATGGTCTTGTGGGTGGAGACACCCAGCTCTTTCTGCAGCTCTGCCCAGCCCCACTTCCAGTTATGATGTGAGCAAACCACCCCAATGAGGGATTGCAAGAGAAGACGGACGCTCCTGTGAGGGGAAAAAATACATTAGAAGGACACCCACAACCAGGCAGGCGACACAAATAGGAGGACCCTTTCTCTGGGTGGGAGACCTGTGTTGCATATTGACTAAGAGAAAATGATTTAACAGGTAAAACTAAAACCCTATTTTTTGCTTACCTGTTGGCTTTTTGTTCAGTGTGCTGATTCAGATATTCAGATACTGGATAATCTCAGGGAACTCTGGTAACATTGGAACGTGTCTTAGGTCCTTTCTTTGTTCCTGACCTGTTAAGCCTAGCTTTTGTATATCTCCATTGTAACTGTGTTCCATATTAAATATAGGAGAAAATAGGATTTTAGTGTTCTTACCTGTTAAATCCTTTTCTTCCTTATCCATATGGAACGTAAGTCTCTCACCCAGAGAAAGGGAGCATTGTTGTAATGTTTTCCAGGGCAGAGAAGTCCTCTTAATCTCCTGAGAGTGAGACCCTGTCTTCTACTCTTCTACCACTTGCTTACCTTTTTGTGTGACTTTGGTCACATGAATTCTGGGAGTTAGTGGGTGGGGCTGAACTGGGGGAGAAGGAGTGACTCAACCCCATCGTACCTGTGTTTCCATGGTACCTGTATTCCATATGGACTAAAGAGAAAAGGATTTAACAGGTAAGAACACTAAAATCTTATAAGATATTTTTCACAACTTTGTACATCTCCCACCAGTTCTACATCTGTCTTCTCACTCTTCTTCTCTTGCTCTTATAGGGATTTACACCCTGGTACCAAATCTGTTCAAGTGGTCCTGAGGTAAGTTGTCCACACAATGGCACCAGCAATAACACCTCAACAGAACGGTGTCCACTAACCTGCCATGATCCAACAGAGACCTACATGTGTCCTTGAAGGCACTCTCTGCTCCTTAAATGCTCCCATGAACAGAACTACAGGCATGCTAAGCAGTGGTGAAATTATTTATACTACATTACCTCTGCTCAGTTTAAGCCTTTAAGGACAGGGGGTGCAGTCTTCAGTAGGTAGTCCATTATTATCTATATATATTTGGGCTGAGATAAGACAACAGCCTTTCAGAATATAAGCAGTTGGCACGAAACCAAATTAACTAACTTTAGGTCTTGTACTTTACCAACAGTACCAAGAAATGTAAATTAATGCTGCCTGAATAGAACTATTTAAACATGCATTAAAATGGAAGTTTATGGTTATTTTAGGGAACTGGCCTATGAATAATACATATTTTACAGATTCTAGTTCTAACTACGAGTGGTCCTGTAAATTAATTCACCAGCATTCATATATACAGGCAAACTGTATACTCTTTTTAAATAAATTTTTTTTTTTTTTTTAATAATTTTTTCTTAATACTAGTCACAAGACCAGTGGAAATGTCTAACCTTCATAGAATAGCTTGGGTTAAAGAGAGAGGAATGGCTCATTATAACCCACGGTTCAATAATTCCTTAGCATGTACTAACATTCTCTACACTTGTCAATGTTTTTATTGCTCTATTTTCTTCTAAATTATATTATGTTCTCCTCTCCTTACCGTTTTCCAAATGCTAGTCTTCTGTCTTCAGAGCTGAAAGCTGTTCCAAAGAGATTGCAACTAGGGACAGTCTTCTGTCAATATAAGGAAAAACCTGCCCTCCTTCGTCAAGAGGGGTAGGGTTTTCCTTACACTGATGAATAATACATTTTTCCTCTTTGTGATCTATCCAGCCAAGCGCTTGTATTTCAGATGGTTGGGAGGCTGCTTGACACATGGAAAAGGGATGGGAGGGGGAGAATTTTTGATATAATTTCATAGAAACTAGAGCAATAGGTGGAAAATGTTGGTACAAACTATAAGGAATGATTGACTCTTAGGTTATAATGAGCCACTACGATCTTGTAAACCATAAACCTCCATGAGGTGATATAGAAACACTGCCACTGTATAATTCACGTTTTCTCATAAATGCACACACGCTCGCACACGCACTAGGTGTGAACAAATGCTGTGAAGTAAGAATGCTTTCAAAAATACATGTTAATAGTTTATTTTTATCAATTAACAAAATGACAATGAACAGAAGAAAAACCTACATCATATCAATATTTGGTGTGACCACCCTTTGCCTTCAAAACATCATCAGTTCTTCTAGGTCAGGGATTTTGTAGGCATATAGTCAGGTGTATGATTAAACAATTATACCAAACAGCTGCTAATGATCATCAATTTAATATGTGGGTTGAAACACAATCATTAACTGAAACAGCTGTGTAGGAGGAATAAAACTGGGTGCGGAACAGCCAAACTCTGCTAACAAGGTGAGGTTGCTGAAGACCATTTAATGTGAAAAGTCATGCACCAGGCAAAACTGAGCACAGCAACAAGACAAGGTAGTTATACCGCATCAGCAAGTTCTCTCCCAGGCAGAAATTTCAAAGTAGGCAGGGGTTTCCAGACGTGCTGTCCAAGCTCTTTTGAAGAAGCACAAAGAAACAAGCAACATTGGTCAGCCATGAGACACATCATACTTCCTTTCACAATCAGAAGAAGTCCAAAAGTGCTATCGGCTCAGAATTGGCAGAAAACAGTGGAACCCTGGTAGACCCTTCTACTGTGTTGAGCATCCTGGTCAGAAGTAGTCTTCATGGAAGACTTGCAGCCAAAAAGCCATACCTTCTAACTGGAAGAAATGTTAAACGATTCAACTGTGCAACGCAGAAAATGGATTGCAGAAATATGGCAGCAGGTGCTCTGGACTGAAGAGTCAAACTTGGAAGTATTTGTAGCAGAAGGTAGTTTGTTCACCGAAGAGCTGGCAAGAGGTATAAGAATGAGTGTGTGCAGGCAACAGTGAAGCATGTTGGAGCTTCCTTGCAAGTTTGGGGTTGCATTTCTGCAACTGGAGTAGTGGATCTGGTCAGAATTCATGGTCTCCTCAATGCTGAGAAGTACAAGCAGATACTTATCCATCATGCAGTACCATCAAGGAGGCATCTGACTGGCCCCAAATTTATTCTGCAGTATGACAGCAACCCCAAACATACAGCCAAAGTCATTAAAGGGGAACTTTCACCCCGCAATAACTTAATGTTCCCACACGGTGCAAAAGGGACTGACAGCGCAGGCGCACGGACGTCACTGTGAAGAGACGTCCGTGCTTCCTGCTCCTGTCACCATCGGCAAAAAGCCGATATCTGAAGAACCGGGTAATATTGCTGGCGACTAGCGCTACTAAGCAGCTAGTCGCCAGGTGAGCAACAAGCGAACGTTAAGTTATTGCGGGGTGAAAGTTCCCCTTTAAGAAAGATCTTCAGCGTAAAGGAGTTCTGGAAGTGATGGTATGGGCCCCCACAGAGCCCTGATCTCAGCATCGAGTTTGTTTGTGATTACATGAAAAGAGAGCAGCACCTGAGGCTGCCTAAATCCACAGAACAACTGTGGTTAGTTCTCCAAGATGCTGAAGGCAAAGGGTGGCCACACCAAATATTATTTGATTTAGATTTTTCTTCTGTTCACTCACTATGCATTTTGTTAATTGATGCAAAGAAACTATTAGCATTATTTCTATTTTTTAAAGCATTCTTACTTTACAGCAGTTTTCTCGCCTAAGACATTTGCACAGTACTGGGTGTGTGTGTGGATGTGTTTGTATGTAGTGTGTGTATATTATATATATATATATATTATATATCTATCTATCTATATCTATCTATATATATCTATCTATCTATATCTATCTATATATATATATCTATCTATATCTATCTATATATATATATATATCTATCTATATCTATCTATATATATATATCTATCTATATCTATCTATATATATATATATATATATCTATCTATCTATATATATATATATATATATATCTATATATATATATATATATATCTATATATATCTATATCTCTCATTATTTGTATACCCCACTGGAATTCAAAGAACCCAAAATCACAACTCCCTCCACTGGTCCTCAAGTCAGTAAAAGAAGACCTAAAAATGACCTGCGTTTATATACACACTAAATAACATGTACTCTATGCAAAAATGTCCTTTATTGGCAGTCATTTCAGCATTTTCCTGGGCTCCTCAACTCACGTCACCATGACCATTTTGATGGGCATCTCAGAAGTGAAACTTGTATTCTTTTTTTGTAAATGACCCAATATAAAAACTTTCTGAATACAAAAGCAGGTGGTACCAGTCTCTGTAAAATAACTGCAACAGCTCTTGTCTCTCATTTCAAACAGCAGCAGCAATTTTAACCTAACGGGGTCTATACTGCACGGCATTAAAATGCACAAGGTTAGGATTACATTTTAAGGAATAATATAGGCCTATGTTTATAAGCACAAACTGGAGCAAACCAACTGCACCATAGGTAACAAATAGAAAATCCTGTTACAATTTAGTTTTAGAACTTTTTAGATGGTGTTAATATAAGCCAGTAGTAGCTGAATGGTATGTTGGGAAAATGCATCTCAGTGGCTTGACTTCATGCATAGTTTGTTGTAGGATATGTCTCTGCCCTTCATCCCTCCAGGATCTGTTACACAGATACCAGCTGCCCACAGGAAGATCAGTACCCACCCAACATAGCTGTGAAAGTCAATCACAATTACTGTTCTGTTCCGGTAAGTACAGCTCTGTTCCCTCCATATGGTCATGCATATCTTCTATCTTACTTTATGGTGTCATGCACAGTGCTTGAGTTGCCAGTCATCATATACAGTATTGTTTTTAACCCCAAATCTGTCTCTCAGGGTTACTACCCCTCCAATAAACCTGGTGTGGAACCTAAGCGACCATGCCGTCCCATCAACCTTACCAACCTCATGTACCTGTCGTCTGCCAGCAACAGAGTCACAGTTACTTGGGGGAACTATGGAAAGGTAAATAGAGTGGATGTATTCAGCCTGATGCTGCTTCACTGGGCCTTTATTTCCATATGCTCTACCACCTTCCTGTTTTCCCTCCTGTCTTACTTGTTGCTTTCCCAACAGTCTCCTGTTCCTTCCATCCCAATGCTCCTCCTACATGTAATCTTCTTAAAAACTGCTTTCCTAACTTTTATACTCCTTTCTGGCCATCTTCTTTCCTGCCTTAAGAACCCAGAACTGTCTTCCGCCACAATTAACAATTTCTGCTTTACGTTCCAGAGTTATTCAGTGGGTTTGTACTTGGTGAGACAAAGAACTTCATCTGAACTTCTGCAGCGGTTGAAAACCATTGGTGTAAAACATCCAGAGCTTTGCAAGACGCTTGGTGAGACCCTAATTGCGATGTAGCAATATATATATTTATGGAACTCCTAGAATTTAGTGCATCTAGACTGCTCAGTTTTCCAATCAATTCACAGATTAAATCAATAGTGGAAAAAATCTTTGGAGCCCAGGCTCCTAAAATTGTATTCCTGGCTCATACATTTTGGTTGTATTATATATGTATGTCAATACATGTACCACCTACAACTACTCCTAAAACTTGTAATTGACTTTTGAAAATTCTAGCTAAGAAGTAATTTTCGATTATGCGCAAAGTGGTATACAGAACCATGGTGTTAAACTCTCCTCCCACAAAGGTCAGGGCACTTAACCAAAAGAGCTGTCTGTGGAGGAGACTTCCGTCCTGTACCCCCACCTTGACATGCTTCGTTTTCAAAGTGACCTTGTTTCGGATGAAGGGCAACGAGTCTCTGGTGGACTTTTTCTTCTGATGGGTATGGGGCTGTATAATACCCATTAGGTGAGATTTTCTCTCTCCTACCACTGTTGGTTTGAACCAGCGCATAGTAATTGGGGATCTGGGACTTGTGGAGGATGACTTGCTTAGGCTTCCTTATCCTCGTATCTTTCTCTGAGCATCTTGCATATATAGAGCATGTTCAAGTTCCCTTGTCTGGCTGCCACATTTTCTCACTGTAGGGTTGAAGACTGACTAACACCTTTAGTCTTCTTAATACTTTAACAGAGAATAGACTTTGGGAAATTTTCCAATGTTCTCTCCTTTCCTTTGTTTCTACTGCATTTAACCCTTGCACTGCCTCTCTGGAATGGTTTTAATTGCCTGTTGATTGCTAACTATTAATTGAACTCTGTTCTCATTGCAGTGTCGTCTTCTATTAACTTTTCACTTTTTTGTCCAATATGGAATACAGGTACCATGGGAGGTAATCTGCCTTCCAAGAAAGGAAGAACATTTCAAAAGACAAGGTCTTGAGGATGGAGCCGTCCCGCCCCTTCTTCAGGCTAACCCTGCCCCCACCAGTTTTGATATGTTCCTGACAGGCTTGGAACGTTGCTACTTAGTTTTTAGCTTATTTTTTATTTTATTCTTAGATATGGGCTGGTACAATTCCCCCATTTGGTGGGTTACTATTTATGGCTTTGCCTGGAGGATTGCCCAGTGTGCAGGTGCTGTTGTGGACCCTTGCAGCCCTGTGGAGAGAATCTTGCAACACAAGTTTTCACTCCCAGCAGGGTCTCTCTGAGGCTCTGTTTCTTTATAATGGTAACCTGAACACAGAAGTTGAAGACTGGTAAGTAACCCCTTGAGTGCCACAGTCCGCTTGTCCCCATTGACCCCTTTCCTACAGGGGTTGTTTATGAGCCTTGAGCTCTTCCCTAAGTTGTGGCGCATGGATGACTGCTTTAGTGCTGATTAACCCCTCTCCCTGCTGATTTCTCTGGGATTGGTGGTCTTCCAGGGGTTTTCCCTTCAGAGTTATGCATTTTTATCCCCACCACCTGCCTCCACCCCATGTCCCCTTGGGTCTTTGGGTGTTTTTGGCAGCTTTTTAAAATTTTCGTTTTGGGTATGTGGAGCCTTTAATATGTTTCCTGCTCAAGCCACACTTGCTCCATTGACTTCTCTGGGACATATCTCTGCAACAGTTTGTCATACAGAGTTCAGAGTGGACTCATTCTTTTTGTCTCCTCATGCCCTGATATGCGGTTCACAAACAAAGTGTCTTGGGCACCCTTGTAGCCCCACAAGTGGAGTTGTAAGTGTTGCTAGTTAACAGATAAGACTACATTAGCCAGAATTGCCATTTTGTGGGCTTTCTTCTGTTAGCCTACGCAGAGGTTGCCTCTCCTTGCTCTCCTTCTCAAATTAACCCTTTGCCTGCCAGATAAGTGTATTTCTGGGCTTTTCTAGGGTTATTATCCTGGGAAACAGTTATTGGTATTCTATACTGTTTTAGACACTACTCCTGTTAGAATGTCTGTTCCAAAGATACATGGGGCTCGATCTAAGGCAAAGTGCAGTCTGTGATACCCCCCCTCCCCCTTTTACTTACTGTTCCTCATGCCAAGATTCACTCCCTAGAGTATTCTGGATCTCTGCCCTTCATCCACTGTGGTCCCTACTACACTGGAGCTTCCAGCCTTGAACAAGAGCCAGTCTGGGTGAACGACTTGAAGTCCGCTATGGCACAATTTCCCCTCTCTGCAAGGTGTCCTTCATTCTTGGAAACCCCCTACTACCTTCAGGTTTGTGGTCTCTAAGATCCAAACTCTGCCTGCACTCATAGGCTTCTCTGAGGAGGACTCTTCTGAGGATGACAAAGAGCAAGGGGAATATGAAGATGTGGATTCTTCTTACTCTTAAAGGGACCCCTATGAGGCGGACCCTACTCCCTCTGCTGGAGGGGCTCATCAGGGCTGATTTTACAGACCGTTTAGTCTGACGCTCCCCATGAGAGACATTCCCCTTCTGATGTCTTCTAGAGGCGTAAAAAGTCCTCTGCTGTCTCTCCCCCCCCCCCCCCCCCATGCCACTCTTGATCAGATTCTTCTGGATGAGGGGAAGACCCCCTGATTGGAGCTTAACTATCTCTAAGAGTTTCTCTAAGCTGTACCCCTTTTCAGAGGAAGCTTTGACGCAGTGATCTTCTGTAGATCCACCTATTCCCAGGCTATCCAAGTCCACTGCTCTGCCATTGGCAGATGCAGTGGGTCTTAAGGATGTGACGGATAGGAAGCTTGACTCTATCATGTGGTCCAAATTTGCTGCCATTGGGACTGTGTGAAGGCCTCTGACTGGGTTAACTGCTATTGCAGTATGAGGAGAACAACTTATGGACGCTGTCCATGACGGTGACCCAAAGGAGGACCTTTTTGACCAGCATGGCCAACATGTCAGAACCTCATACATACAGTTCTGATGCCCTATTTGAGTCCATCAGGTTGTTGGCCAAGCTTGCTCTGTTACTGAGTGATGCACTTTGTGGCTTAAGATTTGGTCTGTGGACCAATCTTCAAAGAAGTCAATAGTTTCCTTGCCCTTAAAAAGTGAATCTTTTTGGTCCTTAGTTAAAGCAAATTATCAGTGATGCTACTGGGGGAAAGAGCACCCTTACCCCAGTTGTACTACTATGACAAGGAAACTGCGTCTTTTTAGTCCCTGCCAAACGAAGGTGCAAAGGCCACAAGAGTTACAGGCCTTTACCACCCAAAGCCCCACCACCACCACCAAGCCCAAGCAGCCATGGCTGTCCAAGCAAGCTGCTGCAAAGCCTAAGTTTGGCAAGCCAACGTCTGCAGGACTCTCCTAATCTTTATCTGCAGGCCTCTGTTGGTAGACATCTTTGCCAGTCCCAAAGCATGTGGGCAGACTCTATTTCGGACCAGTGGGGTTTGCAGGTAATTTCAGAAGGGTACAGAATAGGGTTCAGGTCCCTTCCTCCTTTTCCAGTCCAGGGTTCCAACTACCAGGAAGAGTTCTTGTTACAGTACTTCAAGAGAGAGATTTTGGTTTCTATTTAAACCTGTTTGTGGTGTTGAAGAACTGTGGCTGCTGTCCAGTTCTGGACCTCAAGGACCTCGATTTGTATGTGGAGACTGCTCACTTCAAGATGGAGTCTTTGTGCTCTGTAACCGCAGCTATGTCCCCAGGGGAATACATAGCGTTTCTGGACCTTCAGGATGTGTACTTGCACATCCCAATCCATCTGGTCAGTTAACACTATCTACATTTTGCCTTTGGCTTAGAGCACTACCAGTTCACAGCTCTGCTCTTTGAGCTGGCTTCTTCTCCTTGGGTGTTTACCAGAGTTCTGGGGGTCTTGACAGCCTTCATTCACACTCAGGGTATTCAGATGAGTCCTTATCTGGACAATCTTCTACTGAAGGCTCTGTCACAGGAGCTCTTGGCCTAGCAGATCCAGGACTGTGCCCAGATTCTGGTCCACCATGGGTGGATCCTGAAATCCTTTCAGGAACGGATATTCCTGGGGATGAGGTTCAATATCAGTCTGAGAAGTTTTCTTGCCAGAGGACAAGACTCTGCAGATTATGAAGGATGTCTTCCAAGCTCTGGAATGGCCCTCTGCTTCAGTGCGGCAGTACCTGAGGTTTGCAGGGTACCTAGTGTCTAACCTGGATGCAGTGACCTACTCTGAGGTGCATACCAGGGAACTCTCAAACTTATCATTCAGGTGGTGGCACCGGTATCCGGATCTCCTAGATCGGCAGCTCTCCCTCTCCCTGGAAGCCAGACGGGATCTGCAGTGATGGTTGCAACAGCGCAACCTGGAACAGGGGAAGCTGTTTGTGATTCTGGAATGGTCAGGATAGATGCCAGCCTGAGAGGCTGGGGTGCCAGGGCAGATGGACTGTGGCGGAGTATCTTCAGTCCATCCGTGTTCTAGAGCTCAGATCGATCCACCTTGCTCTGGTTTGTTTACTGGAATCCTCTGTTGAAGCGCCTTCTGGTACAGGTCCAGTTGGACAATGCCACAGCCATGGCTTACATCCACAAACAAGGGCATACTCAAAGCACCTCTGCTTTGGTTCAAAGTAAAGTACATTCTGGGTTGGGCAGAGTTCCGCATTCCTGGCTATCTCTGCTGTTCACAACCCAGGGTAGAAAAATGTCCTGGCAGGCTTCTTAAGTTGCCAAGACCATGTATCTGGGTGAGTGGAAACTGCATCCAGGAGTGTTCACTTTGATTGTGCAAAAGGAGGGTCTACCTCAGGTAGACCTGATGGCCACTAGGAACAAACAGAAGGTTCCATTTTTTTGGCTTCCATTGGAGGGACCCTCTGGCCTTTGTCACGGACACAATGTTGATTCCATTGCGCTTTCACCTTTTATCTTCTCTCCAATTCCTCGCATTCTGAGAATACTCGTCAAGATTTGGATTGATGGTCCAAAGGTAATTCTGGTTGCTCCTCATTGGACCAAGAGGTCATGGTTTGCAGAGCTGGTGTCTTTCCATTCCTGATCCATTACCACTGCCCCCCCAGACCGGACATCCTCCCTCCTTCAGGGTTATCTCTTAGAAAGGGGATGTGGAGAAGTTGGCTTTGATGGCATGGCTGTTGAAGCCACCATCTCGAGGAGAAAGTGGTTCTCCTGAAGTTGTCTCCACTATGAACCAGGCTAGGAATCCTGCCTCTCCTAAGGCCCCTTACCAGAGGGTTTGGTTCATTTTTCATTCTTGGTGTGTAGACAGGCATACGTCTTCACAGGAGTTTGACCTCCCGGTGGTCCTCACCTTCAGGATGGTGTGAACAAAGGACTCTGGCAGAGTTCCTTGATTTTTCAGACTTCTGGTCTCTGTTTTTTTTTCCCTAGAGGCTTATTGCTATCTTGCCAGATGTCAAGGTGTTCATTCAGGGGGTTGCCCATGCTCTCCCTGCCTATAAGGCTCCCACACCCCAGTGGGACCTTAATTTGGTTTTGGATGTTTTGCAGCATCCCTTCCTATGAGTCCCTTGCTACCATTTCCATCTCCTTTTGGCTGTGGTCTCTCCGGAGAGTTACTGAGCTTTAGGGTTTGGCCTGCAAGCTGCCTTTCCTGGTTTTGACAAGGACAAAGCTGTACTTCAAACCTCACAGGAATTTCTTCCTAAGGTGGTCTCTGAATTCCACATCAATCAGGAGATTGTTGTTCCTTCATTTTGTCCTGACCCTAAATCTGACAAGGAGATGGATCTCCACTTGCTAGATGTGGTGAGCTATCTCTAGTTTTATGTATACCATACCAAATCTTATTGTAATACTGATGCCTTGTTTGTCATTCCTGAGAGTCCTAGAGCAAGTCAGGCTGCTTCCAAGGTCACCATTGCTTCTTGGATTGTTTACCTTTCACAGGGCATACGAACTCAGGAAGAACTCTATTCCCTTCTGTGTTACAGCTCATTCCACCAGGTCTGATTGGGGGGCCTTTTGGGCCTACAAGAATCGGACCTCTGCTGAACATTTGTTCAAGGCTGTGACTTGGTCCTCCGTGCACAATTTTGCCAAGCAATATCGTGTGGATATTCTGGCTTCGGCAGGAAGAATCTTCAGGCTGTTCTGCCTGTCTATGGGCCTATTTTTTTTCCTGTGCCTTACTGTTCAGTTGTTTGAGCCCGGTTGTAGTTTTGGATGGTCCTGGGAAACTCTGGTATCATGGGGACAGACATGA
Source organism: Rhinophrynus dorsalis (assembly GCA_037306005.1). Lineage (NCBI taxonomy): Eukaryota > Metazoa > Chordata > Amphibia > Anura > Rhinophrynidae > Rhinophrynus > Rhinophrynus dorsalis. The sequence goes on along the minus strand of CM074718.1, from coordinate 293,358,180 downwards.
GGGCCTTTATCCTTCCCACCTCTGTGAGCCTACTGCTGATATATCCCCATGGTACTGGTGTTCCATATTGGACAATATATAAAATATGATTTTAATCTTACCTGTTGAATCCTTTTCTCTTAGTCCATATGGAATACAGGTCTCCCACTCAGAGAAAGGGACCTTGCTTGGTCTCACCTGTCTGGACATGGGAGTCCTTCTTGGGTCTCTTCCTCAGAGGAGCTTACCTCTGCTTCTCTCGCTGCCGTATGTAGTGAGCTTGTCTCATTTCATAACTGGAAGATGGGGGCAGCATCAGCCTGAAGAAGGAGGTGGGGAAGGATCCACCCTCATGACATTCTTTTTGAAATGCTTCACCTTCCAAGGAAGGAAGATCACCTCCAATGGCACCTGTACTCCGTATGGACTAAAAGAAAAGGATTTAACAATGTAAGACTAAAATCCTATTTTTTCCGAGGCAGGGATGAGATGCTCCAGTGTTCAGATCTTCAAAATACGTCACGTTCCAAAGGTCCCTTTCTGTTGATCAGAAAGAAAGTTAGGTTTGCTAAAGACAGATAGTCTAGGGGAAGGTTGGGGAATGTAGTAGTGGATGTTTATTTTAGCCCATAGTGTGAGTAAATGGCCTAAAATATGATCAGTGCATTACTTTGGGAAGCTGATTGGATTAAACTAGCATATAATATGTAATGCAATTTCTGAGGCAAACACCTTAACTCAGTTCACCCATTCTTTCAGAGAGAGGAAGGGTGTAATGTGTTTTCTCTGTCATCCAATACAGGTTACTGGTAACTTTGGGTAGGTGATCAGCCCCTTTAATAGGCGGGAACAATTCTGAGAAGTGACTGCTGGGTGGAGCCTACCTCCTCTCCTTAGCTTGCAGCTAGCCAATCCCCAACCAGTAAGATTTGCATGTATCTTGACCAAGGAACAAGACAGTTCAGCTATAGTATTAGCTTTTTTATTATTTTTCTGTTAGATATGTAATACCACCACTGGGCGAATTACCATCACTGACAATTCCCATCACCCAAATGTGGGTAGTTCAGTTTGCCAGGTGCTTTTGTGGACCCAAGCCCTGGGGGGAAAATCTTGGCTGCAAGTTCTTTCCCCAGGAGTTGCCAACTGAGGCTGCTTCTTGATATATGGTAATCTGAAGACAGAAGATCTACTGAAAAAGGTGAGCAACCTCAGTGCTGAGGTCCACATGTCCCATTCTTCCCCTCCACACAGGGGTCTCATTTGGAGTTCCTATTACATACTCATGCACTCATTCGCTTTATTTCTGTATGTCTGTGAGATGTTTGGAGCAAGTTTCCGTGGTGACTTAAGCCTTTTGTTGCTGGTTAGCACGTTCTGAGGGGGCTTTGGACACTTTCCCTACTGGGACCAGTGTTTGTTGGGTCTACTATTTTATTCTAGTGGGCTTTTGAGTGGTTTTACTTTTTTGGTATTCACCTCGTTAATTTTGTTCCGCACCTTTAAGATGCGCGTTTACCGCATAGACGCCATTGCTCCATTTAATTCTATGGGACTTTACATATCTCTGCGACCGCTCCACGTAGCGTGGTCAGAGATGGCTCATGCTGTGGGGTTTTCCCTTGCTCTGTCATCTGGTCAACATTCTGGGGATGTTAGGGGCTTTAGGGGGCTTAGTACACTGTTTGGGTACTCTGTCAGCGAAACTACGTTTCTCATGAGCGCCCGCTTTGCACGCTCGTTTCAGATTGGCTCCCCTCGCTGCAGCCATTTTGTGTATTCGCAGATCGAGTATCCTACCCTGGGCTTGGACGCCTTCTCTCCTCCGCAGTTTAACCCTTCACCTGCCAGATAAGTCGTCTTTAGCGTTTCTGGGGTGCATTTATTTATCATACACACTTTTGTGGGTGTTTTGATACTTTGACCGCTTGACTCTGTGAGAATGTCTGCTCAGTTAGACTCTAGGGCTAAACCTAAGACTAAGGATACTGGGGTGTCTGTGTCCCCCATTGACATGAAGAGCAATGAGCACTCAGGGTTTCCTAGAGAATACTCAGGTCATATTTGCCCAGCATGCACTGCTGCCCCTGAATCCCCTGCAGGGGCCTCCAGCCATGCAATAGAGCCAGTATGAATGCAAGAGTTTAAGGCTACTACCAGGGACCTCCGGTCCACCTTACAACTCCTTCCATCCACTTTACAGGGGGTCTTCCATTTGTGGCAGACCCCCTCCCCTATCAGATCTTCCCTGCCTAAACCGCTCGGTGTACCTGATGTATCTGACTCCTATGAGGAGGAGTTGTTGTTGGACTCTAATGATGATGATGACTGTTCAGCTGTTCCTTCATCTCAGTTTTTTAGGGACTCCTTTGAGGAGGCCCCATTCCAGTGCCTGATCAGGGCTATGTTGTCCACCCTGAACATTCTCTTGGTGCAGGAGGTGTCTTCTGACCCCTCTGATGTTTTTCAGGAGCCTGTTAGGCCCCATTCTTGCTTTCCACCTAACCCAACCTTTGACCGCTTGGTGTCAGAGGAGTGGAAATTTCCAGACAATCTGTGTCTAGGAAGTTTGCCAAACTTTACCCGTTTACCCGTTTGAAACTGCCCTCACTCAGTGGGTTCATAATCCCCCCCCCCCCCCCCAGAGTGGATGCCCCAGTTTCCAGGCTTTCTAAGTCCACTGCCTTGCTACTGGCTGATGCCTTTGCTCTCAGACTGGACTGATAAAAAGCTTGAGCCTTCTCTCAAGGCTGTTTTTGCGACAGGATTCTACTCCAACCTCTTTGTGGTTTCCAAGAAAGATGGGGGCTGTCATCCCATTTTGGATCTGAAGGATCTAAACTCCTTTGTGGCCAAGTCCCAGTACCGCCAGGAGTCTCTGCGCACAGTGATAGCAGCCACTCTGGATCTTCAAGATGCCTATCTGCACATCACCATTCATCCAGAGTGTTGGCAGTATCTCCGCTTTGCCTGCGACTCAGGGCATTACCAGTTCTCTTCCCTCCCCTTTGGCCTGACCACAGCTCCTCAAGCCTTCAACAGAGTCCTGGGAGCATTGATCTCCGTCCTACATCGGAACGGCATCAGGGTGACTCCATACATGGATGACCTCCTTCTGAAGGCCTCTTCTCCGGAACTCCTTCACCAGCAGGTTCAGGACTGCATTCATGCTCTCTCCCATCACGGGAGGATCATCAACTTGGACAAGTCAGATCTTGTTCCTTCCCAGAGGATGGTCTTTCTGGGCCTCCTCTTCGACACTCAGAAGGGAATGGTGTGTCACACGGACGAAGTGGCTCATCAGATAGCACTGCAGGTCCAGGCTATCCTGTCTCGGCATCCAGTTCCAGCAATGAAATTGTCAGTCTTTGTGAGGAAGTTCATTTCCACCATAGAATCAATCCCGTTTGCCATGGCTCACACCAGGGAACTTCAGAGGCTTCTTATCCTGGCATTCATGGGCCGTCCAGATCTCCTGGAAAGATCTCTATCTCTCCCCTGGACCACCTACAGGGATCTTAACCTGGTCTTGGGAGTACTCCAGCGTCCTCCTTTAGAGTCCTTGGTTACCATTCCTCTACGTATTCTGACGTGGAAGATGGCCTTTCTCTTGGCGATTGTTTCTGTTCGCTGTGTTGCGGAGCTGCATGCCCTGTCTTGTAGACCACTCTTTTTAGTCTTTCACAAGGACAAGGAGGTGCTTCACACCTCACAAGAGTTTCTCCCGAAGGTGTTGTCTGAGTTCCACATTAATCAGGAGATTGTGGTTCCTTCCTTATGTCCTAACCCTACTTCTGTCAGAGGGATCTTCATCTGTTGGATGTTGTGCGTTGTCTCAAGTTCTATGTGCATCGCATTCTGAGACCCAGTAGGTTTTGGAGTGGTGGGGGAGGAGTAGTCACAGCTACAGGTGAGATTTTCTAGGTCGTTTAATCCCCCAGATGAGGGAATTAAGGAGCCATAATCTTTTAATATAAAGTGGAGTGAGGGGGGGAAGAAAAGGGATCTGTTAAAGATCATTTTTGTTAGACTGATTCTACCAAACCAGGAAATATACAAATCATTCCAATATAAAGAGTCCATTTTAATAAAGGTAAGAAGGAGCAAGAGGGCTTTCTTGTTTAGTTGTCAAAATATTTTGTCAGTTTGGGGCATGTGGAAAGGTTGTTTTTACAACTTTCTCTGGTACATCGATGTGTGGTACTTCTGATGGAGACATTTACTTTAAAGCAGAGAGACTGTCAAAATGATCAAGTAGTGAGATCAAATGGGACAAGGAGGATCAGGGCTATGAAAGAAAAAGGATATCGTCAGCCAAACAGGATGAATTGGATTCTGAAGAAGTAGTTGGCAGGCCATGAATGTGTTCAGAATTTGTAATGGAGGCCAGGTTCTAGGGGAAGGATAGAGAGTATACGGGACAGGGGTCATCCTGGTCTTGTTCCATTAGAGATAGTAAATGGTTCAGACAGGAAGCCATTGACCTTAACCCTGGCTGAAGGTGTTGTATATAGGCTCTTGATGGAGGCTAAGCATCTAGGACCTAGTCCCAGGTGGCGTAAGGCCAATGAGTGATACAGTAGCTTATTCTATTGAAGTCCTTTTCAGCATTGATAGTCCTTTAGGGTTGGGATGTTTTGTTTAGTAGCGGTAAACATAAATGCTGTAGCTTTAGAAATATTATCTTTAGTTTCTCATTCTAGTGAAACTAGATTGGTCAGCATGAATATACATGGGTAGGATGCTCTTTAATCTGCGTGCTATTATTTTTGTGAAAAACTTGATTTTTCTGTCATTCTGGTAACTCTGGGAGGTGTCAGCCCCTTTAAGTAGGCAGGAACATTCTCCAAATGTATGCAGGGGGGTGGAGCCTCCCTTCCCTCTCAGGCTGCAGCCCAGCTAGCCATTTCCGGAATTGTTTGTTCCTTTGGTGCAACACCACCAGGTGGAGAACATTCGTCTTTGCTTTTAGTTTCTTTTTTATTTTTCTGTAAGATATGGAATACCACCATTAGGTGGATTACCATGACTGACAAATGCCCTCCAATGTGGCTAGCTCAGTATCCAGGTGCTTTTTTGTGGACCTTAAGTCCTGAGGAGGAAAATCTTGGGTAAAAGTGCTTCCCCATGGATTACTCTCTGAGGTAATCTTTTGATACATGGTAATCTGAAGACAAGATACTGCAGGAAAGGTGAGCTACCCTTTGAGTGCTGCAGGTCCACTTGTCCCACAGTGCCCCTTTGCTGGGCTTGTATTTGGGAGTTCTCATTGCACACTCCTGCACTCGTTGGGTATATGTGTATGTATGTCTGGGCTTTGGAGCAGGTTTATGTGGTAACTTAACCCTTTGTCTGCTGGTTTGACATGTTTTGGGGGATTTTCTGACACGTTCCTTACTGGGTTAGTGTTTTCTCAGTATGCACACATGTTCCCTGTATGTTTTCATGTTTTTAACTTGTAGTTTAACTTTTGTTAAAATTGTGTACTGCGCCTTTAAGGTGTGCTTTACCGCATAGACGCCATTGCTCCATTTTCTTTCTATGGGACAACACTGTTTGGGACGTATCTCTGCAACTGCTTCACACAGCAACTTAAGAGAGGGCTCATTTTAATTGTCTACCCTTGCTCTATCATCTGGTTTATAGTGAAAGTGTGTTGGGGGGCTTCGGGTACTGTTTTGGGAAAAACTACATTTCCCATGATCGCTTGATTCGCGCCTAATTTCTGATTAGCTTCTGTCGTGGCAGCCATTTTGGGAACTTTTCTCAATGAGTATCCTGCACAGGGCTTGGACTCTCCTTTTTCCCCTCTGCAGATTAACCCTTCGCGTGCCAGAAAAGTCTAACATTTCACCCCAGAAACACTAAATATAATCTTACACACTGTAATTGGGTGATTCATTGTACAGTTGGTTATTTTGACACACTGAGAATGTCTATACTTCTGGAGCTTGGGGCTAGACCTAAGACTAAGGAGGCTGGGGTATCAGTATCCCCCATTGCGCATTGCTCTTCTGTCGCACAGGGCTACCTAGAGAGTTCTCTGGTCATTTCTGCCCAGCATGTTCTGAAGTTCCTGGCAGCAACCCAGGGCCTTCCAGCCATGCTATTGGGCCAGCTTGGGTGCAAGAGTTTAAGGCTGCAACTAGGGACCTTAGGTCCACTTTACACCTCTTTACATCCCAGATACAGGGGGCACTTCAATTATGGCAGACCCCCTTCTACTATCAGATCCTCCCTGCCTCAACAGCAGGGAGCACCTGATGTGTCAGATTCTTCTGGGGAAGAATTGTTGCAAGATTCGGATGTTGAGGTTGGTACTATTTTGGAATCTTCCAGGTGTCTTTGGGACCCCACTCTTGACATTTGGGTTCTGATGCGTGGTACAACCTGGACAAGTCTGCTTCTGTGTTCAGGGAATTTGCTTAGCTTTATCCCTTTTCTGAAGCTGAGCTGGCTAAATGGGTTCATCCTCCTAAGGTGGGTGCTCCCATTTCTAGACTATCTAAATCCACTGCTTTACCTGTCTCTGATGATTCTGCTCTGCTAGACTGGACTGACAAGTAACTTGAGGTTTTCCTCAAGTCCATTTCTTGCTTCTATTGGTGCCGCTATGCGCCCAGCGTTTGCTGTTGCGTGGGTTAACTGGGCTATTGCAGTCTGAACTGATCAACTCACTACGGCTGTCTGTCAAGATGCGCCTACTTCGGATAAAATTGCATCGTCTTGCCAATATCTCTGAAGAACACCACCATGTCTCTGCTGCTGCTATGATGTCGTCCACAGGATGGCAAGGGCTTCTACTACTTCTGTGGTGGCCAGGCGTGCGCTTTGGCTCAAGATTTGGTCTGCTGACACTGCTTCCAAGAAAGGTTTGCTTTCTCTGCCTTTTCAGGGTACTTCCTTGTTTGGGCTTAATCTTAAGGAACTAAGTAGTGAAAGGCCACTGGGGGTAAGAGTTCACTTCTACCCTTGGTCTTTAAGATGAAGTTACTGTTTAAACGTAAACAATCCTTTCGTTCCTTTCAGACTGTGACGCGTTCAACGAACCAGGCGGTTCCATCAGCTCTGCGTCCCTCCTCCAGGTCAAAGCAGCTATGAACAAGACTGCTTCGGCATGACTCTCCGAACCCGGGTCTGCATCCCGCGGGATTTGGGAGGATTCGGTATTGGACCCATGGGTTTTACAGGTAGTGTCAGAGGGGTTCTAGATCCCTTTCTTTTATCTTCCTCCTTTTCGCTTTCATCTTTCACTGTCCTCAGGAGGTCGAGAAAGGCCTTCTATTCGAAGGTGCTATTCAGACTCTTCTGGACAAGGATGTCCTGGAGCTGGTGCTTCCTTCAGACGATGGTTGGGTTTTTACTCAAACCTTTTTGTGGTGACCAAAAAGGATGGCGGATACTGCCCTATTTTGGATTTGAAAGATCCCAATTGCCTTGTGATCAAGACTCGCTATCATCTGGTGTCTCTGCGCACAGTGATCACTGCCATTTCTCCGGGGAGTTTCTTGCTTCTCTGGACCTTCAGGATGCATATTGCACATCCCAATTCATCAAGAGAGCAGGCGGTACCTGAGTTTTGCCTGCGACAGGGGTCATTCCCAGTTTTCAGCTCTTCCATTTGGTCTGACAACGGCCCCTCCGGTTTTCCAAAGGGTTCTGGGGGCCTTGGTATCTGTCCTCCATCGGGACGGCATCAGAGTGACTCCCTATATGACTTGCCTTTGAAAGCCTCCCCTTCAGACCTTCTTCATCAGCAGGTTCAAACCTGCATTCAAATCCTTACCCATCACGGTTGGTTTGTCAATTTGGACAAGTCAGTTCTTGTCCCATCCCAGCAACTGATCTTCCTGGTCTTCTGTTCGATACTCAGAAGTGCATGGTGTTTCTACCGGACGAGGTAGCCCCTCAAATTGCCAACAGAGTCTCAACAATTCTTTCCCGGGATCGGATCCCTGTTCCGAAGTTGTCTTCTCTGGTGGGGAAGTTCATTTCCACGATAGAGGCGGTTCCATTTGCCATGGCACACACCAGGGAACTTCAGAGGTTTGTTATACAGACATGCAGGGATCAACCAGATCATCAGAAGCTGTCTGTCTTACTTCCTCCTCATGTAGAGTTGAGCTCGGAGTGTGGTTGGACCTTTCCAATCTCCTAAAGGGGAGATCCTTCCCGATTCCCTACTGGACCAAGGTCACGACGGATACCAGCCTATTGGGCTGGGGAGCTGTTCTGGGTCACTTCAGCGCTCGGGGGAAAGTGGTCCATGAGGAGTCCCTTCTCCCTATCAACACCTGGAACATCAAGCAATATTTCATGCTCTCCGTCATTGGGTGTCTCAACTGGAGGACTGTCCAGTCCGAGTGGAGTCTGACAACGCTACGGCAGTGGCTTACATCAACAGACAAGGCGGAACAAGAAGTCTCGCCGCTTTGTTAGAGGCCAAGGCCATTCTGTCCTGGGCAGAGGTTCATGTTCCTGTCATTTCCGCTGTCACATTCTAGGCGTAGACAACGTCATGGCAGACTTCCTCAGTTGTCACACAGTCGACAGCAGAGGGTTGGAGCTACATCCCGAGGTGTTTCAACTCCTAGTTCAGAGATGGGGAATGCCCCCAGTGGATCGGATGACAACGAGACGCAACAGAGAGGTTCCGGCGTTTTGCTCTCAGTGGAGAGACTCTCTAGCTTGGACTGCCGATGCAATGTTCATTCCTGGACATTCTCTCTGGCCTACATCTTTCCTCCTCTCCCTATGTTAATAAAGGCTTTACAGAAATTGAAATTGGTATGTTGTCCAGTAATTCTGACTGCTCTGTATTGGCATCATCAATCCTGGTATCCGGGGCTTCTGGCCCTATCTGTGACGGAGCCATTTCAGCTCCCCTCTCGTCCAGCTCTTCTACAGGGTTATCTGTGAAAGAAGACGTTCATCGGCTCAATTTGATGGCCTGTAACTTGAATCCTCGATTTTAAGGAAGAAAGGGTTTTCTATGCGGTGTCTACTATGCTTAGTGCCCGTAAGCATGTTTCTTCCAAGATCTACCACCGTGTCTGGTCGACATTTGGGTCTGGGTGTGTTGACATGAATTCTGTTAAGGTTCAGACTTCGGCACTTTTGTCTTTTTCCAGAAACGCATTGCTATTCTTCCTGATGCCAAGGTTTTCTTCCCGAGCGTTGCTCATGTGCATCCTGCCTTTCGGAGCCAGCTCCTCAGTGGGACCTTGAATTGGTCTAGGGAGTTCTTCAACGTCCTCCCTTTGAGTCTTTGGCTACTATTCCTCTACGTCTCTTGACGTGGAAACTGGCTTCTTCTTCTGGCGATTGTTTCAGTTTGCCGGGTTGCGGAGTTGCAAGCTCTATCCTGTAAACCACCTTATCTGGTGTTTCATAAGGATGAGGCAGTGCTTCTCACCTCTACGGTGTTCTTGCCTCAGGTGGTCTCAGAGTTTCAAATCAATCAGGAGATTGTGGTGTTCTCTTTCTGCCCTAATCCCTCCCCTGACAAGGTGTGTGATTTCCACTTGTTGGTTGTGGTGCGTTGTCTCAAGTTTTATGTCTATCGCACTGAATCTGTCAGGAAGTATGACGCTCTGTTCGTCATTCCAGGGGGTCCTAGGGCAGGAAGACCTGCATCCAAAGTGACACTTGTGTCCTTGATCAAGTCCACTATTCATAGATCCTATGAGTTGTGGAATGAGCATGTTTCCTTTCGGGTCACAGCTCATTCCACCAGGTCCATTGGGGCCTCTTGAACCTCTAAGAATCAGGCTTCCGATCAGTTGTGCAGGGCGGCCACTCGGTCCTCTGTGCACACCTTTTCGAAGCACTACCATGTTGATGCGCTGGCTTCGGCCGGTGCTAGCTTTGGGAGGTAGGTCCTGGAGGCAGTCTTACCCGTCTAGGATCTTCTCCTTAGGATCTTGGTGCTTCCTTTACTGTTGAGTTCCATGTGCTGTGTCACAGTTCCTGGGATGTTTTTACCCCTGTTTCGTGTCCATTGACACTCAGTTTGTTGAGGTCTCTGGCCGGTTGGTTTTTAGAGATTCTGGTGACTTTTGGGGCCTTGCACCTGGTCCTTGCCTTCTTCCCTCCTCTGGGGAACTCAATGGTTGGACATCCCAGAGTTACCAGTAACCTGTATTGGACCTCAGAATAGAGGGTTTTGGTCTTACCTGTTAAATCCTTTTCTCTTAGTCCATACAGGTTACTGGTCTCCCACCCTGTCAAGGGACCATGCTTGGCTATCCTGTGGCAGTCTGTGGGAGCCCTTCAGGGCATGCTCACAGGAGTCTTCTTCCCTTCTACTGTCTAGTCTAGTTCTCAAACAATTATGGAAATGGCTAGCTGGGCTGCAGCCTGAGATGGAAGGGAGGCTTCACCCCCTGCATACATTTGGAGAATGTTCCTGCCTACTTAAAGGGGCTGACGCCTCCCAGAGTTACCAGTAACCTGTATGGACTAAGAGAAAAGGATTTAACAGGTAAGACTAAAATCCTCTTATCCATTCTTGTTATGTAAATTGGTCTGTAACTGCTAGACTGGAGACTCTCTTAGCTTTTAGAAAAGGGAGTCTCCAGTGTTTGTCTCAGTGGGAGCGCCAGGTGCTATTTGATTAAATGTAGCAAGCAGGTGTGGGAGCAGTGAGGCAGAAAGCTTGCAGTAATAGGATGTGCCTCCAGTGTTTGTCTCAGTAGGAGCACCAGATGCCCTTTGATTAAATGTAGCAACCAGTGTGGAATTGGGCAGAAAGCTTACGGAGGTGCCGCCAGTGTGTCTTAGTGTGAGCGCCAGATGCTATTTGATTAAATGTAGCAGCCAGATGTGGGGGCAGTGAGGCAGAAAGCTTTCAGTAGTAGGAGGCAGTAAAGCCATCTAGTCCAGGGCTTTTCTAAGAAGGGATACTTTTAATAGCCCATGGGATTTCCTGTTCCTTAAAGCGGAACTACCACCGCTAAACACCTTGAGCTTAAATAATTCCCCATCTGGCGACTAGCAGCTTAGTAGCGCTAGTCGACAGAATTATTACCTTGTTAAAGAGGATTATCAATTCTTGTCGGGCTGACAGGCAGGACAGAGCGCAGACATCTTCCCATAGTGACGTCTGCACACCTGCATTGTCAGACCCAGCCGGCTGTAGGAGGCGTTGCTAGGAGCCATTCGGCTCCAAAAGGGACTGACCGCGCAGGCAGGCAGACGTCACTCCGTCCTGCCTGTCAGTCCGGCAATAATTGATACTCTTTAACGAGGTAATAATTGTGGCGACTAGCGCTACTAAGCAGCAAGTCTCCAGATGGGGAATTATTTAAGCTCAAGTTGTTTAACAGTGGTACTCGAAATATGCAATTTTATTTTACTAGAAGGTTGGTGACAGCTAAAAGAATGAAGGCATTTATTGCATTCTATGTTACTATCACATTAATCTGTGACTAATCTCAGCAGTTGAATGCAATATAATAACAGTTCCCCGGTAATGGATGCAACCCTTGTTTTATGCAGCTGGAGAAGCCCTATAGTATGTTTTTCCTACACTATAACTCTGGTCACTTCGTTAACTAAGTAAATAACGAACTTAAACCCTTATGGACCAGTGATGTGCCAGGACCATCACACAGTTCCATCCTTTGAGGGCCAATGAAGGCTTGGCATGTCATGGCTTAATGATTGCAGTGTGCCTCAGGCCGTGCCGTGATCATTGAGAGCAAGCTGCAACTGACTGTAGTGGGACCAGCTTAGTCAGTTCCAGCTATTCTCCGATGGCTTCACACATGATCTCTGCTACAGTAATCATGTGCAAATGGATCCACATGAGACATTGTAAGTAAACACTGCCTTTGTTACTGTTCTCTGCATCTTTTCTCCCCACTGTGATAATTAGGAAGAAAGGTAGAGAAAACGCAGCTCATCTTTGTGGATGGCCAAACATCGGGGTACTTATATTTGAAGTGGTGGTGCAGGGGGCAGGACTGGTGGGTGTAGAGCATGTTTGGTTACTTTATGGCCTATTGAGATCTTTGTATAGCTGAATAAAGGATTTAAAGCAAGATCAATGCGTGTATGTACATATTTCAATTCAAAGAAGGGCTATTAAATGGTGAATGGTTTACAGGAAAAGAAATATCAGGCTAGATTAAAGGATCTGAACATGTATAGCTTGGTGGAGAGAAGAGAGAGAGGGGATATGATAGAAACATTCAAATAGATAAAGGGATTCAATGTAGTGCAAGAGGAAAGTACATTTCAAAGGAGTAAAAATGTTAGAACAAGAGGCAATAGTCTAAAACTAGAGGGCCAGCGGTTTTAGATGTAATGTAAGAAAGTTTTACTTCACTGAGAGGGTAGTAGATAAAGGGAAATAGTGTACAAGAAGAAGTGGTAGAAATTACTACAGTGATGGAATTTAAAGGGTTAGTAATACTTCATTTTTTTCTTTAATTTATTTTGTAGGCATTAAAAAAACATGAACATGAAGTTTCCCCCTCCCGCCCCTTTTACCTAGTGTAAGCCATCTCTTCTCAGATATGGAATCTAGTTGTAAGACTAGACAGATGGCAACAAGGGACAATTTTCTTTCTATTAGAACAATGAAAGCCCTTACCCCCCCCCCCCCCCCCCCCTTGACAAGTTTTTCAGGTTTTTCCCTTATCTTAATTGAAGATTGTCCCTCTCTGCTGTCTACCTGGGCACCTCCCTTCTGATCTGGCTGAACAGTGTTACATCAGCAAAAGGGGCGGGAGGGGGATACTTTATTATTGAATTACTCTTTAACTACAACTCTGACAGAATTGAAATAGCACTCTCCAAAGTCCAAATACTATGATGAATAATTAGAGCTGCTTTTATTATGAAACATTACTATCCCTTTAAGCATGCATGGTATAGGCATAAGACGGTCTTGAACATAAGACAAGATCATGGACCAAAGAAGGTTTGAGGTTTTTACAGAAAGAAAATGGGAAGACTAGTCAGGCTGAATGGTTCTTATCTGCTGTAAAATTCTGTGTTTCTATTGCTGTGGAGCAATTTAATACTTGTATACACACCACAGTGATCTCCTAAACAGAGGGACACCATGGTAGGAAAGAAAGACAGGGATTTTCTTCTCGGAACAGTTCCCCTTTAAAAGAGGATACTTGAAAGGAATGATCTAACATTCATACTTTCTATTCAGTCCCTGTGGGGGGGAAATACACCAACTGAGTACAAGTCAGGACAGGAAAACCTATAAAAATGTATCTAGCTGATAAACTCACTTTTTAAAATACTTGTTATAATGGAGTGTGGATAGCCCCATGGCTTTTCTGGTGTTGGAACAATGACTTCTCTGCCATGAGGTTACCTCTCCCTCCTTGCTACATTTACATATGTATCTTTAGTCTATTGCAGATTTGTGTAGATTCTTCTCTAAATGTGTGTGCAAAATGCATGCATACATGTGCTCTCAGATGTGCGTGTGTGAAGGAATGTGCATGTATGTGAATGTGTACACACAATTTGTAATTGCTTATGTGCAAATGTGTTCATATGAAAGCTTGCACATGCAGCTCCTATGGATGTATATGTAAATGAGTGATGGACTGTTCCATTTGGACAAAGGATAATGTATGAAAAGGTACTTATATGGAGGCTCTGTTTTCCCCAACCATTTCCCAGCATCTTCTATTTCTGCAGTTGGTGTGTTAGTCATAGTTTTTCATTATATTTTACATTGATTCACAGCTCAGGGCACACAGGCACAATACTCTGGATACCCTTACTCAAGCATAGGTAGATTAATCACAATCCTTAAGCTACTAATTACACACTTGTGAAACTTGCACTGCCTGAGCGTCCAGAGGACTAGCGGTAAGTCACTCTTCTATGAGTTTGGCAACTCTTGCAAGCCCTGTTTATCACACATTTACAGGTACCATTGGGAGGCGACAGCTCCTTCTAGTAGGCTACCTAGCAATCCCCTCCCCAGTTAAGATTTGTTCCTCATTCTGATATGAAGGTTGTGAACAGTCCTGCTTATTTTTAGTTTTTGTTATTTTTCTTTAGATATGGGGTGTCCAAATTCCCCCATTAGCTGGATTATCATTACTGGCTTCCCCTTGGTGTTTTGCCCAGTTTACAGGAGCTGCTGTGGACCCTTTCAGCCCTAGCAGAGAACCATGCAACCCATGTCTCTTTCCCTCCAGAGGGACTCTGAGACTTCTTCGCAGTGGTAATCTGAAAAGAGAAGACCTGCAAAAAAAGGTGAGCAGCCCTTTGAGTGCTATGGTCCACTGTCCCTTCTGCACAAGGATTTCTTTGGAGTTCTATATAACTCCAGCACTCCTGTTGGGTATTTTGTTGTGGCTGCTTATCTGGGATCTTTGCTGCATTATTTGCTACGTGGTATTTAACCCTTTGAGTGCCACAGAGGTACAAAATATATTGCTCTGCAATGCATTGCATATCCCTCTGGCATTCAAAGTGTGAACCCCTTCCTTGCCAGTATTGGTCAGTTCGGGGACTTATATGCATGTTTTATTTAATTATTTTATAGTATATGGTGTTTTTATGTGTGTTACACTTTCAAACACTTTCATTTCCTGTGTAAAATTTGAATTCCAACCCTTTAAGGGCATGCTTTACCGCGTAGCCGCAATGCACCATTGATCTCTATGGGACAGCTGTCTGTATGACATATGTCCGCAACATCTGAGTACTGGGCTGGGAGATGGCTCATTCTCGTCGTCTCCACTGCCCTAACTATCCGCTGGACATTGTCAGTGTCTTGGGGGGATTCAGTTCAGTTTTTGGTACTCTGTACAGAGGAAACTGCGTTTCCCATAAATGCCAATTTCGCGGGCCGTTTTCTGATTGGTTCCCTGTGCAGTCACCATTTTGTCTTTTCTTCATAAGTATCAGATGCTGGACTTGGTCTCCTCAGCTCTCCTCCTCAGGTTAACCCTTCGCTCACCAGATAAGAGCATTTCAGGCTTTCTGGGCTGAAATCTTTAATCTGGGTAGCAGTATTTGGGTCTTCCATTATTGTATTGACACTTTTCTCCTGTTAGGATGACGGATCCACTTGGACATGGGGCTAGGCCTAAAGCCAAGGATTCAGGTGTCTCAGACCCCCGTCACATACTGTTCCTCATGCAATTCATTCCCATGGGGTATTCTGGGCACTTATGCCTCTCATGTGCTGTGGCCCCTGCATCTCCGCCAGGGCCTTCCAGTCATAATCAAGAGCAACATTTGGTCATGGACTTAAAGTCCTCTATGGCACAGTTTCCTCTCTTTATTAAGGGGTTTTTTCAGTTGTGGAGCTCCTCTACATCCTTCTGGTTTGTGGCCCCTAATTTTCCTGGCATTCCTGATTTACCTGATTCTTCTTTTGAGGAATCGGGTGTGTGCTTCTTCCCACTTTTATGGTGACCCCTTTGAAGCTGACCCTGAACCCTCTGGTGAGGGTCTCATTAAGGTGCTATTGACCACTTTAAGTATTTACTCTACTCCTGTAGAGCAACAGGCTACTTCTGATGACTTTCAAAAGTCTAAGAAATCAAGCATGGTTTTTCCACCTAATCCCACTGGATCAGATTATCCTGGATGAGTGGAAGACTCCTGATACGCATCTTTCTCTGTCAAAGAGGTTCTCTAAACTTTATCCCTTTTCTGAAGCTGCCTTGACTCAATGAACTGCTACTCCTCAGGACGATTCCCCCATTTCTATCCTTTCTAAGTCTACAGGCTTGGCTGTGGCGGATGCTTCTTCTCTAAAAGACGTGACTGACAGGAAACTTGATGCTGTTCTGAAGGCTAACTTTACAACCATAGGTGTGTCCATGCAGCCCACCTTGGCCTTTGCATGGGTCAACAGGGCTGTTGCAGTCTGGACTGAACTGACTACTGCTGTACACAAAGGTGCCCCTAAAGTTTAACATGCTATCACTTTTAGCCAACATTTCTGAGGCTCAGCATTATGTTACTGATGCTCTTTTGAATGCTCTTCGGCTTGAAGCCAAAGCATTTTCCTTTTCTGTGACTGCTAGGCGCATGCTGTAGCTGAACATCTGGTCTGCTGAATGGTTCTCTGAGAAATCACTGATTTCTCTCCCTTTTTAGGGTTCTTCTCTTTTTGGTCCTGAACTAAAGGCACTCATCAGTGAGGCCACTGGGGTTAAGAGCTCATTGCTGCCTCAAGCTCCTAAACGTAAACCTCAGGCTAAAATACAGTTTTTGTTTTGTTTTTTTGTGTTTGCCCCATATAAGGTGAAACGTTTAGGGCAAACCCGGTGGAGCCTCAGGCCTTGCGTTCCACCCCCAAGCCCAAGCAGCAATGGAGGTCGAAACACACCACCACCAAACCCTCCAACCCTTTTTCGGCATGACTCGCTGAGCCCTGGTCCATGACTAATGAAGGGCCAGCCTGCATCACTTTTTGAGTGTTTGGACGGGCTCTGATGCGGATCAGTGGGTATTACAGGTGGTTTCAGAAGGTTACAGGATTCTCTTCAAATCCCTTCCCCCCTTCAGGTGTTTACCTTCTCGCTCCCCTCAGGGACAGGAAAAGCTCAGGCTTTTCAATGGTGCTGTCCAGTCTCTCTTGGACAAGGGAGTTCTGGCACCAGTCCCCCAACAGCAGAGAGGTTCAGGCTTTTATTCCAACCTCTTTGTCATTCCCAAGAAGGATGTTGATTGCCGCCTGATCAACAAGTCTGTGGTCAAGACCCACTACAAGATGGAGTCCTTACTCTGTCATCACAGCGATGTGTCCTGGGGTATTTTTGGCGTCCTTGGATCTTCAGGATGCCTATCTGTGCATCCGGAAAGTCAACAGTACCACAAGTTTGCCTGGGAACTGGATCACTTCCAGTTCATTGTTCTCCCCTTTGGGCTCACAACAGCTCCTCTGGTGTTCAGTCGAATTCTGGATACATTAATTGCCTTCCTGCACACCAAGAGGATTCAGGTGTAACGCCTTACATAGATGGCCTCCTCATGACACCCTCCTGGGACCTCCTGGTTCGTCAAGTCCAAGACTGTGTGCAGATCCTCCTCCAGCACAGTTTGTTTCTGAATATGGACAATTCTGCCCCTGTGCCCTCACAGGACCTGGTGTTCCTCAGTTTCAGCTTCAATACTCAGCAGAGTATGGCTTACCTGATGGAGGACTCAATTCAGCAACTGTCCTTCAAGGTGTCTTCTGTCTTGGCTGTTAGCTCCTGCGAGGAAGTTCTCCTCCCTGCTGGGGAAGATGATCTCCACCATGGAAGCGGTCCTGTTTCCCATGGCTCATGCCAGAGAACTTCAGAGGTTTGTGATCCATGTTTGCAGAGGGAACACAGAACTCCGGGATCATCCTGTCTCCGTTCCTTCGGAGGTAGCTCAGAGCCTTCACTGATGGTTGAACATCTCCACCCTGGTGAAATCAAGGCCATTTGTGATTCCGTACTGGACCACAGTGAAGACTGATGCCAGCCTGCATGGTTGGGGTGTAGTCTTGGGTCACCTAAGTTTTCAGGGCCCCTGGTTAGAGGGCCCTGAATTATTGGACCTCCCATCTGATGGGTTGTCCAGTTTGAGTCCAGGCCAAAACTCCACGGCAGTGGCTTACATCAGTAAGCAAGGAGGCACCAGAAGTCCCTCTGCTTGGTTTGAAGTCAACGGTATTTTAACTTGGGTAGAAGATCATGTATCTGCTATCTCCGCCGTTCACATCCCAAGCTTAGAAAACATCCTAGCAGACTTCCTCAGTCAGCACGCGGTGGATCCAGGCGAGTGGGAGCTTCACCCAGAAGTGTTCGATCTCCTGGTTTAGATGTGGGGTCTACCCATGATAGACCTGATAGCTACCAGGGAGAACCGGAAAGTACAGATGTTTTGCTGGAGGGATCCCCTAACGTTTGTGGTGGAATCCCATGGCGATTTCATCTGGCGTACATCTTCCCTCCTCTTCCTTTCCTACCCAGGGTGCTGCGGAAGATTCAGATGGACAGGAATCCCACCATACTGGTTGCTCCATACTGGACCAGACAGCCTTTGTTTCTAGAACTGCTGGCACTATCTGCCCAGGCCCAGTTTCTACTGCCATACAGACTGGATCTTCTTCTCCAGGGGCACCTGTGGAAGGAGGATGTGGACCATCTAGGTTTGACTGCATGGATGTTGAGGCCGCCATCTTATCAAAGAGGCTATTCTCCAGAGGTAGTCTGCACTATAATTAAGGCCAGGAAGTCAGCTTCTTCTAAAGCCTATCAAAGGGTTTGGTCTATCTTCCATGCTTTGTGTGTGGACAGGGATCTGTCCTCACAGGAATTTGATCTTCCACCTATCCTGTCGTTTTTGCAGGATAGTGTGAACAAGACCCTTAGCCTTCGTCCTTTGAAGGTTCAGACCTCGGAGCTCTGTCTTCTTTCAGAGACTTTTTACCATCTTGCTGGATGTCCGTTTCCTTTCAGGGTGTCACTCATGCTTTCCCTACTTATAAGGATCCTAATCTGCAGTGGGACCTTAACCTTCTCTTAGAAGTTTTGCAGCTACGTCCTTTTTGAGTCCTTGGCTACCATTCCCTTGCGTCTCTTGAAGTGGAAGATGAAACTTTTTTTCTTGGCAGTGTACTCTGGCTGCAGAGTGGCTGAGCTGTGTAGGCTTTGTCCTGCAAGCCCCCTTTCCTGGTGTTTCACAAGGAGAAGGCTGTTTTTCGTAGATCCCAGGAATTTCTTCCTAAGGTTGGTCTCTGAGTTCCACATCAATCAGGAGATTGTTGTGCCTTCCTTTTGTCCTGACCCTAAATCTGACAAGGAGAGGAATCTCCACTTGTTTGATGTGGTGCAGTTCCTTAAGTTTTATGTGTAGCGCTCCAGGTCTGTCCGTCAGACTGATGCACTTTTTTGTCATCCCTGAGGGCTCCAGGGCTTTTAAGGTGGCATCCAAGGTGACTATTGCACCTTGGATCAAGCCTACCATTCACAAGGCTTATGAACTCAGGAAGAAACCTGTTCCCTTTCGCATCACAGCACATTCCACTAGATCCATTGGGGCCTCCTGGGCCTACAAGAATCGGGCCTCTGCTGATTAGCTGTGCAAGGCGGCCACTTCCTCTTCTGTGCACTTTTGCCAAACATTATATTGTTGATGTCCTGGCTTCAGCTGATGCCAGTTTAGGCCAGTTTGGCTGTCTAGGACTTTACTTTCCTGTGCCTTATAGTTATTTATCCTTTTGGGCCCTGTTGGCTCGTGTGCTGTTAGTTATTCCAGTGTCCGTTGACACTTTGTTAGTTTGGGCTGCTCCATGTCTGGATAGTCCATGGGAGCTCTTGTATCATGGGGGCCAGTGCTTGGTCCCTTAATTCATTTTTCCCACCTTGGAACTCAATGTTGGTACATCCCCATGGTACCTGTAAGCTATATTGGATGACAGAGAAAAGTGGATTTTAGTTTTACCTGTTAAATCCTTTTCTCTTAGTCCATATAGCTTACAGGTCTCCCACCCAGTGAAAGGGACCATGCTTTGTCTCCTGTGGCTGGATGTGGGAGTCCTATTGGGTCCATGCTCACAGCAGTTTTCCTCCTCCTCCTCCTCTTCACGCTGTCTAGCTCCATAGGTTTTATATCACAAATCTAAGTGGGAAGTGCTAGATAGCCTACTAGGAGGAGAGGGAGGCTCCGCCCCTGCAATTTCCTTGAAGAATTGTTCCAACCTACTAGGAGGAGCTGTAGCCTCCCTATGGCACCTGTAAGCTATATGGACTAGGAGAAAAGGCTTTAACAGGTAAGACTAAAATCCTCTTTGTTTTTTGTATCAAAGTATGGAAATTAGTCTGTGTACTTAATTATATAGATCTGATGATAACGTTTATCAATTTAATGAATGCCCTGTTAGCAACACATTCTTCTCTTCTTCATATTTATCTATACCTAAGTAGTCTGATATTAAAGTGGAGCTTTCACCTCCATCCAACTTGGGCCCATTTATTTCAGTTCTTAAAGGCATAGTAATATTTTATTTTAAGCAGCTTTAATATTGCGCACATAAAAAAAAGGGGGGGGGGGCAATGATCTAAGTTCCGTTTCTGTAACTTGTCTACTTTTAGAGTAATAATAATCTAAATTCCCTCCCTCCTTCCCCTTTTACACACATCAGCGCTCTAGCTGACAGACTGAGATCCCGGTCCTGGGCCTGGACAGCTCCTCAGCGGAGCCGAAACAGCATTGTATGCAAAGAAATTATTCATTAGAACAGTCTACAAAGTATGCCTGGTTTGCAGGCACACTTTTAGACCGTTCTAATGAAGGATTTCATTGCATACAATGCTGTTTCAGAACTTTAGAAGATTACTCTAAAAGTAGGCCAGTTATAGAAACGGGACTTAGATCATTGCCTTTAATTTTTTAATATGTGCAATATTAAAGTTGCTTAAAATAAAGTATTACTATCCCTTTAAAACTGCCTTTACATGGTGTACTGCATGTAAATGTAAGGTTGGCCTTCCCCATGTAGTGCGCTCTCCGTCCACGACCTTCCTGGTTCTCACTTATGGCAGTGAGTCTCATATGGTAGCTCTCTTGAGCGCCTGCCTCCGAGAGAAGGGGCACGAGCTTAACCCCTTAACGACCGGCCGATCAGCGCCTCGACGTGAGTTAAGGACCACGGAGCTTTTTTTTTTTTTTTTTCTTTTTCTGGTTCCGGACTCACCGAACGGGGTGGAGCCGTGGGGGGAGCCCGGAACTCCATGACGGTCATAGTACATCATGGGTTGTTCAGTCAGATCGACCCTTGACGTACTATGACCGTCAAGGGTCGTTAAGGGGTTAAACAAGAGCAGGAGGGGGAGAGTGTCCATCACGTACTAGTTCATCAAGATTGCCGCAATCTCCCTCACTGCACCATGACAATACAGGCCAAGTTTAAAAGTATGAACATACGGCATCGGGTTTAGGTGACCATTCCTCTTTATGCAAAAATCTAATTATTTCTCTAGACTTGCTACATACCAATTATTTGATATTGTGCATTCTTATTATGTTGTAACATAACTAGCTTTATTTCTGTCGTCCAATACAGGTTACTGGTAACTTTGGGAGGTGATCCACCCCTTTAAGTAGGCAGGAACATTTCTCTAAATGTATGCAGGGGTGGAGCCTCCCTTTCCCTCCTTGGCTGCAGCTAGCCAACCAGCTCCAGAATGATTTGTTCCTTTGGTTCGACAACACCAGGTGGAGAACAGTTCTTTTTAGTTTCTTTTTTTTCTGTCAGATATGGAATACCACCATTAGGCGGATTACCATGACTGACAAATGCCCTTCAATGTGGCTAGCTCAGTATCCAGGTGCTTTTTTTGTAGACCTTAAGCCCTGAGGGGGAAATCTTGATTTCAAGTGCTTCCCCAGGAGTCACCCACTGAGGTACTTCTTGCTGCATGGTAATCTGAAGACAGAAGATCTGCAGGAAAGGTGAGCAACCCTTTGAGTGCTGCAGGTCCACTTGTCCCACAGTGCCCCTCTGCACAGGGGTGTATTCTGGAGTTCCTGTTGTACCCTCCAGCACTCATTTGGTATATCTGTGTCTGTTGGATGTTTGTAGCAGGTTTATATGGTAACTTAACCCTTTCACTGCTGGTTTGGCATTTTATTGGGGGGGGGGGGTTTATGTCACTCTTCCTACTGGACTAGTGTTTTCGGAGTGTCTACACATGTTCACATGTTCCCTTGATGTTTTACACCTTTTCATGGTTTACTTTAATTTGGGTAAAAATTGTGTACTGCACCTTTAAGGCGCTCTTTACCGCATAGATGCCATTGCTCCATTCACCTCTATGGGACTACACTGGGACGTATCTCTGCAACCATTTAACCTAGCGACTTCAGAGATGGCTCATTTTACTTGTCTACCCTTGCTCTATCATCTGGTTTATAGTTCAAGTGTGTTGGTGGGCTCAGGGGGCTTTGGGCACTGTTTAGGATACTTTTTTGGGAAAAGCTACGTTTCCCACGAGTACTTGCTTCGCGCCTATTTTCTGATTGGCTCCCGTCGCGGCAGCTATTTTGTAAGCCTTTCTAACGAGTATCCTACGCAGGGTTTGGACTCTCCTTCTGTCCTCTGCCAGATAAGTCTGTATTTAGCATTTCTGGGGTGAACTTTTAATCTTACACACTGTAATTGAGTGATTTACTGTACAGTTGGTTATTTTGACACTGTGAGTATGTCTATACTGCTGGAGCTAGGGGCTAGATCTAAGACTAAGTAGGCTGGCATCTCCGTATCCTGCATCACGCATTGCTCTTCCTGTCACTCAGGGCTACCTAGAGAGTTCTCTGGTCACTTATGCCCAGCATGTTCTGAAGTTCCTGACAGCAACCCAGGGGCCTCCAGCCATGCTTTTGAGCCAGCTTGGGTGCAAGAGTTTAAGGCTGCGACTAGGGACCTTAGGTCCACATTACAACTCTTTCCATCTCAGATACAGAGGGCCCTTCAGACATAGCAGACCCCCTCTACTATCAGATCTTCCCTGCTTAAACCTCAGGGGGCACCCGATGTCAGATTCCTCTGAGGAGGAACTGCTGTTGGATTCAGATATTGAGGATGGTTCTGTTCTGGAGACCACTCGGTGTCTTGGGGACCCGTTTGAAGCTGATCCTGACCTCTCTGCTGAGGGTCTGATCAGAGCCGTATTAACCACCCTCAACATTCCCTTGGTTCAAGAAGTTCCTTCTGATCCCTCTGATGTTTTTCAGGAGCCTGCATTAGCCCCTTACTTACTTTCCTCCTAACCCCACTCTTGACAGTCTGGTTTCTGAAGAGTGGAAATCACCGGACAAGACTGCTTCTGTGTCCAGGAAATTTGCCAAGATTTACCCCTTTTCTGAAGCTGCGCTTGCTAAGTGTGTTCATCCCCTCCCCCCCCAGGGTGGATGCACCCATCTCCAGGTTATCTAAGTCTACTGCCTTGCCAGTCACTGATGCTTCTGCTCTGAAAGACTGGCCTGACAAGAAACTTGAGATTTCTCTCAAGTCCATTTTTGCCACTGTTGGTACCACTATGTGCCCAGCGTTTGCTATTGCGTGGGTCAACCGTGCTATTGCAGTCTGGACTGAGCAACTCCCTACGGCTGTCCATCGGGATGCTCCTACTTCAGAGATTGCGTCGTCTTGCCAATATCTCTGAAGCACAACACTATGTTTCTGCTGCCGCCTTTCATGCCGTCCGCATGATGGCTAGGGTTTCTGCTACGTCTGTGGTGGCCAGGCGAGCCCTTTGACTCAACGTCTGGTCTGCTGACACTGCTTCCAAGAAAGCCTTGCTTTCTTTTCCCTTTCAGGGTACCTCTTTTGTTTGGGCCTGATCTTAAAGAATTGATAAGCGAGGCCACTGGGGGTAAAAGTACTCTTCTACCCTTGGTATCTAAGAAGGTAAAGCCGCTATTTTTGTTCCTTTCAGAATGAGACACGTCCGGCAAACCAGCCGGTTCCCTCAGCTCCGCGTACCTCCTCCAACCCCAAACAGCAATGGAAGCCCAAGGTCTCCTCCACGCCCAAGGCTTCCAAGACTGCTTCGGCATGACTCGCCGAACTTGGGTCCCCACCCTGCTGTGGGTGGTCGTCTGCGACACTTTCACAGCATTTGGGAGGATTCCGTGTCGGAGCCATGGGTTTTACAGGTGGTGAAAGATGGATACAGGATCCCTTTCTATTGTCTTCCTCCCCTTCGTTTTCGTCTTTCTCATACTCCTCAGGGTACTGAGAAACGTCGTCTGTTCGGCGCTGTTCAGGCTCTACTGGACAAGGATGTCCTGGCGCCGGTGCCCCTTCCAGACAGGGGTTCTGGATTCTGTTCGAACCTCTTTGTGGTCACCAAAAAGGACGGCGGATGTCTCCCTATTTTGGATTTGAAGGATCTAAACTCCTTTGATCAGGACTCACTATCACCAGGAATCTCTGCGTACAGTGATTGCTGCCATGTCTCCGGGGGAGTTCCTTGCTCCTCTGGATCTACAGGATGCTTATTTACACATCTCAATTCATCCAGAGACCAGGCAGTACCTTCAGTTTGCCTGCGACAGTGGGCATTTTCAGGACTCTGGTCTTCCATTTGGTCTGACAACGGCTCCTCATGTGTTCCAACAGGTTCTGGGGGCCTTGATATCCGTCCTCCACCGGGACGGCATCAGAGTGACTCCTTACATGGACGACTTGCTTTTGAAAGCCACCTCGGCGGACCTTCTTCTTCAGCAAGTTCCATTGTTTAAAAGGGAGCAAGATCCAAACCAGGAAATTATAGACCTGTGAGCTTGACTTCCATAGTGGGTAAGGATACTAGAAGGGTTATTAACTGACAGTATTCAGAACTATGTGAAGTCAAACAATATCATTAGTAGGAATCAGCATGGTTTCATGAAGAACAGATCATGTCAGACTAATTTACTTGCATTTTATGAAAGAGTGAGTAGTAATTTGTACAGGGGAATTGCAGCTGATGTAGTATACTTGGATTTTGCAAAAGCCTTTGACACAGTGCCTCACAACAGGTTACTGCATAAATTAAAAGGCTTCGGTTTGGGTGGTGTTATCTGTACATGGATTGAGAACTGGTTAAATGATAGATGGCAGAGAGTTGTTGTAAATGGAACTTTTTCATATTGGTCTAGGGTTATAAGTGGGGTGCCGCAGGGTTCAGTCCTGGGCCCAATGCTTTTTAATTTGTTTATTAATGATCTAGAAGTGGGAATTGAAAGTAGCATCTCAATCTTTGCTGATGACACTAAGCTATGTAGGGAAATACATACAGAGCTCGATGTTTTTTCCCTACAGAAGGATTTAGATAAACTAAGTGAATGGGCAGAAAAGTGGCAGATGTCATTTAATGTAGATAAATGTAAGGTTATGCATTTGGGTTGTAGAAACAAACTTGCTGCATATACTCTAAATGGTAAACAACTTGGGAAATCCTCATTAGAGAGAGATTTAGGTGTACTGATAGACAATAGACTTCACAGCAGTGTGCAGAGTCACTCAGCTGCTGCAAGAGCAAATAGAGTACTAGCCTGCATAAAAAGAGGTGTAGAAGCAAGGGATGCTAATATTATCCTACCTCTGTATAAATCCTTGGTTAGGCCTCATCTAGAATATGGAGTACAATTTTGGGTGCCTGTTCTAAAAAAAGACATTACTGAACTGGAAAAGGTGCAGAGACGTGCAACAAAAATGATAAAGGGATTGGAGGATCTGAGTTACAAAGAGAGACTAGCCAAACTGGGTTTGTTTACATTAGAGAACAGACGTCTAAGGGGTGATATGATTACCATTTACAAATACATTCAAGGTCAATACAAAGAACTATCCAATGAATTACTTATGCAAAGAGCTGAGCTAAGAACAAGAGGTCATCCATTAAGACTTGAGGAAAGGCGCTTTCGACTAAAACACAGGCAGGGATTCTTTACAGTAAGGGCGGTAAGGCTATGGAATTCTTTGCCTCGGGATGTTGTGCTTGCAGATAATGTAACTGCATTCAAAAAAGCAATGGATGCCTATCTAGCACAGAACAATATTGACAGTTATGACAGATGGCTTCAAAGCAAATAGGATATTGAGCCGGGGAACTATTTGACACACACACACACCTACACTGGAAATTGCTCCAGAGGGCTTTTTTGTTGCCTTCCTCTGGATCAACAGGGGTGTTATTGGCATGGGCTGGACTTGGTGGACGCATGTCTTTTTTCAGCCTTATCTACTATGTTACTATGTAGCAAGTTCAGACCTGCATCCAAGCTCTTACCCGTCACGGTTTGATTGTCAACTTGGACAAGTCGGATCTTGTCCCATCCCAGCAACCGGTCTTCCTGGGTCTTCTCTTCGATACTCAGAAGAGCATGGTGTTCCTCCCGGATGAGGTGGCTCACCAAATCGCCCACAGGGTTTCTGCGATTGTGTCTCAGGATCCGGTTCCAGTTCAGAAGCTGTCTTCTCTGGTGTGGAAGTTCATCTGCACGATAGAAGCGATCCCATTCGCCATGGCGCACACCAAAGAACGCCACAGGGTTGTGATCCAGGTGTGCAAGACTCGGCCCGATCATCAGAGGATGACTGTTTCCCTTCCTCTTCATGTGGAACTGAGTTTGGAGTGGTGGCTGGACCTTTCCAACGTGCTCAAGGGGAGATCATTTCTGATTCCCTACTGGACCACGGTGATGTAGGATGCCAGCCTCTCGGGCTGGGGAGCTGTCCTTGGTCGAATCCGCAATCAGTGGAAATGGTCCACGGAGGAGTCCCTCCTTCCAATCAACATCTTGGAACTTCAGGCGATATTTTGCACCCTGCGTCATTGGGTGTCTCAGCTGGAGGACTGTCCAGTCCAAGTGGAGTCTGACAATGCCACGGCAGTGGCCTACATCAACAAGCAAGGTGGAACAAGAAGTCTCGCTGCTTGGTTAGAGGTCAAGGCTATTTTGTCCTGGGCAGAAGATCATGTTCCTGCCATACCCGCAGTGCTCATTCCAGGCTTTGACAACGTCATGGCGGACTTCCTCAGTCGTCACACAGTCGACAGCAGAGGTGTTCCAGCTCATTGTTCAGAGGTGGGGGATGCCCCACGTGGACCTGATGGCGAGAAGACACAACAGGAAAGTTCCAGTGTTCTGCTCTCGGTGGAGAGACTCCCTAGCATCTAGCTGTTGATGCGATGTCCATCCCTTGGATATTCCCTCTGACCTACATCTTTCCTCCCTTCCCATGTCGATAAGGGTGTTACGGAAATTGAAGATGGAACGTTGTCCGGTCATCTTGATTGCTCCGGATTGGCCTAGTCAATCCTGGTTTCCAGAGCTTCTGGCTCTATGTGTGACAGAGCCCTTCCTGCTCCCCTCCCATCCGGATCTTCTTCTGCAGGGTTACCTGGGGAAGGAAGATGTCCATCTGCTTAATTTGACGGCCTGGAGGTTGAATCCTCTATTTTAAGGAAGAAATGTTTTTTTCTGCTTTGGCGACTACTATGCTTAGTGCCTGTAAACCTGTTTCTTCCAAGATATATTACCGTTTTTGGTCGACCTTTTTGTCTTGGTGTGCTGACAGGGATCTGTCTCTTGATTTTGATCTACCTACTGTCTTGGCCTTTCTGCAGGACGTGTGGATAAGGGACTCAGTTTGAGTTCTCTTAAAGGGATAGTAATACTTCGTTTTAACTTTATTTTATTTTGTAGGCATTAATAAAACATGAAGAATGATATAAGTCTTATTTCTCAAACCTTTATGGTTTAAGAGATATTCAGAAGCAAAGTGTCCCCCTCCCGCCCTTTTACTGATGTAACACTTCTCAGCCAGGGCAGAAGGGAGCTGCCTAGGTAGACTGCAGAGAGGGACAATCTTCAATTAAGATAAGGGAAAAACCAGAAAAGCTTGTCAAGGGGGGCAGGGATTTCATTGTTTTCATAGGAATAAGAGTGTCCCCTTCTGTTATCTGTCCAGTCTATGGACTGCATTCCACATCTGAGAAGAGATTGTTTACAGTAGGTAAAAGGGGCGGGAGGGGGAAACTTTGCTTGTGAATATCTCATAAACCATAAAGGTTTGAGAGATAAGACTTATATCATTCTTCATGATTTTTTAATGCCTACAAAATAAAATAAAGTTAAAACGAAGTATTACTATCCCTTTAAGGGTCAGACTTCTGCGCTTTCTGTCTTCTTTCAAAAGCGCATTGCTATCCTTCCTGATGTCAAGGTTTTCTTCCAGGGTGTTGCTCATGTTCGTCCTTCCTTCCGGAGTCCCGCTCCTCAGTGGGATCTTAATTTGGTTTTGGGTGTTCTTCAATGTCCTCCCTTTGAATCCTTGGCTACTATTCCTCTACGTCTTTTGACGTGGAAAATGGCCTTTCTCCTGGTGATAGTGTCTGTTCGCCGGGTTGCGGAGTTGCGTGCTCTTTCCTGTAAACCACCATATCTGGTGGTTCACAAGAATATAAGGCATTGCTTCGCACCTCCAAGGAGTTTTTATCTAAGGTGGTCTCAGAGTTTCACATCAATCAGGAGGTTGTGGTGCCCTCTTTCTGCCCTAACCCTTACTCTGACAAGGAGAGAGATCTCCACTTGTTGGATGTGGTGCATTTTATGTTCATCGCACTGAATCTGTCAGGAAGTAAGACGCTCTGTTCGTCATTCCTGAGGGTCCTAGGGGAGGAAGACCGGAGTCCAAAGTGACTATTGCGTCATGGATCAAGTCCACTATTCGTAAGGCCTACGAGCTGAGGAATAAGTCTGTCCCTATTCGGGTCACGGCTCATTCCACCAGGTCCATTGGGGCCTCTTGGGCCTACAAGAATCAGGCTTCTGCTGATCAGCTGTGCTGGGTGACCACTTGGTCCTCTGCGCACACCTTTTCGAAGCACTGCCGTGTGGATCTGCTGGCTTCGGCTGATGCCCGCTTTGGAAGGAAGGTCCTGAAGGCAGTCTTGCCTGTCTAGGATCTTCTTAGGTTCTTGGTGCTTCCTTACTGTTGAGCCCTGTTTGCTGTAGTTCAGTGTGCTGTGTAACGGTTCTTGGGGTGTTTTTACCCCTGTTTAGTGTCCGTTGACACTTCAGTTTTTGTTGGGCTATCTCTGACCTGTTGTTTCATAGCTGCACTGGTGAATTTGGGGGCCTTGTGCCTGGTCCTTGCAGCCTTCCTGCCTCTGGGAAACTTAATGGTTGGACATCCCAAAGTTACCAGTAACCTGTATTGGACGACAGAGAAAAGAGGATTTTAGTCTTACCTGTAAAATCCTTTTCTCTTAGTCCATACAGGTTACTGGTCTCCCACCCTGTCAAGAGACCATGCTTGGCTCTCCTGTGGCAGACTGTGGGGATCCTTCGTGGTCGTGCTCACAGGAGTCTTCTTCCCCTCTACTGTCTAGTCCTAGTTAGTGTCTCAAATCATTCTGGAGCTGGTTGGCTAGCTGCAGCCAAGGAGGGAAGGGAGGCTTCATCCCCTGCATACATTTAGAGAAACGTTCCTACCTACTTAAAGGGGTGGATCGTCTTCCAGAGTTACCATTAACCTGTATGGACTAAGAGAAAAGGATTTAACAGGTAAGACTAAAATCCTAAAAACTAGCATTTTATTCATCTTAGTGTATAAGATCATTTAATAATGTTTTGAGCTCCTGTTACTGACATTGCTTCTTCTACACTTCTGAACTTGCAGTTAGAGAAAAACTGCGTCTGGACCCGGACAGTGAGATTGCCACCACGGGCGTCAGAGTCTCTCTTATATGCCCGGTAAGACTGTCAGAACTCCATGCACCCATGTTCTGTTTGTGTCTGGGTGTCTCTGTCTGTCTGGGTGTATCTGTCTGTCGGTCTCTGGGTGGTGTCGGTCTCTGGGGGGCAACTGCAAGAGGGTGCGCGGACACGACACTCCCACTGGATAAAAAGGTGCTGTGTCTGAGGCAGGCCAGAAAAAATTTCTGTGTACGCCAATGGGTCTGACCGCCTAATTTATTGTACATACAGTACTGTGGAAAAAGACGCAGGTGTGAAGAAATGCTGTACAGTAAGGATGATTTCAATACGACGTGTTAATTGTTTACATTATTCAGTTAACAAAATCATAGTGAGTGAACAGAAGAAATATCCAAATCAGTATTTGGTGAGACCACACTTTGCCTTCAAAATCGCTTCAATTCTTGTAGGTACACTTGCACAAAGTCGGGGATTTTGTAGGCATATAGTCATATGTATGATTAAGCAATTAAATCAATTGGGTTCTAACGATCATCAATTTAATATGTGGGGTGAAACACAAGCATTAACTGAAACAGCTGTGTAGGAGGAAAAAAACTGGATGAGGAACAGCCAAACTCCACTAACAAGGTGAGGTTGCTGAAGACAGCTTAATATCAGAAGTCATACTCCATGTCAAGACTGAGCAGAGCAACAAGACATAAGGTAGTTATACTGCATTAACAAGGTCTCTCCCAGGCAGACATTTCAAGGCAGACAGGCTTTCAGATCTGCTGTCCAAGTACAAAGAAACAGGCAACTTTGAGTACTATAGACTGTGGTCAGCCAAGGAAACTTAGTGCAGCAGATGAAAAATGCATCGTGCCTACTTCCCTTCACAATCGGAAGATGTCCTGCAGTGCCATCAGCTCAGAATTTGCAGAAAACAGTGGGGTCCTGGTACACCCATCTACTGTCTGGAGTAGTCTGGTCAGAAGTAGTCTTCATGGAAGAGTTGTGGCCAAGAAGCCATACCTCCAATGTTGAAACAAGGCCGATTGACTCGCCTATGCACAAAAACACAGGAACCTGGGTTGCAGAAAAATGGCAGCAGGTGCTCTGGACTGATGAGTCAAAATTTGAAATATTTTGCTGTAGCAGAAGGCAGTTTGTTTGCTGTAGCAGAAGGCAGTTTGTTTGCTGTAGCAGAAGGCAGTTTGTTTGCTGTAGCAGAAGGCAGTTTGTTTGCTGTAGCAGAAGGCAGTTTGTTTGCTGAACGCTGGAGAGCTGTACAAGAATGAGTGTCTGCAGGCAATAGTGAAGCATGGTGGAGGTTCCTTGCAAGTTTAGGGCTGCATTTCTGCAAATGGAGTTGGGGATTTGGTCAGAATTATTGGTCTCCTCAGTGCTGAGAAGTACAGGTAAATACTTATCCATCATGCAATACCATCTGGGAGGCATCTGCTTGACTTCAAGCATGACACAGACCCCAGACATACAGCCAAAATTCATTAAAGAGATGGTAATGCTTAAAATGTGAAAAAAAAAAAAAAATTGTTGTAGGGTTTATGTCCCCTAATAAAACAAGGGTACGCCCACTGATGAGAGATATTTTATTAAAAAATTAGAACAGCTCAAACTTGAATTTTTTAGGTGCAATATCACAATGGCCTGAAAACTTACAGTGCTACACCATCCTATGGACAGCACTGGTCTGTAGACCATAAATATCCATAGGATGGCGTAGCAACAGTGACACTGTACAATTTCAGGCCACTGTGATATTGCACCTAAAAATTCAAGTTTGAGAGGTTATAATTTTTTAATAAGATATCTCTCAGCAGTGGGAGTGCCCTTGTTTTACTCTGGGGGATAAACCCTACAACAACTCTTTTTTTAAATTTTAAGTATTACTATCCCTTTAAGAACTATCTTCAGTGTAAAGAAGAACAAGGAGTCCTGGAGTGATGGTGTAGGCCCCACAGAGCCCTGATCTCAACATCATTGAGTCTGTCTGGATTTACATGAAGAGAGTGAAGCAGTTGAGGCTGCCTAAATCCACAAAAGGACACTGGCTAGTTCTCAGAGATTTTTGAAACAACCTACCTGTTGAGTTCTTTAACAAACTGTGAGCAAGTGCACCTAGAAGAATTGATGATGCTTTGAAGGCAAAGGGTGGTCACACCAGATATTGATTTGATTTAGATTTTTATTCTGATCACTCACTGTCACATGTCTATTTTTGAAATAATTCTTTCTTTACGACATATTTTCACACCTGCCTAATACCTTTGCAGGTACTGTATGTTTTGATTTATATCTCCCTGCGGGTTACTATTTTGTGTTACTTTTTGATGCACACACGTCACTCTTACCTTCTACCTGTCATACGACATTGCCTAAATGGGCACTTACACCACCTAATAATCCCCACTTGCCTTAATCTGTGTAGAAAATCCTAATTCCCACAGAATCAATCTGTAGTTGATTGATTTTGTAAAATTTCGGAATATCATGTCCATGGAAAACAGGTTTTTCTTCCTAAGAATACTGTAGTGAGTGACATTGTTGGTCCTGGAGTCTTATATCAAGTATCCTGTCCACCACTGTTGACATAGTATCAAATACTAATTAAATATTTGTTTTGGAAATCAATCCATGTTGAATTGATTTATGGTTGCCATTAGATTTTTCAGCCAAGATTAAGGAGTTTCGTTGACTTTTGTGCTGATGTCCTGTCATTTTCAGACTCTCCCTCCTTTCCCCAGTATAGTTTGTGTTTTTTTTTTTTTTTTTTCACAAACCTGTTTCCACACCTCTGTCTCACAGCTTGTAAAAATGCGCCTGACTGTGCCCTGCCGAGCAGAGACCTGTGCTCACCTCCAGTGTTTTGATGCAGTCTTCTACTTGCAAATGAATGAGAAGAAACCAACCTGGACATGTCCTGTTTGTGACAAACCTGCTCAGTATGACCAGCTTATCATTGATGGGTGAGCAGTGGGCACAGGAGCAGGAGGGAAGCTGTTTTTGTCACTCTGAACTGGGTGTGAGTAACTCTCTTTGTCTCAGGCTCTTGTCGAAAATCCTCAGTGAGTGTAAGGATGCAGATGAGATAGAGTTCCTTGTGGATGGGTCCTGGTGTCCGATTAAAGTAGAGAAAGAAAGAAGCAGCAGCCCCGTCTGTCCAATCCTTGTGCTGGGTGAGTGTACGGCATCTTTACTAAAACCCCCTTTTTAATTTCCTGAAATCTTTCTGCCAATCTTTTCCCTTTCCTAAATGGGGTCACAGTGCATGCTATTCTCACGCAGTGTGTAGTTTTTTTTTTTTAGTGATTCCTTTCAATTCCCAACAGGCTCTCAAGATATGTCTGCAAAACTTCCTCCTCCAAGCAGTACAACGTCCAGTGAAAATGGAAAGCCTGGCCTAGATGTGGTGGATCTTACGCTGGATAGTTCTTCGTCTTCATCGTCCTCCTCTGATGAAGACGAGGAAGAAGAGGAGGAGGAACGACCCCCGCAGAAGAGACGCTGCTATGAGAAAGGGCTCTTATCGGCCTGCTGACCTCTCCACTCTCCTTAGACTATTATCCATGGACAGCAGGCAGAGAAATGTGATGGGGGCTGTGTCCCCTCCTCCTACCAAGACCTGTATGCATCACTACTTCAAGACCTTCCCACCTTTTTAACCCTACAAGAGACTTGGCACTGTGTGCAGCTTGAAAGGGGTTAACTGCCTTCTTACTAATTTCATGTCTCCTCCCACCTTACTTTTCTTTTCTAGACCTTTATCTCTTGGTAAGTGACCCAAGAGATCTGAAAAGAGAAAACAATTCAACTCCTGTCCCTTCACACCTTCAGCTGATATTTTTCCCTGTTGTCAGCATCTTTGTGCAGTCTGAGAAGGTGGGGTATTATTTAACAGCAAATAACTTACTTGCTTGAAGATATGGGTAGGTGGAGTGAATGTTTGTTTTTGGGAAAAAATGTGGGGACAGATGTGTATGTAGTTGTAAATAATTGGATATAAAGAGAAGACACTGATGGAACAATTGTGAGCAAAGTGGAAAAGTTGAGGTTGTCCTTTTTCTTTCCTTCCTACTGGAGTGAGGAGGGTATTATGATTTTATCCCGTGTTCTTCTACTTAGTGATATGCAAAAATCGGGATGTGTTTATAATCTTGTGGGGAGATGCTTTGGAGGGTGGGATGGGAGGGCTATGCCATGCTTTCAATCCAACTACCTCTATGCTATTCAGGTTTTGTTTCTGTGCTAGATAAGGGGCAGGGTTAATGCTGCTCTGGACACGTTCTTCTTTCCCCAAGCTCCACTCTTGCATCCTCCTTAAAGCATTTCACTTTCCCTGCTCCAGTCTCTCACACAAGACTGTGTTTTGTATGTTATGTTTGAGGAGGATATCCAGTACTTTATCTTTTTAATTCACCACATGAGTATTTTCTACCACCTCTCTGACTGCTACTTCTCTTCTCTGCTGATAGACCACCACCTTTTTCCTCCTTACAAAATTATGGATGCACTTAACATGACAAGCATGGTAAATTTTCTTCATCATGACCGTAACCAACCTACCCCCCATATCATATCTGTGCGGACGAAGCCTTTGCTACTAGTAATGGCTATAAATCGGTTAGAATATCCAAATCCACACTCAAAAAACAAGCAAACAAAAAAAAAATATATATATATATGGTGTCTCTTCCAACCCCCCCCCCCCCCCCCATTATAATTATTATTATTTGCCCTTTTATTTGGGGCATCAACCAGGCAGCAGGAAGTGAAATAATGATGTACTTTGTATAGAGCCTGCTGCCTGTACTTTAGTTACCTTCCCAAAAACCAGACACTGTTTTATCAGTCCATTCTCCTTTTTTCGTTTCCTTTGGATTATAAACCATTGCAGGACATAGCTTATTTGGTTCAGCTACAGTACTGTGGCAACTTAATATTTTATTTTCATTCTAATTTAATTATTTTAAAAACTTTCTAATCCTTTTCTCTTCTGAACATTTTATTTTCTTTATATGAATGTCCCATCCTCTTACATTTTTTATGAAAAATGTTTTGCAGAAAGAAATGCCCTAGATTTTTTTTTCTTCCTCTTCCCCCATCAATTTCTTCCCCAAAGTTAAAGGAAAAAAAAATAAAAACATGGAATACAAATAGTGTTTGTTACAATAAAAAGATTTACAATTACATAGGGGCTGTGTGTTTGTGTTCCCAGGAAACATTTCCTAACAATTATTTGACAATGAAGGGTAGAGGCTGCACTTTACTACTGTTTTACAGCTTTTATTTTGTGTGTTGTCCAATGTGAAACACAGCAACCATGGAGTCTGACCCGCAGTCCAGTTCTACCACGCCAGCTCCTTCTCATCTCGCAGATCTTCCCTTGTTCCACCAGTGGGTTATAGTTGGATTAAAGCAACTACAACCCACTGGTAGAATTAGAGAAATAAGATTGATGAGAGGAGGACAAGGAACTGATGTGGTAGATCTGGACTTTGGGGCAGACCCAATCAGTGTTTTTTCGTAGAGGCAGGTCTGCCTCAGAAAAATGAGTACCCTGCTCAATTACTTGAAAAGGCTATCTGGAGGCAGAGGCGCTCTCCCTACTCCACTTTACCACTACCAAGCATTCTCTGTTTTAAAAGTGACTTTAAAGAGTTGCATCAAGGCAAAGAATATCATAGCTAGATGGCTTTTTTTGTTTTTCTTAACTTCCATGGGTCTTTGTTATCCCCCATTATGCAGGCTCCTATCCCTGGCCTCCTAGATGGATACAAACCAGTGTGCAGTCTTTTAAGCGTCCTGGGTAGGTAGCAGATGGCTTTCTTCAGACATTTTCCTCCTCCACTGTTTGGTGATGTCTGAGCAAAAACATGTATAGGAGACTAGAAGATTTCAGTATACTTACACAGTTCCTGTCAGTATGCCTCTTGTCTGTTTAGCAGCCATTTTCTTAGGTCTGTGGTAAAATTGTTAGCTTTGCACCCAACTGTTTGGTTCTGTCAGACCTGTTCCCCTTCTCTTGTTTATCGGAGAGAGAATTCTATTTCACTGTCGTCCAATACAGGTTACTGGTAACTCTGGGAGGCGTCAGTCCCCTTTAAGTAGGCAGGAACATTCTCTAAATGTATGTGGGGGGGGTGGAGCCTCCCTTCCGTCTCAGGCTGCCTCATCCAGTCTGCCTCCAGAATTGTTTGTTCCTGTGTGTGAACACACCAGGTGGAGAACATCTTGTCAGTTTTTATTTTTTTTAAAATTTTTCTGTCAAATATGGAATACCACCATTAGGCGGGTTACCTTTCCTGACAAATGCCCTCTCCAAAGTGGCTAGCTCAGTGTTCAGGGCCTTTTGGTGGACCTTAAGCCCTGAAGGGGGAATATCTTGGTTACAAGTGCTTCCCCATGGATTACCTTTCTGAAGTAATTCTTTCTACAGGATAACCTGAAGACAGAAGATCTGCAGAAAGGTGAGCCACCCTTTGAGTGCTGAAGGTCCACTTGTCCCACAGTGTCCCTTAATTGGGCTTGTATTTGGGAGTTCTCATTGCGCACTCCGGCACTCATTGGGTGTATATGTGTGTGTCTGTGGGTATTTGGAGCAGGTTTCTGTGGTAACTTAACCCTTTCTGTGCTGGTTTGACAGGTTTAATAGGGTTTTCTGGCATTTTTCTTACTGAATCAGTGTTTTCTCTATATGCATACATGTTCACTGCATGTGTTTCATGTTTCTAACTTATAGCTTAACTTTTATTAACATTGTGTACTGCGCCTTTAAGGCGCGCTTTACCGCATAGACGCCATTGCTCCATTTACTTTCTGTTGGTTAACACTGTTTGGGACGTATCTCTATAACCGCTTCACACAGCGAATTCAGAGAGGGCTCATTTTAATTGTCTACCCTTTCTCTATCATCCGGTTTGTAGTTCAAGTGTGTTGGGGGGCTTCGGGCGCTGTTTTGGGGTACTTTTTGGGAAAAACTACATTTCCCATGAGCGCTTGATTCGCGCCTAATTTCTGATTGGCTCCCGTCGCAGCAGCCATTTTGGGCACTTTTCTCATTGAGTATCCTACACAGCGCTTGGACAATCTTTTCTCCTCTGGAGATTGACCCTTCGCCTACCAGAACTGTCTATATTTAGCGTTTCTGGGGTGAAATATCAATCTTATACACTTCAATTGGGTGATTCATTGTACAGTTGGTTATTTTGACAAGGTGAGTGTCTATACCGCTGGTGCTAGGGGTTAGACTTAAGACTAAGGAAGTTGGGGTATCCGTATCCCCCATTGCGCATTGCTCTTCCTGTCACACAGGGCTTCCTAGAGTGTTCTATGGTCATTTCTGCCCAGCAGGTTTTGTAGTTCCTGGCAGCAACCCAGGGCCTTCCAGCCATGCTATTGAGCCAGATTGGGTGCGAGAGTTTAAGGCTGCAACTGGAGACCTTAGGTCCACTTTACAGCTCTTTACATCCCAGATACAGGGGGTACTTCAATTATGGCAGACCCCCTCTATTATCAGATCCTCCCTGCCTCAACCGCAGGGAGCACCTGATGTGTCAGATTCTTCTGAGGAAGAATTGTTGCTAGATTTGAATGTTGAGGTTGGTGCTCTTTTGGAATCTTCAGGTCTCTTAGGGGACCCATGTGAAGCTGATCCTGAAACCTCTACTGAGGGCCTGATCAGGGCTGTATTGTCCACTCTCAACATTCCATCAGTTCAGGGGGTTCCCCCTGATCCCTCTGATGTTTTTTCAGGTGCCTGCAAAGCCCCTTACTCATTTTCCTCCTAACTCAACTCTTGATTGTTCGGTTCTGACTCATGGACTACTCAGTCACGTCCTCTTCAGTGTCTAGAAAGTTTGCTAAACTTTTCCCCATTTCTGAAACAGAAATGACTGCATGGGTTCATCCCCCTACGGTGGACGCACCCATATCTAGACTGCCTAAATCTACTGTCTTACATGTTTCTGATGCTTCTGCGCTGTAAGATTGGACTGATAAGTAACTTGAGTTTCCCCTCAAGTCCGTTTTCTCTTCTATTGGCTCTGCTGTGGGTCCAGCCTTTGCTGTTGCATGGGTTATCCGGGCAGTTGCAGTCTGGACTGAGCAACTTACGATGGCGGTCCGTCAGGATGCGCCTACTTCGGAGAGATCGCGTCTCCTTGCTATTATTTTTGTGGATCAACAATATGTTTCTGCTGCTGCCTTTGATGCCATCCGCATGATGGCAAGGGCCTCCGCTACTCCTGTGGTGGTTGGGCGTGCGCGTTGGCTTAAGATTTGGTCTGCTGTCACGGCTTCCAAAAAAAAAAAGTGGCCGTTTACACGTAACCAGTCCTTTTGTTCCTTTTACTCTGAGAAACGTACAACGAACCAGGCGGTTCCATCTGCTCCGCGTTCCTCCTTCAAACCCATGCACCAATTGCAGCCCAAGGCCGCATTCAAGCCCATGACTTCGTGGCTGCTTCGGCATGACTCACCAACACCGTGGGATGATTCAGCATCGGACCCATGGACTTTTCTGGTGGTGTCTGTGGGATATAAGATCCCTTTCTTTTCTCTCCCACCTTTTCGTCTTTATCTTTCTCGTTCTCCTCAGGAAGTCGAGTGAAGCAGTCTGTTCGAAGATGCTATTCAGGCTCTTCTGGACTAGGTTGTCCTGGAACAGGTACCCCCTGCGGACAGGGGTTCAGGATTCTATTCAAGCCTTTTTGTGGTGACAAAAAAAAAAAAGGGGACGGCTGATACCGCCCTGTTTTGGGTCTGTGAGATCTTAATTCCTTTGTAGTGAAGTCTCACTATCGTCAGGAGTCTCTGCTCACAGTATTCGCTGCCATGTCTCCGGGGGAGTTCCTTGCTTCTTTGGACCTTCAGGATGCGTATTGCACATCCCAATCAATCTAGAGAGCAGGCAGTATCTGAGGTTTGCCTGCGCCAGAGGTCATTTTTCAGTTTCAGCTACCATTGGTCTGACAATAGCCCCCCCAGGTTTTCCAACGGGTGTTGGGGGGCTTTGATATCCATCCTCCATCTGGACGGCATCAGAGTGCCTTCGTACATGGACGACTTGCCTTTTGCAACCATTATCTGCGGTCCTTCTTCATCAGCTGGTCCAGACCTGCATTCACTTCCTTACACATCACGGTTGGATTGCGAACTTGGTCAAGTCTGACCTTGTTCCGTCTCGGCACCTGGGTCTTCTGTTCGATACTCAGAGGTGCATGATTTTTCTACCGGACGAGGTAACCATCAATTTGCTCAAAGGGTCTCTATGATCCTATCCCGCTATTGGATACTGGTTCCGAAGTTGTCTTCTCTGGTGGGGTAGCTCTTCTCCACAATAGAGGCGGTTCCATTTGCCATGGTACGCACAGGGAACTTCAGGGATTTGTGATACGGACATGCAGGGTCCGACCGATCATCAAACGCTATCGTTCACCCCCCACCCCTCATGTCAAGTTGAGCTTGGAGTGGTGGTTGGGCCTTCCGATCTCCTACAAGGAAGATCCTTCCGGATTCCCTACTGGACCGAGGTCACAACTGATGCCAGCCTCCTGGGCTGGGGAGCTGTTCTGGGTCGCTTTTGCGCTCAGGGGAAGTGGTCCATTGAGGAGTCCCTTCTTTCCATCATTGGGAGTGTCAACTGGAGGACGGGCCAGTCTGAGTGGAGTCCGGCTTTGCCACGGCAGTGGCTTACATCGACAGACAGGGCGGGACAAGAAGTCTCACCGCTTGGTTAGAGGTCAAGGCCATTCTGTGCTGGGCAGAGGTTCATGTTCCAGTCATTTCCGCAGTGCTCATTCCAGGCGTAGACAACGTCATGGCAGACTTCCTCAGTCGTCACACAGTCGACAGCGGAGAGTGGTAACTACATCCGGAGGTGTTTCAACTTCTGGATCTGAGATGGGGAATGCCCCAGTGGATCTGATGGCAATGGGACACAACAGGAAGGTTCCGCCGTTTTGCTTCCTGTGGAGCGTCACTCTAACTCTGCTGCTGATACAATGTCCGTTCCTGGACATTCTCTCTGGCCATTTTTCCTCTATCTCTCCCTACATTTATATGGGCGTTACGGGCATCGTAATTGGTACGTTGTCCAGTAATTCTGATTGTTCGGAGTTTATGACCCTATCTGTGGTGGAGCCATTTTGGCTCCCCTCTCATCCAGCTCTTCTTCTACAGGGTTATCTGTGGAAGACTATGTTTTTCGGCTCAATTTGATGGCCTGTATGTTGAATCCTCTGTGTTATGGAAGAAAGGGTTTTCTTCTGCTGTGGTTTCTACTATGCTTAGTGTCATAAGCCTGTTTCTTCCACGATCTATCACCGTGTCTGGTCGATATTTATGTCTTGGTGTGCTGACAGAGATCTGTCTCATGACTTTGATCTTCCCACTGTCCTGTCCTTTAAGTTTGACAGTGTTGGCACGGGACTCAGTCTGAGTTCTCTTACGGTTCTTACTTCGGCGCTTTCTGTCGTTTTCCAGAAACACATTACTATCTTCCTGACGTCAGAGATTTCTTCCAGGGTGTTGCTACTGTGCGCCCTGTCTTTCGGAGTCCAGCTCCTCAGTGGGACCTTAGTCTGGTTTGGGGGTTCTCCAGCGTTCCCCCTTTGAGTCCTTGGCTACTATTCCTTTGCGCCTTTTGTCATGGAGGGTGGCCTTTCTTCCGGCTATTGTGTCAGTTCGCCGGGTGGCGGACTTACAAGCTCTGTCCTGTAATAACCTTATCTGGGCACTCTGACATTAAGAGAACAGATCAGGTAATCTGTGGCTCTGATTGCGGCAAGTGAATGGTTTGCGGTCTCCCAGGTGCCCAGGTTCGGCATGTTGCAGACAAGGTGGACAGATTATTGCGAGGGGCTGGAGAGGATCCAGGTGTCTTGGTGCATATTGGTACCAATGACAAAGTATGAGGAAGATGGAGAGTCCTAAAAGATAATTATAGGGATTAGGAAATGGACCTCCAAGGTAGTATTCTCAGATATTACCTGTGCCATGCACTACACCAGAGAGACAGCTGGAGATTATAGAGCTTAAGCCATGGCGGAAGTCATGGTGCAAGAATGAGGGCTTTGGGTTTTTAGAGCACTGGACTGGTTTTGCTTTGGGGTACAATCTCTATAGTCTAGATGGATTGCACCTGAATGCAAGAAGGTCTCAGGTGCTTGGTGAGAGGGTGGCTAGACTGTTGGAGGATTTTTTTAAATTAGGAAGAGGGGGGCAATAAATATTGGGCTAGACAGTATAGAAAGGGAAGATGACTTGGTTTGTACCAAGGGAGTTGGAGTGGGGGGCTTGGTTAGTACAGGTAATAGGGGGATGTCTATAAACCAAATCACAAATGGAACATGGCAGTGGCATTAATTGTAAGCTTGCAAATGCTAGAAGGTTAACTGGTAAAATGGGGAAAACATGGTGGGATGGCACGATTGGTCAATCAGTTTGGAGGGCTACATTTTAATAAAATCAGGTCAAACAAAAGCGGTGGAGGGGGTCTGGCTATATGTCATACCGGCGTTATTGCCTCATTTGCTGGAAGATATATGCAATGACAGTAGTGAACACTGGTGACCTTGAAGACTCACAGCTATTAGAGCAAATAGAAAAGGCTTCTCAAATAGGGAGAACTATAATTATGGTGGTTTCAATTATCCAGAAATAGATTGGAATAATGGAACGGCTAATTTTGCTAGAAGCAGTATGTTTCTGAACTTTGTCTCAACTAGTACAGGCCTCAGACCAGATGGTATGCATGTCTGGATCTGGTAATAACTAACAATGAAGAGCTTTTTCCCAACATCCAAGTAAGGGAGTACTTGGGGAATAGTGATCATAACATTGTATCATTTGAGATTAAATCTAAAAAGCTATTTGGTATGGGTTCCACCAAAACACTGAATTTTAAAAAGATCAATTTCTCTGTCGTCCAATACAGGTTACTGGTAACTCTCAGAGGCGATCCGCCCCTTTAATAGGCAGGAACAATTCTAGAAGTGTGTGCAGGGGGTGGAGCCTACCTTCCCTCCTTGGTTGCAGCTAGCCAACCAGCTCCAGAAAGATTTGTTCCTTGGTGAAGACTTGCCAGGCTGAGAACAGTTCTGCTATAGTTTTTTAATCCACCATTAGGCGGATTACCATGACTGACAATGCCCTTAGATGTGGCTAGTCTCTGTCCAGGTGCTTTTTGTGGACCTTAAGCCCTGAGGGAGAAAATCTTGATTTCAAGTGTGTCCCCAGGAGTTACCCACTGAGTTGGTACTTCTTACTACATGGTAATCTGAAGATCTGCAGGAAAGGTGAGCAACCCTTTGAGTGCTGCAGGTCCACTTGTCCCACAGTGCCCCTTCCGCACAGGGGTTATTCCTGGGAGTTCTTATTGCACATTCCTGCACTCACTGGGTCTATCTGTATGTCTGTTGGGTGTTTGGAGCAGGTTTATGTGGTAAATTAACCCTTTAACTGCTGGTTTGGCACTTTGTTTTCCTACTGGTTTAGTGTTTTTTGGGTATCACATGTTCTATTGATGTTTTGCACATTTTACGGTTTTACTTTAAAACTTGTAACATTTGAGTACTGTTCCTTTAAGGTGTGCTTTACCGCATAGACGCCATTGCTCCATTCACTCCTTGGGACGTATCTTTTCAACAGTTTAACCTAGAGACTTCAGAGATGGCTCATTTTACGTGTCTGCCCTTGCTCTATCATCCGGTTCATGTTTGTAGTGTGTTGGGGGGGCTCAGGGGGCTACTTTAATACTACACACTATAATTGGGTGATTGCGCCTTCTTGCCAACATTTCTGAGACACAGCACCATGTTTCTGCTGCCTTATTTGATGCCATCTGTTTGATGGCTAGGGTTTCCACCATGTCTGTGGTGGCCAGACGAGCTTTTTGGCTCAAGATCTGGTCTGCTGACACTGCTTCCAAGAATGCCTTACTTTCCCTACCCTTACAGGGTTCCTCTTTGTTTGGGCCAGATCTTAAGGACCTGATCAGTGATGCCACAGGGGTAAGAGTACTCTTCTACGATTGGTTCCTAGGAAGAAATTGCTGCTTAATCGTAACTGGTATTTTCATCCCTTTAAGAATGAGACACGTCTGGTGAACCAGATGGTTCCCTCAGCTTTGCGTACCTCCTCCAAGACCAAACCACCATGGAAGCCCAAGACTACTTCAGCATGACTCGCCGAACCCGGGTCCGCACTCTGCTGTGGGTGGTCGTCTGCGACACTATCACAGCATTTGGGCGGACTCTGACGGACCCATGGGTTTTACAGGTAGTGACGGAAGGGTACAAGATCCCTTTAATTTCTCTTTCTCCCTTTCGTTTTCGTCGTCACACGCCTCAGGGTGCGGAGAAATGTCTGTTCAACAGCGCTGTTCAGGCTCTTCTGGACAAGGATGTTCTGGAGCTGGTGCCTATCCAGGACAGGGGTTTGGGTTTCTACTCAAACCTCTTTGTGGTTGCCAAAAAGTGTGTCGGGAAGGATTGAAGGATTTCAATTCCTTTTTGACCTGGACACATTATAGTCAGGAGTCTCTACGCACGGTGATTGCTGCCATGTCCCCGGTGGAATTCCTTGCTTCTCTGGATCTTCAGGATGCGTATTTACACATTGCCAGTCATCCAGAGAGCCGGCAGTACCACCGGTTTGCCTGCGACAGGGGACATTTTCAGTTCTCTGCTCTTCCGTTTGGTCTGACAATGGCTCCTCAGGTCTTCAACCGTGTCCTGGGTGCCTTGATATCCGTCCTTCACCGGAACGGCATCAGTTACGCCATACATGGACGACTTGCTTCTGAAAGCCCCCTTTGTGGACCTTCATCAGCAAGTTCAAGACTGCATTCAGGCTGTCACCCATCACGGGTTGATCATCAACTTGGACAACTCATATCTTGTCCTGTCCCAGCATCTGGTCTTCCTGGGCCTTCTCTTCGACACTCAGAAGAGCATGGTGTTCCTCATGGACGAGGTGGCTCACCAGATCGCCCACAAGGTTTCCGCAATTCTGTCTCAGGATCCAGTTCCAGTCCAGTATCTGTCCTTTAGTGGGTAAATTCATATCCACCATAGAATCTGTTCCGTTTGCCATGGAGCACATCAGGGAGTTCCAGAGGTTTGTGATCCAGGTATGCAAGGGTCAACCGGATCTTCTGAAGACGTCTGTTTCTCTTCCTCCTCATGTGGAACTGACCTTGTCATGGTGGCTCGACCTTTCCAACCTGCTGAAGGGAAAGTCCTTCCTGGTACCCTTCTGGACCAAGGTGACGACGGATGCCAGCCTCTCCGGCTGGGGAGCAGTCCTGGGTTGCTTGGGCACTCCGGGCCGGTGGTCTCCGGAGGAGTCCCTCCTTCCAATCAACATATTGGAACTTCGGGTGATATTTCATGCCCTTCGACATTGGACATCTCAGTTGGAAGACTGTCCGGTCCGAGTGGAATCCGACAACGCCACGGCCGTGGGTTGCATCAACAAGCAAGGCGAAACAAGAAGTCTCGCTGCTTGGCTGGAGGTCAAGGCTATTTTGTCCTGGGCAGAAGAACATATTCCTGCCATATCCACAATCCACATTCCAGACGTAGTCAACATCATGGAGGACTTACTCAGTCGACTCAGTGGACAGCGGAGAGTGGGAGTTGCACCCAGAGGTGTTCCACCTCATTGTTCAGAGCTGGGGTCCTCCTTACATTGACCTGATGGCGACAAGACACAACAGGAAGGTTCCAAGGCTCTGCTTTCGGTGGAGAGACCCTTTGGCTCTAGCAGTAGATGCGATGTCCATTCCTTGGTTATTCCTGGCTTACATCTTTCCTCCCCTCCCCATGTTGCACAGGGTGTTACGGAAATTACAGCAGGAGCATTGTCCAAT
Organism: Rhinophrynus dorsalis; assembly: GCA_037306005.1. Classification (NCBI taxonomy): domain Eukaryota; kingdom Metazoa; phylum Chordata; class Amphibia; order Anura; family Rhinophrynidae; genus Rhinophrynus; species Rhinophrynus dorsalis. The sequence goes on along the minus strand of CM074718.1, from coordinate 293,314,136 downwards.
TATTCTGATTGCTCCGTACTGGCATCGTCAGTCTTGGTTTCTGGAGCTCTTGGATCTGTCAGTGGCGGAGCCCTTTTGGCTCCCCTACCATCCGGATCTTCTTCTACAGGGTTACCTGTGGAAGGAGGATGTTCATCGGCTAGCTTTGATGGCTTGGAAACTGAATCCTCAATATTGAAGAAGAAAGACTTCTCTTCTGGTATGGTGGCTACCATGCTCAGTGCCCGCTAGCCTGTTTCTTCCAAGATCTACCATTGTGTCTGGTCGACTTTTCTGTCTTGGTGTGCTGACAGGAACCTGTCTCAGGAATTGATCTGCCTAAGGTCCTGTCTTTTTTGCAGGACGGTGTGGATAAGGGCCTCAGTTTGAGTTCCCTTAAGGTTCTGACTTCTGCGCTTTCTGTTTTCTTTCAGTGGCGCATTGCCATCCTTCCTGATGTCAAGTTTTTCTTCCAAGGCCTTGCTCATACTCATCCTGATTTCAAGTCTCCCACTCCTTAGTGGGATCTTAATTTGGTTTTGGGCGTCCTTCAGCTCCCTCCCTTTGAGTGTTTAGCTGCTATTCCTCTATGCCTGTTGACGTGGAAAATGGCCTTTCTCCTGGCGATTGTGTCAGTTCGCCGTGTCGCAGAGTTACATGCTCTGTCCTGTAAAGCACCCTATTTGGTGTTTCACAAGGACAAGGTGGTGCTTTGCACTTCTAAGGAGTTTCTACCGAAGGTGGTTTCTGAGTTCCACATCAATCGGGACATTGTGGTGCCCTCTTTCTGCCCTGACCCCACCTCTGACAAGGAGAGGGATCTCCACTTGTTTGCTCAGTGCGATGTACATAAAACTTGACAGCGCACCACATCTATCAGATGCGTTGTTCATCATTCCTGAGGGTCCTAGGGCAGGAAGACCTGTATCCAAGGTGACTATTGCTTCTTGGATCAAGTCCGCTATTCATAAGGCTTCTGAGCTGAGGAAGAAGCCTGTCCCTTTCAGGTTCACGGCTCATTCTACCCGATCTATTGGGGCCTCTTGGGGTTACAAGAATCAGGTCTCTGCTGTTCAGTTATGCAAGGTGGCCACTTGGTCGTCTGTGCACACCTTTTCGAAGCACTACCGTGTTGATGTGTTGGCATCGGCTGATGCCAGCTTTGGGAGGAAAATCCTGGAGGCAGTATTGCCTGTCTAGGATTTTCCTTGGTTCTTGGTGCTTCCTTCACTTTCGAGCCCTGTTGGCTGTAGTTCAGTGTGCTTTGTAACAGTTTCTGGGGGGGTGTTCCCCTGTTCAGTGTCCGTTGACACTTCAGTTGTTTTGTTGTGCTATCTCTGATCTGATGGTTCATATCTTCAGTGGTGACTCTGTGGGCCTTGCGCCTGGTCCTTGCCTTCTTCCTGCCTCTGGGAAACTTAATTGTTGGACATCCCAGAGTTACCAGTAACCTGTATTGGACGACAGAGAAAAGAGGATTTTGGTCTTACCTGTTAAATCCTTTTCTCTTAGTCCGTACAAGTTACTGGTCTCCCACCCTGTCAAGCTTGGCTCTTCTGTGCCAGACCGTGGGGGTCCTTCGGGGTCATGCCCACAGGAGTCTTCTTTCCCTTCTACTATCTAGTCATAGTGTCTCAAATCTTTCTGGAGCAGGTTGGCTAGCTGCAGCCAAGGAGGGAAGGTAGGCGCCACCCCTGCACACACTTCTAAAATTGTTCCTGCCTATTAAAGGGGCTGATCGCCTCCCAGAGTTACCAGTAACCTCTATGACTAAGAGAAAAGGATTTCACAGGTAAGACTAAAATCCTCTCTATAGCAGGTTTAATGTATCCCTTGGTCTCCTTAACTGGGATAAAATATTTTCTGGATAAAAACACAGAAGGTAAGTGGAATACATTCAAAATAACATTTCAAAAATATACATATATATTTATATCCTTTGGAAACAAATACAATAGAATCAAATTAAAACTGTGTCTAACCAGTAAAGTAATTCATGAAATTAATAAGAAAGTAGCATTAAAACAAAGCTTGAGGGATCAGCTGAGGCATTTGCAAAATACAAAGATGCTAACAAAGCCTGTAAAAAGGCAATTGGCTAAATTGGAGAATGAAAAAAGAATTGGTAAGTAAAGCAAGGGCAATCCCAAAAGACTTAAATACATTAATGGCAAAAAATTAAAGTCTGATAATGTTGGGTCTTTGTTATCTGAGATGGAGAGAGGGGACAGAGAGCAGATATTTAAAATCATTTTTCTTCTGTTTTTACCAAGGAAGAGCTGATGGGCAAGAACCTGCAAGCTACTTTTTACAGAGCAGTTAAAGCAAGCATGGGATTGGCTGACACAAGAGAAAGTGTTTAAACCATTAAATGGTATTAAGGTAGACAAAACTCTGGGGCCCGGTGGTATACACCCATGGGTACTTAAAGACCTAAGCTGGTCCCTGGCCAGACCGTTATTTTTGATTTTCAGGAATTTTTTTCGGGTATGGTGTCAACAAACTGGCGTAAAGCAGATGTGTGGTGCCCATATTTAAAAAGGGATCAAAGTACCAGCTGGGCAATTACAGACCCATAAACTTGACATCTGTGGTGGGGTAACGGTTTGAAGGGTTGCTAAGGGAATATATTTAAGAAATCATCTTGAACAGGAAAATCATTAGCAGACGCCAACATGGCTTTGTGAAAGACAGGTCTTGTCAAACTAACTTAATTGCATTTTATGATCAATTGAGTAAAAATGTAGATTTGGGTGTACAGTTGATTTGATCTGTTTAGACTTTGCTAAGGCATTTCATATGGTTCCACAGAAATGGTTACTGTATAGATTGACCTAGGCTTAGGAGCAAACGTTTGTGCGTGGATTGGAAATTGGCTGAAACAATGCAAATAGTGGTGGTAAATGGACAAACGTGATAATTGGAGTACCTTGGGGATCTGTCCTGGAACATTTTCTTTTTAATTTGTTTATTAAAGGGTTAGTAATGACGAAATTTAAGTATATTTAATATCGTAGATGTTAAAGTATATGACGAAAGTCCTATCTCAAACCTTTATGGTTTGAGAGATCTTCGCAGCTAAAGTTCCCCCTTCCCTCATGTCAGCTGTAAAGCTGACAGAAGGAGGTTAGTCATCCAACTCGAGGTGGCTCTTCAGCAGAGCTGAAATAGTGAAATTTAAAAATAATTACTTCATTGGAATGGTCTACAAAGTGTGCTTGCAAACCAGGCACACTTTCTAGACCATTTCAATGAAGTAATTCTTTTTAAATTTCGCTATTTCAGCTCTGCTGAAGGGCTGCCTCATTAGAGCGCTGACGTTAGGAGAAAGGGAGGGGGGAACTTTTGTGGCGAACATCTCTCAAACCATAAAGGTTTGAGAGAGGACTTTCTTCATACTTTATTTTTTAACCTCTACAATATTTAACCCTTTGGGTGCCAAGTAGGTACAACGTACAAGTTTGGACAGCTGTACCATGCTCGTATGCTGTACAGTTTAAATGTGGTCACTGCATAAGCCTGTATAACTGGCATGCAGTGGCCGCATTTAAAAAAAAAAAAAAAAAAAAAAAATTGTCTGGCACTTGTGGGGGGACATGAGGATCACTCACACCCCGCAATCTCTGATAAAAAGTAAAATCTAGTAAAAAAAAAAAAAAATTAACCCAGTGAATGCCGCAAGGTTCAATGCGCTGGAGACCCCTGTGACACTCACAGGGTCAATTCTTTTTGGACATTTCTTTTCCTACGACTATATTGGAGGACATCAGGAAGGGTCCTGAAGCCCCCCAATGAGGTCTAAAAAAAATAAACAAAAATAAATTAACTCTGTGTTAATTGCAGACACCCCTCCTGTGGCACGCACACAGGACTTTGTTTCTCCTTCAACTGCTTTACATTCAAAGCAAGCTATGAATAAAGAATATATATTCTGCCCACTGGCAGTCCCATTCCCAAAGTTTGACACCCCCCCCCCCCCTCCAGCCTGGTTCCACTGCCTGCTGGTAGACCCAAGTGCCAGTACGCACTTTATTCAGGCTTGGACTCAGAGTATGTGGGGGACTTACAGTGCACACTGGTAACCACAGATCCCCCATATGTACTATCTTACCTATGTTTGAATGTTAGAGAAATCAGAGATTTTAGCAGGAATAGTTTTGTACTTCTAGCACCCCCTACGGTATGTCAACTCATACCAATGGTGTGCCATTCTTCTCCTAAGAACACTAGCTAACAAATACAGTTGGAAATACCATAGTTTTCACAGGTTTCACTACATCTGAAGGAAATGTAAACAAATGCAATTATTTTCCTATATTGCCTCCTTCTGGAAACATTTATGCACACTAGGATTGGGGTAAGAAGGCAAGTGACCCCTCATTAGATGCGTCAGGTTATCTTCCTTCTAAAATGGTATGGTTTAGCTACCTTTTCTGAAGGTGTTTATAGCCATTTTTATACACGCAAGAATGTTTGAGAAAATGTTAGAGAAATTAGAGGTTGTAGCAGGAATAGTTTTGTACTTCTGGCACCCCTTATGGTATGTTGACTCTACGGTTTCCATACATTTGAAGGGTCAATAGTTTTGCACACTAACTTAAGGGTATAAAGGCGAGTGACCCCTCATTCGATGCGGCAGGTTATCTTTTTTCCAAAACGGTATGGGTTGTCTATCCTTTCTTCACTTCTGTAGCTGTTATGGCCATTTTTTTACAGGCAAGTCCTGTTTGAGAAAATATTAGAAAAATCAGATGTTGTAGTAGGTGTAGTTTTGTGCTTCTACCACCACCTATGGTATGTCAGCTCATACCAGTGAGGTGTCATTTGACGCCTAAGAGCACTAGCTAATGAATACAGTTGAAAATTCCATGATTTTCACAGATTTCAATACATTTGAAGGGGCAGAAATGTAAGCAAATGGCTTTTTTTTTTTTTTTTTTTTTTTTTTTCTTCTTCCCTTCTCATTAGCGCCACCTTCTGGAGGCATTTTTGCACACCAGGCTTGGGGTAAGAAGGCAAGTGACCCCTCATTAGATGCGACAGGTTATCTTCTTTTCAAAATAGTATAGTTTATCTACCTTTCCTGCATATCTATAATTGTCATGACACTTTTCGTGCAGGCAGATCATTTCAAAGACTAAAGTGTCAGGTTTAGGTAAGTGTTCCTGGCACCCACATATTGCATGTTATCCCACACAAATGGGGTACCATTTTTCTCATGTGGGTACTGAATACAGTATGAAATGTTATGGTTTTCAAAGATTGTAGTATCTGTGAAGTGGTGGAAATGTGAAAAAAAAAACCAAAAAAAAAAAAACCATGTTTTTATTCCTAGTGCCACATTTTGGAAATAATTGTGCACTTCAGCCCGGGGGTAGAAAGGCAAGTGACCCCTCATTTGGTGAATGCCTACTTTCCAAAATGGTATACATTTTATGTTTCCTTCATGTCTCTAAAAGTTGTGAACATTTTAGTACAAGCAGCCATTTCCAAAGAAGAAAACAGGTGTACTTTTGGCACCCCTACGGTATGTGAACTCCTACAAATGGGATACCATTTTCTCGTACATGCACTAGCTAATGAATACATTTGGAAATGCCATGGTTTTCACAGATTTCACTATATTTCAATGTATTTTTTTTCCATTAGTGCCACCTTCTGGAGGCATTTGTGCACACCAAGTCACCCCTCATTAGATGCAGCAGGGTGTCTTCTTACCAAAATGGTATGGTTTGTGTACCCTTTCTTCACTTCTGTAGTTGTTATAACCATTTATGTACAGACAAGTAATGTTTGAGAAAATGTTAGAAAAATTAGAAGTTGCAATAGGTGTAGTTTTGTACTTGTAGTGCACCCTGAGGTGTAGGTAAACTCATACCAATGGGGTGTCATTTTTCTCCTAAGAGCACTAGCTAATAATTACATTGGGAAATACCATGGGTTTTCACAGATTTCAGTACATTTGAAGGGGCAGAAATGTAAGAGAATGTAATTTTTTTCCCATAGTGCCACCTTCTGGAAACATTTGGGCACACCAAGCTTGGGTTAAGAAGGCAAGTCATCCCTCATTAGATTCAGCAGGTTGTCTACTTTCCAGAAATATATAGTTTTAAATAGTTATTCCACTTTTAGGGTAGCTTTACCACAAAAACACTAGAATGCGCATATCAGTTCATAAAGTTGAAAATGCCATTTTGCGCTCCTGGTGATTAGGACTCTATGCTAGCCATGGACATAGGTAAAATTATACAAATTTTTTATTTTTTTTACTCGGAGGACTCAGGGCTTTTTCAAATAATTGAAACTTTCTCAATCAAGGTAAATGTTTTTTTGATACATAATATGTGATTTTAGCAAAATAATTAAATTTTAACTTTTTTTTGTCATTATTACATCATAGCTTTTTGCACAATGCAAAATTCTCCATGTAAGGTACCGTGAAAAAGCTCAATTCTTTCTGAAAAAAAATATAGTTTTCCATATGTAACTAACAATCCCCAGAGGAAATAGTCTAAACAGAATGATATAAAAAATGCTGAAAATGTGTCTGGCCTACAGGGCACAGGAAATGTCCCAAGCACCTGGCACTGAAGGGGCTAATAGAACTAAATTTCGGCATGACTTAAACCTTTATTGATCTCCCAGTGAGCATAGGGAGCCATGGATCAGTGTTCGTTGATGACACACAAGTAGGGTAATAAAGTCTGAATTGGATGTGTCTTCATTAGAAGAGGATTTGGACAAATTTGGTAACTGGGTAGGCAAATGAGATTTAATATAGACAAGTGTGAAGTTATGCATTTTGGGTATATATATACACTACCAGTCAAAAGCTTTAGAACACCCCCATTTTTCCAGTTGTTGGTAAAGGGTGAAAGCAAAGCAGCCTACAAGTGGGGACTTCTGCAACAATGTTGGGAAGAAATTTCAGAACAATATTTGATTTCCGTTGTGGAAAGAATGCCACTAGTATGTTCAGCTGTTATATCTGTAAAAGGTAGCTACTTGGAGACAAAAATTTAGATTACATTTTGTTAAGGAAAACGATTCCATGATTTCTTTTTAATGTCCAGTTGTTTATTTGTTCTATGCTTTATTTTCAGAGTACACTGAAACATTAAACTGTGTACATTTTAATAAACTGGAGAAATGGGGGTGTTGTAAAACTCTTGAGCAGTAGTGTAGTTTAAATGGTGTTTCTTTGGTGAAATCTACTAATGAAAAGGATTTGAGAGTAATGATAGACAATAGACGTGCATTGCCAGCTGGCGTCTGCAAAGGTCAATAAGAAATTGGCTTGTATTAAGGGGTATTGACTCACAGGAGGAATATATTCTGCATCTTTACAGGTCCATGGTAAGACCCCACCTTGAATATTCAGTTCAATTATGGGTGCCTTTTCTGAAAAACGACATTATGGAACTAGAGGGGGTGCAGAGGAGGGCTACAAAACTAATAAGGGGAATGGGAAAGTGTTTGTGAAAGGCTAGAAACATTAAATATGTACACACTAGAGAAATGGCATCTTAGAGGAGATATGATAGCATTATATAAATATGTTCAGGGCCCATACAAAGGGCTCTCCAAAGACCTGTTCATTAACAGAAAGGTACAAAGGAGAAGGGGTCGCCCGCTAAGACTTGAGGAAAGGAGATTTCGTCTACAACAGTGGAAGGGATTGTTTACGGTAAGGACAATAAAGGCATGGAATTCACTGTCTGGAGAGGTGGTGCTATCGAAATACATTAGATGCCTTTAAAAGGTGCCTGGATACTTTTTTATTTTATTTTAACCCCTAGAGTGCCAGGTGGGTACATTATAAGAGTTCGCACAGCTGTACCTGCTGTGCCAAGCTTGTACAATGTACACCTTAAATGCGGTCACTGCATAAGCCGGTATAACCGGCATGCAGTGTCCGCATTTAAAAATATACATTCCTTGGCACTTTTGGGGTGACATGAGGGTCACTCCTCATGTCCCCCCAGGTATTGATCTCCCAGCCGATCACGCTGGGAGATCAATATCGCCAACGGAGAAGCAGAGCTTCTCCTTCCTCCTCTCTCCTACCCGAACTTCCGGGTAGGAGTGGGAGGGACCGGGGAAGCCGTTGGTAGGAGTGAAAGGCAGGAGAGCTATTGCTCTTCTGCGGTCGCCAGATTGATCTCCCAGCACAATCGGCTGGGAGATCAATAACTGGGAGGACATCAGAAGGTGTCCTGATTTCCCCCCACGAGGTCTGCTGAGGAAAAAAAAAAAAAAAAAAAAAAAATATATATATATATATATATATATATATATATATATATATATATATATATATATATATATATATATATATATATATATAAAGATTAACCCTATGAGTGCCGAGGGGACGTCTGCGCTGGAGACCCCTTTGGCACTCACAGGGTCAATTATTTTAAAGCACTTGGACCCCCTGTGGCACACATTTATTTATTTTTTATTCTTCCCTTGTTGGGGGGTCATCAGAAGTGGACCTGATCCCCCAACAGGGGGTCCAATGCATTGCTTTGGAATGCATTGGACACCCCTGTGGCCGACAAAGGTGTTACCTTTTTTTTTTTTTTTTTAACCCTCATTTTTTTATTCAGATCTCATTGTGGGGCATCAGTTCTAATGCCCTCAAATGAGGTCTACACAAAAATATATTTTTTGGGGAAAAACACCAAAAAACCTGTGTTACAGGTGGGTCCAACACAAGTGGTTTGCAATGCGCTTGACCCCCTGTGGCGAGCACACATTTTTTTCCCCATTATTTTTTATTCAGACCTCGTTGGGGGGCATAAGAAGTGGTACTGATGCCCCCCCCAAAGAGGTATGAATAAAAAAAAACTAAAAAAATTAACTCTTTGTGTGCAACAGGATGTCCAGTGCATTGCAATGCATTGGACACCCCTGTGGCATGCACACAAAATGCCTCCAATTCCCCTCACCACATACCCTACCCACCAACCTAGTTCCACAGCCTACTGGCAGTCCCATTCCCCCAGTGTGACACCCCCCCCCAACCTGATTCCACTGCATACTAGTAGACCCAAGTGCCAGTGTGCACTGGATTCAGGCTGGGAATCAAACAGTGTATGAGGGGACTTACAGTGCACACTGGTAACCACAAATCCCCCATATGCACTTACCTCCCCACCATCACCACTGCCACACTTGCTCACTGCCCACTGGTAGATATACCCACTTACATAGCCTGACCCCTCGTCCCTTCCCCGATTTGGTTTCACTGGCAGACACAAGTCCTTACTTATACTGATTGACCACTGGTAGCAATAGAATCACACACTGTTTGCTTCCTCATCCTTGTTCCACCGGTAGCCACACTCCTGGCACCCAATATGGTATGTCACCCCACAGCAGTGGGGAACCATTTTTTGTAGGCTGGCAGGAGGTCCTCTTAGGAAATACCATGGTGTTCAACCATTTCCGTATCTTTGACGCAACTGATTTGTAAGAAACTTTTTTTCACTGTCGTCCAATACAGGTCACTGGTACTCTGGGAGGCGTAAGTCCCCTTTTATTACCACATGCTCAGTGCCACAGGATTGGCGAAGAGCTAACATAGTGCCTCTATTTAAGAAGGGAACTAAAACAGAACCTGGGAATTATAGACCAGTGAGTTTGACCTCTGTAGTGGGAAAACTATTAGAAGGCATAATAAGGGACTATATTCAGGATTACAACACAAAAAATAAGATCATTAGCACGAATCAACATGGTTTTATGAAGAATAGGTCATGCCAAACTAATCTTTTCAGCTTCTATGAGGAGGTAAGCAGCAACCTTGACAATGGCAAGGCAGTAGATGTAGTATATCTAGACTTTGCAAAGGCATTTGATACAGTACCACACAGAAGGCTGGTGTATAAAATAAGGAAATTGGGGCTAGGAGATAACCTTTGCAATTGGATACAAAACTGGTTGAAGGATAGGGAACAGTGTGTGGTTGTAAATGGAAAATTCTCCAGTATAGTTAAAGTGGAGAGTGGAGTACCTCAGGGTTCAGTATTGGGTCCGCTGCTTTTTAACATGTTTATAAATGACCTGGAAATAGATATAGAAAGCAAAATATCAATATTTGCAGATGATACTAAATTATGCAAAGTCATTAATTCAGAACAGGATATTTTCTCTCTACAGAGGGACTTACATACAATGTCAGATTGGGCAAACATGTGGAATATGAAGTTTAATGTGGGGAAGTGTAAAGTCATGCATTTGGGAGGAAACAATCCCAAGGCTACTTATAAACTTAATGGAATAATTTTAGGTGACTCATTGCTAGAAAAAGACCTGGGTATCCTGGTCAACTACAAACTTGGAAACAGTGACCAGTGTCAAACAGCAGTAGCAAAGGCAAACAAAGTCCTGTCTTGCATAAAAAGAGGTATTGAAGCAAGAGTGGATAACATTATTTTGCCATTATACAAATCATTGGTAAGACCTCACCTTGAGTATGCAGTGCAATTTTGGGCACCGGTTCTGAAAAAGGATATACTAGAACTAGAGAGGGTACAGCGGAGAGCAACAAAATTAATTAAGGGAATGGAGGACTTGACATATGAGGAACGACTAAACAAACTTGGTTTATTTACTCTAGAGAAAAGACGACTAAGAGGAGACCTTATCACATTGTACAAGTATATGAGAGGTCAATACAAGGATCTCTGCGGTGAGCTATTTATTCCAAGGCCTGCTCAGGTGACCAGGGGACACCTCTTGAGATTAGAGGAAAGGAGGTTTAAACTTCAGCAGAGGAAGGGTTTTTTTACGGTAAGGTCTGTCAAATTGTGGAATTCATTGCCCAGGGAGGTAGTTATGGCAGATACAATGGACACATTTAAGAGAAGATTAGATACATTTCTTTCAAAAGGGAACATACAGAGTTATACTGTTTATCAGTAGGCAGATCAGGAAGGTCTGATAAAGACTAATTTAATTGGTAGCAGGAAAGCTATAAAATTCTTAGTTACTGAGGTATGAAGCGAAGGTTGAACTTGATGGACTTGTGTCTTTTTTCAACCTAATTTACTATGTTACTATGTTACTAATAGGCAGGAACAATTATGCAAATAATTGCAGGGGGCGGAGCCTCCCCTCTTACTTAAGCCACCTTCTGGCCAGAGCCACTTAGATTGATTTGTTCCTGGAGTGCCTTGCACACCAGGTAGAGAACATCTATGCATCTTAGTGTTTTATTATTTTTTATTCAAATATGGAATACCACCATGGCTGTGAATTGCCCTCTTTAAAGTGGCTGGTGCAGCTTCCAGGGATTTTCTGTGGACCTTATGCCCTGAAGAGGGGACAGCTTGTGTTAAGCAGCTTCCCTACTGGGGAATTTACCTCTGGTTCTTTCCCACTTCATCATGGTCACCTGAAGACAGAAGTCCTGCAGGAAAGGTGAGTCACCCATTGAGTGCTGAAGGTCCACTTGTCCCCACAGTGTCCCTTTGATGGGCTTGTATTTGGGAGTTTCAATACACTCCAGCACTCATAGGGTGTTTTTATTGCATTATTACTGTTTTATGCAATTTCTGTGGTATTCTCTGGGTTTTGGAGCTTTGGGTATTCGTTTACTTATGTTTCTTATGTGTTTCATACTTGTTTGGGCACTTTTTAATGTTTTCTTAAACTTTATTAAAAATGGTGTTCCGCGCCTTTAAGCGAGGCTTTTTCCCGCTCAGACGCAAGGGCTCCTTTACTCTCTATGAGAATTCACAGTGTGGGATATATCTCTGGAACCGCTTGTCACAGCAACTTCAGAGAGGGCTCATTTTAATGCTAGGCTCCTGCTCTATCATCCGGAATGTGTTTTATTTATGTGGGGTGTTCAGGGGGGCTTCGGGCACTGTTTGGGGTACTTGTGAAGGGAAAACTACATTTCCCATGAGCGCCTGGTTCGCGCTCGTTTCTGATTGGCTGTCATGACGGCCGCCATTTTGTGGAACTTTTCCTAAGCGAGTACACTACGCAGGGACCGAGCCTTCTCTCTCCTCAACAGATTAACCCTTCGCTGGCCAGATAAGTCCGAATTTAGACATTTCTGGGGTGAAACTTTAATCATTTACACTTTTTCTGGGTGATAGTGTTATTAGTGGGGTATATTGACGCTGTGAGCATGTCTACTTCACTGGAGCTAGGGGCTAGACCCAAGTCTAAGGAGGATGGGGGGTCTGCTACCCCCATGGCGTTTTGCTCCTCTTGCCACATTGGGCTGGCTAGCGATAATGTGGGGGATCTATGCCCTAATTGTACTGGTCAAGATAGCAACCCTGGGCTTCCCAGCCATGCTATTGAGCCATCTTGGGTGAGGGAGTTTAAAGCTGCCACTAGGGATCTCAGATCCACGCTTCAACTCTTTCCCTCTCAGATACAGGGGGCTCTCCAGGTCTGGCAGACCCCCTCTACTATCAGGACCTCCCTGCCTAAGCCACAGGGGGCTCCTGATGTAACTGATTCTTCTGAAGAAGAACTCTTGCAGGATTCTGATGCTGAGGAACGTACTGTTATTGAATCTAACAGATCCATTGGGGACCCCTATGAGTGTGACCCTGAAGTTTCGGCTGAGGGTTTGATCAGAGCGGTTCTGAATACGCTCAACCTTCCTCTGACTCAGGAATCTACTTATGATCCTACTGATGTTTTTCAGAAAAAGCAATCTAAGCCAGTTGTTTGTTTTCCAACTAACCCTACTCTTGCCCGTCTAGTCTCTGAGGCATGGAAGAATCCTGATAGATCCTCCTCTGTCTCTAAAAAGTTTGCTAAACTGTACCCTTTTCCTGAGACTGAGCTGGCAAAATGGGTTCATCCTCCCAAGGTGGATGCTCCTGTTTCTAGACTATCCAAGTCTACCGCTTTGGCTGTCTCTGATGCCTCTGCCCTGCAGGATTGGACGGATAAAAAGCTAGAGCTTTCTCTTAAATCTATTTTTGCCTCCATTGGCACTGCCATGCGTCCAACCTTTGCTGTGGCATGGGTTAATAGAGCCATTGCGGCCTGGACTGAACGACTGACCGAAGCAGTTCGCCAGGATGCACCAGTATCTGAACAGTTGCAGCTTCTTGCTAATATCACTGAAGCTCAGAATTATGTTGCTGACGCTGCCTTTGATGCTGTGCGCATGATGGCGAGAGCCTCCACTTCTGTGGTGGCTAGACGCGCCCTTTGGCTGAAAATTTGGTCTGCTGATACAGCCTCTAAGAAAGCCTTGCTTTCCTTGCCTTTTCAGGGGAATTTGCTTTTTGGGTCTGAACTCAAAGAAATGATCAGTGAGGCTACTGGCGGTAAAAGTACTCTTCTACCCTCAGTTTTTAACAAGAAGTTTCCAGCCAAACGCAATCGGTCCTTTCGTTCCTTTCAGACTGAGACACGCTCCTCGGCCCAAATGGGTCCTCCCACTACGCGCTCCTCCTCCAAGCCCAAACAGTCCTGGAAGCCCAAAGTTGCCCCCAAGGCCAAGACCTCCAACACTGCTTCGGCATGACTCGCCGAACCCGGGTCCGCATCCGGCTGTAGGTGGTCGTCTCTGCCTCTTTCGCCGGACTTGGGAGGAGTCAGTGGCGGACCCATGGGTTCTTCAGGTGGTGTCAGAGGGATACAGGATCCCTTTCTCCTCCCTTCCTCCTTTTCGGTTCCATTTTACTCGTCCTTCTCAGGAACCCACAAAAAGGCGTCTGTTCGACGCTATTCAGGATCTCTTGGACAAAGAGGTCCTGGAGGCGGTTCCTCAGGGGGACACAGGTTCAGGATTCTATTCCAACCTGTTTGTGGTAGCCAAAAAGGACGGAGGGGCTCGTCCCGTTTTGGATCTCAAAGATCTCAATGCCTATGTGGTGACTTCCCACTTCCACCAGGAGTCCCTGCGCTCTGTGATTGCAGCAATGTCTCCAGGGGAGTTCCTTGCCTCCCTGGACCTTCAGGATGCTTATCTTCACATCCCTATTCATCCAGAGAGCAGGCGGTATCTCAGGATTGCCTGCCACAGGGGACACTTTCAGTTTGCAGCGCTCCCCTTTGGGCTGACTTCAGCCCCTCAGGTCTTCCAGAGGGTGTTAGGCTCCTTGATAGCGGTGCTTCATCTGGATGGGATCAGAGTGACCCCCTACATGGACGATCTCCTACTGAAAGCCTCCTCAGCGGAGCTTCTCCATCAGCAATTACAGAAGTGTATGCACACTCTGAACCGTCATGGCTGGATCCTGAATCTGGACAAGTCGGACTTGGTTCCATCTCAGAGGCTTCTGTTCCTGGGTCTCCTGTTCGACACTCGCCAATGCATGGTGTTTCTTCCAGAGGATGTGGCTCACCAGATAGCCGTCCGAGTAGCTGGGATTCTGGACATGGACGAAATTCCGGTACCGAAGTTGTCGTCTTTAGTGGGGAAGTTCATTTCCACGATCGAAGCAGTACCATTTGCCATGGCCCACTCCAGGGAACTTCAGAGATTTGTGATCCAGACGTGCAGGAATCATCCAGATCATCAACATCTGGCCGTCTCTCTACCTCCTCATGTCGAGTCGAGTCTGCACTGGTGGTTGGATCTTTCTCATCTCCTGAAAGGGAGATCCTTTCTAGTTCCTCGTTGGACCACAGTCACAACGGATGCCAGCCTTCGGGGCTGGGGTGCAGTCTGGGGTCGCTTCAGTGCTCAGGGGAAATGGGGTCTTGAGGAATCCCTTCTCTCTATCAATGTTCTGGAACTTCGAGCTGTCCGGCTTGCCCTGAGGCACTGGGAGTTTCAACTGACCGGTCTTCAGATCAGAGTGGAGTCCGACAACGCCACGGCGGTGGCTTACATCAACAGGCAAGGCGGCACAAGAAGCGGTTCCGCCTGGTGGGAGGTCAAGGATATTTTGTCTTGGGCAGAAGATCACGTGCCTGTCATATCTACAGTTCATATTCCAGGCGTGGACAACGTCATGGCAGACTTCCTCAGTCGTCACACCGCCGACAGCGGAGAATGGGCTCTTCATCCAGAGGTGTTTCACATGCTCGCCCAGCGGTGGGGGATGCCTGTGGTGGACCTGATGGCTACCAGACACAACAGGAAGGTTCCGGTGTTTTGCTCCCGGTGGAGGGACTCCCTTGCTCTAGCAGTGGATGCCTTGTCGATCCCTTGGGATTTCTCCCTGGCTTTCATCTTCCCTCCTCTTCCTCTATTGATCAGAGTTATCCAGAAGTTGAAGCAGGAGCGTTGTCCTGTCATCCTGCTCGCTCCAAACTGGCCTCGCCAGTCCTGGTATCCGGAGTTGATGGCCATGTCAGTGTTGGATCCGATCCCGCTCCCTGCCCGTCCGGATCTACTTCTCCAGGGTTATCTGTGGAAGGAGGATGTTCACTCTCTCCATTTGATGGCATGACGGTTGAATCCTCGATTTTAGCAAAGAAAGGATTTTCTCCTTCTGTGGTGTTGACTATGCTTAGTGCTCGTAAGCCTGTGTCCTCCAAGATCTATCATCGCATATGGTCAACCTTTGTTGCATGGTGCACTGATAAGCAATTGTCACTTGACTTCCATCTTCCCAATGTCCTGGCCTTCTTGCAGGACGGTGTTGATAAGGGGCTCAGTCTGAGTTCCCTCAAGGTTCAGACCTCTGCCTTGTCTGTGTTTTTCCAGGAAAGGATTGCTATCCTTCCTGATGTCAGGGTTTTCTTCCAAGGTGTGACTCATGTTCGGCCTGCGTTCAAGAGTCCTACTCCCCAGTGGGACCTCAATTTGGTGCTGGGAGTACTCCAGCGACCACCGTTTGAATCCTTGGCTTCCATTCCCTTACGTCTCTTGACTTGGGAAATGGCCTTTCTCTTGGCTATTGTTTCGGTTCGCCGGGTAGCAGAGTTACAAGCTCTGTCTTGTAAACCTCCTTACCTGGTGTTCCACAAGGATAAGGCTGTGCTTCGCACTACCAAGGAATTCTTACCCAAGGTTGTGTCCGAGTTTCACATCAATCAGGAGATTGTGGTTACCTCTTTCTGCCCTAATCCTTCATCTGACAAGGAACGGGATCTCCATTTGTTGGATGTGGTGCGTTGCCTCAAGTTTTATGTTCATCGCACCGAGTCTATCAGGAAGTCTGACGCTCTATTCGTCATTCCTGAGGGACCTAGGGCAGGGAGACCGGCTGCCAAAGTTACTATTGCATCTTGGATTAAAGCTACCATCCGTGAAGCCTATAAGTTGAGGAATAAGCATGTTCCCTTCCGGGTGACTGCCCATTCCACCAGATCTATTGGGGCCTCCTGGGCCTACAAGAATCAGGCATCTGCGGATCAGCTGTGCAGAGCGGCCACTTGGTCCTCTGTGTACACATTTTCAAAGCACTATCGAGTTGATGTACTGGCTTCGGCTGATGCCAGTTTTGGTAGGAAGGTCCTGGAGGCAGTTTTGCCTGTTTAGGTCTTCCGCTCTGTGATCCTTAGTGCTTCCTTGCTGTTGAGCCCGGTTGGCTCTAGTTCCATGTGCTGTGTTAGTTCAGGGATTGTTCCCTTGGTTGTGTCCGTTGACACTTACAGTTTGGGCTATGTAATTAACTGGTTCATAGCAGTTCTAGTGACTTGGGCCTTGCGCCTGGTCCTTGCCTTACTTCCCGCCTCTGGGTCAGCTCAATGTTTGTACATCCCAGAGTACCAGTGACCTGTATTGGACGACAGTGAAAATAGGATTTTAGTCTTACCTGTTAAATCCTTTTCACTTAGTCCATACAGGTCACTGGTCTCCCACCCTGTCAAGGGACCAGACTTGGCTCTCCTGTGGCATTCAGTGGGAGACCGTTGGGGCACGCTCACAGGAGTCTTTCTTTTTGCTTACCTGAGGTCAGTTTTAGGGTCTCAAATCAATCTAAGTGGCTCTGGCCAGAAGGTGGCTTAAGTAAGAGGGGAGGCTCCGCCCCCTGCAATTATTTGCATAATTGTTCCTGCCTATTAAAGGGGACTTACGCCTCCCAGAGTACCAGTGACCTGTATGGACTAAGTGAAAAGGATTTAACAGGTAAGACTAAAATCCTATTTTTTTTTTTTTTTTTATCTGTAACACCACATTCTGGAAATAGTTGTGCACTCTAACTTAGGGGTAGAAAAGCAAGTGACACCTCATTAGATGCTGCAGGTTATTTTCTTTCCAAAATGTCATGGTTTCTGTACCCTTTCTTCACTTTTGTAGTTGATACAACCATTTTTGTACAGGCAAGTATTATTTGAGAAAATATTAGAAAAATCTGAGGTTGTGGTAGGTGTCGTTTTGCACGTCTAGCACCCCCTACGGTAGGTCAACTCATACCAATGGGGTGTCATTTGACTCCTAAGAGCACTAGCTAATGAATACAGTTGGAAATTACATGGTTTTCAAAAAGTTCCATACATTTGAAGGGGCAGAAATGTAAGAAAATGCCTTTTTTTCTTTTTTTTTTTTTTTTTTTTCCCCATTAGCACCACCTCCTGGAAACATTTGTGCGCACACCAGCCTTTGGGTAAGAAGGCAAGTGACCCCTCATTAGATGCGGCAGGTTGTTTTCTTTCCAAAATGGCATTGTTTCTCTACCTTTCCTGCATTTCTATTATGGTTATAACCATTTTAGTGCAAGCAGATAATTTCAAAAGCAAAAGTGTCAGGTTTATGTACATGTTCCTAGCACCCACATATTGTATGTTAACCCACACAAATGGGCTACCATTTTTCTCATGTTGGTAGCAGGTACTGAATACAGCAGAAAATGTTATGGTTTTCAAAGATTTTAGTATCTTTCAAGTGGTGGAAATGTAAAAAAAAAAAAAAAAAATGTATTTATTCCTATAGTGCCACTTTTTGGAAATATTTGTGCACTTCAGCCCAGGGATGGAAAGGCAAGTGACCCCTCATTTAATGCGGGAGAATGTCTAATTTCCAAAATGGTATACCTTTTATACCTTTCCTTCATGTCTCTAACAGTTATGAACATTTTAGTACAAGCAGCCATTTTCGAGAAAGCAAACCGGTAGGTGTATTTGTGCTTCTGGCACCCCTAAGGTAGGTCGACTCACACCAGTGAGGTGTCAATTTTCTCCAAAGAGCACTACCTAATGAATACATTTGGAAATTCCATGGTTTTCACAGATTTCAGTACAGTTGAAGGGGCATAAATGTAAGAAAATTGCATTTTTGTCCTATAGTGCCACCTTCTGGAAGCATTTGGGCACAACGGGCTTGGGGTAAGAAGGCAATTGACCCCTCATTAGATGCGGCAGGTCGTCTTCTTTCCAAAATGGTATAGTTTGTGTACCCTTTCTTCACTTCTGTAGTTGTTATAACCATTTATGTACAGACAAGTAACGTTTGAGAAAATGTTAGAAAAATATGAGGTTGTAGTAGTTGTCGTTTTGCACTTCTAGCACCTCCTGAGGTAGGTAAACTCATACCAATGGGGTGTCATTTTTCTCCTAAGAGCACGAGCTAATGAATACAGTTGGAAATGCCATGGTTTTCACAAATTTCAGTACATTTGAAGGGGCAGAAATGTAAGAAAATGCCTTTTTTTCCATTAGCGCCACCTTCTGGAGGTATTTGTGCACTCCAGGTTTGGGGTAACAAGGCAAGTCACACCTCATTAGATGCGGCAGGTTGTCTACTTTCCAGAAATGTATAGTTTTATATAGTTATTCCACTGTTTTAGGGTAGCTTTACCACAAAAACCCTAGAATGCGCATATTATTTTATAAAGTTGAAAATGTCATTTTGCGCTGCTGGTGATTAGGGCTCTACGCTAGACATGGACGTAGGTAAAACTATACAAATTTGGTATTTTTTTACTTGGGGGACTTGGGGCTTTTTCAAATAATTGAAACTTTTTCAATCAAGGTAAATATTTTTGATACATAGTATGTGATTTTAGCAAAATGAGTAAATTTTCCCTTTTTTTTTGTCATTATGACATCATAGCTTTTTGCATGATGTAGAATTCTCTTCCTGTAAGGTACACGAGAGAGCTCAATTAATTCTGAAAAAAACAATATATAGTTTTCCATATTTAACTAAAAATTCCCAGAGGAAATCAAGCCTAAACGACAGGATAGCAAAAAAGATGCTGAAAAAGTGTCTGGTCTGCAGGGTACAGGAAATGGCCCAAGCCTCTGGCACTGAAGGGGTTAATGTAGTAGAATATAGAGGGCTATGTATGTTAGTATTGGGATTAATTATTTTGGGCTTGTTGATCCAGGGAGATATGATTGCCATTTTGAGTCGAGTAGGAATTTTTTCCACCATTCAAGGCACAATTTGAAATTGCTGAAATAAGGGAACTCCCAGGTACCATGCGGAGGCGACAGAAGAAGTGCAGGCAGGATCCTCCCCTTCCACCAAATCAGGCTAGCCCCCACCCAGATAGACTTGTTTCAAGATCCTGGATAGGTGGCTAAGAACAGTTCTGCTTAGTTTTAGTATTTTTTTTTTATTGGATATGGGGTGTCCAAATTCCCCCATTAGGCGGATTGCTATTAATGGCTTCCCCTGGAGGATTGCCCAGTTATTAGGTGCTGTTGTGGACCCTTTGCTGCCCTGTGGAGAGAATCATGCAACACACATCTCTCCTGAAAGGCTCTCTGAGGCTCCATTCTCCTCAATGGTAATCTGAAGAAAGACCTCCAAAAAAGGTAAGACACCCTTTGAGTGCCATAGTCAACTTGCCCAGCTGTACTCCTCCACACAAGGGTCTTATAGGAGTTCCTTATAACTCCTGCACTCATGTTGGGTATTGCATTGTGTGATCCTGGTTTTATTGGAGCTTGTTTGGCTGTTTTTGTGGCTATTTAACACCTTCCCTGCTGGTTTCACTGGGTTTGGGTTATTTTTACTTATCCCTTAAGATGTGTGTTTTTAATTAACCCCTACTTGTTCTACGGTGCTTTTGGGTGTTTTGGTGCACTTTTGAAAAAATTTGAAATCTTTTGATCCATGCCTTTAAGAGCACACTTTGCAGTGTGTCCGCACTTGCTCCATTGACAACTTTGGTACATCTCTGCAACCGTTTCACTTACAGAGTTGAGAAGAGGGCTCATTCTTCTGGTCTCCACTTACCCTTTGATCCGGTTCTCATCCCCAGTT
Organism: Rhinophrynus dorsalis; assembly: GCA_037306005.1. Lineage (NCBI taxonomy): Eukaryota > Metazoa > Chordata > Amphibia > Anura > Rhinophrynidae > Rhinophrynus > Rhinophrynus dorsalis. Next base: position 293,294,059 of record CM074718.1, on the reverse strand, counting down.
TATCAGGGGCCTCTGCCCCCGCTCCCCCCCCCCCTGCAATTTCAGGTTCTACCTTTGCTAGGTAACAGTACTGAGAAACTAAGATTCCCAGAATGGCCGTTTCACTGGATTTTCTCTGATTGGCTGTGTTTTCAGATGCCATTTTCTTTCTCTTTGCTGAGTATCCTAAGCAGAGGCTTGCATCTCCTTACTCTTCTCCTCATGTTAACCATTCGCCTGCCAGATAAGTACTCTTTTGAGATTTCTGAGGTAATTTATTAATCTGGATGACAGTATTTGGGTTCCCTTTACTGTACAGACACTTCTCCTGTTAGGATGTCAGAGCTAAAGGGACATGGGGCTAGACCTAAGGCTAATGACACAGGGCCATCTTTGACCCCCACTGATTACTGTTCCTCATGCCAAAGAAAGTATTCAGGACAGTTATGCCCCTCATGTGGCTGTCCTCCAGCATTGAACAAGAGCCACTCTGGTCAATAACTTAGTCCTCTATGGCACAGTTCTCTCTTTCCTTCCAAGGGCTTCTCCAGTCTTGGAAACACCCCACTTCATTCAGGTTTGTGGCCCCTGGCATTCCGTACCTTTTAGATTCCTCTGAGGATTCCTTGGTGGGTGATACAGAGGAAGGGGAGTGTGTGGAAGTTGCTTCTTCCTATGCTTATGGTGTCTCCTTTGAGGCTGACCCTGAGCCCTCTGCTGAGGGTCTCGTTATGGCTGTTTTAACTACCCTACAGATTCATGTTAATCTTGTTGAGAGCCAGACTTCTTCTGACATTTTTCAAAGGCACAAGAAGGCCCTCATTATGTTTCCACCTAATCCCACTCTGGACCAGGTTGTCTTGGATGAGTGGAAAATGCCTGACAGGCGCCTTTCTCTTTCTAAGAGTTTTTCTAAGCTGTATCTCTTCTCTGAAACCGCTTTGGCTCAGTGGGCTACACCTCCTCAGGTTGATCCCCCTATTTCTAGACTCTCTAAGTGTACTACTGTACCCATACTTGATGCCATGACACTCAGACATAAAGGACAGAAAGCTCTAGAGGCTATCCTGAAGTTTAACTTTGCTGCCATAGGTGCTGCCTTGTGGCCTACCTTGGCATCTCAATAAAAGAAGAAGATGGGGCAAGACAGCGCATCAAACACATCTAAGTGTAGTTTTTAATAACAAGCAAAATATCATATAAAATAAAATGAATCAAAATATCAATGAAAAAATAGAACACTCCTGATCATAAAAGAAATCTGTAAAATGACCATGTCAATAAAAGATAATTAAGACGCATTGCACACAATGAATGTCATACAAATACAAGAAATCGAAATAAAACAAATATAGTCAATAGAAATAAAGAAGGTAGTAAGCGAAAACAAAGTCTTCGTGTAACCTTTTATATAAAAGACCCTTTGATTAATAAGGGTATTTATGGATCCTATATAGGGAGTTGATATAAAGTGGTGGGATAAAAATGAAATAGATACAAGTGTGACTACGTGTCAGCCATAATTCTCCTTATACTGAAAGGATCTATCCTGTATCGTGGGAATGTAGAGCGGGGTGTCCGGTACAGGTGGCCGCTTACTTGAACGCGGTCAATATGTATCCAAAAACAAATATACAATCCGGATACCCGGTATAGGTGGCCGCTTACTTTACATCCACGAAGAGTCTCTGCGCATCACACTTGTATAGGAGCACACTTGGTCCTGTTGCTCGTCCCACTCTGCCTCCTCTCCCACTTAAGATCCGATTTCCACTGTCTCAGTGTGTAACGCGATCCTCTGTTTCCTCTTCTAGTCAGTCTCGGCATTTCTCTCCGTGCCGACTACTCAGCCTCTCTGCATCAACGCGTTTCAGCGCAAACTCGCGCCTTCGTCTGGACGTGCTGCATGGGACCCAATTAGCTCTCCCTATTTTTTTACTTCCATAGCCAATCAGAGTTAAATGACAAGGTCAAAGTTTAGTAACAATGTATATTTGGTAAAATCAATACAATATATCTATCTTCCAAATGAAGAATAGAATAAAACTTAAAGTGATAGTAATACTTCGTTTTAACTTTATTTTATTTTGTAGGCATTAAAAAAAACATGAAGAATGATATAAGTCTTATATCTCAAACCTTTATGGTTTAAGAGAGATTCACAAGCAAAATTTCCCCTCCCGCCCCTTTTACCTAGTGTAAGCCATCTCTTCTCAGATGTGAATCTGGTTGTATGACCAGACAGATAACAGAAGGGGACAATTTTCTTTGTATGAAAACAATGAGCCCTTGACAGGTTTTTCAGCTTTTTCCCTTATCTTAACTGAAGATTGTCCCTCTCTGCAGTCTACCTGGGCACCTACCTTCTGATCTGGTTGAACAGGGGGGGGATACTTTGTGAATATCTCTTAAACCATAAAGGTTTGAGAGATAAGACTTATATCATTCTTCATGTTTTTTTAATGCCTACAAAATAAAATAAAGTTAAAACGAAGTATTACTATCCCTTTAAATGAAGATAAGCAATGAGTGTCTGTGTATCTGTTTCTATATTTATATATTTTCAATGGAGTTACAATTTTACATCATAATGAGTTCCCATATGTGATTCTATTTTACACTTTATTAACATTTTAAAATTGGAAAAATATCTTTATAATTGCTATCTAAATATCCTTTACCCAAGCGTTTACTATAGAGCAAATAATATCCATTGCTTAAAATATATGATGAACAATGTGGAATGGATGAAGATAAATCCCATCCACTCCACATTATTGTAATGAATATGTGTGAAAATTATTCAGAAAAAAGGTTATCCAGTAATCCGTGCTTATGGTGTGTATCTAATACTAAGGGTGTACACAATACTTCCAATTCTCCCCTCATTTCTTTATTCTATTATTATTATTTCTTACTCAAAAAAATTATCTCAAGCACCATAAGTCTATTTCTTCATTAAGACCCAAAGGATTTAAGGTTTGAAGTTTAAAGACCCAGAATGCTTCCTGTCTTGCTAATTTCTTAAAGCGATCACCACCTCTTGTTTGTGGAGGGACTTGATCAATAATATACAGTTTCAGCCCTCTTGGATCTTTATTGTGATATTCCAAAAAGTGTCGTGCCACACTGTTTTTGACTTCCCTTGATAATATTTCTCCGATGCTCTAGGAAGCGTTCTTTCGCTGATCTAATAGTTCTTCCTATATATTGGGGGCCACACGGGCACTCCAACATATAGATAATATAAGTGGAGGTACACTGTAGGAAAGCCTTAATATTTAATTCTTCTTTTGTCTGATTACTGTAGAAGGATATTTTTTTGTGTTGAATATGTTTGCAAGTCATGCAGATCTTATGATCACATCTAAAGTTCCCATTTAATTTTGAACCATTCAATGAAGTCCTATATGTGGTTTTATTTGTGTTCTTCCTATCAATATCACTACCGCCCCATATCCCTCTTACCCTTTGCCTCTAAGCTCCTTGAGCACCTAGCCTACTCTCGTCTACTTACCTTCCTCAACTCCCATAACACTCTGGACCCCTTGCAGTCTGGCTTTCGGCCCACTTTTTCTACAGAAACCGCCCTTCTCAAAGTAACAAATGATCTCCACACTGCAAAAACCAAAGGCCATTTCTCTCTTCTTATCCTCCTAGACCTTTCGGCAGCATTCGACACAGTTGACCATACCCTTCTATCCCAGATTCTCAAATCACTTGGTGTCTGTGGCCTGGCACATTCCTGGCTTCTATCCTATCTCTCTCAACGGTCTTTCTCTGTGACATACGCTAACACCTGTTCACCTCCGATCCCCAGTAGGTGTACCCCAAGGCTCTGTTCTGGGACCTTTTCTCTGTATACACTCTCCCTGGGGCAACTGATAAAATCCTTTGGCTTTAACTACCATCTCTATGCAGATGATACACAAATATCTCTGCACCCTCAATATCACCTGAAATACAGCAGCGGGTCTCAGATTGCCTTAACGCTGTCTCTTCCTGGATGGCTCATCGTCGCTTGAAACTTAACTTGTCCAAGACTGAGCTCCTTATCTTCCCTCCTAAATCCTGCACAACACCTCTATTTTCTATAACTGTCGAAGGCTCCACAGTTTACCCTGTAGACAAGGCCTGCTGCCTCTGGGGTAACTTTGGACTCTTCTCTTTCCTTCTCCACCCACATTAACAACGTTACCAAAACCTGTCGCTTCTTTCTTCGCAATATAGCAAAAATCCGGCCATTCATCTCTCTACAGTAGAAACCCTCATGCATGCTCTTATCCTTTCTCGCCTGGACTACCGCAACTCTTTACTTACTGGTCTTCCTACTAACCATATCACTCCTCTTCAATCAGTTCTTAATTCAGCCACCAGAATACGCTTCCTCTCCTCCAGAACAGTACTCACCCCACCACTCTTAAAATCACTGTCATGGCTTCCCATAAAGCAACGTATCACATTCAAAATCCTCCTCATTACCTTCAAGGCTCTCCATCACTTGTCCCCACCTTATATCTCATCTTTGGTACCCAGCCATATTCCTGCATGTCCACTAAGCAGCACACATGCTGGACTACTCACTGCCCCTTTAACCACTATCGCTGTTTCACGATTGAGAGCTTTCTCACATGCCCCCTACCTCTGGGACTCCCTACCACCCAGTATTCGCCAAGCCTCAACCCTCAACAATTTTAAATCTAAACTAAAAGAGCACCTTTTATCTCTAGCAACAGCGTAATATGGAAACATTATCATCCTAAGCCAAACACTGCACTTCATCCTCTACCAGCTTGTATCTGTATGTCAACTATCCTATACTTAGATTGTAAGCTCTACGGGGCAGGGACCTCTTATCGTAATGTATACTCACCTGTTGTTCCCCTTATAACTGCCTATATAAGCACTTAATCACAGCACTTATTGTACCCCTGCTATATTAAATGTAATCTGTAAAGTGCCAAGTACACCGGTTGGCGCTATATAAATAAAAATATACAATACAAAGGCATGGGAGAAAGAGATACAAATGGGGATGTGCATCTCTGCCAGAGACAGATGTTCATCTGTCACAGCAGCATTATGATAATGAGCAGGCTAGTGTCAACATACCACTGTGGCCACCATGGAACTGGCTTCCTCAAGTAGTGATATGGGACCAGGAACTGCTCCACTTCCACCTAGTAGTCCTAGCTCTAGTGATTATGTTGAGGCAGCAGCACCACCACCTTCACCTGACTCAGTGAAGGCGATTCTTGAGAAAATTAGGCCTTTCTTCTTCACCTCTCCCCTCCTTAAAATCATGGGTGTAGGAATATTTTTCACTTGAAGCTGGCAAAGAACAGTTGTCCGTGTCTGCACAATGCACTTTGTGTGATAATGTAGTGAAGAGAGGAAAGGGGAGGAGGCACCTTTGCACATCTGCACCCATAAAGTACATGCAACACAGATACCACAATGTTTGTTAAGCATGTGAAAGCCAAACCCCCAAAAAGAAATTGAGAGACCTTAGTCCCTCCCCAAGGACATAAAGAACGGGGCAAAATGCTCAGAGTAACACAAGGGAAGCCGAGCCTGGAAGTTCGATGATGAACATAACACCTGCTCCATCATGGTCTTCTTGTGCTAGGGTTCGGGGTAAAGGAAGATGTACTCATTGCCCCTGTGCTGACAACCTCTGAATCCTGCCACCATTGCATCTGTTACCTCCCACACCAGCTGATAGAGCCTCACATCTACAGATTCTCTGGCAGTTTGTGTCCACTCATTGCACACTGTGTGGAGAGAAAGCGAATGTAGGGTATCAGGGAACATCTGCAGACATTCCACCCCACTGAATATGCTAAGGTGTGGTAGCAGCATTATTTATTTTTTTTTTTTTTTTTACCAAGTCTTCCATCTTCTTGACATCAGGTGTCCTTAGAGGAGTATACAGACGCTATAGTGACAACAGTACTTGGTTTCTTGTGGAATGGTTTTAAACTGCTTACCTAAGTGTCTAGATATTTAGTTGTAGTTGAGCTTGTTTAATATAAGTACATGTTTGTTAATTATTGTGATACTGCCCATTCAGTTCTTCCTCTGTTTCACAATGTTTTCATGCACACACACTGTGCACATTGAAGTTGTTGATGAAACTCATAGTTCCTTCCAGGCTCCTCTCAAAAATTAATATTCCACCAGTCCGATCCTCTTTTTGCTTAGACAACTCAGCAGCAGTAATTACAGTAGTAGTACATGTTAGAATGTCACAATTGGCATTTGCTACCACACCATCCATCACTAGGTGAGCAGGACATACAGTTTTGTTTTCAGGGATTGTTTTTTTGAAAGGCAGAATCCTACAAAGGTTTTCTTTTTTGCAGGGCTTGTTTGTTTTTGTTGTTTTTTTTAATGAGCTTGAAGCCTACATTTTTTTTTTTTTTTTTTTTTACTTTTTTGTTTTGTTTTTTTTTTCCTTCCCCAGGGCTAGCCTGATTTAAGCCTGCACACACATTTCACGCCTAGCCTTGCTATAATATGTTGAATGTTTAATTTTCTGAAAACCTGCAAAAGAAATGTTTTTCTCCACATTTTTCTTCTGCTATGCTTGACTAGTGCTGACCATTATTTTTAAAGAGTGATTGTGATTGTTTATATATCCTCATAATTCCTAGGCCAATTATTTGCATTATCATTTTCAGTCTAATTTAAGCTTGCATTTCTGCTAATGGTACATATGCCATGTGTTTCTCTCTCATGTGTGGTTGTGTCTACTTCTGCTATCTGATAATTAGATGGTATTAGATGTTGGTTCATTTTTAGAAATGTCTCTCCCCACTGCTGCTTGAAAGCCGTGTTCTAAAGTGAATTACAATATAGCCAGCTGCAATGAAAACCTGATCAGACTCCATGCTTGCTGCCTAGTTTGCATCTAATGATTTCCACGGCAAGTGCTGAACCACACACTGTCTTTGTTTTCCAGTAGTTGACAGGGTCATCATATCTGCCATTAACTAGCTATCTTGTAATTATCCTGAAACCATCTCACCTGCAGTGGGATCACTTGTAGGAGCTGTATAGTATTCTTGTGTATCAGTTACCAATCAATACTCTGAAAGCAAGTCCTGTACAGATGCTGCAGTTACTACCACCAAATTTTAGATTGCCACCCCTGAGACCCACAAATTACTTTGTGATCATGTGTTCAGAAATACATTGGGAATGAAATGTTCTTGTTGATACTGCTGCTGATATAATCCTTCACCAACTTTTTTCTTCCTGTGCTTTCTACCTTTTTTTTCCCCCTAACGTTGTCTCTCATCCTCCACAATGCAACCCTCCACTCGATCTGTACGCTTATCTTTATATTCTTTGACCAAATTGGATTGAGCAGAAAGATGCTGCTGCTGAGCATCACTCCTTGTCACAAACTGATCACGCTTTGTCAGAAATTCTGAAAATTTGTGTTTAAAGCTGTGATCCAGCAATGTAGCAGGGATGTGTTCCTCATTGCTTTTAATGGACGTGAGGATCCTACTCAAAGCAGCTGCCTCATGTCTGTGTCGTCATTATTATAAGATCCGTCATCCATGCTTCTCAGTTTTTTTGTAGTAATAGATCAGTGGAAGGATTTAGCTAATTCCTCTCCCTACATGACTAACCAGCATGGTTGCCTCCTCAAAAGGTTTCAGAAGCTTGTGTACATCACACATTAGTTGCTCTTGCCTAGGGGGCAAAGCCTTCCAGTTTTGCATTGGATAGATTCTTGATAATTATGCTTGTCTGAGGGGTCTTTTCTCCTGGATCTAGAGATCATCTGGTTTCCTGGTTGATTATATCCATGTCTCTGTATCTTTAAGATCTTTTTCTGGGTCACTCCGACACTCGGCAGTGTAGCAGTTCTAAATACAATCAACGCGTTTCGGGATAGTTTCCCTTTTTCAATATAGTTTGATTGCATTGAGAGCAATCAAACTATCTTGAAAAAGGGAAACTGTATCCCGTAATGCGTTGATAGTATCCGGTCAGTAGAATGCAATAATGGGGGGACTATGATATAGTATCCATCTGGTGAGCAGACTGCATCATTTGTGAAATCAAGAACGGAACGTTTTTGAACAACCTCTCCCTATTATCACACTTTGTCGGGTCAATCTTCCTAGCCCTTTACATTGAGGATATGCTATCTCGGCGTTGCAGCTAGGCACACTTTTAAGTTTAACATAGGGGAATTAGTTCTCGGTGTTCATCAGTCAATTTCCTATACATTCGTTTTTTAAAATATCCTATCTTAAATTGGTGTAACAAATTGTTTTTAAGGATTCATGCACGTTGATGTAGGAGTCACACTATTTTTTCATAGAACTTTAAGACTTATACGTGTACGCTTTTAATTCACAATATGAGTGTTTTATTCATGAAGTGATTTTATAGATGAAGAACACTGAAGAATATTCGAACTTGCCATCTTCAGTAGTATAAGCTATTCACCTAGTAAACTCATTGTCCTAATTATTATTGTGACCAATATCACTAACATACTACACTCGGATCTCTTTTTGTGCTATTTCTCTTTCTTAACTAAAAGAGTTGGTCAAAAAGATTTCAGGGGGAAAGAGGTTCCTTTCTCCCTCAAGATAAGAGATCCAGGTCCCCTCAGAATACTTTCAGAAGCCAGGTGTTTCGTTCCCAAAGACTTGCTTTTCGGGAAGCCAGAAAATATCAATCACACAGGTCTTTTCAGCCATCCAGATCTAACGCAGGTCAGACCCAGAGAGGTTTTGGGAGAGATTTCCCTAGGAAATCTCAGAATAAAAAAGTTTTCCAATGAAGGTCAGCGGATCCCTTCTCTAAAGTCAGTAGGGGGCAGACTGACACAATTTGCAAACGTGGACAATGCCCTTTTGTGCGGACAAATGGGTGGTGCAGACTGTAGAGAAGGGGTATCGCCTAGAACTTCTTTCTGTCCCCAAAGGGAGTCTCTTCAAGCAAACCAGACTTCCAGGTAGGGCCCAGAAGGCAAAAGCCATGCTAAGGTCAGAACTTGGTGGAAGCCAGTGTCCATATCCGTGTCATTCCTAGTTACCAAGTCATCAGGGGAATTCAAGACTTCTAGACTGGAAGCATTTGAAGAGTTTTATCAGGTCAACCTCATTTAGGATGGAGTCAAGTTTTCTTCTAATGAAGTCTGCATTAACACCTCTCAAAAACCCTGTATAATACCTTGAATAAAAACATACAATAGGCCAGTATGTCCTTAAACACCAATATTGGAAAAAATATATCTATAAATAGTAAAAATGCTCAAAAATACTAGATTTTACATAAAACGAAGTTTTATTCATATAGAAATCACAGCATTCTAAGTACAAGTAAAAAAACTCACTAAACACTGAATATAATAAATAAAAAACAAAAAAAAAAAAACCCACACTTACATGTAAGTTTAAGTTCCAATACACAAATGTAAAACCTCCGGCCGGAAGAAAAATCCACTTGCAACGCGTTTCGCACAATAAATGTGCTTTTTCAAGCATTAACGGAATAAATTGTGTATCGGCATTAGCGGCTATTTAAACCTATGTCATTATTATTTCATTGGTTAATTAGTCAGAAACCATACGGTTACACATCGGGATCAAAAGGAGATCTAGCTCCTTATCCTAAGAAATCTATAAACCCTTAAACGGCTTCCATTAACCCCCCGAGTGCCAAAAGCAATTCATAATGCATCATTTAGGATGGAAACAGTTGTGTCAGTAATGAAAGCTATACCCATCCCAAGTGTTTCTGGCATCAATAGATCTATAGGATGCCTATCATCATATAATAAGACCTTGCCACAGAAAATGTCCCCGTTTTGCGATCAGGAAGGAGCACTACCAGTTCAGAGCTATGCCTTTTGGCCTATCTTCAGCACCAAGGGTTTTTACCAAGGTGTTAGCTGCATGCTTGCAAAACCTAAAGAAGGAGGGCATTTTGATTGTCCCTTACTTGGATGATATCTTAACCTGCTGTAGGGAATCTGCTATTATTATCTATTTTGTCAAACGGACTCTGAGTCACCTCAGCAAAGTGTGGTGGCTTGTAAACCAGCAGAAGAGCCAGTTGGTACCGGTTCAACAGTTAGTGTTTCTGGGGATCCACCTAGATACACTAAAGATGACAGCATGTTTATCCGGAAGACAGGGTAGTAAGATTGAGACAGGGTTCAGAAATTCAGGACTCGAGTATCCGTGATAACACAGCATTTGATGCAGCTGATAGGATCACTAACATCCACTATACAAATTCCTCCATGATCTCGTTCCATCTGCAGCCTACAGAGCAATTTTTTAACATTCTGGAACTGGGATTGGTACAGTCTGTCAGAAGATCCTTCTTCTGCCAAGAGTAAGAAAGGACTTATTATGGTGGATGAAATTAGAGAATATGCAAGAAAGGACATTCACTACTTCCTCCTGCATGGGAAATCCTCACGACAGATGCCAGTCTCAGCAGCTGGGGAGGAACATGGAACTTGCACACCATTCAAGGACTGTGGTCAAAGGCAGGAAGGAACTTGCACATAAACCTACTAGAGATGAGAGCTGTGAGGGAGTGCCTTCTTCAATAGGCTCCTTTTCTCAGAGGGAAGTCAGTAATGATAAGATCCGACAATCGGGCAGTAGTCATTTACATCAAAAACAAAGGTGCCACAAGAAGCAGAGCCTTGATGGACGAAACCCATAAGTTGTTAACCTGGGCAGAAAGCAATCTGCTGAACATATCAGCAACTTACAAGTCAGAGAATCTCAATATAATTGTGGATTACCTAAGCAGAATGACAGTAGACCGGATGGAATGGTCACTCAAGCCATCGTGTTTGCGCAGATAACAAGGATGTGGGGGGCTTCCAGAGATAGAGCTAATGGCGTCTTTCTTCTCAACATGGAAAGATCTGAAAGCAGTAGGCCAGGATGCATTGAGGCAAAAGTGGGCTTTCAGTCTAGCCTACATATTTCCTCTGATACATATTCTCCTGGACGTTTTCAGGAAAGTAAGAGAAGAAAAAGTGGAGGTAGTTTTAATCTCTCCAAACTGGCCAAGGAGGGTCTGGTATCCTCAATTAATTCAAATGGCAATAGAACTTCCATGGGCACTTCCAGTTTGCCAAGATCTGTTAACCCAGGGGCCAATTTTTCACCCCAACCCGGCCTTCTTACAGTTGACAGCATGGTGGCTGAGCAGATGAAATTGTCTCAAAGGGAATTTCATCCACGGTAGCAGATGTCATTATAGCAGGAAGAAAAGCATCAACATCAAAGGTTTGTCGTGTCTGGAAGAGTTTCAAGGCTTTAGCATACAGCCGCTTTTCTCATAGGTGAAGTAGGACCTGTTTCACATGGGAGCGATAAGTGGTTACATCAGGAGACTGGATCAGAATGTCATGCAGGGGAGTTGCAGAGCCCAAAGGGCATAACTCTATAGTCATAATCCCCTGACTGGGTGTTAAATGTGGTCTTCCATTCATCACCCTGTCTTATCCGGGTAAAATTATATGCTTCCCAGAGATCCAACTTGGTAAACACCTTGGACCCCTTAAGTCTGTCGAACAGTTCAGGTATCAGAGCAATGTGGTAGGTATTTTTTATGGTGATTTTGTTAAGTCCTTTCTCACACACACACACACACACTCTCTCTCTCTCTCTCTCTCTCTCTCGCTCTCTCTCTCTCGCGCTCTCTCTCTCTCTCTCTTCCCCCCCCCCCCCCCACTCCTGCCAGGGACTTGGAACGTTGTATAAAGCCCCTCCTCAAAGTCTCCTGGATGTACTCCTCCATGGGACTGTCTAGAGCACAGTGAGGAGGTAGCTTCTCTGATGCCTCCTTGCCAAGGACATCTGCGAATTGCCAGTACTGTTCAGGAATCAAAGGAGAAGCAGTCAGCAGTCCCAATGCGAATTGGTTCAGAAGTACTTAATGATTGAAGCAAAAGGAACCCCATGAACCAATCTGTTCTGTCTCCCAGGAGGGGCAAGGAAGCTTCTTCTCGGCATGTCATCTAGGAAGCGTGTGCGTTCCAAGCTGGAACACAGGCCAACGATTCAAGGCTTACAGTTCAAATTATGTTGAGAAAGAAGCTATCTGCCATCAGAATAAAGTAAGGAGATATCTTACTTGTTACTTGAATGTATTTTGAAGCCTTATTGAGTACCTCTCCTTGCACGGCTGTTCCATATGTTCCACTGCTGAAAAGCATGTAGGCTATATATACCAGGAGCAGACCAGAGTGGAGGTAGGCTAGGATAGTGTATTTTTTTTTTTTTTTTTTTATGTTCTAAATAAAATTGTGTTTTATCATTGCCTGCACCACCTAAGCAGACTCCATCTAAGGATAAGCCTGTATCCGATAAAGAGGAATAAGACTCAAAATGTTAGGGCTTGTTTAGGATGTGAGGGCAAAATCCTTGATTCTGCTAAACTTTGCATAGAATGGATTAAGAAGGTTGCTGGTCCAGAAATACCTGTACAATTTCAGGACTTTTTGACCTGGATGTGGGCTTCTATGCAGGACACATTTGTAGCAATGCGGGTAGGTGCCACTGCAAAAGAGACAGTAGATGACCCAGATGAAGGAATTTCCCACAGATATGATGAAATAGAAGAATCTGCAAATTGCCAAGAAATCCTGTCTGAATACTCATCAGAGGAGGAAGGATAGATAAGAGAAAACAGGAGCATTTAATATAGATAAAATGGATGTCCTATTAAAGACCATGCGTAAATCCTTAGGATTAACCGATACACCAAAGCAGCTAAATGTCTTGGACACAGCCTTTCTGGGGAAGAAGGAAGTACCAGTATTCCTGATCCATTATTCAGTATAGGATATGATCAAAGCAGAATGGAAGAAAGGAGATAAAATAATGTCTATGACAAAAAGATTCTTAAATGTATCCTTTCAAGGAAGATGATGTGCAGGATTGGATTAATCCACCGAAGACTGATGCAGCTATAGCACAATTTGTGAAATGTACAACCATTCCTATGGAAGACGGCCTTAAGAGACAGCTTGGAAAGGAAGATGGCAGGAGCCCTAAAGAAACAATTGGCTATATTAGGGCAGGATCTGAAAGCAGCCACAGCGATAGCTTGCATTTCCAGGACCATTAGAATATGGTTGAATGAGTTAGAGGAAAAGGTAGAATCATCTGTATCAAGACCAAAACTTCTAAGAAATTGCAGTTTTTAAGGAGGCAGAGATTTTGCCTGTGACGCATCACTAGGTGTTATTAAATTAACATCTCATTCCTCAGCCCTTTCCATCACCTCTAGAAGGGCTTTATGGTTAAAATCTTGGGGAGCAGACCCTTTCTGAAAGAATAAATTAGTCACTCTACCTTTTAAAGGCTCTCTTCTATTCGGTCATCATCTGGAGGAACTGATTCAAAACATAACTGGCAGGAAAAGTACCTGCCTACATCAAGAAAGAACAACGTCTTGGCAATTCAGGAAAGACCTCATCATATAAAATGAGAAGACAGAATTTCAGAGAAACAAAGAAGTATTAGCCTAATAGAGCTTTTGAGCAGAGGAAACCACCCTTTACACCAAGCCAGAGAGGTACTTTCAAAAGAGAATATTCAGGAAGGTGTCACTTCAAGGAGGAGTATCTTTGAAGGTCATCAGGCACTGCCTTTGACTCCGGTCAGAGGTCATCTGTGGGAATTCCTACAGGATTGGCGGGTTTTCGTGACAGACCACTGGGTGTTACAGGTGGTAAGGGCAGGGTACCTGCTAAAATTCAACAATTCCAAGCCAAGATTCTTTCAGGAAATCAAGGATACCAAAGGACCCACTAAACACGAGACCTAACCAAGGATTTATACAGAGGTCGGATAATATTAGCATGCCTTGCATCTACACCTCTCTTTATGCATGCTAGTACCCTATTTGCTCTTGCAGCAGCTGAGTGACTCTGCACACTGCAGTGAAGTCTATTGTCTATCAGTACTCCTAAATCTTTCTCTAATGAGGATTCCCCAAGTTGTTTCCCATTTAGAGTATATGTAGCAAGTTAGTTGTACAGCCCAAATGCATAACCTTACATTTATCTACATTAAATGTCATCTGCCACTTTTCTGCCCATTCACTCAGTTTATCGAAATCCTCCTGCAGAGAAACAGCAGCCAGCTCTGTATTCATTTCCCTACATAGCTTAGTGTCATAAGCAAAGATTGAGATGCTACTTTCAATTTTCACTTCTAGATCATTAATAAATTAAAAAGCATTGGGCCCAGGACTGAACTCCTCTTACAACTTTAGAACAATTTTAAAAGGTTCCATTTACAACTCTACCATCTATCATTTAAACAGTTCTCAATCAGTGTACAGATAACACCGCCCAAACTGAAGCCTTTTAATTTATGCAATAACCTGTTGTGAGGCACTGTATCAAAGGCTTTTGCAAAATCCAAGTATACTACATCAACAGCAATTCCCCTGTCCAAATTACTACTTACTCTTTCATAAAATGCAAGTAAATTAGTCTGACATGATCTGTTCTTCATGAAACCATGCTGATTCCTACTAATGATATTGTTTGTCTTCACATAGTTCTGAATACGGTCAGTAACCCTTCTAGTATCTTACCCACTATGGAAGTCAAGCTCACAGGTCTATAATTTCCTGGTTTGGATCTTTCTCCCTTTTTAAAAAATGGAACTACATCAGCTTTCCTCCAATCACAGGGCACTACGCCTGATGAAAGTGAATCAATAAATATTAAGTATAATGGTCTTACTATTACTGAACTAAGTTCCTTACGTACTCTTGGGTATATACCATCATGTCCAGGTGCTTTATTCACTATAACCTTTTCCAGTCTCTTTTGGACCTTGGCCTCAGTGCCATGTACATGATGTCTGTTTGCCCATAGCCTGTCATTGCTGCTTCCTTTGTATATACTGAAGCAAAGAAGGTATTTAGGGTGTTAGCCGTAGCCTTATCCCTCAATAATCCATTCACCTGTCTCAGTCCTAAGAGGACCAATATCAACCTTAACTTTCTTGTTATTAATATACTTGTAGAATTGTTTAGGGTTTTTCTTGCTCTCATTAGCAATATTTCTCTCATTTTCAATTTTAGCTAGCTTAATTGCTTGTTTGCAGATTTTATTACATTCTTTATATTTTTTAAATGATGCATCTGACCTTTTTGACTTAAACACCTTAAAAGCCTGTTTTTTATTTCTCATTTCCCTGCAAACCTCATTATTAAGCCACATTGGTTTCACTTTACTCCTCTTGTGCTTATTCCCCAATGGTATATATTGATTTGTATATTTGTCTAAGCATTTCAAGCACATTCCATTATTCTTATGCATTTTTATCTTTGAAAATTACATCCCACTGAATATCCTTTAATTTTTCTTTTAGCTTTGTAAAATTAGCCTTTTTAAAATTAAATGTTTTGGTTAAACCCTTGCTATTGGGTTTCTCATAACAAATTTCAAAGGATGCCGTATTGTTGTCACTGCTACCCAAATGTTCCCTTACTTTTATACTTTTTATCATGTCAGAATTGTTTGAGATCACTTGGTCAAGCAAGACCTCTTCTAGTTGGCTCCTCTATTAGTTGGGACATAAAATTATCATTTATCATAAAAAAAAAAATTGTTTCCCTTTGTTGTGCCAGAAGTCCTATTGCTCCAGGCAATTTCAGGATACTTGAAATCTCCCATTATAATTACGTTTGCTGACCTAGAAGCCTTTTCCATTTGCAGTAAAAGCTGGCCTTCCTCCAACTCACCAATGTTAGGTGGCTTGTAGCAAATCCCCCCAATAACATCTTATTATGTGTGCCCCCAGTGTGTATTTCAACCCACAAGGCCTCTGTCTTTTCATCGGACCCTTCATTTATATCTTCCCTTAATCTAGGTTTTAAGACATGCTTCACATATAGACATACCCCTCCTCCTCTTTCATTAACCCTATCCCTCCTAAAAAGTGAATAACCCTCTAGATTGACTGCTGAGTCATATGTATCATCTAACCAGGCTTCAGACACACCAATAAGATCATACTGCTCATGTGTTGCAATCATTTCTAGTTCCCCAATCATACCAGCCAGACTGCGAGCATTTGCATGCATACATTATATCTCTTTGCCATTCTGAAAGATTTAATTCTTTGTCAAATGTATTTGCCTTTTATCAGGCTGTAACAATGGTAACTCCCTATTAGATGATCTAGCCCATGCCCCTTTTCAGATTCTATTTCCTCAATTATACTACCTTCTGTCACGGTCCATGACTGTACCTGACGGCATTAGCGATGGCTGTCCACTTTCACCTTCCTCATTGGTTGGTCGCTTCCTAGCTCTCACGAGAGCAGGCACACATCAGCTGGGAAGTATCCTGCCCGATGGGGCTTGTTTAGTGCTCTGCCCCTCCTGGGTTTATATGCTTCTCGGACACCTGGTTCAGTCGGCCTTTCGTGGTGTCCCAATGCTGTGGCTCCTGTTTCTCTGTGCTTGACCCTTGCTAGTCTGGCTCTCTAGAGATCCTGGACCTTGGCTTTGGCTAGCTTACTCCCTGGTACAGATCCTAGGCATTGGCTGACTACCTGCTCTGGCACTGATCCTAGGCATTGGCTGACTACCTGCACTGATACGGTTCCTAGGTATTGGTTGACTACCCGCTCTGGTACTGTCAGTAGGGTTGGTCTCCCTTGTCTGTAGGGCTTGACCCTGTTCAGGTCCCAGGTTCTGCTTATTGTTTCTGTGATGTTATACCTGTATTTTACCTGTGGATTCATTTAATAAAGGTGGTGGTCAATTTACTGTACCTGTCTCTGTCATTATTGATACTGTAACATTACGAAAGGGCCATGAGTACAGAAGGTACAGGGAACCTACCCATTCAGAGCATCCTTGCTAGGATGGATATGCAGGATCAGCGGATTGACCAATTATCCCTAGCCATGCAGACGCTCCTGAACCGTACTGCTCATCTTCACCATTCCATCCTGCAACAGGTAGCCACCTCTGATCCTGTTCCGACACAGATTGTTCAGGCTACACCTGAGCCCACTTTTGCTAGAGAATTGTCTGGTTCCGCACCCCTTCCACAACGTTTTGAGGGCAATCCAGCTTTGTGCCGTGGGTTTCTTAATCAGGTTGGCATATTCTTGGAGATGGCTCCACAAGCATTCCCTACAGAAAGGAGAAAAGTTGGGTTCTTGATATTGCTCCTGTCTGATAAAGCACTAGTGTGGGCCAATCTGTTATGAGATTCGGCTAAGCCGAATATTTATAACTTTGCGGAGTTTATTGCCTCCTTTAAGCGGGTCTTCGTTATCCTGGCTCGCTCTGCCTCTGCTGCCAAGCAACTTATGACTGTCCGCCAGGGTGCCCGTACTGTGGCTGAGTACACAATCGAATTGCGTACTCCGGCAGCAGAGGTAGCGTGGAACAATTAAATGCTTGTTGCTGTCTTTTCACAAGTGTTAAGTGACACAATCAAGGTGAGATTGCAGCCCGTGAGCTGCCCAGTGATTTGGATGAACTGATGTCCTTCACCATCCTGATCGACACCAGGATCAGAGAGAGAGACCATCTTTCCGGGTGCGCCTGCTTAGGCTTCCATCTCGTTTGGTGCCAAACTTTGTTCACGCACCCATTCCTCCCTCCCTTCCCATGCCTCCTGTTTTGGACACACTGTTGGGGTGAACCCATGCAGTTGGAGTTCACTCACCTCTCGGAGGGGAGGGGAGGGCCTTTTGCCGGCAAGAGGGCCTATGCCTTTATTGTATTAAACCTGGGCACCTACTGAGTTCTTGTCCTGTGGGTCCGGGAAACTCTCGAACCTAGGGTCATGTCAAGGACAGACCCTGGTTGGTATTTCACAGTCCCCGGAGGTTCTTCTGGGTAAACCGATTCTAGAGGTCATTTTGTCTTGGGCCGACTCGTCGGTTGTAGCTCTGGCCCTGATGGATTCCGGTGCCGCTGGGTACTTTATCAGTGCTGAGTTCGCTGCTAAGCATTCCGTTCCTCTTCAACTCCTCTCCATTAGCCATTGAAGCTATCAATAGGCGGCCTCTACAACCCTCCCATGTCACTCACAAAACCATCTCTGTATCTCTTCTTGTAGTAGGGGCACTCCATCAGGAGATGCTCCAGTTTCAGGTCATCCACTCCCTGCATTACCTGATTGTTCTTGGGTTTCTATGGCTATAGAGACACAATACCATGTTTGGTTGGCGCACCAGTGTGCAGAGTCCTTTCTTCATAGACCTACTAGAGTGCTTTGTACTGCTTCCTCGCCCACCTTGCTGGAGGAGTGTCAGACGTACAGTGATGTGTTTAACAAGGTACAGGCCAGTACATTACCTCCGCACAGGTTGTACGACTGTACCACTGACTTTATTTCTGGGGCCGTACCCCCCCAGAGGCCGAGTTTATCCTCTATTGGTGGCTGAGAACAAGGCCATGGAAGACTATGTGGCTGACGCCTTGTCTAGAGGAATCATTAGCAAATCCACCTCTCCGGCAGGAGCGGGGTTCTTTTTTGTTAAGAAGAAGTATGGTGAGATTAGGCCATGTATCGATTTCAGAAGGTTAAATAAGCTGATGGTCAAGAATGCCTATCTGATTACATTAATCACTGTGCTATTTGACCGACTCAAGGGCTCGCCCGTATTTACCAAACTCTATCTTAGGGCTGCATATAATCTCGTAAGAAACAAAGAGGATCACGAGTGGAAGATGGTATTTAACACCACGAGTGGGCTCTATGAATACCTATTTATGCCCTTTGGGCTGTGCAACACTCCCGCTGTCTTCCTGGAATTTATCAATGGCGTACTAAGAGATTTCTTGCAGCAATGCGTGGTTGTCTACTTGGATGACATTCTTATTCATTCTCCTACTCTGGAGACTCACTAGTCGGATGTGTACAAAGTCTTACAACTCTTGAGAGAGAACGGCTTGTTTTGTAAACTAGAAAAGTGTAAGTTTCGCAAATCTCGAGTGACTTTTCTTGCATACGTGATCTCCTCCACTGTGGGTTAGCTACGGACCCTAAAAAGTTAACAGCGGTCCTACAATAACCTCTTCCTTTTGGCCTCAAGTTTGCAAACTATGATCAGAAGTTTATAAGGAATTTCTCCACTCTAGTCAAACCCCTTACTGATATGACCCATAAGGGGGGGCCGGTCTATCGTACTGGTCTCCAATAGCTCTTCAAGCCTTTGAAACCCTTAAGTCAGCTTTCTCTGTCTCCAATATTGACCCATCCTAATCCTGCCGTGCCCTTCACCTTGGGGGTCGATGCATCTGAGTCGGGAGTGTGCGTCGTCCTGTCACAGTGTTTGGCTCCGGGAGCTGATGGTCACGTTTGGAGAGATCAGTTGATAGTCTATTTCGTGGCTCTTTTGGTAGCCTAGCCTTAGCACCGACATGTGTATTTGTTGCAGCCTGTCCAACTTGTCCTCAAAGTAAAACTCCACAACCTCTTCCGGTGGGCCTCCTTCAACCCATCCTTAACGGGGAGCGTCCTTGGTCAAACCTGTCGATTTTATGGTCGATCTACTGGTATCTGAGGGCTACACGGTCATCCGTATGATCGTGGAACGTTTTTCTAAGATTCTATTCTATGTTGTCAGGCTGCCTTTAATTTCAGTCAAAGTGATTTTTTTTCCCCAGACTAAAAACCTTGCTTATATTCAAGCAAATACTTAGGAAACTGGATAATAGAATTGTTCACTGCAAAAAAATTTGGTAAAATTCGATTTCGGACTATTTTTTTTTTTTTTTTCTTCCATTCAGAGGATCCGCATTTTGAACCGGACCTGTTTGACTCGGACGAGATACGGCAATAGTCTGAATTATTTGGCCGAATTTAAAATTACTTTAAAATATAGAATAGAAATTTTTAATTAAATAAAGATAAATGGAACCATTTCCAGGGTCTAAATGAAGACCGTGGAACAAGGTAAGGTGGCGCTTTAGCCTTATGGTACTATGGATGAAGTAGATGAAGTATGAATCTAGCTAGCTATAAGCACAAATGAACAAATGAAATTCGAAGGAAGACTGAGGATGACTGGTGCAGGGCGGACTCAGGATGACGGGTACAATGTAGATATAGCTAGCAAACTGCAGAGCACTGGTGTGTAGGACTCCGTAGATAGATACCGCAGACTTTTTTTTTCTTTTTTTTTTTTAAGAGATGAAAAACAATAGACCAAGACTGCACAACCTGTATAGTGGGACAACAATGTAGGCTTTAATTCCCCTCTCTGTCCCACCAAATGAGGGGGGTGTCCTCTACCCAACCTACCACAGTTCTAGAGCTGGGTAAGCTGGAGATCTCAGCATATTAGGGTACTATATATGATTGTAGTTGAAGTCTTCTTTTTTTTTTTTTTTTTTTTTTATCATCTGCATCAAACCTGAGAGCAGGGTAACCCAGTTTGCTCCATGAGCTGGGGGCCAATTGAGAGCGGTGGGGAAAATACCTGGACAGTGGCTGGGGAAAAAGAAAGCAACTCCTGGGCTACCAGGGATAAAGTAGGCCACACAGCCCTCTTGTTATCCCAGAAACTCAAGGGATCTGTAGTTGGGGTTGAAGAAGGTTCCACAAGGTAAGCCTTAACCTCAAACTCAGCACTTTTTCTATTTATGAGGAGCTCTTTCTTTTGTCCGAAGCATATTCTGTCCATTGCCTCAGCATAAAAAGCAGCAGTTGCTACACTGGAACTAGATGAAGTGCTACTGGCGCTGCTTCTTATAAGTCTCCGGAAGACCACCACACTCCTCCAGCTCACCTGAGGAATCTTCTCCAGCCTCCTCTGACTGCATGCCGTTTTTTCTTTGCCTCTCACGCCCCCTCGCTATCAATTGTTCCCTCCAGGCAGTGAGGGAATTGGAACTAAGCGCCATCTTGCCTTTGATTCGAGGATCGCAAATTGTGGCAAGCATTCCACCTGGTCCCAACATCTTATTTGAGGCGGTGCTCTGGGAGGTCTGCCTTTTTCTGTTCCTCCCTGAAGAGCTGGCTATCTTTGACACTACAATGGAAGTGGCCAGCAACTTGTCGGCATGACTCCAGAAGTGCTGTCAACCTTCCAGTATTATTGCCATCCTCAATAGCAGCCTTAACTACCAGTGCACACCCACAAATCTGCCATCCTGGAGAGCCTTTATCATGTTAGCTGTACCATCAGTAACCATAAGCCCTATTTGTGCCTGCCTGCTCCCCTAGCCACTGCGCCACCATGTTCTGCAGTGCTTTGCAAATGTTATGAGGTGCGCTGGTGATCCCTTACCTCAGCATGGAAGAGGAGGAAAGCGCGGAGCCCCTGCTTGGCTATTGCACCTGAACTACTTGTTAGTATCGGTAATGATGTGTCTTGCAACACATTGGGCTGCCAATAATGACAGGAAACCATGTTGGCCACTCGGAGCACTCCATAAGTCAGTGGTAAAGTGCTCTGACTGGCTACCAGCCTTTCCTAGTAGGTCCTTCAAAAGCCCAACACATGACCAGTACAGTGAGGGCACTATAGTTCGACTAAATGTGGTGCGGGATGGAATTTTATATTGGGGTGTGACAGCCTCCATAAGTTGCTGGAAGGGCTCCCGTCCACCAAATTAAAAGTAGCACCCCCAACGGCTATGAGGTGTCATTTTTCGGGACTGCTCTCTGCACATCCCCTTTGAATGAAATCCCACGAAATCTTCCAGTGTGGCCTGTATTTATTTGGGGATGGGCTGTGGCTGTCTGCTGCTCTTACTAGGACCAGATGTGGCAAGATCTCCCTGCCTTTTTTCCTGCCTACTGGTGGTGAGTGTGACACTGGTATATGTAGTAGTGCCACTTTCTGCACTTATCAACACTTACTTGTGTTAGCTGTTCAGGTGTTGGTTCTTCCTGGAGGTGTTTAGATGGCCCAACAACCTCCCATGGCTGACTTCCCTGCCACACAATTTACATTTTGCTAGCCGGCCATCGCCAAGTGTCACAAAATGCTCCCACGCTTTGGAGTGAAGGATGAGTCTGCCAGTTGAAATGGAAGGTGGTGGAGAAGAAGAAACTGAGGTGTTACTTTCTTGATCTTAACATGTTGGAGCAACCTCACTATGCTTTTTGGTTCTATATACCTTTACAGGGGTACCAGTAGACATAAAGATGGCAGCAGGGATGTTGGCAATGGGATTGGAGGAGGATAGTGGAGTAACAGTGGTGGCAGAGACACTAGCAGCTACTACCTGCCTGGGAGACTCAATTGGAACTGGAGAGCCAGGTGTTGAGTTTTCAATAGAAGAGACACAATTTTAGCTGGAGAAACAGGGTGAGTACTATGGGCAGCAGGGGAAAAAATCAAGCTCAGGAGGCCTTGGTCCCTCATATTCTTCTACCTCTTGTAGGTTTGGACAGGAAGAAAAATCAGCAGCAGCAGATTTTGGGAAGACCTGCTGAATTCCCTCTTCTGCCTGGTGGCTACAGGAAAATGGTAAACTATCTCCCTCAATAACCTTTTTTGGAGAAGATATGCTCTCATTGGCAGTGACAGTGGTGGCAGGAGAAATTTTCTCCAAATACTGCAAGAATTCCCGTTTGGGCTGCTTACACGGACGTTCGCTATAAAAATCCTACGTTGATATTGCCCGCAGTTTCCAACCAGAAGTGTTAAAAATGCTAGGTGTCCCCAGGTTTATAGAACTGACTATAGCGGAAGTGGTGATGAAACTAGCAGTGGCACTAGTCATTGAGCAGTTGGTTCGGGGGGGGGGGGATCATCACGAACCAGCTGATGAGAAACAGATGCCGGCTGGTCTCAGAGGAGGACCTGGACCTCTCTACCCTGCTAGTAGAAGTAGAATGACCTGCAGTTCCCTTCTTATTTCTATTTTTTGTTTTGGAGTGCTGCTGCTGAGTCTGACTATGACATTGACTACTAGTACTACTGACAGTCCTCTTCTTTAGCTGCCTGCTGCTGCTAGCTCTGCATTAAAGCAACAGCACTGTGGTGGGTGTTGGTGATTGCTCGGGTCACTGCAGCTGGTACCATGACGAGGAACATCAGGTTGTTCACATGTACTATAATAATTTTAACATTTTAAAAACCTGCCCACACGACAACTGTCAGACTGGCTGTGTCACTGAAAATTAACACAAATTCCTAATATTTTTATTTTCTACAGGAACAAAAATGACTTGCAGTGGCAATAAGGCACTAATGCTGGATGCCTGCCTGCCTACACAACTGTCAGACTGGCGTTGTCACTCTGAAAATTAACACAAATTTCTAATATTTTTATTTTCAACAGGAACAAAAATTACTTGCAGTGGCTATAAGACACTAATTCTGGCTGCCTGCCTACACAACAATGGTCAGATTGGCTGTGTAACTTTAAAAATAAAAAAAATGCTCCTGACAGTGGCAATAAAGCACTAGACTGGCTAATAAGGCACTAGACTGGTTAGTAAAATCGCTTTTCTGGACACACTCTGCTGCTTCTTTCTCTGAGCTTCAACAATGAACTAACAGGAAATGCAAGCTGTCTGGTGTCTGTGTCATTCGTCCAACCCCCATCATGAAACGAAGAAGCTAATTGGACTAGAGAGGGAGGGAAAGTAGCGCGCACGCCGGAAGCAGTTGTCAGAATTTCCGAAATTTAGAATGAGATTCTGGACCAGGGCTTTTTCCTTTTTTTTTTTTTTTTTTTTTTTTTTTTTTTTTTTTTTTTTTTGGACGGCCCTTGCCTTTCGCACAGAACTGATTCCCACAAGTCTACTGGATAAGGAGTACATAATTTACCCTTTAAAAGCAAGAGAAGTGTGTAAGGTATTGCTTCAATGGATTAAACAATATGGGGAGACTGACAATGAAGAATTGTTTTTTCTCTGCCGTCCAATACAGGTTACTGGTAACTGTGGGAGGCGATCCACCCCTTTAAGTAGGCAGGAACATTTCTCTAAATGTATGCAGGGGGTGGAGCCTCCCTTCCCTCCTTGGCTGCAGCTAGCCAACCAGCTCCAGAATGATTTGTTCCTTTGGTGCGACAACACCAGGTGGAGAACAGTTCTGCTATAGTTTTAGTTTCTTTTTTATTTTGTCAGATATGGAATACCACCATTAGGCAGATTACCTGACTAACAATACCCTTCAATGTGGCTAGTTCAGTATCCAGGTGCTTTTTTTGTGGACCTTAAGCCCTGAGGGGGAAAATCTTGATTCCAAGTGCTTCCCCAGGATTTACCCACTGAGGTACTTCTTGCTGCATGGTAATCTGAAGACAGAAGATCTGCAGGAAAGGTGAGCTACCCTTTGAGTGCTGCAGGTTCACTTGTCCCACAGTTCAAGTGTGTTGGAGGGTTCAGGGGGCTTCGGGCACTGTTTAGGATACTTTTTTGGGAAAAACTACATTTCCCATGAGCACTTGCTTTGCTCCTAAATTCTGATTGGCTCCCGTTGCGGCAGCCATTTTGTGAGTGTTTCTAGCGAGTATCCTATGCAGGGCTTGGACTCTCCTCCTTTCCTCTGCAGATTAACCCTTCTCCTGCCAGATAAGTCTATATTTAGCATTTCTGGGGTGAAATTTTAATCTTACACACTGTAATTGGGTGATTTACTGTACAGCTGGTTATTTTGACTCTGAGTATGTCTATACCGCTGGAGCTGGGGGCTAGACCTAAGACTAAGGAGGCTGGGGTCTCAGTATCCCTCACTGCGCATTGCTCTTCCTGTCACTCAGGGCTACCTAGAGAGTTCCCTGGTCACTTATGCCCAGCATGTTCTGAAGTTCCTGACAGCAACCCAGGGACCTCTAGCCATGCTATTGAGCCAGCTTGGGTGCAAGAGTTTAAGACTGCGACTAGGGACCTTAGGTCCACATTACAACTCTTTCCATTCCAGATATGGGGGCCCTTCAGACATGGCAAACCCACTCTAATATCAGATCTTCCCTGCCTAAACCTCAGGGGGCACCTGATGTGTCAGATTCCTCTGAGGAGGAACTGCTGTTGGATTCAGATATTGAGGATGGTTCTGTTCTGGAGACCCCTCGGTGTCTTGGGGACCCGTTTGAAGCTGATCCTGACCTCTCTGCTTAGGGTCTGATCAGAGCCATATTAACCACCCTCAACATTCCCTTGGTTCAAGAAGTTCCTTCTGATCCCTGTGATGTTTTTCAGGAGCCCGCAAAGCCCCTTACTTATTTTCCTCCTAACCCCACTCTTGACCGTCTGGTTTCTGAGGAGTGAAAATCACCGGACAAGACTGCTTCTGTGTCCAGGAAATTTGCCAAGCTTTACCCCTTTTCTGAAGCTGCGTTTACTATGTGGGTTCATCCCCCCAAGGTGGATGCACCTATCTCCAGGTTATCTAAGTCTACTGCCTTGCCAGTCTCTGATGCTTCTGCTCTGAAGACTGGACTGACAAGAAACTTGAGATTTTTGCCACTGTTGGTACCACTATGCGCCCAGCGTTTGCTATTGCGTGGGTCAACTGGGCTATTGCAGTCTGGACTGAGCAACTCACTATGGCTGTCCATCAGGATGCTCCTACTTTGGAGAAATTGCATTGTCTTTCCAATATCTCTGAAGCGCAACACTGTTTCTGCTGATGCCTTTGATGCCGTCCTCATGATGGCTAGGGTTTCTACTACGTCTGTGGTGGCCAGACGAGCCCTTTGGCTCAAGATCTGGTCTGCTGACACTGCTTCCAAGAAAGCCTTGCTTTCGCTGCCCTTTTTGGGCATCTCCTTGTTTGTACTTGATCTTAAGGAATTGATCAGCGAGGCCACTGGGGTAAGAGTACACTTCTACCCTTGGTCCCTAAGAAGAAATTGCTGCTTAAGCGTAACCGGTATTTTTGTTCCTTTCAGAATGAGACACGTCCCGCGAACCAGGCGGTTCCCTCAGCTCCGCGTACCTCCTTCAAGCCCAAACAGCAATGGAAGCCCAAGGTCTCCTCCAAGCCCAAGGCTTTCAAGACTGCTTCGGCATGACTCGCTGAACCCGGGTCCGCACCCTGCTGTGGGTGGTCGTCTGAGACTCTCACAACATTTGGGAGGATCCTATGTTGGACTCATGGGTTTTACAGGTGGTGAAAGAAAGATACAGGATCTCTTTCTAGTCTCTTCTTCCCCTTCGCTTTCGTCTTTCTTATACTCCTCAGGGTACTGAGAAACGTCGTCTGTTCGCCGCCGCTGTTGAGGCTCTACTGGACAAGGATATCCTGGATCCGATGCCTCTTCCAGACAGGGGTTCTATTCGGATGGCGGATGTCGCCCTATTTTGGATTTGAAGGATCTAAACTCCTTTGTGACCAAGACTCACTATCGCCAAGAATCTCTATGTACAGTGATTGCTGCCATGTCTCTGGGGGAGTTCCTTGCTTCTCTGGATCTACAGGATGCTTATTTACACCTCTCAATTCATCTGGAGAGCAGGCAGTACCTTTGGTTTGCCTGCGACAGAGGACATTTTCATTTCTCAGCTCTTCCGTTTGGTCTGGCAACAGCTCCTCAGGTTTTCCAACGGGTTCTGGGGGCCTTGATATCCGTCCTCCATTGGGATGGCATCAGAGTGACTCCTTACATGGACAACTTGCTTTTGAAGGCCACCTCTGCGGACATTCTTCGTCAGCAGGTTCAGACCTGCATCCAAGCTCTCACCCATCACGGATGGATCATCAACTTGGACAAGTCGGATCTAGTCCCATCCCAGCAAATGGTGTTCCTGGGTCTTCTGTTCGATACTCAGAGGAGCATGGTGTTCCTTCCGGATGAGGTGGCTTACCAGATTGCCCACATGGTTTCAGCGATTCTTTCTCAGGATCCAGTTCCAGTTCAGAAGCTGTCTTCTCTGGTGGGGAAGTTCATATCCATGATAGAAGCGGTCCCATTCGCCATGGCGCACACCAGGGAACTTCAGAGGTTTGTGATCCAAGACTCGGCCAGATCATCAGAGGATGTCCTTTTCCCTTCCTTTTCATGTGGAATTGAGCTTGGCGTTGTGGCTGGACATTTCTAACCTGCTGAAAGGGAGATCCTTTCTGATTCCCTACTGGACCACAGTGACAACGGACACCAGCCTCTCGGGCTGGGGAACTGTCCTGGGTCGATTCAACGCTCAGGGGAAATGGTCCACGGAGGAGTCCCTCCTTCCGATCAACATCTTGGAGCTTCGGGTGATATTTCATGCCCTGCGTCATTGGGTATCTCAGCTGGAAGACTGTCCAGTCCGAGTGGAGTTCGACAACGCCACGGCAGTTACCCACATCAACAAGCAAGGTGGAACAAGAAGTCTCGCTGCTTGGTTAGAGGTCAAGGCTATTTTGTCCTGGCCAGGTGTAGACAACGTCATGGCAGACTTCCTCAGCCGTCACACAGTGGACAGCGGAGAGTGGGAGTTACACCCCCAGGTGTTCCAACTCGTTGTTCAGAGGTGGGGGATGCCCCGTGTGGACCTGATGGCGAGAAGACACAACAGGAAAGTTCCAGTGTTCTGCTCTCGGTGGAGAGACTCTCTAGCTGTAGATGCGATGTCCATACCTTGGATATTCCCTCTGGCCTACATCTTTCCTCCCCTTCCCATGTTGACAAGGGTGTTATGGAAATTGAAGATGGAACGTTGTCCAGTCATCCTGATTACTCCGTATTGGCCTTGTCATTCCTGGTTTCTGGAGTTTCTGACTTTATCTGTGGCGGAGCCCTTTCCGCTCTCCTCCCATCCGGATCTTCTGCAGGGCTACCTGTGGAAGGCAGATGTTCATCGGCTTGATTTGATGGCCTGGAGGTTGAATCCTCGATTTGGAGGAAGAAAGGTTTTTCTTTTGCTGTGGTGACTACTATGCTTAGTGCCCGTAAGCCTGTTTCTTCCAAGATCTATCACCATGTCTGGTCGACTTTCGTGTCTTGGTGTGCTGCCAGGGATCTGTCCCTTGATTTTGATCTACCTACTGTCCTGGCCTTTCTGCAGGATGGTGTGGATAAGGGACTCAGTTTGAGTTCTCTTAAGGTTCAGACTTCTGCTCTTTCTGTCTTCTTTCAGAAGCGCATTGCTGTCCTTCCTGATGTCAAGGTTTTCTTCCAGGGTGTTGCTCGTGTTCGTCCTGCCTTCCGGAGTCCCGCTCCTCAGTGGGATCTTAATTTGGTCTTGGGCGTTCAACGTCCTCCCTTTGAATCTTTGGCTACTGTTCCTCTACGTCTCTTGACATGGAAAATGGCTTTTCTCCTGGCGATCATGTCTGTTCACAGTTTTGCGGAGTTGCACGCTCTTTCATGTAAACCACCATATCTGGTGTTTCACAAGGATAAGGCGGTGCTTCCCACCTCCAAGGAGTTTCACATCAATCAGGAGATTGTGTTGCCTTCTTTCTGCCCTAACCCCTCCTCTGACAAGGAGAGAGATCTCCACTTGTTGGATGTGGTGCGTTGTCTCAAGTTTTATGTCCATCGCATTGAATCTGTCAGGAAATCAGACTCTCTGTTCGTCATTCCCGCGGGTCCTAGGGCAGGAAGACCTACATCCAAAGTGACTATTGCGTCATGGTTCAAGTCCACTATTCGTAAGGCCCACAAGTTGAGGAATAAGCATGGTCCATTTTGGGTCACTGCTCATTCCACCAGGTCCATTGGGGCCTCTTGTGCCTATAAGAATCAGGCTTCTACTGATCAGCTGTGAAGGGCGGCCACTTGGTCCTCTGTACACACCTTCTCGAAGCACTACCATGTTGATGTGCTGGCTTCGGCTGACGCCAGTTTTGGGAGGAAGGACCTGGAGGCAGTCTTGTCTGTCTAGGATTTTCTTCTTAGGTTCTTGGTGCTTCCTTACTGTCGAGCCCTGTTGGCTCTAGTTCAATGTGCTGTATATCAGTTCCTGGGGTGTTTTTACTTCTGTTCAGTGTCCGTTGACACTTCAGTTTTGTTGGGCTTTCTCTGACCTGTTGGTCCATAGCTGCACTGGTGACTTTGGGGGCCTTGCGTCTGGTCCTTGCCCTCTTCCCGCCTCTGGGGAACTCAATGGTTGGACATCCCAGAGTTACCAGTAACCTGTATTGGACGACAGAGAAAAGAGGATTTTAGTCTTTCCTGTTAAATCCTTTTCTCTTACAGGTTACTGGTCTCCCACCCTGGAAAGAGACCATGCTTGGCTCGCCGGTGACAGACCGTGAGGGTCCTTTGGGGTCATGCTCACAGGAGTCTTCTTCCCTTCTACTATCTAGTCCTAGTTGGTGTCTCGAATCATTCTGGAGCTGGTTGGCTATCTGCAGTCATGGAGAGAAGGGAGGCTCCACCCCCTGCATACATTTAGAGAAATATTCCTACCTACTTAAAGGGGCGGATCACCTCCAAGAGTTACCACTAACCTGTATGGACTAAGAGAAAAGGATTTAACAGGTAAGACTAAAATCCTCTTTTCATACACTTTCATTCTCCATACCTCCACAGCTCAGCACCTTGTTCTCCTTATTGGTAAATTTGGGGCCCCTGTGCTTCTCAACTTCCTGGGATGCTGAGGCAAATGGACCATATGTCATTTGTCAAGGATATAAGTAAGGTTAGAAAGTTTACATATGTGGGTATTCTTAAGTATGACCATCAGAATTAGTACATGACAAAAATATCTTTTGAAATGTAGCATTTTTGTCAAAAAGCTTCAAATAAAACTTGGGACTGTACTCTGGTGCACCCTGTACAACTAAGTGCCATGGTACCCTGGGTATGAACCACTGATTTAACTCTTTGACTACCAGGGCTGCATGGTAAACATTTCCATGCACTGTAGTACCCCTCTCAAATTTTTAAAATTAAGAAGTTATTCATTTGAAGACCCCTTCCAATGTTTGTGTAAAAATACAAATGTGAAAACACATTGAGGCCAATTCGTAGATTTTCCTAAACTAATGACGGAAAGTCAGAATTTTATTAAAGACACGGAGGCGAGTATTATGCTTATCTCCTTCTTTACTTTACTCAGCAGCAAAGTTCAAACAAACTTTTTTAAAAGAAAACCATACAAACTTGATGATTGTGTAGCCCCACCCACATATATTAGTAACCAATCCCCATAAACATCAGGTGTATATTATCCCCAACATGTTCAACTTCTTCCTCTTTCTTTGATGATTTGTGCTGGATAATTTTCATAACTTGTGTAGAACATCTTTAAATTGGAACTTGTAGATTCTCTGAAGAATTCTCTTTTGAATTCAGCGATCAACCTAATGCAGAAAACAAAAGAAATGAAAAAAAAAAAAAAAGGGGTGGGTTAAATTAGGGAGGGATAATACTCGCCTCCGTGTCTTTAATAAAATTCTGACTTTCCGTCATTAGTTTAGGAAAATCTACGAATTTTATGGCAAGACCCGGAGGCTCATATTATGCAAGTTTAAAGCTGTAGAATAACGTTATTGGATGCATGTTCAACAGGTTTAAAATAGAAATTTTTAAAAATGGATTCGTTGGACCAATCTGCTGCTTTAAGGATATCTTCAAGCCTACCTCCAGTTAGGAAAGATTTGGAAGCCATAGCCCCCCGAGAGGAGTGTGCTCCAAATCTCTCTGTATTAATACCTGCAGCTGTCATGATCCATCTAACCCATCTAGCCAAAGTAGTACAAGATACTGGTAAATGAGGTTTTACATATGAAATCAGTAGTTGATTTGATTCAGGATGTCTAATTTTGGAAGTTACTTCTTCATAAGTTTTTAAACACTGAACTACACATAACTGAGGTTTCTGAGGAAAAGAGGGATAAAAAATTTCTTTAGTGGAAGACTTAGTTCTCCTAGAGATTCTGAAGTGAATGCCTTCTGGTTCATAAGATTTATTGTTGATGTCCAAAGCACGAACATCAGAAACTCTACGAAATGAAATAAGACATAGAAGAATCGTTAGTTTCGTAGAAAGTTGTTTAAGAGAAAGATCTTTATTAGAGGGCCAAGATTCGATCAACTGTAGCACTAAGTTTACATCCCAAAGTTC
Organism: Rhinophrynus dorsalis; assembly: GCA_037306005.1. Lineage (NCBI taxonomy): Eukaryota > Metazoa > Chordata > Amphibia > Anura > Rhinophrynidae > Rhinophrynus > Rhinophrynus dorsalis. Next base: position 293,263,119 of record CM074718.1, on the reverse strand, counting down.
AGAATATTTAGGAACTGGGGGTCTTGAAAGTCTAATACCTTTCATCAATTTGCACACCAACGGGTGTTGTCCCACTGGTGAACCTTCGATATATTCATGAGCGGCTGATATGGACGATCTATAACAGTTGATGGTTCTGAAAGCTTTGCCTTGTTGAAAACAATCAGAAAGGAAATTAACAATTTCGGCTATATTACAATGAACGGAATCCAGATTCCGTTCCAGGCACCAGCGTACCCAGTTTCTCCAACATGATTGGTAACATAATTTTGTACCTGGTGCCCAAGCTTCGGAGATGAGTGTTTTAGCCGATTCCGAAAGTCTATTGATAACTCTGTGACTCCCGAAATTTTCCAGGCGATGAGCTGAAGATGGTTCTGAAGAATTAAATTGTGTGGGTTCCCAGCCGGGTCTTGTAGTAAGAGTGGATGAGGGGTTATATAGCAAGGGAAATCTATTGACATCTCTAGAAGTAGAGGAAACCATGGTTGCGACGTCCAAAAAGGAGTGACCAGGACGAGGGTCACTTCTTGTCTCCTTGTTTGTAAGATGGTTCTGGAGATCATATTGAACGGAGGGAACGCGTATCCCCCATTCGTCGGCCAATTCTGAAGAAAGGCGTCCGTGGCTAAAGCTTTCGGATCCGGTCTCCAGCTGAAGAAGTTCGGTAACAGAGTATTCAGTCTGGATGCAAACAGATCTAGTGTTAAGGGGCCCCATATGTTGTCTAGAATCTTGAAGGTATGTAAATGGAGTGTCCAGTCGCTGAAGTCCGTAAGGTATCTGGAATTCCAATCTGCTATGGTGTTGGAAAGACCAGGGATATATTCTGCTTGGACTGAAATGTTCTTGTCCAGGCAAAAATGCCAAAATTCTTTGGCTAGATTGGAGAGTATTTTGGATTTTGTCCCTCCCAAATGGTTTATGTATCGGACCGCCGATACATTGTCCATTTTCAACAGGATGCAACAATTCGACGTGTTCTTTGTGAAGCTTCGTATTGCGAAAGAGCCTGCTAACAATTCTAAACAATTGATATGCAGGTTCTTTTCTGAAGGTGACCATTTTCCCCCTGTAGTGAACTGGCCGCAACGAGCTCCCCAACCTAGGGTACTTGCGTCCGATTCGATGACTACCTCTGGAGATTTGTCGAAGATTGCTCTCCCGTTCCATGCCTCCATGTTTTCCAACCACCAGAGAAGTTCTGTTCGTGCCTCCTCCGACAAGGTAATCAAGTCCGAGTATCCCAGACCTCTGTTCAAATGCAGGGTTTTCAACCTTTGAAGTGCCCTGTAATGGAGAGGAGCTGGGAAGATTGCTTGTATAGAGGCTGACAGAAGACCCACTATTCTTGCTAGTGTTCTCAGAGAAAAGATTTGGGATTTCAGGATTTTCCTTATTTTCCGACGAATATTCTTTAATTTGTCTCGAGGAAGTTGCAAAGAAGAGTTTTCTGAATTGACGACGAAACCGAGAAATTCGATAACCTGAGTTGGTTGAATTATTGATTTCTTCCAATTGATTAGGAAACCCAGGTTGGAAAGTGTCTGAATAGTTAAGTGAAGATGGGCTCTGAGTGTCTCCTGATTTTGAGACATAATAAGGATGTCGTCGAGGTAAATTATCATACGGATACCCCTGCTCCTCAAAAATGAAACCACTGGCTTCATCACCTTTGTGAAGCACCATGGGGCTGACGACAGACCGAATGGGAGACATGTAAATTGCCAAGTTGTCCCTTTCCATCGAAACCGAAGTAGGTTTTGTTGATCTTGGGCAATGGGAATGGTCAAATAGGCGTCTTTTAGATCCAACTTGACCATCCAATCTGACGTCAGTAGAAGATCCCTGAGACAATGAATGCCTTCCATTTTGAAGTGCCTGTAAAAAACGAAGGCATTCAGGTTTCTCAGATTGATAACTGGTCGCACTCCCAAATCTTTCTTGTGGACCAGAAAGATGTTGCTGATGAAACTCTGTTCGGAATTTGGGGCCCGGATAATGGCTCTTTTCTTCTGAAGCTCTAGAATTTCTAAGTCCACCATAATGAAATCCTCCTTTGAAAAATGGATAGAAGGGGGAATTTTCGATTGGAAAGGAGTGGAGTAAAACTCTATGTGGTATCCTTGAATTGTCTGAAGGACCCACTGATCTGAAGTTATGAGAGACCAAGCATGGAAAAAATGGGTGAGTCTGCCACCCACAGTTTCCTTGTGAAGGGGAAGAGTTGTACTTACCTGAAAAAGGTCTGGATCGTGAGGAACCTCGGGAACTCCTTCCTCTCCAAATTCTGCCTCTTGTAGGATAGAACGGGTTTGATGTTCTATTGTCTTGTGAGGGATATCCTCTCGATATTTGATTTGGGTCTTGTGAGTAATTAAACTGGTTTCTGTATGATGGTGGTTGTCGGCCGGGAAGTCGACCCTTACTCTTCCCGGCCCTGACAAAAACTCGTCTATTGAAGACTTTCTTAATAGAAGATTGGGCTTTGTCAAGGGCCGTAAAAGTTCCTACAAATTTGCCTAATTCTTTTACAAAAGAGTCTCCAAACAGAAGTCCCTTAGCTTCGGGACCAGATTCCTTATCTGACATATCTGACAGTTTAGGGTCAATCCGTAATAATATAACTCTACGTCTCTCTGCTGAGAGAGCTGTGTTGGCGTTACCCAGTAGGCATAGTGCTCTTTGGGTCCAACCTCTTAAGGTATGAATGTCTACTTTAGAAGAAGAGGCCAGAGCGTCTTCTGCTAAATTGAAAATTTTTGCCAGTGGACCAACTACGTCCAATAATTTGTCCTGGCATTGTTTTAAGGATCTTTCAAGACCTTTTCTGGGATCTCTCCCGGACTTGGACATATAGTGGGCAATTTGAGGATCGAGGGTTGGAGTCTCACAAGTTTTAATCGACGGTCAATTTATTTCTATGTTTTGGTTCCAGTGATTTGCGAACCCAAAGATCCAAATATTCTGCCACATGGTGTCTAGGAATCCAGTCTGATGATCTGGGGTTTTTTATATTACCTGGGTCAAACAGAGGATTACCCTGTTCATCAATTATAATATTAGGATCCTCTGAATCCTTTTCCCTCATGTCTAGGACAGAGTCCTCTCGAGGTTTAGTACATTTTCCATCTATGGACTGGTCAGAAAAATAATCCAATTCTCCATCAGACTCATCTGATGAGGAAATGACATTAAATGAATTCGGTTTACACTGTTTTCTAATTCTTTCCACCGGTAAGCCATCCTCCCGGGGTGAGGTTCTTTTGCGTGGGAGCAACCCACTATTCTCATTGCCGGATAAACCGGGCAAGTCACCTTTGGAATGAACAAATTCCACTTCATTGTGGCAGTGTTTACTCTTTTGTTTCCTCTTTCCCCCATGAAGGGGTTGAACCATCTGCTCAGGGGCAATTAATGTAGGAGCAGTGGGAATAGGTATATCCTGGGACTGATGACGAAATATATCAGCTAGTGATTTTGCTAAAGAATTAGTCATTTGTCCCATGCAAGATGAAATAGCAGTAGAAATAGATTTGTTTAAGGACTGATCTAAAATGTTTTGAATATTATGTGTTTCATTGTTAGAAACCACTGTCAATTCTTCTGGAGAGTCAGAATAGACAGAGGCATCTTCTTCATTTAAAAATTGTGTGGGAATTTTATTCCCTTTCATAGGAGTTTTTGGTGATAATATTTTCCTTTGAGACATGGTGTGAAATATATATTATTTATAAGAATAAGGAGTTTTTTCACCATAAATTGAAGAGAGAGCAAGGGCTGGAACGTCATGCGTTTGTTCTCGTCAGCTGTGAATGAAAAACGGCGCCAAAGACGAGCCGCGCATGCGCAGTAAAAGATGAGGGCAATCTGATGCCCTTAAACAAGATGGCCACCGCGATAGAGTATAACACGCTCGGTCCGGCAATGGAGGATGAACGGCACTAGGGGAAGCAGACGGTGTTAACCGCCGAGACAGAAAGGTACATTTTGACTGAATAGAAAGATACCGAAGGATTTTGGAAAGTTAGGGGAAGTACAGTATTAATGTTTGTAGATATATAACAGAAGTACAGTTTAAAGAGAGGGGCATTCAATGTGAAGGCCGTAAGAGCTTTTAAAAAGGGGAAAAGACCTAAAGAATAAATATATATATATATATACACTTTAGTAATGAGGAGAAATCTAAGGGATTTTTAATTGAGATAATTTAGAAACAAGTTCTAACGGAATCAGTAACGCAATTGAGTACAATAATATGGAAAATAGATATATGTATATACAGTATCCATAAAGGTCAAGAAACACACACACATATATATATATATATATACTTATCTTGCCGCCAAGCAGCAAAGAAAGAGGAAGAAGTTGAACATGTTGGGGATAATATACACCTGATGTTTATGGGGATTGGTTACTGATATATGTGGGTGGGGCTACACTATCATCAAGTTTGTATGGTTTTCTTTTAAAAAAGTTTGTTTGAACTTTGCTGCTGAGTAAAGTAAAGAAGGAGATAAGCATAATATGAGCCTCCGGGTCTTGCCATAAAATTGGAGAAAACTAACTTGCTAGAGCGGTACAAATATAAATTCCTCAAATCCCTGTTGTTTGAAAGGATTTATAGTCCATTTTAATGACAGAATGGTGTCCAGTGCCTAACAAAGCAATGAGCTGGAGACCACTCTCATATTCAAAAGGTTAAAAGCCCAAATTAAATAAATGGGGATTTTTGCTTGCCCCCTATGATGCAGTTGGTTTACACTCGAATTGTTCCATTTCATCTTAGTACACGAGCCTCATTATGTGGGCATGGGCAGACTCACAATTTTCAGAGAGTAATATCCAAGGAGTAAAAAAAAAAAGTAATAAAAATATATATATATATATATATATATATATATATATATATATATATATATATATATATATAAATAATAACTGTGCAATTCTGTATGAAGTTATGGAAGATGTTAATTCAGTGATTCACGACGACAATCCCCAGGATATACTATCAGGTCATGTTTTAGGTAAATCCTTAATTAAGCACAAGTAAATTGAACAAAATGGCTGAACCACAGATTATCTATCTGTGATCAGCTGCAGTTTCACTCTTGGTGAACTAACTTTGTGCTAAAACATAGACTGATGGCCAGCTGAGTGTGATGGAAATCCAGCAGGAGTTCTGTAAGATATCCACCCCTAACATAGACATATTTACAACAGCAGTGTTTATTTCTAATTACTGAAGTGCTAAATATTTTTCTCTCTGATTTTGATAACTACAAAAAATGCAAAGGGGGATTTCCAGACAACTGGAAGCAAACTCCTATTGCTGTGCTCTGAATTTATAGAATGTGTGCTTCTTATGTTTGGTTTGTGGCTGTGTTGGTTTGTTGTGTGTGTGACTATGTGTTTGGCATGTGCATTAATCAGGTTATTTGAAGGATTAAGGTGTAAATCCTTGCAGATAATAAAGCTTCTACAGGATAAACAATTAGCAGAACTAGTAACGTGCTTTCATTAAGTAGACAACAGGCAAAGCAGAGACGAGAAACACAAAGAAAAAGAGAGGGAAGTCTATGGGAAAGCAAATCTTCTAGGACCAGAGAAAAATGTGGCTATCCAGCAAAAAAGTGGAAATGGTTATAAGAAAAAAAAAAACGGTGATTTGTTATCTGTGAGATACTGAGAAACTTTATCTATCTGGATCTTCTTAGGACACAGGATGCCTTCTGCTGCCTGCACTCTAGGTTCTTCCTTCTTAATTGATACATTGATGGGATGGACACCTGTGCACCAACATGAAACTTTACAAGACCTGGATGTACTGTCAGAGTGCAGCACTAAACAGAACAGCCAATCAAATTATAAAGCTCAGGCAACTGAAAACAGCCAAGCAAACAAGCTAGAACCCTTTGAAAGCATGCAATTAAAGGAAATGATTAGAGGTCCTAAAAAATCAGAGGACAGTTTGAAGGACCCCAGAAATAGACAGTCTATGGGAGAAGAATTGACATCCAACATATCAGGAGAAACGTGTGGAATTCCTGAAAGAAGCCAAGTAAATGACATGTCTGGATCCCTGGAAAGCAGCCAGTCACCTTGCAAGACTAGGAATCCTGAGAAACCCAATCAGTCATACATAGCTTTAATTTCAAGGGCCATCTTATCCTCCTCAGAGAAGAGACTGCAACTGAGTGATATCTACCAGTGGATCATGGAAGCCTACCCCTACTACCACAACCAGGTACACAACTTATCAGAAGTTATGTAACTGTGATTTATAGATCATGGAGATCTATACTATTGTACAGAAAACCTGCCTCTGGGGTTTTCCAAACCTGTCTTCAAGGGCTATAAACGGGCTAGGATTTAAATATTTACTTAATTACTTTCAGATGTGTTATTCAGTGTTATTCAGTGGCATATCCATTTTGACTAACCCATCTGTAGGTGGACAAGAAGCCTTAAATTCAATCATGATTCTGACCCTTGGGGACCAGGTTATATGTTCTGATCTAAATAATATCAAAAAGATATGTACCACAGAATTATAGATACAAACCAACACAGCCAAGTAAACTGTCATTCGCTCATTATATAAAATTCTGCATTCTATAAAGTTTAATACAGTGTGGTTCATTGTGCTGTAGTTTATATTTTTAAAAAGTATAGCAAACTATAACTATTTTACATTACATTTAATACTGTTAAGCAAAACATCAGTGGGTGACATTTAACAACAATTATGTTTATATTTGCACAATATTAAAGAAACCTGGAATTTGATACATTGATGCATCTTACTCATTTGCACTTTACCATGTCTTCTGGGAATATATTTCCTAGATCCACCACCCTCTCTCCTAAGGTAACCATTGTATTCATCTCCCTTCAATCCATCTCCTTCTTACATCAAATCTATCACTACATCCTTTAATGCCAACTTTAGGCCATTGTTTAAAAATATCACTAGGAGGCTCAGTAATGACAGAGCCATCTCCATTCAAGTACGGATTTGCCTGTTAGTGACATCCATGAAATGGAGTCTGACCCAAGTGTTCTTGCATGGTTATCGAAAGTTATTCTTCACATGATGTTGGCAACACTGTTAGTTACAACAGAAATGTCTGCAACAAGTTTGCTTAGGAACCACTATAGCTCTTCAATATGTTTTTTTTTTTTTTTTTTTTCATTAGTGCCAAATTGTTCATCTTAGGTATGATATGTACCTTTTCTCTTTAGGACAAGAGCTGGAGGAACAGTGTTCGTCACAACCTGTCTCTTAATGAATGCTTTGTTAAAGCTGGACGTAGTGATAATGGAAAGGGACATTACTGGGCTGTGCACCCTGCCAATATAGATGCTTTCTCTCGGGGGGATTACCAGAGGCGCAGGGCGAGGAGGCGTATACGCAGGTAGATTGCACCTATATGGAATATCAATGTCTTCTTCAAGGATACCCTTAGCCATTTGTCAAGTGCAGGGGAGTAGCTAGGTTCCCAAAAGTGGTGCTTGGACTAACAAAATGTATCTTTCTATGTTTGCTTCCTCAAATCCCACACTTGCCCTTCCTATATATTTCACCAACTGAATCTAACTGTACTTTAAAAACTTTCTCTTTTTCTCCCCACATTCTTCTCTTTCTCACACACAGGGTTTCCCCTGTCCTTGGATATCCACATCACTTTCATCTCTGTGATCTACATTGTTTTCACCAAAGATTCTGCTTCTTCTGCCCCTCTTTATACCTTAACCCCAACCTCCTGCAAAATTGCCCTCAAGTGGAACCATCCCCACAAGACGCACACAAGTCCATCTCTGTGCCACTGCTTTGGCCCTGGCACCAGTTGACTCCGTACCTGTAACAGGAAGACGGACCATGGGATAACTAAGGACAATGGCTTTGATACAACATTCTAATTTAGATGCCTTAATTTTGAGAAATATCTGAAATTGTTTATTTTTGTACTGTAATCATTTATTTAATCAGTCCAATTATGCATTTTCCACATAGTCTTGCACTCAGCTTTTTCTTAACTGTATGAAAGTTGGTACATTCTATGTAGTTCTGGGAAAAATAATTAGTAAGCAACCATAAATGAAGGTTTAGACTGAGGAGCCTGAAGAAAGTAGAAAAACGAAAAACATTGAATGAACACAAGCAAAGCAATTCTGTCACCACCCTTGTCTGTATCCTTTTTATATTATGCATGCAGAAGCAATATATGCCCCTTCTATGTTCATTCTCCCCCTTGTTGTAATTCTTGTCCTAATTTCTTTGTAATTGTGTCTTAACAAGATCTGACGCTCTGAGATTGTAATTGGCCGTTAGTCGGATTTCGAGCTTGCAGTTTTAGTGTTAATCTGACCTTCTAATCAGACGGAATCTGCTGAACCTCAAAAAATAGGCGGCTTAGGATGCACAACTTATCTCTGGTGTCATGCCAAAGTCTGCAGCTTGAAAGATTCTATAAACCACCCTGTCATAAGGAATAGGTTTCAGGTTTTAGTCTGGAGTGGTTTCTTGCTGTGACTTTTTTTTTTTTTTTTTTTTTTTTTAACTCTTCGAAGGCTAAATAAATATCTGATGCCTACCAATAAACCAGTATTTTTTTTATTTTATTTTTTTCCCCCACCCTGTCCCCAAAGAACTCAAAGGCATTGATAAGTTAGGCTATTTATATTTTATTTATATAATATGTTTTTTTATTGCCCAGTTGCACTAGAAGGTTTTAAAGTTGGGTTAATTCATATCTGTTAGATAAAGTAATTATTGTAGTATCTGAATTAGCCTGTGTAACATTTCTCACCTGTGCTTAAACAAGGAAATCCTTACATCCTGGCCTGTCGGTACCCATGAGGACTGAACTTGGATAGTCATGCTGTAGATGTGCAGTTTTATGTTTGTTGTTCAAGGTCTGCTGGCATCATTCTACATCTACACAATACTATGGACCTTTAGTGCAATTTGTAATGTGGCCAGCGTGTACACAAGTATGCCCTAAAGCTATCATATGCACTTTAGAATGCTGCTAAATTTTGGTCCTGTGAGTGTATCATAGGGATGTGAACTTACACACATATGATTTTCAACCAGGTTAGGCCAGGCCAATTACCTAGAGGATTTGTATCTGATATTACATGAGACCAGCAGAAAAATAAACAATTACATGACAATAGCAGGCAATACACAATTGTAATGTACAATAACTTGGTACCTTTCTTTCTTTAAAACAAAAAATAAATAATAAAATAACCCCTGCCTCTACATATCAATGTACTCCAGAGATATGACATTCATATTTTTTATATTGTTATACTAAACTTGTCTGAGATTGTGTTCTATATTGTAATGTTTTTAGGTTTCTAAACACATTATTCATCATACATTCCTTGCTTTACAGTTTTATATAAGGAGATATCAGCTAGTTTTAATAGTTTGGGGTGTGTAGTTACAAGAAAGGCTATGTTTTTATCATGTTATGCCACTATATTAATGTTTGTTATTAACATGAAAATTTTAAATACTGTTATACACTATTACCAGTTTGGGGCTCATAGGAATAACATAGGTATGTACACCTATTTATATTTGGTATCAGTTTGATTAGGAGATATGCAGCATTCATATTTCATACCTTTCTTGTTTGTTACACTAATCTTTTGTGACATTCTGTACTGTATATTGTGAATTCAGTCTACATTTCTGGAAGATAAACCTTTATACTGAAACATCCTTGTATGATTCCGTGCAGAAAACTTCTGCCAGTTTTTGTAATTTAGACTGTTTTCCAGAAACATATACTGTACTTGTGTATGGTTATTTAGCTGTTTCAGGATTGTTTTACCATGTAACCAAGGGAAGGGGCATTTTCAATTAATAAAGTTAAAACAACTTTGATGTTTTCTTGTTAATTTGGGATCTATGCAGGCCGTGCATGTTCATAAAACTATAGGTTTTTCATATCAGTGAGGAAAGTGTTTTAATACAAATTTTAACTTAAGCTCCAAACTTAATTTTGTTTGCGATATAGAGGTAAATGTGCTAAAATGCCAGTGTGCAGCACCAGTGACATTGCCCTCAACAGCAGTAGCGGCATTTCAGGGTATGTGCTGCAAAGTATAATCTCTGTAGTGCATACAAGTCAACTCACACTGCCATTGTTAAGACTTTAATATCAGCAAGCCCATTATACCTGCACCATTGCATACACAACATTTTCTGAATGCCTTGTTTAGTACATAGCATTAGACAAGGCATAGAGTAAGCAAATGCCCTGAAATGTCCCTTTGTTCCTCCCCTTGAAGCAGGCAGAGTTAGGAGGAGAAATTTTGTTGTAAGGGGCTTAGCAGATTGGCATTAGGCAGGTGTAATGCTAGAAAATCAATTCCAGCAAAGGAGTTGGAGAAGAATGTTGGGGATGGGTGAAAACCTTTTCCCAATAGGAAAAAAGTAAGAAAAACTGCACTTTTCACCTTCTGCAGGAATTTATATGAAAATTTAAATTTTTCCAATTTCTTCTGCAGCAAACATCAACTTTGTTTTTCTGAAATACCTGTGTCACATGCTACATCAGAAAGGCAATGTGAGATCAGGGAGTTAAAAGCATGGCTAAAGACTTGGTGTAAGCAGTAGGGGTTTGGGTTCCTAGAGCACTGGACGGCATTTACCCTTGGGGGCAATCTCTGTAGTCAAGATAGTTTGAACCTTAGCTGAAGTATATTAGAATGGTTAGACGGCTGGAGGAGACTTTAAACTAGAAAGGGGGAGTGATTAAACACACAGGGAAGGTAGTATAATTGAGGAAATGGGATTAGACAAGGGGCATGGGGGTGGAGAGGGGGGAATGGGTTAGCTCATTGAATAGGGAGGTGCCATTGTTTACAGCCTGATACAAATACATGTGTAAATACATTTTGCAAGGAATTAAATATTTCAGAATGGCAAAAAGATCAAATGTATGCATGGAAATGCTCATAGTCTGGCTGGTAAGAAAGGGAGACTAGAAGTGATTGCAGTGTATGAGCAGTATGATCTAAAATATGTGTCTGAAACCTGGTTAGATGATACCTATGACTTAGCAGTCAATCTAGGGCTATTCACTTTTTAGGAGGGGGAGGGGGTATGCCTATATGTAAAGCATGCCTTAAAACCTAGTGTAAGGGAAGATATAAATGAAGGGTCCAGTGAAAATGTAGAGGCCCTGTAAGTTGAAATACACACTGGGGCACACATAATAAAAATATGTTAATGGGGATTTGCTGAAAGCCACCTAATATTGGGGAGTTGGAAGAAGCCCAACTTTTACTGCAAATGTAAAAGGCTTCTAGGTCAGGAAATGTAATTCTAATGGGAGATTTCAACTATCCTGAAACTGACTGGCGCAATATGACTTCCAGCACAACAAAGAGAAACAATTTTGTAAGTAACTATAAAAGAGGCCTTGCTTGACCTAGTGCTCTCAAGCAATTTTTATACAAGTAAGGGAACATTTGGGCAGCAGCGACCACAATATGGTATCTTTGCAATTTGTTATGAGTAACCTGATAGGCTTTAACCCTTTGAGTGCCAATGTGTTGCGTACCCCTCTGGCACTGAAAGGGTTAAACAAAACATTCACTTTTTAAAATGGCTAATTTTACAAAGCTGAAAGCAGTATTAAAGGATATTCAGTGAGATGTAATCTTCAAAGATAAAAATGCACAAGAATCATGGAATTTTTTTTAAAGGGATAGTAATACTTCGTTTTTTCTTTATTTTATTTTGTAGGTATTAAAAAAACATGAAGAATGATATAAGTCTTATCTCTCAAACCTTTATGGTTTGAGAGATATTCACAAGCAAAGTTTCCCCCTCCCGCCCCTTTTACCTAGTGTAAGCCATCTCTTCTCAGATGTGGAATCTAGTTTTAAGACCAGACAGATAACAGCAGGGGACCATTTTCTTTCTATTAGAACAATGAAAGCCCTGCCACCCTTGACAAGTTTTTCAGGTTTTTCCCTTATCTTAATTGAAGATTGTCCCTCTCTGCAATCTACCTGGGAACCTCCCTTCTGATCTGGCTGAACAGTGTTACATCAGTAAAAGGGGCGGGAGGGGGATACTCTGTCTTTGAATTACTCTTGAACTACATCTCTGACAGAATTGAAACAACACTCTCCAAAGTCCAAATACTATGATGATTAATTAGAGCTGCTTTTATCATAAAACATTACTATCCCTTTAAAATGCTCTTAGCAAAGATACTCTTCAATATATATTATTGGAGAATAAGCACAAGAGGAGTAAAGTGAAACCAATGTGGCTTAATAATGAGGTTTGCAGGGAAATGAGAAACAAGTGTTTAGGTCAAAGGGGTCAGATATATAATTTAAAAAAATATATAATAAATTAATAAAATCTGCAAACAAGCAATTAAGTTGGCTAAAATTGAAAATGAGAGAAATATTGCAAATGAGAGCAAGAAATATCCTAAACAATTCTATTCTAAGTACATTAATAACAAAAAAGGTTAAGGTTGATCTTGGTCCTCTTAAGACTGAGACAGGTGACTTTATTAGTTAGGATAAGGCTATGGCTGACACCCTAAATAGATTATTTGCTTCAGCATATACAAAGAAAGCCTCCATAACAGTCTATGAGCAAATAGACAAAACCCACAGAATTTCTTCCATCATGTATATAGCTTACTGAGGACAAAGTCCAAAAGAGACTGGAAAATGTTATGGTGAATAAAACACCTGGACCTGATGGTATACACTCAAGGGTACTTAAGGAACTTAATTAAGTAACAGCAAGACCATTATACTTAATATTTATTGATTAATTTTCATCAGACATAGTGCCTTGTGATTGGAGGAAAGTGGATGTAGTTCCATTGTTCATAAAGGGGGCAAGATTAAAACCAGGAAATTATAGACCTGTGAGCTTGACTTCCATAGTGAGTAAGATATTAGGGTTACTAACTGACAGTATTTAGAATTGTGAAGACAAACAATATTATTAGTGGGAGTCAGCATGCTTTTATGAAGAATAGATCATGTCAAACTAAATCTCTTGAATTTATGAAAGAGTAAGTAGTAATTTGGACTTGAATTTTTCAAAAGCCTTTGACGTAGTGCCTCACAACAAGTTACTTCATAAATTAAAAGGCTTTGGTTTGGGAGGTGATATCTGATTGAAAACTGGTTAAATGATATATGGCAGAGAGCTGTTGTAAATGGAACCTTTTCAAGTTGGTCTAAAGTTGTGAGTGGGGTGCCACAGGGTTCAGTCCTGGGCCCAATGCTTTTTAATTTGTTTATTAATGGTCTAGAAGTGGGAATGGAAAGTAGTTTATCAATCTTTGCTGATGACACTAAGCTGTGCAAGGAAACACATACAGGGCTGGATATATTTTTCTCTGCAGAGGGATTTAGATAAAGTGAGTGAGTGGGCAGAAAAGTGGTAGATGACATTTAATGTAGGTAAATGTAAGGTTGTGCATTTGGGCTGTAGAAACAATCATGCTACAAATAGTCTAAATAGGAAAAAACTTGGGGAATCCTCAAAAGAGAAAGATTTAGGAGTACTGACAGATGAAAGACTTCATAGCAGTGTGCAGAGTAGACACAGCTGCTGCAAGAGCAAATATGTTACTAGTCTATATAAAAAGTGGTGTAGTTGCATGGGATGCTAATATTATTCTACCTCTATAGAAATCCTTTGTTAGGCCTCATCTGGTATATGGAGTACAATTCTGGGCCCCAGTTCTTATAAAATACATTGTTGAACTGGAAAAAGTGTAGAAACATGCAACAAAACTAATAAAGGGTTTGGAGGACCTGAGTTATAAAGAGAAACTAGCCAAAATCGGTTTGTTTATATTAGAGAAGAGACTTCTAAGGGGTGATATGATTACCATTTACAAATACATTCAAGGTCAACACCAAGAAGTATTCAATTAATTATTTATGCAAAGAGCTGAGTACAAACGAGAGGTCATCCATTAAGACTAGGGGAAAGGCGCTTTCAACTAAAACAAAGGCAGGGATTTTTTACAGTAACTTCTTTCAAAAAAAGCAATGTGTGTCTAGCACAGAACAATATTGAGAATTATGACCAATGGCTTCAATGCAGATAGGTTGTTGATCTGATTGACATTTAGAGTCAGGAATTGGAAATGGCTTAAGTGTTTTTTTGCCTTCCTCTGGATCAACAGGGGTGTTTTGGTATGGGCTGGACTTGATGGACACGTCTTTTTTCAGCCTCATCAACTATGTTGCTATGTCACTGAAGCCTGGAAATGTCTTGGGGGATAGTGAAAAGAGAGGTATTTTAAATGGTTTCTATATGCTGGAATTTTCATGGAAAGAGCAGCAAATTGCAAATTATTTAGTGAAAATGCACACAGGAAACAAACTTCACTTTTTGCTCATTCCTAAGGAATGGTATTCATACATTCACTCCATAAATATATACTTAAATTGATATGATTCATATCCAACAACATGACCTAAACACTACTTCAAGTAAGAGATTGTGGAGAAGCTGAACTTGTCTCAAAAAAGAGCAATATATACATTAGTTTTCATATGTAACTATAATGTTACTGACTAACACCTAAACAGCTGCAAAGCAAAATTTTAAAATGTCTCTGGCCACCCCAGAGGAGCCAGTGTCAAGTCCCTATCACTCACAGGATTTAAAAAAAAAAAAAAAAAAAAAAAAAAGTATAATTTTCAAATCTTCCTGTGTCACTTTCTACCTCCCTCTTCCTTTGGCTATATGATGTCTGCATGAAGAAGCTGACTTATGCTCTACTGATCAATCTAATATAAATTGCACAATTGGTCCCACATTAACATTACATTATTTTTCCTGGAGACTTGCAGAGTGCCCTGGTGAATTATTTGTCTGCTTGTTGCATTCTTTTCTGTATAGAAGAGATGGGCAAAAAGTGTTTTTCCCATTAGAATTTTCACGAAAAAGCATGATTTTCCCGCAGGAATTTCTACCAATAGACATACCGACAGATTTTCAGCTGTTTCTCTAACACCACAGAATTTTCATCAAGAACAATTCCATTTACCACCTATGTTTTCCAATGCTAGTGAAACTTCCCACCTCCATACTATAAAAAGGCAGAATTTCCCCTCCGCCAGTGTGGTGTATTTTAGGAGAAAAAGAGACTAGAAGCAGGCAGATGGAAAAACACACATACAAATAAAAGTTAAAATAACATTTGTTTTAAGTGCTGACCAGCACTATGCCAAGCAGGAGTGGCTGGATGGACCCTGATGCTGTTGCTGGGTGTAGGTGTCTGCTGCGCCAGCAGTAAAGTGAGCCTAATTACTCATGACCCAATGATTCCCATTACCCTGGCATTGTCCCTCTTGGGAAGTATGAAGAAGAAGACAGAACACATGGAGTTTGCTGCTGCTCTAATTCCTACTGCTGAGTTGTCAAAGGACGCGTTCATCTGTCACAGCAGCAGAAAGGGACTAGGGCAGATTCCACTTGCCACCAGTACTCTTGTCCCTAGCTCTAGTGATGATGCTGAGGCAGCAGCAGGAATATCACCTGCTACAGCCAATAAAGGTGATTGTGGAGAAGGACATTCTACTCCACTTCTCTTCTCACTGAAATCATAGGAGTGAGTATATTTTTACCTTGGGGCAGGCATAGTGCATTCATCAGTGACTTCACTGTGCACTTTGTGCTATAAGGTAGGGAAACACATCTGTCCTCATAAAATGCATGCAACATAGACACCATGACATTTATGCATTGCGTACCTCTCTCTGGCATTCAAAGAGTTAATTTTCAGTTTAAACACATTTATTTTACAGACATCTCCAGACCAGGGACCGACTGGCCCAGGGGTCAGAGAGAGGACATAATGGCACACAATAATGGCAACACCACTCCTTTTGAAGTATAAATCTTCTTTTATTAATTAACAAACAAAGCTAAAATCTTGTCTCCAGAAGTACAAAGGTGAACAAACAAAACACACGTGCACTCCTAGCACATTTCAGACCCACAGGTCTCTATAGGTATGGATACTGGATATGCAGGTGAGTTTATTTATTCTAAACTCCTCCCCTCATTATCCAGTTCCAATGTGCATAAAAGCAGATATAATTTTAACTGCAATAAAAGCATATGCATATTCTATATTAAAAACAACAGTGTATTTAAAGAATAGATCACCTAATATATACAAAAAATCTTAAACATCATATCAAAATAACACAGATCCGTGTTCTAAAACAGTGATATACATAAACAAATTGAATAATTAAAGGTAAAGATGCAAACACCATTCAATTAGAGCCTACAGCAATATATCGGAGGACAAAGATCCATAGGAAAGAAATCTAAAAAGAGCACCAATAAACCAAAGTATCCATCTATATAGAAACTATTGACCTAGAGAGAAGAGATTCATGATCAAATCTACAACGTAAATGGCCAAATACAAATGTTCTTTAAATATAGTAACTTAGATCCCATTCTAAATTCATAGCTTCTGGAACACGTGTCTTAAGTTGGAATATCCAGAAGATTTCTCTACGTGCTAGGGTAGAAAAAATATCCCCTCTTCTAGCAGGTTTCAAAATCTTTTCTATTCCCTGAAATCTAAAACTATATAAATTATAATTGTGTTTCATAAACTGTCGGGCCACTGGAGAGCTCCCATATC
The DNA here is from genome assembly GCA_037306005.1 of Rhinophrynus dorsalis. Lineage (NCBI taxonomy): Eukaryota > Metazoa > Chordata > Amphibia > Anura > Rhinophrynidae > Rhinophrynus > Rhinophrynus dorsalis. Next base: position 293,246,422 of record CM074718.1, on the reverse strand, counting down.
TTCTCTCTATGGCATTTAAGTGCTCTCTGATTCTCTCCTTAAGAGGACATTTAGTCCTCCCTACATATTGCTGTTTACACTTCTGACAAGTAATCAGGTAAACTAAATATGAAGTACAACAGTTAATAAAAGATCTTATGATATATTCTTTATAGGTTTGGCTGCTGTTAAATGTTTTTGAAACAAGTGCATATTTGCAGCATTGGCATTTACCCCCACATTTATAGAAACCACCAAACTATAACCAATTTTTCCTACCACCATCATCTTTTTTCAACACAAAAAAACTAGGAGATAGTTGTCGACCTAAGGTAGATGCTTTCCGACTAACAAACCTACAGCCATGTTGTATTATAAGCTTCAACTGTTGATCTTCATATAATATAGGTAATAAGTTCTTAATTACCAAACATATTTTATTGTACTCTAAACTGTAATCTGTTATAAAGGTAATTTGTTCTTATCTCTCATTTCTATGTTTTTGTTTATCACTTATCAAAGGACTTGTGTATAAGTTCTAACCTATTTAATGGATCTACAGTCTTTCTAGCTTGCTGTATTAAGGAGTCATTATATCGTCTTTCTTTCAACCTATTAGTTAAATGTTCCGCTTGTTCATGGTAACACTCTGTCCCTATAGCTGCTCCCGCTCTGGCTGCCAATGGTGATTCCAATATTGCTAGAGGCATGACTGGGTCTTTCCCGCTTCCCCGGTATTATGGGGGTGACCCTAACCAGGCCGATATCTATCGGGAGATGGTACCTCATGCCTTCCTGTCTGATAGGAGTGAGGTGGGCCTCGTGATTTCCTTACTCTCTGACACGGCCTTGGCATGGGCTAGTACCCTTTGGGAGATGCAGAAACCTATAGTATACAATTACCCTGAGTTTATGGCATCCTTTAAAAGGGTATTTGATGTACAGGACAGCTCCACCTTGGCTGCCAAGCAACTAATGTCCATCCAGCAGGGTACTAGGATAGTTTTGCATTATGCCATAGAGTTTCGTACCCTGGCAACCGAGGTTGGTTGGAATAATGAGGCTTTCGGATACAGTAAAAGATGAGATTGCAGCCCAAGCCCTCCCCAGAGATTTAGAGGAACTGGTCTCATATTGCATCTTGATTGACTCCCAAATCCGTGAGAGCCCTTCCTTCAGGGAGCACCTGCGGAGGCATCCCATCCGTTTAACCCCGAGCTTTTCATTCCCACCAGTACCTCCCCCTCCATCCGCGTCTTAGTCTCGAGACCTCGGGTGTTGTGGGAGCCCATGCGGCTTGGGTTCACTCACCTTTCAGTTGCAGAAAGGGCCTTTAGGAGTAGGGAGGGCCTGTGTCTTTACTGCAGTAAGGCAGGGTACCTACTGCGAACTTGCCCCACACGTCCGGGAAGCACCCGCATCTAAGGTTCTATACGGAATAGACATTAGGTGGCGTCTCAGCATACTCGGCTATCCATAAGGATAAACCACTAGTCTCCGTTGGGCTCTCTTGGGGCAAGATTTCCATTATGTCAGGGGCACTCATTGACTCTGGTGCAGGGGCCTCTTTATCAACAGTGCCTTCGCACAGTAGCACTCCATTCCATTGCAGCTCCGTATCACTCCACTTGCCATCGAGGTGATTGATGACAACAGACCCCAACAGCCGCCGCAGGTCACCCACCACTCCTTTGTCTATGGCAGTGGTTCTCAACTCCTGTCCTCAGGACCCACTAACAGGCCAGGACTTAGGGATTTTTCTGCTAGAGCACAGGTGTGGTAATCAGAGGCTCATTCACATTGATTAACTATCATCAAATCCTGGCCTGTTAGTGGGTCCTGAGGACAGGAGTTAAACACTGGTCTATGGCTGTATAGGCTCTCTGTCTCGGAACCTTACAAATCCAGGTGATCCACTCTCCTCACTATCCTATGGTCCTGGGTTATCTGTGGTTGCGCAAACACAATCCCACGTTCGATTGGGTAAAGGCCGAAGTCACTGCATGGTCACCCAGCTGTTCCAAGACATGCCTAGTAAAAGTGGTGAAGGTGCTAACCACATCCCTGGTCTCTTTGCTGCCTGAAGAGTACCAAGAGTTCCGTGATGTATTCGATAAGGGCTGGGCTGGTGAGCTTCCACCTCACCGCCCATATGATTGTACCATTGATCTACAACCGGGTGCCATACCTCCTGAAGGTCGAGTCTACCCTCTTTCTGTCACTGAGAATAAGGCCATGGAGGAGTATGTTTCGGGTGCGCTGTCCTGGGGGTTCATCCGCAAGTCCTCCTTGCCCACTGGGACTGGATTCTTCTTCATGAAGCAAAAGAGTGGAGCACTGAGACCCTGTATTGATTACAGGGGGCTCAACCATATCACCTAACCAAAACGCCTAACCAATTCAACTAATTACCGAGCTATTCGATCGATTGAAAGGGTCCAAGGTCTTTACTAAGCTCGACCTGCGAGGGGCGTACAATTTGGTACGGATAAAAGAGGGCCACGAATGGAAAACCGCATTTATCATCAGGAGCGGGCATTACGAATACCGTTGGTCTCTGCAATGCTCCAGCAGTTTTCCAAGAATTCCTTAATGATGTCCTCTGGGACACGCTCCAACAATGCGGTATACGTAGATGACATTCTGATCCATTCCGCCTCCATGGCAAGCCACTATGCAGATGTAAACAGAGTTCTGCAAAGATTAAGAGAAAACCTATTTTGCAAATTAGAGACGTGTGAGTTCCACCGCAAACAGGTCACCTTCTTGGAGTATGTAATTTCAGAGGTCGGTTTCACTGTGGACCCTGATAAACTCTCAGCTGTTCTTGAGTGGTCATAACCTGTAGGTCTCCGCTCTCCAACTTTTCCTCGGGTTCACTACTACAGGAAATTTATCCGCAATTTTTTCCTCTATTGCAAAAACCCTTACCAACATGACCAAAAAAGATGGTAACTCCACTCACTGGTACCCGGAAACCATCAAAGCATTTGAGGCATTAAAAGCTGCTTTTGCCACAGCACCCATTTTGGCATACCTGAAACCCAAGCTTCCATTCGTACTTAAGGTCCATGTGTCTGAGACAGGAGTAGGTGTCCTACTCCTGAGAGCCAGTTGCACCCATGTGGGTATTTCTCCAAAAAGCTAAGTCCTGCGGAGTGCAACTATGAAATTGGTGACCGTGAGTTGCTGGCGATAATACTCTTTCTCAAAGAATGGAGGCATTTGCTCGAGGGAACTTCAGTGCCAATCCTAATCCTCACAGATCATAAAAATCACAACTACCTGTCCGAGGCTAAGCGCTTGATTCCAAGACAGGCATGATGTGCCTTATTTTTGTCCCATTTTAATTATGTGGTCTCGTACCTGCCAGGTACCAAAAATGTCTGGGCTGATGCCCTATCTAGACAGTTCTTGGACGCTAAGGAAGAGAACCTTCCTAGTCCTATTTTTCCTCTGGACCGAGTACTGGCCACCATATGTACCAGCATAACATCTACCCTCGGGGGAGAGAATACGGGCCACCCAAGTAGATGCACCTGCTGAGACTCCCTCTGGGTGTTGTTTTGTACCTGTTAACCTCTGTACCAAGGTACTTTCAACCTACCATAATACTAAATAAGCAGGGCATCTCAGGAATAAAAAAACAGCTTCTCTGGTCGGTTTCCCGTCTCTTCTGGTAGCCAGAACTTAACCGTGATATTTCTGCCTTTGTTGCTGCCTGTCCAGTCTGTGCGCAGACTAAATCACCCCGTCACCTTCCAGATGGCCTTCTCTGACCCATACCCAATAGTGAGAAGCTATGGTCACACTTTGCCATTGACATCATAGTCGACCTCCCTCTGTCCATCGGTAACACTGTCACCCTAATCGTTTTCGATCGATTTTGTAAGATGATCCACTACATACCATTCAAAAACTCCCATCCGCTAAAGAGTTGGCTACGGTCTTTATCAAAGAGGTCTATCGGCTACACAGGGTTCCCAAAGTCATAATTTCTGAGCAGGGTAGCCAGTTTGTCTCGGGATTCTGGAGGGCCTTCTGTTGCTCAACTAAGTATCCAACTCTCCTTCTCCTTGGCCTACCACCCGCAATCGAATGAGGCTGCAGAAAGGGCTAATCAGGCCTTGGAGCAAATTCCTGCGGTGCTACATCTCAAATCATCAGAATAACTGGTCAGACCTGCTACCTTTGGTGGTGTTTGCTCATAACAGTGCAGTCTCAGCTTCTAACCGGCTCTACCCCCTTCATGGTGAATTATGGGTACCAACCCCTCCATGATTCCAGATTCATTCATTCCCCATGGAATTACAGCACTGGAAGATCATCTCCAGCAGATCCATTCCACACGGGTGCAGGTCCAAGAGTCACTGTGACACTCACAACAATCACAGGAGCTCCAGGCTAATCGTAAACACCTCCCATCCCCCTCCTACCAGGTCGGGGAGAGGGTCTGGTTGTCCTCCAGAAATCTCCACCTCCAAGTGCCCTATCAGAAACTGGCTTCCTGTTTTGTGGGGCCTATCCGCATGCTCCGACGTGTGAACCCTGTGGCCTATGCCCTAGACCTCCCTCCCAATATGCGGATGCACAATGTGTTCCATGTCTCACTGCTGAAACCCCTGGTATGCAATCGTTTTACTATGATCACTCCTCGACCCCATTCGGTGCCCGTTGACGGCCATGATGAGTTTGAGGCCCGCTCCATAGTCTACTCTAGTAGTTTCCAAGGGAGGCTTCAAAATTTGGCCCACTGGAAGAGGTACGGTCCAGAGGAGCACTTGTTGGTTTACTGCATCAGACATGCATGCCCCCGCCCTCCCCTGGGTCAGGCTGAGTCCGCTGATGTTTAACAAACTGCCTTGACCTAACAGGTAAGTAACCATGGAAACCGAGATCAGCCAACCCCTTCCAGGGTATTTAAAGCAGCTAGGCTCACTTCCTTCTTGTCCTTGTTTCTGCTTCTGGCTGCAAGTGCGTTCTCCTGAGTTGCTGTTTATCTGTGCATGACCTGGCTTCCTCTGACATCCCTTCTGGCTCCTGACTTCTGGCTTGTTCCTGACATTGCTGATCTCTGTACTCCTGACTCTGGCTTGTCTGAGTACCTGCCTTGGTTCCTGACCACGGCTTTTCTTTTGGTTTATGCTCCTGGATCATGATTTTGCTTTGTTTGCTTTTGTTATTTTAATAAAGGTGTTTTGCATTTTACATTTTTTGTCTCTGTCTGGTTCCTGGTCCCTGGTCCCTAACAGGACAAACATAAATTAATGTATCCTGGGCAGCTCCCTCCCTAACCCTGGCTACCTACACAGTGTATAGTTAGTCAATACCGTTTTGTGGGCACAGAGGCACTCACCTTCACATTCCCCCAGACTCCACAACAAAGAGAACAAATTTCCTGCCTCTACGATTCCCTAAACTGTACTCCAACATTGCTTTATTTGGCTTTCTTAACTATCTGAAAAAGTCTGCTTCTTTCTCGCTTGCTATCAAATACAGTATGCTGAGGGTTCCTGACGCCCTTTTATGCTGTTCCTGCAGCAAAAGAAGGTAAACATGTCACGTGGTGGTTGAAATCCAGTCTTACAATTGATTTCAATGCAATGATCTAGACAGGAAAAAGCAGAACCTCCCTCACAGTGGGAAGTGGCATTTGTATGTATTTCTTTATTTATATGTCACCACACAGCAGTAAGCTACAATAAATAAATGGGCATAAAATAAGCATCACAGTCATATAAATAATAGGAGTGAGGTCTCTGCCCCAAGGTGCTTACAGTCTAAATTGGTAATAGGAGACAGACCAGAGGGCATGAGCGTGTTAAGTGCTGTGAGTTCAAATGGTAAGTTTGCCAAAAGGCAGTGCATGGTGCTAGTGCTCTAGAACACAGGATTTCCAGGTAGACTTAAAGACAGAGTGGGATGGTTCTATATGTGGGGAGAGAGGTATGGTGTTTCACAGGTAAGGAGCAGAAAGTGAAAAAGGTTTGAGATGGAAGAGTGCAGAGGGTGTGGATGGTGTAACAAGATGGTGTTCTGAGTGAAGGAGGTGTCCCAAAACCAGGGGAGGGCTGCCAACGTTTGGCCTGGGGGGCAAGTACAATCAGGTGGCCCATTTCTACAATCGCTCCAGTCCACTATCCTAGCCAATGCTCTTTTGTTATTTTTATAATTTGTATTAATTTTGTAAAGTAAGACCAGTTATCTCATGGAGCTTAAAATTGAAACAGAGATGCACTACTGATACCACAGAGCTTACAATAGAGACTGACTTACATCAATCACACAGTACTTTCAACTGAAATACAGATATATTAGGGATACCATCCTATATAATAATTTGCTAGAATGTTTGTCAGAAGCCATCATGTGCAGTAGAGACTACCCAAACTCACATAATGCTGGGAGGTGTAGGAATGCTGGGAGTTCTGTGCTGGGAGCATTCTGTGCTTTTGTGCAGTCTCTACAGTGCATGACTACGTCAGCACGCAGAGCAGGACTGGCCTCTTAAGACATTCAAACGGTCAACATTGCCCGGACCTTGGCCCGTGTACACTAGTGGACATTATAATTCTATGACTTCTAATGGGTATTCATAGAGTTGTACATTTTTTGGGATCATTAATGTAGCTTTATTTCAACTGATAGAAGGCAAATGGGGAAAAGGGGGGAGGGAAAATATGGAGAGAGAGGGCAAAGGGGGAGAAGAAAGTAAGGGTGAAGAACAAAACGGAGGAAGAAAGGCAATATGAAGAATGAAAGCATCACAAATTATATTGAGCCTTTGAGTACCAGAGAAGGATCCAATGACTAAACACCCTTCTGGCACTGAAAGGGTTAAACAACAGAATGTAATTATATTTATATTAAAAAAAAAAAAAAGTCAGTGGACATTTTGGGAATATTTTTTGTTTCCCTATAGGGTTAGTGGGGATTTTTTTTAACCCACTTGGGTTTTCACTGGAAATGCATTTAATGGATCACCAAAGTTCATAGGACAAAGGCTGAATTTGATGGACACAGGTCTGTTTTCACCCTCATCAGCTAGGGTATTGTGCGGCTTATGTATCAACTAGGGCACTGTGCGCTTTATGTATCCACCAGGGTACTGTGCGCCTTATGTATCAACTAGGATACTGTGCTCCTTATGTATAAAGGTGCAATACTGGGGTAAACCAACATCACCATAGGAGGCACATACAAAATCCCCAGATTGCTACTGATTTACATGGGGCTTTCTAACACATTGCATGATAGGGAGGTGGAGATATTTCTAGTATTCAAGGTTTTAAGTTTTATTTAATTACATTGAAATTTTCTTGATGAAACTGGTTTCCCCAGAATTGTCTTACTGCACTTCTATGTATAACGACAAAGGTTATTAGTACAACAGTGTCAGTGTAACACCATAGTCTACATACCGTACCTTACCATAGTTTGTACTCTATGTAGACTATATGTATAAGGACACACTCTTAGCACATCAGTCTCCGTGTCACACAGTAGTCTACATATGGTACCTTACTGTACACTGTGTAGACTATGTATAAGGCCACATGTTCTTAGTACATCAGTCGCAGTGTCTGACAGTCTACATAGAGGACCTTCCCACAGACTGTATAGACCATATGTAACAAGACACAAGTGCAGCACTTCTGAGGCAAACCAAATGCACCATAATTAAAATATAAAAATTCACAATTTTTAACCTCCTAAATGCCAGAAAGGTCTCCAATGCCTTTATCATCAATTAATGGGGTTAAAAGTCCCATTTAAGTCAATGGTAATTTACTAATCACAGATGTGTGGACATTTCAAGCACTCTAAAAGGAGACCAAATGAGCATATCACAAGACAAGTAGAGTATTACGCCATTACATAAATGTATGGCCACCAATGGGTTAATCCCCTAATATCTCACAAACTCAAACACCCTCACAGACATTTTCTCATGCACTTGTGGACATAGCAGACACATGCTTCTACACACCCACATTCATTCTGTTAGTCACACATCCTAATTCATGCAAAAGGCCGCTGGTGCCCACCTGACAAAATACAATTTAGAATGTTGGTATATATGTGTGTATATAGATATATAAAATATATTAATTTTTTTTTTTTTATAGAATGAGAATAAATGGACTGTAAAATAGGATGGAAGGAAGGAAGAGGGAAGACAGGAAGAGGAATGGAAAGTGCAAGGGCAACAAAATAAGGTACCTGGGAGAGGATGATGATGGGGCAGCTGACTGACTCTTACTTCAGTAAGCAGGAGGAGCCTGCTGCCAGTTTTGGTTAACAGGAGGAACACACACACACTCACTCTCTCAATTCATGCCCCTGCTCTCATTAACTCTGAATGCCATGGGGTACCAATGATTGGTCAGCCTGTTCGTACTTATAGTTAACACAAGGGACATTCTCTGCCAGCTACCTGCAACAAATGAGTAAAAAAGGCAGAGGTGTAAAGAGAGAGAGGGTAAAGGAGATGGAAAGACAGAGTAGACATACTATCTCACATCTTCACACAGAGACCATCTCTCTCACACTCCTACACTAAAATAAGAGTAGGTGTAACCAATGCTGCACTCCTATTAGCAAACCTAACTTATTAGTTAAGAATACAAAGTGTGATATATAATATTTATATAGGAGAGACTTGATTATATCTTCATCAAACAAGGAGACATGCTCTCAACTAATGAATTAATGTTGCCTATCACTCACTGTAATTCTCATATTGTAAGAACGCCATCTCCCAAGTGTCTCTCCTTCCACTGTATGCATAGTCTATAAACTGGCCTTGGAAAGAAGCAGCACCTGGTAATGCTGAATAACCATTTAAGAACCAGAGGGTGTGTGTGTGACATATTGCAAAACAATACATGACACACCCATTAAGTTCTTAAATGGTTAATGGCCCTGCATGGTGTACCTCTGCATGTATCTCTGGTCCCGGCATTGATTGGAGAGGTTATTTGTGTGATTGCCAGTGGAGGAAGTGATTTACGACCTTCCTTTGCTGAAAAATACACATAACCTCTTCAGTGGAGGAAGATCTTGAAACTGCACAGAGAAAGGTAGGCAGGGACATAAACCCTTTGCTTGCCAGAGGAGTGTGCACTGCCTTGCTTTGTAAAGCATTGCACACACTTCTGGCACTTAATAGGTTAATCAAGATTGCTAGTGGCCGCTTCATTTCACAGCCTGTAGTCTCCTAGCCAGCCCACTTGCGTGGCAGAAGTCCATTATCATTTAATAAAAGGGAACCTACTACACTGTTGCCTGGAGTGAAAATGCATAGGAGACCCGTTCTTCGATCATCATAGCCTTGCCAGTCCAAATCTCTACCCCACACACTTACTTAGCTCATCTAATCTTACCTCCACTTGGTAAGGGACAGGTTAGATGGTGCACGTTCTTTCACTCCAAGGCAGTTACATAGCACAGAGCCTGCGCACACCTTTTTTTTTTTTTTTTTCCCCATCTTCCTCTTCTTTAGAGCTGCAGTGATGAGGCACCCTCATGAGTCTGAGTGGGCCTATGTCATTGGTTCCTGGAAATCCTTACTCACATTATATTAGTGAGAAGACCAGCCCTATGCACTTACTACCTCTCTACATGTCCTGCTGTTGCGGGAGGTGTAAGTGGCCCATACCACGACCAGCCCGGGGGGGGCATTTACACCCCCCCCCCAGACCAGCCCGCCCCTGCCCAAAACATTAGCGAAGCTGAGGGAAGAGATGTGGGGGGGCAGTAGTGTAGAGAGGACTTGTTAGTGATACATTACTGTATAGGGAGTAATGTCTAAGAATGCTGTGAGCAGAGTCAGTTTTTGGGCACAGCGTGGTGATTTGTGCAGCTGAGATTAGGACAGATTGCATAGGGAAAAGATGGAAAGCCAAGGAGGCCAGTTAGGAGGGCATTGCAATAATCTAAACAGGACAGAATAAGGGCATGCACAAGAATTATAGTACTTTTTGGGACAGGAATAAGTGGATATTAGGACTGTTACGGAGGAAGAAGTGGCAAGGTTCTATCCATGGGAGAAGGAAAGAATTAAATATGGCCCCTAGGCAGTGTGCTGAGTTAACTGGATAACTGTCAGTTACATCAACTGCTATGGTGAAGCTGGGTGTATGAGATCTTGGAGGGAAAATAAGTTCAGTTTTGGACATGTTTAACTTCAGTTGATGATGGTCCATCCAGGAGGATAAGGCCAAGAGGCAGTCAGAAATTTGTAACTTAATTTGAGGTGAAAGATCAGGACTGGAGATAAAAATGTGGGTATCATCAGCATAAAGATGAAACTTGAATCGAAATTTAAATAATAAGTTCACCCAATAAAAGGGGGTGCACAGGGAAACTAGTAGTAGACCCAGAAAGGAGCCTTGAGGCACCCCCACAGACAGAGGGACTGTCGAGGAGATGTTATTGCCAGAAGACACACAAAAGGAACGTTGTGAGAGAGAGGAGGGGGGAGCCATAATTGTGGAGAATCTGATCAAGAAGGGAATAGTTAATTGTATCAAAGGCAGTGGATAAGTCATAAAGTATGAGTATAAAGAAATTGCCTTGGAGTGTGCAGTCTGGAGATCACACTACAGAGAGCTGTCTCACTTGAGTGTCCACAATGGAATCCAGACTGCAAATGGTCGAAAACATTGTTAGAGTCAAATAATTTGGTTATTTGGAGAAGACAAGGTTTTATCTTTTGAGGCTAATAGTTTCACCCATCCATACTCTAGAGCTCCTCTTTTCACATTTCTAGTTAAAAAGGATTAGCCCAAGCTAAATAAGGAAATAGAGGGTGAGACGTTCATACTGGGGTTGGATCCCTTTGTAAAAATACTGCCCAGGGAGTCCCAGGAGCCGTTTTATGCTTACACTTTGTGGATGGCTTCCAACGAGTTGCTTGCCGAGAACACTTAATTACCTCGTACTATTGTACATTCAGTAACAAACATTTGCACAACCACACATCATTACGTGGTGGTGGTGGTGGAGGTAGGGCTGCATGTATGAGGTTAGGAGTCATGGATCCGGAGTTTAGTATTTTAAAACCTTAGTATTTGGTTTTCTGTTTGCTTGTAATTCTCTTTGGGTTATTGATCTTAGCTCTGATTGAGACAAGCAAACTAATTGGGGCAAGTGTGTGTGGGATTATATGGGTCTGTCACACAGTTTTTTAGTGGGATCCTGCTTTTGGAGGCTTGTTGTAGACTTGTGCATGGGAAAAGAATTCTGTAAAATTCGATTTCAGACTAATTTTTTTTTTTTTTTTGGCAGATTCGGACCAGACCTATTCGACTCGGACAAAATTAGGATACCATCCGAATTATTCGGGCGAATTCACCATGCTTTTAAAAATACAATAATATCAAAATTAGATAAATAAAAATAAGTGGAACCATTTCCAGGGTCTAAATGAAGATTGTGGAACAGGGTAAGGTGGGGCTTTAGCCTTATGGTACTGTAGATGAAGCATGGATATAGCTATTTGAAGAAAGATGGAAGACTGAGGATGACTGGTGCAGGGCAGACTCAGGATGACCGCAAATCTGTAGATGTGCTGAGCATCGAACACCCACAAATCTGACATCACGGAAAGCCTTCGTCAGGTTAGCAACACTAGATGTAGCCAGCAGCAAACTACAGAACACTGGAGCAGGCAGGACTCAGTAGATAGACATCTGACTTTTATTAGAATAGAGTTATACTACAAAACTGAAGAAGCCTGGAACAGGCAGGACTCAGTAGATAGACATACAATTTTTATTAGAATAGCGTTAGACTACAAAACTGAGGATGACAGCAACACTGTAGATGTTCTGAGCAGTGAAAACTCACAAATCTGACATCACGGAAACCGTTCGTCATGTTAGCAACACTGTAGATGTAGCCAGCAGCAAACTATAGAACACTGGAGCAGGCAGGACTCAGTAGATACACATATGACTTTTATTAGAATAGCATTAGACTACAAAACTGAGGAAGCCTGGAGGAGGCAGGACTCGGTAGAGAAATATATATGACTTTTCTTTGAATAGAGTTAGACTACAAACCTGAGGAAGCCTGGAGCAGGCAGGACTCATAGACATACGACTTTTCTTAGATTATAGTTAGACTACAAAACTGAGGAAGTCTGAAGCAGGCAGGAGTACGGACGCCGCCACTTGTTTGCTATAGTGCGAGTTTAGTAGTCACCATGTGGCAAATGTCTTTGGGATGCGGTGTTGGGACGATATAGTCTTTGACTTCATCCCATTTCCACCGAAAAGAGGTACCGTTGGATAACAATACGAAAATCAGTCCTACAGGAGAGAAAAAAAGGTAACATGATTTTTTTATACCAGCGCCAGGGCCGGTGTGGGCAAATTTGTATTTAGTATAACGTCGGGTATTAGGGTTAGGGTTTTTTGTTACGACTTTTCTTAGAATACAGTTGGACTACAAAATTGAGGATGACTGGAGCAGACAGGACTCATAGACATTCGACTTTTCTTAGAATAGAGTTAGACTACAAAACTGAGGATGACAGCAACACTGGAGATGTAGCCAGAACTCCAGAACAATGGAGCAGGCAGGACTTCATCAGTAGATGGATACAGCAACTGAGGATGACCACAACACAGGACATGTAGCCAGCAGCAAACCGCTGAACACTGGAGAGGCAGGACTCGGTAAATAGATATCGCAGAGCCAGACTGAACAACCTCTATTACTAGGACAACAATGTAGACTTTAAATTCCTCCCTCAGCAAATTATGGTACTATGGTACTTTTTTTCTTCTAATCTGCATTGAACCTGAGAGCAGGGTAACCCAGCTTTGGGCTGGGGGCCATTTGAGAGCACTGTGGGCTAAGTATATTTCCAGTTACGGAAAATACCCTCTCACTCTGGACAGTGGTTGGGGGGAAAGAAAGCAACTCCTGGGCTATCAGGGACAAAGTAGGCCACACAGCCCTCTTGTCATCCCAGAAAGTCAAGGCATCTGTACTTGGGGGCAAAGAAGGTTCTGCCAGGTAAGCCTTAACTTCAATCGCAGCACTTTTTCTATTTATGGGACGCTGTTTGTTTTGTCCGAAGCATAATCTGTCCATTACCTCAGCATAAAAAGCAGCAGCTGCTTGTTACAGCTTACCTTAGTTTCAGTGTCATCTACAGGCGTGAGGCTTCAAACGTAGCAGGCCTCTGTTTTATGTGTTTGCTTCCTGTAGTCTCCTCCTACCTACTTCCTCCCTCTGAGCTGCTCCTCCTACTTACTTCCTGTGGAGGGGTTTAAAAGGGAGACTGAGTCCTTGACTCAGTTGCCCTTGCATTGTTGTACTTAGCAGTTCTCTTACCTTGGGCTCTGTGTATGACCTGGCTAGTCTTCCATCGAACCTGGTGCAGACCTGTGGCTCTGTCTGACTATTCTTTTGCATATTCCTATTAGTGGACATCCAACCTGGTGCAGACCTGTGGCTCTGGCTGACTACCTGAACTGTGCATGACCTGGCATGTCTGACTACCCCCTCTGGTGTTGACTTGTGGCTCTGTCTGACTACTCTTACGTTTGCTCCTTTACCTAGCAGATATCCAACCTAATGCAGACCTGGGGCTCTGGTAGATCAGCTCTGATACTGACTGCAGGTTTGAGTCCGCTGTCTACTTCCTCTCTGTCTGCAGGCTGAGTCAGAGTCTTCTCCTTACTGACGGCAGGCATGCGTTGGTACATTTTCCACTTTGGATCAAGATCCCTTGTTCCAGACCCAGTTCCTGCTCCTGTTCTGTTCCTGATTCCGGTAGAGAGACTACCAGTGGTTGAGGCCTAGTCTCTAGCATTGTGGTCAAGCCTGGCAGCCTATTATTTCTGATAACTGTGCTCGCTGGCTTATAACTCTCTGCTTGTTACTACTGTATATATTTGCCTACCTACTACTATCAATAAATTGCATTTAACTATACCGTACTGACTCCTGAACTTTTCTGGGAACCGTGACACTGCTCCACTGGAAGAAGATGATGTGCTACTGGTGCTGCTACTGCTAGGTCTTGGAAGACCATAACACTTCTCCAGCTCATCTGCGGAATCTTTTCCTGCCTCCTCTTTTTTTCTTTGCCTCTCACGCATCCGTGCTATCAATTGTTCCCTCTAGGCAGTAAGTGAATTTGAAGAAAGTTCCATCTTATTCAAACAATCTCCTAAGTTGAATTTTTATATTTAACACTGGAACAATGATGATTCTCCCTTGCGGTGGCAGTAAGCTGCTAGGCCTCCCAGTCCCTGCACAACTGTGAGATTGTGTCACTCTGCAAATTAGTCAAACAAACTCCTCAGTTTAATTTTAAAATTTAACACTGGAACAATGATGATTCTCCCTTGTGGTGGCAGTAAGGTAGTAGGGCTCCCAGTCCCTAAACAACTGTGAGATTCTGTAACTCTGCAAATTATTCAAACTCCTAATATTAATTATCAGATTTTACACAGGAACAAAGGTAACTCTCCATTGCAGTGACAATAACTGGCACTATTGCTGGCTGCCTGCCTATGTCTATCTGCCTGCTACATAACAACTGGACAGTCACTCTCTCTATCTCTCTATATTCTTCTTCTCTCTCTGAGCTCCAACAACTCAGTATTTGCTAACAGGAAATGCAGGAGCTTTCTGTGATGTCATTAGTGCAACCCCCATCATGAAATGAAGAAGCTAATTGGACTAGAGAGCCAGGGAAAGTAGCGCGTGCGCTGGGAGAACGTCATCCGACTATCCGAATCTTGACATGAGTTTCTGCCCAGTGTTCGGATTTGGCTTTTAAAAAAACGAATGGCCCTAGGCTTTTGACAGATCCGATGACTCAGAATGACCCTTATTTGTCCGAATTCCGAGTGTGGACAAACCGATTTGTACAAGTCTAGCTTCTCGGGGGCAACATCCATGATCCAGTCCCTTATTGGGAGAGGGTGGGACTGATGCTGTGATTCCGTTAGGAGAGGGCGGCCTAGGTGACCACTGCGTGGCCCACTATTTAGATCCCTTACTCCCAGGAACCATGGCTATATTTTAGATTATATCTACTTCATGCTGGCTGTTATGGGATCCTTGCCTTCGCTTAGTTCCAGCCTGTTTTTTTTCTGGTTACCTCTGAGTGGGCGCATTGCAGCAACACATTTTTTTCAGGGCTGCATGGAGGTATTTGGGCCTGCAAAGGTAGATGGTTGCTGTACCTCCTCGTAAATGTGGTTCTTAAATTTGTAGGGTGCATTTGAGTGCTTTGACTGTATAGTTGTAATGTGTACTGAAAATTTATAATAAGTATATAAAGAAACAAAGGTAAATGATGTATTTTGCAATGATCTGTAACTGTGATGATTTTTTTGAGTGTTATCCAGGCAACATTAATTATGGGTCAGAAAAGTGAGTGTGCTTTCTGAAAGAAACCTACACCTCAAAAGAGAACAATCTAAAAGTAGAGTTTATTCACATCCGCATCTTCAACAATATAAAACGCACGTACAAGAAATGTATAAAAAACAAGCTTATCTCTCTCAGCGATCCTGTCACTGATGCTGGATTCTCAATCCTTCTCCTCCATGCTCCCAGCGTAATCTTACTCTCCAGGGCACTTGTTTTCCTCCCAAGAATCAGCTTCAGTCCTCCTCCCAAATAGCGACAATCGGACTCGCTACTACTGGGCAGGATCTCAGCTGGGACAGACAGAGGCAGTATAGCCAACAACAATACAATTTATAATAAAAACAACAACATTAAATATAAAAATCTTCGTTAGCCAACGCGTATCGCAGGCTTTTCTGTCCGCTTCCTCAGGGCTTACAGGCTACATTGTTTCTACGGTTTAAATGGATTTGCATCACATCCGGTAACTGTGATGCAAAATCTCATAACAGAGTTTGGCTTTAACTCTTTATAACCCGTTCATTACTACCTTTATCACACTCCCAATAAAAACATTTATAATTCCCTATTGTAATACACCTCAACTAATGTCCTCCTAGTAGTACGCACTATAACCACTTTTAAGACTATATTCACATGATAATAGATGATATTAAGTTATATTAAATAAAAGTACTCCAACCTAACTATTTCTCTAATATCTTGAACTTATACAGGGCTATTACTCTCACTCATGGGATTAGAGATCTTTAGTTTTTCTTAATTACCATGCTAATCTCTAGACTAAAATCTCATTCTCTATACCTTCTTCAGCCTATGGTTTGTCTGTGGACCCGGAACATTCTCCATATAAGTCAATACCACCACTAATAGATACAAAAGTCAAATAAACGCTGCCAAGTCCAGGTCCACATTCAAACCATCTGGCTGTAGGGTTTTTAATAGGTATATCCAGAAAGTCTCTCTCTGTCTTAACTTTAGTAACCTATCCCCTCCTCTTCTATCTACTTTCACTTGTTCTATTGCCATTACCGTAATTTCATCCTCTCTACATTCTGGAGATTCAAGAAAATGCCTAAGAACACTATGGGTATCAATTTTATTCTTGATATTCCTTAAGTGTTCCCCAAATCTAACCCCCATTTTATGCTTAGTCCTCCCTATGTACTGTCTGCCACACTTGTACGTAAGAAGGTACACTACGAACTCCGAGTTGCAATTGAGGAACTGTTTTACCTGGTATTTCTTGCCTGTAACTGTAGATACAAACACATTCTTTTGTTCCTCCTTTTTAAATGTGTAGTGTATACACGTGGCACATCCCCTCCTACCACACTTATACATTCCTTTGCCCACCTTTAAAAATTGGCTTTTATTTTCACTGGCCTCTCTCTTCTTAGTGTTACATTTCTTAAAAGTATCATTTGGCGCAACTAATTGATTAATATTTATGTTGTGCCTATATGAGACCTTCGGTCTTTCTCCTACCACTGGACCACTATTGGTTTTCAGTTCATCTGTGCAATTATGTATTGATTTGTAACAATGTAGGAAATAACTACAATACAAATAATTAAAAACACCTACCACTTTCTCCCACACTATGCTTATTTTAAATTACCTCTCCAGAGCACTAGTGGTCTTTAGGTCATTCCAATGTGTTGTGGTTGCACTAACAATAAGGGGGATAAAATATTTTAAAATGCACCCCCAAATTCACTCCATAACCCCTCCAGGTACTAGGGTGGTTGGGCAGAAATTGGAGGCTTGGGAGAAAGATTGGTAATATAGGCAGAGTGAATATTTGAGTCCAGAAAGGTGTCTGCAGAAGAGTTCACCATCCAGGGTGCTCCAAAATTGAGTTATGGCTGCAGTGGCCCCTGCAGAAAAGGAACAATGGTAGTCATAAAAAGCTGAACCTCCATATTTGTACCTGAGGTCTACCACTAGGAAGGGTTACTGATTCACTTTCTGTCTTCTGCAAAAGTGAGAATAGAATGTCCCTGTAAAAACTGAAAGCAAGGCCAGATTCAAGTATGGAACGTTTCTTGGACAGATGCAGATCTTTAGCTGTTAGTGTAATTGATACATCTATACAGGAACTAAGATATGATTCGCATCCTTGCCTTGTATTTATGTCCCTACAGAGATGGATAGGAAAGATGAGCAGGGTTGATGCTTGGCGGATTGATTGGGTGGATATCTGGATTTTTAGATAAAGGAGGAGCTGTAATTGTTGAGACTGCTGGTGGGGAGGTGGTAAAGATGGTTAGTTCTTTTGAAAGAGATAAGTGGAGTAATCCAGCATGTTGTAAACTGACTACTACTATATTAACTGAAGAGGAAGGAGGAATCTAACTAAACAAAATGTACTATGAAGATTTAGTGTGTGTTGGTTATTCGTGACCTCTTTTGAGTAGTGTGGCACTATAAACTAAAAGAGCTGGGGAGAGGGTTAAGGGTAGGGACAGATTGAGGAGGGGAACTGAAACCTACCTAATTTTGTGACTAAGAAGGCTGGATGTCCACCTCTAGGTGAGCTGGGAAGCAGATCAGGATAGGTACTTTAGGAACTGTTGAGCAAGATAGAACTAAAGAGGCTAGTGGTCTATGTCCGGACTGTCCATTAGTAAGAGGAAGTTTCTCAGAGAAAGGGTATGTTAAGTCCCTATATGGAACTGAAAATGCAGAACTCTCAGGCTTCACTAGGAGACAAATGGAAGAAGATGATGTGGGCTGACAGGCAGAACTGAATCAGAGCTGAGGTTAAACAATGTGGTTTTCTTGGTACTGGAGAGCAGGGTTAAGTAGTGGAAGTAGCAGGAGTGATGTCCCTGATGCTGACAAACAGAATGAAGCAGAGGAGGTCTGCTGAAGTAATGTTCCTGATAATAGCAAACGTTATGAAGGAGTAGAGGCCTACTGAAGTGATGACCATGATGCTGATGAACGGTCTGATGGAGCACAGGTCCAGTGATGCAATATAGCTGAAGCTGATGTACTGAAAAAAATATCCAATCGGAATACAAGCCAAGGTCTGTATTGGAGATAGGTAGATGGTCAGGAAAAAGCAAAGATCAAAAGCCATGAACACAGTACTCTTCACTCAGGAGCAGAAAGTTGGAAGAATGGTGACAGGTAAACAGAAACAGGGGTGTCTTAAAGCAGCACATAACCAATGGCATCCAGTGGTCTGATGCAATGGGAAAACCAAAGTTTGGTGCTCTACCTAGATGAGCGGGCTGTGAAAAGCTTCTTGAGCACTCTTAAGGAAGAATCGAATTACATAAATTCAGTCCTGTTACCCACAGTCGCAATCATCATGCGTGCCAATGATCTCACCGCAGACGAGAGTTACACAAACTGACATAGTTGTGGAGAACCACTAGTGCACAGCGCTTGGGACAAGGTGCATATCAATGTTAAGTACCACAGAGCTGCATACAATGTATGTATGTAACCTCAAGTTGCATATCTATCCATAAAAGATAAAGGTGCCAGTCATCTACCACAACTTATGTGGCAATAATGGGCACCTGATTGTCAGCAGTAAGATATGTTGATATAGCTGAAAAAAAATAACATGCATCCTGAAGAACAAGAAGTAGATGACTTTCAGCCTCAGCTATCTGCAGTTTATTGATATCCTGCAGCTCATGAACAGTAGTTTGGACAGTCTGGCAAAAAACTTAAGTGGGAGGAACCTCGCATAACAGCCAATGCAGTCAGAAGGACCATAGAGCAAACCTGAGAGTACGTAGATAGTTTTGAATAACTGAAGGAGCAGAAGCTCCTGTCAAAAACAAATTCTACAGCAAGTTGACAAGGGAAGGCATCAGAGATCAAACCGTGGGTGATTACCAGGACCTATACTTTAGAACTGAAGTGCTGCTGCTTGATCATGTCTTTGAAGAATGCTGCGTGTAAGCACAGTTATACTATGAACTCGATCCCATCCACTACATCTGTGTCAAGCATGTCCTGGGATGATTTGCTGAAATCAGAGTGCAGCTCGAGCTCTTGACTCATATTGACCAGCATCTCTCTGAAGGAGGGTATTAATGGTGGGAACATGATGTCAAAGCACCATCCCACAGTTTCCCAATAATAACAATAAGCTCATAAGTTGGATTATGTATCTGGGGGCTAACCTGTAAGGCTGGGTTATGATTATGAGTCTACCAATGGGGGGAGCTTTCAATGTGTTGACTCTGCTGGCCTAGTGGCATTAGATGTGGAATAACTCCAAAAAACAACAGAGGATTCTCCAGAGAGTTTTATATGGAGCAGGAATACCTAGATACATACATAGTAAATTAGGCTGAATAAAGACACAAGTCCATCAAGTTCAACCTTTGAACCTGTGCAATAGTAACAGCTGCTATCATTTAGCTCCTGAAGTGCTTATAGTCCCTGAAGTGCAGCAGAGTCACTAGTGAGTGTGTCAAGCAGTCTCAAGCCTACAAAAAAGACTAT
Organism: Rhinophrynus dorsalis; assembly: GCA_037306005.1. Classification (NCBI taxonomy): domain Eukaryota; kingdom Metazoa; phylum Chordata; class Amphibia; order Anura; family Rhinophrynidae; genus Rhinophrynus; species Rhinophrynus dorsalis. Next base: position 293,226,562 of record CM074718.1, on the reverse strand, counting down.
ATATATTACACTGCTGTACCTTAAAACTGTACTTATCAGGCAGGAGGCTTCAATGGCATCTTACATTCAGCTCAACACCAGTCTTCTCTGCAGGGCCACATTTGAGTTCAAAAAGCACATCTTGAAGCTGATGAACACTCTGCTTGGAGAACCTAGGAAATATTTGGGTTGATCTAATGCAACTTGAATTTGAGGAAAAAGACTGCTGCTCGATAAGCTTTTAGCCTTTCATAGTGCTAAGACAAAGCTGAAGCTCAATATGTGAGGAAAGCTGTCCTAGACCTGAGCAAGTACCTCATGTATAACTTGGTGAAAAGGCACAGTTGCTCTATACAGATATAAACAGTCTACTGATGCAGGTGGAGGCACCAGTTGATGATGTTGACAACACCAAGCCGAACACTACAACTACCCAAAGGCACACCCATGCTTCTGCAACAAGAAAATCTTCTGTGATGAGTGCGTCCATATCTTCACTGTCCCTTTTGTAGACCATTAGCCAAAGATGTACTCCACACTGAAGGCTGGTAGAGTAGAGATTAAAAAAGGTGTCACTAAAACCGTAGTGAAATGAAGACCCGCCACAAACCACAAGCTGTATGTGCGGTATTTGCAGGAGCGCATCAAGATGAGGCAAACAAAGGTAATTTAAGCATCCATGGGCACAAAATGTATTTTATAAAAAACCTCAGCCAACTTGACACCAAAACATGGATAGTTAAGAAAGGAGTAACAAAATGAGCATATGGATACAATAGCATGTGTGTCCCAACAGGGAAGACAAAACCCCTTAACAAGCACTTGATTGGGACTTGAGAATCCTTGCAGGGACACAAGGCACAAGTGTAATGACTGCTATGGACATCTAGATAATAAGTCACTTACAGATTTGCCTTTGTCTTCCAGAGCTCTATGTAAAGTCAGTCTTAGTTTGAATGGGTTCTGCAGGTTGCTTTTACCCAACCTAAATTTTTTAGGATCTTTGGGATCAGATTCATTTGTATCTCTTCTTCATCTGTCATTCTTTTCGGGTCCATCTGTATGATTATCAGCAGACATACTTTAAAATTGTCAGTGCCTCACAGCTGTCAGTGCTGTGGTGACTGGGGTAAGGTACATACCATATGGCTGGCATAGTTTACAAGTAGCCGTGCTCATGGATCATTTTCAGATTATGTGATTAGCTTTGGCAAGTTTTCAGGTGTGATATGGAACAGTGGACTAGCTTCCAGTGCATACATCTGCAGTGTCACCATTCCAGTTGTATTTGTTATTTTGCAGCCCTTGGCCAGCTTCATATTATGTATATAGCTTTTCAATCTCAGGCATATTCTCAAACTGATCAGCATCTAGGGAGCTCTCCAGCTACTGCAAGGCTCCCCCCCCACCCAGTGGTCAGTGCAGCTATATGGACAATTTCCTGCTTAGGCTCAGTATCTTTATCAGCTGCCCATACTGTTGTGACAGCCGTTGTGGTTATTTCCATCCTGTCTGCTGGAAGAGCATTCATCTTTTCCTCAAATGTCCATTCAATAAGTTCATCACAATGCACGGTGTGTGTGTGCTTGTCTGTGATCTTCCAACCTGTGCAAATAACCTGGAACCTAATGAGAAACTGAATAGTTTTGAGTTGGAATTACATTGTTCTCAATGAGACTCGCCACAGATTTTGCCCCTATCTTTGCAGTGAAATCTGCAGACCCAACAAGTCTATTCACCCAGGTCCTTCCACTCATTTTTAAACTGCATGAGTAACCTCACTGACAGCACTAAATGATGCCTGCTGAACACCATCTGGGAAAGCATGTCCTTTTTTGCCAGTACTTTTGTGAAAGAGCATTCATCTATGATAAATATTATCGACTCTGACAGAAAGCTGGTCGACCCAACTTATGGCCATAAAGTCACTCTATTAGGTTGACTATGAACACCTAGGGGTCACTCCAAACCTAGGAGCAGGTGAAGTAAGTTTTGCTCTACCTGACTGTGGGAGAGATGATGACAATGTATCTTCCAAACTATGGAATTTCAAGGAGGTTGAGTACAAATGCTGTTTTTCCATAGCTGGTCTATCCACATATGATGATGGAATGTGTGTCTTAGGGCAGATCAATAAATAACCATTTTCAGTGCTGAACTGTACAATTATGAGGCAGTACAGGTAGCTAGATGTTCAATGTAGTGGCTGCCTATGCCTGCTTTATAATCAGGATGGTAATCCATTCAGAGGCTTTCTTAATCCATTGCCCACTGCTGTACTGTACAGCTGCACTGTAAAGCCAAGCCAAGTTCTTTTGTGACCATGCTGACCTTGGTGAGGCTCTTAGCACCAACAGCAAACGGCTTTTTCACCTCATGGCACTGCTTGTGGTTTCACAGGTCTTACCTCTATAGCTTACTGGGGACTTTGTCAATGGTTATCTCCACATTACTGATTTTGGGGTTTTAGAATGGCAGCTGGTGTATGAGGCCCTACCTGCTGTGTGTTTTTTTTTTTTTTTTAAATCAAACTTTATTAACGTTTTTAGTAAGAGAACACCAAGGAAATGGAGTAGAAATCAATAGAAAAGGGTGGGGGGAGGGGATATCCCCGTATCACAAGCAACAACGTATTTTATGTTAACAGCAGTGCACTGCAAGAAACGCATCACATTAAAGCATATGGCAGCTAAGATCACAGAGCCAGTACAAAGGATGGGGGGGTGAAAAAAAGGGGGGGGGAGAAAGGAGGCACAAAGAATCAGGCATCTCCCCTTGCTCTCAAGGACCGGCATCAGCCCCTTCCAGTAGAGACTGCATCTGCGTGTCTTCCAAAAATTGTAGCCAAGCAAACCAGGTGTTGGCATAACGAGTAGGTTGGCCCTCAGCTATTAAAGTGAGTTCCTCCATAGATCGTGTGCTCTCCAATCTCATGATCCACTCGAGAAAAGTCGGGGGAGAGGGCGTACCTCAGTGCAGGGGTATTAGAGCTTTGGCTTCATTCAAGAGGTGTTGAATTACCGTTTTCTTGTATTGTGAAATAGGCATGGTAGTGTGATGAAGGAGAAGGGAAGCTGGAAGGAAGGAAGGGGGGAGTCGGTGAACTTGCGCAGAATAGCATGGATTTGAGTCCAGAAGGATGAAACAAGTAGGCATTCCCACCATATGTGCAAAAGAGATCCGGGTGCACCTCCAACAATAGAAGATAGATAGAATGTAAGAAGACTGGAGTGCGGTACCATTGGGTAAGTCATTTATAGGATATCTCCTGGATTTTGGTGCTTAAAGAACATTGATGTGTCAAGCAGAATATTTTCTCCAATTGTGGTTCACTAAGCATAATCCCAAGGGCCTTCCGCCACCAATCCATGAAGGTCTGGCAGAGACGTGTCTCCCAAGGTAAGAAGCAAGTGATACAGGTGAGAGATGCCACGAGGAGGCAACGTCACCCAGACACAATTTCTCAAAAGATTCTATGCTGACAGAGTGTGCGGCCTTGGCTTCCACTAAATATCTTTTGACTGTCTATTTCGCTGACAACATTACTCCTGACTTGCCTTCACTTACAGTGTGGGAGGCCCACAAATGTGTGGTGCATGGTCATTTCCTTAAACTTACCTCATCCGCAAAGAAGGCCCTCTCATGACCCCTCAGTGAGCTCTATACACAGATCACCGAGTTAGAGCTCCCCCACAAGGACTCTTTGCAGGCTGGGGATTTCCAGCAGCTTCTGCTCTTGCACCGTGATCTAGCCACTCTCCTCAACCAACAGGCACACAGGCACTTCACTAAACTTAAAGGGATAGTAATACTTCATTTTTACTATCCCCCGTGTTGTAGCCCTTAAAAATCAGAATTAAACGAGACCAGCAGCATCTCTGAAACCTATGGTTTTAGAGGTATCCACATTCAAAGTTCCCTCTCCTTCTCTCTCCCCTGACGTCAGTGTAGGGGGCCAAGTAAGATCATGTTTCCGAGGAATAGAGAGGAAGAAGTACCCCAACTGCGTGTAGCGGAAAAGGTCCAAAGTCGTCAGAGACCCATGGGGAAGCAGAGCTGATAAGGGTTTAAGTCCGCCACTGGAATCCAAGACGTGCTACTGTGGATGGGTCTTCCAGGGACGTACCAAAAAAGTCACCTGCAGACTGTCCGGGGGCGAAGTCAGGGTTGCACCGCAAGGGTGATAAGGGAGATGTGTATGAGGTGAGGCCGAGTTGTTTGTAAACAGCGTGAAAGACAGAGACTGTGGCCGACACCAAAGGGTGCGTCGCAGATATAGATCTGGCATGCTGGGGCAGCAGCCACGGGAGGAGATGGGGCGGGGAGCTCAACTCCACAGCTTCAAGCTCTATCCAAGATTTGTGAGAGGTATGGAAGGTCCACTCCAGCACACGGAGGAGATGGCATGCCTGGTAGTATAGTCTGGGGCAGGGCAAACCCAAGCCCCCACGCAATTTGAGTTGCGTCAATAAATCAAATCTCAGGTGCGGCTTCCTCTGGGCCCAGACAAACTTCAGAAACATGGTGCGGAGCTAAGCAAAAAAGTCAGCCAGAATTTTTACTGGAAGAGTTTGGAACAAATAAAGGAGACGAGGGAGGACATTCATTTTCAACGTATTGACCCCCCCCATCCAAGACACGTGTAGGGGAGTCCAAGCGTGTAAGTCTTTCTGCAGGGCGAGCAAGAAGGGGGGGGTGGAAGTTGCATTGATACAGCGAGCTGGGATCACCAGTTAACCAAACTCCTAAATATTTCATCTTATTTCTGCACCATTTGAAGGGAAAGAAAGCGGACAAGAGCAAGACTTCATCCGCCGTTTAAGAGACCCCTTAGTGTCCCTGATCTTGGGAATATAAGTGAGTTGACAGTGTTTCTGCAGAGCTCTCGACAGATATTTCCTGGGTTTGTTGCCATGTTCATAAAACAGGGTTTAAAAGGGATAGTAATACTTCATTTTACTATCCCCCTGTCACGGTTTGTTATGACTCTCAGACACAAGTTTTAGGTAAAAAACTAAATTTTATTGAAATAATAAAATGATCACTTACAATGGCAATCACATACATATATATCAAGAGTAAATAGCAAAGACAGTATGCAGACTCTACCGGTCCTGTCAATATACCAGACAGGACAGTCTGAGATGATGGAATAATAGGCTCTACCGGCCTTGCCAATACCGGGTAAGGCAACCTGCAGATGGAATAGCGTCAAGGTTCTACCGGCCTTACCTAAATACCGGGCAAGGCAGCCTCAATAAGTACACGGTGTAGGCTCTACCGGCCTTGCCAATACCGGGTAAGTCAACCTCAGATGGAATGTGGCAAAAGGTTCTACTGGCCTTACCAATACCGGGCAAGGCAGCCCAACAACCCTCGATGTAGGCTCTACCGGCCTTGCCAATACCGGGTAAGGCAACCTCAAGGGGAATGCGAAGCAAGGTTCTACCGGCCTTACCAATACCGGGCAAGGCAGCCCAGAGGTATCAATAGCTGTCGGATGATAATGACAGAGTGACAGGATCGTAAGCAACCCAGTGTCCGCACACTGAGACCAACAGAGGAATCGTATAGCCGCAAGGCTTAGGAGCAAACCAGCGTCCTCACACTGGACTAACAAGTGAATCAGATAGCTGCAAGGCTTAGGAGCAAACCAGCGTCCGCATGCTGGGACCAGCTACTGAATCGTATAGCCGATAGGCTTGGGAGCAAACCAGTGTCCGCACACTGGACTAACAAGTGAATCGTATAGCTGCAAGGCTTTGGAGCAAACCAGCATCCGCACGATGGGACCAACCACTGAGTAGTGTAGCCGATAGGCTTTGGAGCAAACCAGTGTCCGCACACTGGACCAACAGGGAATTGTGTAGCCGCAAGGCTTTGGAGCAAACCAGCGTCCGCACGCTGGGACCAACCACTGAATAGTATAGCCGATAGGCTTTGGAGCAAACCAGTGTCCGCACACTGGAGTAACAACTGAATCTTGTAGCCGCAAGGCTTTGGAGCAAACCAGCGTCCGCACGCTGGGACTAACAAACAATGTCGCCGACGCGACCAAGCAGACGGTCGCCAGGATCACAGGAGACAGGCGAGGAGATGGCAGCAACCAGCAGAGCGATCAGTCAGGGCAGGAAACAGCAGAGAAGAAGGTCAGCAGGAACTGCAACCCCAGAGGACTAGGCCGGAACCAGGACTGGAATAACTCAGCATACAGAAGGCACTGGAACAGCTGCAATCAGGAACTCAGGAACACAGGAACAGAGGCCCAACAATCACTGGACATAGTGATAGTGAAAAATGTCAGAAACAACACGAAAGGGCACTCAAAGGGTGCCCAATCCAGGTTTAAATAGGCAATATGAGGCGGGCTAAATGCAGACAGCCAATAGAAGCCCCCTACTGGTGACAGACAAGAAAATGCAGAAATCACAGGCACTGTGATAGTACCCCCCTTTCAAAGACCCCCTCTCCTAGAATAGGGTCTAGGTTTCTGTGGGTATTTGGCATGAAAGACCCTAGCTAGCCTAGGTGCATGAAGGTTCTTACTATCCACCCATGATCAATCTTCAGGACCATATCCTTTCCAATGTACCAGGTACTGTACCCTTCCTCTAAGCCTTCGGGAATCAATAATGCTCTGAACCTCGTACTCCTCCTGACCCTCAACCTCAACAGGTCCTGGCACCACAGGTGTGGTAGTATAGCGATTGCAAACCAGAGGCTTGAGAAGGGACACGTGGAACACATTATGGATACGCATGGATGCAGGTATGTCTAGAGCGTAGGAGACAGGGTTAATTTTGCAAATGACTCTGTATGGACCAATGAACCGGGGAGCCAACTTATTAGACGGAACCTGCAGCTTGAGATTTCTGGAGGAAAGCCATACTCTGTCCCCAACCTGAAAAGAAACCGCTGGAAGCCTTCTGCGATTGGCATGGCACTGATGACGCTGAAATGACTGACCAAGTGCCCTCTGAACTTGTGCCCATGTGGAACGGAGTTGCTCGATATGCTCATCCAGAGCTGGAATCTGTTGCGTCTGAAATGAATCTGGTAGCAAACAGGGCTGAAACCCGTAATTAATCAGAAACGGGGAGCTCCCCGATGAAGAATTGACCGCACAGTTCCTGGTGAACTCTGCCCAAGGCAACAAGTCGGACCAATTATCATGATGGTCAGTAACGAAACAACGGATAAATTGTTCCAAGCCCTGATTAGCTCATTCAGCGGCTCCATTGGTCTGGGGATGGTAGGCAGAGGAAAAGGACAGCTGTATGCCCATCTGTTGGCAAAATGCCCTCCAAAACCTAGACACAAACTGGCTCCCCCTGTTGGACACCAGTACCCTGGGCACTCCATGCAACCGGAATACTTCTCTGGCGAACACAATTGCCAATTCCTTAGCTGAAGGAAGGCCACGGAGGGGCACGAAATGAGCCATTTTAGAAAACCTGTCCACCACCATGAATATAAAGGAATACCTTTTAGACCTAGGCAATTCTCCTATAAAATCAATGGAAACATGAGACCAGGGGCGTTCGCCATTAGGCACCGGTTGAAGCAAGCCCACTGGGAGATGTCTTGGGGTTTTAGCGCGGGCACAGGTGGCACAGACATTAGTAAACTCGGCACAATCGTTTCTCATGGAAGGCCACCAAAATAACTGAGAAAGGGACCATAACAGTTGGTCTCTACCAATATGTCCCGCAGCCTTAGAGGAATGGTACGTTTCGAGCAACCTAGTACGAAATGGTTCAGCGACAAAACATTTGCCCACTGGGGTTTCATGGGGAGCGGACCCCTGAGAGGCCAGGATCTCCTCCCCTAAAGGAGAAGTGATACTTGTGCGTATAGTAGCCAATATTCTATCAGGTTGAATGATAGGTGCTGGTGCTTCCACTCTGTCACTGTCGGCCTCAAATTGTCTTGACAGTGCATCAGCCCTAACATTCTTTGATCCCGGTAAATATGATACAATGAAATTAAATCGGGACAAGAACAGTGCCCATCTGGCCTGACGAGAGGACAATCTCTTGGCCTCCGAGAGATAAGTCAGATTTTTATGATCTGTTAGGATTAAGACAGGATTCTTAGTACCTTTAAGCAAATGACGCCATTCCTTAAGAGCGAGGATAATGGCCAATAATTCTCTGTCACCTATCTCATAGTGGCTTTGAGTGATGGTCAACTTTTTTGAAAAAAAAACCACAAGGTCTGAGTGTTCCACCTTTATCGTATCGTTGCGAAAGTACTGCCCCAACCCCGATATCTGACGCATCAACCTCTAACGTAAATGGAAGTAAAGTATTGGGGTGGGATAACACAGGAGCCGCAGCAAATGCCAACTTCAAATTCTCAAAGGCTTCCTCAGCAGATACCGGCCAACGAGACGGATTAGCACCCTTGTGCGTAAGATCGGACAGAGGTTTGACAATGGAAGAAAAGTTCTTAATAAACCTCCTATAATAATTAGTGAAACCCAGGAAACGCTGTATGGCTTTAAGACTCTTGGGTTTTGGCCATTGTAGGACGGCTGACAACTTTTCCTTGTCCATAGCAATGCCATCATTGCCAATTATGAACCCCAAGAAAGGCACGTTGGTTCTGTGAAACTCACATTTCTCCAATTTACAATATAATTTGTTCTCACGAAGTCGTAGCAATACTGCGGATTCATCTTTGATGTGTTGTGACATGTTTTGGGAGTAAATCAGTATATCGTCAAGGTACACCACGACACATGTCTGCAACATATCTCTCAGAACATCGTTTATCAGTTCCTGAAAAACTGCGGGTGCATTACACAGCCCAAATGGCATCACTAGATATTCGTAGTGCCCAGATCGAGTATTAAAGGCAGTTTTCCACTCATCACCTGCTCGAATGCGAACCAGATTGTAAGCGGCCCGTAGGTCCAATTTGGTAAAAATCGAAGCGCCCTTAAGCCTATCAAAAAGCTCGGTGATGAGTGGTATTGGGTATGCGTTTTTTTGCCATTAGTTTATTCAAGCCCCGGCAGTCAATGCATGGTCTTAATTCGCCATTTTTCTTTTTTACGAAAAAGAACCCAGCCCCAGCTGGAGAGGTAGATTTTCATATGATCCCTCTAGCAAGGGCATCAGAAATGTAATCTTACATAGCTTTATTCTCCTCACAAGATAATGGATAAGTGCGTCCCCTCGGAGGTACTTCTCCAGGAGGCAATTCAATGCAACAATCATAAGGTCTGTGCTGAGGTAGTATACTAGCCTCTCCTTTGCTAAAAACATCGCCAAACTGTTGGTAAACATCTGGTATAGCAGAGGAGGTGCACAAGACCTTAATAGGCTGGGTGACGCACTTGTCCATACAAAACGGAGACCAAGCAGCAATTTCACATTATTTCCAATCAAATTGTGGGTTATGTAACTGTAACCAAGGAAATCCCAATATTACAGCATGGTGAGGAGAATTAATACGTTGGAACTGCTGCTCTTCTCTGTGAAGTGCCCCAATAGTCATAGACAGTGGCATAGTTTCAAAAGTAACCTGAGTCGGTTCTAAAGGTCTGCCATCAATTGCTTCAATAGCCAAGGGGTTTTCTCTTTCAATGCGTGGGACTCCGTGCAATTCGGCAAAGGTATTATCCATAAAATACCCTGCTGCACCAGAATCAACCAGGGCCAGAACCTCCACAGAGCATTGTGCCCATGATAATACCACCTGTATGGTGGGTTTCATTATGCCCGACACTGGGGACGATTGTACACCACCTAGGGCCTGTCCCCCAAGGTACCCTAGGTGTGTGCGTTTCCCGGACGTACTGGACAGGATTTTAGCAAGTGCCCGTTTTTACCGCAGTATAAACACAACCCTTGTTTCTTGTGATATAGTCTCTCTTCCTTGGTTAGTCTAGTGAAACCTACTTGCATAGGTTCACTTGGTTCCCGTACTGGTTCACTAGACTTCAATACCAGGGGAGGGATGGGTGGGCAACACATGCTACTAGACTTATTATTTTTTGACCGTATCCTACGATCTCTGGCAGTTGATCTCTCACATATTCTGGAGTCAATTAGCATAACATACTTAATGTAATCATCTAGGTCAATAGGTAGATCTTTTGCAGCGATTTCATCTTTAATATGGTCATTCAGGCCTTGAGCAAAGGCTGCCAATAATGCCTCGTTATTCCAACCTACCTCTGCTGCCAAGGTGCGGAATTCGATGGCATAGTCGCCCACTGTACGCTTGCCCTGTTGTATCTCCATAAGACGTTTGGAAGCAGAGGTGGTTCTACCAGGAGGCTCAAACACTCTTCGAAAGGATTGCACAAATTCTCTAAAGTTCTTAGTGCAAGGTTTAGCATTCTCCCACAAAGGGTTAGCCCAAGCCAATGCTCTGCCAGTGAGCAGCGATATCGTAAACCCCACTTTACTACGATCATTGGGAAATGCGTGTGCCGTCAATTCCATAAATATTTCAAGTTGGTTAATGAACCCTCTGCAGAGACTAGGGTCACCATCATATCTTAACGGCAAGGGTGCAGAAGCCGTTAACCCTTTAACAGTACCCCCTTGGGGCCTGGTATCACTTTCCGGTGTCTGACTTGGCGAGACCACCGGGCTAGAGCCAGATTTGTCAGCGAGTACCGTGCGTTCAAGGATCGTTTGAATTGCAACCTCCAACTGATACAAACGTTGCTCGTGTATATCCATCCTCCAATGGATATTCTGTGCGTTACCTTCACATTTGCTGTCTGAGGTCATGGCCCTTTCGTACTGTCACGGTTTGTTATGACTCTCAGACACAAGTGTTAGGTAAAAAACTCAATTTTATTGAAATAATAAAATGATCACTTAGAATGGCAATCACATACATATATATCAAGAGTAAATAGCAAAGACAGTATGCAGACTCTACCGGTCCTGTCAGTATACCAGACAGGACAGTCTGAGATGATGGAATAATAGGCTCTACCGGCCTTGCCAATACCGGGTAAGGCAACCTGCAGATGGAATAGCGTCAAGGTTCTACCGGCCTTACCTAAATACCGGGCAAGGCAGCCTCAATAAGTACACGGTGTAGGCTCTACCGGCCTTGCCAATACCGGGTAAGTCAACCTCAGATGGAATGTGGCAAAAGGTTCTACCGGCCTTACCAATACCGGGCAAGGCAGCCCAACAACCCTCGATATAGGCTCTACCGGCCTTGCCAATACCGGGTAAGGCAACCTCAAGGGGAATGCGAAGCAAGGTTCTACCGGCCTTACCAATACTGGGCAAGGCAGCCCAGAGGTATCAATAGCTGTTGGATGATAATGACAGAGTAACAGGATCGTAAGCAACCCAGTTTCCGCACACTGAGACCAACAGAGGAATCGTATAGCCGCAAGGCTTAGGAGCAAACCAGCGTCCTCACACTGGAGTAACAAGTGAATCGTATAGCCGCAAGGCTTTGGAGCAAACCAGCGTCTGCACGCTGGGACCAACCACTGAGTAGTGTAGCTGATAGGCTTTGAAGCAAACCAGTGTCTGCACACTGGACTAACAAGTGAATCGTATAGCCGCAAGGCTTTGGAGCAAACCAGCGTCCGCACGCTGGGACCAGCCACTGAGTAGTGTAGCCGATAGGCTTTGGAGCAAACCAGTGTCTGCACACTGGACCAACATGGAATTGTGTAGCCGCAAGGCTTTGGAGCAAACCATTTCCGCACGCTGGGACCAACCACTGAATAGTATAGCCGATAGGCTTTGGAGCAAACCAGTGTCCGCACACTGGAGTAACAACTGAATCTTGTAGCCGCAAGGCTTTGGAGCAAACCAGCGTCCGCACGCTGGGACTAAAACAATGTCGCCGACGCGACCAAGCAGACGGTCGCCAGGATCACAGGAGACAGGCGAGGAGATGGCAGCAACCAGCAGAGCGATCAGTCACGGCAGGAAACAGCAGAGAAGGAGGTTAGCAGGAACTGCAACCCCAGAGGACTAGGCCGGAACCAGGACTGGAACAACTCAGCATACAGGAGGCACTGGAACAGCTGCAATCAGGAACACAGGAACAGAGGCCCAACAATCACTGGACATAGTGATTGTGAAAAATGCCAGAAACAACACGAAAGGGCACTCAAAGGGTGCCCAATCCAGGTTTAAATAGGCAATATGAGGCGGGCTAAATGCAGACAGCCAATAGAAGCCCCCTACTGGTGACAGACAAGAAAATGCAGCAATCACAGGCACTGTGATACCCCCCTCTTGTAGCCCTTAGAAATCGGAATTAAACAAGACCAGTGGCATCTCTCAAACCTTTATGGTTTGAGAGATATCCACATTCAAAGTTCCCTCTCCTCTCTCAGCTGAGTGAGCAAGCGGTGGCTCTGTAGCAGTGGCGAGATTGAGTTATAGAAACAGAAATCCTTCACTGAAATGGTCTTCTATGTGTTCTTGCAAGCAAACATAGAAGACCATTTCAGGTAAGGATTTCTGTTTCTATAACTCAGTCTCGACACTGCTGCAGAGCCGCCGCCGGTCCAGGGAACAGATTCCCCTGCTGACGTCAGGGGAGAGAGAAGGAGAAGGAACTTTGAATGCGAATACCTCTAAAACTATAGGTTTGAGAGATGCTGCTGGTCTCATTTAATTCCGATTTTTAAGGGCTACAACATGGGGGATAGTAAAAATGAAGTATTACTTTCCCTTTAAGTTTAGTGAAGTGCCTGTTGGTTGAGGAGAGTGGCTAGATCACAGCGCAAGAGCAGAAGCTGCTAGAAATCCCCAGCCTGCAAAGAGTCCTTGTGGGGGAGCTCTAAATCGGTGATCTGTGTATAGAGCTCACTGAGGGCTCTTGAGAGGGCCTTCTTTGTGGATGAGGTAAGTTTAAGGAAGTGACCATGCGCCACACATTTGTGGGCCTCCCACACTGTAAGCGAAGGCAAGTCATGAGTAATGTTGTCAGCGAAATGAACAGTCAAAAGATATTTAGTGGAAGCCAAGGCCGCAGAGTCTGTCAGCACAGAATCATTCAGTTTCCAGAAGCTTTGAGCTGGGCGAGTAAGAGGGGACCGAGTGGCTTTTAAAAGAGGTAAATGTTAGTGCGAGATAAAGAGATAGTCAATGCGAGAATATCTTGCATGCAAGGCGGAATAAAAATTATAGTCCCTATCGTCGGGATGGGGAGCTCGCCAGCAGTTATGCTATGTGGTTTTTAAACAAATGTAGGATGTTTCATAAAGTGGGGGAGAGCTTGTTGATGACCCATAGGGTCTTGTTGGTTTGCAGTGGCAAAAAACCCAGTCAAAAGGGATTAAGAGGTACTCTGTGTATTGTTTGCAAATCATCAGCACCAGATCTAGATTAGTTAATATCAAACCTGACCATCTGGTAATTTTTGGCATTGATGACCTGGCTCTAGTCATTGTCTCAAGTCAGTCTCAAAGGCCAACTGATAGTATGGCATATGGTTTGCCAGCAACTCATAGATGAGCAGGGTATAGAAGTAGTTTCCAAAGGCATCTGCAAATGCCATATATGTTGAAACTTACACATTGCCATCTCACTTGATCAAACACAGTTTGGTCATGTTTTGGCCTGTGCTGGTGTCAATGCCATGGTTTGCAGCATTATCACCCAGAGGTGCTCACTCAAGCATCTGTTTGGGTTAAGCATTTGTCCATTATTGCAAAGAAGCCATGTTGATTCATCTTTGTTGAACCTACTGTGAAGGGTTCACAATATGTAATAATGGCTGACTTTCACCTTTATGAGATTGCAGAAACAGCAGCAGACAAAATAATCAGTGAGTCCAACTTTACAAATTATCCTGAGCCGGCTGATACATCAACTGCCAGAGATCTGCATGTCATTCCAAGAGATCTTAAACAGGAACTCCTACAGACAACTGTTGATGATGATTACAATGCTCTTGCAAAAAAGGGTCAGGCCTCCTCCCTGGGGTATGACTATTCCAAATCTGATCTATTTGATGGCTGGCTACAGCTGAGGGCCTATCCAGGTATTGATATTATTACCAAGCAAGGAAGGAACACCTCTGGTGCTGTCTACATTAGCAAGACTGTTTAAAAGGGTATCACGGTAATCCAGCAAAGAAGGACAGACAACCGTATAATGAATAAAACCACCTTTATTGATAATACACAAAGTAATGATAATAATGCCCACATAACCCCAGACCACTGGACAACTGTCTACAATCTACTACCAGGAGCTTCACACTAGCTGCACAATATTTCCATTGTGTCATAAATATTTTTTATACAATTTTATATGTCCGATGTCAAATATTTTGTTTGTTTTTTATCAACTAAACATTCACTTTTTCCTTACAACGGGAGCCTTTAATTATCCCAAGTGCTCATAGTCACTCCCCTTCTAGCCCAAACATTGTCCCTGTTTAAAGTTTGTCGAAATTAGTATTGAGGAGCGGAATACTTAATAGTTGGGCCAGAAAGAGAGGTGAGACGGAGCGGGAGGTGCAGTCCCAATAGACGGAGACCGTGACTGGAGGTCCTATCCAGCCGAGGCGATTATCCTAGAGGCGGGAGAAGCCTCTCAGCTTGTGAGCGCCCAACTATAAGGGTTTGTGAAAAGTTTACAGTTTGGTGTCAATTGCTGTTATTCGGATAACATTTATAAGGTCTTTGCTCTGTCCTGTGTTCTTTCTTTTGTTTCATATACAGTGGATATAAAAAGTCTACACACCCCTGTTAAAATGCCAGGTTATTGTGATGTTAAAGAATAAGGCAAACATAAATCATGTCAGAACTTTTTCCACCTTTAATGTGACCTATAACATGAACAAACTGAAATTGTTGAGGGGGAAAAATAAAAAACTCACAATAACCTGGTATGCACACCATTAAACTAATACTTTGTTGAAGCACTTTTTGATTTTATTACAGCAATCGGTCTATTTGGGTAGGAGTTTATTAGCATGGCACATCTTGATATGGCAATATTTGCCCACTCTTCTTTGCAAAAGTGCTCCAAATCTGTCAGATTGTGAGGACATCTCCTGTGCACAGTCCTCTTCAGATCACCCCACAGATGTTCAATTGGATTCAGGTCAGGGCTCTGGCTGGGCCATTCCAAAATGTTAATCATCTTCTGATCAAGCCATGCTTTTGTGGATTTGGATGTGTGCTTTGGGTCCTTGTCGTGCTGAAGGGTGAACTTCCTCTTCATCTTCAGCTTTCTAACGGACGCCTGAAGGTTTTGTGCCAAAATTGCCTCGTCTTCTCATCAATTTTGGAGGGGCGTCCAGTTCTTGGTAATGTCTCTGTTGTACCATATTTTCTCCACTTGATGATGACTGTCTTCACTGTGTTCCATGGAATATCTAATGCTTTGGAAATTCTTTTGTACCCTTCTCCTGACTGATATCGTTCAACAATGAGATCTCTGCGGACCATTGCTTTTGCTTTGAGATGCAACTAAGCAAATGTCAGGAAAATCCTACTAGAAAGGCTGAACTTTATTTGTGATTAATCTGAGTCACTTTAAATGATGGCAGGTGTATAATGACTTCTATTTAACATGAGATTTTATGTGATTGGTTAATTCTGAACACAGCCACATCCCCACTTATAAGAGGGTGTTCACACCTATGCAACCAGTTTATTGATTTCAGTTTGTTTTACAATTGAATTGTTCACTTTATAGGTCACATTAAAGATGGAAAAAGTTCTGACATGATTTATCTTTGTCTCATTCTTTAACATCACAAGAACATGGCATTTTATCAGGGGTGTGTAGACTTTTTATATCCACTGTATATACATGGAGGGCATATCCAACGGCCCATAAGGAAGAGCTGCAAGCCTTGGAATAAAGTATATAGTGATCCATGGATATACTTTTGGGAAGAACTTGAATATTTACACTGTTTTTAAAATCCTTTGGGATTTTCCAAAATAAGATTTTATAAGTGAATATTGTTTTTTCTTTCTACCTCTACTTTTTTTATAATTTAAGAAATATTATACTAAGCTTAGTACTAACCAAGTTATAATAGGGTTTTACTGCATATATATG
The DNA here is from genome assembly GCA_037306005.1 of Rhinophrynus dorsalis. Classification (NCBI taxonomy): domain Eukaryota; kingdom Metazoa; phylum Chordata; class Amphibia; order Anura; family Rhinophrynidae; genus Rhinophrynus; species Rhinophrynus dorsalis. The sequence goes on along the minus strand of CM074718.1, from coordinate 293,210,552 downwards.
ACTGTTGCAAGTTTATGATTAAGACTAAGTAACAGAATTAAAGTTCCTCTGAGGATATAATACGCCTACGGTTCTAGCACTGATAGAACCAGGCTATTGAGGTAGCTTGAGTCTCCAACCAAGGTATAGATAACCGGAGGCAACAGGGAGTGAGAGCAAGCCAGAGCCATGGGTACGCAGATGCGAATGGTGAGGCAAGCTGGGTAATGCAAGGAGCGAGTAGTCAGCGAGAGCCACATGTCAGAACCAATGTGGGTAGTCAGACAAGCCGGGGTCATACACAGAGCGGATTCGGAGGTCAGGAACGGGTCACAACGAGAAAGCATGAGCGACTAGCAGGATCACCACTTAAGGGCAATGACTCCTAGGCCCAGGGAAGTTTAAATAGGGCTTAACCAAGGAGGGAACAAATTAGGCAAATAAGCTCTTGCCCATAAATAAGCCCACGTCACTGCACCCGCTCTAGTGAACGTCAGCAATACGGAAGTAGGCGGGGTCCATGCCGGCCGATAGCACAGCAGAGGAAGGAAGCACAGGATCACTAGGCTGCCTAGGGATACTGTGATAGAGGTATCACTATCTAAGATGAGCTAGGGTTCGAAAACATACTATCCTCCAAGCCAGAGAGAAAACAATGAACTGTAGCGCAGCAGCAGCTGTAGTGAGTGTTGAACTCAAGGGACTCTCACAGAGCTCTAAAGAAACTATGTGTCACGACCAGAGGCGAGGACAAGAAGGAACCGGAGTACCTGGAAGCAGGATACGGACGCTCCTCCAACAAGAGGCCGCTGAGCAAGATGCTAGGGGGCGACGCTAGGGAACGGAGCTAAGGAGCGTAGGTTGCCTAGGCCATGGTTGTGCTGCGGTTTAGCCGCCCATAGGTGCTGGCCGCGAAGCCAGATGTTGTGGCCCCCAGCAGAGGAGCCGCTGGGTAACCCCGGATAACCCTAACCTAGACAAACTATACTCAGTGGTCCCCAGGGAGGAAATTAATCTCCAAAAGAAAAAGGTACTCACTCAGGTCTCCTAGAAAGAGGAATCCCACAAGGCAGGTACAGCTGATAGGACACACCAACGCTGACGGAGAGATAAGGGCACGGTCCTGGAAGATCCTCAGGAAGTGGCAGGTCCAGGTCATACACAGAGGCACAGTAGAGGATCAGGCTGAGGCTTGGTCAAGGCAGGTCCAGGTCATACACAGAGGCACAGCAGGTTCAGGCAGAGGCTTGGTCAAGGCAGGTCCATGTCATACACAGAGGCACAGCAGGATCAGGCAGAGGCTTGGTCAAGGCAGGTCCAGGTCATACACAGAGGCACAGCAGGATCAGGCAGAGGCTTGGTCAAGGCAGGTCCATGTCATACACAGAGGCACAGCAGGATCAGGCAGAGGCTAGGTCAGGGCAGGTCCTGGTCATTCACAGAGGCACAGCAGGATCAGGCAGAGGCTTGGTCAAGGCAGGTCCAGGTCATACACAGAACACAAGTACTGGAAGCTCAGATAGATGCTATACAAACGCGTCTAAGCAGAGCTGGAGGCAGAAGAAAAGGATCCCCAACTGGAAGAAGCCTGGAGAGGGTGGCTAGAATGTCGGCGGACCTTCTATCAAATCCTCTCTATGGTCCGCTGACATGCACATGTACGCCGCCTCCGGAAGCGGTGCAGATCAAAGGAGCAGAGCGGGGACTGGGAAGGCAACCCGGAGCTGAAGAAACACCCAGGGTAAGACACTGGGTGAGCGGGACATAACACTATGCACAGGTTGTAGACAAACTTCACAGGTGTTGGGATCCTTGGCACTATTGAAGACCTACTACTAAACCTCCATGAGCTCTTGGGACTTGAGAAGACAGACTTGCAGACAATCTGTGGTGAACTCACAACAACCTAAATAATTAGATTATCTTATTGCCCCAGAAAAATGAAAGGTGGCTAAAGACAAATTCAGCATGTGATGGATTGTAGAGCTAGGACGTAAGAATGAAAAGCTCTCTTGGAGGCTACCTCTATTAGAAACAATCATGTGGGATCTCAGTGAGGATACCACTGTAGGTGAGCGTGTCCACACACTAGGTCAAGAGCAGGCAGTTTAAATAGTAATCCAAGGGACGGAAAGCCAATAAGCCAATCGCACGGAGCCCTATAAGAGCAAGAGTAACGTCACTGGCTACCTATCAGCTAAAGCGCACCTGCTCACACAGGAATACGGAAGCGGCCGGTACCTAGCTGCCGACCTCCTGCATGGATAGTGCAAGGATGGAGGACAAGGAAGCGGATGGCTAGCCCAGCAGGTGCACTGTGATACTAACACCCAGATCTGTGTAACTCTTACTTGTCATCCACTGTCCAACTTCTTCTGTCATCTTCCTTCTTCTGTTTTCCTCTTTCTCTCCATTTTTAGTCTTCTTCTCTTCCTTATTTCAAACAATTTCCTGTATATGGAAAAAAACATTAAACATTACATTTTGGGGTATGCAACGCATTGCAGAGCAATGAGTTGCTTACTTCTCTGGCAGTCAACGGGTTAAAGTAATGCACATATTCCAAGGCAACACACTATATTCCCCCAATCGAAAAACATTGTCCCAATCCTTTCTGAACAAAAGCAATTCTTTGCTCTAAATCGAAAGGTAATCATTAAAGCGAACATATTGTGCCTTTGCAAAAAGAAGCCAAGTTGTATGCACCACTGCTTGTCGCCCACGGTTGTGGCAGGAAGTGAGACTGACAAACCGCCCCCTTTGGTACCTTTTGGGTCAATGCCTGATCCAGTGTGTGGGAAATTTGGACAGAGACTGGCTTTTATATGACCAGTGTCTGTTCAGAATGTCTCCCATCCATTGGTTGGGATGTGTGCTTATGCACCTGCCAAACAATCAGCTTCTAGCGGGGGATAAAGGAACCTGCTAGAAGCTGATTGGTTGGGAGGTGCTTAAGCACACATCTCAGTTGATGGATGTCTGGGAGATATTTGGAACAGAGGCTGGCCATATAAACGCCAGTCTCTGTTCAAATTTCCTACACACTGGATTGGGCATCGACCTGTAAGGTACCAAAAGGGGGGTGGGGTTTGTCTGTCTTGCTTCCTGTCACCACCACCTCCCACAGCGGTGGAGCCTGCAACTTGGTTTCCTTTTAAAGGGATAGTAATGTTTGTTTATTTAACCCCTTAAGGATCATTGACGTGGCAGGACCGTCACGCTGGTCCGGCACTTAAAGACCAGTGACAGTCCTGGCACGTCACATACTTTTACTCACTGCGCTCCTACAGGAGCGCGGTGAGTAATATCGGGGACTGAAGTTGATCGCTCCAAGACCGGAGCAATCTCTTTCAGTCCCCCTTTCGGCGTGCCGCCCCACGTGATCAGTCACGTGGGACGGCACATCAAAGTTTCCTATGTGGTCCTTAAGGGACAGCTCACCCCGGGACCGCTGGTCCTTAATGGGGTTAATATTGTAGGCATTAAAAAAATAAGTACAACATTGTAAGTCTTATCTCTCAAACCTTTACAGTTTGAGAGCTATAACTTGCTAAACTTCCCCCCTCCAGGCTGTTTCATACAAGTCAGTACTCTATGGGACAGCAGCACATTCCGATCATTTGACCAGACGGCAGCTCTCCAGCAGAGCTGAATTGCACTATTTAGAAATAACTGCTTAGTTGGAACGGTCTACAAAGTGTGCCCTGTTTGCAAGCACACTTTGTAGACCGTTCCAATGAAGTATTTGTTTCTAAATAGCACGATTTTGGCTCTGCTGAAGAGCCGCCGGCTGGTCCCGAGATCAGAATCTCCTGCTGTGAGCTAGATGGCAGACTTGCCTGAAACAGCCTGGAGGAGGGAACCATAAAGGTTTGAGAGATAATACTTACATCATTGTACTTATTTTTTTTATGCCTACATTATTAAATGAACTTAAATTTAAATATTACTATCCCTTTAAAAAGGCACAATATTTTCACTTTAATGAAGACCAGTCCAACAGATTTGCAAGATTGTGTGAAGATGTGGATGAAGATAGCTCAGAATTGGCAACACTGGAGAGGGCTAATTCCTCTAGCAGCCAGGGGAACAGTCCTCCTTCTGGGCTAGATGAGATGCAGAGTAGGCAGAAACCATGGCAGGTGGTGGTAATTGGGAACTCTATTATTAGGAGGATAGATAGGGTAATCTGCCACCAGGAACATGAATGGTGAACAGTATGTTGTCTCCCAGGTGCTCGAGTTTGGCATATTGTAGACAGGGCTGACAGATTATTGGGAGGGTCTGGAAGCGATCCAGCTGTCTTGGTACATATTGGTACCAATGACAAAGTAGGAGGACCCTAAATAATGATTTCAGGGATTTAGGTTGCAAGCTCAAGGCAAGGACCTCTAAGGTAGTATTTTCTGAAATACTACCTGTGCCATCGCCAGTGCAGGTAGGCAGAGGGAGCTCAGGTAGCTTAATGCATGGCTCAAGCAATGGTGTAGGAAGGAGGGTTTTGTGTTTTTAGAACACTGGGCAGACATTGCTCTTGGGTACAATCTATATGAAAGTGATGGATTGCACCTAAATGGTAGAGGAGCCTCTGTGCTAGGGGAGAGAATGCTAGGAAGCTTGGAGGAGCTTTTAAACTAGGAAAGGGGGGAGAGGGTATAGATAGCAAAAATGGGGTAGATAGAGCAGATAGGAACTGGGTCCTAGTAAATGATCAGGAGGGTGGAGTAAGGGTGGGGATAAATTTAGTCAATTTAGCAAATGCAAGAAGTATGGTAGATATTATAGGAGAACCAGAATTGCTGGTGGTTAATGAGCAATTGGACATAATTGGTATAACAGAAACATGGTGGAATGGTGCACATGACTAGGCTGTAAATATAGAGGGCTATTCCCTGTTTAGAAGAGACAGGATTAATAGAAAAGGGGGAGGTGTGTGCTTATATTTGAAAACAGAGCTAAATCCAGTTTTGTGGGGTGATATTAGTGAGGAAACTGGCCAAATTGTGGAGTCCATGTGGGTAGAAATCGAGACTAAATGTGGTGTAAAAGGTAAAAAAAGAAAGAAAAAGAAAAAGGTGTTGGTGGGCATATGCTACAAACCACCAATATCGATGACAATGTTGAGGCCCAACTGCTATTGCAAATGTGGAAAGCTGCCCAGCTTGTGCATACTATAATTATGGGATATTTTAATTATACAGATACCAACTGGAAAAATGAGACCTGTCAGAGTGCTAAAGGAGGCAGGTTTGTGAGCATGCTTCGGGAAAACTACATGTCACAAATGGTGGAAGTGCTGACAAGAAATAACAATGTATTGGACCTAGTGATAACTAATAACAAAGAAATGGTATCCAATATTAAGGTAAGAGAACATTTGGGAAACAGTGATCACAACATGGTTACATTTGAGATTAGTCTGGCAAAGCAAAACTCTTAATTTTAAAAAAGCTAACTTCAAATTGTTAAGGGCTTCAATGCAACATATAGACTGGGATCTTTTATTTAAAGGCAAAAATACTGAGGAAAAATGTTCAGAATTCAAATTTAGGTTGCAGAAATGTACCCAACATTATATACCAAAGGGTAACAAATGCAAAATAATTTAGTCACAGACAATGTGGTTAACTGCACATGTAAAGAAGGAAATGGCAAGGAAAAAAAACACATTAAAATTATTTAAGTCTGAAGGTACTGGACAATCTTTCTTTAAAATACAAGGAGTGCAACAAAGATAGCAAAAAGGCATTTAGGGTAGCAAAAATAGATAATGAAACTTGGATTGCATGGGAAAGCAAGACTAATCCAAAAAAGTTTTTCAAATATATAAATTTCAAAAAACTTAAGAGGGAGTGCATTGGACCATTAAAAAATGAGATGGGTGAGTTGATTAGTGAGGGTATGGAAAAGGTAGATGTTTTAAACACTTTCTTTGCATCAGTTATCTACAAGGGAGCAAGTAATGGTAAAAGAGCCTCCACAAGTAACAAATAACCCAATATCTGATAATTGTATTGTTTTATCTCAAGAAAATGTCATGAACAAAATTAAGACCGACAAAGCACCGGGTGCTGATGGTATACATCCAAGGGTTCTTCAGGAACTTAGTGCAGTGTTAGCAAAACCCCTATATTTACTCTTTAAAGATTCTATCACCGCAGGCTCAGTGCCACAGGATTGGCAAAGATCTTACATAGTTCCTCTATTTAAAGGGATAGTAATACTTCGTTTTAACTTTATTTTATTTTGTAGGCATTAAAAAAACATGAAGAATGATATAAGTCTTATCTCTCAATCCTTTATGGTTTATGAGATATTCACAAGCAAAGTTCCCCTCCCCGCCCCTTTTACCTAGTGTAAGCTATCTCTTCTCAGATGTGGATCAGGTTGTATGACCAGACAGATAACAGAAGGGGACAATTTTCTTTGTATGAAAACAATGAAAGCCCTTCCCCCTTGACAAGTTTTTCAGCTTTTTCCCTTATCTTAATTGAAGATTGTCCCTCTCTGCAATCTACCTGGGCACCTCCCTTCTGATCTGGTTGAACAGGGGAGGGATACTTTGTTTGTGAATATCTCTTAAACCATAAAGGTTTGAGAGATAAGACTTATATCATTCTTCATGTTTTTTAATGCCTACAAAATAAAATAAAGTTAAAACGAAGTATTACTATCCCTTTAAGAAGGAAACAAAAACATGACCTGGGAATTACAGACCTGTGAGTTTGACCTCTGTAGTGGGAAAACTGCTAGAAGGGATAATAAGGGACTATATTCAGGATTACAACACAAAAAATAAGATGATTAGCAGAAATCAACATGGTTTTATGAAGAATAGATCATGCCAAACTAATCTTTTCAGCTTCTATGAGGATGTAATAAGCAACCTTGACAATGGCAAGGCAGTAGATGTAGTATATCTAGACTTTGCAAAGGCATTTGATACAGTGCCACACAGAAGGCTGGTGTATAAAATAAGGAAATTGGGGCTAGGAGATAACCTTTGCAATTGGATACAAAACTGGTTAAAGGATAGGGAACAGTGTGTGGTTGTAAATGGAAAATTCTCCAATACAGTTAAAGTGGAGAGTGGAGTACCTCAGGGTTCAGTATTAGGTCCGCTGCTTTTTAACATGTTTATAAATGCCCTGGAAATAGATATAGGAAGCAAAATATCAATATTTGCAGATGATACTAAATTATGCAAGGTCATTAATTCAGAACAGGATATTTTCTCTCTACAGAGGGAGTTTTATACAATGTCAGATTGGGCAAACAAATGGAATATGAAGTTTAATGTGGGGAAGTGTAAAGTCATGCATTTGGAAGGAAACAATCCCAAGGCTACTTATGAACTTAATGGAATCATTTTAGGGGATTCATTGCTAGAGAAAGACCTGGGTATCCTTGTCAACTACAAACTTGGAAACAGTGACCAGTGTCAAACAGCAGTAGCAAAGGCAAACAATATCCTGTCCTGCATAAAAAGAGGTATTGAAGCAAGAGTGGGTAACATTATTTGCCATTATACAAATCATTGGTAAGACCTCACCTTGAGTATGCAGTGCAATTTTGGGCACCGGTTCTGAAAAAGGATATACTAGAACTAGATAGGGTACAGCGAAGAACAACAAAATTAATTAAGGGAATGGAGGACTTGACATATGAGGAACAACTAGACAAACTTAGTTTATTTACTTTAGAGAAAAGACAACTAAGAGGAGACCTTATCACATTGTACGAGTATATGAGAGGTCAATACAAGGATCTCTGCGGTGAGCTATTTATTCCAAGGCCTGATCAGGTGACCAGGGGACACCCCTTGAGATTAGAGGAAAGGAGGTTTAGAATTCAGCAGAGGAAGGAGTTTTTACAGTAAGGTCTATTAAATTGTGGAATTCATTGCCCAAAGAGGTGGTTATGGCAGATACAATGGATACATTTAAGAGCAGATTAGACACATTTCTTTCAAAAGGGAACATACAGAGTTATAATGTTTATCAGTAGGCAGATCAGGAAGGTCTGATAAAGACTAACTTAATTGGTAGCAGGAAAGCTATAAAATTACTGGGGTATGAGGAGAAGGTTGAACTTGATGGACTTGTGTCTTTATTCAACCTAATTTACTATGTTACGTTTCGATTTAGAATTGCCTTTTTGCAAAAAGGATTGGGGTAATATAGTATGTCGCCTTGGAATATGTGCATTACTTTAACACTCTGACTGCTTTACAATGTGTTGCATACCCCTCTGGCACTCAAAGGGTTAAACAATGCACATATTTCCAAGTTAGATTTTTTGGCCAGAATGTAATGTATAATGTTTAATGTTTTTTTCTATTTACAAGAAACTGTTTGAAACAAAGAAGAGAAGAAGAAGAAGAAGAAGACAGAACAGACAAAGACAGAAGAGACGAAGACAGAAGATGGAGAGAAAGAGGAAGAAAGAAGAAGACTGACAGTAGCTGACCAGGGTGCTGAAGACTCCATTAGACATCAGGGTTAATGGTAAATTTTTATTGTCAGGGGCTGTTTTTTAACTTAGTAAGCATACTCCACTGGCACTCATAGAGTTAATTCTACTTACATTTCCCACATTTTGAGATTGCTTTGGGTCTCTTGATATGGTGCTTAGAACCCCATATCAATACATCCACTGGTGAATTAGGGTATTTTTTAAGCTTTTTTTTTTGGTTCAGTTTCTGAGGTGGCACTTTTGATGTGTTTTAAAACTGGGTGCAGATTTTCACCCATTAAAGTGAGTCCCCAAATGTATCTTAAGACTAAAGCATGGAATTGAATCACGTATTTCAAAGTTTTGTCATGTGTTTCAATGGGTGCAAACGGGCACAAACTTGGTGCCCGAGGTGCTTTTTTTCTGGTGGTATTTCTTCATAGCGCAGGTAATTCAGTTGCTTACTGTGCTTAAAAAAAGCACAGAGATACTAAGAAGAAAATTCATGTTAAGATATGGATTGCCAGCATATTTTCCTCTATTAATATATCATAACATCTATTACTAATTACTATATGGATTTGGATATATACAGACTTTAGCCATAAGAGTGGCATATTGTCTTGGTTTACTGTTTTGATTTATTTAAGCTTTTGGAAACTGGATCTCATTCATCACCATTGTGTCACCCCTTCCACTTTCCGCTTTCTCTCTCTTAAACAGGTTCCGTGTGTATTATGCCTTATCCCTTCTTCCGGTGTTCATCACAGCATCTGATTGGATCTGTGTCTGCAGTCTTGCGGGATCTCCCTCTTCCTGGATGGGATTTGCGGGCTATTTCTGAGAAGGTATGCCACACTGGGATGTGTTAGTATAACGTCTCCAGTCTAGTATTGTTTTTGGATTTTCCTGCTTTCTGCTTATTCCAGTATATGATATATGACCCTGGTTGGCCCTGACTTCGATTTTCTGCCTGCTGATTTTGTGCTGCTCCTTTGTCTTTCTTGTATGACTCTGAGCCCAATTAGCTTGCTTATTCTATGCTGCTTCTGGGTCTTTCGTGTATGACCCGGCTTGGCCCTGACTCCGATTAGCTTGCTGATTCTGTATTACGCCTGTGGCTTATTGTGTATGACCCTGCATGGCCCATGACCATGTCTATGCCTGCTGCCACAGTTGAAAATCTACTTATTGTGACTGTTCCTGTGTTGGGCTACCCACCTCTTGCGTCCAGTACTCCTGGTTACAGTAAGTTTGCTTTTGTTCCTGTTGGAGCCTAGTATTCTCCCTGGTTATAGGGGTTGTATAGTTTGTCTGTAGGGGGTTATCCGGGGACTCCTTCGGCTCAACTGTAGAGGGCCAATCTAGCTTTGTGGCAGGCACCTTTACATGGCTAGGCCACAGCACGATTCCCTGTAGGCAACCAGCTCCCCCAGCACTGACCCCTAGCATTGCTTCTTAGCTCCTGTACCTTGTTGGAGGAGTCTGATATTCATTTACTCTCCTTGATAATCCTGGTGTTTGAGTTGAAATCTTGGCATTCTTTGCCACCTTCTTAACATTATACTAACACCACCCTCTTGCTTGTCATGGCAACTGACCCTAAGCACCTGTCCATGGCCTTGGTCCAGTAAGGCGCTGTCTTAGAACAGCATGCCAGCCAGATTATGAGACTGGACCAGAAGCTGAACTTGATTACTGGTCTGATCCAGTACATGCAACAGTTGCTAGAGGGCCCATGGCCTTCAGTCACAAGCGCTTCCCCCACTCCATCAACGGCCATCCATTCTGCTATGGCATTCGTTCCCTGTCTACCACTTCCTGAAAGGTAAAGTGGCAACCCCAAGGAGGTACGGGGTTTTCTCAATCAATGCCAAATGCATTTCCGCTGTCATCTGGATGTATTTGCCTCACACCAGGTGAGGATTACCTTCATTGTGTCCTTCCTGAAGGAACAGGCTCTTGCCTGGGTTTCCCTGCTATTGTATCACCAGTCCCCACTTCTTAATGACATGAATTCCTTTCTTACAGTCTTTCGCTCAGTCTTTGATGCCTCTGGTCCTCAGGTTCAAGCCGAAGTGGCTCTGCTGGAACTCCAACAAGGTCAGTGGCCTTTGTGCCAATATGCCGTGGAGTTTCCCATGCTGGCTTATGACACTGACTGGGGGGACAACTCTCTGAAGGCCGCCTTTTGGAGAGGACTGAATGAGCGATTGAAGGATGAACTCACCACACCTCCCACACCACTGTCCCTGGAGGACCTAATTGGTCTATGCTCCACCCAGGAGCATGGCATCCATGAAAGACGCCAAGAGAAGGATTTTGACACAGTTCGCCATCCACCATCCCAGAACACTGTGCGTCTGGTGTCATGGGAGACTTAGAGAAATAACGATTCTGACAGGTACAAGTAAAATCAACACCACTTTATTAAGATCAAATACAGTAGTATGGTAATAGGCACTTCCCCAACCTCCCTGGGGTCAGGCGTGAGGACAGTGGTGCAGTCCACTACCAGGAGCTGATACTGAACTTGGTCAGACTCTGTGAACAGACAGGAAGCAAACCAGTAAAGTCAGCAGAACCACTAGAGATAGCGTGCAGTGGTAAGTGACACAGTACTGAGGTGCAGAACATTGGAGGCCCAATACCCTAGAACGCTAGGGTCACAGATACACACCCTAGAACTCTAGAGTCACCGGAACTACCACACACCCTAGAATGCTAGGGTCTGAGAGCAACGGTAGGACCAGGCACTGCTGGACTACAGACTGAACCTACACTGACCAAGGACCAGGACTAGGAACCAGCACGGAGGGAGCCAGACCCTAAGGAGAGCCAGTGAAGACAGACAGAGCCAAGGTCATACACAGATTGGGTAGTCAGCCAAAGCCAAAGTACTTAGCATGATGTGGGTAGTCAGACAAGCCACAGTACTTAGCACGGAGCGGGTAGTCAGCCAAGCCAAAGGTCATACACAAAGCGGGTAGTCGGACGTAGCCAGGAATCAAGCATGGCGCGAATAGTCAGGCAAGGCCTGAGGTTCAGGCACAAATTAGGTAGTCAGACAGAGCTAAGGTTCATACACAAATCAGAATCAGCATCCAGAAACAGATCACAACAGAAGACTAGAAGCACTCAGGTACACCACGAAAGGGCACTGAGGCTAGGAAGCAGCATATAAGGACTACTGGAGAGGTGGGGTCAAGCTAGGTCAATCAAGTACAAGCTATAATAAGAGCGAGCGCACAGAATGACACGCAAGTAACCAGGAACTCACTGACCCGTTTTGCTGCCGCCGAGCACACACAAGGGAACGGACAGGTAAAGCCACAGACCTGAATAACGGGCACCGTGATAGTCTGGCCCCTCCATTCCATACTCCCATCAGTCATGCGGAAGGAGGTGCAGAACCTATGGAGATCTTCAGAGTGTATCATTTTTTAGGTGGCAAGGCGTTCCCTCAGTCTCTGACTGTATTGTGGCGTTTCTGTGCATTTTGCACGTGCCTGCACTAACAATGTGGGAAACTCCAGGACTTAGTAGGTGGGTAACCCTCTCTAAGTCAGCCTCTTGTCATCACTACCTCCGATCACCATTTGAGCATCCCAGTCACTCTATCCTGGCTCTCCTCTTCTATGTCATTTCCACATTTATTGACTCTGGAGCTGGAGGTCTTTTCTTGCTTTCCATCTTCTCTAAAAGGCACTGAATACTATTACTTAAATGCACCTTTCATATGCGTGTGGTTGCCATTGGTGGTACTCCTTTGTGTTCAGCTTGTATTTCTTCTACCACCATCAGTTTGCATCTGCAAGTCAGCCAGGACCTCTCTGAGACGGTGACTTTTGATACCACATCATCACCTCAGACGCCTTTGATCCTGGGATATCCCTGGCTGAGAAAAGATAACCCGTCTATTGATTGGGCAACAGGAGCCGTTACCTTCCCTGTCCCTGTGGGTCTTACCGCTCCTGTTCTGGGTATTGCCTCCATTACTGATATCCAGCCATGCACTCTCCTGATCCCTTATCTTCCATTTTCTTATGTCTTCAGTAAAAGTAAGGCGAATATTCTGCCACTCCATCTCCCTTGTGATTGCTTCATCTACATGATTCCTGAGTCAGTCCCTCTTCTGGATCGAACTTATCCCTTGTCCGTTCCTGAAATTGCATACTTAGAGGAATATATCACAAAAAATCTGGCATGTGGATTCATCCATCCTTTCACCTCCCTGGCAGGAGATGGATTCTTCTTTGTCTCCAAGAAGGATGGGTCGCCCAGACCCTGTATCGATTATCAGGACTTGAATGCGATTACCCACAGAAATTGCTACCCACTGCCTCACATAGAGGAGCTCTTGAATCGTTTGTGGGGATCAACCGTTTTTACCAAGCTCAATCTTCACAGAGCATATAATTTGATACTTATGTGTGAGGAGTGGAAGACAGCTTTTAACACCAGATTCTGGCATTACGTGTACATAGTGGTACCTTTTGGTCTTCATAATGCCCCTGCTCTGTTCCATACTTTTATCAATGATGTCTTTAGGGATCTGTCATATGTTATTGTATATCTTGATGATATATTGATATGCTCTAAGGCCCTGACTGAACATAGCATCCTCATGAGGACTGTATTAGAAAGGTTGCGTGCTATAAGAATCTTTATGCTTAGTTAGAAAAATGCACCTTTGAACAGTCTTCCCTGCCATTCCTGGGTTATGTGATCTCCCCTATGGGTCTCCTTATGGATCCGGTGAAAGTCTCGGCAGTTAAGGATTGGCTGCTTCCTATGACTTTGAAAGTTTTACAGCAATTCATTGGATTCAACCAACTCTATCGGAAGTTCATCCGAGGCTTTTCCTGTATCATCCTACCTGTTACTCGGAAGGCAGCTGATCCGTGCAGTTGGTCTCCTACAGCCATGTCTGTATTTGAGACCCACAAAACAGTCTTTACATCTGCACCCATCCTCCTTTACCCTGATCTGTTCTGTGCCTTCACTGTCCCAAGACAGATTGACTCCATCCTTGCTCGTTTTTATGTTGTTTTTCAGCGGTTGAATGAAATTACGATACCAGTAATCGAGAGTTGCTTGCTATAAAGTTAGCCCTTGAGGAATGTCGCTACCTATTGGAGGGTTCTCCACAAGTGTTTTCCATTCTGACTGATCACCCGAAGTTGTGTATTTGGCATCTGCTAGGCGACTGAATGACAGCCAGACAGGCCTGCTGATAATTATTCTTTGTATTTTCCACTTCAAGATCACCTACATACCTGGCAGTAAGAACATTAAAGCAGATGCCCTATCCAGGCTTGACAAATCTGTCTCCTTGCCAAGTTCAATAACCGACACTATTGTTCCTGCTTCTTGCCTTTTGCCTTCGGAGCCCAACACCTAGACCCTCCTGGTTCTTCTCCTCCTGTGGGTTCTGCTCTCTTCGTGCCTATTCAGCATTGCACTGAGGTCCTGCAATATGCTAATCACTCCATGCTTGCGGGCATAGCCCATACCCACAACGTCCTCATGCAGCATTTCTGGTGGCCGGGTTGTCGTGCTGATGTCAAGTCCATTGTGGCTTCTTGTTCTCTGTGCACAGGTTAAAAGTCCCCACAACCGACCACCTGGTCTTCTTCACCCCTTACCAGTACCTACTCTGTCATGGACTCAGATTGCTATGGATTTCATTGTGGACCTACCTCTATCTGTGGGCATGACTGTGACTTGGGTAATCTTGACCGGTTCACTAAGCAGGGGCATTTTATACCTCTTCCTAAGCTGCCTTCTTCCAAGGAACTAGTTGACCTCTTTGTCCAACATGTTATATGGTTACTTGGCGCACCACTGTATATTACCTCTGATAGGGGTTCTCAATTCATATCTAGATTCCGGAGGGCAATTTTTGCCTGCTTCAGGATTTGGCACCAGTTCTCATCTGGATACCATCCACAGACCAAAGGCCAGACAGAACGTCTCTGGTGGTGGCCATTAGGGGGGGATAATGTCACCCCTTCCACCAGCACTCTCTCTTTTGCGGTTCTGTGTGTGCTCTGCCTTATACCTTCTTTCCGGTGTTCGTCACTGCATCTGATTGCATCAACATCTGTAGTCTCACATGCTCTCTCTCTTCCTGGCTGGGAGCTGAGGACTATTTCTGAGAAGGTATGCCGTACTGGGACAAGATAGCGACTCAGTCTAGTATAGATTGTGGGTTTTCCTGCTTTCTGCTTATTCCGGTATATGATATTTGACTGTGCTTGACTCTGACTTTGATTTTCTGCCTGCTGATTCTATGCTGCTCTTCTGTCTTTCTTGTTTAACCCTGCTGGGCCCTGACTTATCTTGCCGTCTTATCCAGTGCTGCTTCCAGTGACTCCAGTATTGACCCTGCTTCTCCTGACCATGTCTACTCCTGCTGCCACAGCTGAAGATTTACTTCTTGTAACCATTCCTGTGTTGGACTACCTACCTCTTGCTTCCAGTAATCCTGGTTACAGTAAGTGTGTTTTTGTTCATGTTGGAGCCAAGTATTCTACCTAGGGGGATAGAAGCTGTATAGTTTGTTTATAGGGGGTTATCCTTTGGCTCAACTGAAGGGGGCCAATCTAGCTTCTCAGCTAGCACCTTTACATGGCTAAGCCTCATCATACAGGCAACCACCACTCCCCAGCACTGACCCCTAGTGTTGCTCCCTAGCTTCTTGCACTTCTATCCCTTGTTGGTGGAATCCGAGCTCCTTGGTAGTCCTGGTCCAGCCATCGCTTTAGCATTTATTTATATTAATATTATCTACATTGACTTATTTATTATCACCAGCATGTGGAATATAATGGTGATTTTTTATTTATTTATTTTTTTTTTTTATTATACAAAATTCATTATGAATATTTGTATTATGGGCATCTCATTTTATTCATCTATTCATTTTTTCTTTCACCTGCTTTGATTTATTATGAATTATTTATATTGATTTTTTCACTATCATTATTAAGAAGAGAATGAATATTTTTTATTCACATATCATTGTTTATCATTTGTTTCAAACAGATTTTCACTGTCGTCCAATACAGGTACTTCTGGGGGGGGCGATTCGCCCCTTTAATAGGCAGGAACAATTATGCAAATGATTGCAGGGGGCGGAGCCTCCCCTCCTACTTAAGCCACCTTCAGGCCAGAGCCACCAGATTGATTTGTTCCTGGGTGCTGTGCACACCAGGTAGAGAACATCTATGCATTCAACTTAGTATTTTGTTATTTTTTATTCAAATATGGAATACCACCATTAGGAGGGTGACCATGGCTGTGAATTGCCCTCTTTAAAGTGGCTGGTGCAGCTTCCAGGGATTTTCTGTGGACCTTATGCCCTGAAGCTTGAGTTAAGCAGCTTCCCTACTGGGGAATTTACCTCTGGTCTATTCCCACTTCATCATGGTCACCTGAAGACAGAAGTCCTTGCAGGAAAGGTGAGCCACCCATTGAGTGCTGAAGGTCCACTTGTCCCCACAGTGTCCCTTTGCTGGGCTTGTATTTGGGAGTTTGCTTTGCACTCCAGCACTCATAGGGTGTTTTTATTTGCATTCAATGTTTTAATGCAGTTTCTGTGGTATTCTCTGGGTTTGGAGCCTTGAATAGTGTTTATTTATGTGTTTAATGTATGTTTGGGCACTTTTTAATGTTTTGTTAAACTTTATTAAAAATGGTGTTCCGCGCCTTTAAGCGCGGCTTTTCCCGCTTAGACGCTATGGCTCCTTTACTCTCTATGAGATTTCACAGTCTGGGACATATCTCTGGAACCGCTTGTCACAGCAACTCCAGAGAGGGCTCATTTTAATGCTAAGCTCCTGCTCTATCATCCGGTGTGTGTTTTATTAGTGTGGGGTGTTCAGGGGGGCTTCGGGCACTGTTTGGGGTACTTGTATGGGGAAAACTACATTTCCCATGAGCGCCCGGTTCGCGCTCGTTTCTGATTGGCTATCCTGACGGCCGCCATTTTGTGGAGCTCTTCCTCAGCGAGTACACTACGCAGGGACCGAGCCTTCTCTCCCCTCAACAGATTAACCCTTCGCTGGCCAGATAAGTCCAAAATTAGGCATTTCTGGGGTGAAACTTTAATCTTCCACACTCTTACTGGGTGATAGAGTTTAAAGTGGGGTATATTGACGCTGTGAGCATGTCTACTTCACTGGAGCTAGGGGCTAGACCCAAGTCTAAGGAGGATGGGGGGTCTGCCCCCCCCCATGGCGTTTTGCTCCTCTTGTCACACTGGGCTATCTAGTGATAATGTGGGGGATCTATGCCCTAAATGCACTGGTCAAGATAGCAACCCTGGGCTTCCCAGCCATGCTATTGAGCCATCTTGGGTGAGGGAGTTTAAAGCTGCCACTAGGGATCTCAGATCCACTCTTCAACTCTTTCCCTCTCAGGTACAGGGGGCTCTCCAGGTCTGGCAGACCCCCGCTACAATCAGGACCTCCCTGCCTAAGCCACAGGGTGCTCCTGATGTGTCTGATTCTTCTGAGGAAGAACTCTTGCAGGATTCTGATGCTGAGGAACGCACTGTTAATGAGTCTAACAGGTCCATTGGGGACCCTTATGAATGTGACCCTGAAGTCTCGGCTGAGGGTCTGATTAGAGCTGTCCTGAATACGCTCAACCTTTCTCTGACTCAGGAATCCACTTATGATCCTACTGACGTTTTTCAAAAGAAAGCCTGTTGTTTGTTTTCCAACTAACCCTACTCTTGTCCGTCTAGTCTCTGAGGCATGGAAGAATCCTGATAGATCCTCCTCTGTCTCTAAAAAGTTTGCTAAACTGTACCCTTTTCCTGAGACTGAGCTGGCAAAATGGGTTCATCCCCCCAAGGTGGATGCTCCTGTTTCCAGACTATCCAAGTCTACCGCTTTGGCTGTCTCTGATGCCTCTGCCCTGCAGGACTGGACGGATAAAAAGCTAGAGCTTTCTCTTAAGTCTATTTTTCCCTCCATTGGCACTGCCATGCGTCCAACCTTTGCAGTGGCGTGGGTTAATAGAGCCATTGCGGCCTGGACTGAACGACTGATTGACGCAGTTCGCCAGGATGCACCAGTATCTGAACAGTTGCAGCTTCTTGCTAATATCACTGAAGCTCAGAATTATGTTGCTGACGCTGCCTTTGATGCTGTGCGCATGATGGCGAGGGCCTCCACTGCTTCTGTGGTGGCTAGACGTGCCCTTTGGCTGAAAATTTGGTCTGCTGATATAGCCTCTAAGAAAGCCTTGCTTTCCTTGCCCTTTCAGGGGAATTTGCTATTTGGATCTGAACTCAAAGAAATGATCAGTGAGGCTACTGGCGGTAAAAGTACTCTTCTACCCTCAGTCTTTAAGAAAAAGTTTCCAGCCAAACGCAATCGGTCCTTTCGTTCCTTTCAGACTGAGACACGCTCCTCGGCCCAAACGGGTCCTCCCGCTACGCGCTCCTCCTCCAAGCCCAAACAGTCCTGGAAGCCCAAAGTGGCCCCCAAGGCCAAGACCTCCAAGACTGCTTCGGCATGACTCGCCGAACCCGGGTCCGCATCCGGCTGTAGGTGGACGTCTCCGCATCTTTCGCCGGACTTGGGAGGAGTCAGTGGCGGACCCATGGGTTCTTCAGGTGGTGTCAGAGGGATACAGGATCCCTTTCTCCTCCCTTCCTCCTTTTCGGTTCCATTTTACTCGTCCTTCTCAGGAACCCACAAAAAGACGTCTGTTCGACGATGCTATTCAGGATCTCTTGGACAAAGAGGTTCTGGAAGTGGTTCCTCCGGAGGACACAGGTTCAGGATTTTATTCCAGCCTGTTTGTGGTAGCCAAAAAGGACGGAGGGGCTCGTCCTATTTTGGATCTCAAAGATCTCAATGCCTATGTGGTGACTTCCCACTTCCGCCAGGAGTCCCTGCGCTCTGTGATTGCAGCTATGTCTCCAGGGGAGTTCCTTGCCTCCCTGGACCTTCAGGATGCTTATCTTCACATCCCTATTCATCCAGAGAGCAGGCGGTATCTCAGGATTGCCTGCCACAGGGGACACTTTCAGTTTTCAGCTCTTCCCTTTGGGCTGACTTCAGCTCCTCAGGTCTTCCAGAGAGTGTTGGGTTCTTTGATAGCTGTGCTTCATCAGGACGGGGTCAGGGTGACCCCCTACATGGACGATCTCCTCCTCAAAGCTTCCTCGGCAGAGCTTCTTCACCAGCAATTGCAGAGGTGTATCCACACTCTGACCCGCCATGGCTGGATCCTGAATCTGGACAAGTCGGACTTGGTCCCATCTCAGAGGCTTCTGTTCCTGGGTCTCCTGTTCAACACTCGCCAATGCATGGTGTTTCTGCCGGAGGATGTGGCTCATCAGATAGCCATCCGAGTGACGGGGATTCTGGAACTGGACTTAGTGCCGGTAACGAAGTTGACGTCCCTGGTGGGGAAGTTCATTTTCACGATCGAAGCGGTACCTTTTGCCATGGCCCACTCCAGGGAACTTCAGAGATTTGTGATCCAGACGTGCAAGAATCATCCAGATCATCAGCATCTGTCAGTCTCTCTACCTCCTCATGTGGAATCGAGTCTGCACTGGTGGTTGGATCTCTCCCATCTCCTGAAAGGGAGGTCCTTTCAAGTTCCTTGTTGGACCACGATCACAACGGATGCCAGCCTTCGGGGCTGGGGTGCTGTGTTGGGTCGCTTCAGTGCTCAGGGGAAATGGGGTCTGGAGGAATCTCTTCTCTCCATCAATGTTCTGGAACTACGTGCCATCCGGCTTGCCCTGATACACTGGGAATCTCAACTGACCGGTCGTCCGATCAGAGTGGAATCCGACAACGCCACTGCGGTGGCTTACATCAACAGGCAAGGCGGCACAAGAAGCGGCACCGCCTGGTTGGAAGTCAAGGATATTTTGTCTTGGGCAGAAGATCACGTGCCTGTCATCTCTGCAGTTCATATTCCAGGCGTGGACAACGTCATGGCGGACTTCCTCAGTCATCATACTGTCGACAGCGGAGAATGGGCTCTTCATCCAGAGGTGTTTCACTTGCTCACCCAGAGGTGGAGGATGCCGGAGGTGGACCTGATGGCCTCCAGACACAACAGGAAGGTTCCGGTGTTTTGCTCCCGGCGGAGGGACTCCCTTGCTCTAGCAGTGGATGCCTTGTCGATCCCTTGGGATTTTTCTCTGGCTTACATCTTTCCTCCTCTTCCTCTATTGATCAGAGTCATCCAGAAACTGAAGCGGGAGCGTTGTCCTGTTATCCTGATCGCTCCAAACTGGCCTCGCCAGTCCTGGTATCCGGAGTTGATGGCCATGTCAGTGGCGGATCCGTTCCCACTTCCTGCCCGTCCGGACCTACTTCTTCAGGGATATCTGTGGAAGGAGGATGTTCACTCTCTCCATTTGATGGCATGGCGGTTGAATCCTTGATTCTAGCAAAGAAAGGATTTTCTCCTTCTGTGGTGTCGACTATGCTCAGTGCTCGTAAGTCTGTGTCTTCCAAGATCTATCATCGCATATGGTCAACTTTCGTGGCATGGTGCTCTGATAAGAAATTATCCTTGATTTTCATCTTCCCACTGTCCTGGCCTTCTTGCAGGATGGTGTTGATAAGGGGCTCAGTCTGAGTTCCCTCAAAGTTCAGACTTCTGCCTTGTCTGTGTTTTTCCAGGAAAGGATTGCTATCCTTCCTGATGTGAAAGTTTTCTTCCAAGGTGTGACTCATGTTCGACCTGCCTTCAAGAGTCCTGCTCCCCAGTGGGACCTCAATTTGGTGCTGGGAGTTCTCCAGCGACCCCCGTTTGAATCCTTGGCTTCCATTCCATTACGTCTCTTGACTTGGAAGATGGCCTTCCTTTTGGCTATTGTTTCAGTTCGCCGGGTAGCAGAGTTACAGGCTCTGTCTTGTAAACCTCCTTACCTGGTGTTCCACAAGGATAAGGCTGTGCTTCGCACTACCAAGGAATTCTTACCCAAGGTTGTGTCCGAGTTTCACATCAATCAGGAGATTGTGGTTCCCTCTTTCTGCCCTAATCCTTCATCTGACAAGGAACGGGATCTCCATTTGTTGGATGTGGTGCGTTGCCTCAAGTTTTATGTTCATCGCACCGAGTCTATCAGGAAGTGTGACGCTCTATTCGTCATTCCTGAGGGGCCTAGGGCAGGGAGACCGGCCTCCAAAGTTACCATTGCCTCTTGGATCAAGGCTACTGTCCGTGAAGCCTACAAGTTGCGGAATAAGCATGTTCCCTTCCGGGTGACTGCCCATTCCACCAGATCTATTGGGGCCTCTTGGGCCTACAAGAATCAGGCTTCCGCTGATCAACTGTGTAGAGCGGCTACTTGGTCCTCTGTGCACACTTTTTCTAAGCACTACCGAGTTGATGTGCTGGCCTCGGCTGATGCCAGTTTTGGAAGGAAAGTCCTGGAGGCAGTTTTGCCTGTGTAGGTCTTCCGCTCTGTGATCCTTAGTGCTTCCTTACTGTTGAGCCCAGTTGGCTCTTGTTCCATGTGCTGTGTTAGTTCAAGGATTGTTCCCTTGATTGGTGTCCGTTGACACTTACAGTTTGGGCTATGTAATTAACTGGTTCATAGCAGTTTTCATGACTTGGGCCTTGTTCTGGTCCTTGCCTTATTCCCACCTCTGGATCAGCTCAATGTTTGTACATCCCAGAAGTACCAGTGACCTGTATTGGATGACAGTGAAAATAGGATTTTAGTCTTACCTGTTAAATCCTTTTCACTTAGTCCATACAGGTCACTGGTCTCCCACCCTGTCAAGGGACCAGACCTGGCTCTCCTGTGGCATTCAGTGGGAGACCTTTGGGGCATGCTCACAGGAGTCTTTCTTCTTGCTTACCTGGGGTCAGTTTTAGGGTCTCAAATCAATCTAGTGGCTCTGGCCTGAAGGTGGCTTAAGTAGGAGGGGAGGCTCCGCCCCCTGCAATCATTTGCATAATTGTTCCTGCCTATTAAAGGGGCGAATCGCCCCCCCCCAGAAGTACCAGTGACCTGTATGGACTAAGTGAAAAGGATTTAACAGGTAAGACTAAAATCCTATTTTTATTATAGAGATTTAATCTTTTTCAATAATGCATCAGTTTGTCACATCAGTTTATTTACAGTTCATATATATTCATTTCATGTTATTATCATGTGGATTTTCACACCAACATTATTTTTTATTTACTACTTATTAATTTCCATTTCCCTTAAGAGGGATATTTTATTCATGTATTTTTAAATGTGATTTGGCTGATTACTTTTGGTATTCTATTTTAAAATGATACAACTTATCCTAGCATTTGGTAATTTTTTTATGATATGTTATAAAGAGATATACGCATGGACACATTATATGCTCACTTGCATGCTTAATTTTAGCAGTATAGATTGTTCTTAATATGATTTACTAGATATATTTTATGAGTGTTCATTCAATATAGACCACATCCAGACTGCACAAGTTATAATGAATACAACCTTCCATTATGCATAGCCTTCATTGACTCAGAAAAGGCCTTTGACTTTGAAAAAGCAAGCAATAATTGATGCCCTGATAAAGAAAGGAATACATAGAACTTATATCCAGTAACCAATATATGAAAATGCAACTAGAACAATACAGGTAAACAATGATATGGTCTAGATCAACATAGAAAAGGGGGTCCGACAAGGAGACACAATTTCCCCAAAACTATTTTCATCTTGTTTAAAGGAAATTTTCCACAAAATAAATTGGGATAAAAAAGTAACATTGTAACATACTTGATAAGTCTGAAAGTAGACATGAGTCCATCAAGCCAAGCCCATGCCAAATCACCACTGTTGATCCAGAGGAAGGCAAAAAGAAACATTAAAGCCATCTCCAATTAAGCCCCAAGTGGGTAAAAAAATATTTCCTGACTCCAAATGACAGTCAGATAGTTCCCTGGATCAAGAACCTATCTGCATTATAGCCAACTGTCATAATTCTCAATATTGTTCTGTGCTGGAAAGGTATACATTGCATTTATGAAAGCAGTTACAGTATCTGCAAGCACAGCATCCAGAGGCAAAGAATTCATAGTAGCATAATAACATAGTAAACTAGGCTGAAAGAAAACACAAGTCCATCAAGTCCAACACCTGCCTCATAACCCAGTGACATGAGAATTATATAGCTTTCCTACTACCAAATAAGTTAGTCTTTATCAGACGTTCCTGATTTGCCTACTAATACACAGTATAACCCTACATGTTCCCCTTTTGAAAAAAAAAAGTATGTAATCTTTTCTTAAATGTATCCATTGTATCTGCTACTACCATAACCTTTGGCAAGGAATTCCTTAATTTAACAGACCTTACTGTTAAAAAAACCTGTCAGCCGCGCTCCCGTTCCGGCTGCGTCGGCAGTATGGGGTTTCCTCTCTTCCGGTCCTCTTCCGGGTTTACCCCGATGTCGCGTCACGTGCGTCGTGACGTCATCCCACGGCGCCTACTTCAGGGAGCTCCGGACAGCCACTGGTGCACTCTTACAGTGTACCTTCGTTTAGTCTTTGATTGCAGTCCTAGCTGTTCAGTGTTCCTGCCTGTGTATGACCCAGCCTGTCTCTGATTACTCTCTTGCCTGCCGATTTCAGTGTTCCTGCCTGTGTATGACCCAGCCTGCCTCTGATTACTCTCTAGCCTGCCGATTTCAGTATCCAGTGTTCCTGCCTGTGTATGACCCAGCCTGCCTCTGATTACTCTTTTGCCTGCCGATTCTAGTATCCAGTGTTCCTGCCTGTGTATGACCCAGCCTGCCTCTGATTACTCTGTTGCTTGCCGATTCCAGTACTTGGTACTCTCAGGACAGGTCAGTTCTCTCCAGCCTAGGAGAGTAATCTGTGCTCTATATATCTTCTTCCTTTGGAGAGTCTTAGCCTCCAGGCCCCCGCTCGCTAGCTTCGTACCCCACGCAGCGCTTTCCAGCATTCACTCTCCCCCGCAGGAGAGAAGGTGCTGTCTGTAGGGTATCATCCAGGGCACTCTCCCAGCTCCTCTGGGGTTTGTCATCCAGCCTTGCGGCTGGCACCTATACCCGGCCTAGGCCGCAGCACGGTACCCGTACAGGCAGCCACCGCACGCCGAGCTACGCACCCTACTCCGCGCACTCTAGCACTCCCTCTCCTGCGGGTATCATCCCGCATGGTGTAGTTCTTGAGACATTAGTAAGAGTGCCACTGCCGTAATCATGTCGGTGGACCCTACTGAGGTCTCCCAGGTAGTCCTCCAGCAGGCTGCTGTGTTGAAACAGCACGCAACACAAATCCAGCACCTGGATGATAAACTTGACTCCATCACCACTCTCCTCCAACGTATGCAGCAGCATTTGGAGGGACCGGGACTCTCCGCTACCCCACCTTCGGAGCCGTCTCTCTCTGCTACCGGCCCCAGGGTGACTCATGTCTCCGTGCCCCCACGCCTGCCTTTGCCGGACAAATATGAAGGGGATCCCAAGTTGTTGCGCGGCTTCTTAAATCAGTGTAGTTTACACTTCCAGAGTCAACCGGAGGTCTACGCTGCACATCGGTCCCGGGTCACCTTCATCGTTTCCCTGCTACGAGGACAGGCCCTGGCTTGGGTCTCGCCGCTCATGGACCGTCAGTCCACCCTGCTGGATGACTGCGATGCCTTTGTAGCCGCCTTTTGGTCCGTGTTTGATGTTCCTGGTAGACAGGCAGCCGCAGAAGCTGCATTGCTGGATCTGCAACAAGGGCAGCAATCCTTTTCCCAATATGCTATCACCTTCCGGACTCTAGCTTACGACACAGACTGGGGCAGCAGCGCCCTGAAGGCTGCCTTTCGTCGTGGCCTCTGCGACCGTTTGAAGGACGAACTGACCACTCGGCCCATACCTGAAACGTTGGAGGGTCTGATTGCCCTCTGCTCCTCCTTGGACACCCGCATTCAGGAGCGACGCCAGGAGAAAGATAGGGATCGCTCCAGACGCCCCGTGTTGCGCCCACCCATCCGTCTTGCACCACGGTTTCAGGCACCCCTGTCCTCGCCCGATGCGCCAGTAGAACCCATGGAGATCGGCCGGTTGACCCGGCTATCAGAAGATGAGAAGACCAGAAGGCGCACTACAGGCCTATGTCTCTATTGTGGGCGTCCAGGACACTTTGCTCGTACGTGTCCAAACAAACCGGGAAACGACCGGACTTAGGGCGCTCGGAGGGATCCACCCTAAGTCAGCTTCCAATTCCCTCCACCCAACGCTTAACGATCCCGGTACAGTTGTCCTGGGCTAGGACAACTATCTACCACGATGCTTTGGTTGATTCCGGAGCTGGGGGTGTCTTTGTGGATCAGTCGTTTGCCCAACAACACGGGATTCCGCTCATGTCTAAGGCCTCACCTATAAGCGTGGTGGTAGTTGATGGTTCTCCTCTGGGCGATGGTCGCATTACACTACAGACAATACCCCTCCGTTTACACATGAGCCCTTCTCGTACCGAGAGGCTGGAGTTCGATATCATCAACTCGCCCCACACTCCTATTATCTTGGGCTTCCCCTGGTTGGAGAGGAATAACCCCCTCATCAACTGGAGGGAGAGGACTCTTTCTTTCCCAACTGTCCCTTCGTCCCTCACAGTGGTCTCCTCGGTCTCCCCGTCGGTTGAGGACGGTTCCACCCAGATCCCTGTGCCTTATTTGGCATTTGCAGATGTTTTTTCAAAGACCCGTTCGGAGGTCCTGCCGCCTCACCGCCCTTATGACTGCACTATCGATCTCGTTCCAGGGTCAGTTTTACCGAAGGGTCGGACCTATCCCCTCTCGCTGCCAGAGACGGCAGCCTTGAAGGCCTACATTCAGGATAATCTCGCCAGAGGATTCCTCAGGCCTTCTACGTCTCCTGCTGGAGCGGGCTTCTTCTTTGTGAAAAAGAAAGACGGCTCCTTGCGGCCCTGTATTGACTACCGAGGCCTAAACGCCATCACGAGAAAGAACAGCTACCCGCTTCCTCTCATTCCAGAACTGCTGGAACGTCTCCGGGGGGCTTCCGTCTTCACTAAGTTGGACCTCAGAGGAGCCTATAATCTGGTTCGGATGCGCGAGGGTGACGAGTGGAAGACCGCCTTTAACACGCGTTTTGGCCATTACGAATACTGTGTCATGCCTTTTGGTTTACGCAATGCCCCAGCGGTGTTTCAGGCGTTGGTCAGTGACGTCTTCCGAGATCTGCTTCTCACCTGCGTGATCGTGTACCTGGATGATATACTCATCTATTCCTCCACTTTGGCCGAACATCGCCAGCATGTACGTACGGTGTTGACCCGTCTTCGTGATAATCATCTGTATGCCAAGTTGGAGAAGTGTTCCTTCGAGAAGACTTCGTTGCCATTTCTGGGATATGTAATCTCCGCAGAGGGTCTGACCATGGACCCGGACAAGGTCAGTGCAGTGGTAGACTGGAGGGTCCCACAGACCACGAAGGCCATCCAGCGCTTTGTCGGATTCTCCAATTATTATAGGAGATTCATTAGGAATTTCTCTGCAATCATCCAGCCCATCACCCGTTTAACTTGCAAAGGAGCTGATCCAACCTCTTGGTCGCAAGAGGCGCTGGATGCGTTTCAGCACCTTAAGCAGGCTTTCACGTCCGCACCTCTCCTATCTTATCCGGATCCCTCCTTGCCGTTTACCCTGGAGGTGGACGCTTCGGAGCTTGCTGCAGGGGCTGTTCTGTCCCAACGGTCCAAAGACTCTGGCACTCTGCACCCTTGTTGCTACTTCTCCCGTCGCTTCTCCGCAGCTGAGAGTAACTATGACACCGGTAACAGAGAGTTACTTGCCATCAAGCTGGCTCTTGAGGAGTGGCGCTACTTATTGGAGGGGGCGGCTCACCCAATCAGTATCCTGACTGACCACCGCAATCTGGCGTACTTGGCCTCTGCTCGTCGTCTAACTCCACGACAGGCTAGGTGGTCCCTGTTCTTTTCCAGGTTTGATTTTACAATCTCCTATATCCCTGGCACCAGGAATCTCAAGGCAGACGCACTCTCTCGCTTGTATGACGAAACCTCGGTTGTACCGGTAGTACCCGATACTATAGTGCCTCCTGCATGTGTTCTGGGGTTCTTGTCCACCCACCTACTCGAGCGCATCAGAAAGGCACAGCCACCTGACGACTCGGACGTCTCGCCCAATCCTTTACTCCTCGTTCCTGAGGACTGTAGACAAGCAGTCTTGACCTGGGCCCATCAGTCCCGAGTTGCGGGGCACCCAGGGGTGTAACGAACCCATGAGCTACTCTCCCGTTATTTTCAGTGGCCTACTTCCCGTACTGACGTTTCCCTCTGGGTGAAATCCTGTTCGGTATGTGCCAGGATGAAGACACCTCGGGTCCGTCCAGTGGGGTTGTTGGTACCTCTGCCGGTCCCTACTCTTCCATGGACCCAGTTGGCCATGGACTTCGTGGTGGATTTGCCGGTCTCTGCCGGGATGACTACGATTTTGGTGGTCATCGACCGCTTCTCGAAACAGGGACATTTCATACCTCTTCCCAAACTGCCGAGCGCCTCGGAACTTGTGGACATCTTTATCACTCATATCATTCGTCTTCACGGGTTGCCTCTGCACATCATCTCAGATCGAGGTACCCAATTCGTCTCCAGGTTTTGGAGGTCCTGTTGTGCCCGTTTAGGAATAGCCCTGCACTTCTCCTCCGCTTATCACCCACAAACCAATGGGCAGACTGAACGCTTGAACCAGGCTCTGGAACACTACTTGCGTTCGTACTGCAACCACCAACAAGACGACTGGGTTAGTCTCCTACCCTGGGCGGAGTTCTCCTACAATTCCCTCCATCACTCCTCGCTGGGATGTTCACCTTTCTTTGCGGCCCTGGGGTACAACCCACGCGTACTCCTCCTGGCTCCCGGGGTTTCCTTGGTCCCAGCAGCGGAAGACAAGGTACGGTCTATGACGGAGCACTGGAGTACCGTGCGGGCAGCACTGTTACGGGCACAGGTTCACCATAAGGCTGCTGCCGATCGCTGGCGCACTCCTGCACCCCTATTCAGTGTGGGGGACCGGGTATGGCTTTCTACGAAGCATATCCGCTTGGCTCAGCCTTCAGGGAAGTTGGGTCCTAAGTATTTGGGCCCTTATCGTATCTGTCGGCGGTTATCTCCGGTATCGTACCGCCTCGCTCTCCCTCGCAGTTTACGTATCCATCCGGTCTTTCATGTGTCCCTCCTGAAGAGGTTCCTTCCTTCTGTGGGTCCCTCTTCAGGTCCTCGGCCCCCAGCACCGGTAACTGTGGACGGTCAGGAGGAGTATGTGATCGATGGCATTCTGGACTCTCGTCGGTCTCGTGGCCGTCTCATGTATCTCGTGAATTGGAAGGGTTATGGTCCGGAGGAACGGTCCTGGGTGCCAGCGCAGGATGTGCATGCGCCCGCCCTTTTGCGCTCCTTTCACCGCTCCCGACCTGATCGGCCTGCTAGGTAGGCTCCGGAGGCGCCTCCTGGGTGGGGGGCAGTGTCAGCCGCGCTCCCGTTCCGGCTGCGTCGGCAGTATGGGGTTTCCTCTCTTCCGGTCCTCTTCCGGGTTTACCCCGATGTCGCGTCACGTGCGTCGTGACGTCATCCCACGGCGCCTACTTCAGGGAGCTCCGGACTGCCACTGGTGCACTCTTACAGTGTACCTTCGTTTAGTCTTTGATTGCAGTCCTAGCTGTTCAGTGTTCCTGCCTGTGTATGACCCAGCCTGCCTCTGATTACTCTCTAGCCTGCCGATTTCAGTATCCAGTGTTCCTGCCTGTGTATGACCCAGCCTGCCTCTGATTACCCTTTTTGCCTGCCGATTCCAGTATCTAGTCTTCCTGCTTGTGTATGACCCAGCCTGCCTCTGATTACTCTTTTGCCTGCCGATTCTAGTATCCAGTGTTCCTGCCTGTGTATGACCCAGCCTGCCTCTGATTACTCTGTTGCTTGCCGATTCCAGTACTTGGTACTCTCAGGACAGGTCAGTTCTCTCCAGCCTAGGAGAGTAATCTGTGCTCTATATATCTTCTTCCTTTGGAGAGTCTTAGCCTCCAGGCCCCCGCTCGCTAGCTTCGTACCCCACGCAGCGCTCTCCAGCATTCACTCTCCCCCGCAGGAGAGAAGGTGCTGTCTGTAGGGTATCATCCAGGGCACTCTCCCAGCTCCTCTGGGGTTTGTCATCCAGCCTTGCGGCTGGCACCTATACCCGGCCTAGGCCGCAGCACGGTACCCGTACAGGCAGCCACCGCACGCCGAGCTACGCACCCTACTCCGCGCACTCTAGCACTCCCTCTCCTGCGGGTATCATCCCGCATGGTGTAGTTCTTGAGACAAAACCTTTCTCTGTTGAAGTCTAAACCTCCTTTGCTCTAATCTCAAGGGGTGTCTCCTGGTCACTTGATCAGGCCTTGGAATTAATAGCTCACCACAGAGAACCTTGTATTGACCTCTCATATACTTGTACAATGTGATAAGATCTCTTCTTAGTCATGAGAGTCTGTAGAGTAAATAAACCAAGTTTGTTTAGTCATTCCTCAAAGGTCAAGTCCTCCATTCCCTTAATTCATGTTGCTGCTCTCCTCTGTACGTTCTCCAGTTCTAGTATATGCTTTTTCAGAACTGGTGCCCAAAACTGCAATGCATATTTTAGGTGAGGTCTAACCAATGATTTGCAAAATGATGTTATCCACTCTTATGCCAATACCTCTTTTTATGCAAGACAAGATTTTGTTTGCTTTTGCTACTGCTGTTTGATACTGGTCAAGTTTGTAGATTACAAGGATCCCCAGGTTTTTCTCTAGCAATGAGTCACAAAAAATGATTCCATTAACTTCAAAAGCAGCATTGTTTTTTTTTCTTCCCAAATGCATGACTTTACACATTCCCAAATTAAACCTCTTGTTCCATTTGGTTGCCCAATCTGCCATTTTATGTAATTCCCTCTGCAGAGAACAAAAATCCTGTTCTGAATTAATTAACTTGCATAATTTAGTGTCATCCGCAAATATTGATATTTTGCTTTCTATATCTATTTACAGGTCATTTATAAACATGTTAAAAAGCAGTGGACCTAGTACTGAACCATGAGGTGCTCCACTCTAAACTTTAACTGTATTGGAGAATTGTCCATTTACAATCACATACTGTTCCCAGTCCTTCAACCAGTTTTCTATCCAATTGCAAAGGTTATCCCCTAGCCTCAATTTCCTTATTTTATGAACCAGCCTTCTGTGTGGCACTTTATCAAATGCCTTTGCAAAATCTAGATATGCTACATCAACTGCCTTACCATTATCTAGGTTGCTACTTACTTCTTCATGGAAGCTGAAAAGATTAGTTTGCCATGATCTACACAAACCATGTTGATTCCTGCTAATAATCTTATTTTGGTGGTGTAACCCTGAATATAATCCCTTATTATCCCTTCTAGCAGTTTTCCAACTACAGAGGTCAAACTCACAGGTCTATAATTCCCATGGTCTGTTTCAGTCCCCTTCTTAAATAGAGGCACTATATTGGCTCTGCGCCAGTCTCGTGGCTCTGAGCCTGTGGTGAGAGACTCTTTAAAGAATAAAAAGAGGGGTCTTGTATACCATGAGGACCCGGTGCTTTGTCAGTCTTAATTTTGTTCAGTCTTCCCATGAACTTTTCTTGTGTTAACCCAATATCTTATAATTGTATTGTTTTATTTGTTACTTGATGAGGCTCTTCTACCATTCCTTGTTCCCTTGTATATGCTGATAAAAACAAAGTGTTTAGGACATTGGCCTTTTCCTTATCATCTCTAATCAACTCACCCATCTCATTATTTAACCCCTTAAAGACCGGTGCGTGCATGCGCGTCCGGCACTTGAGGTCCACTGGGCTTTTTTTTTTTCCTTCGCTTCCGGTTCAGGGCTTCCGGAGCGGCATGCAGCCGAGCCGGAAGCCCTTAACTCCGTGACTTACAAGGACCGTCACTGGTCCTTAAGTGCCAGACCGCCGTGACGGTCCTGGCACGGCAATGGTCCTTAAGGTGTTAAAGGTCCAGTGTACTCCCTTTTAAATTTTTTTGATACTTATATATTTGAAAAAACATTTTTGGATTAGTCTTGCTGTCCCTTTCAATTCAAGTTTCATTATCTATTTTTGCTAACCTAATTACATTTTTTGCAATCTTTGTTGAACACCCTGTATTTTGAGAAAGAATGTTCAGTTCCTTTAGACTTAAATAGTTGAAATGCTTTTTTTTCCTTGCCATTTCCTTCTTTACATTTGCAGTTAACCACATTGGCTGTGAGCTACTTCTTTTGCATTTGTTCCCCATACATATACTGTTGGGTACATTCTGCAACCTAAATTTGAATTCTGACCATTTTTCCTCAATATTTTTGCCTTTAAATAATTTATCCCAGTCTATGTGTTACATTGAAACTCTTAATAATTTGAAGTTAGCTTTTTTTTTTTAAATTAAGAGTTTTGGTTGAACCTATACAGTTTGCTTTGCCAAACTGATCTCAAATGTAACCATGTTGTGATCACTGTTTCCCAAATGTTCACTTACCTTAATATTGGATGCCATTTCTGTGTTATTCGTTAACACTAGGTCTAATACATTGTTTTTTCTTGTCAGCACTTCCACCATTTGTGACTTGTAGCTTTCTTGAAGTATGCTTACAAACCTGCTTCTCTTAGCACTCTGACAGGTCTTATTATTCCAGCTGATATCTGGATAGTTAAATTCTCCCATAATTTTAGTATACCCAAGCTGGGCAGCTTTCCTAATTTGCAATAGCAGTTGGGCCTCAACATTCTCATTAATATTTGGTGGTTTGTAGCATATACCTACTAATACCTTTTTTTCACTTTTTACACAACATTTAGTCTCAATTTCTACCCACAAGGACTCCACATAATGGCCAGTCTCTTCATGAATATCACACCGTAAAATAGGATTTAGCTCTGGTTTCAAATATAAGCACAAACCTCACACTTTCTTTTAATCCTGTCTCTCCTAAACAGGGAATAGCCCTCTAAATTTATAGCACAATCATGTGTATCATTCAACCATGTTTCAATTATACCACTTATGTCTAAATGCTCATTAACTGGCAGCAAATCTAGTTCTCCTATTTTATCTACCATACTTCCTGCATTTGCTACCATACAATTAATTTTAAAGTCTTTACATATTTTACCCTCTACATGCCCTTTTTCTACATTTTCATTTAATAAGAGTGCCTTCCTTATTGACTACATTTATTCCCACTCTTTCTCCACCCCCATGATTATTTACTTGGACCCAGTTCCTATCTACTCTATCTACCCAATTTTTGCTATTTATACTCTCCCCCGTTTTCCTATCTTAAAAGCTCCTCCAACCTTCTTAGCACTCTCTTCCCTAGCATGGCGGCTCCCCTACTATTTAGGTGCAAGCCATCACTTCTATATAGATTGTACCCAAGAGCAAAGTCAGCTCCCTGAGCTCCATCTGCCTACCTGCACTGGTGCATG
The DNA here is from genome assembly GCA_037306005.1 of Rhinophrynus dorsalis. Lineage (NCBI taxonomy): Eukaryota > Metazoa > Chordata > Amphibia > Anura > Rhinophrynidae > Rhinophrynus > Rhinophrynus dorsalis. The sequence continues at coordinate 293,178,614 of CM074718.1, read as the reverse complement.
CCACAGATAGTATTTCAAAAAACACTACCTTACAGGTCCTTGCCTACAGCTTGCACCCTAAATCCCTGAAATCATTCTTTAGGGACCTCCATCTTCTTCCTACTTTGTCATTGGTACCAATATGCGCCAAGACAGCTGGATAGTTTCCAGCCCCTCCTAATAATCTGTCAGCCCTGTGCACAATATGCTGAACCAGAGCACCCAGGAGACAACATACTGTTCGGCATTCACGTTCCTGGCAGCAGATTACCCTATCAACACTCCTAATAGTAGAGTCCCCTATTACCACTACCTGCCATGGTTTCTGCTTACTCTGCATCCCATCTAACCTGGAAAGAGGTCTGTTCCCCTAGCTGCTAGAGGAATCAGCACTCTCCAGTATTGCCAGTTCTGAGCTATCCACATCAACATCTTCACACAATGGACTGAATCCATTGTGTCATCTCAGAACTGGCCTTCCTCTTCCACTGCCCACTACCTTCCCTCCTTATTGTTACTCAGACAAAATGACTTAAGATAAATGGAGAATGTTTTGCAGACAATATCATACTCTTTGCCAGTAGCCCTGAAGAACTGCAAGAACGCAGAACTACAATAGGAAAGCAAAAAATTTGGTCTGAAGATGAATATCAACAAAACACATATAAAAAATATTAAAACAAATTAAAAAGTCAAGTTTAAAAAAATTTACCATACCGAGGAAAATCACAGTAGATGAACTAGAAGTAGAAGAAGTGGACAAGTATGTTTACCTTGGACAGGATATGTGAACAAATGGAAACCCCATGATAGAAATTGGAGAGGAATACAACTGGAAAACTTAACAGTACTGTCTGTAAGACAAATTTACCACTCTGCCTCAAGCAAAAGATTTTTGACTAATGTGTCCTGTCAGTCCTTATGGCTGTGAAACATGCACACTAAATGCCAAAGCCATATAAAAACGTAAAGTTACACATAGAACTATGGAGCAGCAAATTCTAAGCATAACTAAAAGAGACTGAACAATGTGTGTGTGGATTTGTCAGCAAACAAAGAAAACTATGATGTAATTGAAAGTATAAAGCTCCTGAAATGGAAATGGGCAGGCCACATAGCAGGAAGATCTGATGGCAGACTAAGCAAATTTTGGAATGGATTCCACTTTATACTAATAAATGCCCAAGAGGAAGACCAAAGACAAGCTGGGTAGATGAAATTACCAAATTTGTTGGTACACAGTGGCAACAAAAGGCACGGGACCGAAGTTGTTGGAATCTTGTTGAGGAGACCTTCATCCTTCAGTGGATCGACAATAGCTAACAAACTTTTTGGTCTGAAGATGAATATCAAAATGCAAGTCGTGTTTATCAAATTTACCATAACAAGGAAAATCACAGTAGATGGACAAAAACTAACGTGTACCTTGATCAGGAAATTTTAACAGATGGAAACACCACGATAGAGGATGGCAAGCATTTGGAAAACTTAGTAGTACTGTAAAACAAATTAGCATTCTGCTTCAAGTGAAAGGTGTGGAGGGTCAAATTCTGAACAAAACAAAATGAGACAGAAATATATGTGCATGGATTCATCAGCAAAAAAAAGGTCTATGACATCACAGAAAGAGTAAAGCTCCTGAAATGGAAGTGAGCAGGCTGTATAGCATGAAGATCTGATGGTAAATGTAGAAAACTAATTCTGGAATGGATTTCACTCAATACTAAATGCCTAAGAGACCCATCTGGTATTAGATCATGGTTCATTAAAAAAAAAAATTCAGTCAATAACTGTAGCAAAAGCAAAGTCACAATTTACTCTCTGCATCGCTCCCAAGGTGTGTACCCCCGCCTCACTATCTGTCACAGTCTTACCGTCCGGGGAGGCCAGCGTCGGATGAGCAGGCCGCTCCTGCAGTCTAGTGTACATTTACTTGGGTGGCCGGTTCTTCTGTTGCCAGTCACCTTCTCCTTCCTCGCAGCTGTCACGCCACGTCTGTCATGGCTTCCACTTCTCGGAGGTCTCGAGCAGGCATACGACTTCTGGGACTCTCCGGTGACTTCACACGCCTCTCTTGTAGTGCCAGGGAGCTGGGGCCCAGTATAAAAACTGCCTGTACACCATCTCTGTTGCACTTACGTGGTGTCCAGTGCAGTGCTCTTAGTGTCCATATATTGATCCGTATTTGACCCCTGCTTGGCTTCAATTAGTTCCTGTGTCTATACCCGTGGCTAAGTCTGACTACCCACTTTGTTGCTGACCTGTGGCTCTGGTTGACTATCCGCTCTGTGTATGACCCTTGGTTAGTCTGACTACCCTCTTTGGTGCCTACCTGTGGCTCTGGCCGACTATTCGCTCCGTGTATGACCCCTGGCTAGTCTGACTACCCACTCTGTGTATGACCTGTGGCACCGGCATAGTGATACTCCTGTTGCTGTTTGGCATTTTCTCTACCTAGTTTGGTACTAGTTATTGACTGGGTCTTAACCCCGGTACTCGCTCCTGTCTTCGTTTTGGCTGGGTCATATCCCTGGTACTGGTGCAGCCCTTGGCAACCTGTGTTTAAGACCCTCCTGAGCAGTCTCCTATTTCTGGAAGGAACCTCTTGCTCTGGTTCTGGGTCCGCTCTCTCTCTCAGAGAGTTTCTGCTTTGCTGTTTCATTTTACTTGCATATTAATAAAGGTGGAGTTCAATTACTATACTTGCGCATTGTTCTCATTTGTACACCAACCGTGACATTACGTAAGGGCCATGAGTACGGATGGTACAGGGAACCCACCTGCTCAGAGCATTTTGGTCAGGATGGAGATTTAGGATCAACATATTGATCAATTATCCTTGGCCATGCAAACTCTCCTAAACCCCACTGCGCATCTTAACCATTCTGCTCGGCAACTGGTGGCCTCCTCCGTTTCTACTCTGGCACCTGTAGTTCTTGCGGCTCCTGAAGTCAATGTTGCCAGAGGTTTATCCGGTTCTCCTCCTCTCCCTCAGCGCTATGAAGGTGACCCAACGCTGTGTCGTGGATTTCTCAACCAGTTGGGCATATTCCTAGAGATGGTATCACAAGCCTTTCCTAATGAGCACAGTAAGGTTGGATTTATGATTTTGCTCCTGTCGGAAAAAGCATTGGCGTGGGCCAATCCATTGTGGGAGATGTTACCTTGGGTGGAGTTTGCCCGGAATTGTGCTGTGAACTCTGCATCCCAGAGTTCCCCGATCCTGATAAATTATGGCTTTCAGCCATCCATACTTCCTGAGTCTTTAGAAGCACATAATATTCCGACTCTTGAGGAGCATTTAAGGGAACTCTGTCCCACTTGGGTACGGGTTCAGAGAAAACTACGTGGTTCCATGCAAGGGCAAAAAATGCAAGCAGACCATTGGCGATTACATGCACCAACCATCCCAGTGGGGGAGAGAGATTGGTTGTCTTCCTGCAACCTTAACCTCCAGGTGCCTTGTAAGAAACTGGCTCCCCATTTTGTTGGTCCATTCCGTGTTCTTCGTAGAGTCAATCCAGTAGCATATGGCCTATATCTTCCAGCCAATATGCATTTTCATAACGTGTTTCATATGTCTCTACTTAAGCCATTGATTTGCAACCGTTATACCTCAGCTCCAATCCGTCCTGGGCCAGTTCAGGTTGCAGTCCGTGGCCCAGTACAATATCTAGTGCATTGCAAGGGTTATGGACCTGAGGAACGTTCGTGGGTTCATTGTGGGGATGTGCATGCCCCTGCCCTCCTCTGTAAGTTCCATTCCTGTTTCCCATAGGAACCATGGCCTCTTCCATGGGGGAGGTGTAGTTGAGGGGTGGGTACTGTCATGGTCTTGCCCTCCTGTGCCGGCCACTTCAGCAGTCTAGTGTGCCGTCACGAACCGGCCACCTTTTCCTTCCTTGTGGCTGTCTTGATGCATCTGTCGTGGCCTCCACTTCTCTGCGGTCTTGAATGGGTGCACAGACCCCTGGCTAGTCTGACTACCCTCTCTGGTTCTTACCTGTGGCTCTGGTTGACTATTCATTCCATGTATGACCCCTGGCTAGTCTGACTACCCACTCTGTGTATGACCTGTGGCTCTGGCCTAGTGATACTCCTGTTGCCTTTTGGCATTTTCTCTACCTAGTCTGCTACTAGTTATTGAATGGGTCTTAACCCCGGTACTTGCTACTGTTCCTGTCATTGTTTTGGCTGGGTCATATCCCCAGTAATGGTGCAGTCCTTGGCAACCTATGTTTGAGACCCTCCTGAGCAGTCTTCTATTTCTGGTAGGAACCTCTTGCTCTGATTCTGGGTCTGCTCTCTCTCCCTGAGAGTTTGTCTTCTTTTCTGTTTCATTTTACTTGCACATTAATAAAGGTGGAGTTCAATTACTATACTTGCACATTGTTTTCATTTGTACACCAACTGTGACACTATCTAGCAGCTTTCAGCAGCAGTGTTGTCTGTCTTTGTTCACTCTGCCAACCCATGGCTCCCTAGCAGTCCAGCACCACTACCAAAAAGTGCTTAGATTCCCCACACTGCCTCTTGGGTCAGCCTCCTGTATTGCCAAGTCAGCATGAATAACCTATATTAAACCTTATCTGACACTTTTCAACCCATTCACCCAGTTTATCCAAATCATTCTGAGAGAATAAAAAACATCCTTCGCTGTGTGTGTATTTCCTCACACAGTTTAGTGTCACCAGCAAAGATCATTAATAACCAAATTAAAAAGCGTTCCCAGTACTGAACACTGAACCACTCCACTTGCAACTTTAGACCAACTTGAAAAGGTCCCTTTGCAACAACTTTCTGCTATCTTGACCACAAGACCATTTTTGTGCCTAAAGTCCGTTGTGCTTTTAGCTGGTAGGACATTTGTATACTGACCAAGACATTTTCTTTTTGTCGGTCGGTATCCATTTTGCCCTACCGGCTTTTTTAGTGCAAACATTTGGATCGAACCCTAAGTTGTGTAAGGAATCAATTACATACAGAACAGGAAGTTTTTCTCTGCAGAAAGCTTTGGATAGACTGGGTGAATAGGCAGAAAAGTGACAAATGACATCATGTAGTTAAATGTAAGGTTGCATTTGGGCTGCTGAAACAAACATGCTAAATATACACCTAATGGGAAAATACTTGAGGAATCCTCTTTAGAGAAAGATTTTGGAGTACTGATAGACAGTAGACTTCAAAGCAGTGTGCAGTGCTGAAAGAGCAAATAAAGTACTATCCTGTATAAAAAGGGGCATAGATGACCAGGATGGAAATATAATTCTACCTCTACATAAATTCTTGTTAAGGACTCATCTAGACAATGTAGTACAGTTTTGGTCACCGGTACTTAAAAAAAGACATTATTGAACAAGAAAAAAAAAAAGATGTGCAACAAAACTTATAAGGGGAATGGAAGATCTGAATTATAAAGAGATACTAGTCAAACTGGGTTTCTTTAAAGATAAGAAATATCTAAGGGGTAATATGATTACCATTTATAAATATATTTGGAACTATTTACTCAGTTGAGCAAAAAACATGATGTTATCCATTAAGACTAGAGGAAAGGTGATTTAGACAGAAACAAAGGCAGGGATTTTTTTACAGTAAGGGCAGTGAAGTTATGGAATTCTTCGGCACTGGATGCTGTGCTTGCAGATACTGTAATTGATGTAATGGATAACTTTCTAGTTCAGAACAATATTGAGAATTATGATAGTTTTTTGTTTAACATATAGGATGTTGTTCAAGGTAAATATCCTACTGCAATATCGAGTAAAGAAGGATGTTTTTTAGCCACTTGGGGCTTAACTGGAAATGGCTACAATGGATTTTTCTTTCTTTCCTCTGGATAAACAAGGGTGATATGGCACGGACTAAATTTAATGGATTGATGTCTTTTTTTCAGCCTCATCAACTATGTCAACTGTTACTAGGTTAGAGAAACCCTTTTCCCTCAAGATGCTGACCTTAAGCACCTGGTCATCAAAGCTCACTTCTCTACATGTGGATGATGCTGTGTAACCTGAGACAGGAGGTCCAGATAAAGAAGAAGCTGAAACAGTCACTTGTAGGTTGAGTACATCCGAAAACAAGGCCAATGGGACCAAAATGGGGCAGTCATAATCATATGAGTCCACTCCATTCTGATTTTCCTCAACACCCTGGGAATCAGGTGAACTGGAAGAAAGATATACACCAGTGGAAAATGCAATGGAATGACCATCTAATCTGCCTCAAGAGTTAGAGGATCTTGGGACCTGGCACAGAACTGTGGAACATTGCTGTTCAGCTGCGAATCCATTAGGTCCACTGCCAGGAGACCCCATAGTGGGATTGTCGAGTTGAAAACACTATGATTGCGCTCCTAATTTCCAGGATACAGGCTTTGGCAACTGAGAAAGTCTGCTACATCATTGTCTACCCTGTATTGTGAATGTTGGAAAGAACTGGCACGTGAGCTTCTGCCCATGTGAGAATCAATTGAACCTCAGCTTCAGCCTCAGCCATCCCGGATGGTTGATGTAATCAAGCGCAGTCACATTGTCCATACACAGACCCTACATGGTCAGGTGACCCAGTGTTGTGCCCAAGACAGTCAGGCTGGTATTTGGTGTAACTATGACCCTAGTTTGGATAACCAGGGGCCACACAAAGGTCAGATGGGGTGATGAAGCCACCAACAAAGCTCTTCTTTTGTCCTGGTGGACAGAGATGTGACATGGGACTGGTGAGAATGTTGACTGGACTAGTTGCAGCTCCCGAGTGGCGAGTTGCTCAAACGGGACTACCTCCAGGTCCGAGACTAGATAGTCCAGCACCTGCATGTATTCTTGTGCAGTCACAGATGGCCAAGAAACCTCATGAGATACCCGAATGTATAACAACTGAACCTTGTTGTCGGATAGAAACCCTTCCCAATTCCAAGAAAGTGAAGGACCTGGGATTAAGCAAGAGATGATTTCTTGAGATTGAGCACCCAACTTTAGTAAAAGAAAAGAAATCCCCTGAAAGCGGATGTGAGCCTCCAGTGCTGACATAATCTTGGTGAACACCTGCGGAGCAGATGGCAATGCAAACAGGAAGTGTGGCGAACTGAAAATGATTTGGAAGTTGAACTGCAGGAAATGCTGATGATCTGCATGGATAAAAATGTGTGGATAGGCATATGCAGGCAATTAAAGAGTGCAGAGACCTCATCTTGAATAGTGGAGATCGCCAAGCAGGTTGAAACATTTCAAGTCCAGAATAGGATGACAGCTGTCATACTTTTTGAGTACTATGAATAGGTTGGAATAAAACCCCCATGAACCTTTCCAGTGAAGGAACTGGTACCAGTACCTGTATGCAGGGAATTAACCACATATAAAAACAGACAGTTTTGTTGGATATCACGAATAATTCGGACATAAAAAAAACAATGTGGAGGAAGGGGCTTATACAGTACCCTTCCTCAATTGCCTGCAAAACCCATTGATTTGCCATGGAAATTGCCCATACACTGTGGAAAAGTAAGAGATGGCCTCCTATTAGCTGTGATGGACCAGGACCCCATGAGTAATGCGGAAGTAGTATAACGGGTAATTATTGATAATGATTAATATGATAAGTGATCAACAAAACTAAGTTCTAGGTATATAATAGTTGAATACAGTATGTTTAAAATATTAATTTTCTTAGCAATATTTATACAAGGACATTTACAGAATGTGTTGCACAGAAATTTTGTTCATATGTATGTATTGTCTAGAATTATTTAGAAACCTTTTTCAATATTTTTTTGCTTATGGAACATCTCCATCCTAATCCACACTACGCTAAGAATGTTTTATTTTGTGCTGTGACTTGCACATTTTCAAAACTCATTTTATCTCTGTCTTAGCCTACAATATAGTGCACAAATGTGTTGTATAGGTAGTGTTTTATATGAGCATAGATGTCCATAAAATATCTGTAATCTAGTACAGAAAAGGTGATACAAGTGGCGTATTTTATGACCAGAGAGAGAGTGAGACATATTCTTTATGTGAGGCTAATGTATGTTATATTTTTATTATTGCAAGCATATTATCTAACTGTACTCTGCTAGTTATACTGGATTTACTAATGATATTTACTAATCATACTTTTTCTGTAGAATTTGTTTTATGCATAATAAATATATCCCTGTTTTAGTATATTTGAAACGCTCACCCCTTTCTATATTGTACTTACTATATTCTAATGAATTGTAAGGCAATTCTACATATGTATCAGGGGTAAAGTGAACTTGTACCAAGAGTATTATTAGATAATACGAACATTATTTATTAATTATTAGTTAATATTAGTATTAACGGTAGGGATTAACTGCTGATTCTTTAAATGGGATGAATGGTACAACCCATTACAGTAGATTTTTCAGTTTTAGGCTTCTGTACGGCTTCTTGCCCGCCCAAGCCTGCATGAGTTTTGGAGTTGGACGCTCCTGGGTCGTGGTGTTAATCAGAGCCCTGGGAGCGTACCCATAGTGGGGTGGATAATAAAACCACACATCTTAAAAGGAAAAAAGGATCACTTAGGAGTGACCTGAGGTAGAAAGGTACTCTTACCTTCAGTGGCATGACTGATAAACTTGTCCATTTCCAGACCAAACAACTCTTTGCCCAGAAAAGGAAGTGACAAGTAACTACCAAGAATGCCAAGACCTCTCCTGTAAGCTTAATGACATCAAAGGCCACTTCTGTAAGATAAACATTAGCTTCAAGGAAATACTCCAGTTAAGGAAAAACCTCCTGTCAAGCATTTTCCATTTCTAAATCATCAAATAATTGACAGGAAGAAAAACCACAACCTCCTTCTTGCGTCTCTTAAAAAATCTGGGAAAAAGGAACTAGAATTGGGAGCCTAGGATGCCTTAAGTGTCTCTAGGATACCCAAATAAAACCCTCAGTAGAAGGACAGGGGTCTTCCTCATAAGAGGCTCTAGGCAAGAAGGACAAATCTAATTAATCTGCATCAGTTTTCCCTTTTAGCAGAGGAATCCCCAGTAATGGGCATATCCTCCACTATAACATTATTGCTTAAACCATATCTGTCAGCTGTCCCGATTTACACGAGATAGTCCCAATTTTGGGGCCCAATTCCGGTTTTCTGCCACATTAACAATATGTCCCGCTTCCCAGTTTATGCCCAGAAGCCACTTCGACAACTTTCACACATTTCCCTCTCAGAGGCGAGCAGTGAGACATTGAAAATTGAACTGTGCATGGTGTTTCATAATACGCACACGCACTCATTGTATGCTGTACTCCATGCTTGACAGCCTTCAGAGCTAGTTCTCCTCGGTTCTAGCACATCGGAGAAGTAGAGCATGCGGACGCTAGCTCTGAGTGAGCCATTCAACTTAATGGGAGTCATCACACCATGTACTCACGTCTCTTTCAGTTTATTTTGGGTATTTACATAAAAAAAAAAGTTGCCCCAATTTCAGCAATTTGAATCTTATCCCTCCCAACACTCCCTTTGTCACCCTTCATAACAGGACACTGCATTCCACTACATTACCAGCTGAGTAACATGACCAGGGGCCACTTGTGACAGCTGACATCCACTGCACATAATACAGTGTGTATTGTACTAATAAGCAATGTGAGGCCACCCAGCTACTGCTGGGACTAACATCAAATCATCCACTGATAAACGGCTGTCAGAAGGGATGATGGGAATGGTAGACCAGGAACAGCTGAATGTCCTCTCATTGCTCATACTCCATTGCATAATGCTCTTGCACTCAAAGGGTTAACTATCCGCAGCCAAAAACTGTGCTTCACTCTACCAAGGTCCATATGTGTGCACTGACCACTCAGCAGTTCCATAATTAATATGTGTACATCTTTGTGACACTCAGAGGGTTACAACTGTGATAGGAGCAGGACGGCTGGTATTTTTGTTTTTTGTAGTTTAAAGGGATAGTAATACTTCAAATACTTAATTATTACTATCCCCCATATTGTAGCCCTTAAAATTCTGAATTCAATTATACCAGCAGCATCTCTCAAACTTTTATGGTTTGAGAGATATCCTCTTTCAAAGTCCCCTCTTTTTGACTTTTTCCCCTGATGTCAGCGTTCTAGCAGAGAGCAGGGGAATCCGGTCAGTGAGCAAGCAGCGGCTCTGCAGGAATCCTGAGATCACAATATAGAAACAGAAATCCTTCGCTAAAATGGTCTTCTACGTGTGCTTGGTTTGCAAGCAACGGCTCTGCAAGAATCCTGAGATCACGTTATAGAAACAGAAATCCTTCACTAAAATGGTCTTCTACGTGTGCTTGGTTTGCAAGCACACGTAGAAAACGGTTTTAGTGAAGGATTTCTGTTTCTATAACGAGATCTGAGAGATGCCGCTGGTATCGTTGAATTCAGAATTTTAAGGGCTACAACATGGGGGATAGTAATAATGAAGTATTACTATCCCTCTAATTTCAAAAATATGGTTTTGGGGCTAATATCTTAACACAAAGTATGAGCTGCACTGACTGACTGATTCTTACATTTCCCCTAAAGGGTTAATATATATTTATATTTATATATATATATATATATATATATATATATATATATATATATATAATATATTAGCAAAGCGGGACGGCGCTGCCCGTCAGGATATATAGGGAATTAATGCACACACACGGATGCAAGACAAACACACTCAGAGACACACACGCAAATGCACATGCATGCACTGAGATACATAAAGAGTGACACAGTCATACACTCATACATGCAGTGCACAACATGCAGACACTTAGAGTGTGATACAGACATGCAACACACAGTGAGGAACACACAGGCACACACAGAGACACACACACACAGAAGTGAGTCATAAAGGGGGTGACTTATGTGTCATTGTAATGAGTTTGTGTTTGTACTTATGCCTCCACTGTGGCATTCATTCATATAGTTGAAATGTACGTGGTAATTGCACATACTATGGTGGAAGGTGGATCGTGCTGGCTCCTGGGGTGCGAGTGAGTTGCATTCATTCATGTAGTTGAAATGAATGTGGTAATTGCACATACTATGGTAGAAGGTGGATCGTGCTGGCTCCCGGGGTGTGAGTGAGTGAGACTATGGTGGAAGGTGGATTGTGCTGGCTCCCGGGATGTGAGTGTGTTTGAGTGAGTGTGTGTGATTGAGTGAGTGTGAGAGAGTGAGAGGGTGTATGAGAGTGTGTGTGATTGTGTGTGTGTGTGTGATTGTGTGAGTGTGTGTGTGATTGAATGAGTGTGAGAGTGTGTGAGTCAGAGAGAGTGTGAGTGTGTGTTTGTGTGTGTGTGTATGATTGAGTGTGTGAGTGAGAGTGTGTGTGATTGAGTGAGTGTGAGAGTGTGTGATTGTGTGTGTCTGAGAGTGTGTGTGTGAGATTGAGTGCGAGTTTGTGTGATAGTGTGTGAGTGAGAGAGTGTGAGTGTGTATGATTGTGTGTGTGTGTGTTTTTTGTCTGATGTGTTTGTGTCTGTGGTGTAGGAGCGAGTGGCAGCCATTTTGTTTTTTCAGTTACTTGGATAGTGGTGGGCAGACTGGATAACAGGGGCAGGCCAACTCCCTGCATTATTTAAATCATTCCCCCATTGAATCACCCAATGGGACCAATAAATCCTCTTAACCCTTTGAGTGCCAGAGGGGTACACAATGCATTGCTTTGCAATGTGTTGCTTACCCCTCTGGCACTCAAAGGGTTAAGCTGAGGTAACATAGCAATATAACACATGGTGGCTCTTCAGTTGAGGCAGCGTAGCAATATGCTGAGGGAACAAATAGAAAGTGGTGTTTGAGGCTTGCCCTCTGTAACATACAGCAAAGCATCTCTCTCCCTTTCAGGAGAAAGGGCAGGAATCAGGAATCATCAGGAAGTGGAGGAGTGACAGTTGAAAACAGTTAGTGAGGTTGACTGAAGAGATGAAAAGAGTTAAATAAAAGAGTTGCTATTAAGTTTATCCCTGAGTGTTTGTATTTTATGGAAACATTATACCCTCGTACTGAAACAGTGTGTATGGAGGGTTACAATTATCTGTGAGAGGTGAAAGTGTGTTTGTGGGGTAATGATCCTGAGTGAGAGTGTGTGTGGACCAGGAGAAGTTATTGATATCCCCTACTTCAGGAGCGAGTGGCAGCTAGATTTTTTTTGTCAGTTGGATAGTGGTGGGCGGGCTAGGGGGCGGGCCAACTCCCTGTATGATAAACATGCCCCCATTGAATCACCCAATGGGAGCAGTAAAGTCCCCACTGAATCACACAATAGGAGCTGTGTCTCCTAATGAGACATAAATTATATAATGAGGCATTCTGTTCAATGTGTGTTTGTTTTCTGAGGAGACATAAATTATGTTCTGTATGTGAGGTACCATAAATTATGCAGTGAGGCTTATTCTTTTATATATATATAGGTGAAAGCCCATATACATGGGCTAAAGTGCCACCCACCGGCCTCGGCTGCTGCCAGTCTCTACTGTGCATGACTACATTGTTCCGGCAGTCTCTACTGCACATGTGCGGTTACGCACACAGGGAGGTTCACAGCCAAGCAATTTGTGGTCTGGGCATTCATCAACTGATATGTGGAGAGGTTTGACGTAACCCTGAGATTACTGGAAGCTTGGATGAAGATCGACGTGGTAGGCCTGACCTAGATAAATTATATGAAAAAGAGGGTGGGAGGCACAATGACAATGCAGCCCCTGGGGGAGGCTCTAGTCGATATTTAAGGCTTGCAGCCCGTCCCACAAATGCAGGCCCAGCCATCTATTTGCAGTCTGCTTCCAGCGACTGATATGTGGAGAGGTTTGCCATAACCCTGAGCTTACCGGAAGCTCAGGTGAAGATCGACGTAGTAGGCCCGAATGGAGGCAAAAGGGGCAGTATGATTCAAATGTTTATTGAACTTACGCAAAAACAACATTACTTTAAGTCTGTAAGGCTTAGTGAAGTGTAGCAGAAGGATTCGGGAAGTAACGTGAGAAACCTTAAGATTGCAATCTGCCAAGTTGTTATATCATATGTACTGGTACAATCTACTTAGAAGCGGAGGATGCCGCTCCTCTTCTGAATGAGTGACTGGAGAATTGGTTAGGATTCAGACCTAGAAGTGTGAGACTGATTAGAATGTAATAATTCATTTGGTAGTAGAGAGGGGACCGGATTGGAGAGGGAGACGAGGCTGACGGCTGAGTGATGCTGGTGAATGGTAGTTAGATAACTGGCGCTTATCAAGGACACCGGAATCATGGAAGCAAAGTAAAGAATGTGATGGCCTACATGTGCTTGGACCATTTAAATCAGAAATGATTAGGGCGTGTGCCAAACGAATGGGTCCCTCCATGCGAGGACATCGGTCCTTGATGACAGGAGCCTTGCCTGGGCAGGAGAACCCAAAGAAGGCAAGGCGGTTAGTGGCTAGGATGATGGTGATAGTTTGGTGCTGAAAGGAAAGGGTTAATATTTAGGAATTCATACATGCCTCTGAAAAGTGTCTGGTAATAGGGAGAGGGATGCGAGATGAAGGGCGTGAAGGTTACCTAGGCTTCTGAGAAAACTTAAGTACATGATTCGGAGGAAGGTAAATGGGTGAAGCAGAGTGCAATGATATTGAATGCTGAAACTGTCTCGTGTCAGACAGAGCTTGCAAAATGAGTTTGCATGACATAAAATGTGATGGACCTGAATCTAGGCCTGACCCACCTGGACTGAGTAACAGAGATTAAATACATAAATGAAGTATCCTGGCAAGGAAGGAAAGAAACCTGCTAGTACCTACGTTGGAAGGCCAAACTCGTGGTTAGCGGAGGGGTAGGGTATGTAACTGGGATGACCTGCAGCCTCTACGAAGGAGTGCAGTGCCTGCTAGTGTGACCTTCGACCTCTATGAAGAGGTAGGGTATGGACCTGAAGTGACCTCTAACCTCTACGAAGAGGTGAGGTACCTGTGAGCGTGACCTTCGGCATCAACTAAGAATTAAGGTATGGACCTGAGGTGACCTCCGACCTCTACGAAGAGGTGAGGTACCCGTGAGTGTGACCTTCGGTCTCTATTAAGAGGTAAGGTAAGGACCTGAGGCGACCTCCGGTCTCTACGAAGAGGTGAGATACCTGTGAGTGTGGCCTATGGCCTCGACTAAGAGGTAAGGTATGGACCTGAGGTGACTTCCGGCCTTTACGAAGAGGTGAGGTACCTGTGATTGGATAGAACATGGAATCAGAACAGTGATATTATGTAACAATGTATGTATGTACGATAAAACATGGATGGAACATGATATCAGGACAGTGAAAAATGTATGTATAGCGATAGAACATGGATCAAGACAATGAACAATGTAACAATGTATGAATGACCGATAGAACATGTAATCCGTACAGCAAAACAATGCAACAATGTATGTATGTCAGAACATGGAATCAGGACAATGATACAATGCAAAAATGTATGTATGTTAGATGGAACATGGAATCAGGACGGTGATACAATATACTTATGGCGATAGAACATAAATCAGGACAGTGAAACAATGTAACAATGTATGTATGTCAGATAAAACATTGAATCAGAACGGTGATACAATGTATGTATGGCAATAGAACATGGAATCAGGACAGTGAAACATTGTATGAATGTCCAATAAACATGGAATCAGGACACTGAAACAATGTAACAATGTATAATGTTAGATAGAACGTGGAATCAGGACAGTGATACTATGTAAGAATGGCGCTAAAATGTGTAATCAGGACAGTGAAACAATGTATGTATGTTAGATAGAACGTGGAATCAGGACAGTGAAACAATGTACTTGTGAATGTGACCTTCAGCCTCTGCGAAGAGGTAAGGTATGGACCTGAGGTGACCTCCAGCCTCTATGAAGAGGTGAGGTACCTGTGAGTGTGACCTACAGCCTAAGAATTAATGTGACCTGAGTTGACCTATGGCCTCTACGAAGAGGTGAGGTACCTATCAATATGACCTTCGGCCTCAGAGAAGAGGTAAGGTATGGATCTGAGGTGACCTCTGGCATCAACGAAGAGGTAAGGTACCTGTGAGTGAAACCTTCGGCCTCTACGAAGAGGTAAGGTATGTACCTGAGGTGACCTCCGGCCTCTACGAAAAGGTGAGGTACCTATCTGTGTTACCTACAGCCTAAGAGGTAAGGTATTGACCTGAGGTGACCTCCGGCCTCTATTAAGAGGTGAGGTACTTGTGATTGGATGGGTCATGGAATCAGGACAGTGATACAATGTAACAATGTATGTATGTACAATACAACATGGAATCAGGACAGTGATATAATCTAATAATGTATGTCAGATAGAACATGAAATCCAGGCAGTGAGACAATGTAACGATATAAGTATGTCAGATAGAGCATGGAATTGGGACAGTGATACCATGTACAATGTATGTATGTCAGATACAACATGGACTCAGGAGAGTGATGCAATGTATGTATGGCGATAGAACATGGAATCAGGACAGTAAAACAAGGCATGTATGTCTGATAGATACACCAACATATGGTATGTGTAACTGGACATTTGATTACAGTGCGGCGAAAATGGCTAGATCTGACCTGGGGGCGGGGGCGGGCAAGAGTAAATGGAGGTATGAGGTGCAGGTGTCACGGTTTTCAAGACACTCAGACCAGTAGGTGAAATAAAATGCAGTTGTATTAAGAACAAAATAAATGACAGAGAACACCCCCTAAGGCTAGCACTGCGTGATAGCAGAAAGGCACTAGTATGCACAATATACAGTATAGTAGAACAGAGAACAAACAACTGACAGGCACTGAGTACTGATACACAAAGGGTTAATGGAATAATCAGTCCGTCTCAGTTGTGTTGTTTGGCACGCCCAAGGTGTAAAAGGTGGAGAAGACTCAACACCAACAGACTTTAATACTGAGGAAACTGTCCAGCAAAAGAGGAACCTTCCACCCGGAGCCTGCTGTACTTGAATGGTAGCCCCCATGGACATATGAACAGAGCAAGTAGACTGCCAGAGCTAGAGCGAATAGCCCTCACGGGTGTAACGGAGACAACTGAGTTACCAGCGCTGGAGCCACAAGCCCCTACGGGCGAAGTGGCAGGAACTGGATTGCAAGAGCTTGGACCAATAGCCCCCACGGGCGTAACAGAGACAACTGAGCTACCAGAGCTTGAGCCAATAACCCACACGTGCGTAATGGAAGGAGCTGGATTGCAAGAGCTTGAGCCAATAGCCCCCTCGGGCATAATAGTAGTGACTGAATAGCAAGAGCTTAGACCCATAGCCCCCACGGGTGTAACCACAGAGACGTGCACAGAAGCAACCAGAGCCGTGCGCCACCGGGAGCGGTAATGAGTTACACCGGACTGCAAGGAGAGGAACGGCTCAGCACAAAGCAACTCTCTGTATAGACTGAAGGCCCCGGACCGGGACACAGCTCTGCACAGGTTAACAGCTCGGTAGTTGGGACACAGCTCTGCACAGGTTAACAGCGCGATCGTTGGAACACAGCTCAGCAGGAAGCGGCTCAGAGGCAGGAACCAGCACAGCACGGCAACCACTACAGCCGTACAGAACAGCAAGTGGGACAGTCACAATGTCGCCGTGGCGACAGGCAGACAG
The DNA here is from genome assembly GCA_037306005.1 of Rhinophrynus dorsalis. NCBI lineage: Eukaryota > Metazoa > Chordata > Amphibia > Anura > Rhinophrynidae > Rhinophrynus > Rhinophrynus dorsalis. The sequence continues at coordinate 293,162,000 of CM074718.1, read as the reverse complement.
GAACGTAGACCGGGCCGCAGTAGCTGGAACAGGTCATGGAGCAGGAAGGTCAGCAAGCCGGGTCGAATCACAGAACAGGTTCTCAGACAAGCAGGATCAGGATACAGGCAGGAATGTCAGCCAGGCCGGGTCAAATCACGGAGCAGGTTCACAGACAAGCCGGATCACGAAACAAGCAGGAACGTCAGCCAGGCCGGGTCAAATCACGGAACAGGAACACAGGATCGTAGTCAGAGATAGCCAAGTCGGTACACCGGAAATCAGGAACGCAGGAACACAGCACAGCAAAACTGTCTCAGGAACACCACGAAAGGGCACCTGACAGGTGCCACTAGCCCAGAATAAAAAGGTCACCAGGGGCAGGCCAAACAGACTCAACCAATCGGAGCGCAGCACAAGCGAGAGTGACAAGTAGAGAAACTGCACCGTGATAGTACCCCCCCTCAAAGGCCCCCTCTCCCAGCAGGAGGTCTCGGCTTCTGGGGGTATTTAGAGTGGAAGTTGCACAATAATCTAGGTGCATGGAGGTCCTTATGATCTACCCAGGAACGTTCCTCAGGGCCATAGCCCTTCCAATGGACCAAATATTGCAACTTCCCCCTAAATCTCCTAGAATCAATGATACTTTGTATCTCGTATTCCTCTTGGCCCAGGACATCCACTGGCCCAGGAGCCACTGGAGAGGTAGTATAGCGATTGCAAATCAAGGGTTTCAGCAGAGATACATGAAACACATTATGTATACGCATAGAGGCAGGGAGTTCCAAAGCGTAAGAAACAGGGTTCATCTGCGGATAACTTTAAACGGACCAATGAATCTGGGAGCCAGCTTATTGGAGGGCACCTGCAAATTGAGATTTCTGGATGAGAGCCATACCCTGTCCCCAACCTGGAAGGAGACCGCTGGCAGTCGTCTACGATTGGCATGCCGCTGTTGTCGCTGGAAAGACTGACCAAAGGTCCTCTGAACCTGTACCCAAGTGGAGCGAAGCTGCTCGATATGCTCATCCAGAGCTGGAATCTGTTGCGCTTGAAATGAGTCCGGGAGCAGACACGGCTGGAACCCGTAATTGATGAGAAACGGGGAGCTCCCAGATGATGAATTAACTGCACAGTTCCTGGCGAACTCTGCCCACGGCAACAGGTCGGACCAATTATCGTGATGATCATTCACAAAGCAACGCAGGACCTGCTCCAGTCCCTGATTGGCACGCTCAGCGGCTCCGTTGGTCTGGGGATGGTAAGCGGAGGAAAAGGATAATTGGATGCCCATCTGTGCGCAAAATGCCCTCCAAAATCTGGACACGAACTGGCTACCACGATCAGACACCACCACTCTGGGTACCCCGTGCAAGCAAAACACCTCCTTAGCAAAAACCACAGCTAGCTTCTGGGCCGACGGGAGGCCGGGGAGGGGCACAAAATGAGCCATTTTCGAGAATCTGTCAACCACCATCAGAATGAATGAGTGCCCCTTAGAGACTGGCAGTTCCCCCAAACAGTCAATGGAAATATGGGACCAGGGACGTTCACCATTAGGTACAGACTGCAGTAGACCCACTGGGAGATGTCTGGGTGTCTTGGCACAGGCACAGATGGCACATGCTGCAGTGAATGCAGAACAATCGGCTCTAAGGGAGGGCCACCAAAATACTTGTGAGAGAGACCATATTAACTGATCCCTCCCAATGTGCCCAGCCGCCTTAGATGAGTGCCAACTGGGGTTTCGGAGGTGCCCTTGCCTGAGATGCCAAAATCTCCTCCCCCAAAGGCGAGGTGATACTGGTACGCACTGTTGCCAAGATGCGATCTGGCTGAATGATAGGCACTGGTTCTTCCTCCCTCTCTATGTCCGAAGCAAATTGTCTGGACAGCGCATCTGCCCTGACATTCTTAGAACCAGGTAGATAGGACACTATAAAATTAAACCGGGACAGGAAAAGTGCCCACCTAGCCTGCCGTGAGGACAACCTCTTAGCTTCGGAGAGATATGTCAGGTTCTTATGATTGGTTAAAATTAGTACTGGGTTCTAAGTGCCCTTCAGTAGGTGACGCCATTCCTTAAGTGCCAGGATAATGGCTAAGAGTTCCCTGTCACCAATCTCATATTGGCTTTGGGCAACAGAGAGTTTCTTGGAAAAGAACCCACAAGGTTTCAGTGGACCACCCTCCACCGATCGTTGGGAGAGTACTGCCCCAACCCCAACTTCAGAGGCATCGACTTCCAATGTGAATGGTAGGGCAGGGTTGGGGTGGGACAGTACTGGAGCTGAGGCAAAAGCGGACTTAAGTGTCTCGAAAGCGTTCTCCGCTGCCTTGGGCCATTGAGAGGGAGTAGCACTTTTACGTGTTAAGTCAGACAATGGGTTTAGGCCTAATGTTAGGGGGACTGGAGAACCCTCTCATTCTGTCACGGTTTTTTAGGACTCTCAGACCAAGTAAGTGAAAATAAAACACACTTTATTAAAGTGAATAAGGCACAAGTACGCCCTCTAGAGGCGGTAGGTAATACACAGATAAGTAAACAGAGATATTTACAATGGTAATAGCACAAAAGACATAAATGCAAAACAGTATGCACTAGGATGATATTGACCCCCAAGGGGTTAATGTCCATATAACAGTCTGTCTCAGATGTGGAGGTTTGACACACCCTGGATGTTAAAAGGGCTGTGCTGTATAGACAAAGTTCATCAAGTGCTGAGGATAGAGCTTCCTTGCCAAGGTGTTGGATAGTAAGCAGAAAGGGAATCAACTTAGCCCCAACGGGCGTAGTTACAGGAACTGCTTTAGTTTGTGCAAGTGCCAATAGCCCCCACGGGCGTAACAGAAACCGGCCGGCGGTGCAAGAGCTAACAGCCTCCTTAAGTGTAATCGAATGCTGGAATAAGAGAGAAAGAGCCACTAGCCCCCTCGGGCGTAGTACCGGATAAGCCAACACTGAAGCCTTTCTGCCAACACTCTGTGTCAAATGATATCGTCGGTAGCCAATACCGGAGAGCCTTAAGCGCCCAAACGACCCAACTATGTGAACACTCTGCAATGGTGGACTAGAGTTGCCGACGGAGAGCGGCCAACTCAGCAGCAGTATCACGGGTAACGAGGCTCGTACAGGAGATAGCGAGAGTGAATTCGAGGCAGCACTGCAAGAGTTAAAATGCACATTTACTCGAGGCTTCAGCGCTACTGCAAGGCTCTGCACAGAGAGGAAGGCCCACAGCATACACACAACTCTACACAAAGAACGAGGCACAGCACTAAATCGAGGGGAAGCACCAGGCAAGGCAGTCACTCTGACGCGGGCAGCAGAGACTGGAAATGTCGCGGCGGCGACAACTGAAATGCAGGTCACTGGAACAAGCTGGAAGTCGATCTTCGGAGCAGGAAGTCAGCCGGGCCGGGTCGGAGCACGTAGGAGGCAGTCATACAAGCCGGGTCATACACGAGCAGGAACGTCAGTCTAGCCGGGTCAGGATCCAAGGGTGGTACGCAGACGAGCCGGGTCATACACAAGCAGGTACACTGGAGAATGGTCAGGACAAGCCGAATCGGTACACAGGAACTCAGAATACAGGAACACAGCAACAGCACTACTGGCTCAGGAACACCACGAAAGGGCATCTGACAGATGTGATAGCCAGGTATAAAAAGGTCATCTGGAGGCGGGTCAAACTCAGTTAGCAAATCAGTGCCAGCCACAACTGAGAGTGACAGGAATCACAGGCACTGTGATAGTACCCCCCTCTCAAAGACCCCCTCTCCCAGCCTGAGGTCTGGGTTTCAAAGGATATTTAGAGTGAAAGCTGCGTACTAATCTCGGACCATGGAGATCCCCCTGATCAACCCAAGAATGTTCCTCAGGGCCATAGACCTTCCAATGAACCAAATATTGCAGCTTTCCTCTAAATCTCCTGGAATCAATAATACTCTGGACTTCATATTCTTCTTGGCCCTGGACGTCCACCGGCCCAGGAATCACTGGCGTAGTAGTATAACGATTGCACACCAAGGGTTTCAGGAGTGACACGTGGAACACATTATGAATGTGCATAGAGGGTGGAAGCTCCAGAGCATAAGAAACCGGATTAATCTTGCGGATAATCTTAAATGGACCAATGAACCGGGGAGCCAGTTTATTGGATGGCACTTGTAAATTGAGGTTTCTGGATGACAGCCATACCCTGTCCCCAACCTGAAATGAGACCGCTGGAAGGCGTCTGCGATTAGCGTGCCTTTGCTGCCGCCTGAAAGACTGACTGAGGGACCTCTGAACCTGTGCCCAAGTGGAACGAAGTCGTGCCAAATGCTCGTCTAGAGCAGGAATCTGCTGCGCCTGAAAGGAGTCCGGGAGCAGACAAGGCTGGAAACCATAATTCACGAGAAACGGGGAGCTCCCGGACGATGAGTTAACCGCACAGTTTCTGGCAAACTCTGCCCATGGCAACAGGTCAGCCCAATTATCATGATGATCGGTGACAAAGCAGCGCAGGAACTGTTCCAGTCCCTGATTGGCACGCTCAGCGGCCCCATTCGTCTGGGGATGGTAGGCAGAGGAAAATGACAATTGGATGCCCATCTGACCACAAAATGCCCTCCAGAACCTAGACACGAACTGTCTCCCACGACGGAGACAATTACTCTGGGCACTCCGTGCAGACGGAACACCTCTCTGGCAAAAACTATAGCCAATTCCTGAGCCGATGGAAGGCCAGTCAGAGGCACAAAATGTGCCATCTTAGAGAATCTATCGACCACCATAAGAATGAACGTGTAACCTCTAGATGCCGGTAGTTCTCCCAAGAAGTCAATGGATATATGAGACCACGGACGGTCTCCGTTAGGCACCGGTTGCAATAAGCCCACGGGGAGATGCCTAGGGGTCTTGGCACGGGCACAAGTGGTACAAGCTGCCGTAAAAGCGGCGCAGTCAGCTCTCAACGTAGGCCACCAAAATAACTGCGAGAGGGACAATACTAGTTGGTCCCTACCAATATGCCCAGCCGCTTTAGAGGCGTGATAAGTCTCCAACAGACGGACACGGAATGACTCATCTACGAAACACTTCCCCACTGGGGTTTCAGGAGGTGCCCGTGATTGTGATGCCAGTATCTCTTCCCCTAGTGGCGAGGTTATGGTGGTACGAATAGTAGCCAGGATCTGATCTGGCTGAATGATGGGTACCGGTACTTCCTCCCTCTCAGTGTCAGAGGCGAACTGACGTGACAACGCATCAGCCTTGATATTCTTTGAACCAGGAAGATAGGATACTAGGAAATTGAACCGGGACAAAAACAGCGCCCACCTGGCCTGTCTAGAAGATAGCCTTTTGGCCTCAGAGAGATAGGTTAAATTCTTATGGTCAGTAAGAATTAGTACTGGAGTCTGAGTGCCCTCTAAGAGGTGTCGCCATTCCTTAAGTGCAAGTATGATGGCCAACAGTTCTCTGTCGCCAATCTCGTAATGACTCTGGGCGCTGGACAATTTCTTAGAGAAGAACCCACAAGGCATTAAAGTGCCACCTCCCACAGGACGTTGGGAGAGCACCGCCCCAACCCCAACCTCTGAAGCGTCAACCTCCAAAGTAAACGGCAGGGAGGGATTAGGGTGGGACAGTATAGGAGCAGATGCAAAGGCAGATTTCAGGGTAACAAATGCGTCTTCAGCTGCCTCAGACCACAGAGAGGGAGAAGCGCCCTTATGAGTCAAATCTGACAGTGGTTTTACAATCGTAGAAAAGTTCTTGATGAACTTCCTGTAATAGTTCGCAAAACCTAGGAATCGTTGAATGGCCTTTAACCCCTTAGGCCGAGGCCAATGCAGAACCGCTGCCAACTTTTCCTGATCCATGGCAATGCCACTTTTGGATATTACGAACCCCAGGAACGGTACTTGAGATGTATGGAATTCACATTTTTCTAGTTTACAGAATAACTTGTGCTTACGAAGTCGGAGCAGGACTTCAGAGACATCTTTAATATGTTGAGCAAGGTTAGCAGAGTGAATCAGTATATCGTCTAGATATACTACCACACAGGACTGGAGCAAGTCACGTAAAATATCGTTAATCAATTCCTGAAATACTGCAGACGCATTGCATAAGCCGAATGGCATCTCCAGATATTCATAATGCCCTGTTCTGGTATTAAACGCCGTTTTCCACTCGTCACCCTCTTTAATTCTGACTAGATTATAGGCGGCTCGCAAATCAAGTTTAGTAAAGATCGAAGAGCCCTTTAATCTGTCGAATAATTCTGTAATAAGTGGAATGGGATAGGCGTTCTTGGGCATCAGCTTATTCAGCCCACGGTAGTCAATGCAAGGCCTGAGTTCCCCATTTTTCTTTTTGACAAAAAAAAATCCGGCACCAGCCGGAGATGTAGATTTACGAATGATTCCCCTTTCCAGGGCATCTGTGATATACTCCTCCATCGCCTTATTTTCCTCACATGACAGAGGGTAAGTACGTCCCCTGGGAGGCACAGCACCTGGAGGCAAATCAATGGCGCAATCGTATGGCCTATGGTCAGGTAATGCGCTGGCCTCTCCTTTGCTAAACACGTCACTGAATTGCCCATATTCTGTTGGCACAGCTGGAGAGGTACACATAATCTTAACAGGAAGGGAGAGACAATTCTTGTTACAGTACTCAGACCAAGAGTTAACTACACAACTTTGCCAGTCGAATTGGGGATTGTGTGTTTGTAACCATGGGAACCCCAAAATAACTGAATGATGCGGGGAACGAATGATCTGAAATTGTATCTGCTCCCTGTGACAAGCCCCCACAGTCATTGTCACTGGGATTGTCTCGAACGTAATGAAAGCAGGATCCAGGGGTCTGCCATCAATGGCCTCTATAGCCACTGGAGAGTCCTTTTTACATAACGGAATGCCCTGAAACTCAGCAAAGGACTGATCCATGAAGTATCCGGTTGCCCCGGAGTCCACCAATGCTAGGACTTCTATGACCTTATCAGTCCAAGCAAATGCCACCTGGATGGTGGGTTTAGTGGTGCAAGTATCTAGGGACTGTTCAACACCACCTAGGGCCTGTCCCCCAAGGTACCCTAGGTGCGTTCGTTTCCCGGCCTTACAGGACAATTGCGTAATACATGACCCGGTTTGCCACAGTATAGGCATAAGCCTTGCCTTCTACGATACAGCTTCTCCTCCTTCGTGAGCTTAGTAAAACCTACTTGCATAGGTTCAGTGCTGTCAGCTGTACGCTCAGGTAGAACGGGTGGTGTGGGTGGGTTAAGGAACTGGTTCTGGCCATAACTCTTTGCTTTGGCCCTCTTAGCCAAGCGTCTCTCCCGGATGCGAGAGTCTATCAACATGACATAGTCAATGTACTCATCCAGCTCGCTGGGTACATCTCGAGCTGCTATCTCGTCCTTAATCTGTTCAGCAAGACCCTGAGTTAAAGCAGCAAGTAAGGCCTCATCGTTCCAGCCTACCTCTGCTGCCAAGGTCCGGAATTCGATAGCATACTCGCCCAGAGTGCGTTCGCCCTGCTGAATCTCCATCAGCCTTTTGGCAGCAGAGGCAGACCTGCCAGGAACCTCAAACACACGTCTGAACTTAACCACGAAATCTCTAAAGTTCAGTGTGCAGGGTCTGGCATTCTCCCATAACGGATTTGCCCATGCCAAAGCTTTGCCCGTCAACAGAGATATCATAAAGCCGACCTTGCTACGGTCATTCGGAAATGCCTGGGGTGCCAACTCCAAAAATATCTCCAACTGGTTAATAAAACCTCTGCATAGGGAGGGTTCGCCATCATATCTTAGGGGTAACGGTACCGCTGCCGTTAACCCTCTAGTGTTAGCACTGGGAGATACAGAGGGATTCCCCGGTGTCACGACTGGGGGGACCACCGGATTAGGACCAGACTTGTCCAAATGTACTGTACATTCAAGTAACGTTTGTAGAGCCAGTGCCAATTGGTCCAGGCGCTGCTCATGGACATCCATTCTCCAGTGGATGTTCTGAGTATTACTTTCACCCTTACCGTCTGAGGTCATGGCCCTTTCGTACTGTCACGGTTTTTTAGGACTCTCAGACCAAGTAAGTGAAAATAAAACACACTTTATTTAAAGTGAATAATGCACAAGTACGCCCTCTAGAGGCGGTAGGTAATACACAGATAAGTAAACTGAGATATTTACAATGGTAATAGCACAAAAGACATAAATGCAAAACAGTATGCACTAGGATGATATTGACCCCCAAGGGGTTAATGTCCATATAACAGTCTGTCTCAGATGTGGAGGTTTGACACGCCCTGGATGTTAAAAGGGCTGTGCTGTATAGACAAAGTTCATCAAGTGCTGAGGATAGAGCTGCCTTGCCAAGGTGTTGGATAGTAAGCAGAAAGGGAATCAACTTAGCCCCCACGTGCGTAGTTACAGGAACTGCTTTCGTTTGTGCAAGTGCCAATAGCCCCCACGGTTGTAACGGAAACCGGCCGGCGGTGCAAGAGCTAACAGCCTCCTTAAGTGTAATCGAATGCTGGAATAAGAGAGAAAGAGCCACTAGCCCCCTCGGGCGTAGTACCGGATAAGCCAACACTGAAGCCTTTCTGCCAACACTCTGTGTCAAATGATATCGTCGGTAGCCAATACCGGAGAGCCTTAAGCGCCCAAACGGCCCAACTATGTGAACACTCTGCAATGGTGGACTAGAGTTGCAGATGGAGAGCGGCCAACTCAGCAGCAGTATCACGGGTAACGAGGCTCGTACAGGAGATAGCGAGAGTGAATTCGAGGCAGCACTGCAAGAGTTAAAATGCACGTTTACTCGAGGCTTCAGCGCTACTGCAAGGCTCTGCACAGAGAGGAAGGCCCACAGCATACACACAACTCTGCACAAAGAACGAGGCACAGCACTAAATCGAGGGGAAGCACCAGGCAAGGCAGTCACTCTGACGCGGGCAGCAGAGACTGGAAATGTCGCGGCGGCGACAACTGAAACGCAGGTCACTGGAACAAGCTGGAAGTCGATCTTCGGAGCAGGAAGTCAGCCGGGCCGGGTCGGAGCACGTAGGAGGCAGTCATACAAGCCGGGTCATACACGAGCAGGAACGTCAGTCTAGCCGGGTCAGGATCCAAGGGTGGTACGCAGACGAGCCGGGTCATACACAAGCAGGTACACTGGAGAATGGTCAGGACAAGCCGAATCAGTACACAGGAACTCAGAATACAGGAACACAGCAACAGCACTACTGGCTCAGGAACACCACGAAAGGGCATCTGACAGATGTGATAGCCAGGTATAGAAAGGTCATCCGGAGGCGGGTCAAACTCAGTTAGCAAATCAGTGCCAGCCACAACTGAGAGTGACAGGAATCACAGGCACTGTGATACATTCCTTGCTGCCATCTATATTTCAAACTTTTTTCTTATATTAAATTATAATATGATATGGATATTTTATGGTGAGTAAGCGCTGTGAGCTTTCTTCTCTTTTCTGTTTTTGTTTCACACATATCTCCTTTAGCTCAACTAAGCAGCTTCTTATTTTATCCAATTTATTCACAAAGATTTAAAAACACATGATTCTTTATTTCATTTCACCATTTTTTTTTCTTTCTCACTTGGCCTTTAAGAACAAGGCTCTTTGGCCTGTTCCAGTATGCAATCCCCCTTGCCTGTTTGGTATCATCCATTCCTCACATGACTTGTGGGGAAGGATAAAAATGGAACATAGTTTTCAATGCAGGCCCTTATGGGCCATGTATCAGGTAAGTCCTCCATCTACACCTAATTTGTTTTTTTTTGTCTTGTTGTATGTCTGTTGTTTTTAATTGCACTACACTGGGACCCACAAGAAATAAAAAACATCAAAAAGATATTTAAAGGGTCCCCACTGACGCATTTATTATAACACCTTTCTTCAGAGAATGTCTGTTTTTAATTTTAATTTTAATTCAGACAGGGTCTTTATAGGTGTATTAGAGTAGGACTTACCGCAAAGTGAGATACCTTGGCGTTGGTGGTAAGCTTACACATGGATTGGCCAATTTGTGGAACGAAATTCTCACTTATTTTCACTTAGATTTACTAAGAGTTATTACATATGCTAAATACAGGGCACTTATGTTCACAGTATATAGAGGAACGCAGGACTGTCTTTTTTGTATGTGTTTCTCACTTTTGGGTTTAGGCCTAATGTTTGGGGGACTGGAGAACTCTCTCATTCCTTGCTGCCATCTATATTTCAAACTTTATTCTTATATTAAATTATAATATGATATGGATATTTTATGGTGAGTAAGTGCTGTGAGCTTTCTTCTCTTTTCTGTTTAAGTCAGACAATGGTTTAACAATCGTAGAGAGGTTCTGAATGAATTTCCTATAATAATTGGCTTAGCCCAGAAAGCGTTGGATCGCCTTTAACCCTTTAGGGCGTGGCCACTGTAGTACTGCAGCCAACTTCTCCTGGTCCATAGCAATGCCATTGACTGAAATCACGAACCCTAGGAAGGGTACTTGGGACCTATGAAATTCGCATTTCTCAAGTTTACAAAATAGTTTGTTTTTACATAGTCGTAACAAAACCTCAGAGACATCCTTAACGTGCTGCGTGTGGTTTGCAGAGTGAATTAAAATATCATCGAGATAGACTACCACGCAGGATTGTAGCATATCACGAAGGATGTCATTAATGAATTCCTGGAATACTGCCGGTGCGTTAGATAGCCCAAATGGCATAACCAGATATTCATAATGCCCAGATCTGGTATTGAATGCCGTCTTCCACTCATCTCCTGCCTTGATTCTGATCAGGTTCTAAGCAGCTCTGAGATCAAGTTTAGTGAAAATGGACGATCCCTTTAACCTGCCAAATAATTTGGTTATGAGTGGAATGGGGTAGGCATTCTTAGGCATAAGCTTGTTCAATCCACGGTAATCGATACATGGCCTTAGCTCGCCATTTTTCTTTTTTACAAAAAAAACCCCAACACCAGCTGGAGAGGAAGACTTGCGAATAATCCCTCTCTTGAGAGCATCCTCTATGTACTCTTCCATAGCCCTGGTCTCCTCACAAGACAGTGGATACATGCGACCCCTGGGAGGCACCACACCCAGGGCCAGCTCAATAGCGCAATCATAGGGTCTATGTGAGGGCAATGCGCTAGCCTCCCCCTTGCTGAATACGTCACTGAATTCCTGGTATTCAGCTGGCAAGGAGGGGGAGGTACAACAAATCTTGACAGGGTGAGACAGACAGTTCTTAACGCAGTATTCAGACCAAGACTTAACCTCACATCTCTGCCAGTCAAACTGCAGGTTGCGTAATAGTAGCCAGGGGAACCCCAGTATGACTGCATGATGCGGAGAACGAATTATCTGTAAGCGTAATTCTTCCTTGTGAAGGGCCCCAACCATCATAGAAATAGGAATAGTCTCCATAGTGATGAAAGCAGGTTCAAGAGGTCGGCCATCGATGGCTTCAATGGCCAGTGGAGACTCCCTTTTGAGTAATGGAATCTTATGCAACTCGGCAAAAGACTGATCCATAAAATATCCTGCTGCACCAAAATCGACCAGTGGCATAACCAATACAGAAAGGTCTGCCCAAGAAAATGCCACCTGGATGGTGGGTTTCTGCATGCACGAATCAAGGGACTGCTGTACACCACCTAGGGCACCTAGGTGCGTCCGTTTCCCGGCTTTACCGGACAAGTACGTAATAGATGCCCAGCCTTGCCACAGTACAAGCATAATCCCAGCCTTTTGCAGTTTGCCCGTTCCTCCTTAGTAAGTCTGGTGAACCCTAGTTGCATTGGTTCACTTGCCTCTGGGAACCGCTCAGGAGGAATAGGAGGAGAGGGTGGGTTAAAAGGATTACCCTGTCCAATACTTCTGGATCTTGCCCTTCTTGCCAACCATCTCTCGCGAATGTGAGAATCAATGAGCATAACATACTCAATGTAATCATCCAGGCCACTGGGTAGCTCCCTGGCAGCAATTTCATCTTTAATGGTATCGGACATGCCCTGAGCAAATGCTGCCACCAGTGCCTCGTTGTTCCAACCAACCTCTGCTGCCAAGGTCCGAAATTCAATGGCGTAATCGCCCAATGTATGCTCGCCCTGCTGTATTTTCATTAACCTCTTGGCAGCAGAGGCAGTTCTACCCGTAACCTCAAACACTTTACGGAACTGTTTTACGAACTCATCAAAGTTCCGAGTGCAGGGTTTGGCATTCTCCCAGAGAGGGTTGGCCCATGCCAGTGCTGTGCCTGTCAGCAGGGACATCATAAATCTGCATAGGTTAGGTTGGCCATCATATCTTAATGGTAACGGCGCTGCCGCCGTTAGCCCTCTGGGAGGAGCAAGAGGAGCCACAGACTGATTGTCCGGTGTCGTAACTGGGGGGGACCACCGGATTTTGGCTTGGCTTGTCGAGATGTACCATTCGCTCAAGTAACGCTTGTAAGGCCAATGCCAATTGGTCTAGGCGCTGTTCGTGCACATCCATTCTCCAGTGGATGTTTTGTGCATTACTCTCACCCTTACTGTCTGAGGTTGCGGCCCTTTCGTACCGTCACGGTTTTCAAGACACTCAGACCAGTAAGTGAAATAAAATGCAATTTTATTAAGAACAAAATAAATTACAGAGAACGCCCCCTAAGGGTAGTACTGCGTGATAGCAGAAAGGCACTAGTATGCACAATATACAATATAGTAGAACAGAGAACAAGCAACTGACAGGCACTGAGTACTGATACACAAAGAGTTAATGGAATAATCAGTCTGTCTCAGTTGTGTTGTTTGGCACGCCCAAGGTGTAAAAGGTGGAGAATGGTGGAGAAGACTCAACACCAACAGACTGTAATACTGAGGAAACTGTCCAGCAAAAGAGGAACCTACTACCCGGAGCCTGCTGTACTTGAATGGTAGCCCCCACGGGCGTATGAACAGAGCGAGTAGACTGCCAGAGCTAGAGTGAATAGCCCCCACGGGCGTAACAGAGACAACTGAGTTACCAGCGCTGGAGCCACTAGCCCCCATGGGCGAAGTGGCAGGAACTGGATTGCAAGAGCTTGGACCAATAGCCCCCACGGGCGTAACTGAGACAACTAAGCTACCAGAGCTTGAGCCAATAACCCACATGTGCATAATGGAAGGAGCTGGATTGCAAGAGCTTGAGCCAATAGCCCCCTCGGGCGTAATAGTAGTGACTGAATAGCAAGAGCTTAGACCAATAGCCCCCACGGGCGTAACCACAGAGACGTGCACAGAAGCAGCCAGAGCCGTGCGCCACCGGGCGCGGTAATGAGCTACACCGGACTGCAAAGAGAGGAACGGCTCAGCACAAAGCAACTCTCTGTATAGACTGAAGGCCCCGGACCGGGACACAGCTCTGCACAGGTTAACGGCTTGATAGATGGAACACAGCTCTGCACTAGTTAACAGCTCGGTAGTTGGGACACAGCTCTGCACAGGTTAACAGCTCGGTCGTTGGAACACAGCTCTGCACAGTTAACAGCTCGGTAGTTGGGACACAGCTCTGCATGGGTTAACAGCGCGATTGTTGGAACACAGCTCAGCAGGAAGAGGCTCAGAGTCAGGAACCGGCACAGCACGGCAACCGCTACAGCCGTACAGAACAGCAAGTGGGACAGTCACAATGTCGCCGTGGCGACAGGCAGACAGGAACGTAGACCGAGCCGCAGTAGCTGGAACAGGTCACGGAGCAGGAAGGTCAGCAAGCCGGGTCGAATCACAGAACAGGTTCTCAGACAAGCAGGATCAGGATACAGGCAGGAACGTCAGCCAGGCCGGGTCGAATCACGGAGCAGGTTCTCAGACAAGCCGGATCAGGAAACGAGCAGGAACGTCAGCCAGGCCGGGTCAAATCACAGAACAGGAACACAGGATCGTAGTCAGAGATAGCCAAGTCGGTACACCGGAAATCAGGAACACAGCACAGCAAAACTGTCTCAGGAACACCAGGAAAGGGCACCTGACAGGTGCCACTAGCCCAGAATAAAAAGGTCACCAGGGGCAGGCCAAACAGGCTCAACCAATCGGAGCGCAGCACAAGCGAGAGTGACAACTAGAGAAACTGCACCGTGATAGAAGGCACTGGGGAAGGAAGTACCTGAGCGGGATGAAGATGTGATAAATGTCTACTCATGAAAAACCGGAGGCTAGGGGACTTCCTACAATAGAGTATGAGAGGGAAAATTAACGCATGTGATGCATAGGTATGTATCCTCGCCTGAATACATGGTTGCATGCCCACATGAATGTTAATAGGTACTATACACGTGTGAATACTCACATAAACTGGGGTACGTATAGCAGTAATATAAGGGGAGGGGAATAATAAGTGAGGTGGGGTGTATGAGACTTACTTGGAATTCCTGATGATCCTCTGAATAATTAGAGTATGTTGGTCAGCGAGACTGACAGATACCTGAGAGACTTCAATTGTAAATGGAAGTGAGGCAGAACAATAGGGAATTACCCCCGTATCTGAGTGAAGCGAATGGTCAAAAAAAAAAAAAAAAAAGTAATTCCCTGGGGAGCACCAGAACATTAGCAAACTGGAGTGCTAATAATGGTATCCCTAATATGTGCGCATGCCATGTGATACTTATTAACAGTTACAACTTGGGTTAAGATAAAACAGCGAAACAAATAATATGTATTGCTCAACATATAGCAACCCACTGGGATATTGGATATGTTTAATTCAATTTAAGGGGGGGGGGCTAGAAAGAGCAGAAGTAGTTGTAACTATACCTTTAAAAAAATTTGGTTTGAAGGGGTCCTGAAATCTGCGGCCTGAGAGATGATAAGCGAGCTGTGGTGAGTAAGGTAGAGAGGAGGGAAGATGGGGGGGTCTTGCACGAGTGAAGATGGCTGAGTACTGATTATGAACAAATGTGATTAGCTAATTAAGTCACAAAAAACATATGGGGTGCTGCGGATCCTAAGAAAATGGGAACTTACTTGTGAAAATGCTTATATGATGAGACCAAATGTGCTGGTCCTGATGCTCAAGGAACAGAAAATAGCCTAAAAGAATATGGTTTACTATTGATATGTCGCCCGCCGAATAGCGCATCTTGAATCGGCGCATTTATTTAGGCGCGTCACACAGAATGGCGCATCTATTTAGGTGCGTCACTCCGAATGGAGAGTTTGATATGTTGTGCGTAAGGGAGTCGCAAAATGTGTATGTCGCGTCATTTGGGATGACGCATTTAGCAAGTCGTGCATTTAAAAGGGTAGTGAAGTGCAAAAAATACAAATAACAAAAAGTTAGTGAAGTTGAAAATTTTTATTTGAAAGCAATAAGTTTTTCACAAAATATACAAGAAGTGTAGCCCTTTTGAGTGCCAGAGGGGTGCACAACGCAATGCACTGCAATACATACCCCTCTGGCACTCAAAGGATTAAGCCTACCAGTTCAATCTAGGAATAACCACACATGTTTTGTAGCAGTCTTTATTTGAAAGTAAACAGTATTTGACAAAGTATGCATAAAATGAAAGAAATAGGGCGCAATAAGGATGCTTTAACCGTGATGAGTGCCAAAGGGGTGCACAATGCAATGCTTTGCAATGCGTTGTGTACCCCTCTGGCACTAAAAGGATTAAGCCTAACAGTTCAATCTAGGAATAACCACACATGTTTTGTAGCAGTCTTTATTTGAAAGCAAACAATATTTGACAAAGTATGCATAAAATGTAACAAATAGGGGCGCATTAGGGATGCTTTAACTCTGAAGAGTGCCAGAGGGGTGCACAATACAATGGTTTGCAGTGCGTTGTGTACCCCTCTGGCACTCAGAGGATGAAGCCTAACAGTGCAATCTAGGAATACAAAACAAACAATATGTTATAAAGCATGCATAACAGAATACAACAAATAAACCAAAACATGTTAATGTTAAAGATAAAACAAAACTTACCAAACACAGTTTAGGTATGTAGTCTATGTATTAAATTGTACATTGTGTGCCACACCTTTCAGGTACTGCGACATCTGTGTTGTTACATAGTTCATTACAATTAATTTCAATCTTCTTGCAGTGTCCCTGTACACCTTTTTTGACTGCGGCGTCTCATGTCCTGCAGCATACTGTTCCAATTTTAATTCGGTCAAACTTTGTTCTTTTTTTAGTCATTAATAAAGTTCCATATAGTTGGGTGGCATGCCCCCAGAAGAAAGTTGAAGCCTCTATGCCAGCCTTCTACAGAGTTATTAGTTTTGGGCAGGTCTTGCAAAACTGAATGGTAACAGTTCCAAAGTTCAATGTCAAAAAGTGGTTTGGTTCTAGTATTTCTTCTACCAGGTCTACCAATCCACGTGTCCTCAAAATAGTTGAGGAGCAGTTGCAGTTCTTCGAAATTCTTGCTAAAAAAAAGTGCAGTCCATTAGCCTTTCAAAAGAGTGTACCACATCCTGTGGTGGTACAAAAGCAAGTGCTAGTAGTTTCCTTAGTTTGAGTGCATACTCAGCGTCGTCACAGTATTTTTTTGCCACATCTGGTATTTGTTGTATTTTACGCCAAATACACTGGCTGAATGGAAAAGGCATCCTTGCTGTGTGCATTCTGGGAAAACCCTTTTAAATGCCGTTATGCTTGATGCTTCAAAGTCAGTCATGATGGTCCGTGGGTTCAATGAAGGACAAAGCTTCTTCAACTCTGCTAGCACACTTGTGTACATGTTTGTGGTCTTCTCACTCATGAGTACGAACACAAGTGGGATAACAGTCCCAAACTGCATCGCATGTATAGTGTACATTTGCTGAAATAACATGGGACAGCTTTTGAAGGTTCCATGTGCAAACCAGTTGTGGCTGTTTGCCAATGCAGTTAAGTTGTCAAGGGTTGAAAAAATAATAAATCGTACTAATCCGGGTCCACTGTCATGAAGAATAAAGTTGTCACCCTTGTGAGTCTTTACATATTCTCCGCCAATCCTTAGGTCTTGCAAAGTCGTTGGGTTAGGAAGTGGAGCCGTGGCACCTCTCCTCACTCTTCTGATGACCTGCTTTAAATTAGTTACTGTGGGTAACTGGGCAGCAACAGCAGGTGTGGCTGATTGTGACATGACAGCCACCAGGTGATGTGTGCTATACTGTGTAGTAGCTGCCATTTGTTTCAGTTCTCCAACTAACCTCTTTGCATGAACTTTTGCAATGTCAGGGACATGGTTGTGTTCACCAGGGCCTTTGCAAATCATATCATCCTTGGTATGGCATCTCGAACTACAATGTCCACTGCTGTACTCTGTGTCTTTCCAGATCCTCTTTCCGTTGATGACTTTTTCTTGACGGAAGGTGCATCCTTCCACCAGCAGCAGTTCAGCTCCCTTCCTGCTTGTAATAAATTCTAAAGGCATGGTTATGTCGCAGGAATGAATCCTGAAGTACAGCCAAGTACATTTGTAAGTTCCAAAAAGGTAGTACAGCTTCCACTCAGTAGGCAGGAGTACTTATACACAGTGATATGAAATGCCGCCCATTTGATGCCTAATTTGACGCCCATGTGATGCCTGGCGACATTCTTATGCAAATATTGACGCAGCGGCGACACTTTCTTATTGTAATCCTTTATTCATTCTATGCTAATGTATTGAATACTTTGAAGTTGTACTCTGTTACTGGATAAAAGTTATAACTCTCTCTCTCTCTATCTATATATATATATATATATATATATATATGTGTGTATATATATATATATATATATATATATATATATATATTTTATATTATACTTTGAAATTGTATTCTGTTACTGGATAAAAGTCTCTCTCTCTCTCTCTCTCTCTCTCTCTCTCTCTCTCTATATATATATATATATATATATATATATATATATACATACATAGTTATACATGTGTGTGTATATATATATATATATATATATATAAAAAATTTTTTTTTGTTATATTTTGCAATTTTACTCTGTTACTTGATAAAATGTATAACTATCTCTCTCTCTCTCTCTCTCTCTCTCTATATATATATATATATATATATATATATATATATATATATATATATATACTTATCCTATATAATAATTCGCTAAGTTGTGTGTAACGCACAACATGCGCAGTAGACACTGCTGCGTGTGCGGCAGTCAGGCGCACTACAGACTGCCCGCGCCGCGGCTGATACAGAGCTGGGCGCGGGCAGTCTCTACCGCGCGTGACTGCCATGCGACCCGCTGCCAGAGGCACTGTGGCCCGTGTAACGGGCTGTTCAACTAGTACATATATAAATAGTGTACTGTGTAAAAATAATGAGGAAAACATAAAAGTTATCAAGCACATTTTATTTGGGGAACAACAAGTCCCTGAACCGATACATTTCCCGGTTCAGGGAATCCATTTTCTGCTCTAACACCAGGAATGCCTGCTGTAATTCCCTAAGGGATGGACGCTGGGGAGGTTGAGGCTGGGAGGTGGAGGGTTGCTCTTGGGAGGTGGAGGGGTGAGCTTGGGAGGTGGAGGGTTCAGGTAGGGAGGTAGAGGGTTCAGCGGATAAATCTAAAATGCAAAAATTGAAATATCAGAATATTAGTGTATGTTAAGATGGCATACATTACATTAGTGATTACATTTCATTAATTAATTACATACGTTAGTGTATGGAAACATTAGAAATATGTACACACACATATATATATATATATATATATATATATATATATATATATATATATATATGTTCATATGTCTAATGTTTCTAACAATTGTCCATGGTCGCAATGAGGTGCATAATTAAGCTTTGAGTAGAAATAAAGAAAATGTGCATGCTAATTAGAGCCAGGGTGTGGTGACTGGTTGCATTTTTGACAGGTGTTAAACATATGCTAGGCTGCAAAATATGCAAAGCAATCAGTTAGTAATGAAAGGTGATTGATGTATTCCTTTTGAAGATGGAAACATTGGAAAAGAATGAGTAAAGGAATTTGATTGATGTTCACAGCAATTGCCCAGGAGATCATTCTAAATGTGTAGTAGTAGACATTGTATCAACTAAGTCAATTACTCTTATTTTCCAGGAGTACACTTTTTTGTAGTCATTTGCACTGATACACACATCAGAAGTTGTTTGTGCATTAAAATATGTGTATATTAATGGCAAGTAAATAGATAAATGTGTAGTAGTGGACATTGTGGTCGGGCCTAGGAGAGACTATGATGATAAGGTGTATGTTGGATGCCTATTGCCCATTCCGACCTGTAAGGTGGGCCTAAGAGTGGGCCCACATGTATAAGAAAAAGAATGAAATTGATAGAGCTGAGAAAGGGGTATGGGTTGGGTGGGTAACACAGAGCTCATTCGGAGCTCTGCGCAGTCCCGAGGAAAGGATTGAGGTTGGTATAAATGTCTCCAACTGGCCCTCCCACAACTCCAGGCCTTACCAATAGCCTTACATTTGTGGTCGGGCCTAGGAGAGACTATGATGATAAGTTGTATGTCGGATGCCTATTGCCCATTCCGACCTGTAAGGTAGGCCTAAGAGTGGGCAAAAAAGGACCATGAATCCACAGGGATCATGACCGTAGATCTATATCCAGCGTGAATAAAGAATGGGTACTGAAATAACCTGATACTGGATAACCCCCCGCCTGGTGACCCCTGAGATCTAACAGAAGCCATAAGAAAGGTGGAGCAAATGTAACTAAAAAGTAGGGCTGATAACCGAAGGGTAGTGAGCTGTCTACCCAGCTGCTCCAAAAAATATACAATCTAAGGTGTCAAGTGAAAGACAACTTACAATACCTCACATGATCAATCGTAGGAGTGTGCGACAGTGTAACTCACTGTAGTAGTTGTGTTGATAAAGATGTTTGATACCTGCCAAGACGGATTAACAAAATAAGATAAAATATTCATAACTAGTATATAAATGGCCAAAAAGATGTAAAGGCAGAACACATGTGGCACCCTACCACAGAACAGCTAGCCCAATCAATAGTTGACGTGTATGGTGGAAACGGTGAGAACCTTGAAATACTACCTCCCATATGTAGCTTCATAAACATGGCACACGTCATAACATCAGGGCCAGGTATGTAACACATGTACGTCTGAAGGTGGTAGTCTGTGTTGCCATGACACCAATGCAACGTCTCTGCCAAATTAACTCACAATTTGACTGCCTTAGCCCCGAACATAAGGCAAATAAAATCATTCTTCCCCAGACACCCTGTAAAGCCATAGAGCGGTGTCATGGCAGTATCTTACCCGCATGTTCCGCTACCGGATTTGATTATGTAAATTCTTCCGGTAACGCCACTGGTTCCATTGTGAGGTATCTTCCTTACATATGATGATCCTGTAAACAAAACTGATTCATGATACTTAATATATTCCTATAATGCTTCTGGTTCATGACCCCCTGCCTAGTGAAAAAGAGAGAAAAGAATTAACTTGTATATGGTGACTGGTGAGTCCCTCTCTAGTGCCAAGCGGCTGATGCGAGACGCTACCTATGGTTTGGACCGATGGGCGTGAGACCTATGCGATAGGCTGAGGGGTGTTGGTCTCGCGGTGACAAATAATCTTAAGCAGTAAAAGACCCTATGTCTATAGAGTGGGTATGACAGGTGAAGCCCTGTCTATCAAGAAAACTAGGAAGAAGGCTCTGTCTATGAGTTGGGCCGAGGGAAACGTGGGACGGGACTAAGCTGTAGCCTTCCCCTAACTATCCTAAAAGACGAACCAGCAGTCTTAACATAACTTAAACCTAACTCTGCCTCTGAAAGTAACTTGCTCGAGCCTGTATGCATGTCTCTGAAATGAGGAGACTGAATAAGATATACAAGATACCGAGTTTAATGACAAACAGTATCTCGGTGTGAGATAAAACCCATTAGATTTAATTGTGGACTACCTAGTTTAAGAACATACGAGAACGTACTAATAAACCCTAGAAACCTAACTGTAAAAAATGATGATGAAAAAACATGAAGAGATCTCTGTGTGCGACTATCAACATAGGAATAAATGAAAAGTTCCTCCAACATTACTTATTTGCTGTCGGTCACCTGAAAGCCTAACTGACTAGAGAAAAGGATAGCTCAAAAGCACCTAACTGAGCTATATATGTGGGGAGGGTGAGGCCCTAAAATAAACACCAACCAGAACTACCTATGATTTGGACCGAGGGGCGATTGCCTTAGCGGTAGGCGGGAACGTGACTGGCGGTGTTATCTATCTCAAAATAAAAACCTGGCTGTCCGTGACGCCCTACCTAAAAGAGACCAGGAGGAGGTACGCTAACTATGCGTTGGGCTGAGGGGAAATACACAAGATTTCCCGGGGGACTGGACTACTCTTCCATTCCTACCCTAAAAGACAGGAACCAACAGACTTTAGAAAAATAAAAAACCTGCCCTACCTAATCTTAGTAGAGTCAGCTTCATAAATGCCAGAGCTCCCTTCCTGCCCCTGTAACCGAAGTAGCTACATCTCCAACATCAGATTATCTAGATACCTCTGCGATTTGAGACCCGTAATGCTTGGTCTAGATGCCCTAGCCCCAAAAGTCAAGATGTAGAACTTAACTATAACAATAGGGACCTACTGAACAGGATAGAGATCACGCTCAAAGCTGTATGCCTGTCTCTGAAATAAGGAGACTGAAATGATACACAAGATACTAAGTTGAATGATAAACAGTATCTCTATGGGAAATACCCCTATGTAATTCTTTAGTAGAATACCTAGTTCAGAACGTACAAGAACATAACCAAAAATACCCTATAAACCTAATCAGGAAGTATCATAGCAAAATGACTACAGAGATCTCCGTGAGTGACCTGAACGTAGGAGCTTCCGAAATGACGGCGCTCCATACCTGCCCTTATCCCAGAAGTAGCTAACGCCCCAACTTCTGATATCTTAACACCTCTGAGATTGGGACACCAGATCTGTCCTAAATACATGCTATAATCAGATTACATATTGGATGACAACATAAGTTAGTAACGTACTCATACACACTAAACAGCAACATGACAGCTTCAAACTGAAATACCTTACCTTTGATGCTTGAGACCGCCTTCGTGTGTCTTAGACAAGCCTAAGAATGCAAGATTAACAGATTGCCCCATACGCTAAACCTGAAAAACATCAGTACCTACACGGTCAACCTGTACCTAGGACTAGTGATTATAACAAAGTACTGATAAACTACTACTGAACCATACAACCTTCCCCGAAGACCGGACCAGCTTAAATAATTCCTATCCCGCTAAACTTATCCTAATTCTAACTCTACCCTCACCTCAATCCCAGAAGAAATTGAATGACCTAACCATAATTGGACATTATAGGAGGCACAAAAAAAAATTAACTGGTAAGTAGTATGCTGGCCTAGACAACCTGTCTCGCTCGCGATTATTCGAACGTCAGAAACTAAATACAAAAATATATACATTACAGTAAGACAAGTGTTGGCTGTCGTAGCGGATGCCTGAGCAGCTGTACGATCATGATTACATTGTAGTATAAACCAGAGGAGTAAGTAAACATATATGAAATCAAACCCGGTCTTGACTGCAGTAAAGTTCAATGCTTGTGGAAGGAAAACCAGCCTGCAAGAGGAGCACTTGGGGTGATCGCGTGCTTGACTGTGCGTGGTTGTACACGTGGTCGCGTTGTGATGACGTGAACGTGACTTAGTCTAAGAGAATTGACGATTAACACAGAGCTCAGTCGGAGCTCTGTGCAGTCCCGAGGAAAGGATTGAGGTTGGTATAAATGTCTCCAACTGGCCCTCCCACAACTCCAGGCTAACCAATAGCCTTACATTTGTATCAACTAAGTCAATTACTCTTATTTTCCAGGAGTACACATTTTTTGTAGCCATTTGCAGTAATACACACATCAGAAGTCATTTGTGCATTAAAATATGTGTGTATTAATGGCAACTAAGTAGATAAATGTGTAGTAGTGGACATTGTATCAAGTAAGTTGATTACTCTTATTTTCCAGGAGTACACATTTTTTGTAGTCATTTGCACTAAAACTCACATCAGAAGTCATTTGTGCATTAAAATATGTGTGTGCAAGTAAGTAGATAAATGTGTAGTAGTGGACATTGTATCAACTAAGTCAATCACTCTTATTTTCCAGGAGTACACATTTTTTGTAGTCATTTGCACTACTACACACATCAGAAGTCATTTGTGCAGTTCAAAGGTGTATTGGGAATTTACATGTAGTTTGTGTACAATTGACACCTTCTTCAAAAAGATTACTTAAGCTTATGAAACATTTAACACATGTACAAAATGGAAGCAGGTAACACACCCAGCCTTTGATTAGCATGCAGATTTTGTTTTGTAGTCACACCTTCATATTGAACAAAATAAACAGTCACAATGGGGGACCTGCTAAAATGTTGTCTGAATATCTATGCAACAAACGCATTAAAAGGATACTTAAGACAAGTGGAAGAAATGTTTAAAAAATAGTATTGCAAAAATGTAAAAAAAAATTGTTACATTGAGAAAAAAATCTATGCATACCTAGTACATAGTAGTTATTTATTTGTTTCAGCTGTATGTGTATTTTGTGTGTGTGTGTCTGTGGTAAGCAATCACTTAAATATGTCATAGTGGTAGTACCCACAATCTTCATTGGTAACTGATCAGGTGGTGAGGGTGACTCAACAACAGTGGGCCTTCCGTGGCGTCTTCTTCGTGCTACAAATAAAATGTTAGAAAAATATATTAAAAGCTAATACATAGTGCTGTATGTGTATATTGTGTGGCTGTTGTAAGTAAGTAGTTAACCCTTTGAGTGCCAGAGTGCACTCTGTACCATTCTGGCACTAAAAGGGTTAAATATGTGTTAGTGGTTGTACCCACAGTCCTCATTGCATACTTACAAGGAGGTGAGGGTGAAGGCTCGTGCCTCTGCCTCCTGTGTGGCGTTTGGCAACCTAAAAATAAAGTGATAGAAAACATCTATGAATACCTAGTACAAAGCAATTATTTATTTGTGAGCTACAGTGTGACTTACAATGGTACTTACAAGGAGGAGGAGCTGGAGGAACTGGCCTAGAGAGCCTCCTCCATGCTAAGCGACCTATAAAAACAATAATAATAATGTATTTAGTTTACGTAGCATAATTGAACATTGTTGTGTATTGTGTAAATGGGAAAAAAAATTACTTACTGGTAGGCTGCAGGGACCGCTCATGGCTGGGCAGCTGAGGACCAGGAGAGGCTCTCTGTGGTGGTTCCAAACCTAGGAGGATATGTAAGAAACTAAACGTTTAGAAAAGTGTAAAACATATGAAGTACAGTTATGCTACAAGCAACACCAGATAAAGTAAAGTTATGTGACAAAATGTAATAATCATACCTGAGCGAAAAGACCCCAACAATCTTGACTCGCATCTCTTCAGGTCGGACCACTGATGAAGAATTTGCCTCCTGCTCCAAACGATGCCACTGGCCCTCTGCATTTTGCAAGCGATTCTGTTTAAGACTCTCCTGCGAAATGCAGAGTCCAGTCTGTCCCGCAGCCTATCTGGCGATACTTGGCCATATAGTGGACAATTATCTCCAGCTCAGCATTTGTAAATGAAGGCTTTCTAGGCATTGCTTACCACAGCAGTAGATAGCAGTAGCAGTAGAGGTGCTCATGTATAGCAGTCTAACTGGTGTCAATGGTATTTCCTGTTTTGTTTTTGTACTTCCTGCATGGATGACGCTGAACTTTGACGCAGTGCATCATTAAAGGCCATTAATGCATCATTTTGCAGCCTTATCACATTGCACCTAAACAGCGCCATTATGTTCCATTGTTGCAACATTGTTGCGCCTTTATTGCGCAATGGTTGGCAGCCATTTAGCGTCCTTCTAGCCTTTGCACCCGTATAGCGCCATTCTATCAAGATGCGCCATATAATGAATGTGACCAAAGAGATGCGTCATATAATGACGTGCGACATAAGAAATTTGCAATTAAATGACGCGCGCCATAAGAAATGCGCCATTTGAAGGCACGCGACATAAGAAATGCGCCATTTGTAGGCGCGAGTTACGCAAATCGACATATGAAAAGGATACCAAAGAACATGGCATGTAAATGCATGTTTCAATAAATACCGCTTGTAGATATAAACACAAGACCCACGTTGGCAAGCGATACATTAGTGGATTGCATGGAATAACACAATAAATCTGGTTGTATACGTAGTCATATTGAATTGCATAATGAAAGTAGAATGAGTGTATTGGAGGAAACCAGTGTTTAACAGATCATAATGTAGCATAAACCTACGACAGTACAATTCTGATTTATAGTAATGGTGCTGTGAATTGATTAGAACTAGTGATGAGCGAGCATGCTCGGCCGAAGCTCGGTTCGGCTCGAGCATCGCTCTGCTCGGCACATGGCGGTACTCGTACGAGTACCGCATGTGCTCGTCCGCCATGTTCGGGTCTCCTCCCCGCACGTTTCGCGGCTGCTGCGCAGCCAATAAACGTGCGGGGAGGCTCTGACATCAGTGTAATGCCAGCAGCCATGTTGGCTGCTGGCATTACACTGATTGGCTGGCCAGAACCCGTGATCGGGTGCTGTATAGCACCCGACCAGCGAGTTCGGCTCAGTCTTAGCCAGGGAGAGATGAGGATAGGAAGGGAAAGTCAGTGTAGGGAGAATAAAAGTGTTGGAACACCATATCAAGACCCAAAAGTCCTTTTTAGGACTGTTGTGTGTGGGGGCAGCATTTATATTTTGTTTGGGGGGGGCACAATTTCATATTTTTTTTGTGGGGGGGGGATATTTAGGTGACATTGTACTAGGTGCACAGGGACAAATAGTGTACAACGCAGCGACAAAAAGGGCCATTTTAATAGTGTGCCTAGCCGCAGATTATTTTCACATTCTGTTTAGTGTGCAAATATTAAAATTAACGTCACATATTCCGTTCACTGAAAATAGCCGCAGATTAGCGTCACATTCTGTTTAGTGTGCCTAGCCGCAGATTATTTGCACATTCTGTTTAGTGTGCAAATATTAAAATTAACGTCACATATTCCGTTCACTGAAAATAGCCGCAGATTAGCGTCACATTCTGTTTAGTGTGCCTAGCCGCAGATTATTTTCTCATTCTGTTTAGTGTGCAAATATTAAAATTAACGTCACATATTCCGTTCACTGTGCCTAGCCGCAGATTAGCATCACATTCTGTTTAGTGTGCCTAGCCGCAGATTATTTTCACATTCTGTTTAGTGTGCAAATATTAAAATTAACATCACATATTCCGTTCACTGTGCCTAGCCGCAGATTAGCGTCACATTCTGTTTAGTGTGCCTAGCCGCAGATTATTTTCACATTCTGTTTAGTGTGCAAATATTAAAATTAACATCACATATTCCGTTCACTGAAAATAGCCGCAGATTAGCGTCACATTCTGTTTAGTGTGCCTAGCCGCAGATTATTTTCACATTCTGTTTAGTGTGCAAATATTAAAATTAACGTCACATATTCCGTTCACTGAAAATAGCCGCAGATTAGCGTCACATTCTGTTTAGTGTGCCTAGCCGCAGATTATTTTCACATTCTGTTTAGTGTGCAAATATTAAAATTAACGTCACATATTCCGTTCACTGTGCCTAGCCGCAGATTAGCGTCACATTCTGTTTAGTGTGCCTAGCTGCAGATTATTTTCACATTCTGTTTAGTGTGCAAATATTAAAATTAACGTCACATATTCTGTTCACTGTGCCTAGCCGCAGATTAGCGTCACATTCTGTTTAGTGTGCCTAGCCGCAGATTATTTTCACATTCTGTTTAGTGTGCAAATGTTAAAATTAACGTCACATATTCCGTTCACTGAAAATAGCCGCAGATTAGCGTCACATTCTGTTTAGTGTGCCTAGCCGCAGATTATTTGCACATTCTGTTTAGTGTGCAAATATTAAAATTAACGTCACATATTCCGTTCACTGAAAATAGCCGCAGATTAGCGTCACATTCTGTTTAGTGTGCCTAGCCGCAGATTATTTTCACATTCTGTTTAGTGTGCAAATATTAAAATTAACGTCACATATTCCGTTCACTGTGCCTAGCCGCAGATTAGCGTCACATTCTGTTTAGTGTGCCTAGCCGCAGATTATTTTCACATTCTGTTTAGTGTGCAAATATTAAAATTAACGTCACATATTCCGTTAACTGAAAATAGCCGCAGATTAGCGTCACATTCTGTTTAGTGTGCCTAGCCGCAGATTATTTTCACATTCTGTTTAGTGCGCAAATATTAAAATTAACGTCACATATTCCGTTCACTGAAAATAGCCGCAGATTAGCGTCACATTCTGTTTAGTGTGCCTAGCCGTAGATTAGCGGCTTATATTCCGTGTAATATAAAGAAGGCGGGTAAAAAGGGACGGGGAAGTGGACGTGATCCTGATAGTTCAGGGCGCGGGTCAGGACGCGTAGAAACTGTGCCTGGTGCCAGAGCACAAGACAGAAAGACATCCACCATACCTAGCTTCATGTCTCAGTTTACAGGGCGTCGCAGGACATCACTCTCGAGGTCAGACCACTGCGGACAGGTGGTCGGTTGGATTTCAGCTGATACTGCTTCCAGTCGGTTAAGCACCACCCTGTCTTCCACCAAGTCCACTCTCAGTAGCCAAGAGTCTGGTCAACATAATCCTCACCCTGATCATCCTTCCTCCCACCATAGAGGGTCTGGCCAAAGAAGTGATCCCACACTGGGATATAGTGAGGCGCTCGTCTCATCACCAATCCTTGATCTGAACCTCTCTCCAAGCACGCTTGCAGAGGAACATGAGATCTTGTGCCCTGATTCACAACCTCTAGAGGGTACCCAATCACAAGAAGATGACAGAGGGGAACGGCATTTAAGGTCAAAGGAAGTGGATGATGATGATGATGAGACACAGTTGCCATCAAATCAACCACAATTACTGTCTCAAGACCTTCATGAGGAGGATGATACACAGTTGTCAATGACTGAGTATGTGGTGGGATCAAGAAATGAGGAGGATGATCAGAGTGAGGAAGTGGAGGAGGACTTGGTGGACGATGAGGTCACTGACCCCACCTGGGAAGGTGGAGAGCCGAGCGTTGACAGCAGTCCTGAGGGTGAGCCATCTGCAGCACCGCAACAGGCTGGAAGAGGCAGTGGTGTGGCTAAAGAAAGAAGGCGGACCGCACCAAACCGGCCCGCAAATGTTCCACGGAGCACCCCCTTGCGTAAATCTCCCTTGCCAAGGGCTAGGTGTTCCGCGGTATGGCGTTTTTTTAAGGAAAGTGCGTACGACAAAAAAATTGTAGTTTGCAACCTGTGCCACACCAGAATGAGCCGAGGCATGAACACTAGAAACCTCACCACCACCAGCATGATCCGACACATGGCATCCAAGCACCGTAATAAGTGGGAGGAACGCCCGGATCGCCAATCTGTGTCTGCAGGCCACACCACTGCCTCCTCTTCCCCTGTTTTCGGTGCCGGCCAATCGCCTGTCGAAGGCGCAGGCCCGCATACCTCCCGCCCTGCACCTGTACCATCTGAAGCACCATCAGCGACCACATCCACTTCCCTGTCCCAGCGCAGCGTCCAAATGTCGTTACCCCAGGCATTTGAGCGCAAGCGAAAATACCCAGCCACCCACCCACAGGCCATAGCACTAACCTCACACCTTTCCAAATTACTGGCCATCGAAATGCTGCCATTTAGGCTTGTGGAGACTGAGCCCTTCCGCAGCCTGATGGCAGCAGCTGTCCCTCGGTACGCAGTCCCCAGCCGCCACTACTTTTCCCGGTGTGCCGTCCCCGCCTTACACCACCATGTGTCCCTTAACATCACCCGTGCCCTGACCAACGCAGTTACTGGGAAGATCCACTTAACGACTGACACATGGACAAGTGCTTGTGGCCAGGGACGCTACATTTCCCTGACGGCACACTGGGTGAATGTCGTGGAGGCTGGGAGCGACTCGGACCCTGGGATGGCACAGGTGCTACCCACGCCGAGGATTGCGGGCCCTACCTCCATCAGGGTTTCCGCCAGCACCTACGTTATTGGCTCCTCCTCCTCCTCCTCCGTTTCCACCTCCGAATTCTCTGCGCGCAGCGCCACTCACCCATCAGCCGGTAGCTGGAAGCAGTGTAGCACTGCAGTGGGAAAGCGTCAACAGGCCGTGCTGAAGCTGATCTGCCTTGGGGACAAACAGCACACAGCCTCAGAGCTGTTGCAGGGGATTAGTCACCAGACCGAGCAGTGGCTCTCGCCACTCAACCTGCAACCAGGCATGGTTGTGTGTGATAATGGGCGTAACTTGGTGGCGGCTTTGGAGCTCGGCAAGCTCACACACGTACCATGCCTAGCGCATGTATTTAATTTAGTGGTTCAGCGATTTCTAAAAACCTACCCCAATTTGCATGATCTCTTGACGAAGGTGCGCCGCGTGTGTGCACATTTCCGTAAGTCATCTACAGCTTCAGCCGGCCTGTTGAAGCTGCAGCAGTGCTTACAATTGCCAGCTCACCGGCTGCTGTGTGACGTGAGCACGCGCTGGAACTCCACCTTCCACATGTTGGCCCGGCTTTGTGAGCAGCAGAGGGCAGTAGTGGAGTACCAGCTGTTACACGGTCGTCGCCTCTCCGTTCAACTTCCTCTAATCAGAAGTGAGGAGTGGGAATGGATGTCAGACCTCTGTGAGGTTTTACGCAATTTTGAGGAATCGACACAGATGGTGAGCGGCGATAACGCTATTATCAGTGTAACCATCCCACTTCTGTGTCTACTGAAACGCTCGCTGCTCACAATTAAAACCGACGCTTTGCATGTGGAAGAGGTGGAGATGGGGGAGGAAGAGCTTACACAAGGTGATAGCCAGAGCACCCTCACTTCGTCTTCTCAGCGACAATTGGTGGAGGCGGAGGAGGAGGAGGAGGAGGAGGAAGACACGGTTGCCTCCGCTACAGAGGGTAGCCATGGAACTTTAGTTCCATCTCTTCAGCGTGGGTGGGCAGAAGAGGAGGAAGAGGATGAGGAGATTGAGAGTCATCCTCCTGGTGAGGACAGCGAAATCTTGCCTGTTGGTACTCTGGCACACATGGCTGACTTTATGTTAGGCTGCCTTTCCCGTGACCCACGCGTTATACGCATTTTAGACAACACGGATTACTGGGTGTTCACCCTTCTGGACCCCCGCTACAAAGAGAATTTCTCATCTCTCATTCCTCCGGTGGAGAGGACAAGCAAAATGGTGCAATACCAGAAGGTTCTTGTTGAAAAATTGCTCCAAAATTTTCCATCTGACAACGCTGGCGGCAGAGTACGTGCTACCTTGGCCAACCGAGAAGGGGAGAAAAGGGGAGCACACAGCAGTTCCGACAAAGGCAGGGCAACACTCTCCAAGGCGTGGGACACCTTCATGACACCCCGCCAGCACCCTCACCCTGATGCGCAGCCTAGTGTCACAAGGAGGGAAAAGTTTTGGAAGATGGTGAAGGAGTACGTAGCAGACCGTGTCAGCGTCCTCAATGATCCCTCTGTGCCTTACAACTACTGGGTGTCCAAGCTGGACACGTGGTATGAACTGGCACTCTACGCCTTGGAGGTGCTGGCCTGCCCTGCCGCCAGCGTTCTGTCTGAGCGGGTATTTAGTGCTGCTGGTGGCATCATAACAGATAAGCGTATCCGCCTTTCCACCGAAAATGCTGATAGGTTGACACTTATAAAAATGAACAAGGCCTGGATTTCCCCTGACTTCTCCACTCCACTGGAGGAAAGCCCCGGGTGAACATAAAGTCACTTTAGATATGTTATTTACAATGATGGGAATACTCTGTATTCCCATTCACCCTTCCACCCAAAAAACGGGTATATGGTTGACTCTTAATCTTCTCATCCTCCTCCTCCTCTTCCATATACCCGGTGATATAATTTTTATATAGGGCCAGCTCACCAGCGGGCCCTGTGATATAATTTTTATATAGGGCCAGCTCACCAGCGGGCCCTGTTTGACAATTTTTGTATAGGTCAGCTCACCAGCGGGCCTTCTTATATAATGTTTTATTGGGTCAGCTCTCTAGCGGGCCCTCTCATATAATGTTTTATAGCGTCAGCTCACTAGCGGGCCTTCGCATATAATGTTTAGGATGGTCAGCTCCGCAGCAGACCCTCACCCATAATGTTTTAGATGGTCGGCTCAGCAGCAGACCCTCATTCCTAATGTTTTAGATGGTCAGCTTAGCGGCATGCCCTCGCCCCTAGGGTCACCAGCAGGCCATTAATCCTAATTTTTCAAGGGTGTGTATGATGCCCTCCTTTATGTGTAATAAAGGGTGTATTGGAGTGACATTTCAGTCTAATTTTTGGCAGCCCTTTCACTTAGTGCATAGGCTTTATGAGTGTTGGACCACTACCTGAACTATTGTACCACAATGTGAATGAGGCCCTCCATTTTGTGATATACAGGTTGTATCGGAGTGCCTCAGGTCCTCCCATTGAATTAAATAGGGCTGGGGTGTTCGACAGAGCAGAAGGTAGTTCTTGGCTTCATCCACTAAGTCACTTCGTCACTTTTACTCAATGGATCAGACCCCACTGTTCCGACTATAAATTTTGGACTTAACAAGGGCAAACGGACATGTTGTAAAACCTGTGGTAGCTGCGGCCTCCGTTCCTGAATGCTGTACCTTACCCGGGCCATAACCACGTTGAACACCTGCTTTACGCTGCGCACGTTTCCCTCTTAATCATGGCCCCAGTTCCGAAAAATCGATGAAATTTTTTGCAGAATTTGCAGATGATATACAAGTAAATATACAGCAAATACTGTTTGGTAACAATTTTTCGCCTAAAGTTGTTTTTATCTTCCTTTTTGTGTGTTTTACGGTCAGTCTGTAAAAATGGCGTACTACGGGCGAAACATCGTTCCCAGCAGCGACGTTGGAGTCCAAGATGCATCCAGACATCCTCCCTATGCTGTCCCTGAACCATTTCTGTGGTGTTTCCATCATTTTCTGACCTTTTCCTATGAACCAGGCACCCTCCCCTCATCAGAGCAGGGGGTGCCTGGTGTAATGCTCGAGTCCTCCCATTGACTTCAATGGGGCTCGGGTGCTCGGCCGAGCACTCGAGCCTCCGGGGGCGCTCGGCCAGAGCACCCGAACACCCGAGCATTGGGGTGCTCGATCATCACTAATTAGAACCTAGTAATGATTAATCGTAACTGTGCTTTTTGGGGAGGTAGGACTCCATTTCCCATGATTCACAGCCAGCTGCTTGAAAGTAAGTAAGTGCTACGCTATGCAAGATACAACTCTCTGAGATGGATTTGAAAACTCGGAATGATATGCAGTTAGGTGAGAAACTCATTATATGCTCTAGTTAAGATTGGTGTAAATGCCTGCCGAATTGTGAAACCAGGAATGGCCTTAACAATCTGCAGAAGAGTGGGATCCACTCAGTTGTTTAGTAATTACTATCTAAGTGAATGAGTTTGGAAAAACATTGACCACTACTCTTGTGAGTATATATGTCATTTTTTACAATATGTGAGAGATAGTATTACAGTATTTGGGCACCCACCATTTTTTCTTTTTGTGCATGTGTTTATGCAGCTGGCAGAGCGAGGTGGTGTGTGTGTGTGTGTGTGTGTGTGTGTGTGTGTGTGTGTGTGTGTGTGTGTGTGTGTGTGTGTGTGTGTGTGTGTGTGTGTGTGTGTGTGGTGGGGGGTGCTGCCCATTTTGGAGTTGTGATTTCACCTTTTTACTTGCTGAGTTTGGAAAGCTTTATATTCCCAAGAAGCCTTATCAGTTGTTTTCCACATAAGTGGTCCACAGTCACGAATTTTGTTCACTGTGGCGAAGTGGTAGGTGTGAAACTTATCTTTTGGATTCAGCACTAGGGGTGCACCCTGGTTTCTCCCCACTTTTTGTGTTCCTACAGTTTATGCCAGTTTTACTGCGAGGAAGAGTGACCCTGAGAGACTGATTCCTAGATTTATATCTTCTTGAAGGACTATTTGTTAAGATGGTTAGCATGCTGGAACTTACCTCTGTGCGGATGTAGCTGCTCAGAGGTTAGCTGTTCAGTCTGTAGTAACAGGTAGGAATTCGAATATGCAGAGTAATAGGAGAAGCATACCTAAAGACCAGGGAAAGAGAGTATAGCTAGAGGCCAGGGTCAGGCAGACAAAACAGGCCAGAGGTCAGGGAAGGCAGAACAGGTGCAAAGTCCAGCAGCAAGACAGAGGTCAGGGCAGCCAGAATAGGTTCAGCGTCCAGTAACAGGCCAGAGGTCAGGACAGTCAGAACAGAAGCAAACTCCAGTAACAGGCCAGAGGTCAGGGTAGGCAGAATAGGTGTATTGTCCAGTAACAAAGCCAGAGGTCAGGGCAGGCAGAACAGGTGCAGAGTCCAGAAGCAAAGCCAGAGGTCAGGGCAGGCAGAATATACACAAAGTCCAGTAAACAAGCCAGGGTCAAATCCCTGTAGGTCAGTCCAATAAAGCCCCAATTCCAGAAATGCAGGATAACGAAGGGATCCAGAGACAGGCCTGGGGTAAATCAGAGGCAGTGATAGAGGCAGAAGTCAATGGGAAGCCAAGGTCACGATTCCAAGGACAGAAGAATGGCAGGACCTAATGCTAGGGACTCAAGCAACAACTGAGCGCAGAGTCCTGGCAAAACAGGGCTTGTGAATGGTTGCAGAGCATACTGATGATGACGGAGTGACGCCCAACATCATCCGATGACCGCCAACCATAGCACATTTGCACAACCACACCGAAATCTAAACCACTACTGGCAAGGACGGGGTACGCATGGAGGACTGCAACACTATTGTTGTATAATTTATTGTTTGAATTTAAGGATGCAATTCTATAGATAATTATCTAACGGTAGAATATACCTAAGCAATCAGTTTACAGGAAAAGTGGTCCAAAAGAATGTTTTTAAGTCAAGTCAACTAAAGATATTAGCAAGTCTGTTTATGAGTTAGAGACTATGTTAAAATTTTTATGTAACCACTGGTGGGATGTTGAAACTTTAAAACTGTATCTGAATACCAACCAGATGAACCTATTGCCAACTTTCCGCGATGACAATGCTTTCATAGAAAATTGGTACCAGGTTCTTGATGCATGCTCATTTACATTGATGCAATTATTGATTGGCCATAGAGAAAACAAAAGTAATTGAATAAAAACAAAAATTGAATCTAAGATTAAAGAATTGGAGCGCTTTAGGCACCTTCTAAACTTTGTAAGTCTGAAAGAGAGAACAAATAGAAATAGTAATAGTCATCAAATAAATGTAATAGAACAGAAAAAAACAAAAGGATTATAAGAGACAAAGATGACTATAAGGAAAATTAAGTACACCAATTGGATAAGAGGGGTAAAATCTAATGGAGGTTACAGATCTACTACTGATAGACCTGACAATTTTAGCAATCATCGAATTAATAAGGCAAATGCCTTTCCAGATCTGACACTTTTAAGAATCAGCGAAAATACAAACACACCAAAGGAGATGAGATGAAAGTTGCAGATCGTGGAGTTATGTTATCTACCCCAGATGTCCACAAGGAAGCAACTTCTAGTGAACTTATTATACATAGTCAAGTAGATACTGCTGTTGTTTCCCATAATTATGCTAATCGGACTAAGAGTAAAAATAACCCAATATATCTTAAACATGTCGAATATCAAGCATAACAATAATTTCTCAGGAACAACAGATTTGATTTCTGAGCTAATGTTTCATCTTTGCCACCTTCCTCTTTTTTAGAGCCAGGTCTCTCATTTGTATGTCCCTTAATGGATTTGATGCGGTGGAAGGATACAAATCAATTCCTGCATCTGAGTGTGTAAGAGCCAATAAAATTGTAATCCAGAGGCCATAGAGGGAAAGGGAACAGTTCCAAAAAGAACCAGACTGTAAATTCATTAATAAATCAGGCGAATATAATCAATCTATCTAGGCATACTAGGTATACAATGCAGAGCAATCCCTTTTGGCCAAGGGTTTATCTTTTTGTCCTACTACAGGTCCAAACCTCTTCCAGTAGATCTCAGTGAGTATACACAAAAACCATCTCTTCGCAGATACCTTGCCAACAAATCCCTGAGGTCTACACCTAGGGTAGCTCCCATTTTTGTATCAGATTTGATAATAAATGAAGATGAAAGAGAGATTTTACTGGTTATAGATGTAACTACAGAATATATTCTTATGGTAGTCTGCCTTCTGGCCTAAGACATAAATCAACATTCTTTCCAATTCAATCAAAAGGAAATTTTGTTGACACTTTTAGCACTATGGTCATTAATTATTTGAAACTAGACATCTGATCATAGGAAGTAAGGAGTCTACTCTAATATGTCAAAAGATGAAAATCTAGCTATACAATCTTTGTGTCATAGTAACATAGTTGACGAGGCTGAAAAAAGGCATGCGTTCATCAAGTCCAGCTCATGCCAAAACATCCCTGTTGTTCCAGAGAAACGCAAAAAACACCCCACTAAAGCCATTTCCAATTTAAAAAAATTCCTTATTGACTCTAAATGGCAGTCAGATAGTTCTCTGGATCAACACCCTATCTGCATGGAAGCCATCTATCATAGTTCTCAATATTGTTCATAGTTCTCAATATTGTTCTGTGCTAGATAGGTATCCATTCCTTTTTTTAAACCATTTTATTACAATTAAACCATTAAAATCAGTGGTGATTCAGGATCTAACTGATTCCTTCAAGTAGGTGTTATGCATCTTGGGAGATAACTATTATATGGTTTTGAAGAAAAATAAAACTGTGTAATACATGTGGGAGTTCAGCCTATTAGTTGAACAAACATACAGAGATGGTTTATTGGGTAAAAAAGAAAGGGACTTTCTTAACACTAATCAACCTAGGGTACC
This sequence comes from Rhinophrynus dorsalis, assembly GCA_037306005.1. Lineage (NCBI taxonomy): Eukaryota > Metazoa > Chordata > Amphibia > Anura > Rhinophrynidae > Rhinophrynus > Rhinophrynus dorsalis. The sequence goes on along the minus strand of CM074718.1, from coordinate 293,126,081 downwards.
AATTTATTATCACTTACCAAAAGTTTTCACGATAAAAATCAAGGAAGTATGGTTTACATCCCTTTTGAACATATTCTTCCTTCAGGAAATTATAATAGCTGTATTTAAATAATTGAGAATCATACTGGATTTATCGCCTGTCAACTTCATTTCCACAAGGTCTAAATGAGATAATTGAATCCACACATGTTCAAATTATCTAATCTGGGTAGGAAGATGCTTGCATGCGTCTATATTATACAGTCTTATCCAACTTTAAACAATACGGGTGCTTATAAAAAAAAGAAAAGCGCTCATGATAACCAATTGTCAAATGAAAATATCAATCTTTCCAATATGCATATAAATATGTAGATCATACTGTACAGTCACTATTAATAGTTCCTCTCAGTCTGCAGCTTCTTTCCAGTGGTGTCTTCAGCAGAATCTTCACAATTGGACATTCACATGAAAGAAAAGGAAGAAAGAGAGCAAAACTCCGAGAGCAGCTTTGTTTTCAAAACTTCATGCAACAAAATAGAGGCACTTACTAGAAATAAGTGTGTAGTATAGACAGGACAAATGTTTCTTTTGCCAATCTGTCAAGATGCTCTGGTTCAAGGGACAGTGATCTCCTCCACAGGTATCCTGGGTATCCCGAGAAGGAGCGCAGGAGAGACGTGCTTAGAATCATTTGGAGAGCTCCGTTTTTGTTTTATGTTTATGTATTTATTTTTTGTGGTATGGAAATTATACCAACTTTGTATGGGAGTACATAATCTGTTTACTTTATTTCATGTTTATATCTATTTTCATAAACACAAATTCATTCATTTGCACTATAAATATGCAGTTTCCCATATATATTTTTAATATTCTTGTTTCACTTTCCACCCTAAACCTCTCCCTCCCCTTCTTTCCTTTTTTTAATCATGTATTTTATTTTCTTTATAGTCAAAACTAACAATTTTAATAATTTATGATTTGTTTTATTTTTATTGTATTTTATTCTGATTACATATGTCAGGGTTAGGTACTGTATTGTCACTCTTGTCTTTCCTTACTTTTGCTGCAGCTCCTCTTCTCTGTTTCCATTGGATCACTTCACATCTTAAACCTGCTACGTTGATGACTCTGGGCATGATTATTTGAGTTTGTTTTTTGATTGACCTGATTTTGTTTGTATCTTTTGACCTTGGCTTGTGTTTTTTTGATTGTCCTCCCAGTTGTTTACTCCCTGGCTTTCGTTTACTGACTATGGATTTGCTTATCTCTTACATTCACTATGTTCCTGCTGACCTTGGCTTGTTCTGATGTTGTCTTCCTCGTTCTCCACTTCACTCACACTATAAGGTATGTCTTTTTTTTGCGCCTCCTGGCCCTGGGTGGTTGTGCTCACTCCCTTACCTTTAATCTCTGCTTTACCTCTACCTCTGACCCATGTGACTTTGGAAATTGTTGTTGAACCATACCCCTCAGTCAGACTTCATATTGGGCCTCTGCTTCTTTTTGGACCTTCTGAGCTGGCTCTTTTCGATGGTTAGATCCCAACTGCCGGGTGAGTCGAAGCTTAGTGGGCAATATCTGTCAGCGGTCCCATTTCATTTGGTCCTGTGGTGTTCAAATATACATACACCGACCTTGACCTGCTCTTCTGGGTATGTCTAAGTGATCAAGCTCCCTTCTGGTTCAGTACCTTACCCTTGTTTGTACTATTGCCTCATGAGGGTAAACAAGTCATAGGTGGTCACTTGGTAGTGGTAGTGATTCAAGCTATTGCTGTCCTAGTTGTATCTGCCTCAAGTGGTTGTTCAGACATTCATCACACTTGTTGCTTTTGTCAGAGTTGGTTCGAATCATAGTGTTACACCTCCAGTTTACCACCTGACTCTCCAGGACTTAGGACTGGCTACTGGGGGTTTATAGGGGTGTCACTCCCTTACTCTTATGCCTGTTTCTCAGACTTTGTTTGTTAGACCTGCTGTATTTTTGTATTCCATGTTGTTGCTGACCTTTGCATGGATTTTGACTGTGCTTCTGGATTTCCCTGTTTGATTAGCTTGCTATATTTTGGTTATGACCCTGGCTCTCACCTGATTAATCTTATGTTTTGCCCTTAGGTACTGCCTCTGCTTTCCTCGTTGCTGAACAGGCCTGGCCTTGGACTTCCCTTCAGGACACTCCTTTTGTCTGCTCTCTTTTTCAGCTAATCCACTGCAGACATGAGTGCCTGGCCCATCTTTGGCTTCTTTTCAGAGTTCCCTCTTGCAACAGAACTCTGTTGTGAACACCCACTCTTTCAGGAGCAGCAGAAGCGCCACTCCTTGCAGGACTCTGTCCTCGCCAGCCGATCCGGCTGCTACTTTGTTTTCTACTGGCTCTGCCCATCTTTCAGCCTGATGCAGCCAGAGTGAAGCGGCAGTCAGGTCTGACTGGAGCACCGCTCCTAGTCTTGGAGCAACCTTCTTCCAGCCATTCTGGCTGTGTCTCCCTTATTCAGCCTTATAGGCTGCAACCTCCTCTCACAGCCATTCAGGCTGCTACTTGCTCATAGTATTTGGAAGTCTAGACTCAATGTAGTTAGACAGCCACTCAATTTAGGGCTGGAGCATCTCTCTTGCTTCACATCTTTGATTACAGTTGAATTTAGACTGCTACTACCTTCTTCTGCCCAGACCTGCCGCAGATAGACGGTTTGAGGGTCCAGGGCTAGAGCAACTTTTCTTGCTCCTACTGTAAGCTATTCAGCTGTTAAGAATCTTGGTGCCCTCTACCAGTTTTGAGATCCCACCATTGATAGATGGACACTGGTACTGCACTGAAGCTATCTCATTGGTGATACTGGCTTATCTCTGCATTGCCGATTCTACCCTTTATCCTATTCTCTGGCACTGGCTGTTTTGATCTTTTTTGGGAACTCTGAGCATTCTGCATTGGGTCACGGCTTTTAGCCTGGGGGCTTCTAAGGGGCTCTAGTCCTCTGTGTGTGTCTCTGTTTAATTTTTTTTCTCTCTTGTACCTTTCTCTACCCTTTAAGGACAAAGGAATTCCTTTTCCTCAGGTCAGGTGGATCATATACTTCCTGGGTCTCCTTCCCAGCAGCCCTTTTTTCTCTGCTTATCTGCATATTAGGGTCTTTTTTAGTACCCGGTACCTATTTGTGGTTTACAAGTCTGAGGAGTGTCCATCCAGGTTCCGGCCCCTGCTCAAATGCGGTCAGACATCTGGCTTAGCGGCCAGCACCTTTAATTCAGCTAAGGCTGCAGCTAGGGCATTTCAACAAGACTCCTATGCTTTCTAGCCTCAATCTCTATTCTACGCACCAGAGCTCCAGAATGCAGGGGCTTCTTAAACCTATGTCTACTACATTTCCAATCCCTCCCCCAAACTTTTGCTTCATCCACATCTAGGGTGGCATTTATTGTTTCATTGCTTAAGGATGAGGCTCTAGCGTGGGCCTCACCCTTAGTGGAATGACGATCCCTCTTACTCAAGGATTCAGAAGCCTTCATTGCCACCTTCTGAAAAGTTTTTGTTATTCAAGGCAGACATCAAGCAGCAGAAGAATCTATTCTGCATCTCCACCAGGACAACCGTTCAGTTAGCCAATACTCTATCAAATTTTGAACACTATACTATGAAACTGACTGGGATTTGGGCTCCCTAAAGACAGCATTCAGAGAAGGTCTGAACGAAAGGCTCAAGGATGCTCTTACATATCGAAATTTACCCGAAGATCTGGAAGCTCTCATAGCCCTGTGTATAGACCTGGACTGCTTTATGCTGGAAAGGCAACAAGAAAGGGAACGCTCTCGATGCACATGTTGAGTCCCCACCCAGCCTCCTATTTCTACTCCAATTTCACATACATTTGGCGAAGAACCCATGGAGAGTGAAACATTTTCCAAACTATCTGACAGTGAATGCAATCTCAGATGTCTCCAAGGGCTATGCCTATATTGTGGATTATTCAGACACATGTTTCACAACCGCCCCACAAGACTGTCAAGACCATAAAATGACAAGGCTTGAGGAGGGAAAGCGGTACTCCATCAAGCAAAATTTGGTTACTTCATCCAAAACCTCCTGTTTTTTTAGTTCCGGTCACCTTAGTCTGGACATCAAGCAAGACCTCTACCTGGGCATTTGTAGATTCTGGTTCTGCAGGCATATTTATGGACCACCATTGGGCTAAGACACATAAAATTTCTCTTCGCCTCAAGCCTGTCCTATTTACAGTCTCAACCATTGACGGAAAACCCGTTGGTTAATTTCCCTGGAGACAGACACTCTACTCTGCACTACAGGGCTTCTTCACTCAGAATCCATTTGTCTGGACATTATTCAATCACCCTTATCGCCCATCATTTTGGGGTTACCCTGGTTACACCAGCATGACCCTACTATACGCTGATCTTCGAACCAGATTAGGAAATAGGGGCCCTCATGTTCTTCTAATTGCTTATCCATGGTGGTTCCCTCAGCAGCTACTAAAGAGAGCTCAGTTTCCCCTCTCTTGATACTCACAGATTCCATGTGTCCACTGTTCTTCGGTGTCTAAGAGAACACAGTCTATTTGCCAAACCCGAGAAATGTCTATTCGAAATCAACCAAGTGGCATTTCTGGGCTATATCATCTCCCCTACTGGTATCAGCATGGATCCACACAAAGTAAAGGCGGTATCTGCTTGGCCTCAACCTATCTCCCTCTGAGGAAAACAACATTTTTTTATGGTTCGCCAACTACTTCCCCAGATTCATCTTGAATTTTTCTAAGACCATAGCTCCCCTGACTACCCTCACTAGAAAGGATGATAATCCAAAAAACTGGCCTCCAGCTACTCTCTTGGCCTTTCAGAGATTGAAAGAAGCATTTACCGCTGCTCCAGTTCTATCTTTCCCTGATCCTTCTAGACCCTTTTTTGGTAGAAGCTGATGTCTCAGAGACTGGGGCTGGGGCAGTTCTGTCTCAGCGTGATGCTGTCACTCAACTAATTCACTCTTGCTCTTTTTTTTTTCTAGATGATTTACAGTGGCTGAATGCAACTATGATGTAGGCAACAGGGAACTATTGGCGATCAAACTGGCCCTTGAGGAATGGCGCCACCTTCTTGAGGGAGCTCGCCACCCTTTCCTGGTCTTTACTGACCATAAGAATCTCCAATTTTTAGAAGCTGCCCAATTCCTAAACCCGCACCAGGCCCGATGGGCACTGTTCTTTACTAGATTTGACTTTGTGATTACCTATATCCCAGGCTCTAAGAATAAGAAAGCAGATGCATTATCCCGGCAGTTCTCTGCATTACCTGAAACTCCTCCAGAACCTATCATCCCTCCTCATCAAATCATTTCTGCCATTTCACCTACTATTCTTCAGTTGATTAACAGAGCCCAAACAGACCTTCCACCATCCTCAGACAAACCACACAGCCTTCTGTTTGTCCCTCCTCAATACCATCTAGAAGTACTCCACTGGACTCATTCCTCCCCTGCGGCCGGTCACCCTGGCATTCCTAAGACTCTAGATTTGATTCACAGAGAAATCTGGTAGCTTTCCTTTCTAACGGATGTATCAGACTTTGTCAAAGCTTGCACCTTCTGTGCAAAGAAAAAATGCATCTGACATCCTCCATTTGGTCTCCTACATCCTCTACCCATTCCACTCCAGCCATGGACTCATCTGGCAATGGATTCTATTGTAGACTTGCCTTCATCTCAATAGTTCATAACAATTCTGGTAGTGGTAAACCGTTTTTCTAAACTGGCACACTTCATTCATCTCACTGGACTACCTTCTTCAAAAACCCTGGCATCTATTTTTCTCAAGGAAATATTTTGTCTCCATGGACTACCCCCCTTCAAATTGTATCTGACAGAGGCACACAAATCATCTCACCTTTTTGGAAAGCCTTCTGTCAACTGATTGGTATTGAACTCCGTCATTCTTCATCTTACCACACCCAAACCAATGGGCAAACCGAGCGCACTAATCAGTCTTTAGAGATTTACCTACATCACTGTATCAATGAACTACAGAATAACTGGTCCCACTTCCTTCCGTTGGCGGAATATGCCTTTAATAACACACTTCATGTGGCCCTCCTTTGTTCTCCATTTTTTGCTGCAGGTGGAAATCATCCCCGCTTTTTTCCTGATTGTCGTCCAGTGGGGTTCCGGCGGGTGACACCTTGGTCTCTGACCTTCCTAAACATTGGGCTACGATTCAGTTCCATCTTACCTCAGCAGTTTCTCAGAGGAGGAGGTCAGCAGACCGCCGCTTATGGGCTCCTAAGTTTCTTCCTGGCCATCAGGTCTGGCTCTCTATGACTCACTTTCATCTTCGGCAAGCTTCCCACAAATTAGGACCTCGATACATTGGCCCATTCAGAATATTCAAGGTTCTATCTCTTGTCACCTATTCCTTGGTTCTGCTCTCATCTTTAAGGATTCATAACTCCTTCCATGTTTCCTTGCTCTGTTCAGTGGTCATCAACAGATATCTCACTCCTACTCACCCTCCACGACCAGTCGTGATTGATGGTCACCAACAATTTATCATTCATAAAATCTTGGACTCACGATTGTTACGGGGTTCAGTCCAGTATCTAGTTGATTGGAAAGGCTATGGCCCCAAAGATCGCTTATGGATTCCCCACCGCGATCTACATGCCCCGGCCTTACTCCGGACCTTTCATCACACTCATCCTAAGAAACCAGGTTGCCCTGTGGAGGGGATACTGTTACACCTCCAGTTTACCACCTCACTCTCCAGGATTGTCTACTGGGGGTTTATAGGGGCATCACTCTCTTACTGTGATGTCTGTTTTTCAGACTTTGTTTGTTAGACCTGCTGTATTTTTGTATTGCACATTGTTGCGGACCTTTGCCTGGATTTTGACTGTGCTTCTGGATTTCCCTGTTTGATTACCTTGCGATATTTTGGTTATGACCCTGGCTTTCACCTGACTAATCTTACGTTTTGCCCTTAGTAACTGCCTCTGCTTTCCTCCACTACAGACATGAGTGCCTGTCCCATCTTTGTCTTCTTTTCAGAGTTCCCTCTGGCAACAGATTTCTGTTGTGAATACCCACTCCTTATCAAGGTTTGGCTGAGCTGCTCTAACTCTGCTGTTGATTACTGCTGCCTGAGCTAATCTTGAGCTCTGCTGTTGATTGCTGCTGCCTTCCCTTTCCTGGGTCAGGCTGACTGAGCTGACCTCTCTGTGATTGCTCACCTGACTGTTATCAGCCAACCCCTTCCAGGGTATTTAAAGCAGCTTGGCTCATTTCCTTGTTGTCCTTTTGTTGTTGTTGCTGGCTGCTGTGCTCCTGTTTATCTGTTCTATGACCTGGCTTCCTCTAACGACCCTTCTGGCTCCTGACTCCTGGCTTGTTCCTGACATTGCTGACTTCTGTGTTCCTGACTCTGGCTTGGCTGAGTTACCCCTCTTGGATCCTGACTCTGGATTGTATTTTGGTTTATGCTTCTGGATCACCATTTTGTTTTGTTTGTTTTTTGTTACTTTAATAAAGGTGTTTTGCATTTTATATTTTTTGTGTCTGTCTGGTTCCTGGTCCCTAAAAGTACACGAGGACCATGAACCCAGGAGGTGCAGGCAATCCACTGAATGGTTTTTGGAGATTGGAGCAGGTAGACCAGCACATGGAACAGTTTGCATTAGCCCTCCAGACTTTGTTGCTCTGTACTGTGCATCTGGCTCTGCAGCCTCAGTGGTCCCCGGCTCAGGCTGTCCCTATAGCTGCTGCTGCTCCCTCTCCAACTGCTAATGGTGATTCCATTGTTGCTAGAGGCATGACTGGTTCCACACCGCTTACCCAGCATTAGGGGGGGCGACCCTAACCAGTGCAGAGGTTTTCCTGAACCAGGTCTGTATCTATCTGGAGATGGTATCACAGACCTTCACGTCTGATAGGAGTAACGTGAGCATTGTGATTTCCTTACTATCCGACAGGGCCTTGACATGGGCTAATCCCCTTTGGGAGACACAGAAACCTATACTGTATAAGTACATAAGAGTCTGTGGAATCCTTTAAAATGGAATTTGATGTACCGGCTACAGATGAGATTGCAGCTCGGGACCTCCCCAGAGATTTTAGAGGAACTGATCGGATATATTGCATCCTGCTTGACTCCCGAATCCTTGAGAGACCTTCCTTCAGGGAGCGCCTGTGGATGCATCTCATCCATTTATCTCCAAGCTTTTCTTCCCCACCCATGCCTCCCGCTCCTCCCATGCCTCCTGGTCTCAAAACCTCAGGCAATGTGGAGCCCATGCAGCTTGGGTTCACTCGCCTTTCAGTTGCGGAAAGGGCCTTTAGGCAGGGCACCTACTGCAAACTTGCCCCACTCGTCCAGGAAATGTCCGCACCTAAGGAACTATAGGGGACAGACCTTAGGTTCTGTCTCTGCATCCTTGGATATCCTTAAGGATAAACCACTAGTCTCCGTTGGGCTCTCTTGGGGCAAGATTTCCATTATTTCAGAGGCACTCACTGACTCCAGAGCAGCAGGTCTCTTTATCGACAGTGCCTTCGTCCAGAAGCACTCCATCCCATTGCATCGCCATACCACTCCACCTGCCATTGAGATGATTGATGGCACACCCCTACAGCCTCCGCAGGTCACTGACAAAACCGTTCCTTTGTCTATGGCTGTAGGGGCTCTACATCACGAAATCTTAAAATTCCAGATGATCCACTCTCCTCACTATTCTGTGGTCCTGGGTTATCCTTGGTTGTGCAAACACAATCCCACGTTCAATTGGGAAAGGGCCGAAGTCATGGCATGGTCACCCAACTGTTCCAAGACATAACTAGTGGAAGTGGTGAAGGTGCTAACCACGTCCCCGTTCTCTTCTTTGCCTGAAGAGTACCAAGAGTTCTGAGATGTATTCTATAAGGGCCTGGATAGAGAGCTTCCACCTCACCGCCCATACGATTGCATAATTGAACTGCAGATGGGCGCCATACCTCCTCTAGTTGGAGTTTACCCTATTTCTGTCACGGAGAATAAGGCCATGGAGGAGTATGTTGTGGATGCGCTGTCCTGGGGTTCATCCACAAGTCCTCCTCTCCTGCTGGGGCTGGATTCTTCTTCGTGAAGAAAAAGAGTGGAGAACTGAGACCCTGTATTGATTACAGGGGGGCTCAACTGTATCACGGTTAAAAACACCTACCCTATTCCACTTATTACCAAGCTATTTGATTGATTGAAAGGGTCCAAGGTATTTACTAAGCTTGACCTGCGAGGGGCGTATAATTTGGTACAGATAAAAGAGGGCCATGAATGGAAAACCGCATTTAACACCCGGAGCGGGCATTACAATTACAAATAACTCGTAATGCCCTTCGGTTTCTGCAATGCTCCCTCAGTTTTCCAGGAATTTGTAAATGATGTCCTCCGGGACATGCTCCAACAATGTGTGTTGGTATACTTAGATGACATTATGATCCATTCCTCCTCCATGGAAAGCCACCATGCAATGTAAACAGAGTTCTGCAAAGATTAAGAAAAAATAACCTATTTTGCAAATTAGAGATGTGTGAGTTCCACCGCAAACAGGTCACCTTCTTGGGGTACGTAATTTCAGAGGTTGGTTTCGCTATGGACCCTAAGAAATTCTCGGCTGTTCTCAAGTGGCCGCGACCCGTAGGTCTCCACTTTCTTCAACGTTTCCTCAGGTTCACTAACTACTATAGGAAGTGTAGCCGCAATTTTTCCTGTATTGTAAAACCCCTTACCGACATGAACAAAAAAGACGGTAACTCCACTCACTGGTCCTTGGAAGCCATCAAGGCATTTGGGTCACTTAAAGCTGCTTTTGCTGCAGTACCCATTTTGGCACATCTGAAACCCGAGCTTCCATTTGTACTTGAGGGTGATGTGTCTGACACAGGAGTAGGCGCCCTCCTTTCTCAACGTCCTACTCCTGAGAGCTAGTTGCATCAGTGTGGGTATTTCTCCAAACAGTTAAGTTATCATGGTGCCCGTGTTCTCTCTCACGACATTTTTATGTCTAGGTACTTCCTGCTTGTCCTTTATTGGCTACTGGGTTTTATCCCGCCCAGTTGTAGCCCTTAAATACTGAGCCCTGTTACTTCAGCGGCACCCTTTCGTGGTGTTCCAGTCGCCAGTGCTTGTTCCTGTTATTCGTGTGAATCCTGTGTATGACCCGGACTGCCTGACTACTCTGCCTGATTTGTTCTGCTTTGTGGACCGACCCGGCTTGGCTGACGTTCCTGCTCTGTGTACCAGTCCGGCTTGGCTGACGTTCCTGCTTTGTGTACCGACCCAGCTTTGCTAACGTTCCTACTCTGTGTACCAACCCGGCTTGGCTGACGTTCCTGCTTTGTGTACCGACCCAGCTTGGCTGACGTTCCTGCTATGGGTATCAACCCGGATTGGCTGCCGTTCCTGCTCTGTGTACTGACCCGGATTGGCTGACATTCCTGCTCTGTGTTCTACCTGGCCCTGTGGGCGTTCCTGCTCTGTGTACCTCCCAGTACTACTGTCCACCCAGCTGTGTTCCAGTTGGAGGTCTTTCCTCAGTTGCCGATTACTGTCTCTGACAGTCACTACCATGCATTACCATGCAGCACTGTTCTGTGACCCTGCTTTATTACCTAGCGCTGTTGTATCCTTTCACTTTGGTGTCAGGAGTTGTTGGTTGCAACCGGTACGCTTGACCTGTCTGCTCTTACCTCCGAGGTTGGGTTGTCTCTGGGTGCCACTGTTAGTCTCCACTGCTAGGCAGTTCTGTCCAGGTCTGAACGTCCGTCCACCCTTTACGGGTTGGTGCTATAGCGCTTCAGGGTCAAAGCTCTCCGTTGTCAGTCCTGGATTTTCCCTCGGTACTCTGACACTCTCTACTCGGCAGTCCGCCTCTGTTGCCAACAGAACCCTACAGTCTGTAGCCTCCGATCGGGCTGTTAGGGTATCTGTCCGCTAGTCTCCTGTTCTGAGCCTTCGTTGGGCCTCACTTGCCTAGTCTCTCTCTTACTATCCGGTGGGATAGTAGTGGCCTCCTATCAATTACCTATTTGTGGCTTACCGTTTGGGCTCACTCCCTGAGTAGGGAGTCTCCGCTAACCTCTGCACTACTAGGGCCTGCCGGCATCCCCTGGCCTGGTAGTGTCATTGCTCGTCTGCTCTACCAGATTCACATGGACTGTGACCTGACCTGTGTCAGTATTGTGCCTTTGGTGCCTTCTGGACCTGAGTGGGTTACTGTTATCCTTTATCTGACCTGTGTTAGTATTGAAAGATCTGTACCTACTGGACCTGTGTGGGTTACTATACTTTCTTGTAACCTGACCAGTGGCAGTATTGTGTAATTTGTATGTACTGGACCCGCGTGGGTCACATTATCCTTGTTCTATTAATAAAACTGTGTTTTACCAAACCTGCTGTGTCTGAGTGTCCTTAAAACCGTTACATAAGTCCTGCGGAGTGCAACTATGAAATTGGCGACTGTGAGCTGCTGGCGATAATACTTGCTCTCAAAGAATGGAGGCATTTGCTCGAGGGAATTTCCATGCCAGATCATAAAAACCTCACCTACCTGTCTGAGGCTAAGCGCTTGTCTCCAAGGCAGGCCAAATGGGACTTTTTTTGTGTTGATTTAATTATGTGGTCTTGTACCTGCCGGGTACCAAAAATGTCTGGGCTGATGTCCTATCTAGTCAGTTCTTGGGAGCTAAAGAGGAAAGTCCTCCTAGTCCTGTGATTCTTCAGGACAAAGTACTGGGCACCATACGTATCAGCATAACCCTTGGGGAGAAAATACGTGCCGCCCAAGTAGATACACCTGCTGAGACTGCCTCTGGGTGCTGTTTTGAACCTGTTAACCTCTGTACCAAGGTAATTTCAACCTATCAGGTCACCTCACAAAAAAAACAGCTTCTCTGGTCAGTTTTCCCGTCTCTTCTGGTGGCCAGAACTTAACAGAGATATTGCTGCCTTTGTCGCGGCCTGTCCAGTCTGTGTGCAGACCAAATCACCCTGTTACCTTCCAGTGGGCCTTCTCCAACCCATACCCAATGGGGAGAAGCCATGGTCACACCTTGCCATGGACTTCATAGTCGACCTCCCTCTGTCTAACGGTAACGCAGTCATCCTCATGGTTGTTGACCAATTTTCTAAGATGATCCACTGCATACCATTCAAAAACTCCCATCCGCTAAAGATTTGGCTATGGTCAAATCAAAGTGGTCTATCGGCTACAGGGGTTCCCAAAGTCATAATTTCCGACCGGGGTAGCCAGTTTGTCTTGAGATTCTGTGCGCAACTAGGTATCCAACTTTCCTTCTCCTTCTCCGCAATCGAATAGGATTGCAGAAGGGGCTAATCAGGCCTTGGAGCAATTCCTGCGGTGCAACATCTCAGACCATCAGAATAACTGGTCGGACCTGCTAATTTGGGCAGAGTTTGCTCATAACAGTGCTGTCTTGGCTTCTACTCGGCTCTCCCCCTTCATGGTGAATTATGGGTATCAACCCTCCGTGATTCCAGATTAATTTGCTCCTTTCACGGTTACCCAGGAATAAACCAGAAGTCAGTACGTCATATAGTAAAATCACCTTTATTGAACAGAATGAAAACACAAGATATATAAACAGGAAGGAGCAGGGGGTAACTGTAGGAGCTAACAATTCCTGTCAGCAATAGGAGGCTTCCCTCGGTTATCCACTCAGCTCAAGACTAAGCCCTAGGCCAATAGTAGTCTCACGTAGAATGAGAAAGTTGCAGGAATCAGGAAACTGGAGATCTTCCAGAACAGGATAGCCACAGGTAGGCCCTTACGTTGGTGTTCAGTGCTGTTTGTTGTGTTTTCTCCTGGCGCGTTCCAGGGGATTCCGGCACTGGAGGATCATCTCCAGCAGATCCATTCCACATGGGTGCAGATCCAAGAGTCACTGCGACGCTCACAACAATTCCAGGAGTTCCAGGCCAATCGTAAACGCCTACCAGCAGCACCCTCCTACTAGGTTGGGGAGAGGGTCTTGTTGTCCTCCTGAAATCTCCGCCTCCAAGTGCCCTCTCAGAAACTGCCTCCCCGTTTCGTGGGGCCTTTCGATATCCTCCGACATGTGAACCCTGTGGCCTATGCCCTAGACCTCCATCGCAATATGCGGATACACAAGGTGTTCCATGTCTCGCTGCTGAAACCCCTGGTATGTAATTGTTTTACTACGGTCACTCCTTGTTTACCGCTGCCTGTGCTAATCTTGAGCTCTGCTGCTGATTGTTGCTGCCTTCCCTTTCCTGGGTCAGGCTGATTCAGTTGATCTCTGTGATTACTCACCTAACTGTTATCAGCCAACCCCTTCAAGGGGGTTTAAAGCAGCTTGGCTCACTTCCTTGTTGTCCTTGTGGTGTTGTTGCTGTGTATTCTCCTATCCTCCTGTTTATCTGTGTATGACCTGGCTTCCTCTGAAGACCCTTCTGACTCCTAACTCTTGGCTTGTTCCTGACAGCGCTGACTTCTGTGTTCTTGACTCCGACTTGGCTGAGTTACCCGCCTTGGATCCTGACCCCGGCTTGTCTTTTGGTTTATACTCCTAGATCGGCATCCTGTTTGGTTTGCTGTTTGTTACTTTAATAAAGGTGTTTTGCATTTTATATTTTTGTGTCTATCTGGTTCCTGGTCCCTAACACTCCTACAGGAGCAGCAGCAGCTGAAGCACCACTCTTTGCGGGGCTCTGTCCTCACCAGCCGATCCGGCTGCTACTTTGTTTTCTCAGGGTTTTTTTCAGTACCCAGTACCTATTTGTGGTTTACAAGTCTGAGGAGTGTCCATCCAGATCCCGGCCCCTGCTCAACTGGGGTTAGACATCTGGCTTTGAGGTTAGCACCTTTAATTCATCTAAGGCTGCAGCAAGGGTATTTCAACAAGACTTTCTAGCCTTGCTCTTTATTCTACACTCGCTAGCCTCCCTTCTTCATAGGTATGGGTATTTTAGGGCTCCACATGCTCCATTTGAGCATAGTCTTAGTAAAGAGAGATTGGTGGCTTTGAATAATCCGAAAGCAGGCAATGGCAGAGACTAAAAAGGGAGTTTAAGGTACAGTTATATTTAAGTCAAATATGTTAATAAAGCTGTGGCCTGTTCTTTTCACCCATACTATGTGTTTTTAATCCAGGTGTAGAACACAGAACGAAGGTTAAAACCATCCGTTGAACAACAGAAAGCAAGGAAGAAACAGCTCACACAACAGTTATGACCGCGCAATGAGAACAAATGCAAAAATAACTCCGGAAGTGCCAAGGAAGCACCTTTTAAATGTGCATTCCTTCCACACGTCCTGGACAATCAACTTGAAACCATAAACCCCTGAGATGTGCAGATAAACGTCAACCAATCCATTGCATGCCCTCTGGCACAGCAGGAGTTAATGCATACCAATATGTATGTCCATCCAAGAATATATGAACACCTGTCAATTGCAAAGGATTGCAAGCCTGCGTGTGCAAGAGCAGTAGCCAATGGAGAACCAAGGTGCACTGGCATCATAAACCACACAGGACAACGTCAAACATGCAGCTGACAGCTAAACAGCAATCACACCAAACGCACTCAAACAACAAGAGCCACACTGGCATACACTCACCTGGGAAAAACCCCTTGTTCTGATTAGTCCCTTTTTACCTGATGACCGCACCCGGCCAACACTCCACCTCTGGCTTAAAGGGACATACACCATCCCATGAATGTGGCGTGCTTACAGTGAGTCCACTCAGGCAGAGCCCTCCCCCCCTGTGTCATAAAGGGACATACCACCATCTTGTGAACATGGCATTTATACAGGGAGTCCAAACAGACAGAGATTAAGAGCATCATATTTCCACTGCAATGCTTGCAAAAGCATCAGAGGATGGGGCGTGTGAGGGTTAAGGAGTCCCAGGATTCCCCAAACCTACCTGCACATCTGCCGGCTATTGCAAGGTCAGATGGTCTGTCTGGCAAACCACCCAGAAGGTCATCTCCAGTTGGAGGACCAGGCCAGGCAGTAGCACCTGAGCTGCTTCAACCTGATATCCCCCAGCCACAGGTGCCAGAGGGACCTGTGGAGCATAACAGGGAAGTCAGATTCCCACCAAGACCCAGGATATACTGGACAAGATTCACGCTCTTTGGAATGGCGGAGTCTGAGATCAGAGACCGCTACAGGTTGACATCACACAGCATCATTGACCTCTATGAAGAGAACAAAGATGACCTTGACCCCATATCCAACACCAATCGTGCCCCATCCAGCATGGAGAAGCTATTTTGTGACATACATTTCATGGCATCTGGATCATTCCAGTCCACTGAAGAGGAAGTCCAGGAGGTACATCCACTTCCCCTCCACCCAGATGGAGTAGGCACGTGTCAAGCAGGAGTTCTCCACAAGGGGTGTGTGTGATGGCAACATGAGGATTACACATGTCTGTGCTTCATATCCTGGCAGTTGTCATGACTCCTACATCCTCAGGTACTCCTCCATCTACCATGACTTTGAGAATGAGACCTATACAAGAGGTGGCAGTTGGGTAAGTCACCAATGTACACATCAAATAAAATAACGTACACAAAGCCATTCAGATAATAACTGAAATCCCTAGCTTAGAATGGTTATTAGATGCAAGAAGTTTGTCCCCATTACACAACATCAACCGTATAACAATGTTGTACATATGTTACAATGTCACTTCTTTTCCATGGGGGATGCAGGATATGGCTGCAAACCGTTACTCCTGACACCTGTCCAGAATCCTCAAACACCAGCACAGCACTGGTACAATGATGCTCATGAATACAAATTAACAGACCTTTAGACTCCTGAAAATAAGATTTTGGTGTCTGGATAACACTTCATAACATTGCAGCGGACACACGATTATTGGGGGATGTAGATCCAGAACCCATTGTAGTGGTGCCTGTTCCCCAGCCAGATGATGAGGAAACCCTGAGAGGGCCGGAATCATGGGACAGGCTTATCTGGGACTTATTTACTTGTGAGTACAATGCATGATCAAACATGATGTATGTATGACCATCTTTATGCATGGGGAATGTGTAGAAACAGTCACAAAATGCATACTAATATTTTTCACTCCACAGGATAACTGGTATCCACCCAAACCCCAGCCTGGAAAATGCCTGCTTGAACATCACAACTACATAGCTCTCCCAGTAATAAACAGATGCAGATGCCATGCAGTGGATGGTTCCAAGTCACTCAGTGAATTCAACTGACATCTGGAATTCTGTAAGTGAGTAATGATATTGCCATTTCATGGATATGACCTTTCCCCCTGCAAACACTGTTACATGTTTCTTCAGTCATTTCTTCCTACAGGCTTCAATATCATGACCCATCATTGATGAGTCCAAGTAACTCTGCCCTTCCCTACTGGCTCCTTCTGCTGCTACTGAATGTTAATGACATGAGCCATATGGTAGGACTTGATGAGGGCACATCTGTTTCTGCACAGTGTAACAAAGGAGATACATGACAAATCCACCATGGCCCATTGATATGCATTGGCCTTGAAACAAATTTAGTGTCTCAGAGGTCTTCTACACCATGGTATCACAGTTTCCGTGATCTCTTTCTGTCACTGTCACTTGTGCTGCTCTCCTATTGGTTGAGCCTGTTTGGCCCGCCCCTGGTGACCTTTTTATACCTGACCATTGGCACCTGTCAGGTGCCCTTTCATGGTGTTCTAGAGCCAGTGTTGCTGTTGCTGTGTTCCTGATTCCTGTGTACAGATTTGGCTTGTTTTGACTACGCTCCTGTGATCTGACCCGGCCTGGTTGACGTTCCTGCTCGTGACTGATCTGGCTTGTCTGAGAATCTCCTCCGTGATCTGACCCGGCCTGGCTGACGTTCCTGCTCGTGACTGATCTGGCTTGTCTGAGAATCTCCTCCGTGATCTGACCCGGCCTGGCTGACTTCCTGCTCCGTGACCGGCTTGCTCCAGCCTCTGCCACCGTTCCGGTTTCCTGCTTCTGTTGTCGCTCTGGTGACATTCTGACTCCCGCTATGGTTGTGGCTGGACTGACCGAGACTGCAACCATTAACTCCTGCAGAGCCGTGTCTCCAGAGCTGAGTCTCCTTTTACGCTTGCAGAGCTGTGCTTCCATAGCTGAGTCTTCCTTGGCACTTGCAGAGCGATATCTTCACACGCTGAGCCTCCGGTTGTACTTGCAGAGCTACATATCCTACCCTTGTGCTGTTGTTAACTCTTGCAGTGCTATTGTCTCCCTGACCTGAGCCTTCTTAACACTTGAAGAGCCGTTGCAGTTATCCGCTACTCCTGCTGAGCCAGCCGCGTTGTGTGCCTTAGTTAGACGGCGGCTTACACTGTCAACCAAGCAGAGTAGTTGGTCTCCGTTACTGCGCCCGCGGGAGGCGCTATTGGCTCTAGCTCTATTCGTGTTACTCTCAGTTACTGCCCGGTGGGGCTATTGGCTCAAGCACTTGCAGCGAAGGTGGTTTCTGTTACTACTCCCATGGGGGCTATCTGTTCAAGCTCTTGCAGTACCCAGTCTCCGTTGCTACGCCCGTAGGGGCTATTGGCTCACGCTCTTGCAGTGCAAGTTGTCTCCGTTATACACCCGTGGGGGCTATTGGCTCAAGCTATCACTGTATGGTTGGTCTCCGTTAGTACGCCCATGGGGGCTATCAGCAAGCTCTGGCAGTGTAGGCATCTCCGTGGTTACGCCCGTGGGGGCTATTGGCTCACGCTCTTGCAGTACAAGTGGTCTCTGGTATATGCCCGTGGGGACTAATTGCTGTAACTACTCTGCAGCGTTCTGCCTCAGTTCCTGTACTGCCTAGCAGCTCTCTACACCTGATGGACTTAAGGTGTTGCATCATCTAACACCAATTGCTGCCTCTTGTACACCTTGGGCGTGCCAAACACCACAACAGAGACTGACCATTTGTATTTAACTATTGAGTACCAGTTGCTATTCTGTGCCTGTCCTGTGACAGTATATGTATTATCCTTGCTTCTGTATACTGGTCCTGTGAAGGCATATGTAGCCTATCTACTGCTATATACTGTGTTGCCTATAGAGGGCGATCTTTGTTCTTTATTTTTTTTTAATAAAACTGTGTTTTATTCAAACCTGCTGTCTGAGTGTCTGAAAAACCATTACACATGGAGACTCCACTTCTACACCATGGAGACTCCACTCGTCACCCTGCCATCTCACTAGCACTCTCCTTGTTCCCTCACACACCCACTCACACTCAGTCTCTCAGAGGCATTCAGTCACAATCACTCTCTGCCACTCCCTTCCACTCACTCGATCACTCAGTCACTCTATATGATAAATGTGTTGTATGTCCAAAACAAAAGATATGCGTGTGTTATGTGTTTTTTTGTATGCAATTCTCTCTGCTCCCTTCACCAAATCTACCTGTATGCAGTGTATGCTCTTGTCTCTCTGTAGCTATGTTTATCTTCCTCTCCTGGGCTCTGTGCTATATTTCTGAGAACCTCCAAACACAGGCAGTGTGTGTCAGTTATTCTGGGGTATATATACATTTATTTCAATTGACTTGATACTTTGCTGTGTGGTAATTGTGATTTTGAACTTGTACATTATGGGTTATACTTAATAAGTTTATATGTATCCACTTGACAGTGGTGTTCAAGAAGCTACACATGCTGTTTATTATCATTTGTCAGTCAAAAGTTATGTACTGGAAAAAGTTAGCATCTGATGAGCATATTTGCTCCTGCTTACTTTATATATATATATATATATATATATATATATATAATTGTTGCTGCTCTGCTACCTACACACATATATGTGTAACTATGTGAACACTATCGATAAACAAGGTAGAACTCACTATTTTGTGTGTCTATTTTTCTATATATTTTGGAATTTTTTTCTCCTCCAACTTATTGGTTGGTAGCTCTCCGCACAAAGGCACTTTTGAGATTAGGGAAGGTATAAATACCTCCTTTGTTTCCCTCGCTAGGCTTTTCCTCACAGCAGGGATAAGTCAATATCACTGCTTTTTTAACAACATTCACTTAAGATTTGAGACAGATAGGGACTTGTCCAGTCCGAGGAGCTTTGATGTTTGTGTACAATCCTCTAACCATCCTATCCCTTAATATGGCACTAAGGTACAATCCATCTCTACTATAATGATTTTCCTCAAAGGAAAAAACAGCCTAATATTCTAAAAACTGAAATCTCTTCTGCTCACCCTAAATCTTTATCTACTCATTTGACTCCCTATCCTCCCATTGCCTTCCTGGTGTAGAGTTTAGCACAGGTAGTATTTCATAAAATACCACCTTAAAGGTACTTTGCTAATGTTTGTGATATTAATCCCTGAAATTCTTTTTAGCAGACCTCCATCTCCCAGTGTCATTGGTACCAACGTTTACCATGAAAAACAGTTTATGCCCAGCAACCCCTAAAAATCTATAAGTCTGATTTACATACCAAGCCCAAGCACCCAGAAAATATCAAACTGTTTTATTGTAGCAATCCTTGAAACAGATTACCCTATTTGTCTTAGTAATTGTAGAATCCCTTACCACTACCACCTGTTTAGTTGTGCCTGCATCACAAATCCTATAAGCAGGGTTAAAAGGATTATATCCCAGTTGTTCGAAAGAATCCTCTCCAGAATGTACATTCCTATGACAATACCCCCATCATCATCACTCAATATACAAAATCTGCTGCTGCTTGATATCATGAATATTGGTGCTTGCCTGCTCTCTGGATGGTTGCAGGGAGTGTGCTTGTGATCTTTAGGCAGTGACAGGCACTTAAAAACAATATATATATATATATATATATATATATATATATATACACTTTTGATTGATCGGTGACAGGCAGGAGATGCTGTGTGAGCTTTGACTGTGAGTGACAGAGACTAGACACAGAGGCACATCATACATTATCTTCAGACAGACAACAGGCAGCCAATACATCAGTCCCTATCATATATTGGTGCTGCTTATGTGCTTTTGTCCTGTGCATTTTGAAGGTAACAGCTCTGTTGTGTCCTTTACAGTAAAAAAAATTCAACACTATTAGCCACCAAACGTGGTAGGGATAAGGGAAGGGTACTAGGAGGAGTGCATGGATGTGTTGGTGCTAGTAAAGACTGCTAAAAAACTGATAGCAGCCACAATACTGCAAATTGTACAGCAAATGACCCCCCTCTTCCTGAGAAGGCTATTTGTAAACATGATAATAAAAGTTCCACCAGTAGTAGTACTAAGCGTTTTAACACTAAAGACAATGAGTCATATTCTGGTGTTTCCATAGTAGAGTAGGATTTAGCAGTAGAGAGGCCAGCTACTGCTTTAGACAGTGGCAGGGACACTGCACCACAAATTAATAGTCAATGTTTTGTAAATCCTTCTAATGGGAGAAGTAAAAAAGAAACATTTTAGGAGACAATTTTAACAAAAAGTGAAAAAAAAAAGAGTATTTGGTACTATCAAATGGTGATGATACTGGTTACCTAATTATTGATGATGATTTTGATTTAGAATATGTCCCTCCATACTTCTCCCCTTCTTCTTTTGATACAGATAAAGTAAAAACTGAGAGTGATAATATGACAAAATATAGCTGTGTAAGAAAGTAAAAGGTTAAATCTTCCACCACTGAAAAGAAGCAATATTTCTGTTTTATAAATGGTTTGAGAGATTAACTATAAAGTATGGACAATAAACATCCTTAAAAATGCACAGTCATCTCAGTCTTTATCAGCATTAATGTCACTGATTCCAAGTCCTGCCCATACCTACTCTCTCGCCATTATTGGCTAAGCAGCAATACATATCATTGTTAATGACATGTTGAATGCTTCTGCTTCTGTTTGAAGTGCAGTTCCACTGTCACCTACTACTGCTGCTGCTACCACTACTGCTAATACACTATTCAAATACCTATTCCCTATAGTAGTGATGTTGTAGTAGTGGTATTCCCTTGGGCACCCCTCAACCAAAGAAATCTACAGTATGGAGATATTGAACTCTTTGATCCAAAAGACAGACATGTTGCTATGTGTTACCTCTGTATAAGATAGGTGAGCAGGGGGGAAAGCAGGATCACATCTATGTATATCCTCATTGAGATCCCACCTCGAGCACAACCACAGGTCTGATTGGGAAACACACCAACAGCATGGCAGATGTGTGATGACTAGTAGAAGCAACAGTTGCACATTCCTAATAGTGCATGGGACCAAGGGGGGCATAATATTAAAAGAAGTCAGAGATGCTCAACTAGGCTCATGAGCTTGCAAAAAGCTTACTAGAACTGTGTCCTGTGCCCAGGGTACAATCTATTTTAGCTCACAAGTGCCATACACAGAAGAAATATTCTTTAGCATATTATATTAGTCCTGCCAAAATAACAGTCCAGCCATGAAATGCCGGACAATTCTCCTCCGAACAAGAAAAACATCTAAACCGAGACATTCATTTTGGCCTTGTTGGGCCTTGTCAGTGAGGTGCAGCTGATCCCTCTAGGCACTTGTGAGCAAGGGGTCCACGTCTGTATACCCCCATTGCTTTTAGGGTGACCAACCCAAAGAGTGTTTTGCATATTTAGAAGAAGTTAGAGATGCTCAACTAGGCTCATGAGCTTTCAAGATATGAATAAAGCTTACTAGAACTGTGTCCTGCACCCAGTGTGCAATCTCTTTTAGCACACAAGTGCTGTACACAGAGATGAAATATTCTGAAGCATATCATATTGGTCCTTCCAAAATGACAGTCCAGCCATGAAATGCCAGATAATTCTCCTCTGAACAAGGGAAACAGCTAACCCCCAGAAGTGCATTTCGCCCTTTTTAGTGAGGTGCAGCTGATCCCTCTAGGCACTTGTGAACAAGTGACCAACCCAAAGAGTGATTTGCATGTGTAGAAGAAGCCAGACATGCTCAACTAGTCTCATGAGCTTGCAAGATATGCAAAAAGCTCACTAGAACTGTGTCCTGAGCTCAGTGTGAATGTCTTTTAGCTCACAAGTACCGTATACAGAGAAGAAATATTCTGAATCATATCATATTGGTCCTTGTGAGCTAAAAGAGATTGCACCCTGGGTGCAGGGCACAGTCATAGTGAGCTCTTTGCATACCCTTGCAAGCTCATGAGCCTAGTTGAGCATCTCTGATTTCTTCTCTAGACATAATAGTAGTGTTATAGATATCACAACATTTTCCTTAGTAACAATAACCATCATGTCTCCTACACACATTATATATATATACATATAATATATATATATATATATATATATATATATATATATATATATATATATATTTATATTAAAACAAATCTAACATTAAACATACACTGCTGCTGGCAGCATCAGGGTTCAATAGCAACAATCCCACCTACTTGTACCTTCTGGGCCTTTCCCCAATGTGCAAAATTTGAACAGGGGGCCTCCTTTTATAGGGCCAGTCCCTGTTCAAACTAATTCCCACTCTCCCATTGGCTGGTATCTGGAGTTACGCAGGGCACGGAACATGCCCTCCCTTAACCCCACCTCCCAGCCAATTTGCTTCCAGCACATTGAGTCATCCCTCCAGCTACAAGCTGACCGGGAGGTGTGGTTACTGCAGGGCCCTGCGTAAACTCATGTCCCAGCCAATGGGAGCATGGGGGGGGGCAATTTGAACAGGGACTGCCCATATAATAGGCAGTCCCTGTTCAAATTTCCTTCAGCTGGCATAGGGCAACAGCCCGAAAGGTACAAGGAGATGGGATTGTCTTTATTTTTTCCAGCTGCCGCTGGCAGCGGTGGCAAGTATGTTTAACGTTAGATTTGTTTTAATAACTATTTTTATTTTGCAGGTTCCACACTAAGGTTACAGAAGAAGAATGAAGGGAGCACAGATGAAGAAAGAAAATAGGGATGACAGATGAAGACGGAGATGACAAATGAAGATAACAGATGAAGAAGAAGAGGGTAACAGATAACAGGTAAGAGAGAAGAAGAAGATAGAAGCTAACAGAGGAAGAATTGAACAAGCAGAGTAGGGTGCAGAAGACCCTGCTGGACATCACGATGACAGGTATGTTTTTAACTATGGGTGATAGGATAGTGTTAGGGCTAGTATGGGTCCACTTTATTATTCATGTTGGTAGTAGTGTAGGGTCAATGGGAGGGTTAATGTTTGGGAGGGTCATTGTGTTTGCAAATCACTCTAATTGTTGGACACTGTGTCAAACACTGATCATTAGCTGGTTTCGTTTGATCCTCCCTTTTCTCACGCTGTTTAGTGTGAGTTATGGGACTAAAAAAAACCCTGCAAAGAACATTGGGCCACAAGTTACGTTCTGTGTCCCACCACTCTTTGTAGTTCCTGTTGGTAGGGCAATTGGATGCCTACGGTAAGTATGTGTGCACCATTTGGTATCCATTTTTGCCCTACCGACAATTTTACCTGGGGAACTTGGATCAAGTCCTAGGTATCTTTTCCATTATTAGGTTGAAAATACAACCATTTGCAGAGACTAAACAATTTAAAGATATGGATAAGACAACCGATGAAAAGATAAATAGGATAGAAAGAGAATTAAAGGAAAAAAAGAAAAATAAGTTGAAAAGGGATGAGGAAGATTATACTAATAATTCTGTAAGATCATATAATCAGCCTAATAATAGATGGAATAGGAGTAAGAATAAAAATAGCAACAATAGTAGGTACAGGATTGATAAGAGATGTAAGGAGGATAAGAAGCAGATACAAGGAAATCAAGAGGAAGTTATAAAAGGGAGGGAAGGGGATATCAATTTGATGTGTAAAGAAGTCAAACAGAGGGAGAATTTCAATGTGGAAACTAGTAATCGCTTTGCTACATTGGAGGTGGACGAGGGAGTGGAGAAAGAGAAGGAAACAGAAGTAAAGATGAGGATTTGAAGATAATAGAAGGATAAAGAAAAACTACCCCTAGGACATCGGATATTTCACCTTTTTTGGAGGAGGGACGAGAAATTCTGAGAATATTGATACAAATAGAAGAGGAAATACAGAGTGTGAGCGATTCGGTCAGGAAAAAAAGAAAAGAGGGAGGAGTAGGAGAGGGTCAAGAGGAGGTAAAAAGGTTAAAAATGAGGGAACAGGATTAAAATCAGGTGATAATATAGATGGTATATATAATTTATCAAGTATGGATTTGAGCTCGAGCCGAGTGTCTGTTCTTAAGAAAGGATTAAAATTTGCGCCTACATGTGTCTCCAATGATTTTGAATTTTTTTATGAATTTAGAACAATTCGTCAGGAAACTGACAATAAAGAGATTTTTTAAGAGTAAAGAGAATAA
Organism: Rhinophrynus dorsalis; assembly: GCA_037306005.1. Classification (NCBI taxonomy): domain Eukaryota; kingdom Metazoa; phylum Chordata; class Amphibia; order Anura; family Rhinophrynidae; genus Rhinophrynus; species Rhinophrynus dorsalis. The sequence goes on along the minus strand of CM074718.1, from coordinate 293,101,751 downwards.
TGTTTTGGATGGGGAGGATAGAATAACATTAGAATATCTGATGGAATTGGGAGCAGAGGGTTTGGATATAGCATCAGAGGAGGAAACTAATGAAGGTGAGACATCTAGAATAGATATGAGGACTCAATTTGAAGTGGGATTAGGATATTTTGATGTAGATTTGGAGGAAGGAATAGATGAAGGAGAAATATTTAGAACAGATTTGAAGGCTAAATCTAAATTTTATCCTACCCAATAGAGAGGACCATTTGTAGAAACGTTCGCCAAATTAGTGATGACGGATTACAATAAATATATAAAAAATGTAACCAATTTAATTTGACAGTGGAGGAGAGGAAAGCTATGAAGGAACTTTCATGTAATAAATTACTTACAATTAGGGAGGCGGACAAGGGAGGGTCCATAGTGGTTCAGGATACTATACAGTACTTGAAAGAAGGCAGAAGGATATTAGATGATAAGGTAGCATATGAGAGACTTAGTTATAATCCACATGAAACCTTTAAGAAAAAGTTAAAATCCCTGGTGGATGAGGCGTCCGGGAGGGGGTTGATTAGTAAGGAGGAGGAGGGATACATTAACATTAAGGATCCTAGTATCCCATTTTTTTTATCATATACCTAAATTACATAAATCTGTGGAAAACCCTCCCTGATGCCCCATTATATCGGGAATTAACTAATTTACTTCAAATGTGGCTACATACATAGATGTGTTTTTACAAAAATATGTAGTAATGTTGCCAGCATATATAAGAGATACTCAACATATTTTGGAAAAAATTCAGAATTTTGAGTGGCATGTAGGAAAACATATATGGGCAACGTTAGATGTTACGGCGTTGTATACGTCTATATGTCATGATCTAGGTTTGGAGGCAGTTAAATATTTCCTCAGTAGGGATAGAAATATGCATGTCAATCAACAAATATTTTTAATTGAATGTATTAGATTTGTGTTATATCACAATTTTTTTGAATTTGAGGGTTATTATTATTTACAGCGATAAGGGACAGCTATGGGCGCCAGGTTTGCCCCGTATATGCAAATTTATTTATGGGTTATTGGGAGTTGATGGAAGGATTAGCCCAAGGCATGTGCGGGGGCAGCCTGGCGCTATATTATAGATATATAGATGATATAATCATTATTTGGGAAGGTTCACGTCAATCATTAGAAGAGTTTATTATGAGATTAAATCAAAATAATAGGGGTATTCACCTAACATATAATATTCATTCTACACAAATAAAATTTTTGGATATTATGTTTAGGATCACAGAAAAAGGAAAAATAGAAAGTACTATATATAAGAAAGAAGTGTCAAGGAATCCCTATATAGAGGCGTCAAATTGTCATCTTCCTAGATGGCTCAAAAATGTGCCATATAGTCAGTACCACAGACTACGCAGAAATTGTAGTCAGTGGGAAGACTTTATGACAAAAGGTGAGGAGTTGAAGTAGGATTTTTTAGAAAGGGGCTATGATGAAAGGGAAATTCAACAAGCGTTTGCGAAAGCAAAAAATCTAAATAGGGAAGAGATCTTAGCTCCGAAAAAAGGTGGTGAAAAAATGGGAAAGAAGAATAGAAAGTATAGGGATAAGATGGTTCCATTTGTAACAAAATATAATATTTTTTCAAATAATATAAACAATATAATAAAAAAACATTGGCGGATACTCAGGGAAGATCCGCTATTGATGGACTCAGTGGGTGATAAACCGGTAATGGTCTACAAAAAAGGAAAGAATTTGAGGGGCTATATAGCCCCCAGTAGACCAAAAAACTGTATAAATAACTCAGAGGTCCAAATGTTGCCAAAAATGGTAGGTAATTATAAATGTGGGAAAATGAGATGTAAGAACTGTAGTAATATGGAACATAGAGCCCTAATATTTCAGGATGTTAAGGAAAATAAAAAATATAATATATAACAGTTTATAAATTGTGATTCTATATATGTGATATACATGATTTCATGTATATGTGGAAAAAAGTATATAGGTTGCACAACGAGAGAGCTAAGGAAGAGAATTGGAGAACATAGACAAAGTATCTTGATCAAAAGTAGGGATCATAGTGTCGCGAGACACTTTCAGGATTACACTAGAGGTTGTAAAGAGGGATACACAGTTAAGGGGATTGAACATATAGCACACACAGTGAAGGATAGATATAGATATTTATGTAGGAGAGTCTCCTTCTGGATCCATAGATTGGGAACGATGGCTCCAGAGGGACTCAATGAGGAGATGGGATGTGATGTTGTATTGTGATATTTTATGGAACATTTGATATAATATCCTATGTAATATTATGTAATTGGTTGTTATAATAGAATGTAATAGTATTGCAGGTGGTGTATAGAGAACTTTGGTCTTTGCATCGGAGAGGATCTAAAGGGTGACTGACTAAGCCCATCTCCCCATTGAGTTCCATGCTAACAAGATTCATTCAATGGAAGATGTATATTGAATGGGTTAAGTTGGAATCGGGCACACGGATGGGTTGGGGGGCCGAGGGGACTCATGAGAGGTGTTGTTTGAGCATGCGCGAGGTACCTATGATGGGTTACATGGGATGCATGCGCAAGTGCCTTTGAGTCAGTCTGCCGAGGTCTCGCTCGACCGGAATGGTGAGCCGGATGAGATGCGCATGCGCGTCTTCTCACTGTTTTATTATCTCATTGGTCTTCTATGGAGAAGCCGAAGAGATCTGTGGGAGACTAATCTGAGCAGGAGCGAAGTGTCTGAGATTTGGACACATGGGGCGCATACTTAGATGTCTCTGAGGATCGAAAGGCTAAGGTCTCATATGACCGGTATGACTGGCGTGGGAAGACGCGCATGCGTGTTTGATAGAGAGGTATGGAACGGATATTGGAGGAGAGGGTGGAGTTATGTCACCGCCTCCGAGGCGGAGAAGGAAGTCTCAAGCGTCATAGGCGCCAACTATGAAGAGCAGGATATAAAAGGTATGAAGAATTGGTGTTTTTCATGCTATACATACAATTTATATACCCCAGAAGAAGCTATAATAAGTAGCGAAACGTGTTGGGTATTCCTGTGTGGAATTGTTTGTTTTAAATTATTGCATGATTAGAGATTATTTTAATTAATCTGTACGGAGTTTTACTGGTTAAGATAAGTTTTATATTTGTAATTAAATTTAATATCAAGAATAACTACCAGACTCCTGAGTATTCCTATAGTGTCCCTGTTAACCTGTGGGTTTATAATAGTCCTAGATAGAGGACAGGTATAAGGGTTGAACTTCTCAACGAAGACACAGGAGGAGAAGCCAGTTGGGACCATAGAGATACACGGAGGAGTGAACCGTCAGGTACCGTCACTGGGGCTTACCCAGTGGATGCGAGTATACCTAGAGGTGGGTCTGCCTCGGAAAAAGGTGAGTGAGATACTCACTAAAGTATCGGGTGATTAACACGGTGAAGGAGGTGAACGAAAATAGATCCACACATGGTGGAGGAGTAGAAGAAATATAGAAAAAAGGGAAGAATAATCTACACTTAGACTGTGTGTGTTTCTTCTCTTTTCTTGTGTTTCTATATTATGTGGGGACTTGGACTGGAGGTCTACGGGAAGTAAGCTGCACCACTTCGTGGAAGATTTGTTTTGGGATCACATATTGCCCTTCAAAATAAGGTTATGTTTGGATTTGTATTGGTGTAATAGCGCATAAGGAATTTTGAGTGTTGTTTTTATCACACAGAAATAGCAGGTCACCACCAGTGATGCTTCTGGCACTAATAGTAAAGGCCATTATCAGTGCCCACACTATCATCATGCCACTTTATTCATGCAGAGCTTTGAGAGACAATCCCATAAATCTGTGGATGTGTTAAACTACAACAGGTCATAGATGGTTTGTACCATAATCATTGAAAGCTGGCTGTATCTGCTAAGAATGGTTATAATAGCTGCCTAGAGAATAGCAGATATGATGCATATAACCCTACTTTGCCCAAGTCCTGTTGTTACACGATTCCTCTCAGCTAGGGGTGGGCGAAAGGTACTGTCGTGTTCCTGCAAAAGAAAAAAAAAAAATCTACAAAAGCCATGTGGTTGTCCACTTTTACACGTGAAAATTTGCTTTAAATAAAACAATTAAAATCTTCGCCTTTTTCATCCATTGCCAACATTTTTTCACAATTTTTTGCAATTTTTGTCAATGTCTACGATCTTTTTGTCCCTTTACTTACATATTTTTCTAGTTTTCGCTATAAAAACTTAACATTTGCTAGGAAGTTAAGTACAATACAAGCATAGAGAGAGAGAGAGGGTGCTAGGCTGTTGTGCTGTGATTTATTTATCAAAATTGGGGTAGCAGAGACTCCTAGTGACTGCTATCAAAACGAGCACCTGGAATATAAGTAAAAGGAGGAGCTGGAAGGACTGTTATGCTTCCAGTGAGTCTGAGGAGGAGGAAGTGACCACTTCCAATATTAAAGGGTCTGAATGCCCTGGTTCCCCAGACCCAATGATGGTCAGTCCCCCCTACATCACCCCTAAGGATCTTGGGGAAATTTGTGTCACGGGCAGAGGAAGAAGAGGGTAGTAGTGTGAGTAGGACAGGTCCACTACCTATGCCTGCTGCCAGTACTGCGTCTGCCAAGGTGCCTTGTGATTCTCGGGGGGGAGGGAGGAGGAGATGATGCCAAGTGTGACAGAAGCAGACCCTTAATCACACTTGTCATCCATGAGCAGTTCTGCCACTACTTCTACTAATAAGATCCAGTAGCTACTGACTCAGAGATGATACTGCTGGTGAGGAAGACTCAGAGACTGAAATTGATGATGTGGTTGGTGGTGATGGTGAAACAGTTGGTAGGATTAGCGTGGCAGCAGTAGATCATCCTGATGATGCTGATGTGGCAGGGGAAGTAATGCAGAGTGGCTAGCAGTCAAGGGAGCCCATAGCATTCCCTTGACCCTTCCCTCTATGACATTTCCCTATTGAACATCCTGAAGAAGGCAGAACTGGTGGCTGGCAGCAATAATACCACTACTTCCATGAGCACAGATCAGCTGCCTGTCTGCCTTCTTCAACTCAACAAGAGATGGCAAGTGTGACAGTAGGTGACCCTCTGTCACATTTCTCATCACCTCCAAGTGGTCAGAGGTCTGTAAAAGAGCAGCAGCAGCAAGGAGAGACTAGTGGTGGTGATGATGATGAGGGTGATGGTGGAGCAGCTAGGGTGGAAGAGACATTAATGGGCTTTTTAGCCCAAACCAAGAAGGAATGGGAGACAGATATGGGGATGGGCATCACCACCACCACCACCAGCAGTGAGATTGGCGAAGTTGGTGCTGCTGTAATTCCTGCTGCTTCTGAGTTGCAAGGGAAGCATGATGATGAGGAGCAGACTAGTGTGCCACAGACCACCATGGAAACAGTGGGAATGTGGCCCAGTGATGTGGGACTAGGATATGTTCCACTTTCCAGGAGCAATATTCCTGGTCCTAGTTGTAGTGCTGATTCTGAGGCAACAGCAGCAACATCATCCTCTGCCCCAGCCAGTGAAGGGGAATGTGGATGAGAAGAAGAAAGAGGCATTTCTTCTACACCTTTCCACCCCCGTCCCCCCTCATTGAAGTCCTGGGTGTGGGACTATTTTTTATTTTGGGGCAGGCACAGTGCAGTCGTCAGCAACGGCACTGTGCACAATTTGTGAGAAGTCTGTTAAAAGGGGAGAGGAGGGAATGCACCTTGGCACAACCACCCTGATAACACACATGAAACACAGATACCATGACAATTATATGAAGTATGTTAAAGCCAAACCCCCACTAAAGAAATCTGGCACCACTGTTGCTGTACCCCCCCGACTCTCCCCAAAGGCAACAAGAGGTAAGGAGGAAATAGAATAGAGAAACCCAGCCAGAGCCCGAAAGTTCTATGGCAAGTAAAACACCTGGCTCACTATCACCTTCTTCCTCTAGGGTCCAGCTTGCGAGAAGATGTAATTATATCTTCTAGCAATCCACCTCATTCATCTTTACCTCCCTCACCCACTGATAGACATTCAATAGATGTCAGGATGTGGCATTTTGTGTCCACCCATTGCACACTGTGTGGCGTGCTGACCACACATGGCAGTGTGTTGGAGTATAATCGCAACCAGGGTATCAAGATGCATCTGAGGAGATTCCATCCCACAGAATACACTAAGCTGGATGCAGGGAGGGTTCATCATTATTATTAAACTGAAAGTTGTCACATGTCCTTAGCAAGGAGTAGACAAGGGGCATAGTGACAGCAGCAGTAGTTGTGGTAGGATGATTTCACATTGGGGAACCTAAGCGTCAGGGTGTTTGGTTAGAGTTGTACCAGGTGTTTGATGTGAGTGCAGATGTTCCCATTGTTCGCATTCCTTCCCTTATTTACCTCACACTCTGTGCACATTGCAGTTGCTGATGTGAGGTACAGTTCAAGGGAACATTTTCTATTCCAACAACACACCCATGATTTTGGAGGAGGGGCAGGTGGAGAAGTATTATTGGTCAACTTCTTTTCTCCACATGCACCTGAAGTGGTGGGGGCTATTTGTGGTGCTGCTACTGCCTCAGACGCATCACTGGAGCTAGTAGTGTCAAGGCAAGCAGAACCTTGATCATCATCAACCACAACACTGCGGTTGTTGATCCCATTTCCTTGGGGTTGCCTATCATTCTGCTGCCTAAATAACTCAGCAGTAGCAGCAACAAGAATGTCCGTTGCAAATGCCACAATGACACAGGGGAATTTGTCAATGGTCAGTGGCCACTGGCTACCACAACGTGACCTGTTGACACCAGGCCTTCTCTTGGGGTTTGTTCTTTCAAATCAGAGGCCTATTTAAAAAAAAAGACAGTTTTTGTGGGCTTGTTAGAAACAAATACATTTTTCCTCAGGGCTTGTGCCGAACACAAGTCTAAGTTTACAAATCAATGTTTCCTTGTGACTTAGGCCTCTAACAACAAGTCTATTTCCTACAAATCATCCTCTACAAAATACTCTATTCCATCAAGTACCATTTTGCCCTTGTCACAGCTTATGTCAGGAGATCCCTGTCTCTGTCACGTTAAGTACCAGTTTCTTATTTTCTTTTTAATTTTATTTCTTTTTTTTATTAACTGTCCCCCCAATACAAGTCAACAACCCCCCCATAAAAAAAAAATCCAGTGTTCAACTGATTCTTTCCCCAGACTCCATCCATCAATGCAGACACCCTCCTCAGACTCCTTCTATAACATGTCATATTTTTTTTAATTGTATTTATTTTTTTATTAACTGTCCTCCCAATCCCAATCCATAATCGCTTCCCAAAATCCCCTGTTCAGCTGATTCTTTCCCCAGACTCCACCATTACAGGCACCCTCATACCCATTTTATACTATACCTTTGGGAAATAAAATAACATTTGTTATGTGTTGTATGTAAATTCAATGTTTCCAATGATTTCAGTGCAATGAGTTAGGTGGAAAAACTGCACTTTTTGCTGGAAATTATTTGCCAAGAGGAAAGTGCCATTATTTGCCGTTTTTTGTTTGAGGTGAAAATTTTCGCCAATTCCTACTCTCAGCATCACAAACTGTGAAAGAAATGCTAAATATTGTCTGCAAAATCTGTGCTCATTTTAGCCAGTCTTATAGCCTGCAATGCATTACATTCTTTCCTGAAGTGTATCTACCTGCCCTATCAACCAGCTTAAATGGAGTTTCATATAAGGTGGATTTCCACTAAGGCCATTAGCTAGTATACAATGCTTAGCTTGACGACTTTGGAGGGGGCTTCTTTGTCAACTAATGGCAGTTAATGTCTGACAGAAACAAACATGCTGCATATGCACTAAGTTGGAAACTACTTGGGGAAAGATTTAGGATTACTGATAGACAACAGACCTTACAGCAGTATGCAGAGTCAATCAGCTGTTGAAAGATCCAGTAGGGTACTATGTTGTAAAAAAAAAGGGGTGTAGAGATATGGATGGGAATATAATTCTACCTCTATAAATGCTTGGTAAGGTATTATCTAGTTTGGGGCACCAGTTCTTAAAAAATACAAACTGGAGAAAGTACAGACACATGCAACAAAATGGGATCTGTGTTAAAAAGAGAGCTCAGTAGCATGGAAAACGGAGCCTGCTGTAACGTTAGCCCACAGAAATACAGTTACGAAGGGAAACTTGAATGCGATCCCTGGGTCAGCTGGGAGGGAGGTGGGAAGTCCTCCGCAGAGTGAGAAGTGCCTGATTTAAAGTTTTCAGGTATACACTAGTAGGTGAGTTTAAAAAAGCAAAAAAAAAAAACCACACAAAAAAAACAGCGCTAATCTAGTTTTATTGATTGAAACACACAGTTTTTTTTTATGTGAATGTTCCCCTAAAAATATTGAAAATTTTGATACTTGGTTTCCTGCTCAACAAGGATATCATGACATGGTCTGATCTTGATGGAGAGTGGCTGATGATTCTTATAGAAATAACAGTATAGACATAAACCAGATAATGAAACTTGTTAGCATGATTTGAGTGGGATCCCCACATAGTTTATAAAAAAAAAAAAAAAAATTTGAATTTCTGCCAAGACATGAATAGCAGAACTCCAAAGGCTCTTTGCAAGAAAGCATATAAAGAAATTATTATAGAGTGGAAGATTGCATTGTGGAGGATGAGAGAGAGAAATGCATAGGCAAAACTACTAGGAAGCAAAGTGAAAATAAAGTGAGCAAGAAATTATACCCTTAACATCGCCATCAACATCATCTCACTATTTTGAAGAACACATGTCATCAATACAGAAAGCAATGTTTCTCGTGGGGGTGGGGGTGGCAGTGTACTGTTTATGGTGGTAGTGGAACTAGCAAACCTATGTGAGACTTGCTCCCAGACTGTGGGTTGGTAAATGAACATGAACACTGTCTACCTACAAGGCCTCAGTGCATTATCTTTCTGTTGTTGAATTGATGTTTATTATAATTTAATGACAGTCACGTTACCATGTACAATGGCTATCAAAAACTACACGCCCTTACTGAAATTGCAGTTTTTATTGATGTAAAGCGGTGATTCTCAACCAGGTTGCCGTGGCATTTTAGTGTGCCATGGACATCCGCTTAGGTTACCCCTTGTTTTCTATAAACACTTTGACAAAAATTTGATTGTTGAGTTTCACATATATATTTATCAAAATGTTTATGCATAATATTTTGTTTTTGTTATTCTGTTTGTGAGGCCTAATAATAACTATATGTAACTTATTTGTACTTTTCATAACGCCCTTGGCAAAGGACACATAATGTTAAGGGCGCCCTGTATAATTTAGATTGCGAATTAGGGATGACCTGGACAACAGAGATGTAAAGGCTGAAATCAAGAAAATCGTGGCAGACCTTTTTCACCTGGAATAAATCTTGTAACCAACAATATTTATGTCAAAAACAAATGGATCATGTCTTGGAAAAATAATTAAAAAGAAAACAACTATCAATGCTATGGCTGCATAAGTACACATCCTTTACAATGGGAGTTTTAACTGTGTTCAGGTATAACCAATAGCATTCAAAACAATGTACAAAGGTAGTTTCCCTTCCCCTGACATCAACTGAAGTGATTCTGATTATTCCTAAATAAAATAATCTGTTCCTGTAGGATTTCCTTACATACTTCATAGATGCATACTTCAGAGATAGCCATAGTCCACAAGTAGCTAACAAACAATCTACGGGATCTTACTGGTGAAAGTTACAGATCAGGAAAGGGATATAATAAAAATGCATTTTGTGTATCATGGAACACTATGAAGACCATCATTACGAAGTGGAGGAAATATGGCACTACTAGGACATTGCATAGGTCTGGATTTCCCTCCAAAATTGATGACTGGGCAAGGAGAAAGCTCATTAGAGAGGCTCCCAAGAGGCTAAAGGAAACCTTAAAACATCTGCAGGATTTTATGGCAGTAACTGGCCACTCCATGCATGTTACGAACATTTGTGCACGCTCCTCAAGTCTGATCTGTGGAGTAAGGTGGCAAGTTGGAAGCCATTTCTCACAATAAAGAACAACCAAGTCCATAAAACTTTGAAAGAAGACATTTTCAGTCTCCCCAAACCATGTGCAAAAATGTCTTCCTCTGATATTTGACTGAGTGGCTCAAATCCAATACAGCTCAACACCCAGAGAACACAATACCTACTAACAAGCATCGTGGTAGCAGCATCATTCTATGGGACTGCTTCTCTTCAGTGAGGAAAGCGCCTCTGGTTAGGCTAGAAGGGGAAATTAATAACTCCAAATATCAAGATATATTGGTAAAAAAACCTGTTGCCCTCTGCCAGAAATCTGAAGATGAAGAATTTCATCTTTCAACATGACAACAATCTGAAGCACACTGCCAAATCAACCAAAAGAAAGATTAGTGTCCTGGAGTTTGCCAATAAGGGCCCAGACCTAAGCTTATAGAGAATGTCGGCTGACCTACAAAGGGCTGTGAACAGGAGATCCACTGCTAATCTCACTAAGCTTGAAGTGTTCTGCAAAGAAAAGTGGAATAAGATTTCAAAATACAGGGTGCTAGTTTCATAGAGATCTATTCAAACAGACTTACTGCTTTAAGCAAATGAAAAGGTGATTCCACAAAGTATTACTTAAAAGGTTTGAACATTTATGCAAACAATGCATGTACAGTACTATTCATTATTCACACACATACATACAATCTTCATCAATATATTTGATTTTATTTTAGATAAGGGAGTAGGAGATCCTCCCACATGCAGTTTATTATTTTAATTAATATTTATTTGTCTTATTTCCATTTTTAAAATTACACTATCAAGAGTAAGAGTGTTTTGATTCAGAGAGCAATACATACTAGTCACACTCATTGGCTAGCCTACAGCAGCATGGTGGAGGGAAAACAAGAGTAGTGGACTTGTATTGATAATACAGCAGTAACTTACTTAGATAAGCCTTAATAAAGATTATTATTTTATAATCAAGCATACTCAGCTTGCCCCTTTATAAAAACTGTAACTTCAGAAAGGCTTTTACAGAAAGGTTAGCCTCCAGACCTTTCATTTTTTTTTTACAGCTGGTTTATGGCAAAGTAAACCATTCTCCATTATAATCCCTTCTTTTTAACCCCAGAAAATGTTATAAGGTGGGCACTTCATCCGTATGTATACACACAAAACGTATGTACATTCATTCACATATTCACATCCATGCACCCATATTTTCATATTTATGCAAGCATGCAGCAGTCTCACATGCACACAAATATGCATGCATAAACATCTATGTATATGAACACAAATATATGTACACAAGCACCTATGCACACATACATACATTCACACACATCAATCCATCCATATATACTCGCATGTATATTTATGCACACAAGGAAATGCATGCTTGCACAATATATGCACTCGCACATGCATATACACATACACACTAATTCATTCACATACACACAAACATATCAATACACATATACGAACACACAGATCTCTCTTTCTCTCAAGCACACACTTACAAGCACACTTTGTAGTTCCAATTAAGTAGTTCTTTTTAAATATCACTATTGCGGCTCTGCTGAAGAGCCTACTCTGGTCCCGGGACCAGATTCTCCTGCAGTCAACGTTTGGGAGATAGGAATGGCATCGTTAGATTTATTTTTTTAATAGATACAAGATATAATTTTTTTTTTTTTTTTAAATGACATAGTAACATAGTAGATAAGGCTGAAAAAAGACGTGCGTCCAACAAGTCCAGCCCATGCCAATAACACCCCTGTTGATCCAGAGGAAGGCAAAAAAAAAAGCCCTCTGGAGCAATTTCCAATGTAGTCCCAAGTGTGTGTGTGTGGGGGGATTATTCCTTCCTGACTCCAGCTGGTAGTCAAATAGTTCCCAGGATCAATATCCTATTTGCTTTGAAGCCATCTGTCATAATTGTCAATATTGTTCTGTGCTAGATAGGCATCCATTGCTGTTTTGAATGCAGTTGTATTATCTGCAAGCACAACATCCTGAGGCAAAGAATTCCATAGCCTTACCACCCTTACTGTAAAGAGTCCCTGTCTATGTTTTAGTCGAAAGAGCCTTTCCTCAAGTCTTAATGGATGAACTCTTGTTCTTAGCTCAGCTCTTTGCATAAATAATTAATTGGATAGTTATTTGTATTGACCTTGAATGTATTTGTAAATGGTAATCATATCACCCCTTAGACGTCTCTTCTCTAATGTAAACAAACCCAGTTTGGCTAGTCTGTCTTTGTAACTCAGATCCTCCAATCCCTTTATCAGTTTTGTTGCACGTCTCTGCACCTTTTCCAGTTCAGTAATGTCGCAATGACGCAATACTATCCCTTTAATTTTCATTTGGATGGAAACGCGTCACAGGACGTACACTGAACTCAATTAGTGTTTGTAAAGGATAAGAAGGATAAAATGTTAAAGCAATTTGTCTTGATAAAGGCTTCAGTAGGGGGCGAAACGTTGACCTGGCAGAATAAAACTTGTTTGTTTTAAAGAAATCTGTGAGTGCTGATTGTTCTCTATTTAAAGTGTTTTTATATATATATTTACACATGCCTCATACACATACTAACATGCATATTTATGCATGCACATTAGTATATTCACACACATGTGAGATGATCAGGGAAGACAGTGCCACAGATGACATCAGAGATGATTCAAGCTAGCTTCCCTAATTCTCTTTCAGAACTCAGAAGGTCGGCAAACTCTAGGTTAAGAGAGGTGAAAGACATCATAAAATATGTTCCATTTGCCAGTATTGCCTGTTATGATTGGATAGGGGACCAGTGCCAGTTGGGGCATCAAGAAGGTAAAAAACAAACAAACAAACAAACATTGCAATGATTTTACTGTGTTTAATGTGAACCCAGAATTGTATATGGGCTTGGTGGTGTCCAGCTCTGTATCAAATATGGGTTTGACACTTAGGTGGTTTAAGGAACACTACATTTTTTATAATTAACATATTCCTGCCGGGAGAAACAAGGAAATTCCTTCTGCTTGGGCAGTATTCATTAAGAAAAAGGTCTACTGCTACATCAACCCTTTGAGTGCCAGAGAGATATCCAACACATTAAGTTGGATACCTCTCTTCCACTCATAGTGTTAATGGAGGTTCCTCATGTGACAATAACATTCTAATGCCAATGAAAGTTTTGTCCTTGTTCTTTAATACAAGAGAGAGCATCTTCAGTGTGTCCTGAATGTCATGTCTACAGAGATGGAAGTCCTCCTGGACCCACTGAACCTTTTAACATTCTGTGGTGCATGTATTCTGCTTGGAAGAGTCAGAGGTCCAGTAATCCTGCTAGCAGTAATTGCATTCACCTCCATAGCTATGACATCCAGGACAGATTAAATATTTCATCTTGAACAAAGGCAGAAGGACAAAATTCAGTGTGGCCATCAGTATAGTAAGGTAAGTGGGAGGTTACTAGGAGGTGTTTCTTTAAAATATTATCTCCTTTTGATATTTTTTTTCATAGCAATGGAGGTAAAGAAATGATTTCATGCTTGTTTGAAATCTGTTATGATATGACTATATAGAGGAAAATAAGACCATCTCATTGTATTTGAAATATGGGGGTTAATATGTCTACAAGCAATGCAGCTTAGTGCAAGGATAGTAGAAGGCAACAGGGAGACAAAATGAAAAGTAAATAGACACTTGAGACCTCTGGCACATATCATCTTCTTTCCTATCAAGATGAGGACACATATGTATACACACACATTGTATGAGGTGCATTTTTGATACAGCTGTCTGAACTCCTTTATGTTCACTGATATGTCGGACACAGTTTTAAAGATTTGTTTTTATTTACATGAGAATAAGATATATATATATATATATATATATATATATATATATATATATATATATATATATATATATATATATATATATATATATTTTTTTTTTTTTTTTTTTTTTTTTTTTTTTTTTTTTTTAATGCAGCAAACTGACAGTGCCAGAAAGGTGAGGGAGGGAGAGAGCTGGTCCAAATTCCCAGCACCCTAGCTGTTTTATCATGGAATGAATAGTAACAGAGGGACCCACACTGCAAGAGCTAAACCCAGATACTGCAAGATACACCTCTTAGGAGCTAATAGTTATAGTGCGTGTCCTACTGAAATTGATTACATTACATTATGTGTGTGATTTCCCACTCCTCCAATTTACTAGTAAAAATCCATACATTAGGTTATTTTTTCATACTGCAAATCATAAAGACAGATCAAGAAAATGTTTGGTTTCTATTCAGTGGACAATGAGTACAGTTTTGAAGTGGAAAACTTACATTATATTATAATGTGCAGTGGTCTTCTGCCCAAACATTGCTGGCTTTCTCACTATTGTTGAGTGATCTCCTGAATGCACTTAATCAATGGCAGGCTCAAATGCTTCTGGATGCTGCATTTAGAACCCTTTGCATTCCGGAGAGATATTCAACGCTATGTGTTGGGAACCTCTCTGGCACTCAAAGGGTTATTAATGTGCTTTGGGACTCCTGACTGCAGACAGTGAGAACAGGCTGAGAAAGTACTGGTACTCCTTTTCTTGATAACTGGAGCTCAACCATCCTTAATACAATGAATACTACAAACGTTCCCATCACAGTGCTCCTTTATGTGCTGGAAACATTTTTAGTATCAAAAGTGTTAAGGGCCTAATTCAGCAAGAAAAGAACAATAATTTTGGGGCACCCCAAATGTACCATAGAGGACAAATGAAAATTCCACAAATTTGCACTGATTTAAATGGGGTTTTGAACCCCATGAATGCTAGAGGTTGCCAGTGCATTGTAGTTCAAGGGCTGAAAAGCCCCATTTCAATTATACAAAATATTCATTTGTACCCTATGGAGCTGTTTGCTCATCCCAAAATTGTTCTACTCTTACTGATTTAGGCCCTAAGTGTCTTGTTCATACAAGCCAACCGCACCACACGGGAAAAACTTCCAAAAGTCTTATTGCGTCACAATACATTGGACAATGACATTTCTGGCGTTCAAAGGCCAATTTAAATTAAAGGGTAATTTGATTTCCTCCCTGTGATGCTGTTGGTTCACTCCAGAACTGCCCCACTACCTCAATGTGACAGGGTGGAATGCAAGAAATGTGTGCAACAGTTATTTAAAATGCACTTATGATGGCAAAATGATTAAAGCTAAAACATTATTGAATTTAACAGGTTTTATAAGGATTTGGCAAACGTTTAAACTTTTGTTTAGTGAATGCATTTTAGAAAGTGGGCATGGCTAATATGTCCTCCATTTTGTGAGATTATTAGTGACTGCATCTAGTTCAGCAGTTAGCACACATTTTCATATGTCTGGCTAACTTTGCTGTTACTTTAGGAGCATGTGATAACTTTGTAGTTAATTTAGGAGGATGTGCTAACTGCACCATTAATTTAAGAGCATGAGCTGTTCAACATTATAGGAATAGTAATGTTTCACAAAAAAAAAATCTCCAAAAATCTTCATAATATTTGGGCCATGGAGAGTGTTGTTTCAATACCGTCCGAGTTGTAGTTCAAGATTAATTGAATGATAAAGTATCTCCCTCCCACCCCTTTTACGGATGTAACAATGCTCACCACAGAGCAGCAATACTGTCCGGATGGATCGCAGCAAGGGACAAACTTCAGTGACATAAGGAAAAACCTGTCAAGGGGGGCAGGGTTTTCCTTATGCTCACAGTAAGAAGATTGTCCCTTGCTGCGACCTGTCCAGTCAAGAGACCAGATTCCACATCTGAAGGGAAGAGGCTTATACTAGGTAAAAGAGGTGGAAGGAGGATATTTTATCATTCAATTATTCTTGAACTACAACTCTGACAGTAATGAAATAACATTCCCATGGCCCAAATACTATGAAGATTAATCTGAGCTGCTTTTTTGTGAAACATTACTATCATTTTAAGGCGTATGTTTCTTGCATGAAAATATGAGCAATTGCAAAGAGCACTTAAATTTATGTCTGTCAAAAATAGCTAATGCTCCACTTTCTTGCATTTTGCCCTATGAGACTTATGCTGAAAGCCAAAGATTAGCATTGCTGGTGTATAGCAAATACAACAAAAGGGGCACATACCAGTTCCCAAATTTCCTATAGGTTTAAATAGAGCTTTTAACAGCTTTAATGCTAGAAAGCTCTCAAACACATTGGATCACTCACCATAATATAGCACAAAACTGTCACTGAAAATATGCAATCAGAAAATCACCATACAATAGATAGAAATATCAGCAGTGTCTGACCATATCCAGTAGGTTACTGTACATTAGAATAACACTGTACTGATTACCATTAGGAGGTCACCCTGCATTAAGTAAAAGCCCAGCAATGTATGAGCCTCACCTGTTAGTGTGCAGGTGGACGGTTTCTTGCAGAATACAAAGGTCTGTTGTGTCCGCAATAATGTCACCAAAATAACATTAAAATAACATCAAGAAGGAAAACAAAAATAAATTCCTGTCTAAAATTCAAGCTTCTTTTACAAGTGCAATTAGCTCTGAAGGCTCAGGGGAAGTAGCATAACTAATTAGCACCATCCTCATCTACCATTAGATCCCAATGTGCAAAATGTGACTGTTGATTCCCCCCAAAACACGTAAACATTGTAGGAATTATAGTCACTTTTAAGGTGCTTCACTTTCTCATCACAAAAATGAATAGTGGTACTGAGTGTCTGTGTTCCTTGCATCCCCCCCCATGCCAAAATATTTTTTTTCCTGCAAGAATGGCTTGCAATTAATCCTGGCTGTTTATAGGTAAAACAAAGATTTCTAGTTTGATGAATAAAAGAAAAAAACAAACAAACAAAAAAAAACAGTCCATCCGTCATAATGAGGCTAATGAGTGCAGTTCTGAAGCAAACCAATTGTACCATAATAAGCACACACACAAATTCCCATTGGTTTAAATATTAACTCCCTGAATGCAAGATGTCCCAAGCACACTGCAAAGAAATGTGTTAGAGAAATTTCTAGAACTGAAGGGGTTAAGATCAACATCAATAGGAATTTTACATTTTTACTTGTCTCCTTTGTACAGATGCAGAGTACAGAAGTAGAGTGTAGATTAGTGGGAATTTTTATCTGTCCCCTAATGTGTACATGGTTTGCTCCAATTTTTTTGATACATAAGAACCATTCAGAGCAATCTGTAAACAGATTGCTCTGAATGGTTCTTATGTATCAAAAAAATTGGAGCAAACCATATACACTTACTAGGAGACAGATAAAAATTCCCACTAATCTACATGGGGCTTCTACCCCTTAAATGCTAAAGAGGTGTCCAATGCATTGCTTTGCATTGTGCTGGAGACCTCTAGCATTCAAAGGATTAAAACCAGTTTAACCCCTTGGGTGCCAGAAGGGAATCCAATGAGTTGTTTTTGTTTCCCACAAAATATGCTTCATTTTGTTTTGATACATAAGACCGAGTGGCCCATATTTCCAAAATGTTAATTGGAGTTATTCTAGAGTAAGCAATCTGTACCATAGAGAACAGAATGAAAATGTATTTGCAATGTATTGGATGTACTGGAGACCTCTCTAGCATTCAAGGGGTTAATTTAACATGCATTTGTATTTGTATCCTGGGGTGCAGTTAGTTTACCCCAGTTTGCTTTGGGAAATATGGACCAGAATACACTGAAAAGATGGTCCATTTTTAACAGGTGGGAAAG
Organism: Rhinophrynus dorsalis; assembly: GCA_037306005.1. Taxonomy (NCBI): domain Eukaryota; kingdom Metazoa; phylum Chordata; class Amphibia; order Anura; family Rhinophrynidae; genus Rhinophrynus; species Rhinophrynus dorsalis. Next base: position 293,084,000 of record CM074718.1, on the reverse strand, counting down.
TCATTCTGACTTGCCCAAATAATGATACTGTATATCATCATCATCATCATCATTTCCTTTATTGCTGTGTGCATTATGCCCTATAGCACTGTGGGAAAAATAACCACAGCCATTCACTTATCTACTCTCCTATAATATAAACTTAATGTGCTTTCACTAAAACTTATGCTAACACTGCCATCACGTGCTAGTTATTAAAAATGGCACTCCCATGTGTTTTAGATAGGATCTATTAGTTATTCTATTAATTATGGTAGGTTGTTAAAACATGCTCCAACAGACTGTACATAGTTTCAGTATTTCCCTGTTTCAGTACAGATGGAAGAATCGGTGGTCTCATTAATTGATTTATCTGTGCTCAAACAGAGATATATTGAAAACATGCACTACTGGCTGTTCCTGAAGACCACGTTTGGATACCCTGCTAAATACTATATTTAAAAGCAACAGTAAAGCTTTTTTTTATGAAAAAAGCAAAATATGAAAGAAAACATATTAAGAAAGTAGTTCTTGATCATAATAAATTAGGCAATAAGGCATGCTATAGACCTCAAGTTACAACAAGAGGTAAAAAAGAAGAATTGCCATCTTTAAACTGGCACCCACCTTTTTTTTTTTTGGTAATTCCACTTTTTTGGGGGGTGGGGTATATACCTACATTAACAACTTCCTTCTCTCAGTTGACTGAAGTAACTGTTATGCTGTAATTATACATACATTAACATTACTAGTTTTATTACATTGTGTACATATTAGTAAATTGTTTTTAACTGTCTATATGCAAAATAGTACCTGCATTGTTCTTTGGTCATTATATACAGACCTTTTCAGAAATCTGCTGCATGTGCTTACTGTGCTTTTAAAACCCAGGAGAACCCTTCTCTGATACTTATGGATTTTGGTGGGAAGTACCTGGTGGTTTCCAGTCTTGCCTGACAATTATCAGCATGTTTGACTTTGGCTATGGATATAGGCATTGTTCTTCATCAAGCCTTTCGGTGCCAGAGGTGTGATCAACACATTCTGAGAAAATGCTTTTAACATCCTCTAGCATTTAAAGGGTTAGATAAACTGATGCTTTATGAATAAAAAAAAAACTACTAGCAAATTACACTAAAGCTTCAAGGTCTGCATGTGACCCACACTCAAGCTCAAAAGCAATTAATATATTCAAATTGGAGGTCATTTCCTCAACTAGGTAGGACCGGTATCCTACCCAGGATGGCTTACCAGTGCCGAACACAAAGAAAATATATCCTGAAGCATATCATACTGGTCCTGTACAGTCCAGCCATGGAACACCAGGAAATTCTACTCTTAACAATAGAAGAAGCCAACTCCAGAAGAACATTTAAGCCTCTTGGCCCTTGTTAATGTGCACCTGATCTCTCTCTCTAGGCACTCGTGAGCGTCAAGACATTTCTTCTCTGGCACTTCACTTGTGAGTTTAAAAAGATTAAACCCTGGGAAGGATGCCAGCCCTACCTAGTTGAACACCTGACCACCAATTTGAATATCTTAGTTACCTTTGAGCTTTGTCACACTAAGGATAATTAGGAAAACCAAGAAGTGGGTCCCTTGCTCACATGTCCTTAGAATGATCAGCTGCATCTCACTGAAGAAGCTCAGGCTGAAACAGACATCTGGGTCTCTAATTTTATAGCTGGATTGTTATGGGCAGGTCGGTACAATATGCTTCAGGATATTTCTTCTCTGGGTATAGCATTTGTGAGTTAAAATAGATTGCACTCTGAATAGGATATGTGTCCTACCAAGCTGAGCATCTCTCGTTGCCAACATGAATATATACAGTACTGTACAAGAGTTTTAGGCAGGGATGAAAAATGCTGTAAAGTAAGAATGCTTTAAAAAAATAGACATGTTAATAGTTTATTTTTTTATCAGTTAACAAAAATGGAAGACTTGTGGGCAAAAAGCCATACCTCTGACGTGGAAAGAAGGCCAAGTGACTGAACTATGCACAAAAACACAGGAACTGGGATGCAGAAATATGGCAGCAGGCGCTTGGACTGATGAGTAAAATGTTTAAATATTTGGTTATATCAGAAGGCAGTTTGTTTGCCGAAGGCTGGAGAGTGGTACAAGTATGGTGGAGGTTCCTTGCAAGTTTGGGGCTGCATTTCTGCACATGGATTGGGGTATTTTGTCAGAATGAATGCTCTCCTCAATGCTGAGAACAGGCAGATATTTATCAATCATGCAATATCATCAGGGAGTCATATGATTGGCCCCAAATGTATTCTGCAGCATAACAATGACCCCAAACTTATAGCCAAAGTCATTAAGAACTATCCTCAGTGTAAAGAAGAACAAGGAGTCCTGGAAGTGATGGTATGGCCCCCACAGAGCCCTGATCTCAACATCATCGAGTCTGTCTGAGATTATATGAAGAGAGAGAAGCAACTGATGCTGCCTAAATCCGTAGAAGAACTGTGGTTAGTTCTCCAAGATGTTTGGAACAACTTACCTGCCAAGAGTGGTCATACCAAATATTTATGTGATTTAGATTTTTCATCTGTTCACTCACTTTGCATTTTGTTATTTGATAAAAATAAACTGTTAACATGTTTATTTTTGAAAATATTCTTACTTTACAGCATTTTTCCACACCTGCCTAAAACTTATGCACAGTACTGTATATTTATCTATATGTATCTATCTCTCTCTCTCTCTCTCTCTCTCTCTCTCTCTCTCTCTCTCTCTCTCTATATATATATATATATATATATATATATATATATATATATAATATAAAATAAATGTGTGTGTATTCATTTGTCCAGCCTTCTGCTTTTTATATACCTTTCAAAATAAATCTTTCTTCCACAAGGGAAACACAGCAGTTCTCCGGTCCCCTGTGCTGAGAATTCACCCTCAACCCTACCCCTTCTCTGGTAGGAGGATAGTGCTAATTAGTTCACTTTAGCCCCCCCCCACCTCCCAAATATAGTTTGATATTTATATATATTATTTATGTAATTTTTTTTCTTTTTTTTTTGGTTTCGTTTTAGGATGTGCCCCCTCACTCTAAACTTTGGGCCCGCTCTTCAAGTCCCCCAGGCCCATTTCCTTTCCCTGGGGGTTGTGGTAAGGGGACAGCTTCTTCTCGGACCCTGGGCTTGCGGCCCCTGCGGGAAGGGATTCCATTGCAGCCATCTTTCTTCAGGTGTCGGTGAAGGTGGTCAGAGCGCACAAAGGTTTTGTGGCAGGCCTGGCACTGGTATGGTCGCAGCCCTGTGTGCACACGTGTGTGGTTCTTCAGGTCATAGTTATGTGCAAATGCTGCCCCACACTGCTGACACAGGTAAGGTTTCTCTCCAGTGTGCTTCCGCATATGAACCTTCAATTTGTCTTGCCTGTGGAGTGAGAAACAATTTAGTCAAGTTATTAAACACTTTGTTTAAACCTTGGAGGACTAGAGGGGTGTGCAACTGTTCGATTTGCAAAGTATTAAGCATTCCCCAGGTCCTCTAGTGTTAAATGATGTGAAATGTCTTGTATGTCTTTCCTGAGTTTTTTTCTTCCTTCTTTGTGTTACCAACATTTTTGCCCTATGGTGCTCTTGTTCCATTCATACCCATAAATGTTTTTGTTGTGGTTTCAGTGTGCTAAAGACAGTTGTGGACACAAACTGGTGTCAATGGTCACTCTGGAGAGGAGAATAATCCATATAACAAGGTCATATATAATGCATCTTCAGACAGTTCATATCACAGATAATTGCATATACAGAGATCAATTAATAATAGCTATAGTTACAAAAGCATATCCATATATAAATAAAAGAGCCAGCTAGATGATACTCACAGAGAAAGATCTATACAGGTTGTGGCCACCACTAATAATGAAAGGCGGGTAATAGACCAGAATTTAAGAAAAACCCTTCATGAACACTTGGGTTAATTAATTATTGGCAATATTGACTGAATACATATAACATGCCTCTCTTAACACCTTGAGAATGTGTTTTGTTTTACACCAAATTTCTGTGAGTAAATTATCAAACCTTGGAAACATCCTCAATTGAGAACCATTCACTAACTTGGTTATTTTGACATAAACCCATGCTAATGATAGAACCACCATGTGGCGAAAGTCTTAAAGAGGGACCAACAGACCTAAATACAGTTCTCTGTATGCTATAATAGCTGCCATTTGGAAATGAACTGTATCTTTTCTTCTCAAAAAACAAAAACAAAAAACAAATTTAGTAGAGATCTCCACTAGCCTCTAATAGCTACTGACATCAACTGTATAGAAACTGTTATGTGTGACATTTCAAAGCACTCCCTATGGACCAGTAGGGGTATTAAAGAAGCAGTTCCCCTGCTAAAAAAATAAATAAAAATAAAGCTTAATAAAAATGTTAAAGGGTGATAGTTCTTTTAAAAACAAATCATTATTGATAAGCATGACTATTTGCTATGAGAACCTATGTACTGTACAGTTCAAGATTATTTATGAGGTAATTATTTAAGTACTAGTTGAGCCCGTGTACACGGGCCACAGTGCCATCCAGCAACGCCCGCGGTGCAGTCATGCACAGTAGAGACTGCCCTCGCCACAGCTGTTGTCAGCTGCAGAAAGGACTACAATCTGAATTCGGAGCCCCACTCCGTTACCAGCCGCAGTGCAGGCAGTCTATATGTTCACAACTACAGCGCGTGCAGCCATCTCTACTGCACATGACAGCTTCTGACAAACACACACTTAGTGAATTATTATATAGGATATCCTTGCTTGAGCACAGTCAGATCAATCATGGCTGAGCAACTTAATTATCTGTGTTTAAGCAAAACATATAATTAAATCTAGGTATGTAGGGTATCCTCAATAACTGCCACTGAACACTGTGGATGAGATGTATAAAAAGCCTTCTTAGTATATCATACACCCCTTAGTTACTGTCCACTACGCATGTGGCCGTCACTTAACGCCCACGGAACTTTTTTTTTTTTAGCAAACAATTCCAGAGTCCCTGAATGGTGTGCAACCACGCAGGGACCCGGATTTCTGGGACTTACATCCGTTGTTCTTTAGGGACATCCACCTTGGACGTACATGTACGTCCATTGTCATTAAGGGGTTAAGAATTGTTACTAAAATTCACAACAGTGGGTCATATTTATAAAGAGGTAAAATTAAGTTTATAAATGTCTGTCTGAGAATATACTGAGATAATTTGATGAAAATTCCCAACTGAGAATATTTTTCACACTCTTAAATCACGATATACTTCCATTACGAATATAGCTGGCATTAAGACTCAATCACTAATACTGCCATTATTTTTGGTGCAATTATCAAATGCCTTATTAAATATACAATTCTTATTTAGACAAGGCCATTTCTACTATACTTTTCAAAACAGCCAACTGACTGGAGTTAACAGAAATTAACTATGAACCATTTTTGTTAAATTAAATTGGGCTTTAACCCCTTGAATGCTAGAGGTTTCCAATGCACTGAAGACCTCTCTAGCATTCATGGGGTTAAAGCCCAATTTAATTTAACAGAAATGTTTATTTGTCACCTATGGTCAAGTTGGTTTTCTCCATAAAAACTCCAGTTTGCATTTATAAATATGGGCCCGTGGGGAAGATGTATAAAAAAAATTATTCATACTTCTTGAGGAATTGGCATCTGTAAGGTTGCCACCCAGCCGGTATTTTACCGGCAGGCCAGTAAAAAATTGGCTTCTGTTCAATGTTAAGTCTATGGAGGGAATGCCATGGCCGGTATTTTTTTGAAGAAAAGGTGGCAATCCTAGGCGTCTGACTCAGAAGCCACAGACACTGCGTCAGACTTTGATATAACACAGTTTTCTGTAAAGAAAAGTTGTACTGTCTGAAGAGTTGCCCCAGCAACTGCCCCAAGACCTACCCCGGCAACTGCACAAAGACCTGCCAAAAGACTTTCCCAAAGAGCTGCCCAAAGAAATGCCCAAAGTGCTGCCAAAGAAATGCCCCAAGACCTGCCACTCCTCCTGATCCTAATGAATGGATATCACAAACCAGTTTAACCCCTTAAGGACCGGGACAATCTGAGTTAGATTTGACTTAAGGACCGGAGCAATTTTGACTTTTTTGACTATGTCTTTGTTCAACCATATTTTCTCTTTAATTCCTTTTGTGCACCCGCATAAATTATATACTACTTTTTTAAGCACAAGTAGGGCTTTCTTTTGATACCACAATTATATGAATACCTCATCATTTAATTTTATTAAAATAGAAAAAAAGAGCAAAAAAATTAAAAAAAAACAACATTTTGCTTATATTTTCGTGTCAGGATTTGCATACAATTAGTTTATGACAAAAAATACCCCTAAATATATTCATTTGCTTCTCCTTAATATAAGAATACCCCATATGCCTAGTATTTCAATCACTTCCTCACATTTACAAGGTAAATATTACAAGATGGATGCCATTATTTCCAACTTGTAATTTCTCAACAATTGGCATGTGAGCATCATAGCTTAGTTGATGGTGCCAGAACCAAAAATGTCCCACAAAGGTATATCTTTCTGAAAACTAGACATCATAAGGTAAATAATCAGGAGAATTTTGAAGTTTTTTATGCAGCTATTTTTCCAGAAAAAAATTTCAAAATTGTGGAAAAATTTTGTTTTTTTTTGCAGCTTTCACACTTACATTTCAATATTACTGTTGATTTCAAGCACGAGATAGTTGAAAATGTAAAAATATCCATTGTTTAGTGTTCAACTCCTTCTTCTGAGTACGGCAATACCCCATATGCATAGGTTATTCAAGGTTTGCGGGAGCTATGGGGCCCAAATTGGAACATGCGCGTTTCCAGTTTCACACTTTGAATTTTCACAGCTTGCATCACTGGTGCCATGTCTCATTTGGGGCTGTGTAACAGTGCTCCACTCTAAGATTTCCCCCCAAAAGTGTATATTTTTGGAAAGTAGACACCCCAGGCTTTCATTTTATGTATGTTTTCAAATTTTTTACGCAGCCATTTTACCACCAATCACTCGTAAATCTTGATGTAAGTTAAAAAAAAACAGCATTTTTCACACTTTCACTTCAATGTTGATGTGAATTTCAAGCACATGATAGGTGAAGATTTTTAAAAATGCATTGTTTAGTGTTCAGCTCCTTCTTCTGAGTACAGCAATACCCCATATGCATAGGTTTCTCAAGGTTTGGGGGAGCTACAGGGCCCAATTTTGAACAAAAATTGAATTTTCAAGTCCTGCTTAACTGGTGCCATTACTCATTTAGGGCTATGTTCCAGTGCTCCACTTTAGGATTTCCCCCCAAAAGTGTATATTTTTAGAAAGTAGACACCTCCAGCTTTCCTTTTAGGTGTGTTTTCAAATTTTTTACGCAGCCATTTTACCACCAATCACTCGTAAATCTTGACGTAAGTTAAAAAAACAGCGTTTTTCACACTTTCACTTCAATGTTGATGTGAATTTCAAGCACATGATAGGTGAAGATTTTTAAAAATGCATTGTTTAGTGTTCGGCTCCTTCTTCTGAGTACAGCAATACCCCATATGCATAGGTTTCTCAAGGTTTGGGGGAGCTACAGGGCCCAATTTTGAACAAATATTGAATTTTCAAGTCCTGCTTAACTGGTGCCATTACTCATTTTGGGCTATGTTCCAGTGCTCCACTTTAGGATTTCCCCCCAAAAGTGTATATTTTTGGAAAGTAGACACCTCCAGCTTTCATTTTAGGTGTGTTTTCAAATTTTTTACACAGCCATTTTACCACCACTTTCTCGTAAACTTGACGTAAGTAAAAATAACAGCGTTTTTTTACATTTTGCCTTCAATGTTGATGTGAATTTCAAGCACAGAACAGGTGAAGATTTTATAAACTGCATTGATTAGTGTTCGGCTCCTTCTTCTGAGTACGGAAATACCCCATATGGATAGCTTTTTCATGGTTTGTGGGAGCTACGGGTCCCAAATTGAAACATGCACGTTTCCAGGTTCACACTTTGAATCTTCACAGCTTGCGTTACTGGTGCCATTTCTCATTTGGGCTGTGTAACACTGCTCTTTTTTAAGATTTCCCCCAAAAAGTGTATATTTTTTGAAAGCAGACACCCCAGGCTTTCATTTTAGGTGTGTTTTCAAATTTTGCAAACAGCCATTTTACCACCAAGCCTGTGAAAACTTGACGTAAGTAAAAAAATTCAGCATTTTTCCTGCTTTTCCTTCAATGTTGATGTGAATTTCAAGCACAGAACAGGTGAAGATTTTATAAACTGCATTGATTAGTGTTCGGCTCCTTCATCTAATTACGGCAATACCCCATATACATAGGTTTGTCGGGGTTTGGGGGAGCTACTGGGCCCAGTTGGAACATGTTAGTTTCCTTTTACAGACATGCCATTTTTACAGCTGGTGCCTTGTCTCATTTCGGTCTGTTTGGCAATGCTGCAATTAATTTTACCCCCAAAAGTATATTTTGTAGAAGAGTAGACAACCCTGGCTTTCATTCTATTTGCATCTTATCAATTTTTTCGCTGCCACTGTATCACCAATCCCTCCCAAAATCTGCAGTAAGGCAGAGAAACACCATTTTTCACATTTCTATTTTAGTGTTGCTCTGGATTTCAATCAGATGATATTTGCAGATTTTTAAATGCTTTACATTAGTGTTGAGTTACATTGTCTGAGTATGGCAATGCCCCATATGCATAGGTTTGTTAGGGTTTGGGGGAGCTACTAGGCCCAGTAGGGAACATGTGTGTTTCCATTATCAGAGATAAATTTTGATAGTGTTAGATCTAAGGAGGGATGTGTTTTGAAAAATAAAAAACAGGATATTTCAGGGGGAAAAAGTGACCAAATAATAAAAGAACCTTTACAGCACTACTGCATTGTGCCTGAATGGTATTCCTTGAAACAGTCACCAAGGCAGAGGCCAGGTTTGGAAGGGCAATCAGGACAGTAAGTGGTGGTGTCTGCCCGTATTCCCTTTCTGTAGCAAACCCTGCAGCGCTTCTGTGGTTTGTTCTTTTGGGGAGTTGGGGGGATTTTATAAATAAAATGTACTAACCCGGGTCTTGGTGGAATTATTTCAGACGCACCTTGAAATAAAAATATGGAAATAAGTTGTAGCTGGTACTGTAAAAAGCTACATCTTTGATTGGGTTTGCCAGCTTGAAAAGTAAAAATGAATTATGTACAGCAGTCTGCATCATATAGATGGCAACTTTTTTATACCATGCCCTACACTTCCTCATTGCGAGGTATGGCTGCATTAGTTGATCACTCGGATCAACTCCCCCCATGTTTTTATTATAGTCCCTGATGCAGACTGGCTTTCTCATTACCATTGTCCTGCCACGAACAGTGACTGCCACAGATCTGTCCTCATGCATTGTGGTCAGCATGTAGACATCTTTTTTGTCCCTAAACTTCACTGCCAGCAGCTCCTGTTGGGACAAAGATAAGGACATCCCAGGTTTTAGTTTGCTATCTACTAGTGTTTTGGGCAACTCCCTGCAATTGCGCCTGACAGTGCCACAGGCCACAGTGTCAAAATAAAACAGAGACTTAAAGAAAAGGGGGCTGGTGTAATAATTATCAACAAATAATTGATAGCCTTTATTTAATAAGGGGTAAATTAAATCCCAAACTATTTTCCCACTTGTTCCCATAAATTCGGGGCACCCAGGAGGATCAAGTTTGCTGTCCTTGCCCTCATAAATTCTAAAAGCCTGGGTGTAGCCTGTGGCACTTTCGCACAATTTATAAAATTTTACACCAAATTTGGAATGCTTTGAGGGGATGTACTGCTTGAACCCTAACCTGCCTTTGTATTTCATTAGGGATTCATCTACACTAATTTTTTTGGGGCATATACACTTTGGCAAACTTTTTCTGTAAATGGCTTATTAGGGGACGAATTTTGTACAGTCTATCATACTGGGGGTGTTCTTTTGGGGGGCACAGGGTATTATCGCTAAAATGCATAAAGTGCAAAATGATTTCAAATCTGGACCTGGTCATAGTCTTGGGGAATATAGGGGTATCACATACGGGTTTTTGCTCCAGTAGGATCGGATACTTGGCTTTTTTATTATACCCATTGCCATTATTAAGGCCCAGAATTGTTTAAATTCTATGATGTCTATGGGTTTCCATATTTCTTCCTTAACTACAAAAGCTGTAGGGTTGGCGGCAGTATACTGGGCTGCATACAAGTTGGTTTGGGACACAATTTCACCTAAAATGTCTTCCCCCAAAAACAAATCAAAATATTATCATAGTTAAATCCCTCAACATCAATTTGAATCCCTGGGGTGCTTGTAAATTCTGGTATTTGTGGGCAAAGATTGGGGATACCCATTCATTATGATCAGGAGTGGCTGGTGTTGGGGCATTTCTTTGGCCAGATCTTTTTGTAGGTGCTGGGGCAATTGCCAGGGCAGCTCTTGGGGCAACACTTGGGGCATTCCTTTTGGCAGGTATTTTGCAAAGTCTTTTGGCAGATCTTGTGGCAGGATTTTTTGCAGGATTTTTGGCAGGTGCTGGGGCAGTTGCCAGGGCAGCTCTTGGGGCAGTGCGTCTTTTCTTGACAGAAGGCACAGCGTCGTCACTAGAGCTGCTCTCACTTTCTGAAAACTGCTCTATATCAAAATCTGACGCAGTATCTGTTGCCTCTGAGTCAGATGCCAAAAAGGCATATGCCTCTTCAACGCTATAACTGCGCTGCATTTTGCCCACTAAAATTTTTTTTTTCTTACTCTAACGCTATTCCTAAACCTAACTCTAACCCTAAAACTTACCCTAACCTACGTATATCCAGAACCTACCTAACCCAAGTAAACTACCTATCTAAACTATACTTATGATATATATATATATATATATATATATATATATTTTTTTTTTTTTCCCTAAACCTAAATCTGTCCCTAAACCTTTCCCTAACACAAGTCTACACTAAACCTACCCACCTACCTACCTAAACTACCTAAACTATATTTTAAATCAATTTTTATAAAAAAAAAAAAAAAATAAAAAAAAAAAATAAAAAAAAATTTCAGAGAATACAAGGGGGATGGGGGGTATCCCACAGATCAGCAAACGCTGATCTGTAGTTTATTGATCACTCTAAAAGTGATCAGATGGGGGGGAACTTGGTGATCACTGCAAAACAGTGATCAAAGGGTTAATTTTGTGTTTTAACACAGTTTGCAGGAACACTGGAACGCTGGATTGCAATCTGGCACAATCTCTCTCTGTCTCTCTCCACCTCAGCAGTGTGCAAGATGGAGGGAGGCAGAGATATATGACAGGGACAGTATTTACAAATACTGTCCCTGTCAATCAGCGTTTGCAACATGTGATTCGCTCATCAAGCAAATCGCATGTTGCAACAAACTTTCTACTGGTTGTTACTAAGTGTCCCAGTATCGGGACACTTAGTAACAAGCAGCCCGCGCTCTCCCATCGCTCCGTGCGGCCGCGATGGGAGAGTTTAACCCTTGACGTACCGGGACCGTCAAGGGTCCTTGGAGCAAATTTACCCTTGACGGTCCTGGTACGTCAAGGGTCGCTAAGGGGTTAAACCACAAATCTCAGAATTCACAAGCAACCCAGGAATTCAAATTGACGTGGAAAGATTTACCCATGATCGTTTTTTTTTTTTATTTGTTTTTGGGGGAAGACACTTTGGGGGAAATTGTGTCCCAAACCAATTTGTATGCAGCCCAGTATATTGCCGCCAACCCATCAGCTTTTGTTGTTAAGCTAGAAGTATGGAAGCCCACAGACATTGCAGAATTTAAAGGGATAGTAATACCCATTGCCCCCATTGTCTTCTCTCAAACCCTTATGGTTTGAGAGATGATAGCGCTCAAAGTTCCCCCTCCCTCCCCCTTCCCTGACTGATCGCTGACTGCAGGGGAAGCTGTCATACGACAGTCTTATGTGCATCAGGCGGCTCTGCAGCTGAGCCAAGATTGCGTTTATAAAAAAGAATTATTTCACTGAAACAGTCTTCTACATGTGCTTGGTTTGCAAGCACACGTAGAAGACCGTTTTAGTGAACAATTTATTTTTTATAAACGCGATCTCGGCAATGCTGCAGAGCCACCTCATGCAAGTAATACCGGATATCCCTGCACTCAGCATTCAGCGTTCAGCGTTCAGTCAGGGAAGGGGGAGGGAGGGAAGAACACTGAGCGCTATCATCTCTCAAACCTTAAGGGTTTGAGAGATGACACTGGGAGCAATAAGTGTCTTTTTAAGAAAGCTACAATATGGGGATTAGTAATTTGCAAGTATTACTATCCCTTTAAGCAATTCTGGGCCCTAATAATGGCAATGGGGATAATAAAAAAGCCAAGTATCAAATCCATCTGGAGCAAAAACCCCATATTTGATACCCCTATATTCTCTATGATAATGACCAGGTCTAGATTTGAAGTGATTTTGTACTTTATTCATTTTAGTGATAATACCATATGCCTCCCAAAAGAACACCCCCAGTGTGACAGACTGTACAAAATTTTCCACCTAATAAATCATTTACAGAAAAAGTTTGCCCAAGTATATATGCCCCAAAAACAAATAAGAATAGATGAATCCCTAATGAAGTACAAAGGCTGGTTAGGGTTCAAGTAATACATCCCCTCCAAGTTTGGTGTTAAATTTTATAAATTGTGTGAAAGTGACACAGGCTATACCCAGGCTTTTCAAATTTATGAGGGCAAGGACAGCCAACTTAATCCTCCTGGTTGCCCCAAATTTCTGGGAACAAGTGTGAAAATAGTTTGGGATCTAATTTACCCCTTATTAAATAAAGGTTATCAGTTGTTTGTTAATAACTACTACACCAGCCCCCTTTTATTTGTCTCCTTTTTGTTTTGACACCATGGTCTGTGGCACCATTAGGCGCAATTGCAGGGAGTTGCCCAAAAAACTTGTAGATAAAAAACTAAAACCTGGGACATCCTTATCTTTGTGCCAACAAGAGCTGCTGGCAGTTAAGTTTAAGGACAAAAAAGATGTCTACATGTTGAACATCATGCATGAGGACAGAACTGTGGCAATCACTATTCATGGCAGGAGAGGGGTACTGAGAAAGCCAAACTGCATCAGAGACTATAACAAGAACATGGGGAGAGTTGATCTGTGTGATCAACTAATGCAGCCATACCTCGCTATGAGAAAGTGTAGGGCATGGTACAAAAAAGTTACCATCTATATGATGCATACTGCAGTACACAATTCATTTTTTCTTTTTTAAGCAATCCAAAATGTAGTTTTTTTACAGTATCAGCTACAACTCATTTCCCTATTTTTGTCTCAAGGTGCACCAGAAATCATTCCAGCAAGACACGGGGTAGCGCACTTTATTTATAAAATACCCCCAACTCCCCAAAAGAACAAACCACAGAAGCGCTGCAGGGTTTGCTACAGCAAGGGATTACCGACAGACACCATGACTTACTGTCTCGATTGCCCTTCCAAACCTGGCCTCTGCATTGGTGACTGCTTCAAGCAATACCATGCAGGCACAATGCAGTAGTGCTGTAAAGTTTATTTTATTAGTTGGCCACTTTTTCCCCCTGAAATATCCTGTTTTTTTTATTTTTCAGAACATATCCCTCCTTAGATCTAACACCATCAAAATATAATGGGAAGCAAAGCAAATATTTTCCATATCTGATATTGGAAACACACATGTTCCCTACTGGTCCCAGTAGTCCCCACAAAACCTGACAAACCTATATGGGGCATTGCCGTACTCAGGCGATGTAGCTGAACACTAATACGATGTAGCTGAACACTAATGTGAAGCATATAAAAAATCTGCAAATATCATTTGATTGAAATCCAGAGCAACACTAAAATATAGGTGTGAAAAAATGGTGTTTCTCTTCTTTACTGCAGGATTTGGGATGGATTGGTGATAGAGTGGCAGTGAAAAAATTGTTAAAATGCAAATAGAATGAAAGCCAGGGTTGTTTACTCTTCTACAAACATATACGTTTGTGAAATTTATTGCAGTATTTCCAAACAGCCCAAAATGAGACAAGGCACCAGCTGTAAAAAATGGCATGCCTGTAAATGGAAACGCACATGTTCCCAACTGGGCCCAGTAGCTCCCCCAAACCCTGACAAACCTATGCATATCAGGTATTGACGTACTCAGAAGAAGGGGCCAAACACTAATCAATGCAGTTTTTAAAATCTACACCTATCCTGTACTTGAAATTCACATCAACATTGAAATCTAAGTGTGAAAAATGCTGAATTTTTTACTTACCTCAAGTTTTACGAGGGATTGGTGGTAAAATGGCTGCATACAAAATTTGAAAACTTGCCTAAAATGAAAGCCTGGGGTGTCTACTTTCCAAAAATATACACTTTTGGGGGGAAATTTGAAAGTGTAGCACTAGTACACAGCCTCAAATGAGACATGGCACCAGTGACGCAAGCTGTGAAAATGGAATTGCACATGTTCCAATTTGGGCCCCGAAGCTCACACAAACCTTGATAAACCTATGAATATGGGGTATTGACGTACTCAGAAGAAGGACATGAATGTTAATCAATGCATTTTTAAAAATCTTCACCTATCCCGTTCTTGAAATTCACATCAACATTGAAATCTAAGTGTGAAAAATGCTGAATTGTTTACTTACATCAAGTTTTACGAGGGATTGATGGTAAAATGGATGTGTAAAAAAATTTGAAAACACACCTAAAACGAAAGCCTGGGGTGTCTGCTTTCCAAAAATATACACTTTTGGGGGATATGTTAAAGTGGAGCACTGGAAGATAGTCCCAAGTGAGACATGGCACCAGTTAAGCAAGTGAAAATTCAAAATTTGTTCAAATTTGGGCCCTGTAGCTCCCCCAAACTCTGACAAACCTATGCATATGGGGTATTGCCTTACTCAGAAGAAGGAGCCAAACACTAATCAATGCAGTTTTTAAAATCTGCACCTATCCTGTGCTTGAAATTCACATCAACATTGAAATCTAAGTGTGAAAAACGCTGAATGTTTTATTTACATCAATTTTTATGAGGGATTGGTGGTAAATATCTGCGTAAGAAATTTGAAAACATGCCTAAAATGAAAGCCTGGGGTGTCTACTTTCCAAAAATATACACTTTTGGGGGGAAATCTTAGAGTGGAGCACTGTAACAAAGCCCCAAATGAGACATGGCACCAGTGAAGCAAGCTGTGAAAATTCAAAGTGTGAAACTGGAAACGTGCATGTTCCAATTTGGGTCCTGTAGCTCCCCCAAACCTTAGAAACCTATGCATATGGGGTATTGCCATACTCATAAGAAGGAGCTGAATACTAATTAATGCATTTTTTAAAATTTTCAACTATCCCGTGCTTGATATCAACAGTAATATTGAAATGTAAGTGTGAAAACTGCAAAAAAACTAAATATTACCACAATTTTGGAACATATTTCTGGAAAAATAGCTGCATAAAAAACTCCAAAATTCTACTGATTATTTATCTTATGTTTACTTTTCAGAAACATATACCTTTGTGGGACATTTTTGCTTCTGGCACTGTCAACTAAGCTATGATGCTCACATGCCAATTGTTGAAAAATTACAGGTTGGAAATAATGGTGTCCATCTTGTAATATTTACCTTGTAAATGTGATAAAGGGATTTAAATACTAGGCATATGGGGTACTCTCATATTCAGGAGAAGCAAATTAATATATTTAGGGGTATTTTTTGTAATGAACTAATAGTATTCAAATCCTGACAGGAAAATGTAAGCAAAAGGTTGTTTTTTTTTACATTTTTCCCTCTTTTTTCCTATTTTAATCAAATTAAACAATGAGGTATTCATATCATTGTGGTATCAAAAGAAAGCCTACTTGTGCTTAAAAAACCAGTATATAATTTGTGTGGGTGTACAAAAGGAATTAAACATAAAATATGGTTGAACAAAGACATAGTCAAAAAAGTCAAAATTGCTCCGGTCCTTAATTGAAATCCTGTCACAAAAAGAGGTAAACTGCGCAACACTCCAAGTGTAGTGAAAAATTCACTAAAATTAATTGCAAATATTACCAACCCAAATACCAAATAGTATCAAAATATATAGGCAGCGGCAGAATAAAAACTAACACTACCACCCAAAGTGTTATGAAAAAAGAATAAACTAATAATAAATATTCCGGCGCCTATAAATAGTATATCTAACAATAATAATATATAGGAGGCTGAAACATGGAGAGAGGAAAACAAACAATGAACATAGTAAAGTCTTAGTACTACCACACAAAAGAATAGTGTAACAAGAAACGTGTGTAAATCGTTACCAACCTTAAATAAAGGAAAAGATCCCACCAACACACGTCTCTCAAGACACTAGCACTGTGATTGAATCCCAAAATTCAAAAAGAAGTATTGTAGTCGCAAAAAGCAAAAAATAAAAATACTATTACAGATGACATATAAGGATCTATAATCTTTTTGTGACTACAATACTTCTTTTTGAATTTTGGGATTCAATCACAGTGCTAGTGTCTTGAGAGACGTGTGTTGGTGGGATCTTTTCCTTTATTTAAGGTTGGTAACGATTTACACACGTTTCTTGTTACACTATTCTTTTGTGTGGTAGTACTAAGACTTTACTATGTTCATTGTTTGTTTTCCTCTCTCCATGTTTCAGCCTCCTATATATTATTATTGTTAGATATACTATTTATAGGCGCCGGAATATTTATTATTAGCTTAATTGAAATCCACCTCAGATTTTCCCGGTCCTTAAGGGGTTAAGGACCCATGAAGGTATGGCATGTCATGGGTTAAATGATAGCAGCGTGCCACTGTGTGTGCTGCTATCATGCTGGTGAGGCTTAAACTGAGCATTCCAGTACTGGTAGCGTTCAGTTTCAGCCATTCCCCATTTTGCCGGTACATGTGATCGATACTACAGCGGTCATTTTTTACTCACAAATGCAATGTTTTACACATTGCCTTTGTGAATGTTCTCTGCCTCTCTCTTCCTTACTATAAGAGTAAGGGAGAGAGATGCAGAGAATAGACAAAGTATTAAACAAATAGAGGCCAGAGTTGGGGGTATTAACCCTTTAATATTGGTGCTGGAGGCAGGAGGTATGTAAGTCCATTTATGACCTACTGGCAGCAACATGTTTGTCTTTTTATATAAATGTGAGCAAGACCAAACTAGTATTTTACACAGACTAATTTATAAACACATCTACTGAAGTTTAAACAAATATTAATGGGAATTTTAATGTTGTGGAGCAATGAAATACACTTATACACACCACACAGTCTTATCTACCAAAAAGTGGGAAACTAAGGGGGGGGACCCCTGAAACTGCACATTTTGTAGGTATGAATGACTGGTCATACCTTTCATCCAGTCTCCATAAAAAATTAACCCATTGGGCCCAAACGATCACAAGAGAACCAAAAAAAGTTTTGTTTTTTTTTTTTTTGTTTTTTTTTTATGTTTTAATAGTTTTCTTTATTTTTAATAAAATAAATTGTGGGTTATCCATAGTTATGTGCTATCATAAAAAAAAGCCCTGCTTGTACATAAAATGGTATATAATAAAAGATTTAGAGGGAAAACATTGTTGAACACATGTTGAAGACATTGTCAAAAAGGTAAAAACTGCTCCAGTCCTTAACTGCAAACCACCCAGATTTTCCAGGTCCTCAATGGGTTAAAAGCATGAGCACCAGGATCTGGTCAGTGATCAATGAATGTCCACAATTGCATGCATCCTGATACAACAGTGGCGCAACCGTACATACCTGGTAACTTGTCAATCTGGATATAAAGTGGTGAAACCTTATCTTATTAAATGTAATTTACAAATGTTGACAATAATATCAAATATTCAGTCAATGAAAATGCAAGTTGTGTCTTGTCTGAGATCTCTGTAGATTTTAAATTAAATTAGGATCTACAGGAATATGAGAATCAGAAATATGAGACTCAGTTTATTCGGCAGAAGAACTTAGTTATATTTATTTACATTATTTGTGCATAAATACTCTGTTGCTGTCTATAGCATACAAGTGGAATTTGAGTGTGCTTACTGCTTAAGTGACGATGTAACATGTAGGTGGGTCTTTTGTCTTACATGCAGATTATTAAAACCTATTGTAAGGAGATATGAACTAAATAAAAACCTGAATTTGGGGATCAGTAAATACAGTATATAGAGTAAATGCAATATGACTGATTCTAACCTAGGTAAGTACTTCTGTTAAATAAATTAAGAGATACATTCATATTATCAAAGTTCCCTTTAATGACTCATGCATTAAGCTCTATAAAAAAAGGTAAAATATTTTGCTCATGTTATATACGTCCTACCAGAGTGTTATTATTAACAAAAACATAAAGCAAATTCTACTTTTCCATGTGATTTGATGCAACATAAATCCAGTTATCATGCCTAGGACTGGAATTTAGTTCTTCACTCACTCTCTCACTTACATTTCCAAAAGTTGTTGGAAAATTGTCAAAATCATTAATTTCTCTCTCAGATTCCTAATGCAATAAATATTCCTGTATTGAAGCATTTTACTTTTTGCCACTCAGAATTGATTTTGAAATCCTTACAAAGCTTACAAATGATAATTTACAATGCCTTTATCTTATAAGATATCCACTAATCTATGTTCCCTTCCGCACTGATCCCTCACATGCTCCATAAACTTTGCACTGTGTACCATAGTCGGCTGCTCTCCATATGTGCCCCCTCTCCTGTTTATTTGTAAATACCCGTCCTGTTACCTTTAGTGGTAGATCTCAGAGCACTGCCTTGAGCATCATTACTATCTACCATCAATCCCAAATTAAAATCTAATCACTTAAATCAGAAAGACAACTACATCGCATTAATTAAAATTAATTTAAATGCTCCAGTGTATTGCTTTAAAAGCAACCTGTCTGTTTTGTATTAACTGTGTCGCAAATGCAAGGCTTTAAAGAAACGTTATGCTTGTTTGGGGTAAACCAGGAACAAATACTGAGTTAAAGTAGACTTTTAACCCCTTGAATGTAGAGAGGCCTCCAATTAATTGTTTCGCAATGTCGGAGTGCTTATTATCAATTCAAGAATGACTGTCTATAGTAAGAAAAATCCCTTGCTGTCTCTAACAGTTGAGAATCGTGCACTTGTGAGTGCACTGTCAGTACTAACAGTATGCCCAGCTCCCTTACTTATTATGATCTCCTGCATTGCAATGATTTGGCTGAAACTCTAAAGTGAAGAGATATGTTTCTCCTCACTGCCAGGAGACTATAGGCAGTTAGTTTCTCAAGGATGCAGATTAGACTTGGTTGTTGGCAATAATCTATAACCACAATCTGGAGTTTATAAACTTAATAACATAGTTGACGAGGCTGAAAAAAAACATACGTCCTTCAAGTCCAGCTCATGCCACTATACCCCTGTTGACACAGAGGAAGGCAAAAAAAACACTGAATCCATTTCCAATTAAGCCCCAAGTGGGTAAAAAAATTACTTCCTGACTCCAAATGGCAGTCACATATTTCCCTGGATCAACAACCTATCTGCATTGAGGCTATATGTCATAGTTCTCAATATTGTTCTGAGCTAGATAGGTATCCATTTGTCACGGTTCCCAAGAATAAACCAGGAGTCAGTATGGTAAAGTAAAACAATCTTTTATTAGAAAAATCACAGTAATGCATGTAAACAGATAACACACTGAGGGTGATGAAAGAGGCAAGCACTCTATCAGAAATAGCAGACTGCCAATAGATCCACCACACTGTCCTGGACTAAGCCTCAGCCCACTGGAGCCTTGAGATAATTTGAAATGCCCAAAGGACTAGCACTGACTTAGCCTGAAGTCAGTCTAGGAGAGAAGTCTCCAATATCTACGCAACCAAGGAGACTACTGACTCACGCCTGCAGTCAGTAAGCTAGGAGTCTGATAGAGCCCCAGGTCCACACTAGGATGGGTGTCTGTGGAGCGGGGGCTAACACATGAAGGAAACAGACAGAGCCCTCTAGTCAGAACCAGAAAGGATAGTCAGAGAAGCCGGGTCATACACGGAGCAGGTAGTCAGCCAGAGCCACGGGTTTGCACCAGATAGGATATCCACTGAAGCGTTGGTATGCTGGATGCGCAGTGGACAGAGCCCCAGGTCAACACCAGAGTGGGTAGTCAGACAAGCCAGGTCATGCACGGAGTGGGTAGTCAGCCAGCTCCAAAGGTTTGCACCAGAAAGGATGTCTAAGTCAAATTGGAACGCACAAGGAGAATGGTCAGACAGAGCCAAAGGCCAACACTAGAATAGATGGACAGACAGGCCGGGTTATACACAGTTCAGGTAGTCAGCCAGAGCCACAGGTCTGCACCAGATTGGGTGTCCACTGCTCAATGGGAGCAGGCAAAAAAGTAGTCAGACAGAGCCACAGATTAGCACCAGAATGGATGGTCAAACTAGCCAGGTCATACACAGAGCACAAGGGAAACAGAACTGTATTGTACAACAACGCAAGGGAAACAGAGTCAGGATTCATTCTGCCCTTTAAACCCCTCCTCAGGAAGTATGTTGGAGGAGCAGCTCAGAGGGAGGAAGTAGGTAGGAGGAGACTACAGGAAGCAAACACATAAAACAGAGGCCTGTTGCATGCTTGAAGCCTTGTGCCTGCAGATGGCGCATCTAGCTTTGATGCGTCCAACCATGCGTCATTTTGGCAACATCCGCGTGGCATTGACGGCTGCTGACACCGAAGCATAATTTCGAACTTGCCTGAAGCTGCGGTGCTGGAACCAAGGTAATCTGTAACACCATTGCTTTTTTGAAATCAGTTACAGCATCTGCAAGCACACGTCCTGAGGCAAAGAATTCCACAGCTTTACTGCCCTTACTGTAAAAAATATAATATCCTCTCATAAGTGTTGTTGATTGGTGAGACACCCCTCTACCAGGTGTCTACCCATCATGTTCCCTCTACCACCATCTGACTTTGGAAGCCTTCAGACAGACACTTACTTTACACATTGATCCCTCATTCCTTCCAACCACATTCCAACTTCACAACGCTTCAACCACACACGCACGTTTACTCTGCACACTACTCCATCCTTCCCCCCTACCACCCTCTGATGTCATAAACTTTACAATATTCATATTTACTAACAACTCTCTGCCCTTTCTCTATAACACCCTCCCAGTTTAGAACCCTTAAAACATGCACCCACCCACCCTTGCACCACCATGTGCTTCCTTTCATACTATCTTCGCAATGCTCCATCCTTCCTTTTATCCCACCCTTCCACAGATCCATCCCTACATATCTCCCACCCACTGATCCATCTCTTGAATGCTACTTGAGGTGTTTGGTGGACAAGCATACCTCATCTCCAGGGACATAGGTCGGTTCTTGTTAGCACTTAGAATCTTCTGCCTGTTTGTAGTCGATCATAGATTTTTTGATCTGAAAATAAATCTTTGCCCAGTGTGATGTCATCAACTCGTGCATCAGCAGTTGATATACCTGCCAAGTCAGAAACCGGGAAGCATCAGGATGATACCCCAGAGCTGCGTGAAAAGGAGAACTGCGCAGTTTGCTGTGAAACTGATTGTTGAAGGCAAACTCTGCTAAGAGCAGCAGATACACTATATTTGACTGCTGGGCTTTCCCATAGTGATGAAGGTGCAGCTCTCCATCTTGCTATTGGTTTTTGGATGGTAAGCAGAAAAAAGTTCAGGTCAATTCCCAGTAAATGTCAAAAAGCCAAGACATCTGGACCAGCAAGCAATGCAGGCTGAAGAGCTCCCTGATGAATATCTCCAGCTGCTCCTCAGTGGGTAGTTTATGGAGGGGATGAAGTGGGCTTTCTGAGTAAAACAATGTGACTACAAAGGTGACTCTGCAGAACTTGGATAGAAGCAAGTCTAAGACAAAGTCCATTGTGAGATGCATCCATCTCCATTAGGGAACAGGTAACGGATGCAGGAGTTTGGTTACTGGTCTTGTTAGTTGCTCACTTGATGCAGGCTTGAATGAAGGATTGAACATCTATCTTGATTGAGGGCCACCAGAAATGTCTCCCATTTAGTTTCAAGATCCTATGAACTCCTGGATGCCCAGTAAAGGTACTGCGGTGAGCCTCATGAAGTAGTGGTAATTGCTGCTGATGTGACACAAACAAGAATCCCTTGTGTTTTTTTGGAAAGATCCTGAAGAAGGTCTGGGCAGCAGCTATCTTCTGGAAGTACAAATGGTACAGCACTGACACTATTCGTTCAGGTGGCATGATGAACTCTACAGAGGAGTCAGGGGTCAATTGACCTAAAAAAGACAGAGCTTCAGCCTTGTTGTTCTTATTTCCTGGAATGTAGGTGATTATAAAGATGAAGTGTGTAAAGAATAAAGCCCACCTGGCTGATCTTGGATTGAGATGTTGGGATTTTTCCAGTTATTGCAAGTTTTTGTGATCAGTCTGAATGTTTGTTTATATATATATATATATATATATATATATATATATCTTTATATATATATATATATATATATATATATATATATATATATATATATATATACAATTGTATTGTGTGTATATATATATATAAATAATTTGGTGATTAAAGGTTGTATGGATAGTAAATGGTAATAGGCCAAGTTACCCCATCATATAATAAGAGCCAACCGCATATAATGAAATACCTACTTTTGCTCTACACTACAAGTAGTAATGGAATAAGACAAGCATACAAATAATTTGACTGTAGTAGCTGGTCTTAGATGAGAGCTCTGCTCACATAGATTGGGACTTGAACCCACCTCCATGGAGGAGCTCAGAGATAAAGCACTAGAAAGAAAGTAACTTTCTAGCCTGCACATTACATAGACGAAAGAGCATGACTTATTGCTCTTAATGGCCATAACGAGTACTGAAGGTCGTCTTCCACTCGTCCCCTTGTCGAATGTGAACCAGATTGTAAGCGCCCCTCAGGTCTAGCTTGGTAAAGATCTTGGAGCCTCTAAGGCATTTGAGCAACTCTGGGATGACTGGTAGTGGGTATTTGTTCTTCACTGTAATCTTTTTGAGGCCACAGTAATCCACACAGGGCTTCTTCTTGACGAAGGAGAATCCAGCTCCTGCCGTAGAAGAGGAATGTCTTATAAACCCCTTGGCCAAATTATTGTCAATATACTCAATCAGGGCTCTGTTCTCTGGTTCAGACAATAAATATGTCTTCCCTGTAGGAGGTATGGTGCCAGGAAGCAGGTCAATTGGACAGTAAACCAGTCTGCGCCTTTCTCACAGAACGCATCCACAAAGACCCGATAGGATTCAGGCATGCATGGGACTACCTTGGGAAATTCTTGGAGGGTGGCTATCTGTAACCATGGCTTTTGTACAAAGTTAACCATACAAGATGTACTCCACTTCTCAATGCTCCCAGTGACCCAGTTGATTTGGGGATTATGCAGATGTAGCCAGGGTTAACCTAAAATTACAGGAGCAGAGGGAGACTGGATGATGACAAATGAATGAAGAATGCCTGTGCTGAGTCATAGACTCTTAGTTTCAGATAAAATAAGTCATTTTCCCAAGGGTTTGCCGTCCACAGTGAAATTATTATGGCTCTGGACCGGACTTATAGAGGGATACTGTGGGTTTTGGCAAAAGCAGCATCAAGGAAGAGCCCTGCCACTCTGCAATCAATAAAAGCCAAACAGGAGAATGACCCTCCCACGTAAGACAAAGTCACTGGTAAGAATAGACAACTTAGTAGGGGGGTGTCTTCTTATGGCTTGAGGGGACCTCTCTTTTGAATTCCCACAGAGCTTAACTCCATGGGTTCTTTGGAGGAGGTAGATGGCTCAGCCTGAGCTGTCGGTACTGTAGGCAGGCTTCCTATGAACTTCCGAAAATGTTCCTGCTGTTGCTTATGTTCCATTATGTGTCTGTCGAGATCAAGGCAGAGAGCGATTAAGGATTCAAGATCATCTGGAATGTCACTGCAAGTCGGGGCATCCTCTATCCTCTCATTCAGTCATCTATGGAAGGCTGCTTTCAAGGCTCTGACATTTCAGTTGGTCTCGTTTGCAAGAGTCCTGAAATTTCACTGCATACTAAGCAACTCTGGTTTCCCTGACATAGCAACAGGAGGAATGCCTCAGCTGCTGTGTTACATCCCGGTATGTCGAAGGCATTGCAGAAAGCAGAGAAAAAAGCAATGTGTTCTTCAAGAAGTGGCAAATTCTTCTCCACCAGGAGCAAGGCCCAGACCAGGACTTCCTGCTTGAGCAAGGAGATTATAAAAACTATCCTGGTAGAATGAGTAATGAAAGTCTGGGGTTGGGTTCTAAATGCAGTGAGCACTGGTTCAGGAAACCTCTGCAATCCTTGGGCATCCAGAGAAATGTACAGGAAGGGGAATTCGAGAAGGCCCCTGTAGACGTGCCGGAAACTTAGGTGACATGGTAGTAGGTATGGGAGTAGCTATTGTCATCTCCAAAAACAGCATCAAGCTATCTGTAGAGGGTCTGGAGATAAGAGGCATGGAAAGTCAGAACCTGCTCCTGAGGGTTCTGGAAAGCAAGCATTCAGTTCAGATCAGTAAGATCCATTGTATGGCCCTTTTCTTACTGTCAGTGTCTATGTTCAAACACTCTGTGCAGCTGTTGGATGCTAACATTCAAAGAAGGGGGGGTGGCGCTGGCGTTCATAGGTGGTCTTGCTGTAGCCGAAGCCAAGTTATAATGTTTTGGCCGTGAAATACGATGTCTGACCCCAGGGTGAGACCATCAGACTGCTGTATGAACTGTACAGGAGATGTCTGGTAGGGACTTACAACAAAGTGAGGTAGAACCTCTCAAGTTAGGATGCAAGGATCTAATGCCCACATTTAATGCTGTACAGGATGGCAAAACTGTATCAGGAGTCGGACTCAAATTGCAGTGGTTGCAAAGAAGAACTGCTGTAGAGCTTCACTACAAAAGCCACCCTAGATGTGGAGATAATTTATCTCTGCATTATGACTTCTTAATCACACTTTAGTGCATAACCCACAGGGTTTTCTGGAGGGTACTGACATAAGGACAGTTATGAACTAAGATGGGATAAAGAGGAGATAACATTTCCACTTGAAAAATGTTAGTGCATAGGCTCTATAGAATAACACAGAAAATGGAGAAGCGATATCACTGGAGAAGTCATCTCCACAATATCACCTCCTTATCATGCCTTAGTGTAGCTCTCCCAAGGTCTTTTGCCACATTGTTTGAGATTATTATTATTCTCAGGGAAAAAGAAACACAGGATGTATAAAGAAATCTTTTCAAATGGCATAGCAGAAAACTAAAAAGAGATGGCAAAGAAAAAAAGAAGTTAACCCTTTGAGTGCCAGAGGAGTACACAATGCATTGGCATTTAAAAGGTTAAATCTTAGAATTTAGAGATTAGATGGTGGCAGCATTTAAACATTAAGAGAAATGTACTGTAAGGAAATCTGCCAATGGGAAACAAGGTTATCTAAAATAGAATATGAAAATGAATTATCAACCAAAGAACCAATCCCCCCAAATTCTTCAAATACATAAATGGCAAACAGATAAAGATGGGTTATGTTGGTCCTTTGAAACTGATAAGTGTAAAGTATGGGTTAAAGTCATATTTCAAGTGTTTTCTACTGTATATACAAATGAAGCAGCATTAAAGGGATAGTAATACTTAAAATGTAAAAAAAAATATGTTGTAGGGTTTATCCCCCTGAGTAAAACAAGGGTACTCCCACTGCTGAAAGGTGTTTCATTCAAAAGTTATTAATTTTCAAAGTTGAATTTTTTAGGTGCAATATCACAGTGGCCTGAAATTGTACAGTGGTGCTGTTGCTACACGATCCTATGGACAGCTCTGGTCAATTGACCATAAATCTCCATAGGATGGTGTAGCAACAGCGCCACTATACAATTTCAGGCCACTGTGATATTGCACCTAAAAAATTCAACTTTGAAAATTAATAACTTTTGAATGAAACACCTTTCAGCAGTGGGAGTAACCTTGTTTTACTCAGGGGGATAAACTCTACAACATATTTGTTTTTACATTTTAAGTATTACTATCCCTTTAACTGGTAAATTGCAAAGTGCATTGTTTGCCACAGAATAACCTTCAAACCTTCCGGACACCAAGATGAGTGTTAGTAGGTTAAATAAGAAGTTATGGTAAATAGACTTGTACATTTACACCCTTCTTCTAGAAGTGTGTTTTTTCTTCTCCTAAATGTATTGTAACTGGCATAACCTCATCCCTGGGTAAATAATTACATACTTTAACAAACATTACTATAAAGAACATAATCTTCTGCTGAAGGTGAAACCTCCTTCTTTCTAATCTTAAGGGATTGCCCCTAGTTATATGATCAGACCTTGTAATGAACAGCTCACTAGAGAGATATTGTATTGACCTTGTATATAATGTAACAATAACAAGCACCTATCTTACTTCAATTCCTTCATACTTCAATTCATCTATTTCCTTAATTCTGTTGTTCTTTTCTGTACTCTCTTGAAGCCAAAAACTGCACTGCATATTCTAAGTGAGGTCTTCTCAACCATTCATAAAGTGGAAAATGATGTTATTCAATCTAGCTTCAATACCCCTTTTTATGCAGAATTGTATTTTGTTTGCTTTTGCTACTATTGTTACACACTGATCTCTGTTTCCAAGTTTGCCTTTTACAAGAAATGAGTCTCCTAGAATGCTCCCACCAAGTTCATAACTAGGATAGCTAAAGGGTTAGTAATGTTCCAGTATAACGTTAACTATGATTCTTCCTTATAGTTGATACTATTGCTCACCGATGTTGGCACTGTTCATATCTCAATAGATTTAATGCAATTATATTATAAAGTGTCGCCCTCCCTACCCTTTTACTTACATCAGTCTTCTTACCACACAGCGGAAAGCGGATCATGAAAAACCTGCCATCCTTCGACAAGAGGGGCAGAGTTTTCCTTATACTGACAGAAGGAAGATTGTCCCTCATTGTGACCTGTTCTGTACTGCACAAAATTTCAGATCTGGAAGGAGGAGGCTTACACTAATGAAAAGGGGCAGGAGGGAGACATATTTCAATGAAACCACAAAAATGTGAACAGTGTCAACATCAGAGAGCAATAGTATCAACTATAAGGAACAATTACTAACCTAGTTACTAACAAATCTTCCATTATTAAACTATGCCCAGCCCAAGATGTGCAGCTGTTTTTATCCCTTGAGTGCTAGGGAGGTATCTATTACGGTGCCCGTGCTATGCGGGCGACATTCTGTCACTTTCCTCTATTGATATCACTCATTGGTTGAAGTGCCTTGTCCCCGCCCAGTATTTGTCCTTAAATACTGGGCCTTGTCACTTATCCGGTGCCCTTTTGTGGTATTTCCGTACCAGCGCTTGTTCCTGTATTTCGTGTGATCTCTGTGTATCGACCCGGACTGCCTGACTATTCTGCATTTCGTTCCTGTCCTGTGTACCGACTCGGATTGGCTGACGTTCCTGCTCTGTGTATCGACCCGGCCCGGCTGACGTTCCTGCTCTGTGTACCGACTCAGATTGGCTGAAGTTCCTGCTCTGTGTACCTACCCGGCCCGGCTGACGTTCGTGCTCTGTGTACTGACTCGGATTGGCTGACGTTCCTGCTCTGTGTACCGACCCAGCCCGGCTGGGCCACTGTGGTTGCGTATCCCTCCTGTTATGCCTTATCCGGCCTCTGGTTGGGGTTGTGACAGGATCCTCTCTGTCTCCGGACAGTCACTCTCTGCAGTCTAGTCTCTGTTGCATCAGGTCGCCCAGGCAACATTGCTGTGTGTTCCTTCCACCCGTGCAGTCCCTGGTTGGGTGCCTCTCTGGGCAAGTCGCTCTAGTTTCCGTTACTGCTACGGCAGTCCACAAGTTGCCTGGTCTCCGTTACTGCTAAGGCAGTCTACAAGTTGCCTGGTCTCCATTACTGCTACGGCAGTCCACGAGTTGCTCTAGTCTCCGTTACTGCTACGGCAGCCCACGAGTTGCTCTGGCCTCCGTTACTGCCACGGCAGTCCACAAGTTGCTCTGGTCTCGTTACTGCTTGGGCATTACTCGAGATTGTGCTCTCTCTTCAACACTGAGCTTCTCAAAGGGCCTCACGCTATTAGGGCCTGTCAGTTCTCCCGGCCTAATAGTAACACATTCAGTGCTGCCTAACTTGAGTATCACACGAAAACTGCCTGACCTGTTTCAGTATATTGTATGCTGTATTACTTGTATATACTGGACCCATGTGGGCATACTTCATTGTAACCAGTCCTGTGTCTGTAGTATATTGCTGATATATTACTGGACCCGTGAGGGTTATTGTTATTACAACTGTTCAATAAACCTGTGTTTTATCCAAACCTACTGTGTCTGTGTGTCAAACAAACCGTTACAGTACGAAAGGGCCATGACCTCAGACAGTACAGGTGAAGGTAATGCACAAAGCATCCATTGGAGGATGGATTTACATGAGCAGCGTTTGGACCAGTTGGCACTGGCTGTACAAACTATTCTTGAGCGCACTGCTCACCTTGATAAATCGGTTCAAGCCTCGGTGGTCCCCCCGTTTCTACACCGGGAGCTCAATCCATGACGCAAGTGGCCTCAAGTAAAGGGTTAACCGCCACAGCTCCGTTACCACTAAGATACGATGGCAAACCTACCCTGTGCAGAGGGTTTATTAACCAATTGGAGATTTTTCTGGAATTAACTCCCCAAGCCTTTCCTAATGACCGTAGTTAGGTGGGCTTTATGATATCGTTACTGACGGGCAGAGCCCTGGCATGGGCTAACCCCTTGTGGGAATCTTCCAAACCTTGCACTAAGAATTTCAAGGAGTTTGTGCATGCCTTTCGCAAAGTATTTGAAGTCCCAGGTAGAGCCACCTCTGCTGCCAAACAATTAATGGAAATCCAACAAGGTTCTCATACGGTGGGAGAATACGCTATTGAATTTCGTACATTGGCAGCAGAGGTAGGTTGGAACAACGAAGCTCTGGTGGCAGCATTTGCTCAGGGACTAGCTGACCGTATTAAAGATGAAACGGCAGCCAGAGATTTGCCTAATGATCTAGACGAGTTTATTGATTTTACTATACTGATTGATTCCTGCATCCGTGAGAGACTCGCGGCTAAAGATCATAGGCAGCGGGCCAGAGGTGTCGGACTAGCTAATCAAAATTTCCCACCCATACCTCCCATGCCTCCTGAGCGTACCCAGGAGACAAATTAACCTATGCAGCTAGGGTTCACCAGGTTAACCAAGGAGGAAAGTATGCATCGCTGTAGGCAGGGCCTATGTCTGTATTGTGGCCCACCCAGACACCTGCTACGTACCTGTCCTGTACGGCCAGGAAACTAACGCACCTAGGTTACCTTGGGGGACAGGCCCTAGGTGGCATTCAGCAGTCCCTAGACCATATTAAGCAGAAACCCACGATTCAGGTGGCATTTTCTTGGTCAGAACATTAGGTAGAGTTCTGGCCCTGGTTGATTCTGGCGCAGCCGGATACTTTATGGACAATTCCTTTGCTGCTCTGCACCAGATTCCGTTGGTGGAGAGGGAATCTCCCTTAGCCATTGAGGCCATAGATGGCAGACCTTTGGTACCAGCTCAGATCACTATGGAAACAATACCGCTGTCCATGAGTACTGGGGCTCTCCACATTGAGAAACAGCGGTTCCAGATTATCCAGTCTCCTCACCATGCGGTCATTCTGGGGTTCCCATGGTTACATTTACACAATCCCCAGTTTGACTGGCAGACTTGCGAGATAACGTTCTGGTCTGAGTACTGTATGGGACATTGCTTTCTCATCCAACTAAAATCATGTGTACCTCTCCCTCCTTGCCGACTGAGTACCATCAATTCAGCAACGTTTTTAGTAAGGGAGAGGCTAGCGTTTTGCCTCAGCATAGGGCGTATGATTGCGCTATTGATCTGCCTCCTGGTGCTGTTCCTCCCCAAGGTCGCACGTACCCACTGTCGTGCGAGGAGAATCGGGCCATGGAGGAATATATCTCAGATGCCCTCAAGCGAGGCATTATCAGAAAGTCAACCTCTCCTGCGGGGGCTGGTTTCTTTATTGTAAAAAAGAAAAATGGTGAGTTAAGACACTTATCGATTACCGTGGGTTGAATAAACTTATGTCTCAGAACGCCTATCCGATACCACTCATCACTGAACTGTTTGACAGGTTGAAAGGTTCATCTATTATCACCAAACTAGACCTACGGGCGGCATATAACCTGATCAGAATAAGAGCCGGGGATGAGTGGAAAACGATGTTCAATACCAGATCTGGGCACTACGAATACTTAGTGATACCTTTTGGACTATCTAACGCACCAACAGTGTTCCAAGGATTTACTAATGACATTCTCCGTGATATGCTACAGTCTTGTGTAGTAGTTTATCTGGATGATATACTCATTCACTCGTCTAGTTTGTCTCAACACATCAGGGATGTGTCCGAAGTTCTGCTAAGATTACGAAAAAATAAATTATTCTGTTAAAATCGAAAAATGCGAGTTCCATCGGTCCATGGTGCCTTTTCTGGGCTTTGTGATCTCTAAAGATGGCATTGCTATGGACAAGGATAAGCTGGCAGCAGTGTTGCAATGGCCACGACCCAAGGGACTGAAAGCAATACAGCACTTCCTTGGCTTTGGCAATTATTATAGAAAATTTATTAGAGATTTTTCCACGATCGTTAAGCCATTGTCCGACCTTACACATAAGGGTGCCAACCCCTCCCAATGGTCTGAGACAGCAGACCGAGCTTTCAATACACTCAAGTCCGCTTTTGCATCCGCTCCTGTGATATCCCACCCCAACCCTTCTCTTCCATTTACCCTAGAGGTTGATGCCTCTGAGACTGGGGTAGGGGCAGTGTTGTCTCAATGTCCAGCCTCTGGGAGTGCTCTAAGACCATGTGGGTTCTTCTCCAAAAAGCTGTCTAGTGCCCAGAGCCATTATGAGATTGGGGACAGAGAACTCCTGGCTATTATCCTTGCTCTTAAAGAATGGCGTCACTTACTGGAGGGTACTAGAATCCCGGTATTAATCCTGACTGACCACAAAAACCTGACATACCTTTCGGAAGCTAAGAGGTTGTCATCACGACAAGCCAGATGGACCTTATTTCTGTCCCACTTTCATTTCATTGTATCTTACTTGCCTGGTTCCAAGAATGTTAGGGCAGATGTCCTGTCTAGGCAATTTGGCCCAGAGTTAGATACAGATGAGGTTCCTGTACCCATCATTCAACCTGATCAAATTTTGGCTACCTTACATACCAGCATCAGTTAGCCTCTGGGGGAGGAGATTCTCACTACCAAGGCTACTGCTCCTCCTGACATCCCTGTGGGCAAGTGCTTTGTAGCTAAGCCATTCCGTACCCGTTTACCCGAGACATACCACGCATCACGGGCAGCGGGGCACATTGGGAGGGATCAATTGATTTGGTCTCTTTCACAGTTGTTTTGGTGGCCTTCCCTACGAGCTGACTGCACCGCATTCACTGCAGCTTGCAATACATGTGCCCGGGCCAAGTCCCCTAGACACCTCCCAGTTGGTTTACTTCAGCCAGTACCTAATGGCGAGCGTCCTTGGTCCCACGTTTCTGTTGATTTTCTGGGGGAGTTACCAATGTCTAGGGGCTACTCTTTTATCCTGATGGTGATTGATAGATTTTACAAAATGGCCCACTTTGTACCTCTTCCTGGCCTTCCCTTGGCCCAGGAGTTGGCTATCATTTCTGCCAGAGAGTTGTTCCGGTTGCATGGGGTACCCAGGGTGTTGGTGTCAGACCGTGGGAGCCAATTTGTATCTAGATTTTGGAGAGAATTCTGTAACCAGATGGGCATACAGCTGTCCTTTTCATCCGCCTACCATCCCCAGACCAATGGAGCTGCTGAGCGTGCCAATCAGGGATTGGAACAATTCTTACACTGTTTCGTGTCCGATCATCATGATAATTGGGCTGACCTGTTGCCATGGGCAGAGTTCGCCAGGAACTATGCAGTTAATTCATTGTCCGGGAGCTCCCCGTTTCTGATCAACTACGGGTTTCAGCCATGCTTGCTCCCAGACTCATTCCGGACGCAGCAGATTCCAGCTCTGGATGAGCATATCGAGCAATTCTGCTCCACCTGGGCACAGGTTCAGAGGGTCCTCAGTAATTCGTTCCAGCGTTATCAGCGCCACGCTAATCTCAGACGGCTGCCAGCAGTCTCCTTCCCGGTTTGGCATAGGGTATGGCTATCCTCCAGAAACCTCAATCTGCAAGTTCCGTGTAATAAGTTGGCTCCCCGGTTCATTGGTCCCTTTAAGGTGATCCGCAAAATTAACCCTGTTTCGTATGCTCTGGAGCTCCCAGCATCCATGCAGATTCACAATGTGTTCCATGTATCCCTTCTGAAACCTCTTATATGCAACCGTTACACCACCATTCCTGCAGTCCCCGGTCCTGTGCAAGTTCAGGGTCAGGAGGAGTACGAAGTACAAAGTATTATTGATTCAGGTATATTTAGAGGAAAATTACAATACTTGGTCCATTGGAAGGGCTGTGGCCTTGAAGAGCATTCCTGGGTTGATCAGAATGACCTTCATGCTCCTAGATTGTTGCGCAGTTTCCATTCCAAATACCCTCGGAAACCAGGTCCCTCTTCTGGGGGGGGGGTCTTTGAGATGAGGGTACTATCACGGTGCCCCTGTGCTATGCGGGCGACATTCAGTTTCCTCTATTGATTTCGCTCATTGGTTGAAGTGACTTGTCCCTGCCCAGTATTTGTCCTTAAATACTGGGCCTTGTCACTTATACGGTGCCCTTTCGTGGTGTTTCCGTACCAGCGCTTGTTCCTGTATTTCGTGTGATCTCTGTGTACCGACCCGGACTGCCTGACTATTCTGCATCTCGTTCCTGTCCTGTGTACTGACTCGGATTGGCTGACATTCCTACTCTGTGTATCGACCCGGCCCGGCTGACGTTCCTGCTCTGTGTACCGACTCGGATTGGCTGACGTTCCCGGTCTGTGTACCGACCCGGCCCGGCTGGGCCACTGTGGTTGCGTATCCCTCTTGTTACGCCTTATCCTGCCTCCGGTTGGGGTTGTGACAGGATCCTCGCGGTCTCCGGACAGTCACTCTCTGCAGTCTAGTCCCTGTTGCATCAGGTCACCCAGGCGACATTGCTGTGTGTTCCTTTCACCCGTGCAGTCCCCGGTTGGGTGCCTCTCCGACAAGTCGCTCTAGTCTCCGTTACTACCACGGCAGTCCGCATGTTGCCTGGTCTCCGTTACTGCTACGGCAGTCTACAAGTTGCCTGGTCTCCGTTACTGCTACGGCAGCCCACAAGTTGCTCTGGCCTCCGTTACTGCCATGGCAGTCCACAAATTGCTCTGGTCCCGTTACTGCTTGGGTGTTACTCGAGATTGTGCTCTCTCTTCAACACTGAGCTTCTTAAAGGGCCCTGCACTATTAGGGCCTGTCAGTCCTCCCGGCCTAATAGTAACCCATTCAGTGCTGCCTAACTTGAGTATCACATGAAAACTGCCTGACCTGTGTCAGTATATTGTATGCTGTATTACTTGTATATACTGGACCCGTCTGGGCTATTGTTATTACAACTGTTCAATAAACCTCTGTTTTATCCAAATCTACTGTGTCTGTGTGTCAAACAAACCGTTACATTATCCCATTAATGGCATCGCAATGGTTGTGAGACCTCCCTGGCACTCAAAATGTTAATGTGCAATAATATTTTGGCCTCCTCATTCTCTGCAATATTTGGTGGTTTATAGTATATAACTAACAACCTTTTGTGCCACAGTTTGCTTCAACCGCTACCCACAAGGACTCCTCATTATCAAACATGTCCTTACAAATATTTCCCCATAACCTGTAGAGTGCCAAGTCTGTAAAATGTAGGTGCTTTGCCAGCTGTATATGCTGTTCCAAACACATGCATTGTATGGGTGAAATGCAGTCACTGCATAAACTGGCATGCAGGGATGCATTAAAAAACAAAACAACAAGAATAATAAAAAAACACAAAAACCTCGTTGTCAGAGGGTCTGCCCTTTGCTGGGAAAGAAATGGTTAAGATGCTATCCAGAAACCATTTTCTCTGTGTATATATCTTTAAGAAGTTAGTTTTGTTTCTCTAGAAACTGATTTTTGAAACTTACATACAGTAATATCCTTGAAAAGGGGCCTCTTTCTTTATCGAACAGGAATTTTATCTAGTATAGGAGAACTGCACCTGTTGTTTCTGCGTAGGGATACGCTAGTCTCACATTTTTAAGAGAAGCCACTCATCCTATTAGACCTTATTTAAATACTCGTTATTTTTGATTGACAGCGATGGTCTTTCCTGAAGATGTCTAGTAGTAGACTGCCATCTAGCAGCATGGTAGATTTATTTCTTTAAGTTTGTATGTATGTCTTGGTATATGGTATTTACCAATCAAAAACTTGATGGAAATTTAGAGATTACCTAATATTCTAATTCTCTAAGGAGTGACCTATAAGAGAAGAATGGGTATACCTTTCTGTTAAGGGGGTTTAGGTAATATAAGCATTGTACAAGGGGAAATAAGGGCTTTTGTTTGGCTGAATTTCCTGGTTGCTGTACCTAGTCCAAGCTGAATCTCGTTGAGCCTGAGAGACTACTCCCTCATCTAAGATTGGTAAAGTATATTATCCTGTTTAATAATATGCACTGTAATACTAACATTATTATGTCCAGTCTATTCTGGGGTAAGTTTAGTCTAATATTTCCTAGTGGATCTGGTCAACCTACTGAGAACTATTACTCAGTAGCCATTTGGCTGTAAAATTAGAATAATTTTTAGAAGTCATACAGTCCAATCATAGAAATAATAGGGTGAGATCAGATTTATTGCAATTTTGGGAGACAAATTTAGTTGTTGATACCTTTATTGACTAATTAAGCAGATTTAGAAAGCAAGCTTTCAAGACCGTAGGCCTCTTCCTCAGGCAGGTTATGCAGATAAATATGAAAACATCTCTTATATACAAGTACACATTGCATTGTTTAGAATAGAAATTAGATAAGAGAACTCAGTCCAGATGCTTTGTCAGTGGTAAATTGCAGTCTTCCTCTGAGGCACTAGAGGTATTTACGATGCCAGTGGGTCTGTTGGAAAGGTTAATCCACTAAGTGATAATGTGACAAGAATTCTCTGTCTTTATTCAAAACATTATGAATAGTATTAAACTTCAACATTAACTTAACCTCCCATTCTTTTCTGTCCCTCTGAGTGTGGAACAGTCCCATCACAGGTGTCTCTGTTTTTTTGTTGTTAACACCGGATCTGGGGGAATTAAACCTTTTATGTAATGGCTGTCCAGTTTCACCCACATAAAGAGCTGTTGGACATTTTTCATACATGATAAGGTATATTACATTGGATGATTTGCAGGTTAAGGTACCATTGATCTTATGGTGTTACTGGGTGTTTGGAATTGGTATCTTGTCTGTGGTGTAAATGTGTGCACAGGTTTCACACCTCTTTTGTAGGCAGGGAGATGTGACATTTATTGTATTTTTATTCAGACACTCCTTACCATCAGTTGTTTTAAATTGGGAGGCTGTCTAAAGGAGAGTAAGGGAGGCTGTGGGAATATATTCTTAAGTCTTTCATATGTATGTAATTTCGTTTGAAGTTCTCTTGATATATTGCGTAGAACTTCAACCTGGGGGTGGTAAGTGACCACCAGTGACACTCGGTTTCCCTTATGATGTTCTTTGTAGCTCAACAGATTTTTTCTTGCTATTTGGGTAACCTTCTGTATCTGACTGTCAATAATCCTTGTACTGTAACTGTGTTTTATAAAGTCTCCTCAGTGTTTCTGGAGGTGATTGTCACAGTCTGTTATATCAGAACAGATGTGGTGGTATCTGATGGCCTGGCTGTATATGATGGAGTTCTTTGTGTGTTTTAAAGACAGAACATTCTTGTCACATTATCACTTAGTGGATTAACATTTCTAACAGACTCACTGGCATCGTAAATACTTCTAAAGCCTCAGATGAAGACTGCAAAGACTGCAATTTACCATTGACTGATCAAAGTATCTGCATCTGGACTGAGTTCTCATATCTGATTTCCATTCTAAACAATGCAATGTGTACTTGTATATAAGGGATGTTTTCATATTTATCTGCATAACATGCCAGAGGAAGAGACCTAAGGTCTTGAAAGCTTGCATTCTAAATCTTCTTAGTGAATAAAAGCATCAACAACTATATTTGCCTCCTGTATTTCTACGGCTAACACTGTACCATCTCTCATCTGTTATAGCAATTTTAGCTCATTAAGAGTTATAGTTAGCTAGCATTGCTAACACCTGCAGAGTTAATTGCTTGGGGTGTGTGTGTGTGTGTGTGTGTGTGTGTGTGTGTGTGTGTGTGTGTGTGTGTGTGTGTGTGTGTGTGTGTGTGTGTGTGTGTGTGTGTGTGTGTGTGTGTGTGTAAGTCTGCATATGAACGCTGTGGGATGTGTTTGAAACCCACCACAAGCATGTGCAAATGATTCACATAATGTTGTTCTGAGATGGTCATTGTGCTCCATTGATCTGATGTTCTATATTAACACTTGCATTGCTGTTTGGAAAGTTTTCCTTCTGCTTCTCTTTGTCTGTGGTTCTGATCTATTGAGATAGTCACATTGTGAAATTCTTGACAGAGCAAGGCAGAGTACACCACTTTGGATTGAGTAATTGGCTGGTCCTTACTGTCCATAGTTCTATTAAACCCTGCAGTGCTGAGTTGTGTGCAGACATGATTTTGCCATTATATATTTTATGGTATATGTTGCATTGATATATTCATATTATCTTTGCTTTTCTATATCCATACATTATTATTATAACGTGGTAATGCAAATTTTTACTGGGAAAAGTATTTCATTATTCTGTGTTGCATCCAGAGATATGCATATTGAAAACAGCAGATAAATAGTTACATCATATATTTAGCATATCTGGGACTTATGTCTTTCAGATAGGTTACTAATTCTTGCAGTACTGTGCATGTGGTTATAAAGGGTAGTTATGTGACATGCTGTGCTATTGAGCACATCTCACGTGACAAATCTCCTGTCACTTAGTTGCCCTAGTACATACAGGGTGCTATAGATAGGTGTACTTTTCCACCAATTATATTGTTAGTAATTGTAAGGTAAAATTAACCCTTGCTATGCTGCTGTCTTCAAACATTGCTAGCTTATACCTCTGGATACCTGTATGCAACATTTAACTCTATATGTGCTGGTATGCTATCTATATAGTCATCGCATATATTTTATCGTATTGTATTTAATTATATCTATATATCTTAGTATAGGACTTGGTTACATTAAGATATATTACTGAGTCAATTTGCATAATCATATATCCCAATTCACTGATTATTATTATTATATATATCAGGTTTTATTTATCCTTAAATAAAATTACATATATTGTTTCATGAGTATGAGTAATTGATACTTTTTACATAGTAACATAGTAAATTAGGTTGAATAAAGTCCATCAAGTTCAACCTTTGCCTCATACCCCAGTGACTGAGAATTTTATAGCTTTCCTGCTACCAAATAAGCTAGTCTTTATCAGACCTTCCTGATCTGCCTACTAATAAACAGTATAACTCTGTATGTTGCCTTATGAAAGAAATGTATCTAATCTTCTCTTAAATGAATCCATTGTATCTGCCATAACTACCTCCTTGGGCAAGGAATTCCACAATTTAACAGAACTTACTGTAAAAAAAAACCCTTCCTCTGCTGAAGTCTAAACCTCCTTTTCTCTAATCTCAAGGGTTGTCCCCTGGTCACTTGATCAGGCTTTGGAATAAATAGCTCACCGCAGAGATACTTGTATTGACCTCTCATATACTTGTACAATGTGATAAGGTCTCCTCTTAGTCACCTTTTCTCTAGAGTAAATAAGGCAAGTTTGTCTAGTCGTTCCTCATACGTCAAGTCCTCCATTCCCTTAATTAATTTTGTTGCACTTAGCTGTACCCTCTCTAGTTCTAGTATATCCTTTTTCAGAACTGGTGCCCAAAACTGCACTTCATACTCAAGGTGAGGTCTTACCAATGATTTGTACAAGGGAAAAATAATGTTATCCACTCTTGCTTCGATATCTCTTTTTATGCAAGAAAGGATTTTGTTTGCCTTTGCTACTGCTGTTTGACACTGGTCACTGTTTTCAAGTTTGTAGTTGACAAGGATACCCAGGTCTTTCTCTAGATGAGTCCCCTAAAATAATTCCATTAAGTTTATAAGTAGCCTTGGGATTATTTCCTCCCAAATGCATGACTTTACATTTCCCACATTAAACTTCATATTCCATTTGTATGGCCAATCTGCCATTTTATGTAAATCCCTCTGTAGAGAGCAAATATCCTGTTCTGAATTAATTACCCTGCATAATTTAGTTTAATCTGCAAATATTGATATTTTGCTTTCTATATCTATTTCCAGGTCATTTATAAACATGTTAAAAAGCAGCTGACCTAATACTGAACCCTGAGGTACTCCACTCTCCACTTTAACTGTATTAGAGAATTGTCCATTTACAACCACAGACTGTTCTTTATCCTTCAGCCAGTTTTGTATCCAATTGCAAAGGTTATCTCCTAGCCCCAATGTCCTTATTTTATACCCTAGCCTTCTGTGTGGCATTGTATCAAATGCCTTTGTAAAGTCTTGCCATTATCAATGTTGCTGCTTACTTCCTCATAGAAGCTGAAAAGGTTAGTTTGGCATGATCTATTCCTCATTAAACCATGTTGATTACTGCTAATGATCTTATTTTTTGTATTGTAATCCTGAATATAGTCCCTTATTATCCCTTCTAGCAGTTTTCCCACTTCAGAGGTCAAACTCACAGGTCTATAATTTCCAGGTTCTGTTTTAATTCCCTTCTTAAATAGATTCACTACATTGGCTCTTCGCCAAACTTGTGGCACTGAGCCAGTGGTGAGAGAATCTTTAAAGAGTAAATATAGTAGTTTTGCTAACACTGCACTGAGTTCCTGAAGAACCCTTGGATGTATGCCATCAAGACCCAGTGCTTTAATCAGTTCTGTTCACTGTGAAAAAGTGTGTCATATGTAGATTGTGTACAAGATCTCTAAAATATATATATATATATATATATATATATATATATATATATATATATATATATATATATATATACACCGGTGGGGAAGCACTCACGTTTTCATTTTGCTAATGTCCCTGGGTGCTTAGTGTAGCAGCAAATGATGTATTATCCAACAAGCAGAAGCAAACTCAGGTCTTAGACAGCTATGCAAAAATAAAGAATTTTATTGTGTCAACATTTCGGATGTCTACATGGCACCGTTTGTCCTGGTTTCCCAGCCGATTAGGTAGCTCCCTGGCATCCATACTACTCGAACATCCTAGGTTTCAAAGATTTTAGCATATTTGAAGTGGTGGAAATGTGAAACTAAATAAATAAATAATATTTTTTCCTTTAACACCACCTTTAACATTTGTGCACATCTGGCTAGGAGTAAAAAGGCAAGTGACCCCTCATTTGATGCAGCGGGATATCTACTTTCAGGAAATGTATGCTTTTATATAGTTATTCAGCTGTTTTAGGGTAGTTTTACCATTTAACCAATGGAATATAGCATTTTATGCTCCGGATAATTAGGGGTCTGTGCAGACCATGCATGTAGGTGCATTTATATGTACTTGGTATTTTTGTACTCAGGAGGTTCAGGGCTTTTAAAAATAATTGAAATGTTCACTCCAAACATAAATATTTTTGAGATACTGTATAATTAGATAATGGCAAATTATATAATTTTGTACTTGTTATATTTATGACATCATAGCTTGTCAGATAATGCAAAATGTCGTTTTTAGAATGTGCCACTAGAAAATTCCCAAGAGAAATCATGTCTAAACAAAAAAGCTGAAAAATGTGTTTGGCCAACAGGGTATAAACAGGGTACCAAAAAATGTCTTCAGTCCTCTGACACCGAAGGGGTCAAAGTTGGATTTAGATCTTGTTTCACATATAAGGATGCAACTCTCCTTCTTCTGTAAATTCTTTACAGCCCATACCAATGATGTACAAATGCTCATTAACCAATAACATTACCAGTTCTCCTGTTTCAACTACCATACTTATTGTATTTGCCAACATTCAATTCATTTTATGGGCATTATGTATTTTACGACATTAATGGCTTTTTCTATATCTGAATTTAATTGGGATTTCTCCCCCTCTCTCTACCTTCATGTCTCTTTACTTGTACCCAGTTCCTATCTACAATATCAACCCAGTTTTCACTAATTATATCATCCCCACTATCTGATAGTTTAAAAGCTGCCCAGTCTTCTAAACATTCTACCCCCTAGCACAGCATCTACCTTTCCATTTAGGTGCAATCCATCACTATCCTAAATATTGTACCCAATAGTAAAGTCAGTCCAGTGCTCTAAAATCCTCAAACCTTCCTTCCTATACGAAAATGTAAGCCATGCATTAAGCTCCCTTAGCTCCCGCTGCCTTCCTGAACTGACACATGACATATACTACCTTGTAGGTCATTGCTTTGAGCTAGCACCTTGTGATGATCAGAGGAGGTATGCCCAATGTTAGCTGCCTGGGTAAAGTTTTGCAGAATGGTATGTATACAGACAATACAGACTGAGATATATATATTAGAAAAAGGGACACAGCTTTGCCCGTGCTTGAGGGGTATTAAATGGATTAGATTCTGTTACAATGAATAGATTGGTATTGCAGAGATTACACAGTTTATGCTTTGTACCAAATAACATTGTGACCGTTTTGCCAGTGTTTAAGAATAATTTGTTCTTTGCTATTCTTTGTGATTTCAGAGAAATCACACCCTCCAGTTGTGATATGTTTGAATTTTTTGCATATATTATAATGTCATCTGCATACATGTGTACTGACGATGCTTTGCAAACCATGGGCAGATCATTTATAAACAGAGAAAATAGAAGTGGGCCAAGGATGGATCCTTGGGGAACCCCACTTGTAACTTTGAGCAGAAGGGAGGTATTGTCAGCAACAGACACTGCCTAATACCCCAGTCTTCCTTCAGTGGCAAAGAGGTATGGAACACATTTCAGTGGATACCTACTAAACCCTTTGATTGCTGCAAACATATTCAACCCTAAAGCACTCAAAAGACGGAATCCCCAAAGGCAACACCATGGGCATTTTGTTAGTTATTACTAAATTAGTAAAGGTCCCAGTAGAGGGCTATCCAAGTCATTGCTTTGCGAATCAAATGGTATGTGAACTATGCTTTTCTTAAGTCTAATGCAGTTGAATTAGTGCTGTGGTGTTTTTCTTCACAACATCCACCAGGGTTAAAGTAAGTGGAATGTGAAGAATGTTTCCTCCGCCTGATGCATCTGTACAGAAGGACACTTGGGTGGTGTGCATCACCAAGCTGTGACTGTCCTGGCTGCTGTTTCTGCCCTCTCTTAAGCCAGGTGAGTTCACCTTTTTAATGCCGGAGGTGTACCCAATGTATTGTAAAGCAATGCGTTGCATACCTCCCAGACCTCAGACCTCTGGCTCTGGGATTCCTTCCCATATGGGTAGTCAAATCTCATTGAATACTGTGAACAGCAGCCACATGTCACAATAACCCTCTCCTGTCACTTTAATATAATAATAAGCCAGATCAGGAGAAAATCTGGCAAGAGATGCCAGAGAGGCCCAGAAACACATGACACTACCCCTTCCCCCTCAAGGGACTACCTCCGGGAGGCCACAGAAGGCTTGGACTGAAAGGACTGGTGAAACTGGCAAATCAAAGAAGGAGCATGGATGTCTGAGGCTGCCACCCATGAACGCTCCTCCGGCCCATAGCCCTTCCAGTTAACCAGATACTGGAGAGTACCACAAGAGATGCAGGAAACAAGCACCACATCTATGATAAGCTCATCGGAGTTGTCCATAGAAACAGGAGGTGGAGGAGAAGGGGAGGTGGGGGTGAGAGGCTTAAGCCTTCACATAAGGCTTGAGTAAGGAGACGTTATCACGGTGCCCATGCTATGCTGGCGACATTCTGACGAGTGCTACTTCCTGATACCTTTTTATTGGCTAACGTTATGTTGCTCCTCCCAGTGACAGCCCTTAAATACTCAGTCCTGTCACTTCTGCAGTGCCCTTTCGTGTATCATGGTTTCCGTGATCTTTTTCTGTCACTCTTTGCTGTGGTGCGCTCCCATTGGCTGAGCTTGTTTGGCCCGCCCAGTATGGCCTTTTTATACCCGGCCTTTGGCACCTGTCAGGTGCCCTTTCGTGGTGTTCCTGAGCCAGTGTTGCTGTGTAGCTGTGTTCCAGTGTTCCTGCGTTCCTGTGTACCGACTTGGCCCGTCTGACTACGCTCCTTAGTTCCTGCTCAGTGATTCGACCCGGCCTGGCTGATGTTCCTGCTCCGTGATCTGACCCGGCTTGTCTGACGATCCTGCTCCATGACCTGACCTGGATACGTCGACAACCCTGCCTGTGTTCCTGCTGAGATCCTGCTCCAGTGTCGCCTGGGCAACATTCTGACTTCCGCTGTGCTGTTTGCAGGGCTGACAGAGTTGTTGCCTCCTATGTACTGGGCCTTCCCATTTACTCTTGCTGAGCACTTTTGCCTGCATTACTCTGGGCCTCCGTTAACCCTTACAGAGCACTGAGCCTTCCGTTTGCACTTACAGAGCACTGTTGCCTCCGTTCACTGAGCCTCCATTAAC
The DNA here is from genome assembly GCA_037306005.1 of Rhinophrynus dorsalis. NCBI lineage: Eukaryota > Metazoa > Chordata > Amphibia > Anura > Rhinophrynidae > Rhinophrynus > Rhinophrynus dorsalis. Next base: position 293,041,131 of record CM074718.1, on the reverse strand, counting down.
ACTTGCAGAGCCGTTGCCTCCATTCACTGAGCCTCCGTTAACACTTGCAGAGCCATTGTCTCCGCTACCCTGAGCCTCCGCTTACACTTGCAGAGCCTTGTAGTCTCCCTTACTAAGAGCCTCCCGTTAACACTTGCAGAGCATGGTGGCCTCCTATTTACCTTGCGCATCCGGTTACACTTGTTGGGCACAGTAGTCGCTTTAACTCACCGGCTGGGTGCGATTGGCTCCATACACCTCAGCTCTTGCAGTGTAGTTGGTCTCTGTTACAACACCGGAGAGGTGCTATTAGCTCTATACAGCTAAGCTCTTGCAGTGTAGTTGGTCTCCGTTACAGCGCCAGTTGGGTGCTATTGGCTCTATACTCCTCAGCTCTCGCAGTGTATTTGGTCTCCATTAACACACCGGGTGGGTGCTATTGGCTCTTAACATCTCAGCTCTTGCAGTGCACTTGCTCTCCGTTTACGCACCGGTTGGGTGCTAGTGGATCCAAGCTCCTTAAGCTGTTGCAGAGTATTTTGGCCTCAATTCCCTGCTCAGCATAAGCAGTAGTCTCTGTCCTGTTCTATTTACTGGTGTTCTCACATCTAGCACCACTATATCGCTCCTTTACCAGCTTATGGGCGTGTCAGACACACCACAACAGAGACTGATTTGATTTCTATGAACTTTAACCCTTGAGTACCCTGTATGCTAACTTATGCCTGTCCTGTGACAGTATATATTTATTTCCCAGTATACTGGGCCTGAGAGGGCATCTGTACTTTACTGTCTATTCCAGTCATTCTGTATTGCCTATAGAGGGCAGTCTTTCTTGTCTTTTAATAAAACTGTGTTTTATTCTAACCTGCTGGTCTGAGTGTCCTACAAAACTGTTACATCGTGGTGTTCCCGTTGCTAGCGCTTGTTCAGTTATTTCGTATGATTCCAGTGTATGACCCGGACTGCCTGACTACTCTGCCTGTTTATGTTCCTGCTCTGTGTACCGACCCGGCTTGGCTGACGTTCCTGCTCTGTGTACCGACCTGGATTGGCTACGTTCCTGCTCTGTGTGTTACTGCCCGGGATCCGGGGATCCGGTTTGGGGGCTGTAGTCCGGTACTCGCTCTCTCTGTCTTGTACAAGACCTCTGGTTGCCTTGGTTACTGCTCAGGCAGTTCTACACTGTGATCCCATCTCTCCTTAGTGCCTTGTCCTCTCTCAGATCCCGGTTGCACCACGGTACGCTTGGCTTGTTTACTGCCTTTACCTGAGATTGGGTTACTCTTGGGTGCCTCAGTCTGTCTATACTATCTAGCAGTTGCCTCAGACCGGAGTGTTCCTTAACCCCTTGCGGGGCGGTGCTGTGCACTTGGGTCACAGTCTATTGTAGTCTCGGTTTGGCATTACACCGCACCTCCTGGTGCTGTGCACTTGGGTCACAGTCTATTGCAGTCTCGGTTTGGCGTTACACCGCACCTCCTGGTGCTGTGCACTTGGTTCACAGTCCATTGCAGTCTCTGTTTGGCGTTACACTGCACCTCCGGTTGCAGCCTACCTCTGTTGCTCCAGTAGCCAGTCGCATATCCTGGGCTCCGCTTGCTCCTTTGTGGCTACAGTCGCTATTGTGTCACTCTCTGCATAGAGAATGTACTGTGGGCCTTCCAATATTAGGGCCTATCCACTGTTCCTGGCCTAATAGTACCATTCTGCTATTGTCTCACTGAATCATACGAACTGTACCTGACCTGTGTCAGTATTGTATATTGTTGAACATATACTGGACCTGTGTGGGTTATTAATATCACTGTAACCTGTCCTGTGTCAGTGTTATAATTGTATTTATATGCTTGACCCGCGAGGGTTACTATTATTCTGTGTGATTTAATAAAACTGTGTTTTACCAAAACCTTCCGTCTCTGAGTGTACATAAAACCGTTACAGACATGGAAGACTTGATAGATCTTCAGTGTCTCTGAAAGGGTCAGTTGGTAGGAGACTGGGAAGAGACAGGTCTCGATCCTTGAAAGGCTCCAAGTACTGGGGACCCAGTTTGTCGGACTGCTGTCGGACTTTGTCATTCTTGGCAGAAAACCCAAACCAAATCCCCAGGAACATACCTGGGTGCAAAAGACTGATGGCAATCTCCTGCTACTTTCTGCTGCATCTGGGATGAGAGAAGTGTGCGATGAATACCCTTGAAATGAGTCACCAGGTCTCAAGTATATGACTCCGCAGAAGGGACATCAGACACAGGAGAACAAACGACAATGGCTGGAGGATTATACCCAAAGGCCGCAAAGAATGGTGATCACTTCAGAGAGGTCTGAAGGAGGGAGTTGTAGGAAAACTCCGCTAATGGCAACAGCCGAGTCCAGTCATGCTGCTGATGGGAGCAGTAACACCGGAGGAAGTGTTCCATGTTCTGGTTCAACCTTTCTATCTGACTGTTTGTCTGTGGGTGGTATGCAAAGGAATGCTGCAACTGGATACCAAAACTAGAACAGAACACCCTCTAGAAGCGGGACACAAACTGAGTACTGCGATCAGACGTGGTATGCTGCGGTATACCATCCAGGTGATAGATATCTCAGATAAACAGGTCAGCCAACTCAGAGGAGTTGGAGAGCTTAGGCAGTGGGACAAAATGCCTTTGCTTAGAAAACCGGTCTACAATGACCACAATGACTGTATTACCAGAGGAGGAAGGTAGATCCACAACAAAAACATTGTTGGCGAAGTTTTGGAAGGTGGCAGTGGCATGATGAAGATGGAAGGGCAAACCAGATACTCATATTGCCCGAACATGGAGTTCAATGGCTTTTTCCATTCTTCTTCTTCTTTCATCCGCACCAGGTTATAGGCACCCCTGAGATTAAGCTTGGTGAAAAACCGGGCTCCCCAGAGCCTATATAACAATTCAGGAATCAGTTTATACTATTCAACCCCCTACAGTCCACACAGGGGCGAAGACCACCATCCTTTTCATTATGAAAAATATACCAGCTCCAGCAGGAGAGGTAGAAGGGTGTATAAATCCCCTGGCAAAGCTATTCTGGATATACTCCTTGAGAGCTTTATTTTCTGGGACAGACAATGGGTAATCCCTGCCTCAAGGAGGTGTTGTACCAGGTAGCAAATCAACAGGACAATTGTAAGGTGGATGTGGAGGTAAAGTCTCAGCCTTGACGTTGCAGAATACATCTGTGAAGTCATGGTATGGTTTAGGTTTAGGCATCCAAAGCAGGCAAAGTAAATCCATCAGAACAGCAGGAAAGTAAAGGGTATAAGAAGCCCAATCAATAATGGCATTGTTCCTTTGGAGCCAGGGATATCCCTGAAAGACTTGGTTGGCAGGACAGGAGATAAGGTCAAAAGAGAGGACCTCAGAATGGGAAGAGCCCATCCACAGAGTAAGGGGAAAGGTCAAGAGGGTAATAAGTCCAGCCCCCAATGGAGAACCGTCAATAGTAGCAATGCAGATAGGGACTTCCTTAGACAAAGACAGAATGCCATGTTGGGAAACAAAAGCAATGTCCATAAAAAGGCCTGCAGCTCTGGAATCCATGAAGGCCGATGCTAGGATACTCTTATGAGCACAGGCTAAGGAAATAGGAATGACAAGCTTGTTGTCTTCCTTTGAGGGAATAAAAAAGAGACTTAGGGTGTGTCCCTCATCAAACCCTAAGTCTGGGAGTTTCCCTGCTTGTTTGGGTAAGGACATCAAAATGCCCAGTCTGAGCACAATACAGGCATAGGCCTGAAGTACGCCAGAAGACAACATACTGTTGGGTATTTTGAGCCTTTGCAACAAATTACCTTGTCTATCCTTTTAATTATAGAGTCTGCTGTTAAAACCACCTATTTAGTTTCTGCCTATTCTTTCTACCATCTAAACTGGAAGAATGACTGTTCCCCAGGAAGTTAGAGAAGTCATCCCTCTCTATCAATGTCTGTTCTGAACTATACTTAAAAAAAATATACAAAATCTTGCAACTCTGTTGGTTTGAGTCATCTCAGAGCTGGCCCTTTGAACGGAGGATCAAAGATGGAAAGTAGTTAGAGGAGAGCTGAGGTCATTGCCTGACAGGAGGCAGAGGTACCTGAGCAGGAGATGGGATCGAAGTCAAGAGGAAACCTGGGTCATAAGCCTGAGACAGATGAATGCTGGAATCGACAGCCAGGAAGCAAAGTCAGGAAACAAGCCAAAAGTTCAGTACACATGATAACAAGGTCAGGAACGCTAGATATGGAGTAGCAAATATCAAGCAAGGATCTCAGAGACAGGTTGGTAGTTAAATAACCACCAATGGGATGCAGAGGAGTCATATCCGCAGGTAAGTAGGATGACAGAGCCCCCCCTCAATGGTTGGCCTCAGGATGGCCAGGGGCAACAGGGTGAGAGAGATGGAAGCCCGGATCAGTCCACGAGCATGCACATCAGATGCCGTTTCCCAGGAACGATATGCAGGACCATAACCCTGCCAGTCTATCAGATACTGCAGCCTGCCACAAACCAAATGAGAGTCCAAGATCTGCTGAACCTCGAATTCTCGATGACCATCCACCACCACAGGAGTTGGGGGTCCAGAAGACTGGGAAAACCAACTAAGTATCACATGACGAAGAAGGGACTATCACGGTGCCCGTGATTGCTGCAGTTCCTTGTCTGTCACCAGCAGGGGGCTGCTATTGGCTGTCTGCAGATAGCCCGCCTTTCATTGCCTATTTAAACCTGGACTGGGCACCCCTTTCGTGTTGTTTCTGACCTTCTTGCTATCACTATGCCAGTGATAGCTGGGCCTCTGTTCCAGTGTTCCTGAGTTCCTGATCTCATGTGTTCCTGAGTTCCTGATCTCTGCTGTTCCAGTGTTTCCTGCATGCTGACTACTTCCAGTCCTGGTTCCGGCCTAGTCTCTGGTGTTGCAGTTCCTGCTGAACTTCTTCTCTGCTGTTTCCTGACCTGACTGATCGTTGCTGGTTCCTGTGTTCTCATCGCCTGTCTCCTGTATCCTGGCGACCTCCTGCCTGGTCGCGTCGGCGACATTGCTTGTTACACCAGCGTGCGGACGCTGGTTTGCTCCTAAGCCTTGCGGCTATACAAACTTGCTTGTTACACCAGTGTGCGGTCACTGGTTTGCTCCAAAGCCTATCGGCTATACAATCCTGTGTTGGTCCCAGCGTGCGGACGCTGGTTTGCTCCTAAGCCTTGCGGCTATACAAACTTGCTTGTTACACCAGTGTGCGGTCACTGGTTTGCTCCAAAGCCTATCGGCTATACAATCCTGTGTTGGTCCCAGCGTGCGGACGCTGGTTTGCTCCTAAGCCTTGCGGCTATACAAACTTGCTTGTTACACCAGTGTGCGGTCACTGGTTTGCTCCAAAGCCTATTGGCTATACAATCCTGTGTTGGTCCCAGCGTGCAGACGCTGGTTTGCTCCTAAGCCTTGCGGCTATACAAACTTGCTTGTTACACCAGTGTGCGGTCACTGGTTTGCTCCAAAGCCTATCGGCTATACAATCCTGTGTTGGTCCCAGCGTACGGACGCTGGTTTGCTCCTAAGCCTTGCGGCTATACAAACTTGCTTGTTACACTAGTGTGCGGTCACTGGTTTGCTCCAAAGCCTATCGGCTATACAATCCTGTGTTGGTCCCAGCATGCGGACGCTGGTTTGCTCCTAATCCTTGCGGCTATACAAACTCGCTTGTTACACCAGTGTGTTGTCACTGGTTTGCTCCAAAGCCTTGCGGCTATACAAACTCGCTTGTTACACCAGTGTGCGGTCACTGGTTTGCTCCAAAGCCTATCAGCTATACAATTCTGTGTTTGTCCCAGCGTGAGGACGCTGGTTTGCTCCAAAGTTTTGCGACTTTAAGATTCCCCAGTTGGTCTCAGTGTGTGTACACTGGGTTGCTTACGATCCTGTCAATTTGCCATTACCATCTGACTGCTGCTACTATCTCTGGGCTGCCCTGCCCGGTATTGGTAAGGCCGGTAGAACCGTTTGCCACATTCCATCTGAGGTTGCCTTACCCGGTATTGGCAGGGCCGGTAGAGCCTACATTGTAAATCTATTGAGGCTGCCTTGCCTGGTATTGGTAAGGCCGGTAGAACCGTTATGCTATTCCATCTGCAGGTTGCCTTACCCGGTATTGGCAAGGCCGGTAGAGCCTAACATTCTATTACTTCAGACTGTCCTGTCCGGTATATTGACAGGACCGGTAGAGTCTGCCTTCTGTCTTGTTATATTCTGTATATATCTGTATGTATGTGAATGCCATCCTACATTATCAATTTATTATTTCAATAAAATTGATTTTTACCTAAAACTTGTGTCTGAGAGTCATAATAAACCATGACAGGGACATATAAAAAGTCTTGGACACCTTCATGGAAGCAGGAAGATCCAGAGAGTAAGTGACAGGAGACAGGCAAGAGCAGACAACAAAGGGACCAACAAACTTGGAACCCAGATTACGGGAAGGCTGTTTCTGGTGCAGATGTTGAGAGGACAGCCAAACCTGGTCACCTGGGTGATAAGTAGGGGCCAGGTGTTGTCTTGGCTGCTACAGATTAAATAGAGCTACAAACAGAAGCCCAATGCAGCTGTAAATCATTCACCCTGGCATCCGCACAAGGAGCATTAGTAGGAGGAGAGAAAGGAAGGATTTGAGGGTGATATCCCAAAGCGGCATGAAAAGGTGAAGTCTTGTTGGAGAAATAAAACAAGTTATTAAAAGCAGACTCCGCTAAATGTAGAAGAGCCACCCAGTTGTTGTGATGGGAGTTTATGTAGTGTCTTAAATGAATCTCCAGTGACTGATTGGTCCTCTCCATCTGAGCATTAGTTTGTAAATGTAGCTGTACACCCAGGCAGGAGAAAAAAGCCTTAAAAAAAATGGGAGGTTAACTGAACACCCCATCAGACACGATTTGAAGTGAAATGTCATGTGGGCAAAAGATCACTTTTAGGAATATGTCAGCCAGAGCTTCAGCTCTGGGTAACCCCTTTAGGGGTACAAAGTGAGCCTGTTTTGAGAATCTATCCACAATAACCAAGATAGTGGTAGATTGATCTGAAGGTGGCAAATCAGCGATGAAATTTATTGCTAGATGAGTCCATGAGGCACTAGGTGTGGGTAGCGAATGTAGAAGACCTGCAGGCTTCTGATTGGATGGCTTGTTTTGGGCACATTTGTCACAGGCTGTCCTATCTCAACGATGGCTACCAGAATTGGAGAAGTAGTAGTTCTGTGGTCTTAAAGACTCCAGGATGACCGAACATAGGGGACTGATGAGCCCAGAGGAGGAGCAGAGGGCGATATCCCCTAGGAACGAACAATAGATGAGATGGGTTAACCATCATGACTCCACCAAAGTGGTTCTGGAGAGACTTGACGTGCTGGAGAGTGGACAAGTAGAGGCTGGCAACAAAATGTTTTGGAGGAAGAATAGGTTAAGGCAGTGGTTCTGGTTCAGAAGTGAAGAGACGCGACATCGTATCGGCTTTAGGGTTTTTGGATCCAGGGGTGTAGGTGATAAATTAAATCATGTGAAAAACAGAGCCCACCAAGCCTGTCGTGGGTTCTAACACTGAGCTTGCTCCAGGAACTGGAGATTTTTATGATCAGTTTCGATTATGACTGGGACTTGTGTACCCTCCAGTAGGTGTCGCCATTTCTCCCGAGCCATTTTAATGGCTAGAAGCTCTTGGGTTCCTGCATAGTAATTCTTCTCTGAGCTAGTAATCTGTTTTGAAAAGTATGAACAGGTATGCAATCGGTTGGTAAGTTCCTCTCTTTGAGAAAGAATTCAGAAGCATTGACTTCCACAAAAAAAGGTTTATTAGCATCTTGATACCTGAGCAAAGATGCCAAGCCATAGTAGCTTCTGCATACCATACCTTGAGGTTAGCCTCCTTCTTGGTGAAGGCTACAATAGAAGCCACCAAGTTGGAGAAGTTTCTTATAAATCTCCTATAACAGTTCGCAAAACCAAGGAATCACTGGACAGCTTGCACGGTGTTAGCTTGGGGCCATGGGTCACTGCCTCTACCTTGGCTGGGTCTATTTTGAGTCCTGAGTCAGAGACCACATATCCCAGGAAAGGTAGTTGTGTGGCTTCAAAGATACATTTTTCTACCTTGATGTATAATCAGTTCTCTCTTAGACTCTGCAGAACAGCGCAAGCGTGTTCCCGATGTTGTGGTAGGGAAGAGGAAAAAATCAAACTGTTGTCTAAATAAACGACTATGTAGGTGATCAGAAAATCCCTGAAGATCTAATCTGCAAACTGTTGGAATACTACAAGGGTGTTGCAGAGGCCAAATGGCATGGCCATTTGTCTCTTTCTCTAATGTGGATCAAGTCGTAAGCCCTATGCAGATCCAACTTCATGAAAACCTTACCTTCCTTCAGGGTCGAAGAGCTCCGAAATAAGTGGCAACGGATGACGATTTTTTGACTGTGATCTTATGGAGCCCACGGTAGTCTATGCAGGATCTAAAAGAACCGTCCTTTTTAGACAAAAAGAAGAACCCTGCTGCGGCAGGGGAAGTGGAGTGTCTAATAAAGCCACTGGCCAGATTTTCTTTAATTTAGTCCAATAAGCCCCGGTTTTCTGGCTCATGTGATGATTCTATACACATGACCGGCTGTCATGTGATTCGCCCTGGCCGTTCCCATTGGACCACATAGAATATAAATGTGTCTTAACCGCCAAACTTTGTTATCCCCTGACGGAGCCTGGTTACAGGAGATACACGTTGGGATGATTGGCCTGTAGAGTGACTCATTATCAGATACCTATGGATAAGTATATCTAGTCTTTTATTCTTCCTCCATTTGTATTATTAATGATAACTTTAATTTAATTGCTATTTGTTCTCTCCCGGCTCTCCTTTATTATAAGGGATCCGGCTCTGAACATTTGTTGTCATTTTATGCGAGGACTGGCTAGTTAATTTTGTGTATCTGTTTATACCCCAGGCGGTAGCATCTCACACCACTTCATTGGTAGCAATGTCTCATATATTTATATAGAGTATCCATCAACATTGCTTTTTGGTGTTTTATAATTTGCTTCTTATTGGGGTATACTGCTCCATATATTACATAATGTTCACTCTTCATGTGTTTTTAATTGATTTTATGTCTGTCTTATTTTGTATATTTGCATTAATAAAGATATATTTTGTATATTCAGTTAATATTACTCATCTGAGTGCCTCCTTTAAAGGACCTTCTGCTGTGGGGGTTGGTTTTTTCTTTAGGCCTTCCTGTTCCACTATTTTAAATGATTACTTCTTGAGTCCTGAATGCACCCCATAACTTTATATGGTTTGATTAGAATGTTAATAACATTTTTGAGACCAGTGTCTGCCATATATTTTTAGTATACAGTTTTCTGGCTCAGACAAGAGAAAAGTTCTTCTCCTGTGTGGTACTGTCCCAGGAAGCAGGTCTGTGGGACAGTCAAAGGGTCTATGAAGAGGTAGGAAAGTAGCGTCTTTTTTGAAAAAGGCATCTGAAAGGTCCCTATGCGGATCTGATATCGAATCCTGGAGCACAGAGATATTATCCACACCAAAACGGGGGGGTTTTACCTGGGTCAAAAATTCTTTGTGACATGTGCTACACCATGTTATTATTTGTTTGGTCTCCTAGTTTAGTTGGGATTATGGTATTGAAGCCAAGGAAGGCTGAGAATCACAGGAGCGGTAGGACATGTGATAATGTCAAAACTAAGAGACTCTGAATGTAAGACTCCAGTGGTGAGTTGAATCTGATAAGTCTCAGATGTAACTACTCCTGGACCTAAAGGATGACTGTCAATCATGGACACTAGAAGAGGGCTGTTCTTAGTTCTTAGAGGTATCCGTTGGCATGAGGCAAAATCTTTATCTGAGAATACCCCAGCAGCACCAGAGGCAAATGAGAGCTTGTACGGAGACTGATCTTGACTTCCATAGTGGGTATGATATTAGAAGGGTTACTAACTGACAGTATTCAGAACTATGTGAAGACAAACAATATTATTACTAGGAGTCAGCGTGGTTTTATGAAGAATACATAATGTCAGACTAATTAACTTGCATTTTACAAAAGAGTAAGTAGTAATTTGGACAAGGGAATTTCTATTGATGTAGTATACTTGGATTTTGCAAAAGCCTTTAATACAGTGTCTCACAACAGGTTATTACATACATTAACCCTTTGAATGTCAGAGGGGTAAGCAACACATTGCAAAGCAATGCATTGTGTAGCCCTCTGGCACTTAAAAGGTTAAAAGGCTTCAGTTTGGGAGGTGCTATCTGTACATGGATTGAGAACTGCTTAAATGATAGATGGCAGAGAGTTGTTGTAAATGGAACCTTTTTAAGGTCTAAAGTGGTAAGTGGTGTGCCAAGGGGTTCATTCTTTGGCCCATAGCTGTTTAACCCTTTGTTTTTAATGATCTAGTATGAATTGAAAGCAGTGTCTCAATCTTTGCTGATGACACTAAGCCAAGTAAGGAAATACATACAGGGCTGGATGTTTTTTCTCTGCAGAAGGCTTTAGATAAACTGAGTGAATAGTCAGAAGAGTGACAGATGATATTTAATGTAGATAAAAGTAAGGCATTTGGGCTGTAGAAACAAACATGCTACATATACACTAAATGGGAAACAACTTGGGGAATCCTCATTAGAGAAATATTTAGTACTGAATGACAATATACTTCATAGCCATATGCAGAGTCACTAAGCTGCTGCAAGAGCAAATAGGTTAGTACCCTGTATAAAAAGAGGCATAGATGGACAGAATATATACATCCTTTGTAAGGCCTCATCTAGAATATGGAGTACAGTTTTGAGTATCAGTTCTAAAAAAACACGTTATTGAACTGGAAAAAGTGCAGAGACATGCAACAAAACTGATAAAGGGATTGGAGAATCTGAGTTATAAAGAGAGACTAGCCAAACTGGGTTTGTTTACATTAGGGAAGACATTTAACGGGTGATATGATTACCATTTACAAATATATTCAAGGTCAATACAAATAACTTTTCAATTAATTATTTACGCAAAGAGCTGAGCTAAGAACAAGAGGTCATCCATTAAGACTAGAAGAAAGGTGCTAAAGTAAGGGTGGTAAAACTATGGAATTCTTTGACTCGGGATGTTGGAGTTTCAAATATTTTAACTTCCTTCAGAAAAGCAATGGACATTTATCTAGCACAGAACAATATTGAGAATTATGACAGATGGCTTCAATGCAGATAGATTGTTGATCCAGAGAAGTATCTGACTGCTATTTGCAGTCAGGAAGGATTTTTTTTAACCACTTGGGGCTTAATTGAAAATTACTTCAATGTTTTTTTTTTGCCTTCCTCTGGATCAACAGGGGTGATTTGGCATGGGCTGTACTTGATTGATGCATGTCTTTTTTTCAACCTCATCAACAATGTTACTATGTAAAAAAGTAATGGATATCTATCTAGCTCCAAACAATATTGAGAATTATGACAGTTGGCTTCAAAGCAGATAGCATCTTAATCCAGGGAACTATCTGACTGCCATTTTGAGTCAGGAAGGAATGTTTTTACCCACTTGGGGTTTAATTGGAAATGGCTTCAATGGGTTTTTTCTTGCCTTCCTCTGGATAAACAGGTGTGATTTTGAATGGGCTCATCAACTATGTCACTATATTTTCTGTATTTTAAGGTAATTTTTTTCATTTTAAAAGCAGTCAATAAAGAGTCTGGGTGTTTCCAGGGATGAGAGAGGTGCCTATTGTGTGGCTTGACATTGCAAAATATGTTTAATCTAGTTTATATCCTGCTACAGGAATAATGTAGTAGGTGGTGTCTGGATGAGTGTGGAGTGTCTATTCAGCATTGTCCAGCTGTTTCTGTCTGTCTTTGTGTATTGTGTGATAGAGAGGCTGTTCTCTTCAGCAGCAGCTTCCCTCCAAATCTGAACAAGGCTGCGGATGCACAGAACAGACTCTTTCAGACACAATTATTCAAAGATGGAAGTAAACAACCAGATAGAGCATGATAGATATTGCAGTCTCCTTCAGACACCTCCTGCTACATTAAGCAAGGAAACAAGATACGTTGAATCATAGTTTATAATGTCCAGCCACCCAAAAGCACCCCACAGACACAAAAACAGTTGTGCTTAGGTACTAAGAAAAACCATGGCAATAATCTGAACCTTAGGGGACAAATAAAAATTCCTATTGTTTTAAACAGGGCTTTTAATAACTTGAATGCCATTGAGGTCTCTAGTGCATAGCTTTTCAAAGAATTGCAGCGCTCTCTAGAATTCAAGGGGTTAAAAAGTCCTATTTCAATCAAAGTGTATTTTGGAACTGCTTATGCAGTATTGCACAGTTGCTTTGCTCCAGTTCTCTACAGTGCATCAGCATTTGCCTCAATCCACTAAACCAATGTAGGTTCTCAAGGTAATTAACACCTTGAATGTTTGACTGATAACTATCAGTGCACTGTACATCTCTCAGGCTCTTGAAAGGTTAAAGTTAAATTGTGCCCTTCACAGTTACCCTAAGGCAAGATTAATTTGTTGTTGTTTTTTTTTTTTTACAGATAATTAAAATCTGACTAAATGTTATACTGGACATTTTTCTGTAAATTAAATAGTTTTGGATAAATTAAACTTTAGTTTTTTTGTGACATGGTGGGGCACTTTATGACTAATCCCTGCACAGTATGCTAATTTGTTATGTTTCAGCCAAACTTAAAGCTTGCTGTGCTATTAGACATATCCCCAGTGTGTACGCTCTGCCTACACTCATTCATACACAGTATGTGTTAATACTAGTCCAATCATAAACCTATTAGCATAAAGTGCCACACTGAACCACCAACAAATAAAAGTTTACATTTTCCAAGATGCCTTACATTACAAACAAATGGTTAATACAAAGTGTAGGCAGTTTTTACTTCTCTTTAAAATTAAATTTACCTTAAGATGACTGGTCCACATTAAGTGTGAGTGTTTGAGAGATGCAATCATTGCACCCAAATGGCTAAAGTTAACAGCATTAATCATATAACTAGACAATCTCAAGCACTTATAAATCAGATGTTTAGTTATCACTTCTCACTTCTCTTGCAATATTTTCTCCAACTTTTACCTTGATTTTCAAACCCTAAAAAATAGGTGTGTCTTATAATCCAGTCCACAAAATAAATTAATTGGTAATCATTTATGGACGAGTATACACTGTACATTTATGAATGAGGTCAGGAGATAGAATCTGATGAAGGGTAATTCTTCCCGTGCGTACTAGTGAAGAGTCTGTTCTGTGTGCATCTGCTTTTAGGGATAGTACTTTATGTTTGTGGGTTAATGGGAAATTTACTCCTTCTAATAATAACAATCCACTTACTTTACTATGGCCAGAAACTCCTAATGGCCCCTATTAATTTTGCCTGTGTACCTTTGTTCAAGAGATATCTCCTCCATGTTATGGAAATGAAAGCAGACATAACAGTTGCTCACATGACACAAACTTCATCCACTCCATTTGGTCCCAATTCATAGGGGACAGTAAGATTTTCTAGCAATAGTAATTTAAGTGTGTGGGGGGGTATTATTAGGCAGTATTACTTCTAGCTTATGGTGGAAGCTGTATGTGTAGGGTTGAGAGAAATGCTTAGTTACCATAACATGACATAACATAAGTTATAAGGGTGATGTGCAAGTAAGTGAAGGGATGAGGGGCAGGAACATGACAAATATGGACGAGGAGTAGCTGTTGTATGTAAGCTGGTGAAAGGTTAAGCCATTAAAATAAGTATAGGTGAATGCATTTTATGTGCGTGTTGTGGTAAACTTTATTTATGCATATGCGGGGGAATGATGTACAAACACAACATTTGATGGAAGATATGAACCAAATGACTTCTTGAATCCTTAAGAAGGGGGCATCCCAAGAGTTCCTAAGCAAGTTTTAGCCCTTGTCACTTCATTTAATGGTCTATTCTAACACACTTTCTATAAAGCGGTTTTTCTCAAATATCCTCTTATATTACCATCCTCCAATTTTAGACCATGTCATGCAGTTCTTCAATTCCTTGTATTCCAAAATGTTCTTTCCTGAACTCTCTTAAAGTGATAGTAATACTTTGTTTTATCTTTATATTATTTTGTAGGCATTAAAAAAACATGAAGAATGATATAAGTCTTATCTCTCAAACCTTTATGGTTTATGAGATATTCACAAGCAAAGTTTCCCCTCCCGCCCCTTTTACCTAGTGTAAGCTATCTCTTCTCAGATGTGGAATGCAGTCTATAGACCAGACAGATAACAGAAGGGAACACTCTTTTTCCTATGAAAACAATGAAATCCCTGCCCCCCTTGACAAGCTTTTCAGGTTTTTCCCTTATCTTAATTCTGCTGTGGCTGAGCAGTGTTACATCAGTAAAAGGGGCGGGAGGGGGACACTTTGTCATTGAATTACTCTTGAACTACAACTCTGACAGAATTGAAATAACACTCTCCAAAGTCCAAATACTATGATGATTAATTAGAGCTGCTTTTATTATGAAACATTACTATCCCTTTAAATCCAGCAATATATTTGAGGGTTTCAGTCAAATCACACCTTTTTCTTCTGTACTGCATGGTTACATGGTGGCATAGTATCAAAGCTGATCACATTGAAAATAGACTTGCATACATCAAATTCAGCCTTTACCATCTCAACCTTATTTTTGTTGACCAATAGAAAGCAAAAAAATAGCTAAAAAAACCCAAACAAATTAAAGCCATATTCAATTATACTCTCACATGACCCTCGCACTTTCACTGTCCACCCCTCCAGAGCTCATAGAAACAGGCAGGCAGAGGTGGCTTCACCCTTCCTCTGCCTATCCTATCAACAAAATGCCAATCTAAAGGTGCAGGGGGAAGTTGAATGTACCCCCAGCATAAATAAATAAGGTGCAAATATAACATGGTTCAGGAGTCCACATGAATGAAGAATGCAGTCTCTCTTGTCCCTTTATCTGCAGAGCTAGCTAAGGTGCTACGGTCCTGCCACCGTGTTCAGCTCGCTAATGCTCCTCAGTCAGACTGGGCATCTTAGATCTATGATGAGATGCAACACAACACTGAACACAGTGGCTAACTATGCAGACATGGGCACAAGTGAGGTTGAGTTCTTTATTATGTGGGTTCCTGCACCACTCATGTTATATTTGTACTTATTTATTTATTTATTTATTTATTTATATCTGTGTGTGTGGGGGGCATGCAAGATCCTTCATGCACATTCAGGTAGATAGGTACTCAAACCCATTTAGTTGTTTGGAGGATATGGCATGGCAGCTTCTGCTGGGCTACAACTCCCGTTAGCCTCAACAAACCAATAGCTGGCTGAGCATGATGAGAGTTGTAGTTCAACAATATATGAAGTGTCGCTGGTACCAGTGGAACAAGGCTGGTTTGTCAGACTGCAAATATATGTTTCTGTAACTACCAGTAGATAATGGAACAAGGCTGGGGTGTTAAACAGTTCATGTATGTGTGGCTTAGTGACTACATTTCAGACACTGAAACAATGCTGGGGTGTCAGATGTATATATGTGGTTCTGTGGCTACCAGTGCATGGGGAACAAGACTGCAGCACCAAACAATGTATTTGTGGTTCTGTGACTACTACTAGGATGTGATGAAGGTCCTTTCAGGGACAAATAAACAAATAACGTCTGGCTCTTCTAAGAAATATGAACATCGAAGATGAGTGCCGTCCCCTTCCACAGCCCGGGATACCACAGGCTGTATATATTTCTTTGCTCTTAATGTGTGCCATTATCTTATTATGTGTCATATATATATATATATATATATATATATATATATATATATATATATATTACACACACACATATATATACTTTCGCTGTCCATGAGGAGGAAATGTGGAATATTTGGACCTGGCACTTCGTTGTTGGACTGGCATTTAATCAGTATGATGTACTATAGGAGAGTTCCTTCCTAGTGATCTAAAAGAGACTGCACCATGTGTAGGACACTTTTCCTATAGAGGCTGCTACATTATATATCAGGCCTATTCCTAGTTGAGCATCTACCAGCTCTTTGAATATGAGGACCTTGACTTAGACCATGCACCATTTTCATAGTAATTCTTTGAATAGGCTAATTTATTGATATCTTCCTGTAGTTGGATCTAGGACCATACTCGAACTAGATGTAACTAATGATCTAGAAAGTGGCATTTTCTGCTGCTAATGCCATTTCCTATTCACCCGGCTTTTTACATGAATTTGCTGCATTGCTTGCCTGTTTTTAACTCATCAGATATAACCATTGCGAAGTCCCTTTCCTGGTATGTTTTCAAAGTACCAGTATACATACATTTTTGGTTTTAGTCTTATATGTATTATTTTGAATTTTTTGAATAACATTTTAGATCGCTGTGTATTTTATGGCAAGGACCAGGTGCAATACATACTAGGTTGAAGTTAGGCGTGTTCTGCCAGTAGGTAAAAGATGATTGCTGTATGCTTGAAGGAAGGGGTAAGTTACTGTATTCACTAACCACAAAGATAGCTGCTGTATATAATTGTGAGTAAGAAGATCACACTATCTAGGTAAAAGCACTGTGTATGTCTGTTTGTGATTGTTGTGTGCTCTATATTTCTGGGTGAGGCAGTTTTTCTGCTTTGTATGCCAGGGCTATGAGTAATAAGCAGGAGGGAGCAGGGATAAAACCTTCACACCCCTTAAAGACTTGAATGCCAGTAAATGTGTCTCTGTATATGTTCATATCATTGTCTTAGTTTGTATGCAAGCAAGTTAGTGTCTGCATCAGTGTGCTTCTTTGTTTGTTGAGCATTGCATCAGTCTGTAGCAGGGTGGACAGTAAGACTTAACCCAGAAGGCAGCTGTGCAGAAAACTACAAAGGCACTCCTGGGGATCTTGAGAACAACAATATAAATGGGGAAGAAACTGACATAAATTGTGTGAGGAAAAAGAGACAGCAATACAAATATTTGAGATAAGAGATAAGTATAGGAGTATAAATAGGAACAGAAGGAGCAAATAACAGTAGCAAGAAATTGTGGACAGGCTGAGTTCAAGTCTGTCACTTTCCTTTTGAAATGCAAAGTTATATATGGGATTATTATAGGATTATCATTAAAAGTCTGATGGGACTAGTCTCTGTCGGTAAGTAACCTGTAGTATGACAGGAACAGATATGCATAGTATCTATATCTGTGTACATATGTTCCTGTCATACTACAGATTACCTACCAACAGAGACTAGTCCCATCAGACTTTTAATGATAATCTTATAATAATCCCATAGAGGATAACTTTGCATTTGAAAAGGAAAGTGACAGATATGTTAACTCTGCGTACTTCACATAAAACCAGACATTCTTTACCTGGTAAATCGGACCTTGCAAATGACACACTCATATGGCTTCTCTCCTGTGTGGGTCCGGATGTGTCGAGGCAGCTTCCCTGCCCCCTGAATGACCTTCTCACATATGGGGCACTTTTGAAAGGCTTTGGCCCTCATTTTTTTCTCCACCTTTTGACTCCAATTTGGATACCCTCCACTCCCTTCTTCCACATCCTCCTCATCTTCATCATGGGGGCCACCACGGAAATATTTCAAGTAATAGTCCATTAGTCCCTCTTCACCACCATCCTCTGACCCTGCACCCTCCCGCTGTGCCACATTCATCATATGTTGAAGCAGAGCACTAGCTGTCAGACTGTCCATTTCCTCTAGACATGGGCCTCCCATTACACCTTCTATAAAGGGAGAACCCCCAGACTCTTGCAGCTCTGGTCCCCCATCACGATCTTCCTCTTCATCTTCTAGGTCCTCCAAAGGGACCATGTAGTGCCCATTCTGAGAGGGAACATAAGTCTGATCCTCATCCCTCTCTTGCCACCTGTCTAAGAGCTGCACCTCTGGCTTATTCCCTTGTGAGGCACGATGGTATCCCTCATCCCCATTTTGCAATGGCTCGGTTCCTTCCCTCGGATTGCAGTGATTGGTCCATGGGCTACATGCCCGCTCCTCTTGCCCCCTGCTCTGAAAATATTCCAGATACTCCTGTGCTCGTGCCAAATTTTGGGGGTGCCCAATATTTTCATGGTTTCTGGGTCCCAAAAAAGGCCCATCCATAAGGTCAGCACAAACATCCCGGACTGAGCTTATATCAAGTAACAGTGAAGCATCCATGATCTCTCCCACGTTTCCTGCACTTAATGTGAGTGTAGCTGTGTAAGCAAAATCAAGGAGGGCGGATAAAGATTCAGCTGTGATAAAGTCTAGTTGGTAGATTGTCAATCTGTCTACAGCTGGGCCTGATGTGAAAAGCTGGCAGAAGTAACGACTGCAAGCAGCAAGCACTGAGCGGTGAGCAGGGAAGTTCTGGCCTTGGCATAGAAGTAGGACATCACACAGTTCACCTCGCTGTCTCTGACCATTCAAGGCGCATAAGACATCACTTCCATGGTCCGGGAATGGAATCCCAATTGGGCCATCAACAGCAGAAACAGCCATACTTCTCTAATCTGAAAAGGAATTGATAGAATATGAATTTGAGCCTACTGAGTGGCATAAAATTAGTGGTACACAGGGAAAACCAGGATACAAAAAAAACACAGAGGGGAAGTAAGGAATAGTGCAGAAGTATGTTTGCAATTCCTAGATCTTCTCATATTTAAGAGATATGATACATTTATATGGGGCACATCATTTATCTACGGAGGATACTCTTAAATCTTTCTCTAATGAGGATTCCCCAAGTTGTTTCCCATTTAGTGTATATGTAGCAAGTTTGTTTCTACAGCCCAAATGCATAACCTTACATTTATCTACATTAAATGTCATCTGCCACTTTTCTGCCCATTCACTCAGTTTATCTAAATCCTTCTGCAGATAAAAAAACATCCAGCTCTGTACATATTTCCTTACATAGCTTAGTGTCATCAGCAAAGATTGAGATGCTACTTTCAATTCCCACTTCTAGATCATTAATAAACAAATTCAAAAGCATTATGCCCAGGACTGAACCCTGCGGAGCCCTACTTCTAACTTTAGACCAATTTGAAATAGTTCCATTTACAACAACTCTCTGCCATCTGTCATTTAACCAGTTCTCAATCCATGTACAGATAACACTGCACAAACCAAAGCCTTTTAATGTATGCAATAACCTGTTGTGAGGTACTGTATCAAAGGCTTTTGCAAAATCCAAGTATACTACATCTACAGCAATTCCCCTGTCCAAATTACTACTTACTCTTTCATAAAATGCAAGTAAATTAGTCTAACAAGATCTATTCTTCATGAAACCATGCTGATTCCTACTAATAATATTGTTTATCTTCACATACTTCTGAATAGTGTCAGTTAGTGACTCTTCTAGTATCTTACCCACTATGGAAGTCAAGCTCACAGGTCTATAATTTCCTGATTTGGATCTTGCTTCCTTTTTAAACAATGGAAGTACATCACAGAGCACTATGCCTGATGAAAGTGAATCAATAAATATTAAATATAATGGTCTTGCAATTACAGATCTAAGTTCCTTAAGTACACTTGGGTGTATACAGTCAGGTCCAGGTGCTTTATTCACCATAACCCTCTCCAGTCACTTTTGGACCTTGTCCTCAGTAAGCCATGTAAATAATGGAGGAAATTCTGTCCTTTTGTCAGTTTGCCCATAGCCCGTCATTGCTGCGTCCTTTGTGTATACTGAAGCAAAGAATGTATTTAGTGTGTCAGCCATAGCCTTATCCTCACTAATCAATTCACCCGTCTCAGTCCTAAGAGGACCAATATCAACCTTAACGTTTTTGTTATTAATATACTTGTAGAATTGTTTAGGGTTTTCCTTGCTCTCATTAGCAATATTTCTCTCATTTTCAATTTTAGCTTGCTTAATTGCTTGTTTGCAGATTTTATTACATTCTTCATATTTTTTAAATGATGCATCTGACCTGTTTGACTTAAACACTTTAAAAGCCTGTTTTTTATTTCTCATTTCTCTGCAAACCTCATTATTAAGCCAAATTAGTTTCCCTTTACTCCTCTTGTGCTTATTTCCCAGTGGTATTTATTGACATGTATATTTGTCTAAGAGCATTTTAAATACTTTCTATGATTCTTGTGCATTTTTATCTTTGAAAATTACATCCCACTGAATATCCTTTAATACTTCTTTTAGCTTTGAAAAATTAGCCTTTTTTAAATTGAATGTTTTAGTTAAACCCTTGCTATTGGGTTTCTCATAACAAATTTCAAAGGATACCATATTGTTGTCACTGCTACCCAAATGTTCCCTTACTTTTATACTGTTTATCATGTCAGAATTGTTTGAGAGCACTTGGTCAAGCACGGCCTCTTCTCTAGTTGGCTCCTCTACTAGTTGGAACATAAAATTGTCATTAATCATACTTAAAAAATGATTTCCCTTTGTTGTGGCTTGTAGCAAAACCCCACATTTTTTTATTATGTATACCCCCAGTGTGTATTTCAACACACAAGGACTCTACCTTTTCATTGGACCATTTCATTTATATCTTCCCTTAAACTAGGTTTGAAGGCATGCTTAACATTTAGACATACCCCTCCTCCCCTTTTATTAGCCCTATCCCTCCTAAAAAGTGAATAACCTTCTAGATTGACTGCTAAATCATATGTATCATCTAACCAGGTTTCAGACACACTAATCAGATCATACTGTTCATGTGTTGCAATCATTTTTAGATCCCCCATCTTACCAGCCTCTCTTTGCCTTCTCTGTTGTTGATGGAGATGAAGGCATGTAAAACTCTGTTGAAACTACTTGCAATTTTGCCCCAAATGGGTAAAAATAATTCCATCCTGAAATTGTATATCTGCCTGGATCAACATCCTTCTTGCACTGGACCGATATGGCTTTAATCATAATTATCTACCTTTTCCTTTGCTGAAACATTATCTAGTACAGTACATTTTTGCACAATGTTATAGAATCAGCCAACACCACCTACTCAGTCAAGGAATTCCCAATCATTTTTGCTCTGACTATAAAAACATCACCTTCTCTGTAGTCAAAAGCTGAGGCCCCTTTCACATTATTGCTTTTGGCTCACACTAAAGTCCATCATGCAGCAACTTTACTACGTTTCCTCAGGAACACAGTGACATTGCAGTAAGCATGGTCTGCATGACACACTTTGGGCCAAAGGCAGGCCTTCCACATGAGTGCTAGTGGAGGTTTCTCATTGCAGCTTCCAATGAATGGCCAACACACATTGAAGGCAGCCAGTAATATTAGCTGGCATTCAGGTGGCCTGGCCAGCAGACTTGCCTCTCCTGCATTCAGATTGGCAGTGGAATATAAAAGAGAACTAGTAAAGATACACTGGCCACAGAATTGTCACACAAGCTGTGGCGGTTCAGTCAGACATATCAAAGAGGGATAATTTCCTCTCATCATATTAGATTTCCCTGTTTTTTTTTTTTTTTTGTGTACAGCTCTTTGAATTAAGTTTTACCTTGTATATAGTCATTATATCCCCACTATAGATAACTTTTTTCTTATCCCTACAATCTTTAATTTGCTTCGTCAACTTTCTTGTACATGGCCATAGTCTTTCCAGCTCAACAATGGTCAAAACTGTACATCATATTTCAGTTACGGCCTCAACAGGGATTTATACAGAGAAATAATTTTACTCTGGTAAATCTATAACCATACATATGATAATGAGTGAAATGTACAAATTAAGTCACATAACAGATATGTACTAAGCTATGATTATCAACAATTTCCCTGTTTTTGTTGTTTGCTCCAATGAGTGAGCAGTGTGGAAGTGTATGGGCATTTCTTGGAGTGCCATTGCTCTGCTCTCGTTTATGCCATGTACCAAAAAAGCACAATGGAAATCAGTGTAAAATTTTATTTTTTTCCTGTGCATTTTATAATGGTGGGGTTTGGGCTCACATGCATTAACACTGTCAGAGTTGTCTGCACCAGTTTGGACTAAAGGTGTTTGTACATAGGCATAGGTGCAGAATTCACATTCTTATGAATAACCACAGCAAATGGTCTGTATTTGCACCTTCCCCTGAATATCTTACTGGCTGTTGCAATAGCTGACTGACATTGCATAAGTTGTCTGCAAGGTCCCCATCATCTGTCTCTAGCAAAGGCTCTCCAGGTAGTGTCTAACAGAGTGTATATGTAACATGCTTGTTTGTGAAATTCAGATCTATGAGAAATTACTAGACAAACTTGGTTTATTTACACTAGAGAAAAAGACAGCTAAGAGGAGATCTTATCACAATGTACAAGTATATGAGAGGTCAATCCAAGGATCTCTCTGGAGAACAATTCATTCCAAGGCCTGATCAAATAACCAGGGGACACCCCTTGAGATTAGAGGAACGTTTTTTTTTACAGTAAGGTCTGTAAAATCATGGAATTCCTTTCCCATGGATATGGTTATGGCAGATACTATGGATACATTTAAGAGAAGATTAGATACATGTCTTTCAATAGCGAACATACAGGGTTATACTGTGTATTAGTAGGCAAATCAGGAATGTCTGATAAAGACTAACTTATTTGGTAGTAGGAAAGCTATATATTTCTCATGTATCTGGGTTACGAGGCAATGGTTGAACTTGATGGACTTGTGCCTTTTTTCGACCTAATTTAGTATGTTACTATATAATTTATCTATGTATTAAGTTAGTTTATTTAACTGTTTATATATATATCTGTACTATCCAATTTATTTAACCCTTTGGATTCTAAATATGTCTCCAACATAATGTGCAGCAATGCACTGGATACTTTTCTAACATTTAAAGATTTAATTTAGTGTTTTTTTGGGTCCTAAGGATATTTTTTCTGAAAGGCAATAGTGAATTGAGGGTTTATGGATGAGTGAGTGTGTTGTTAGTGCAAGGATGCCTAGCTTGGCTTAGTCTTAGAGCATCCTGAGACCTAAATCCTAATATTATTATACATATGTTGTGTAAACATTGTGTGCTAATACCAAGTATTTACTGAAACTATTATTCTACACTGTATAATAGTATAGAGTAGTTAATCATTTAAGGACCAGAGGGTGCACAACACATTGCAAAGCAATTTGTTACAAACCTTTCTGGTCCTAAAACACTGACAATGAACATGATCTGCTGTACATATTGAGTATCTGTACAATGATGAGAAATACAATTAACTCATTGACATGTATAAAGATATAAACAATTTATACAATGGACATGAGCAATTGTATAATGATGATAAGTATTTAATTTGCTGATAATACTGTAGTACATGAAACTGAGATGCTAAAGCCAAACAATAAACATACAATATTGTATATTAGTTCTGAGCATCTTATTAAATGGGAAGTTATTTAAAATTACTTTTATGTGAAAATGTGTGTTGTAACATTCATCAATATATCTATAAAGGTTTCATTATCTTGACGGAATTTGAGATCAATTAAATTATGCATTTTTTTGTACAGTACATCAATGATTTAGTTTTCTCCTTGAAAGGGTATGTAGCAACAGTTACTCTCAAAATTACATTAAATTGCAAACATGTGGTAGTACTTTTAAACAAATTATTTGTATTTTGTAATATGTGGAAAACATGTTGCTGTTCCACAGTATATCACTGATATAGAAGGAAGAATGGATTGCAGGTGAATCTGCTGAAAAAAAAAGCACAAACAATGTTGTATAACTTAAAGGAACAGTAAAATTTTACTGTGAATTTACATATTCTGCAACAGCATAATAGGTAAAATCAAATTTAATGTACTGTTTATTATTTTTTTTTCATTGCCACCTATGTTCTTTACACATGTGTGTCCCTGATAGTAAATGCATTTCTGTCACCACAAAGCATTTTGGTCTATTGACCGTGAAGGAGGAATATAATCTAACATTATACCTGCAGCAATGAGTACTGTTTACAGTCTTTCATTACACTGTATATTTTTTAACATTTGATCTCTATACCTACTGTACTTTCATGTTCCCTGACAGAAAGCACTCTAGGAACAGATCCTGAAAGCTCTCTGTCAGGGACATAAAACTTTAAAAAAAAATATGAAGATAAAAATAAATTAATAAGAATAAAAAGTATAGGTACTGTGATATTTACATTTTATGTACTTAAGAGAATATATAAAGTCACTGTACCTTTAAGGGAACAGACCTGATGATTTATCAGGGAGTGCATTATATAGTAAGTACCACTGTGCATCATAAAAGTATCTGGTTGTCAAAAATATATCCCCGCTGCTTTTTGCAGTGAGACCACAATCTTGAAGTCTTGGGCTTCATTTGTTAACCCACTGAGTGCCAGTGGGTGTTGCATAAATCTCTGGCACTCAAAGAGTTAAAGGGAAGAAACCCTGTTGGAGAATTCTAGGGACTGTATGCAAGAAAACTTAAGAATTACAATACTAGAGCAAACCAACTGCACCACAGGAGACAGGTGAAAATTCCCATTCATTTCAATGGAGCTTTTAACCTCTTAAGTTGGAAAGGGGTGCAAGCCACATTTCTCTGCTATGAGTTGTTCATCTCTATGGCTCTCAAAGGGATAACCCCATGAATGCTAGAGAGTCAATGAAATGCATTGGAGACTTCTCCTGTCAAAAGCCCCTTTTAGATCAATGGAAATTGGAGAATGTTTTTTGTCCCCTGTGGAGCAGAAGGTTTGCCACAGAATTGTAACTCTTTAAGTTCCTGAATACAGTCTAATGTTTGTGTAAAACGTTGCTCGTTTACGAAGTGCAATAACTTAGTGTTGCCAGATGGTCCTTTTTAAGTTCCAGAGGGGTATGCAACGTATTGCAATGCACTCAAAGGGTTAAAAGTATACATATATGGGAAAAAAAGTCCATTATAGGGGCTGTAGTGGTATTCATGCATCCATGCAGTAGGCATATTCCTTATGTGTCCAGTCGGATCTGGAAGCCCTGCAGTCATTTGTTGATGCTGCCTTCCATAGACTGTAATGGCTGGCTGAATTGAGTTAACAGTCTGTGAAGACACTATGACTTCACTTGTTTTTGACAACTGAGGGAGGTAGTTTTCTAACCTAGAAATGGCTAGTAAGAGTCATGGTGGATCTATACAATGAGTCACATTTGGTTGTTCAGCTGTTGGACACTACAAATCCTATCATCCCAATCAAACTTTGCTGGTTACGCATGATGTGTCACTTGTAGTGTCCAATAGCTGGAGAACCAAAGGTGGCTTACTCTTGGTGTATAGTTTCCCAGAGTAATTATCTGTGGTATTATGGTCCTTAGACACATAGAATTTGATGGAATATGAGAACCAATTGGCCCATCTATCTGCCCATCTTCCAACTATAAAAACCTCAAACCTTATCTGGTCCTGGCTCTAGTCTTATGTTCAGAATAACTTTATGCCTATCCCATGCATACCTGGGAACTTTGTCTGCAGGTGTTCCCAGAAGGGACTCCTGTGGTGCTGCCGGGTGTTCTAATTCACGCAAATCATGTCAAAAAGGGGTGGGACTTACTCTTGAGGGGGAGGGGCTTAATTATGAGTCACATGACTAGGAGGAACAGGGTGGGAAGGAGCAGAAGTGGGCAGAGTTTCATGAGAACTGCCCACCGCAGAGGATTTAGTGCCTGTCCCCGGAGACCCTGTAACACGGTGAAAAAAATGGAGTCTCCAGGGTAAATCCAGAAAGTTCCCAGCTATGATGCTCATAGGGTTCATTTTGTTTGCGCTATTTGAAATGAGAGGTTATAGCTAAAGTCATGGAATTTATTGGAATTCATATCCATTTCTCTTGTTTACAGAAAGACTGAATCATATATCATCCAGGGGAATCACTTCAGTGGCACCAATCAAAACTGCCATGGTACTGGGAGTCTGGAAGTTATGTAAGTATCAGTTGGAGGCTTAGTCACTCTTATTGATTCCCTTTTAGTCAATTAGTGAAGCCTTTAACCCCTTAAGGACTTAAGACATGCCAGGTGGTCTGGCACTTAAGAACTGGTGACAGTCCTGGCACTTCATGGATTTCTGGGTTCGTCGCACCACTGCATGCTGATCGACGACCCAAGAATCCATTTCTGCAAAAAAAGAAATAAATACACTGTGGTCCTTAACGACCACCCTCCCACGGATCAGGAGGATGTTAAGGGGTCATTCAGCATTCATTATTGGTATCAGTTGGTATTGGTAGGGCAACAAACCCTAGAATTAAGTGACTCAATTTGTTTGACAGATGAACTTATTGAGATAGGTGCCCTTTATACAGCAGTCAGATATATCTGTTTGTTTTATTGTTTTGGCATGTTATCTTCAGTTGCTGTATATTTCTGATGAAGTTTACCTTTATGTCACACTGCCTGAAAACAAACACTGGGCTTTAATAGACCTGACTGGCTCGTAAGGGTCACTAGCCTTCATACAATTCGGAAATGATTAGATCTCCCCTATGGTTTGCCAAAAATGACTCCACAAATCTTTAGGCATGTGCCCCACAAGCCCACTTATTTGGCTATTAGACCTGCTAGATTACCACCACTATGTGTTTGATAATTTTGTTTTTAATGTTCAAGACTACCCTTTTTTGTGACAAAGTATTATCAAGCCTTATAGTTCGAATGAAGGGCCTGTTTTTTATGCCATTTTTATTTTTACAGTGGCAAAATTGGAATATATTTGGGATGTCAAGTCAGACTGGCAGTCCTTTCTTTGGTGACTTTGCACATGGTAGGAAGGGGATGGGGGAGGTGCTGTAATGTCATAGGCCTTTAGCCAATACAGAGGAAGGAGGGAGGGGTCAGAAAGTAGGCAAAAAAGAATACAGCACAAGTTCTGTTCCTGTTCTGTTGGTGGTCCAACTACCCTCCTCTGTTCCTGCTTCTCCCCCATTTCCTGCCTACCTTCACCCTTCTGTGTGTTGTCCTGTGGCTGGACCTGGTAATATCGGGTAAAAATGGGAAGTGCTGCCTGGTTGTTTTTAACCTTTTGAGTGCTAGTGCAATGCATTGAGTACCCCTCTGGTACTCAAAGGGTTAAAGAAAGGGGTTGCACTCTGGAATGAATACCACTAGGCCGTTTAAAATATCAGTTGTTAGAAGTCTCCTAATTTGTGGTTTTGCTAAAATGTGGTATCTAAAATTATGTATTTATATGTAAAACACAATTTTTAATGGTTAGTCTACTTTAACCAATAAGTATTAAGATACCAAACACAGCTGTTCATAATTCTAGAGTGCGATATCCTTTCTATAACTACTACCAGGCAACACTTCCCCTTTTACCTGATATTACACAGTCCAGCCACAGGACTACACAGGAGGGGTGAGAGTAGGCAGGAAATGGGGGAGGGGCAGGAACACAGAGGGAAAGTGGACCACCAAAAGCACAAACAGAAACGAAACAGAGCTAGAGGGCTTGTGCTGTATTCTTTTATGCCTACTTTATGACCCTTCCCTCCTTCCTGTGTATTAGCTGAATGCCTATGACATCACAACACCTGTCCTATCTCCTTCCCACCATGTGCAAAGTCACCACACCTTCTAACCCTGCAAGTTTCATAAAAATCTGTTTGGAAAATGTATTTTTTTAAGCAGTTTGTTGTTCAGAAATTTGCAGTTTGGCACTATGCGGAAATGTAATCAGATCTACAGCCTAAACTGGTTTTTTGATTCACACCAAACCTGGCAAGAAAGATACTCCATGTGTTTTATTTTAAGCTAGCAATTCAGGTCAATAGAACCAGATACAGGGCCGGATTTACATCTCAGGAGCCTGTAGGCACAGATATCTGAAGCGCTTCCCCGGTCATCTCCACAATGCTCCAAATCTCCATATTGCCCTCACATTGCCCCCCAACACCTTCACATTGCACCCCATCAGCTCCACATTGCCCTCATATTGCCCCATCATCTTAACATTGCCCCATTCAACTCCATTTTGCCCTCATATTGCCCCCCATCAGCTCCACATTGACCCCATCAGCTCCACATTGCCCTCATATTGCCACATCATCTCAACATTGCCCTCACATTGCCCCCCATCAGCTCCACATTGACCCCATCAGCTCCACATTGCCCTCACAATGCCCCCCTTCAGCTCCAGTGTGCCCCCACCATCTCCATGTTGCCCTCACATTGCCTCCCTCCCATTGTCCGTTTCCTACCTCCCTGGCAGATCTGTCGTCTGTGCCTCCTTTGGCACAGTCCTGTAGTTGCTGAAGCTCCCGCGCAGTCTCCTATTCAGGAATGCAGAGCGCTGGGAGATGATGTCATCTCCCAGCGCTCTGCATTCCTACAGAGCCGACGAGGGAGCGCAGCACTTACAGGACTGTGCCAAAGGAAGCACAGATGACAGATCTGCCAGGGAGGTAGGAAATAGACAACGGGGGGGGGGTGCAATGTGAGGGCAACATGAAGTGGGCGCCGGCGCAGCCAGCGAGGTGGCTATTTTTTTTTTTTAAAGAATTAAAAAAAAAAAATCCCATTGGCAGGCGCCCCTCTGTGACGTGCACCTGTAGGCAAGTGCCTACTTTGCCTTATGGCAAATCCGGCCCTGACCAGATATATCATGTTTAACTCTTTGAGTTCCAAATGGATGCACAAAACATTACTTTACCATGCATTGTGTAACCCTCTAGCATTAAAGGGTTAGTAATGTCTTGTATTAATAAAAAAGTAATATTGTAGATATTTAAAAAAAAAAAAAAATCAATTTATGCCAGTCTGATCTCTCAGACCTTTATAGTTTGAGATCTGATCTCTCAAACCATAAAGGTTTGAGAGATCGGACTGGCATCAATTGATTTATTTTTTGAATATCTACAATATTAATTTTTATTAATACAAGGCATTACTAACACATTAAAGCGGAACTACCACCCGACAAAATCTTTAGATTAACTAAGTCCCCGTCTGGTGACTAGCTGCTTAGTAGCGCTAGTGCCAGAATTATTACCTTATTTAATAGATTTATGCTCTCTTCTATGGCTGACAGTAGCATGGAGCGCGGACATCTTACCATTGTGACATCCGCACAGATGTGCTGTCAGTCCCTTTTGGTGCCGGCCGGCTCCTAGCAATGCCTCCTAGACCCGGCTGGGACTGACTGCTCAGGCGCGCGGACATCACAATGGCAAGATGTCTGCGCTCCATGCTACTGTCAGCCATAGAAGAGAGCTAAGCTAAAGATTTTGTAGGGTGGTAGTTCCACTTTAAAGCTGGAAAAGGAACATTTATGGACATAAGAAAAATGGTTCACATGCTCGTTAAAGAGCATCCAGAGCTGTCAGTC
Organism: Rhinophrynus dorsalis; assembly: GCA_037306005.1. Lineage (NCBI taxonomy): Eukaryota > Metazoa > Chordata > Amphibia > Anura > Rhinophrynidae > Rhinophrynus > Rhinophrynus dorsalis. The sequence goes on along the minus strand of CM074718.1, from coordinate 293,011,803 downwards.
ACAATGACTGCCATTGATAGGAGAAAACAGGGGCTGTTACAGACCAACAGTATATTTAACATCTCCAGTGCCAAAGCGCAGCACATTATTCCCAACTCTGACACGAGGGTTCAAAAATTTCATAACCCAAGTAAATGCCATTATTGATCCAACAAATCTACCCAGCAGGCCATGCAAAACTTTAACATTTTGAGTCCCTGAGGTGGGGGGCTGACAAGTGCTTTGTGTTGCTCAGCCTTCTGGCACTTAAATAATTAACATTCTACTCTTGCAAGGTGTCAGAATTCTTGCAGCACAAATCATGTGGTCTCAGTTTTGGCCTTCCCTTTCTTGTCTAAACGGGTCACAGTGAGTGCTGCAACTATGGGACACAGTTTCCTAGGGAGGCCATTGCTTTTGCACCATCCTACAGATCACCTCCAATCAGACCACATTTTGGTTGTGGTGGCTGCATTTGATAACCTCAACCACTGCCAATCTGTGGTACTGGATTAATTTTGTTAAGTTTACAATAAATTGCACATGCCTCTGGTCCAGGGGAGGGCTGGCCTGGGGGGCAGGGGGGCAATTGCCCCCTGGGCTGGTCATCATATCTGGGCCAGTGGGCCACTACCTCACTCAATCTCCCATTTGCTGCTGTAAATGGAGCTATATTAGTGATACCACAGAGCTTACAATTGAAATGAAGCTACAGAAATGATACCACAAAGCCACAATCCAAATGGAGATACACTAGTAGCATAACCTATTTCCCTTGTAAGCTCTATGGACTAGTGTAACTATACTTAAATTGTAAGTTTTGTAGTAGCACTAGTGTAGCGCCACTTCAGTTGTAAGTTATGTGGTATCACTTGCCTTACTTCACAACATTAATGACAATTTAAAAATTAACGAAACGGGGTGGGCTGGGACAGTGGGCTCAGACTATAGTAGAAACAGGCCACTTGATTTTATTTGCCCCCTGGGCTCTATGTTGCCAGCCCTCCCCTGCTCTGGTCCTCCAGGGATTAAGCAGTTCCAACTCCCAAATGCTATGGTGCACTGTTTTGGATTAGAGTTATTACATGATGATTAGGTTCAGTGTTAGTAGGGCTGTTTTATGACGATACAGAATGAGGATATATAAAGAATGGTAAGGAAATTATGTTGCTGCATTGTCAATGTTTTACTTTAGTGTTGCTGCCGGCTCGTGATGTGCACTGGAGGTAGGCTAGAGATGTAGTAATACGATGCTGTTGGGGTAGTGTTGCAGTATAGTTTGCTGCTCTCTGATGAGGTGCAATATTATTAGGATCATTTGTGATCCCACTTTAAATGCTACTGTAGATGTCATCCCTGATATAATTGATGCAGTTTGTGATGGCATCAGTGTACCCCGATGATGTAATTTGTGATGCAATATTCCATTTCATATTGAAATAACATGTTTTTAGCAATACTGTTTATGAAGGATAGGGAAAGGCCAAAGAAACCATTTCCTGGGGAAGGGGGGGTAGAAATTAATAGTGGTGCCATGTGCGTTACTGTGGCAGTGTTAACACCAATGGTCACAGTATCTGTAAAATAAGCTAACCCCCAACACCACTACAGGGCTGCTTTTAAGCTCAGTACAACCCTGTAATATACATATATAATGTATCTCCTCCTCAGACAAAGTAGGAGACTGGTCAGCTTACCATAAGCTGATGCATGTGTGGCTGCTGAGGCAGCCAGTGTAGCAGGGGTACCCATATTTTTTGCTGTCCAACTGTTGGAAATTCCCATCAAGCCCAACCAGCCAAAGGCTGAGACATTTTATTCCCCAACAAATGGATATCTACGCAGGCTGAAAATCAGCCTGATTGTATGCCAAAGGAGCTAATTAAACTCAACTGCCTCATTAAGCAAGATGAGGTAGGGGTAACACTACACTAAGAGGATATTTAAATAGCAATCAATACAGGAAATGAATGAGTTCCTCAAATCCAGGTTTAAAGGAGCAGTAATATTTTGTTATAGTGATTTTTCTGTTGAGTTAAAACTATGATGTGCCCACTGATGGGATGTGTTTCATTAAATATTATTTACAGCACATATTTTCATTAAACTGTCATTTTCTATTGTGGTCAGCAGGTGATACTGTTCCTTTGCTCTTCAATGTTTGAATGAAAAATATCTCAGCAGTGGGATCACACATTTTTGCTACAAACAAAGCGACATTTTTTTAATTAAAAAAGTTTACTTGTCCTTTAAGTCTAAGGCAGTCAGTTACAATCAACTTTCTTGCTTGACTATAAATAAAACTGCTTGCTCTGAACTGTGTTGTCTACATTGATCATCTTGTTTCTTTTGAAACATACTTGAAATCAGCATTCTGAAGGTTGAATCCAATCTGTAATGAACAACAGATGCTTGATCTGAATGGCAACCAGTGAGATACTGTTGAGATCATTTCCAAAAGCAGTGCTGGAGGTGACTACTGAAACCTCTAATAATCATATATGGCTGAGGCCCATGTGGACCAGCCATCCCATCCATCACTCACAGCCAAGTCACCCATGTGAACATAGCCTAAGGCAGTGTTAGTCCTTGGGTCAGGTTTTCAGGCTTTTCCTGCATGATCAAAAGGAGGCTAATCATTGGATCAGTTGTGATTTCATCTACAGGTGCTCAAGTAGGGGTAGTCTAAAAACCTGACTTGGTGTACCCTGAGGACTGAAGCTGTGAATCACTGGTGTAAAGTATTTGATATTCAGATTGTATTTGATATTCAGATTGTATTGCCGTAATCAGTTACTTCTGTTTTAAGGGTCACATTTTTTTGTACTCCAGTGCTGCATGGACTGTGCTATTGTGTATATACCTGATGTCAAGAACTTTTCATTTTTTTAGACAAACTATAGCCTATTTTGTTTATTCCATCCCTGACTGCAGTTTCTACCTCTGATATGACTCCACAGTTTGTCCCTTTCCCTCTCTTTGCCAGTTCACTTCCATTCTCTACATACTTTTTCTAACATGCCACTTTCATTTATTAGATCTATGTTACTACTTCCTTCTTCTTTCAACTTTCTCTATGAATATGTCAGTGATACTGTCCATTAAAACCTCAACAGTCTACAGAGCATTGCTCTTCTTTCTGCTGAGACTAAACTTTTCTTATCACTCCCAGAAACCACCTGCTCCACTCTGGAAGGCCACAGGGTGATATGTTCTCAAGATATTCTTCATTAGGGGTAGTTCTAGGGCACTAACCACCCAAGATTATCAAAAACTCTTCCTCTGAGTGTGAATATAACCTGCAACAGTATCAAACAGTGGTCTTAATCAGACCTTGCATGTGATCTGAGAAACTATTACACCTGCAGTACCTTGCAACTGACCAAGAATATAAGACTAGGATACATAATGCTCTGCCATTTAGCATGATCATGAACTACCACATAAAATACAGTGTGCTAAGGCTGAGAGTCTACGAGGAGATCACAAATAGATAGATACATAGATACACATCAAAACTGACATATCTGATTTTCTTCTGATAAAATTTCTATCAATAAGTGTAATGCCACCAGAGGAAAAACTTGCTAGTTTGCTGAAACAAAACTGAAATGCCCCCCACAGATTTTCAGAACCAACTCATACAAATGTAAAATGTATTAAAATAGCTATCAACAAATATCTATTTTCACATACACATATTATGGGTCTCCAGGTTGTACAACCTTTATATGTTGCACAAGGGGAACAATTACCCATATTCACTGTTTTGACTAATACACAGACAAAATTCTGCCACTCAATCTGATCCTAGCACTTAACTATTTAACTTCCTCTATACACAATAGTCTGAAATTCAAAGAAAACACTCCCCTCCACTCACACATAGTATATTACCACCGTGTCTCCACATGACTTGGCACGTATCCCTTCCCCCATGCCTACACAGCTTTGCCACTGGGTATTAATATTACCTGGGACACCCCTTATGGCTTTCAGCCCAGGAGCCCCTCTACTTCCCCACTCTCACACCTGTGTCTGTAGAGGGTCCAGCTGCTCCTTGCTGTTCCTCCACAGCAGGGAGGTTCTGAGCTCACGGACACACACACGGAACAGTCACTGGCAGACTGGCACCCTGCCACCCCCCACCCACCCTCTCTGAGGTGGGGCCTTGTGCTTCCCGCGCAGGAATGGGGGGGGGGGATGAGAGCCTGCAGCTGAACAGCCGGGTGGGGAAGCTACAATAAGAGAACCCTATCCACAATTATTTTAAAAGGCACAGCCTATGCCCACATGGTGCTCTTCATTCATATATATATATATATATATATATATATATATATATATATACCAGACTGCTGCACTGCACATAATCTAGGAACATTATATAAATATATTCATATCAGCAGAAAATCATAATCAACATCCTTTTGATTTCCCTCTGTGTGCAAATAAATTTTAGCAGTGCATGTTATCTATCCATCCATGTGTGCGTCTGTGTGTGTGTGAAAGAGAGAGAGAATGGCAGGGTGGTTGAAAAATCAAAATAGGTGAATATTTCTGTCCTGCAGAGCTTGAAATCTAATCACTGTGGGTTTGACAGCACAACAAGCCATAACAGGAAGAATGAAGAAACCTCTTTACTACCAGTTAACGAATTAACACATTTTAGCCAAATTTACCAAGTAAAGATGGGATTAAATAAAGGGATTCAATCCATAGTAGCAGATACAAAATGCAAATCTGATTACAAATTAAGTCCTGCAGTATGCAATTCCTCAGTCACTGAGTCAAGCAAAGCATTGCTGATGCTGTCTGTATCTGATGCTCTCTGTAGCAACTGAAAGGTTAATCAGACATACAAGAAACAGGAACTTTGTATCTGAGGCTTGTAACCAATCCAGAGCTCCTCCTGCTTCCTGCTCCCATTGGATGTCCCACAGAGAATACAGACACTCCCCTTAGCCTAGACAATGCACTCTGGGAAATGCAGTTCTCTAAGCCCTTTACACCTGCAGCCTGGCATGGGTGGAGGGACTACAAGCCCCATCTATTCACAGTGACTTTCTCTTGTCTGTCACCCCCCCCTCCTTCATGCACATACTGGCCTGTCAGCAGCCCCCCCCCCCTTCCAGGGCTATATCAACGTATGCAGGAAAACCAGAACAAGCGGGCTGAAGAGGGAGGGGTGTATGCAGCCCCAGTCTTGAACATTGCCCCCCCCACCCTCATCAACAAACCAAAAACCCTGTCCCTCCTTTTGCTTTAAATACAAATAGATCTTACTTGTATGTGTGGTATAGATAGATAGATAGATAGATAGATAGATAGATAGATAGATAGATAGTGGCATTTTCACGTCTCTTAATAATTAAGTTGGAGAGGAAAGTATGCTCCTGTACTTGCTTCCAAGTATTAACCCCTTAGGTCTCAGGTGGGCCTTAAGATGCCGCTATTAGTGAGGTGGTTTAATATTCACGTATCGCCTCCACTGCTTTTGCATCCCATGAAGTAGAGGATGAGCTGCTGCCTACCTGCTGGTGGGGAGGTAAATTTGTGGAGTCCCCCCCCCACACTCCGTTGCTCTATTATAACAGTGTGGTGTGCAGAGCCTTATATGCTGTTGCTGTGCTGATCCCTTCCTGGTTTCTGTGAGGACGCAGAGGGGTACTCCCTTCTCTTAAAGGAGCAGCTGCCCCCTTCATACACCGCTACCTTTCACCACCCTACCCTTTGAATGCCAGTGGGGGAAGGATAGGATAAGCTTATGTTATTGGCATCCCTTCATACAATCAGCTACACAATTCTTAATGCAAACTTGCCTTTCACATCAAGGGAAAGAGCACTGTGTAAACTATTGCAGAGCAGGGGGCATCTCACTGTCAGTTCTTTAGCCTTTACAGCATCAAATGTCTATGTGTTAATACACATCTGTTACAATTTGCATGCAATTGTGCTGGGTCTATGCAGGTTCAGTAAGCCTGTTAACTGTACTTATTGTACTGTGGCTGTATTACTTTTTTTACTCTGATTCTATACTGCATTCCAGTAGTTGAACTGATGTTGCTATTCTAAAATTGCTGTAATGTTTTTTTGCCTGTAGTCAGTTTTCTCTCTAAGTTGAGCAAACCCAGCATTGCAAGAATTAAGAGTAATTAGACTGGGAAGGATTGCATGGTGCAACTGTTATTTCAATGCAGTGCTCCATAGGTCCACTGGTAGTTTGAGAATCACACATGCTCTTGTCTGTCACTCCGGTTTGTCCCACTAGCCTCCATTATAGATATTTGTTATGTGTACCTTTCTTGTGATTACATGAAATACAGTTGAAACCACTGCTCTTTAGCCCACAAGCTTGGCAAGTAAGATTTTTATAAAACATATAGGGCTCAATTAATTGATCCTTTGTTGGCAAGGCATATGTTGGTGCTGACGTACCTGCTGCTACTACTGAGAAACACAGGGGATGGTAGCTCTTCCCATCCAACAGCCACAAGTACCAGCTTGAGGCATGAACCAAATAGAAGAGATGCAAGAGCCAGGGTATTAAGGACCCATTCTACACTCTTTGGCATGGGACAGAATGTGTTGAGAGACCACTACAAGTCAAATTCTGTAAGCCTCCTGCAGTTCTACCAGGTGCTACAGGAGGACATAAACTTCTGAGTATACCGTAACCAAGCCATCACTGGGCTGCACAAATTATTATGTGCCATACATTTCATGGTACCTGGTGTGGAGAAACAGGTTAACTCCTCATGTCCATGTGATATGTGAGAATTGTGGGATTACATGGACATTACAGGCAATACATCTGCCATAGACTTTTTCCAGCTAAAGTCTTTTGAACTCAATGTTGCCATCTATTGGTTGAACCCTGTATTATCCTGTGAACTGCCATCTATTGGTTGAACCCTGCATAGAAATATTGCACTGATGTTATCTGTTGGTTGAACCCTGCTATGGAAGCAAAGGCATTGTCCTGTGTACTGAAATCTATTGGTTGGTGCCATACATAGCAGTATTGCTGTGAGTCCCATGCTAGTGGCCAATAGCCGGGCTGTATGCAAATATGTTGATGTTGCCAGTTCTGTAACTCTATCTCCGCGTCATACACCCCTATAATATATTATTTTATTGTGATATGTTCTGTATTCTGTGTGCATGGTGTTTTGTTTATATGCATGTAGTGTCACTCTAAGGTAACTGTAGGCTGTGAGGGCCTGGCATTGTATTTCAATAAATCTAGATATTTGCTTTTTCTACCCCTGAAGCAGATGTCTAGGCTCTGTTATTGGGGATGGGGATTGACAACACTAGGCCTTTGTAGCCAAAACCTCCATGTTAAGGGCGGTGTCGTTATACCAGGACAGAGGGGTTTGTGCCTTCCTGGAAGAGGTGTTGGAGCAGACGGGACAATACCTGCTATACAAAACATAAAGACCAGGTGTGATCCCTGAAGAAGTGACGAGAGCATTATGAAACAAGTTGGATCGTGTATTGACTATATTTAAGTTACAATAAATACCTTTTTTGTATATCTTCCATCACTGGATATATCTCCCTCTGAATGCTGATATGTTCAGAATGGATATAAAGCTTTAAATTATTGCTAGCCTGGGGCAAAACCAGTGCCTGCTCATACACGCAGAGGTATGATAAAGCCTTTATATTCAGTAAGTACCGAAATATAAGTAGGGGAGATTTCAGAAGTCTCTAATAATACACTTAGAGGCGGCTTTACGCTTTTCTGTTCTTTGTGTTTTGTATCCCAGGAAAACAGTGAGTGGAGGAGTACTGCCCTCACACAGTAAGAAGCTGCACTGCTACACTGTATCCAGCTGAAGCACACTGATTAGGGATAAGGAAACTAAATAGGATACTAATTGCACCAGTAGAACCCTGGTAGAGTGCACCTAAAGGAGGTGATTGGGACTATACCTGCTCCCCAGGTATTTAGTGCCTGCCTGGAGGAGGTGTTGCAGTGGTGGGGATGATACCTGCTCAGCATTACCAGGGTGGAGGGGTTAGTGCCTGTCTGGTGGAGATTTTGGAGCAGAGGGGGCAATACCTGCTCTTCAGTGACCTATTTTAGTGGGTAGAAGGGTTTGTCCCTACCCCGGTCACTGCACTATGTGGACTGACTGCACCTAAAGGTCAGTCCAGTGTAAATGACCTGTTAGTTATCCCCCAATCTACAGGGGTGGATACTGAGGCCATCACTTTAGTGGCAGCGGAGGGATCTCTTGCACTGCAGAGCCCAAACCACCACCGGGATTCGACACATCGGGGAGGTTCAGAGGGGGGCACAGCCAGAGCCCTAGATGGAAGCGATATATGATAAACTCTTCCATCCTAGAGGGAACTGTTCACAGCCAGAGGGTCTGATCATGGTCAATGCTGTAAGCCAGAGCTTGTTGCTCAGCTGATCAAAATGGATGTGGAGGCTCCAGCTCCACAGCAAGGAACAGAGACCCCATTTCAGAAGAGGATGCAAGAGCAACTGGCTTACCTGACCCAACCGATCCATAATGCCATCATGGTGAAGGTAATGCAGCAAGCTCGGGCAGAGCTAGACCTTACACAAAACCCAAGGGTCAGCAGATCCCCGTCTAAGGTCTGGTCCAGGAAAAGCAGTGGCACGGTAATTGATCTTAAGGTAACCCACCAGTCCTTCAAATATCAGGAGGAATTGCTGTATCAGCGAGAGAGGACATGGGAGATGACCGGATCAGATAGAGAGACAGAGCTCCCAAACATGGTAGCTATGGAGGGAGAGGTGAACCTCAGGGAGGGATTCCAGATAGCCAGCTGGGTGCCCAACCAGCTGCCTTCCAAGAAGTGCCTGAGGATCCCTGCTGTGAGGATACCAGTGAGGGTGAAGAGAAACTGCTGCCCAGTAATGTCATGGAAGTAGAGGATGGAAGCAAGTGGAAGGACTCGGCTTCCCAACAGCCCCTGCAGGACATGGAAGTAAATAACCCAGATGTCCCTGGTCAAGCTAAAGAAGGTGTAACATGGAGGGAGGTGGTTTCCCAGAATGGTGGCTGTAGAACAGGCAGCCACAAACCCTGTCCATGCTCCAATATGCCAATTGCATTCGGTGCTGCAACAGTGGAGACGGCAGAGTGCAGTGCTCTGTATTTCTGCGTCAGCCACTTGTAAGGGGGCCCAGAGGGTAGGCCACGGGAGTACCCAGGGACCGACTATTCCAGGTTTATGTTGGAAACCTCCAGCACCGTGGAGCTGGGTATCAGACTTGGCACCTTGGCCCAAAACCTTGTTTTTGATTAGGGAGCCATCGGTCTCCTGGCCCCCAAGTTGGAAGGTGGCTCAAGGGACTGGAACATCCCCAGCGTTTCTTCCCTTATGGTTTTGCTCGGTCTTGTTAAATGTTTGCAGATGACCACTTTTTGGAAGAGGGATTGGCCACCTGTTGCCCTAGGGCTGGGGTCCATCAACACCTGTATCCTGGGTCCCCCAATTCATAGCCCACATGACCCTTTTCCCCCAGGCTTCTGCTGCTCCTCAAACTATTATGTTTGGGCTGGAGGGCTTGGATCCATTTTGTTTGGCCCAAAGGACTGGCAGTTTGCTACCCTTGAAAATGGAGGTGGTACAGCTGTTACGTGTCTCACCAAACTTTCCTTTACTCTAGACTGTGCGACTCTGCAGGATGCTCAGTCTTGGCCTACAACCAAGGCTTATGGACAACTATGTTTTAACCCCCTGTAAAACTTATGAGTCTGCAGGGCCCTATGGGAGACAGCCTTGTGGCTCACTTATTTGGGGGAGGAGAGAAGTGTTGAGAAACAGGTTAACTCCTCATGTCCCTGTGATTTGTGAGGGCTGTGGGATTACATGGACATTACATGCAATACATCTGCCATGGACTTTTTCCAGCTAAAGTCCTTTGAACTCAAAGTCGCCATCTATCGGTTGAACCCTGTATTATCCTGTGAATTGTCATCTATTGGTTGAACCCTGCATAGCAGTATTGCATTGATGCCATCTGTTGGTTGAACCCTGCTATAGAAGTTAGGGACCAAGAACCAGATAGACACAAAAATGTAAAATACAAAACACCTTTATTAAAATAACAAAAGCAAACAAAGCAAAATCATGGTCCAGGAGCGTTAATCAAAAGACAAGCCGGGGTCAGGAACCAAGACCAGTGCTCAGAGAAGCCGGGGTCAGGAATACGGAGATCAGCGATGTCAGGAACAAGACAGGAGTCAGGAGCCAGAAGGGATGTCAGGGGAAGCCGGGTCATGCACAGATAAACAGCAGCTCAGGAGAACGCACTTGCAGCCAGAATTAGACGCAAGGGCAAGGAGGAAGTGAGCCTAGCTGCTTTAAATACACTGGAAGGGGTCAGCTGATAACAGTCAGGTGAGTAACCATGGAAACTGAGAGGTCAAGGCAGCATCAGCTGACTCAGCCTGACACAGGCAAGGGAAGGCAGCAGCAATCAATAGGCGAGTGTTAGACCAGATAAGTCAAACCATGACAGGAAGCAAAGGAATTGTCCTGTGAACTGCAGTCTGTTGGTTTGTGCCATATATAGCAGTATTGCTGTGAGTACCATGCTAGTGGTCAATAGCCAGGCATTCTGCAAATACATTGCTGTTACCAGTTTTGTAACAGTTTGCAATGCCTTAATTAAATCTCCCCTTCCTACACTAAAATAATATATTATTCTTTTCTGTGTGATATATTCTGTGTGCGTGGTATTTTGTTTATATGCATGTCGTGTCACCCTAAGGTAACTGTAGGTTGTGAAAGACCTGGCACTGCATTTCAATAAACTTAGATATGTGCTTTTAATACCCTTGAAGCAGATGTCTATGCTCTGTTATTGGGAATGGGGATTGACAACACTAGGTATGTACAGCCAAAAGCACCTTGTTAAAGGGTGTGTTGTTATACCAGGGCAGAGGGGTTAGTGCCTGCCTGGAGGAGGCGTTGGAGCAGAGGGAACCATACCTGCTACACAGTGACAAGGCAGAGGGGTTACTACCTGCCTGGAGGAGTCATTGGAGCAGTGGGGACTACCTGCTCAGCAGTACCAGGGCAGAGGGGTTAGTGCCTGCTTGGTAGAAACTTAGGAGCAGAAAGGTCAATATCTGCTCTGCAGTGACCTGTTCCAGTGGGTAGAAGGGTGAGTCCCTACCCCAGTTACTGCATTATGTGGACTGACTGCACATGAACCTCTTCCAATCTGATTGACTGCCTCTCCTCTGAGTGGTGCAACTAGATCCAGTGGCAAATGGCCCAGGCCTGTCTGGTGGGCCCTTGAGGCCAGTCTAGTGTAAATGACCTTGTAGGTACCCCCAATCTACTGTCAAGGTTTGGCTGAGCTGCTCCTAACGCTGGTGCTTGATTCTGCTCTCTGAGCTAATCTAGTGCTCTGCTATCCATTACTGCTGCCTTCCCTTTCCTGGATCAGGCAGAATCAGCTGACCTCTCTGTGTTTGCTCACCTGACTATTATTAGCCAACCCTCCCAGGGTTTTTAAAGCAGCTTGGCTCACTTCCTGGTTGGCCTTGTGTCTGATTCTGACTTTAAGCGTGTTATCCTGAGTTGATTATCTGTGCGTGACCTGGCTTCCTCTGACATCACATTAATAAAAGGATGGAATGGCACTCGTTATCAGACTTTGACTAGATAATAAAAGCAATTTTTATTTGAACTACTATTGGCAAACAGACACGACATCTAACGCGTTTTGCACCACACGGTGCTTACTCATAGATAGTCTATGTGATGTGAGATAAGGTGTATAAGTCGTGTCTGTTTGCCAAGAGTGGTTCAAATAAAAATTGCTTTTATTATCTACTCAAAGTCTGATAACAAGTGCCATTCTATCCTTTTATTAATATGCTGTTTTGAATTGGAGAGACGGACTGGAGGTCTGTTGGAAGTCGGCACCGAGTGAGGACAACGGAGAAATCAGTGAGATACATGGTTGTTATTTACACAGTTACATTGTTTCTTATATCGATGTAAGTGCCGCAAAGTTTGTTCCTCTGATGTCACTTCTGGCTTCTGACTCCTGGATTGTTCCTGACATTGTTGATCTCCGTATTCCTGACCCTGGCTGAGCTGAGTAGCTGTCTTGGTTCCTGACCCCGGCTTGTCTTTTGGTTTACACTTCTGGATCACGATTTTGCTTTATTTGCTTTTGTTATTTTAATAAAAGTGTTTTGCACTTTACACTTTTGTGTCTGTCTTGTTCCTGGTCCCTAACATCTAGAGGGGAGGATACTGAGGCCATCACACCTGGCTCTTTCTAATCTACCAAGAATTAGGGGGATTTAGGTACCCTAAATTTTGGGGTCTATCCCAGTCCACATCTATAGCAAGGAAGACCTATATATCCCTCTGCTCCACTGATCAGGAATGGGCAAGGCTCATGTTATCCTTCTATGGGATTATAGAGGGGCTCTTGACAGGATCCATTTAAGGATCGTTGCACTCAAGGACAGCATATATGAGATCCATAAGAACCATGATTCAATAGATACCCAAGCTGGTCAGTGATGCAAACACGAGGATAATCCATGTGTTTGCTGCCATCGCTGGGACCACACATGACTCCTATATACTGCCCCAATCTTCCATCTACAGGGACTTTGGAAATTAATCTCTGCTTGGGAAATGGCTGCTGTAAGGAAGAACACCTCTATATAACTATAGTGGTATGACAGATAAAACCTTCAGCCCATACACCACCCACATTACTTTCTTCCACCCTACATATTATGCAGGCTATGCTTGCATTCCCTGGTTCATGACTCCAGTGGCTGTTCTCCAGACCCCTGCCTAGCACAATGAGGCTCATGTGAGAACAAGGAATATCACTGAGAGAACATTATGCTTACTAAAGCCAGGTTTAGGTGTCTTGACAATGGATTTGACTGGTGGGCCATACAATATTATCCACAAAAGCTGTGCCCAATCACCAATACCTGTGCAATACACCATAACATTGATGCAGATATATTTTACTTGTGGATATTGAACCTGAACCCTCTGAAATGGTACCTGTGCCAATGGGGGTTGACTGGGAGGTGCAGTGGAACATGACAGACAAATACATAACTTCTTCTCTTGTGGATTTGCAACAGTTACTCTCATTAATATAGTTATTTACATCTTATTTTTTTATGTATCATCATTATCTTTACCTCTTTAACCAGGATGAAGATGGTGTGGGGGGTAACTATGTACTCTAACTACTGTACAATCCTGAGTAATGTTTAAGATGTATTTATATGGAATGTAAACCTCTTAGTTGTTTTCTATTAGTAGCATAGTTTGAACTCCTCCACTGTTAGGGAACTCCAAATCATATCATTTTGGCCAATCCTGTAAAAAGAGCATATTGGTCAGGATGAAATTATTTGGATTTCGCTAACAATAAAGGTGTGTAATGATCCATAATATATATATATATATATATATATATATATATATATATATATATATATATATAAAATCAAACATAAAAAAGCAATAATGTGACCAATATCATAAAAATATAAACATATGGTATTGGCTGATATGTTTATATTTTTATGATGTTGATCACATTATAGTTTTCTGATACACATTCTGTGAGTGCATCTGTTTTTTATCTTTGATTGCATTACCATGAGGTTCTGCATCTGGGTAGTAGAAGCATAGCAGTGTGGACAGTTTTAACAACATAGTATTTTTTATATATATATATACACTCCTGCTGTGTATGGTTTTATATATATATGTGTGTGTGTGTATGCTGGAGACAACATATGGAATGGAGAAAAGAAACATAATTGTTTTATTGAAATAAAAAGGAGGGCTATTTTATTTCCTTTTGCATTCATTGTGGAATGTAATTGCGACTTTGCCGAGTCCCGCTCCTAGGTCTGGGGGTCTGGATAGGTGTCACATTTGAGGAGGAGGTGGAACGCTTTCTGGGCTGGTCTATATATAATCCTGGTGATTGTATGTATTTAAGCCAATTCAGTACCAGTCTTCTCATGAGATCCACCATGTTGCTTTTGAAGACATTGAATCTGGAACACAAGGTGGCCATGGTGGTGTTGTGCACCCCCATGTCTGCAGTGATATCATGGTTTAAGATGATCTCGGATTTGCTTATATCTCTGAGGTATTCTTTCACCCTCCTGTGGTGCCTGTGCTTCTGCCATGTTCAGAGACTGTGATGGTGTTCATGAGACAGACAGTGGAGACAGGGATACAGAGGATGGTGTGCATGTTACAAAAGGGTGTCAGTAGGTGGAAGTCACTGCCTCAGTGACTGTTGGTGTAATGATGTCAGTCAAGATGACTAGGTTTGCTGGGGCTTCTGTGACTGCTGAGGCAGCAAGCATTAATGATGGGACTGTGGACATGGGTGGTATATAATAGGTGGGAAAATAATATATAGATGGCCCCTAATGTTCAGTTCCTCTTCCCTGTCTCAGGATGTATCCCAAGACCTGTAGAGGACAGGTGGTGAGTAAGGTCTCTTGAGCGGATAGGCCTCTGAGATAGCCCCATCAGACCATGTTGTGGCTGCTCCACGTGCCACACTTTGGAGGTTGTTCTGGTAGTCACCACCTGTTTTGATAAATCCTACCCTGGGTGGTCTGAGACATCCAACCTGGTTGACTGCTGCCAGACCTGCCAGGAGGGGGAGGGGTTCTGAGTGGCATCTAACCTGGTTGATCCTTCTGCTAACACACCTGACTGGAGGGGAAGGGTGGCTTGGGTGGCATTCATCCATGTATGGGTGGCGTGCTCATATCACAGTTGGCTTTGGCAGAGGTGGTGGCTGTGGTATCAGACAACCTGCATCGGGACTCAGTCTCATCCTGCTTCTTCCAGCTTGTGGTGACTGTGGTGCTGTTCCTAGACAAGGGTCTCGAGGTTAACCTTACATTGTGGTGCTGCTGTGTGACATGTTTGAAAGTAAGTACATAGGTATTGGAATCAGACATGATAAAAACAACAGTCAATACAATTAACCATTATATCTTTGGGTGTCCTCCTTTGAAATATATGTTATGAAGACACAGTGCAGTCCATAAGTATTTGAAATGTGACACAAGTATTGTTGTTTTGGAGCCATACTCCAGCAACAGGGCCAGATTTACATCTCAGGAGCCTGTAGGCACAGAAATCTGAAGCGCCCCCCCCTCCCCATTGGCCATTTCCACAATGCTCCAAATCTCCATATTACCCCCCATCAGCTCCACATTGCCCCCATAAGCTCCCCATTGCTTGCCCCCCATCATCCCCATATTGCCCTCACATTGCTCCTATCATCTCTACATTAAGCCTCACATTTCCTACCTCCCTGATGGTCCAGCAGCAGGAGAGATCTGTGCTTCTGCACAGACCTGTAGCTGCTGGAGCTTCCACGCGGTCTTCTCTTTAGTAATGCAGAGCGCGCTGGGAGATGATGTCATCTCCCAGCGCTCTGTATTACTAAAGAGCCGGGGGAGCTCAGCAGCTACAGGTCTGTGACGAAGAAAGCACAGACCTTACATGCGGCAGGCAGCGCGGCATGCCACTTAAAAAAAATTGATTTCTATGGCAGGCGCCCCTCTGTAGGGTGCGCCTGTAGGCAGATGCCTACTCTGCCTTATGGAAAATCCGACCCTGTCCAGCACATTGGATATTAAATGAAACAATAACTAAGATGTTAACGTGTAGACTGTTAGCTTTAATTTGAGGGTATTTACATCCATTAACCATGAACGATGTAGGAATTACAGCCATTTTTATACATAGACCGTCCATTTTAGGGGATCAAAAGTAACTGGACAATGCCTACTAAGCTGTTTCTTGGCCATGAGGTATGTGTCAATGCATTGTTAATACATGCACTACAGAGCTTAAAAAAAAAGGTCTAGAGGTGATTCTACGTGTGGCATTTGGAGTACATTGCTGTTGTCTCTCAAAATGAGGAGCAAAGTGTCAATGCCAGTAAAGAAGGAAATTATAAGGCTGAAACATTGTAATAAATCAATCAGAGACATAAAAAAAGAATACAGTATGTCAAAATCAACTGTGTTAAGAAGCAATAATGCCCAGGTGGGCTCGGCAAAGCAAGCAACCTTGTAGAGCAAGTAGAACCACTGTAGAGGATGCCCAAAGAATGCTCATGATCGTGAATTAAAAAAAAAAACTTTTTTCAAGAATACTCTCCAGAATATAGGCAAAGAAGTGTCAAAAGTGCCACAAAGAGAAGACCACCAGCATAACCCACAGAGGGTTTAACACAAAATGCAAACCACTGGTGAGCCTCAGGTATGGAAAGGCCAGGTTATACAAACTATATAAACAAACCTGCAGAGTTCTGTACCAAAAGTCTTTTTAGACAGATGAGATGAAGATCAAGCTGTAGCAGAGTGATGGAAAAATGGAACTGTGGAAAAGAAAGGGACTGCACATGCTCCAAAGAGTACCACCTCATTGGTGAATCATGGTGGAGACAGTTTTATGACTTGGACATGTATGGCTGCCATTGGAACTGGGTTGCTTGTATTGATAATGTGACTGACTGGCTAACCTGAAATTAATCTAACACAGCATGCGTTTCACTCGCTGAAGACAAGACTGATGGGAAAAATACCCCATAACAAACAGGAATTAAGGATGGCTGCAGTACAGGTCTTGCAGAACATATCCAGGGAAGCTATCCAGTGTCAGTTGATGTCTGTGGAGGGTCTAAGTATAAAAAGGGCTGTAATTCCTACATGGTTCAAGGTTTTATGGAAGCAAATACCCTCAAATGAAATCTAATATTCTGAACTGCATCCTCTTAATCATTGTTCATTTCAAGTCCATTGTGATGGAGTACAGAGTGTCGAGGATATACAAAAGAAACATATGGCCAGGCACCATATATCTTGCATAAAATAAACAAAATATAAATAAATACAGTTCAAATCTTGTACACAATCTAGGTATGACACACTTTTTTACAGTGAACAGAATTGATTAAAGAGAATCAATTACTCATATTCGTGAAACAATATATGTAATTTTATTTACGGATCAATAAAATGTGATATATAAAATACAATAATAATCGGAGATTGGAATATAAGGGTATACAAAAAGAACTCAATAATATATGTTAATGCAACCAAGTCCTAGACTAAAATATATATATGGCATAAAGAAATTATAATACAATAAAATATATCAGGTAACTAGACAGATAACATACCAGCACATATTGGGTTAAACCTACATATAGGTATCCAGAGGTATAAGCTAGCAAGATTTGAAGACAGCAGCATAACATGGATTAAATGTTCCTTACAGTTATAGACAATACAATAGGTGGCAGTGTAATAACCTATTTGGAATACCTAAGATCCAGATCCGCTAAATATATAATTTAACTATTTATCTGCTGTTTTTAATATGTATACCACTGGATGTAACACAGAATAATGTAACAATTTGCATTACCACATTATAATCCTAAACAATAACATATACCACAGAGATTATAATGACAAAATAATGTCTGTATAGACAAACATGGACAGAAAGGACCAGCCAATTACTCAATCCAAAGTGGTGTACACTGCTTTCTTCTGTCAGGATTTTCACAAGTGTGACTATTCCAACAGATCAAATCCATGCCTTGAAACCACCACAAAGACAATGCAAATTTTAAACACAACCAGCTATGACCTACCAGAACCTCAGACAAGAGAAACAGAAGGAAAATTTCCCAGACAGCAATGCAAGTGTTAATTTAGAACACCAGATCAGTGGAGCACAATGACCATCTCAGAACAACATTATTGTGAATCTTCTGTATATTCATTCCACAGCATTCGAGTGCAGACTTCCACGCACCCAATAAACCATTGGCTCTGCAGATGTTAGCAATACTAGCTAACTATAACTCTCAATTATCTAAAATTGCTATCAGTCGAATCTTGTTACTACTGTGATTGGACTGTATAACCTCCAAAGATTATTCTAACTTTACAGCCAAATGGCTACTGTGCAATAGTTCTCAGTAGGTTGGCCAGCTCCACTAGGAAATATTGGAATAAGCTTACCCCAGAATATACTGGGTTACAATAATTTTGTAAGTGTATACAGTGTTATGTAAATAAAATTTACTTATACACTACCAGTTCTGTAACAGGGTGTGGTCCTTGGCACAGTGGGGTTCTGCTCACTTCATGAACTAGGAAATCCAGCAAAAAAAATCATAGTTCCCCCTGTACAGTGCTTATATTACATAAACGCCCTTAACAGAAAGATACACTCTGCCTACTTTCATAGGTCACCCGTTAGAGAATTAGAAAATTAGGTAATATTTAAATTAAAATATAATGAGGAAACCAATTAAAACATTTTCTAAGCATGTTCCCTCTTAGGAATGTAACACTCTATATTCCTACATAGAAAACACCAGGAGCAGTTAGATAAAATTCCTGTTCAAGGCGAGATAGACTTTGTTTCAAGGATATTTAATTATATGAAAGTCTCACAAATCTTATATATGTATGTATGTATATATATATATATATATATATATATATACAAGTTGAACAGCCCGTTACACGGGCCACAGTGCCTCTGGCAGCCGGTCACGGGGCAGTCACGCACAGCAGAGACTGCCCGCGCCACTGCTGATACAGAGCTGGACGCTCTTTCGGAGCGCCCAGCTCTGTATCAGCTGCGGCGCGGGCAGTCTGTACTGCGAATGACTGCCGCACGCGCAGCAGTGTCTACTGTGCATGTCGGGCGTTACACACAACTTAGCGAATTATTATATAGGATATATATATATAAAAGAATAAGCCTCATTGCATAATTTATGGTACCTCACACAGAACATAATTTATGTCTCCTCAGAAAACAAACACACATTGAACAGAATGCCTCATTACATAATTTATGTCTCAATAGGAGACACAACTTCAATTGGGTAATTCAATGGGGAAGTTACTGCTCCCATTGGGTGATTCAATGGGGGCGTGTTTATCATACAGGGAGTTGGCCCGCCCCCTCCAGCCCGCCCACCACTATCCAACTGACAAAAAAAATATATAGCTGCCACTCGCTCCTGAAGTAGGGGATATCAATAACTTCTCCCGGTCCACACACACTCTCATTCAGGATCATGACCCCACAAACACACTGTTTCACCTCCCACAGATATCTGTAACCCTCCATACACTGTTTCACCTCCCACAGTTAACTGTAACCCTCCATACACACTGTTTCACCTCTCATGGATAATTGTAACCCTCCATACACTCTTTTTCAGTACGAGGGATAAACTTAATAGCAACTCTTTTATTTAAAGGGATAGTAATACTTAAAATGTAAAAAAAAATATGTTGTAGGGTTTATCCCCCTGAGTAAAACAAGAATACTCCCACTGCTGAAAGGTGTTTCATTCAAAAGTTATTAATTTTAAGTTGAATTTATTAGGTGCAATATCACAGTGTCCTGAAATTGTACAGTGGCGCTGTTGCTACACCATTCTATGGAGATTTATGATCCCGGGACCAGAGCTGTCCATAGGATCGTGTAGCAACAGCGCCACTCTACAATTTCAGGCCACTGTGATATTGCACCTAAAAAATTCAACTTTGAAAATGAATAACTTTTGAATGAAACACCTTTCAGCAGTGGGAGTAGTCTTGTTTTAATCAGGGGGATAAACCCTACAACATATTTTTTTTTTACATTTTAAGTATTACTATCCCTTTAACTATTTTCATCTCTTCAGTCAACCTCACTAACTGTCTGTTTTCAACTGTCACTCCTCTGCTTCCTGTTTCCTGCCCTTTCTCCTTAAAGGGAGAGATATGCTTTGCTGTATATTACAGAGGGCAAGCCTCAAATACCACTTTCTATTTGTTCCCTCAGCATATTGCTACATTGCCTCAACTGAAGAGCCACCGTGTGTTATATTGCTATGTTACCTCAACTTAACCCTCTGAGTGCCTTTGGCACTCAAAGGGTTAAGTAAGTTGGAGTTACTGCTCCCATTGGTTGATTCAGTGGGGGAGTGATTTAAATCATGCAGGGAGTTTGCCTGCCCCCACTTTCCAGCCCACCCACCACTACCCAAGTGACTGAAAAAAACAAAATGGCTTCCACTCGCTCCTACACCACAGACACAAACACATCAGACAAAAACACACACACACACACTCACATTCACACTGAATAATACACACTCAATCATACACACAATAATTCACACATTCACACTCTCTCACTCACACTCTCACTCTCACACACACACACACACTCACACACACTCTCTCACACACTCTCATTCACACTCACACAATCACACTCTCACACACACTCACTCTCATACACACTCTCACACACACACTCTCACACTCGCTCACACGCGCTCACTCACACACGCTCACTCACTCGCGCACTCACACTCACCCACACCCTGGGAGCCAGCACGATCCACCTTCCACCATAGTCTCACTCACACTCACACCCCGGGAGCCAGCACGATCAACCTTCTACCATAGTATGTGCAATTACCATATGCATTTCAACTACATGAATGAATGCCACTCACTCACACACACTCATTCACACCCCGGGAGCCAGCACGATCCACCTTCTACCATAGTATGTGCTATTACCACATGCATTTCAACTATATGAATGAATGCCACAGAGGAGGCATAAGTACAAACACAAACTCATTACAATGACACATAAGTCACCCCCTTATGACTCACTTCTGTGTGTGTGTGTGTGTGTGTCTGTGTGTGCCTGTGTGTTCCTCACTGTGTGTGTTGCATGTCTGTATCACACTCTGTGTTTGCATGTTGTGCATTGCATGTATGTGTGTATGACTGTGTCGCTCTTTATGCATCTCAGTGCATGAGTGTGCATTTGCGTGTGTGTCTCTGTGTGTGTTTGTCTTGCATCCGTGTGCGCGCATTAATTCCCTATATATCCTGACGGGCAGAGCCGTCCCACATTGCTAGTTCATTTATAAAGAACGAAACTAATGCTGCTTAAAGAGACAAGCCCATATACAGACAAATGGTTACTGAACAGTATCTTGACCATTTAATTCCCAACCCAGGGCACACCCTCTGACAAGAGCCAAAACAACAAAACTTGTGTCTGCACTGTATCTTGTATATAAACGACATGCAGTGGCCACATTTAAAAAAAAAATGCCTGGCATCTATGGGGGGACATGAGGATCACTCCTCATGTCCCCCCTGTTATTGATCTCCCAGCCGATCACGCTGGGAGATCAATAACGCAAGAGGAGAAGAGCAGCTTCTCCTTTCCCCTCTCTCCTACCCGAACTTCCGGGTAGGAGTGGGCGGCACCTGGGGAAGCCTCCCATCGTCATCAGTGACATGGTAACCGATGACGTTAGGGAAGTTTCCCTGGTCACGTTCACTCCTACCGGTGGTAGGAGAGAAGGGCAGGAGAGCTTTTGATCGGCTGGGAGATCAATAACTGGGGGGACACCAGGAGGGGTCCTGATGTCCCCCACAAGGTCAGAAAAGTTAAGAAAAAAAATAAAAATAAAAAAAAAACGGCAAAATAACTCCGTGAGTGCCGCAGGGGTCCCCAGCACATTGCTTTGCAATGTGCTGGAGACCCCTGTGGCACTCACAGAGTCACTTCTTTTGGGGGGATATTTTTTTGTAAAGACCTCATTGGAGGGATCAGGGGGTCCTGATACCCCTCAATGAGGTCTATAATTAATTTTTTTTATTTATTTTTTTTAAATGTAACCCTGTGTGTGCTACAGGGGTGACCAATGCACACACACAGGGCTTTTATCATTACTTTGTTACCAGAGATTGTTGGGGAGCCATCAGAATTGGTCCTGATGGCCCCCCAACAAGCTCTGATTACAAAGTAATGATAAAAAAAATGAACCCTCTAAGTGCCACAAGGGTCCAATGCATTGCTTTGCAATGCGCTGGAGACCCCTGTGGCACTCACAGGGACACTTATTTTGATAACTTTTTTTTTTTGTAAGATCTCATTGGGGGGATCAGAGGGGTCCTGATACCCCTGAATGAGGTCTATAATAAAAATATTTAAAAAAAAAATAAATTAAAAAAATTAACCCTGTGCAGCCCCCCTTCTGCGGCACACACAGGGCTTTTATCATTACTTTGTTATCAGAGATTGTTGGGGGGCCATCGGGATTGGTCCTGATGGTCCCCCAACAAGCTCTGATTACCAAGTAATGATAGAAAAAAATTAACCCTCTGAGTGCCACAAGGATCCAATGCTTTGCTTCTCAATGAGCTGGAGACCCCTGTGGCACTCACAGGGTCACTTCTTTTGTGAACATATATTTTTTTTTACTAAGACCTCAATGGGGGATGGGTCAGGGGGGTCCTGATGCCCCTCAGTGAGGTATATAATAAAAAAATAAATACATTAAAAAAAAAAATTACCCTGTGTGTGCCACTGGGAGGGGGGGTTCAATGCAGACCCCCTTCCTGTGGCACACACAGGACTTTTTATCATTACTTTGTGATCAGAGCTTGTTTGGTGGCCATCTGAATACAAAGTAACGATTAAAAAAAATTAACCCTTTGTGTGCCACAGGGGCCCAAATGCATTGCTTTGCAATTCACTGGACACCCCTGTGGCACACAAAGGATTATTATTTTTTTCCCCCTTTTATTTAGACCTCTTTGTATTGGTTCTGATGCCCCCAATGAAGTCTACACAAAAATATTGGGGGAAAAAGCCCAAAAAAATGCATGTGCCACAGGGGGGGTCCAACGCAGTGCTTTGCAATGTGTTGGACCCCCTGTGACACACACAAATAGACAAACACTTCTTTTTTCATTATTCTGTTTTTAGACCTTGATGGGGGACACCAGGAATGTTCCTGATACCGCCTCCCCAACGAGGTATGAATACAAAATAATAATTAAAAAAACTCTTTGTGTGCAACGGGGGTCCAACACATTACTTTGCAGTGCATTGGGCACCCCTGTGGCATGCACAAAAAAATGCTTCCAATCCCCCCCCCATGTACCATATCCCCCTGCCTGGTTCCACAGCCAACTGGCAGTCCCATTCCCCAGCCTGTTTCCACTGCCTAATGGTAGACTCAAAGTACCAGTATGCACTAGATTCAGTCTGGGAATCAAACTTTGTATGAGGGGACATACAGTACACACTGGTAGTCAAAGATCCCCCATACACACTATCAGACACTGCCCCACCATCACCACTATCCTTGCTCCTCTGCTCATACCCACACACACTGCCTAATCCCTCACCCTCCCACACACTTTGTTACACTGGTAGTCACAAGTCCACACGTACACCGGCTGACGCCTTAGCTTCTTTCATCTGTTAGCCATAAAATCACACATACACTGTTTGCTTTCCCATTCCTGTTTCACTGGTAGCTACTCTCCTGTCACCCAAATTGGTATGTCAACCCACAGAAGTGGGGTACCATTTTTCTTAGGCTGGCAAGAAGTCTCCTAGGAAATCCCACGCCTTTGAACCATTTTAGTATCTTTGAAGTGACTGATGTGTAAAACAAATGTTTATTTTTTTTTCCTGTAGCACCACATTCTGGAAATAGTTGTGCCAACTAACTTAGGGGTAAAAAGGCAAGTGACCCCTCATTCAATGCAACAGGTTATCTTCTTTCCAAAATGGTATGGTTTATCTACCTTTTCTTCACTTATGAAGGTGTTATAGCAATTTTTGTACAGGCAAGTCACATTTGAGAAAATGTTAGAAACATCAGAGGTTGTAGTAGGTGTAGTTTTCTACTTCTAGCACCCCCTAAGGTAGGTCAACTCATACCAATGGGGTGTCGTTTGACTCCTAAGAGCACTAGTTACCGAATGCAGTTGAAAATTCCATGGTTTTCACAGAGTTCCATACATTTGAAGGGGCTGAAATGTAAGAAAATGCCTTTTTTTCTCATTAGCTCCACCTCCTGGAAGCATTTGTGCATACCAGCCTTTGGGTAAGAAGGCAAGTGACCCCTCATTAGATGCTGCAGGTTGTTTTCTTTCCAAAATGGCATTGTTTCTCTACCTTTCCTGCATATCTATTATGGTTATAACCATTTTAGTGCAAGCAGATAATTTAAAAAACAAAAGTGTCAGGTTTACGTACGTGTTCCTAGCACCCATATGTTGTATGTTAACCCACACAAATGGGCTACCGTTTTTCTCATGCTGGTAGCAGGTACTGAATACAGCAGGAAATGTTATCATTTTCAAATATTTTAGTATCTTTGAAGTGGTGAAAATGTAAAAAAACATGTATTTATTCCCATAGCGCCACTTTTGGAAATATTTGTGTACTTCAGCCCAGGGGTTAGAAAGGCAAGTGACCCCCCAATTGATGCGGGAGAATGTCTACTTTGCAAAATGGTATACCTTTCCTTCATGACTCTAACAGTTATGAACATTTTAGTACAAGCAGCCATTTTCAAAGAAGCAAACAGGTGGGTGTAGTTATGTGCTTCTGGCACCCCTAAGGTAGGTCGACTCATTCCAATCTGGTGTCATTTTTCTCCTAAGAGCACTAGCTAATGAATACAGTTGGAAATTCCATGGTTTTCATAGATTTCCGTACAGATGAAGGGGCAGAAATGTAAGAAAATGCCATTTTTTTTCCTATAGTGCCACCTCTTGGAAGTATTTGGGCACAACACGCTTGGGGTAAGAAGGCAATTCACCCCTCATTAGATGCGGCATGTTGTCTTCTTTCCAAAATGGTATGGTTTGTGTAGCCTTTCTTCACTTCACTAGTTGTTATAACCATTTTTGTATAGACAAGTAATGTTTGAGAAAATGTTAGAAAATTTAGAGGTTGTAGTAGGTGTCTTTTTGCACTTCTAGCATCCCTTGAAGTAGGTCAACCCATACCAATGGGGTGTCATTTTCTCCTAAGAGCACTAGCTAATGAATACAGTTGGAAATGCCATGGTTTTCACAGATTTCAGTACAGTTGAATGGGCAGAAATGTAAGAAAATGTCATTTTTTTCCTATAGTGCCACATTCTGGAAGCATTTGGGCACAACAGGCTTGGGGCAAGAAGTCAAGTTACCCCTCATTAGATGAGGCAGGTTGTCTACTTTTCAGAAATATATACTTTTATATAGTTATTTCACTGTTTTAAGGTAGTTTTACCACAAAAACCCTAGAATGCGCATTTTAGTTTATAAAGTTGAAAATGTCATTTTGCACTGCTGGTGATTAGGGCTCTACGCTAGCCATGGACGTAGGTAAAACTATACAAAATTTGGTATTTTTTTACTTGGGGGGTCTCTGGGCTTTTTCAGATAATTGAAACTTTTTCAATCAAGGTAAAGTTTTTGATACATAGTATGTGATTTTAGCAAAATGAGTAAATTTTCACTTTTTTTGTCATTATGACATCATCAAGAAGGTGTGAAAAAATGGTGTAAAGTAAGAATGCTTTCAAAATTAAAAAAATGTTAATAGTTTATATTTATCAGTTAACAAAATGAATAGTGAGTGAACTGAAGAAAAATCTAAATCAAATCCATATTTGGTGTGACCTCCCTTTGCCTTCAAAGAAATCATGAATTCCTCTAGGTACACTTGCACAAAGTCAGGAATTTTGTAGGCATATAGTCAGATGTATGATTAAACAGTTATATCAGACAGGTGCTAATGATCATCAGTTATCTAGGTTGAAACACAATCATTATTACTGAAACTGTGTGTCGGACTGTTTATGTGGGATTCTGGGGCATCCAGTGGAAAAGTGCAATAAGGATGGGTGACAGGAAGTGTATGCAGGGTTCTTTAACTGCCAGTGCTGAACTATTGGACATACAAGTAAGGCTGTTTTAGTCTCTTGAGTCTGTGGTATTTTGGTTTTGAATACATGAGCTGACATTTAGTTTTATCAATTTTATTAATTGTTATTTTCGAGAAGGATGGAATTTATTTTTCCCTTATCTACTAGGACATTTTCTGAATTTACCCAATCACTGGTTAAATTTTCTGTGTATTGGTATTTTAGGATTACAGTGTGGTACTGTTTTAGCCATGATACCATTATTGACTAAATGAGTGGTTCTAAGATGCAAGCTTTCAAGAAAACTCTCTCTCTTTTTCAGACATAATAATGGAAGGTGAATGTAAAATACATGACTTCAAAACTCATGCACATGACTCAAACATGCAAACCACTATTTAGCACGGCCACAGGTCACTCCCAGGCTCTAGCAAAGTCTCCCTGAAGTGGACTAGAAGATGCAAACAAGATTATTTACCTTTTTTATGCTCCAGTTAATTCTACATTTAGTTTACCGAATGTTGGATTAACCCTCCAAGCACCAGAGGGGTGCACAGCCTACCACTTGCAATGAACTATACACCAAAAACAAGATGAACGTAATCACACTACCACAATTAGAAATATAAGAAATATAAAAAAATCAGTGTATAAATAGATAAGGGCTCCCACTCTGGGATATATCTGAAATGAATACAACAATATTGATAATGTGAGACAAAATCAAAATTAAATCTCCAGATGATAAAAATAAATTTATAAATATAAAAACAATCTGACTGGGTATAAGTAAAATAGTTTTTGGAAAGCTCCCACCTTATAGGATGAAAGTCAGAAGTTCTTCAGTTAGCATGATGTCCTGAAGCAGGGAAAACAATAGCTGTTGAAACGAATTCCTTCACCAGCACAAACTCCTGTGCTGGTAGTCTGAGCTGGTGGTCTCACCTAATGAAATACCAACAAAAGATGACTTGACTGTGCTCAGAGATGGCTTTCTTCGGATATGAAGAATATGTTTAAAAAAAAAGCAAAAGATGGGCAATACTAAGTGTAATATGTTTAATCAATAAAACCACACAAGGAAAATTAACGCACTCACAAAATCCCAGAAGGGTATGCAGCATCTCGGGGCAGTGTCCTCCTTCACCTGAAAGTCCAGTGCTTGGATCCTATATAAGATGTGTGCATTACTTTATTTCCTTGTGCCGATTTATTGATTAGACATATTATGCTTAGTATTTCCGACACTTTTAACATATTGCTGATATCTGCAAAGAGTCAGCTCTCTGAGCTAAGTCAAGCCGTCTTTTGTTTGCAATGAACTGTTTAGCCCCCTAGTACTCCAAAAGAACAAAATATGTTTATTTTGTAGGATCGTGTGATAAATTCCTTCCAGATCTTTCTGTCTCTCTGATTTACCATCAGCACAGTCACCCCAAGATCCCTAATGTTGATCTCAGTTTTGCAAAAATGCTGACCCACTGGGGTGCCTCTTTTGTAATTCACACTGGACCCATGAGACATGATCCTCTTTCCTAGGGTTTGTCCTGTGTCAACTACAAATAGTCCAGTTTGGGGACATTTCACACACAATGAGGTAGAAAACACTAGATGAGCCGCATGAGAATTCTTACTCGACACTGTGGTTTCGGTGGGAATGTGGCATAGGCACCCCATCTGCGGTACACATGTGCAGATGTTTCACATGTCTCACATGTCTCTTGAAGAAAGGGACAAATATCATTCTCTGTCACACTCTCACAGGAGCTCTTCACCACCAGCTGTTTCAGGCTGTCTATAGGAGAACAGAGGTCTTGGGAACACTCTTTTCAATCTGCCATGAGTATGCAGCACCACTTGGAGTTTCCTTGAGTTCTTACTATGCACTTCAAGCTGTGGGTTATAGGCAACCACCGGTGGTGAAGAGCTCCCTTGGGAGTGCGGCAGAGAACGGTACTTCTCCCTGTCTGCATATGGAACATCTGCACACACATATATATCACAGGTGGGTGCCCTTGCCACATTCCCACCAAAACCACAGTGTCAGGGTCAAATTATCCGGTGGATGATCTTTGTCTAGCTCATTATGTGTGTGCAATGTCCCCAAACAGGACTATATGTAGGTGAGACAGGACAAACCCTAGGAAAGAGAATGAATTCTCATGCGTCCAGTGTGAACAACACAAGAGGCACCCCAGTGGGTCACTGTTTTTGCAAAACAGACCACAGCATTAGGGATCTCGTGGTGACTGTGCTGATAAGAAATTTTGGAATGCAGAGAGACAAACATGTGGGAGTATAAGTTGATAGCCTAGTTTAACACTCTGAACTTTGGCTTGAACCATGACAAGGGATTTATGTCACATTGTCCTACAAAATAAACATAATTTGGTCTCTTTGGATACCAGGGGGCTAAACAGTTCATTGTACCCCTTTAGCACTTGGAGGGTTAAACCATATATTTATAGACTAAAATGTAGAATTCACTGGAGCATACAAAATGTAATTAATCTTATTTGCAACTTTTAGTCCACTTCCTGTACACTTTACTACAACCTGGGGACTGAGTTGTGGTCGTGCTGATGTGTAGTGGAGTTTGCATGTTGGAGTGATGTGCATGAGTTTTGAAGTCATGTATTGTGCATTTGACTTTAATTCTTATTTAACCTGAAGAAGAGACTTAGTTGTCTTGAAAGCTTCCATCTTAGAGCCTCTCAGTTAGCCAATATAGTTATCATTTTAACTCTTCTAGTCTCCTTGGTATTTTAGTTTTCAAATCTCACTTTTCATCAGGTATTAGTTGATGATATTTATTGACTGCTAAGAGGATGATGTTCTATCTATACTATCCATATGGCTAATTGAAGTGGCATTTGATAATTTACTTGGAAGGCCTAAGCAATTTCTGTTGCTGTGGGTCATACTCTCTGGCTAAAGATCTTTGTCCAAGAAGTGTTTGGCCTACAAGTGGAGAAAGTTATTAGCTATGCCACTGGTGGTAAGAGTGCCTTAATTCCTCAGGTTACTCCCACACTTTCCACAGAAGATAAGTGATTTTTGTTAGTGCGCGGTACCTCTCTGTGACAGACCAGTAGGTTTTTGCTGCTGATCTCAGAAACGTTTTGCATTGACTTCCTCACCATAATTTCTTCATGTCCGACTTTTCTCATGATCCTGCGCAGGGCTGTCTACTTCTAGAAACAGTTTCTTCCCTGGTAGATATGCTGTTTTGTTGCTTCTCAGGAAAGGTTCACAGGCTTCTATTCCAATCATTCAAATTTCCTAAAAACACTGCCTCCTCCTCTTCCTCCAGTACCGCCACCCCCCCACCAATAGGGTGGGTGAAAGGTCCCGTCTTAAGAAAAAATCCGCAAAAGCCACATTGTTGTCTGATTTTTCACGGGAACATCCGCTTTAAATACAGCAATTAAAATCTTCACCGTTTTTGCCCATTTGCAACAATTCTTCTCCATTTTTTCAATGGTTAGAAAGTTTTCACCCCTTAATTAATGTGTTTTTCACCTTTTCACTATAAAAACGGACCATTTTCCATGAAATGTGAAACACAATAGAAGCAGCTACAAAGTGAGAGAGACATGCTGTGCTGTTCTGCTGTGTGCGTTAGTAGCACAATTGGGGCAGGAGAGGCTCATAGTGACTGATATCACTATGAGCAAGTTTGCAAACAATAAAAGGAGGAGTAGGAAGGACCCTTACGTGTCCACTGAGTCTGAGGAGGAAGTGACCACTACAGACCCAATGCTGGCCAGTCCCCATAAATCACACCTAGGGATCTTAGGGAAATTAATCTCAAGGAAGGAAGAAGAGGGTAGTAGTGAGAGCAGGACAGGTCAGCTGCCTGTGCCTGCTGCCAGACATGCTGCACCTGCTGCCAGTGCTGCCCCTGCTGCCACCAGTGCTGTGCCTGCTGCCAGTTCTGAACCTGCTGCCAGTGTGTCTTGTAATTCTCAGGAGGGGGAAAAGGAGAAGATGATGCCAAGTGTGACAGCAGGGGACCCAAAGTCACACTTGCCATCCCCAAGCAGTCCCTGCACTAGTACTACTACTAAGAAGGTCAAGCAGCTTGTTATTGTTAGGAGTGAAGGAGAGGTTGATCATCACATTACTACTGACTGTGACTTAGGGGCTGAAATTGGTTGTTGTTAGTGGTAGTAACAGTGATGGTGAAGCAGCTGGTGGTACTAGCTTTAGGGTAGTGGTAGGGGAAGCAATGCAGAACATCCAGACTAGCAGTCAAGGAAGCCCACACCATTCCCCTGACACTGAGACGTTTCCCCCCACTGCATGGTCAAGGTTGAACATAATCCTGAAGAAGGCAGAATTGCTGCCTAGCAGCAATAATACCACTACCCCCAGGAGCACAGATCAGCTGCCTGTGCCTGCTGGTAGTGCTGCAAGTTTGTCTTCTTCAGGTCACCAAGAAATGGCAAGTGTGACATTAGGAAACCCTCTGTCACATTTCTCATCACCTCCTCCAACCAGTGAGATGTCTGTAATAGAGCAGTAGCAGCAGCACGGAGGTACTGGTGGTGATGATTGTGGTGGAGATCCTGGAGTAGAATATACATTAATGGCCTTTTTAGGCAAAACTGAGAAGGAATGGGAGACAGGGATGGGCATTAACACCACGAGCTGTGAGCTTTTAGAATTTGCGGCGTTTGCAACGGCTCTAATCCCTGCTGCTGCTGAGTTGCAAGGGCAGCAGGATGCTGAGGAGCGGCTGTGCCACAGACTACCATGGACACAGTGCAAATGGGGTCAACAAGTAATGGGGAACTAGGACAGCATCCACTTGCCAGCAGCAGCAATACTCCTGGTCCTAGTTGCAGTGCCAATTCTGAGGCAGTTGCAACAACAGCAGCAATATCATCCTCTTCTCCAGCCAGTTAAGGGGGATGTGGAAGAGAAGAAGAAAGATGCAATTCTTCTCCACCTTTCCCCTTCCCCCATGAAATCATGGGTGTAGGACTATTTTTCTCTTGGGGCAGGCACAGTGCAGTCAACAACAGCACTGTGCACAATTTATGACAAGTAAGTGAAAAGGGAATACACCTTGGCACAAATGCAATGATAACACACATGAAACACAGACACCATGACATTTATGTGAAACATGTTAAAGCCAAACAGCCACCACAGAAATTGGGCACCGCTGTTGCTGTACCCCCTGACTATCCCCAAAGACAACAAGAGGTGAGGTGGAGATTAAAAAGGAAAAAGAGCAGAGAAACCCAACCAGAGAGAATGTTCAATGACAAGCAAAACACCTGGCTCACCAACGCCTTCTTGCTGTACAGTTACTACATCTTCTGCCAGTCCAGCCCGTTCATTGTTACCTCCCCCACCAAGTGATAACCATTCTGTAGATGTCAGGATGTGGCAGTTTGTGTCCACCCATTGTACACTGTGTGGTGCACTGACCACACATGGCAGTGTGGTGGAGGATAACTGCCATCAGGGCATAAAGCGGCATATGAGGAGATTCCATCCAGCTGAATATACTAAGCTGGTGGCAGGGAGGGTTCATCATTACTATTAAACTATCTGCAAGTTGTCATGTGTCCTTAGCGGGGAGTGTACAAGGGGCAAAGTGACAGCAGCAGTACTTTGTTTCTGGTGGAGTGATTTCACATTGCGGACCCTAAGTGTCATGGTATTTGATAGAGTTGTGCCAGGTGTTTCATGTGAGTGCAGATGTGCCCACTGTTCCCAGGCCTTCCATTATTTAACACAAACACATACACACATACATTCTCTGCAGTTGCCGATGTGAGAGGCTCAGTGCCTGAAGGGATAGATTTCGATTCGCAACACACCCTGATTTAGGAAGGGCAGGTGTAGAAGCATTATTGGCCAACTTCTTTTTTCCACAAATACTTAAAGTTGTGGGGGTCAGTTATGGCGCTGCTACTGCCTCAGGCACATCACTGGAGCTAGTCGTGGCAAGTGGACCCTTTATCAGCCTTAACCCATGTTACTGCTGTTGTTGATCACATTCCCTTTGAGCTGCCTAATCATCCTGCTGTTTAAACAACTTAGCAGCAGCTATAGCAGCAGTCGCAAATTCCACAATTACACAATCAGGGCCTTTGACTGTCTTTTGGCCATAAACAATAATTTTCAAACAGAAAATAATTATGATTTAATACAAAAGAAAACCAAAGGACAGGAACTGTATTTGCTCCTCTGGCATAACACCGTCCTCCCTAAGGAACCACTCAACCACCTCCACCCCCTTGTAATAGGGGATACAGGTATAGAGGGAAGAGACATTGCACGTAACCCATGTGTATGAAGTCTTCCATTCCCATCCCTCTGAAGACTGAATTACCTGTATACTGTCTCTCAGGAAGGATGATAAACCATACACCAGAGGCTGCAAAAACAAGTATATATATATATATATATATATATATTGGTACAATCTATCATCTGCCCAAGCTGCATAAAGACCAAAAACACCCCCCTGGAAGGCCTATAGTCTCCGGGATAGATTCCTTCACCCATAAATTGTTCCAATATATAGACTTGTTTTTGCAGCCTCTGGTGTATGTTTACCATACCAAGCCCTGTAGATCCAAATGCCAGACATGCAGTACACTATGTAGAATTGTCTGTAAATTTAGCAACACAGTTTAACATGAAACAAAAAGACATACACATACGTACATACACCTTTAGAATGGTTCCCAATAACAGTGGGAACCGTACTAAAGGATTAAAAATTGCTTCTAGGGTGCTAGTTAGTACAAGAGTACTGTGTAGATAATACAGGATAAACAAAATAATCTTTAGAATGGTTCCCAGTGAAGAGAGTGGGAACATACTGAAAAATTAAGAACTGCTCCTATGGGGCTAGTGTGACAATAGTGCTTGATTTAATAAAGCAGACATTTACATAACAACTATTTCCCCAACAATATATATATTTCAATAAGAAAATGGGAACTGTGTTAAAACAATAAGAACTGATCCTACAGAACTAGTGTGTAGGTCAGAACATGACGGAGTAACCCCTGAAAAGCTGCTCCACAAATAATTTCATGAGGGACAAAAGTTCTGCTCCAACAGAGTTAATAACTTGGTACCAACAGAGTTAAACCGACTGAAAATGTAGAGAAAGCCTTCCAAGCTCCGCTCGAGCAGTGAGTAATCGATGCAAATATGTGAGGAGAATGGCCGAGCGCCAATAGAGGGGCAAAATCAAAGCAGAGGAGAAAAAAAACTTTCCAGACAGAGAGCAAAGTACTGTATAGCACTCTTCTTCACTGAAGCACAGAGAGGAGCTCTATATAGTAAAAATGTGAATATAGAACTATACAGTTCTGTCCCCCTAAGCTAAATAAAGCTTTTTTCCCTCTCAGCCAATGGCTGAGCTTGGGCCTCCACTAAATGAATTAGCTGTTCCAATGGAAGAAAGTTGCCAGTAATGGAGTTAGTTTATGGGAACTCTCAGGGCCGGATTTACATCTCAGGAGCCTGTAGGCACAAAATCTAAAGCACCTCTCCCCCCCCAAACAAAAAACAAAGTGCAAAAAATAATTTTTTGTTTATTTTTATTAAATTAGTAGGCCTTTATAATATGATTTTAATAGCTAACTGGGCATAATAAGATACCTGGGTGGTGTAATAATAATAATAATTTTTATTATGATTATTATTATTACAATACTAATAATAATTCTGCAAAATATTTCTCTAAATTAAAAAAAATAATAATATTGATAATAAAAACAAATTAGTAGCACGGGGTGTGTCTCATACCTGTGCAGGCTTACCTCAAGGCCAGGGTTAAGGTAAGGGTTTATATACTGACCGTGCTGCAGGTGTCGGTGCAGCAGACAGCAGTAGAGTCTGTACAGGTAGAGGGTGTGGCGGCAGCAGCTGAGCAGGCCAGGTCCTCTGTGGCGGGCTGGAGGCTGTATGTTGACATTCTTCAACTTCTTCTTTGTCATGGCATGGGCTCAGTCGCTCCCTGCAGGCTGAACTGAGCGTTTGGGAGGGAGGAGGCGGGGTAGTACCGAACTTCCAGCAAATAAGTCACAAGACAAGTCAAGTGGTGATTGGTGAAGCGACTGAGGTCGAGTAATGACATGTGCCTCCGTGACACTGACTCCAGCTCTTGTCATTCAAGTCTGAACTGCTGTGTCACTCACAGAGTCAGTTACATCTGGCCGACGCACAGGTGCAGTATCCCCCCCCCCCCCCGGTCCACTAGACATGATGGCATGATCTAAGGAAAAGGCTGCCTGGCTAAATAAAAAAAAAATTAAAATAAAAAACGATCCCAATGACAGGCGCCCCTCTGTGGTGTGCACCTGTAGGCAGATGCCTACTCTGCCTTATTATAAATCCGGCCCTGGGAACTCTCCCCACAAAGTGAGGACCCCCAGAGGATTTGAAGAGAGAATTAAAATTAAAAAAAATCTAACTTTAGTAGAAATCCTTCAGGAGAAGGGAAACCCTGGGGCCTCCTTAAAACTGAATGCAGTTGGGCAAGGGGTTAGCATTAGCAGTTAGGAGGAGTTTTTATTAGAGTTGCCTCCTCCCACAACTCACACTAAATAGAGTGAATAGTGGGAACAGTCAAATATCTAGAGTGAGATAAAAACACTGTCACCCTCCCAAACACTAACCCTTCACCACCCCTAATATGAATAATAAAGTTACACAATACTAGCCTTCACACTATACTATAACCCACAGGTAAGTGTTACAGATATGGGGTGAGTCTGATATCCAGCAGGGTCTTCTTCTGTAAGCGTGTATCTTCTTTATCACCTTATCTTCATATGTTATCGTCTTTTGGTTATCCTCTTCAAACATTTCTCCTCCTCAAAAAGAAATGAATAGATTAAAATTAATTGTGCTAATAAGGCTACGCTGCCACTGCTGTCACCACTGACAGCGACAGCAGAAAAGCAGAACAAAAATCCCTCCTCTATATCCTACTCGGGCCAGTGCCCGAACCATACTAAGGTAAATTTGAACAGAGACTGGCTTTTATTAGTGATGATCGAGCACCCCAATGCTCGGGTGTTCGGGTGCTCTGACCGAGCGCCCCCGGAGGCTCGAGTGCTCAGCCGAGCACCCGAGCCCCATTGAAGTCAATGGGAGGACTCGAGCATTATACCAGGCACCCCCTGCTCTGATGAGGGGAGGGTGCCTGGTCCATAGGAAAAGGGCAGAAAATGATGGAAACACCACAGAAATGGTTCAGGGACAGCATAGGGAGGATGTCTGGATGCATCTTGGACTCCAACATCGCTGCTGGGAACGATGTTTCGCCCGTAGTACGCCATTTTTACAGACTGACCGTAAAACACACAAAAAGGAAGATAAAAACGACTTTAGGCGAAAAATTGTTACCAAACAGTATTTGCTGTATATTTACTTGTATATCATCTGCAAATTCTGCAAAAAATTTCCTCGATTTTTCTGAACTGAGGCCATGATTAAGAGGGAAACGTGCGCAGAGGCAAATTCTCCCAAAAATGTCCTCGATTTTTCTGAACTGGGGCCATGATTAAGAGGGAAACGTGCGCTGAGCCGACCATCTAAAACATTATGGGTGAGGGTCTGCTGCAGAGCTGACCATCCTAAACATTATATGCGAAGGCCCGCTAGTGAGCTGACGCTATAAAACATTATATGAGAGGGCCCGCTAGAGAGCTGACCCAATAAAACATTATATGAGAAGGCCCGCTGGTGAGCTGACCTATACAAAAATTGTCAAACTGCGCCCGCTGGTGAGCTGGCCCTATATAAAAATTATATCACAGGGCCCGCTGGTGAGCTGGCCCTATATAAAAATTATATCACTGGGCCCGCTGGTGAGCTGGCCCTATATAAAAATTATATCACTGGGCATATGGAAGAGAGTCAACCATATACCCGTTTTTTGGGTGGAAGGGGTGAATGGGAATACAGAGTATTCCCATCATTGTAAATAACATATATAAAGTGACTTTATGTTCCCCCGGGGCTTTCCTCCAGTGGAGTGGAGAAGTCAGGGGAAATCCAGGCCTTGTTCATTTTTATAAGTGTCAACCTATCAGCATTTTCGGTGGAAAGGCGGATACGCTTATCTGTTATGATGCCACCAGCAGCACTAAATACCCGCTCAGACAGAACGCTGGCGGCAGGGCAGGCCAGCACCTCCAAGGCGTAGAGTGCCAGTTCATACCACGTGTCCAGCTTGGACACCCAGTAGTTGTAAGGCACAGAGGGATCATTGAGGACGCTGACACGGTCTGCTACGTACTCCTTCACCATCTTCCAAAACTTTTCCCTCCTTGTGACACTAGGCTGCGCATCAGGGTGAGGGTGCTGGCGGGGTGTCATGAAGGTGTCCCACGCCTTGGAGAGTGTTGCCCTGCCTTTGTCGGAACTGCTGTGTGCTCCCCTTTTCTCCCCTTCTCGGTTGGCCAAGGTAGCACGTACTCTGCCGCCAGCGTTGTCAGATGGAAAATTTTGGAGCAATTTTTCAACAAGAACCTTCTGGTATTGCACCATTTTGCTTGTCCTCTCCACCGGAGGAATGAGAGATGAGAAATTCTCTTTGTAGCGGGGGTCCAGAAGGGTGAACACCCAGTAATCCGTGTTGTCTAAAATGCATGTAACGCGTGGGTCACGGGAAAGGCAGCCTAACATAAAGTCAGCCATGTGTGCCAGAGTACCAACAGGCAAGATTTCACTGTCCTCACCAGGAGGATGACTCTCAATCTCCTCATCCTCTTCCTCCTCTTCTGCCCACCCACGCTGAAGAGATGGAACTAAAGTTCCATGGCTACCCTCTGTAGCGGAGGCAACCGTGTCTTCCTCCTCCTCCTCCGCCTCCTCCAATTGTCGCTGAGAAGACGAAGTGAGGGTGCTCTGGCTATCACCTTGTGTAAGCTCTTCCTCCCCCATTTCCACCTCTTCCACATGCAAAGCGTCGGTTTTAATTGTGAGCAGCGAGCGTTTCAGTAACATAGTAACATAGTAACATAGTAAATTAGGTTGAAAAAAGACACAAGTCCATCAAGTTCAACCTTCGCTTCATACCTCAGTAACTAAGAATTTTATAGCTTTCCTGCTACCAATTAAATTAGTCTTTATCAGACCTTCCTGATCTGCCTACTGATAAACAGTATAACTCTGTATGTTCCCTTTTGAAAGAAATGTATCTAATCTTCTCTTAAATGTGTCCATTGTATCTGCCATAACTACCTCCCTGGGCAATGAATTCCACAATTTGACAGACCTTACCGTAAAAAAACCCTTCCTCTGCTGAAGTTTAAACCTCCTTTCCTCTAATCTCAAGAGGTGTCCCCTGGTCACCTGAGCAGGCCTTGGAATAAATAGCTCACCGCAGAGATCCTTGTATTGACCTCTCATATACTTGTACAATGTGATAAGGTCTCCTCTTAGTCGTCTTTTCTCTAGAGTAAATAAACCAAGTTTGTTTAGTCGTTCCTCATATGTCAAGTCCTCCATTCCCTTAATTAATTTTGTTGCTCTCCGCTGTACCCTCTCTAGTTCTAGTATATCCTTTTTCAGAACCGGTGCCCAAAATTGCACTGCATACTCAAGGTGAGGTCTTACCAATGATTTGTATAATGGCAAAATAATGTTATCCACTCTTGCTTCAATACCTCTTTTTATGCAAGACAGGACTTTGTTTGCCTTTGCTACTGCTGTTTGACACTGGTCACTGTTTCCAAGTTTGTAGTTGACAAGGATACCCAGGTCTTTTTCTAGCAACGAGTCACCTAAAATTATTCCATTAAGTTTATAAGTAGCCTTGGGATTGTTTCCTCCCAAATGCATGACTTTACACTTCCCCACATTAAACTTCATATTCCACATGTTTGCCCAATCTGACATTGTATGTAAGTCCCTCTGTAGAGAGAAAATATCCTGTTCTGAATTAATGACTTTGCATAATTTAGTATCATCTGCAAATATTGATATTTTGCTTTCTATATCTATTTCCAGGTCATTTATAAACATGTTAAAAAGCAGCGGACCCAATACTGAACCCTGAGGTACTCCACTCTCCACTTTAACTATACTGGAGAATTTTCCATTTACAACCACACACTGTTCCCTATCCTTCAACCAGTTTTGTATCCAATTGCAAAGGTTATCTCCTAGCCCCAATTTCCTTATTTTATACACCAGCCTTCTGTGTGGTACTGTATCAAATGCCTTTGCAAAGTCTAGATATACTACATCTACTGCCTTGCCATTGTCAAGGTTGCTGCTTACCTCCTCATAGAAGCTGAAAAGATTAGTTTGGCATGACCTATTCTTCATAAAACCATGTTGATTCGTGCTAATGATCTTATTTTTTGTGTTGTAATCCTGAATATAGTCCCTTATTATGCCTTCTAATAGTTTTCCCACTACAGAGGTCAAACTCACTGGTCTATAATTCCCAGGTTCTGTTTTAGTTCCCTTCTTAAATAGAGGCACTATGTTAGCTCTTCGCCAATCCTGTGGCACTGAGCCTGTGGTAATAGAATCTTTAAAGAGTAAATATAGGGGTTTTGCTAACACTGCACTGAGTTCCTGAAGAACCCTTGGATGTATACCATCAGGACCCGGTGCTTTGTCGGTCTTAATTTTGTTCAGTCTTCCCATGACATCTCCTTGAGTTAACCCAATATCTATTAATTGTATTGTTTTATTTGATACTTGCGGAGGCTCTTCTACCATTCCTTGCTCCCTTGTATATACTGATGCAAAGAAAGTAGAAAGTAGACACAGAAGTGGGATGGTTACACTGATAATAGCGTTATCGCCGCTCACCATCTGTGTCGATTCCTCAAAATTGCGTAAAACCTCACAGAGGTCTGTCATCCATTCCCACTCCTCACTTCTGATTACAGGAAGTTGAACGGAGAGGCGACGACCGTGTAACAGCTGGTACTCCACTACTGCCCTCTGCTGCTCACAAAGCCGGGCCAACATGTGGAAGGTGGAGTTCCAGCGCGTGCTCACGTCACACAGCAGCCGGTGAGCTGGCAATTGTAAGCGCTGCTGCAGCTTCAACAGGCCGGCTGAAGCTGTAGATGACTTACGGAAATGTGCACACACGCGGCGCACCTTGGTCAAGAGATCATGCAAATTGGGGTAGGTTTTTAGAAATCGCTGAACCACTAAATTAAATACATGCGCTAGGCATGGTACGTGTGTGAGCTTGCCGAGCTCCAAAGCCGCCACCAAGTTACGCCCATTATCACACACAACCATGCCTGGTTGCAGGTTGAGTGGCGAGAGCCATTGCTCGGTCTGGTGACTAATCCCCTGCAACAGCTCTGAGGCCGTGTGCTGTTTGTCCCCAAGGCAGATCAGCTTCAGCACGGCCTGTTGACGCTTCCCCACTGCAGTGCTACACTGCTTCCAGCTACTGGCTGATGGGGGAGTGGCGCTGTGTGTAGAGAATTCGGAGGTGGAAACGGAGGAGGAGGAGCCAATAACGTAGGTGCTGGTGGAAACCCTGATGGAGGTAGGGCCCGCAATCCTCGGCGTGGGTAGCACCCGTGCCATCCCAGGGTCCGAGTCGCTCCCAGCCTCCACGACATTCACCCAGTGTGCCGTCAGGGAAATGTAGCGTCCCTGGCCACAAGCACTTGTCCATGTGTCAGTCGTTAAGTGGACCTTCCCAGTAACTGCGTTGGTCAGGGCACGGGTGATGTTACGGGACACATGGTGGTGTAATGCGGGGATGGCACACCGGGAAAAGTAGTGGCGGCTGGGGACCGCGTACCGAGGGACAGCTGCTGCCATCAGGCTGCGGAAGGACTCAGTGTCCACAAGCCTAAATGGCAGCATTTCGATGGCCAGTAATTTGGAAAGGTGTGAGGTTAGTGCTATGGCCTGTGGGTGGATGGCTGGGTACTTTCTCTTGCGCTCAAATGCCTGGGGTAACGACATTTGGACGCTGTGCTGGGACAGGGAAGTGGATGTGGTCGCTGATGGTGCTTCAGATGCTACAGGTGCAGGGCGGGAGGTATGCGGGCCTGCGCCTTCGACAGGCGATTGGCCGGCACCGAAAACAGGGGAAGAGGAGGCAGTGGTGTGGCCTGCAGACACAGATGGGCGATCCAGGCGTTCCTCCCACTTACTACGGTGCTTGGATGCCATGTGTCGGATCATGCTGGTGGTGGTGAGGTTTCTAGTGTTCATGCCTCGGCTCATTCTGGTGTGGCACAGGTTGCAAACTACAATTCTTTTGTCGTCCGCACTTTCCTTAAAAAAACGCCATACCGCGGAACACCTACCCCTTGGCAAGGTAGATTTACGCAAGGGGGTGCTCCGTGGAACATTTGCGGGCCGGTTTGGTGCGGTCCGCCTTCTTTCTGTAGCCACACCACTGCCTCTTCCAGCCTGTTGCGGTGCTGCAGATGGCTCACCCTCAGGACTGCTGACATCGCTCGGCTCTACACCTTCCCAGGTGGGGTCAGTCACCTCATCGTCCACCAAGTCCTCCTCCACTTCCTCACTCTGATCATCCTCCTCAAGTCTTGATCCCACCACATACTCAGTCATTGACAACTGTATAACATTCTCCTCAACAAGGTCTTGAGACGGAAATAGTGGTTGATTTAATGGCAACTGTGTCTCATCATCATCATCATCATCCACTACTTCCTTTGACCTTAAATGCCGTTCACATCTGTCATCTTCTTGTGATTGGGTAGCCTCTAGAGGTTGTGAATCAGGGCACAAGATGTCATGTTCCTCTGCAAGCGTGCTTGGAGAGAGGGTCAAATGAAGGATTGGTGATGAGACGAGCTCCTCACTATATCCCAGTGTGGGATCACTTCTTTGACCAGACCGTGTATGGTGGGAGGAAGGATGATCAGAGTGAGGATTATGTTGACCAGACTCTTGGCTACTGAGAGTGGACTTGGTGGAAGACAGGGTGGTGCTTAACCGACTGGAAGCAGTATCAGCTGTCATCCAACCGACCACCTGTTCGCAGTGGTCGG
This sequence comes from Rhinophrynus dorsalis, assembly GCA_037306005.1. Classification (NCBI taxonomy): domain Eukaryota; kingdom Metazoa; phylum Chordata; class Amphibia; order Anura; family Rhinophrynidae; genus Rhinophrynus; species Rhinophrynus dorsalis. Next base: position 292,971,003 of record CM074718.1, on the reverse strand, counting down.
ACCTCGAGAGTGATGTCCTGCGACGCCCTGTAAAATTACACATGAAGCTAGGTATGGTGGATGTCTTTCTTTCTTGTGCTCTGGCACCAGGCACAGTTTCTACGCGTCCTGACCCGCGCCCTGAACTATCAGGATCACGTCCACTTCCCCGTCCCTTTTTACCCGCCTTCTTCATATTACACGGAATATGTGCTGCAAATCTGCAACTTTGCACACTAAACAGAATGTGCTGCTTATCTGCGGTTAGACACAGTGAATGGAATATGTGACTTTGATATTTTACACTTTGCACACTAAACAGAATGTTCTGCTAATCTGAAACTTTGCACACTAAACAGAATGTGCTGCTTATCTGCGGCTCGGCACAGTGAATGGAATATGTGACTTTGATATTTTACACTTTGCACAGTAAACAGAATGTTCTCCTAATCTGCAACTTTGCACACTAAACAGAATGTGCTGCTTATCTGCGGCTCGGCACAGTGAATGGAATATGTGACTTTGATATTTTACACTTTGCACAGTAAACAGAATGTTCTCCTAATCTGCAACTTTGCACACTAAACAGAATGTGCTTCTTATCTGCGGTTAGACACAGTGAATGGAATATGTGACTTTGATATTTTACACTTTGCACACTAAACAGAATGTTCTGCTAATCTGAAACTTTGCACACTAAACAGAATGTGCTTCTTATCTGCGGTTAGACACAGTGAATGGAATATGTGACTTTGATATTTTACACTTTGCACACTAAACAGAATGTTCTCCTAATCTGCAACTTTGCACACTAAACAGAATGTGCTGCTTATCTGCGGCTCGGCACAGTGAATGGAATATGTGACTTTTATATTTTACACTTTGCACACTAAACAGAATGTTCTGCTAATCTGAAACTTTGCACACTAAACAGAATGTGCTTCTTATCTGCGGTTAGACACAGTGAATGGAATATGTGACTTTGATATTTTACACTTTGCACACTAAACAGAATGTTCTGCTAATCTGAAACTTTGCACACTAAACAGAATGTGCTTCTTATCTGCGGTTAGACACAGTGAATGGAATATGTGACTTTGATATTTTACACTTTGCACAGTAAACAGAATGTTCTGCTAATCTGAAACTTTGCACACTAAACAGAATGTGCTTCTTATCTGCGGCTCGGCACAGTGAATGGAATATGTGACTTTTATATTTTACACTTTGCACACTAAACAGAATGTTCTGCTAATCTGAAACTTTGCACACTAAACAGAATGTGCTTCTTACCTGCGGTTAGACACAGTGAATGGAATATGTGACTTTGATATTTTACACTTTGCACACTAAACAGAATGTTCTCCTAATCTGCAACTTTGCACACTAAACAGAATGTGCTGCTTATCTGCGGCTCGGCACAGTGAATGGAATATGTGATTTTGATATTTTACACTTTGCACACTAAACAGAATGTTCTCCTAATCTGCAACTTTGCACACTAAACAGAATGTGCTGCTTATCTGCGGCTCGGCACAGTGAATGGAATATGTGACTTTGATATTTTACACTTTGCACACTAAACAGAATGTTCTGCTAATCTGAAACTTTGCACACTAAACAGAATGTGCTTCTTATCTGCGGTTAGACACAGTGAATGGAATATGTGACTTTGATATTTTACACTTTGCACACTAAACAGAATGTTCTGCTAATCTGAAACTTTGCACACTAAACAGAATGTGCTTCTTATCTGCGGTTAGACACAGTGAATGGAATATGTGACTTTGATATTTTACACTTTGCACACTAAACAGAATGTTCTGCTAATCTGAAACTTTGCACACTAAACAGAATGTGCTTCTTATCTGCGGTTAGACACAGTGAATGGAATATGTGACTTTGATATTTTACACTTTGCACACTAAACAGAATGTTCTGCTAATCTGAAACTTTGCACACTAAACAGAATGTGCTGCTTATCTGCGGCTCGGCACAGTGAATGGAATATGTGACTTTGATATTTTACACTTTGCACACTAAACAGAATGTTCTGCTAATCTGAAACTTTGCACACTAAACAGAATGTGCTGCTAATCTGAAACTTTGCACACTAAAAAGAATGTGCTGCTAATCTGCAACTTTGCACACTGAACAGAATGTGCTGCTAATCTGCAACTTTGCACACTAAACAGAATGTGCTGCTAATCTGCAACTTTGCACACTAAAAAGAATGTGCTGCTAATCTGCAACTTTGCACACTAAACAGAATGTGCTGCTAATCTGCAACTTTGCACACTAAACAGAATGTGCTGCTAATCTGCGGCTAGGCACAGTGAGCGGAATATGTGACGTTTTTTTTTTTTAAATCTCTGCCCCCCCAAACAAAATAAACTGCTGCCCCCACACACAGTAGTCCTAAAAAGGACTTTTGGGTCTTTTTTTTTTTCAAAATCGCTTTTCTTCTCCCTACACTGACTTTCCCTTCCTATCCTCATCTCTCCCTGGCTAAGACTGAGCCGAACTCGCTGGTCAGGTGCTATACAGCACCCGATCACGGGTTCTGGCCAGCCAATCAGTGTAATACCAGCAGCCAACATGGCTGCTGGCATTACACTGATGTCAGAGCCTCCCTGCACGTTTATTGGCTGCGCAGCAGCCGCGAAACGTGCGGGGAGGAGACCCAAACATGGCGGGCGAGCACATGCGGTACTCGTACGAGTACCGCCATGTGCCGAGCAGAGCGATGCTCGAGCCGAACCGAGCTTCGGCCGAGCATGCTCGCTCATCACTAGCTTTTATATCACCAGTCCCTGTTCAAAACTGTTCCCACGCTTCCATTGGCTGGGATGCGGGGTTACGCACCTCCCAGCCAATCAGCTTTTAGCGGAAGGGATGATGAAACCTGCTAGAAGCTGATTGGCTGGGAACTGCGTAACCCCACATCTAGGGATGTTCAAAAATTTTCTCCTCAAACTGAAATCAGCGAATAATGGCGCTTCCCGCTTGGCAAATAATTTCTAGCAAAAATGCAGTTTTTCCACTTTTTTGCCTAGAATCGGTTGAACAGGGAACTTTTTTTGGGGGGGTTGTTTACTGGGATTGGTGGCAGGTAACAAAAAAAAACCAAAAACAAAACCATAAGATATGGTATAAAAGGGGTCTGAGAAGGGTGCCTGTGTTGGTGGCTGGATTCTGGGGAATGAATCAGTTGAGCAGGGAATTTGTTTTGGGGGGGTGGGGTTCTTGACTGGTATTGGAGGGACAGTTAATAAAAAAGTAAATAAATAAAATAAGAAATTTGCATGTAAAGTGATAGTGACAGGAACCCCCTGACATTAGCTGCCACTGGGCTAGACTGATTCTTGAGGTAATAGAGTATTTTGTAGACGATGATTTGTTAGATTTATTGTTAGAAGCCCAAGCCCTGAGGAAACATTGATTTGTAGGACTTAGACTTGTTTTGCACAAGCCCTAGGGCCAGCAGGATATCTTGTTTTGGCCAATGGCCACTGGCCGTTATCAAATGCCCTGATGTAGATGCGGCATTTGCAACTGCTGTTCTTGCTGATGCTACTGCTGAGCTGTTTAAGCATCAGGATGATTAGGCATCTCAAGGGGAATGAGATCAACAGCAGCAGTAACATGGGTGATGGATGATGAAGGTTCCACTTGCCATGACTAGCTCCAGTGATGCGCCTGAGGCAGTAGTAGCACAATAAGTAGCCCTCCAGTATATGTGGAGAAAAGAAGAAGTTGACCAATAATTCTTCTACATCTGCCCCTCATCCAAAATCATGGGTATGTTGTTACTAGAATACAAATTTTTCCCTTGAGAGCAGGAACTATGCCTCTCACGAGCAACTGCAATGTGCACAGTGTGTGGTAAACAACATGACACCATGACACCAAAAATCCCTTTTCCACACCCCACTAAGGACACATGATAATTAATAGTAATGATGAACCCTCCCTGCCACCATCATAGCATATTCTGCTGCATGTAATCTCCTCAGATGCCACTTGATGCCCTGCTTGTGATTCTCTTCCACCACATTGCCATTTGTGGCCAGTGCACCATACAGCGTGCAATGGGTGGACATGAACTGCTACATCCTAACATCAACAGAGTGGCTATCATTTGGCTGGGGAGGTAATGAAGAACCAGGTGGATTGACAAAATATGTAGTTACCCTAGTGGAAGAAGGTGATGGCAAACTAGTTGTTTCGTTTGTCATGGAACTTCCAGTCTCTGCCTGGGTTTCTCTATTCTTCCTCCTCTTTGATCTCTGCATCGCCTCTTGTTGTCTTTCTGGAGAGTCAAGGGGTGCAGCAACAGCAGTGCTTGATTTCTGTGGTGGGTGTTTGGCTTCAACATGTTTTGACATAAATGTCATGGTGTCTATGTTTCATGTGTGTTATCAGGGCAGTTGTGCCAAGGTGTGTTCCTTCCTTTCCCCTTCTCACTGACTTGTCACAAATTGTGCACGGTGCCATTGTTGATGGCTGCACTGTGCCTGCCCCCAAGAGGAAAATAGTCCTACATTCATGACTTCAGGGGATCGGGATGGGGAACAGGTGGATAAGAATGGCCTCTTTCTTCTTCTCCTCCTCCTCCACATTCCCCTTCACTGTCTGGGGCAGATGATGAGGATACTGATTCTGCCTCAGAATCAGCACTGCAACTAGGACCAGGAATCTTGCTGCTGCTGGCAAGTGGAACCTGTTCTAGTCCCGCAACACATGTTGACCCCATTCCCACCGTGTCCAAAAGTTCAGAAGCTCACTGCTGGTGGTGGTGATGCCCATCCTCTTCCATGTTTCCCATTCCTTCTCTGTTTGAACTAAAAAGGCCATCAATGTCTCTTGCACCCTAGCTTCTCCACCATCATCACTACCACCACCACTAGTCCCTACATGCTGCTGTTGCTGCTCTATTACAGACATCTCACTGCTGGTTGGAGGAGGTGACAAGAAATGTGACAGAGGGTCCCCTAATGTCACACTTGCCATTTCTTGGTGACATGAAGAAGTCAGACTGGCAGCAGTAGCAGCAGGCAGTTGATCTGTGCTCCTGATGGTGGTGGTGATATTATTGCTAATCCTGCTATCCACCATCAGTTCTGACTTCTTCAGGATCATGCTACACCTGGACAATGCAGTAAAGGAAAGGGGACTCCCAGGGCCAGAGGAATGGTGTGGGCTCCCTTGACTGCTAGTCCGGACACTCTCAAATGCTTTCCCTACCACTCCCCTAACCCTAGTCCCACAGGCTGCTTCACCATTACTGCTACTTCTACTAACACCATCCACATCAAGTTCAGCCTCTGAGTCTTCTTCCTCACAGTCACTAGTAACATGATGATTACCCCCTCCTTCACTCCTAACACTAACAAGCTGCTGGACCTTCTTAATAGTAGTAGTACTAGCCCTGGCAGGACTGCTTGGGGATAGCAAGTGTGACTTAGGGTCCCCTGCTCTCACACATGGTATAATCTTCTTCTTCCCCCCTCCTGAGTATTACAAGATACACTGGAAGCAGGTTCAGCACTGGCAGCAGACACAGCACTGTTGGTAGCAGGGCAGCACCTCTGACAGCAGGTACAGGGTCACGGTCCCAGCAAGGAAACACAGGACAAGTTCTATAGGTAACACCAACTTTATTAAGGCAGCAACAATACAAAGATATCACAAGACAGTGTACAAATATACAAGACTAAAGAGAAGTGCACAACGGAGCAAGAGACAACTACCAGGAATAGAAGCCCGCTACCGTGTGATTCTCTGACAACAAGATCCCATCAATGGAACTAGGAGAATCTGCAGTACCACAGGTCCGCACCTGGGAGAGCCGGCAACTGGGAAGGCACCAGAGAGGTGTCTGCCAGAGCCACAAGCCTGCACCAGGTTGGATATCTAACAGAACGGAAGGCCACACTCAAGGTAGTTAGACAGAGCCACAGGTCAGCGCTAGATTGGGTGGTCAGACAGGCCAGAGGTTATGCACAGAGTGGGTCGTCAGTCAGAGCCTCAGGTTTGCACCAGATAGGATGTCCACTGATGCTTGGAGGCGCAGTGGACAGAGCCCCAGGTAAACACCAGAACGGGTAGTCAGACAAGCCAGAAGTCACTCACTGAGCGGGTAGTCAGCCAGAGCCAGGAGTCATACACGGAACGGGTAGTCTGCCAGAGCCGCAGGTCTGCACCAGAATGGATGTCCGACAAGCCAAAGGTCATACACGGAGCGGGTAATCAGACAGAGCCACAGGTCAGCACCAGGTTGGTTAGTCAGACAAGCCAGATCATACACAGAGCCCAAAACTCAAGAACTGCACTGGACACCAACGAAAGGGCAACTAAGCCCTGTGTCCAGGCAATTTAAAAAGGGGGAAAAGAAGGAAGAGGAGCAGCAGCCAACAGGTGGCTGTCTCTTTAAATTGAGCGCACGAACATGCTTTTGGACGTGCTCCCAATAATGATGTCACCGGCCGCCGGAGCCCAGTGACCAGCGACTGTGCCTCCAGGCAGACGGGGATCCTGCCTCAACAGATCTACGAATGATCCAAAATGGACCCACAAAATGAGGAGCCAGCTTTCTGCAAGGTACCTGAAGGTTAAGATTGCGGGAGGACATCAATACCCTCTCCCCTATTTGGAAGGTAGGAGCCGGCAATCGCCTACGGTCAGCCCGCTTCTTATGTTGTTGCCTTGCACCGCATAGGGTATTCTGTACTTGTACCCAAGAGGAACGGAGAGCCAGTAAGTGCTCCTCCAGAGCCGGAATAGCTTGTGCCTCAAAAAGTCTCAGGAAGTGTGGAAGGCTGAAACCCATAATTAATCAGGAACGGAGAACTCTGAGAAGAGGAGTTAACAGCACAATTCCTGGCAAACTCCGCCCAAGGTAACAAGGCAGCCCAACTATCGTGGTGGTTACTTATGTAGCAACTGAGGAATTGTTCTAGGTTTTGGTTGGATCTTTCAGCCGCACCATTCAATTGAGGGTGGTAGGCAGAGGAAAAAGCAAGCTGAATCCCCATTTGAGAGCAAAAGCACCTCCAGAATTTGGATATAAACTGATTCCCTCTGTCTGACACAATCACCTTAGGTATGCCATGAAGTCGAAACACTTCCTTCGCGAAGACCTCTGCCAATACCTGTGCAGAAGGTAATTTTTTGAGGGGTACAAAGTGTGCCATCTTGGAGAAGCTGTCCACTATCATAAGGATTACAGTGTAACCCAAGGAAACTGGAAGTTCAACCATGAAATCTATAGACAGGTGTGACCAAGGATGGTCCCCATTCGGAATAGGTTGCAAGAGACCCACACGCAGGCTACTCTGGGATTTGTTTCAGACACAGGTGAAACAAGCTGCCATGAAAGCTGCACAATCCTTCCTCAGGCTTGGCCACCAAAATAATCGAGAGATTGCCGATATCAACAGTGGTCTTGGAATGGTAAGTCTCCAAGAGTTTAGTGCGTAGCCGGACTGGCACAAAACATCTTGGGCCGCCTAAATCTCCTCTCCCAAGGGAGAGATTATACTAGTACGAATTATAGCCAGAATACGATCTGCCGGAATGATAGGGGAACGCAGGGACTCTTCCTTAGAGTCGGAGCAAAATTGATGGCATAGTGTCTCCGCACGGGTGTTCTTGGACCTGGAAGGTATGACACGACAAAGTGGAACCTGGAGAGAAATAGTGCCCATCGGGCCTGGCGGGCAGACAAAAGTTTTGCCTCCGACAAGTAGGTTACATTTTTATGGTCCGTCAGGATCAAGGTCGGAGCCTTAGTCCCCTCCAAAAGGTAGCGCCACTCCTTGAGTGCCAAAATGATGGCCAGCAATTCTCGATCACCAATGTCATATATCCGCTCTGCCTTGGATAATTTCTTAGAAAAGTATCGACAGGGGGAGGGCCTCACCAGGAGATGAACGCTGAAAGGAGGGTGCCTACTCCATCCTCAGACGCATCAACCTCCAGAGTAAAGGTTAGGGCGGGATTAGGGTGTATCAATATTGGTGCCATAGAAAATGCTATCTTGAGCTTTTCGAAGGCAGATAGCACACTGGGAGACCAGTTTGAGGCATCCGCACCCTTGCAAGTCAGGTCTGTAAGTGGTTTGACCACAGAGGAGAAGTTTTTGATAAATCTCCTGTAATAATTGGTAAAGCCCAGGAATCTTTGCAGTGATTTCAGTCCTACCGGACAGGGCCATTCCAAAATGGCTGACAGCTTTTGGGGGTCCATCGCAAAACCAGATGCAGATATCACGTACCAGTAACGGTTTTTCAAGACACTCAGACCAGCAGGTTAGAATAAAACACAGTTTTATTAAAAATAAATAAGAAAGATCGCCCTCTATAGGCAACACAGAACAATAGCGAGATATATGCTTACAGATGCCTTCTCAGGCCCAGTATACAGATGGAAGAACATATACTGTCACAGGACAGACACTGAATAGTAAGGGTACTCAATGGTTAAGTACAAGTAATCAATCAGTCTCTGTTGTGGTGGTTGGCATGCCCAAGGTGGTAATGAGGCAGCAAGTGGTGTTAGATGATACAACACCTTAAGTCCATAAGGCATAGATAGCTGCTTAGGCAGAACAGGAACTGAGGCCAGAATACTGCAGAGTAGTTTGAGCCAATAGCCCCCATGGGCGTAGTAACGGAGATAGATTACACTGCAAGAGCTTGAGCCAGTAACCCCCACGGGCGTAGTAACGGAGACAAACTGTATTGCAAGAGCTTGAGCCAATAGCCCCCACGGGTGTAGTAACGGAGAGTTAACACTGCAAGATGACAAGATGAGCCGCCGCCTAAACAAGGCTCTAAACGAGACCGGCTCAGCATATGTAGCGGATGATCAGCAACGGCTCTGCAAGTGTTAAAGGAGGCTCAGATAATGGAGACTACAGCTCTGCACGTGTTAATGGAAGCTGAAGGAATAGACACACAGCTCTGCAAGTACAACCGGAGGCTCAACAACGTAGACACCGCTCTGCAAGTGTTAAGGGAGACTCAGCAAACGGAAGCACAGCTCTGCAAGTGTTAATGGAGACTCAGCAAATGGAGACACGGCTCTGCAAGTTTTAATGGAGACTCAGCAAATGGAGACACGGCTCTGCAAGTTTTAATGGAGGCAATCACGATCAGCCCTGCCACAAGCACCGCGGAAGTCAGAATATCGCCTCGGCGACACCAAGCGGCAGGAAGCCGGAACGATGGCAGGGTCAGTAGCAAGCCGGTGCAGGTCACAGAGCAGGAAGTCAGCCAGGCCGGGTCAGATCACGGAGCAGGATTCTCAGACAAGCCAGATCAGGTCACAAGCAGGAACGTCAGCCAAGCTGGGTCAGATCACGGAGCAGGAACTCAGGAGCGTAGTCAAAACAGGCCAAATCGGTACACAGGAATCAGGAACACTGGAACACAGCAACAGCAACACTGGCTCAGGAACACCACGAAAGGGCACCTGACAGGTGCCAAAGGCCAGACATAAAAAGGTCACAATGGGCAGGCCAAACAGGCTCAGCCAATAGGAGCACACCACCAGCAGGAGTGACAGAAAAAGATCACGGTCATTGTGATAGTACCCTGTACGCACTGGACATGACCTTAACAGGTGGCCAGGTTTCCCACAGTACAAACAGAGACCCTCCCTCCTCCGAAAGGCCCTCTCTTCCCCTGTAAGGCGAGTGGCCCCCAACTGCATGGGCTCACTGCCGGAGGAGTCAAATCCAGGAGGTGTGGAAGGCGAGGAAGGAATGGGTGGGTGAGTAAAGCTTGGTGCTAAACGAGGAGGAGGCCTATGCAGGTGTTCCTTAAACGAGGGTCTCTCCCGTATATGTGTGTCTATCAGGATAATAAAGGAAATAAGATCATCCAAATCTCTTGACAATTCACGGGCAGCGATTTTGTCTTTGATCATATCGCACAATCCTTGGGAGAAAGCCATCAACAAAGCCTCATTGATCCAATTCACTTCAGCCACCAAAGTATGAAATTCTATTGCGTACTCGGCCACAGTATGAGCACCCTGGCGGATGGTCATTAAGTGTTTGGAGGCCGAGACCTGACTCCCCGTTATGTATGTCAAAAACTCTCCGGAACGCACCCACAAATTCCATGATAATAATAGGCTTATCCATCTCCCATAGCAGATTGGCCCAGGCCAAGGCCTTGCCAGACAAGAGAGAGATCAGGAAAGCCACTTTACTGTGCTCATTAGGGAAACTGTGAGGTACCATCTCCATGTGTATCCCCACTTGATTGAGAAACCCGTGACAGAGAACTGGGTCCCCATCATACCGCTGTGGAAGCGGAGCATGACTGGAAAAGTCCCTGATCACGCCTGCATCAGAGGTAGTGAGTGTAACCAGTGCCGAGGCAGCAGTATTGGAGGCCACTGGTTGTTGGACAGAACAGTCAAGGTGAGCTGTGCGATTCAACAGTGTTTGCAAAGCTAGCATCATGTGATCAATATGTTGATCCTGTGCATCAACCCTGGTCATGATATTCTGTAAAGAATATCCGCAGACGTGGCCCTTTTGTACTGTCATGGTCCCATCAAGGAAACACAGGACAAGTACTATAGGTAACACCAACTTCATTAAGGCAGCAACAATACAGAGATATCACAAGACAGTGTACAAATATACAAGACTAAAGAGAAGTGCACAACGGAGCAAGAGACAACGACCAGGAATAGAACCCTGCTACCGTGTGATTCTCTGACAACAAGATCCTAGAAATGGAAGGCCACACTCAAGGTAGTTAGACAGAGCCACAGGTCAGCACTAGATTGGGTGGTCAGACAAGCCAGAGGTTATGCACAGAGCAGGTCATCAGTCAGAGCCACAGGTTTACACCAGATAGGATGTCCGCTGAAGCGTTTGTATGCTGGAGACTCAGTGGACAGAGCCCCAGGTCAAGACCAGAACGGGTAGTCAGACAAGCCAGAAGTCACTCACTGAGTGGGTAGTCAGCCAGAACCAGGAGTCATACACGGAACGGGTAGTCTGCCAAAGCTGCAGATCTGCACCAGAATGGATGTCCGACAAGCCGAGGGTCATACACAGAGCGAGTAATCAGAGACAGCCACAGGTCAGCACCAGGTCAGTTAGTCAGACAAGCCAGATCATACACAGAGCCCAAACTCAAGAACTGCACTGGACACCAACGAAAGGGCAACTAAGCCCTGTGTCCAGGCAGTTTAAAAAGGGGGAAAAAGAAGGAAGTGGAGGAGCAGCCAACAAGTGGCTGTCTCTTTAAATTGAGCGCACGTCCATGCTTTTGGATGTGCGCCCAATAATGACGTCACCGGCCGCCAGAGCCCAGCAACAGAGGCGGCAGAGCCGCACCAGAATGACCAGCGGCTGTGCCGCAAAGCAGACAGGGATCCTGCCTCAACGGAGGCACAGTATGGGGCAGACAATGCGGCTGGAGCCGCTGAGGACAAATGCAGTCGGCTCGAGCAGCCACCGCAAGAGGTATCCTGACATACAGTACTGGTGGCAGCAGGTTCAGCATTGGTAATAGGCACAGCACTGGTTTCAGCAGAGGCAGCATATCTGACAACAGACACAGAACTGATGTCAGCAGGTAAATCAGTGGGAGGAAACTTTCTAGCCATTGAGAAAATGGCAAAAAAAAATGAAAAGATTTTAATTGCTGTTTTTAAAGAGGATTTCTTCACAAAAAAGTAAACAACAAGGTTTTTGCTGATTTCTTCTCTGGAACACGCCAAGACCTTTCGCCCACCCCTACCCACATTCCAGCCAATGGTAGCATTTGAACAGGGGCTGGTCATATAAAAGCCAGTCTCTGTTCAAATGTACCTTTGTATGGATCAGGCAATAGCCCGAGGGGTATTATAGAGGTGAGGATTGTTGTTCAGCTTTTCTGCCACTGCCTCCAGCAGTGACAACATAGCTTTAGTGGCACAATGCATTTCATTCTATTTATTTCTTTTTTTGAGGGGTTAAATGTTTGAAGGGGATGACCAAGGATGATAACTAGTGTTGAGCGAGCATGCTCGGCCGATGCTCGGATCGGCTCGAGCATCGCTCTGCTCGGCACATGGCGGTACTCGTACGAGTACCGCATGTGCTCGCCCGCCATGTTCGGGTCTCCTCCCCGCACATTTTGCGGCTGCTGCGCAGCCAATAAACGTGCAGGGAGGCTCTGACATCGGTGTAATGCCAGCAGCCATGTTGGCTGCTGGCATTACACTGATTGGCTGGCCAGAACCCGTGGTCGGGTGCTGTATAGCACCTGACCATCGAGTTCGGCTCAGTCTGAGCCAGGGAGAGCTGAGGATAGGAAGGGAAAGGCAGTGTAGGGAGGAAAAAAAAAAATTGTGAAAAAAAAGAACCAAAAGTCCTTTTTAGGACTACTGTGTGTGGGGGCAGCAGGTTATTTTGTGTGGGGGGAAGAAAAAAAAAAAAAAAAAAAAAAAAAAATATTCTGTTTAGTGTGAAAAGTTGCAGATTAGAGCACATTCTGTTTAGTGTGCACAGTTGCAGATTAGAGCACATTCTGTTTAGTGTGCAAAGTTGCAGATTAGAGCACATTCTGTTTAGTGTGCAAAGTTGCAGATTAGAGCACATTCTGTTTAGTGAGCAAAGTTGCAGATTAGAGCACATTCTGTTAAGTCTTCAAACTAAAATATCAAAGTCACATATTCCATTCAGTGTGCGTCGCCGCAGTTTAGCAGCACATTCTGTGTACTGTGCAGAGTTGCAGAATAGGAAGAAATACTGTTAAGTCTTCAAACTAAAATATCAAAGTCACATATTCCATTCAGTGTGCTTCGCCGCAGTTTAGCAGCCTATTCTGTGTACTCTGCACAGTTGCAGAATAGGAAGAAATACTGTTAAGTCTTCAAACTAAAATATCAAAGTCACATATTCCATTCAGTGTGCTTCGCCGCAGTTTAGCAGCCTATTCTGTGTACTGTGCAGAGTTGCAGAATAGGAAGAAATACTGTTAAGTCTTCAAACTAAAATATCAAAGTCACATATTCCATTCAGTGTGTTTCACCGCCGTTTAGCAGCCTATTCTGTGTACTCTGTACAGTTGCAGAATAATAAGAAATACTGTTAAGTTTTCAAACTCAAATATTAAAGTCACATATTCCATTCAGTGTGTTTCACCGCCGTTTAGCAGCCTATTCTGTGTACTCTGCAGAGTTGCAGAATAATAAGAAATACTGTTAAGTTTTCAAACTCAAATATTAAAGTCACATATTCCATTCAGTGTGTTTCACCGCCGTTTAGCAGCCTATTCTGTGTACTCTGTACAGTTGCAGAATAATAAGAAATACTGTTAAGTTTTCAAACTCAAATATTAAAGTCACATATTCCATTCAGTGTGTTTCACCGCCGTTTAGCAGCCTATTCTGTGTACTCTGTACAGTTGCAGAATAATAAGAAATACTGTTAAGTTTTCAAACTCAAATATTAAAGTCACATATTCCATTCAGTGTGTTTCACCGCCGTTTAGCAGCCTATTCTGTGTACTCTGCAGAGTTGCAGAATAATAAGAAATACTGTTAAGTTTTCAAACTCAAATATCAAAGTCACATATTCCATTCAGTGTGTTTCACCGCCGTTTAGCAGCCTATTCTGTGTACTCTGTACAGTTGCAGAATAATAAGAAATACTGTTAAGTTTTCAAACTCAAATATCAAAGTCACATATTCCATTCAGTGTGTTTCACCGCCGTTTAGCAGCCTATTCTGTGTACTCTGCAGAGTTGCAGAATAATAAGAAATACTGTTAAGTTTTCAAACTCAAATATTAAAGTCACATATTCCATTCAGTGTGTTTCACCGCCGTTTAGCAGCCTATTCTGTGTACTCTGCAGAGTTGCAGAATAATAAGAAATACTGTTAAGTTTTCAAACTCAAATATTAAAGTCACATATTCCATTCAGTGTGTTTCACCGCCGTTTAGCAGCCTATTCTGTGTACTCTGTACAGTTGCAGAATAATAAGAAATACTGTTAAGTTTTCAAACTCAAATATCAAAGTCACATATTCCATTCAGTGTGTTTCACCGCCGTTTAGCAGCCTATTCTGTGTACTCTGCAGAGTTGCAGAATAATAAGAAATACTGTTAAGTTTTCAAACTCAAATATCAAAGTCACATATTCCATTCAGTGTGTTTCACCGCCGTTTAGCAGCCTATTCTGTGTACTCTGTACAGTTGCAGAATAATAAGAAATACTGTTAAGTTTTCAAACTCAAATATTAAAGTCACATATTCCATTCAGTGTGTTTCACCGCCGTTTAGCAGCCTATTCTGTGTACTCTGTACAGTTGCAGAATAATAAGAAATACTGTTAAGTTTTCAAACTCAAATATTAAAGTCACATATTCCATTCAGTGTGTTTCACCGCCGTTTAGCAGCCTATTCTGTGTACTCTGTACAGTTGCAGAATAATAAGAAATACTGTTAAGTTTTCAAACTCAAATATTAAAGTCACATATTCCATTCAGTGTGTTTCACCGCCGTTTAGCAGCCTATTCTGTGTACTCTGCAGAGTTGCAGAATAATAAGAAATACTGTTAAGTTTTCAAACTCAAATATTAAAGTCACATATTCCATTCAGTGTGTTTCACCGCCGTTTAGCAGCCTATTCTGTGTACTCTGTACAGTTGCAGAATAATAAGAAATACTGTTAAGTTTTCAAACTCAAATATCAAAGTCACATATTCCATTCAGTGTGTTTCACCGCCGTTTAGCAGCCTATTCTGTGTACTCTGCAGAGTTGCAGAATAATAAGAAATACTGTTAAGTTTTCAAACTCAAATATTAAAGTCACATATTCTGTGTAAGATGAAGAAGGCGGGTAAAAAGGGACGGGGAAGTGGACGTGATCCTGAAAGTTCAGGGCGAGGGTCAGGACGCGGAGAAACTGTGCCTGGTGCCAGAGCACAAAAAAGAAAGACATCCACCATACCTAGCTTCATGTGTAATTTTACAGGGCGTCGCAGGACATCACTCTCGAGGTCCGACCACTGCGAACAGGTGGTCGGTTGGATGACAGCTGATACTGCTTCCAGTCGGTTAAGCACCACCCTGTCTTCCACCAAGTCCACTCTCAGTAGCCAAGAGTCTGGTCAACATAATCCTCACTCTGATCATCCTTCCTCCCACCATACACGGTCTGGTCAAAGAAGTGATCCCACACTGGGATATAGTGAGGAGCTCGTCTCATCACCAATCCTTCATTTGACCCTCTCTCCAAGCACGCTTGCAGAGGAACATGACATCTTGTGCCCTGATTCACAACCTCTAGAGGCTACCCAATCACAAGAAGATGACAGATGTGAACGGCATTTAAGGTCAAAGGAAGTAGTGGATGATGATGATGATGATGAGACACAGTTGCCATTAAATCAACCACTATTTCCGTCTCAAGACCTTGTTGAGGAGAATGTTATACAGTTGTCAATGACTGAGTATGTGGTGGGATCAAGACTTGAGGAGGATGATCAGAGTGAGGAAGTGGAGGAGGACTTGGTGGACGATGAGGTGACTGACCCCACCTGGGAAGGTGTAGAGCCGAGCGATGTCAGCAGTCCTGAGGGTGAGCCATCTGCAGCACCGCAACAGGCTGGAAGAGGCAGTGGTGTGGCTACAGAAAGAAGGCGGACCGCACCAAACCGGCCCGCAAATGTTCCACGGAGCACCCCCTTGCGTAAATCTACCTTGCCAAGGGGTAGGTGTTCCGCGGTATGGCGTTTTTTTAAGGAAAGTGCGGACGACAAAAGAATTGTAGTTTGCAACCTGTGCCACACCAGAATGAGCCGAGGCATGAACACTAGAAACCTCACCACCACCAGCATGATCCGACACATGGCATCCAAGCACCGTAGTAAGTGGGAGGAACGCCTGGATCGCCCATCTGTGTCTGCAGGCCACACCACTGCCTCCTCTTCCCCTGTTTTCGGTGCCGGCCAATCGCCTGTCGAAGGCGCAGGCCCGCATACCTCCCGCCCTGCACCTGTAGCATCTGAAGCACCATCAGCGACCACATCCACTTCCCTGTCCCAGCACAGCGTCCAAATGTAGTTACCCCAGGCATTTGAGCCAAGAGAAAGTACCCAGCCATCCACCCACAGGCCATAGCACTAACCTCACACCTTTCCAAATTACTGGCCATCGAAATGCTGCCATTTAGGCTTGTGGACACTGAGTCCTTCCGCAGCCTGATGGCAGCAGCTGTCCCTCGGTACGCGGTCCCCAGCCGCCACTACTTTTCCCGGTGTGCCATCCCCGCATTACACCACCATGTGTCCCGTAACATCACCCGTGCCCTGACCAACGCAGTTACTGGGAAGGTCCACTTAACGACTGACACATGGACAAGTGCTTGTGGCCAGGGACGCTACATTTCCCTGACGGCACACTGGGTGAATGTCGTGGAGGCTGGGAGCGACTCGGACCCTGGGATGGCACGGGTGCTACCCACGCCGAGGATTGCGGGCCCTACCTCCATCAGGGTTTCCACCAGCACCTACGTTATTGGCTCCTCCTCCTCCGTTTCCACCTCCGAATTCTCTACACACAGCGCCACTCCCCCATCAGCCAGTAGCTGGAAGCAGTGTAGCACTGCAGTGGGGAAGCGTCAACAGGCCGTGCTGAAGCTGATCTGCCTTGGGGACAAACAGTACACGGCCTCAGAGCTGTTGCAGGGGATTAGTCACCAGACCGAGCAGTGGCTCTCGCCACTCAACCTGCAACCAGGCATGGTTGTGTGTGATAATGGGCGTAACTTGGTGGCGGCTTTGGAGCTCGGCAAGCTCACACACGTACCATGCCTAGCGCATGTATTTAATTTAGTGGTGCAGCGATTTCTAAAAACCTACCCCAATGTGCATGATCTCTTGACCAAGGTGCGCCGCGTGTGTGCACATTTCCGTAAGTCATCAACAGCTTCAGCCGGCCTGTTGAAGCTGCAGCAGCGCTTACAATTGCCAGCTCACCGGCTGCTGTGTGACGTGAGCACGCGCTGGAACTCCACCTTCCACATGTTGGCCCGGCTTTGTGAGCAGCAGAGGGCAGTAGTGGAGTACCAGCTGTTACACGGTCGTCGCCTCTCCGTTCAACTTCCTGTAATCAGAAGTGAGGAGTGGGAATGGATGTCAGACCTCTGCGAGGTTTTACGCAATTTTGAGGAATCGACACAGATGGTGAGCGGCGATAACGCTATTATCAGTGTAACCATCCCACTTCTGTGTCTACTGAAACGCTCGCTGCTCACAATTAAAACCGACGCTTTGCATGTGGAAGAGGTGGAAATGGGGGAGGAAGAGCTTACACAAGGTGATAGCCAGAGCACCCTCACTTCGTCTTCTCAGCGACAATTGGAGGAGGCGGAGGAGGAGGAGGAGGAGGAAGACACGGTTGCCTCCGCTACAGAGGGTAGCCATGGAACTTTAGTTCCATCTCTTCAGCGTGGGTGGGCAGAAGAGGAGGAAGAGGATGAGGAGATTGAGAGTCATCCTCCTGGTGAGGACAGCGAAATCTTGACTGTTGGTACTCTGGCACACATGGCTGACTTTATGTTAGGCTGCCTTTCCCGTGACCCACGCGTTGTACGCATTTTAGACAACACGGATTACTGGGTGTTCACCCTTCTGGACCCCCGCTACAAAGAGAATTTCTCATCTCTCATTCCTCCGGTGGAGAGGACAAGCAAAATGTTGCAATACCAGAAGGTTCTTGTTGAAAAATTGCTCCAAAATTTTCCATCTGACAACGCTGGCGGCAGAGTACGTGCTACCTTGGCCAACCGAGAAGGGGAGAAAAGGGGAGCACACAGCAGTTCCGAGAAAGGCAGGGCAACACTCTCCAAGGCGTGGGACACCTTCATGACACCCCGCCAGCACCCTCACCCTGATGCGCAGCCTAGTGTCACAAGGAGGGAAAAGTTTTGGAAGATGGTGAAGGAGTACGTAGCAGACCGTGTCAGCATCCTCAATGATCCCTCTGTGCCTTACAACTACTGGGTGTCCAAGCTGGACACGTGGTATGAACTGGCACTCTACGCCTTGGAGGTGCTGGCCTGCCCTGCCGCCAGCGTTCTGTCTGAGCGGGTATTTAGTGCTGCTGGTGGCATCATAACAGATAAGCGTATCCGCCTTTCCACCGACAATGCTGATAGGTTGACACTTATAAAAATGAACAAGGCCTGGATTTCCCCTGACTTCTCCACTCCACTGGAGGAAAGCCCCGGGGGAACATAAACTCACTTTATATATGTTATTTACAATGATGGGAATACTCTGTATTCCCATTCACCCCTTCCACCCAAAAAACGGGTATATGGTTGACTCTTAATCTTCTCATCCTCCTCCTCCTCTTCCATATGCCCTGTGCTATAATTTTTATATAGGGCCAGCTCACCAGCGGGCCCTGTGATATAATTTTTATATAGGGCCAGCTCACCAGCGGGCCCTGTTTGCCAATTTTTATATAGGTCAGCTCACCAGCGGGCCTTCTCATATAATGTTTTATTGGGTCAGCTCTCTAGCGGGCCCTCTCATATAATGTTTTATAGCGTCAGCTCACTAGCGGGCCTTCGCATATAATGTTTAGGATGGTCAGCTCTGCAGCAGACCCTCACCCATAATGTTTTAGATGGTCAGCTCAGCGCACGTTTCCCTCTTAATCATGGCCTCAGTTCAATAAAATCAAGGAAATTTTTGGGAGAATTTGCCTCTGTGCACGTTTCCCTCTTAATCATGGCCTCAGTTCTGAAAATCAAGGAAATTTTTGGGAGAATTTGCCTCTGCGCACGTTTCCCTCTTAATCATGGCCTCAGTTCTGAAAATCAAGGAAATTTTTGGGATAATTTGCAGATGATATACAAGTAAATATACAGCAAATATTGTTTGGTAACAATTTTTCGCCTAAAGTCGTTTTTATTTTCCTTTTTGTGTGTTTTACGGTCAGTCTGTAAAAATGGCGTACTACGGGCGAAAGATCGTTCCCAGCAGCGATGTTGGAGTCCAAGATGCATCCAGACATCCTCCCTATGCTGTCCCTGAACCATTTCTGTAGTGTTTCCATCTTTTTCTGCCCTTTTCCTATGGACCAGGCACCCTCCCCTCATCAGAGCAGGGGGTGCCTGGTGTAATGCTCGAGTCCTCCCATTGACTTCAATGGGGCTCGGGTGCTCGGCCGAGCACTCGAGCCTCAGGGGGTGCTCGGTCAGAGCACCCGAACACCCGAGCATTGGGGTGCTCGCTCATCACTAATGATAACGTATAAGGATAAGAAGATGAAGAAAAAAGAAGACACAAGCTTACAGAAAACGACTTACAGTGGATGACAAGGTAGCAGAAGACCCCTCTAGACAGACTTACAGGTAAGTGTTTATTTTAATGGGATGGTGTTAGCTTTAGGGGGATTAACCATTTTAGTGCCAGTGGGGTATGCAATGCTCTGTAATGCATTTTTGGTTCCTTGGTTGTATTTCTATGGGCTTCGGGCCCCATATCAGTACATTCAAGGGTTGCTAGTGTAAGGATATCCTTTTGAAATTTTGCCATCTATGTGGTTACCAACAAAATAGCATGTTAAAAATAAACCAAAAAGCCAAGATCAGAATGTTGCACCGATCAACAGAGCGACAGTCTGATCTTGCACGCTTAAAGGGATAGTAATACTTCGTTTTAACTTTATTTTATTTTGTAGGCATTAAAAAAACATGAAGAATGATATAAGTCTTATCTCTCAAACCTTTATGGTTTAAGAGATATTCACAAACAAAGTATCCCCCCCCCCGTTCAACCAGATCAGAAGGGAGGTGCCCAGGTAGACTGCAGAGAGGGACAATCTTCAATTAAGTTAAGGGAAAAAGCTGAAAAACTTGTCAAGGGGGGCAGGGCTTTCATTGTTTTCATACAAAGAAAATTGTCCCCTTCTGTTATCTGTCTGGTCATACAACCAGATTCACATCTGAGAAAAGATGGCTTACACTAGGTAAAAGGGGCGGGAGGGGAAACTTTGCTTGTGAATATCTCATAAACCATAAAGGTTTGAGAGATAAGACTTATATCATTCTTCATGTTTTTTTAATGCCTGCAAAATAAAATAAAGTTAAAACGAAGTGTTACTATCCCTTTAATGGTGGCCACATACATGGTGACAGTACAATGTATAATGCTCAATTAACCCCTTGAGTGCCTTCCCCACATAAAGATGCTCGTAATGCTGAATTAACCCATTGAGTTCCTTCCCCAGATAACGATGCTCGTAATGCTGAATTAACCCATTGAGTGCCTTCCCCAGATAACAATGCTCATAATGTTGAATTAACCCCTTGAGTGGCTTCCAAATATAATGATCTCAAACAAATTGCATTGAATTACATTTCTGGTGCAAAGTAATACACTACAGCAGACCAATTAAACTTCCCATTGATTTAAAAATGGCTGGTGACTTCTAGGTATCCACGTACTGCATAATACTGAATTAACCTCTCAAGTGCCTTCCCCACATAACGATCCTCATGTACCTCCAGTTGGACCGGTATGAATTCTACAACCCTGTTCTTTGTGCCCCTCACTGCCGCTGATTTGTCATTCCTAATGGTCGTAATAGTATCGAGCCCTAGATCATTTGAAATGGTAAACAACTAATATAAGGGATGGGATTTTGTAAAATACCAGAGAAGGGAAAATTTACTGCAGTCAGATTATAAAGTATTTGTGCAGGATCCCTTTTGTGTCCAGGTAAAACCTATTTTGCCAAAATACTGTGAGATTTTGAAAAACATCCCTGAGTTTGTTAAACCTTTTGGCAGAAACACCACCATTTTCCTCTAAAATAGTTAAAGTAGTTTCCAAAGTTAAGAATGTACGTACCTCTGTGGGGAATGTGGTAATTGTACAGGGATTATTAAGGGGGGCATAGTCAAGCATTCTTGCAAGGACACTGAATTTGTTCTTAAGATAACACTTTTTACTATCATGTAGTGAAATGCGTATTAAATGTCCTTTGGACAGACAAGAGAAAAGTAAAACTTTGATTAAATGAACTTAAATCTAAAATTAGGAATGATGACATCATACAATCTAAAATGAGACCTGTTGTCAAACATCTTTTTTTGCCATAAATTTAGACGGCAAGCTTTAGAACAAGGTGAAATATTACTGAGGGGTGGAAATATCCATGGATTACTTCACTAAAGGGAAAACTTTTAGATAGCGAAACTGAGGTCTAAATTACCTAATGGGTTAAATTAAGAATTTCATTTCAATTGGTTTATTTAATGTGTTTTGTCTCCATCTTCAGGAGAGTTGGGGATAATACATTGTGTGGATTTTGATCCTTCACATGTGTATTTCTATCAAGCTTGTACTATTAATAAACCTTTGAATACTTTGTATGAAGCCCTTACTAAACCTGCTGCTTTACTGTTCATTATTTGATTCTGCACAATATAGATATCAATGTATTTTTCCTATAATGGATTTTTACTTTATGTAGGGATAGGATTGAATATTATGTTTAATTATCAGTACTTAACCCTGCACTTGATAGCTATTTAATTATGCTAATGACTGATGATGCACTTCCTGGGTGTTTCTGGTCTATCTAATGTCAGATGGTAGTGGACAGCACTTATCTCTTACAAAGAGAGGCATTGACCCCCCCAGATCTTTCATTTTTCTGTTATGCTGTAAATAAATTCATGTGCAATTTCCATTCTATTCCCTTAATTTATTTTGTTGCTCTTCTCTGTGCTTACTTCAATCCTAGAAATTCTTGAGTAACTATTTGGGAGTCAGGTTGCAAGGCACACCATGACATTAAGGTGTGATGAAGTGGAGATGACTTTTCCAGTAATATCACATCTCCATTTCCCATGTTAGAAAAAAGAAATGGCAAGACACGGGAAACATGCATGTTTACAGAAGAAGAAGTTCTAATTCAACTTTCTAAGGTAAAAACAGATAAATCAATGGGTCCAGATGGGAAACACCCAAAGTTATTAAAAGAACTTAAGTGTGTTCTGGCAAAACCTTTAACAGATTTATTCAATCAGTCACTAGCAACAGGAATAGTTCCAGAAGATTGGAAGGTAGCAAATGTAGTACCGCTTCACAAAAAAGGTAGCAGGGAAGAGTCTGGTAACTACAGACCAGTAAGTCTTACATCAGTTGTGGGAAAATTAATGGAGACTATGTTAAAGGAAAGAATTGTTGAATATCTGAATATAAATAGCTTGCAAGATACCAAACAGCATGGGTTTACAGCAGGGAGATCTTGTCAAACTAACCTCATAGATTTTTTTGACTGGGTAACTAACATAATAGATCAAGGGGGAGCAGTAGATATAGCTTATCTAGATTTCAGTAAAGCATTTGACACTGTCCCTCATAGAAGACTCATAAATAAATTGCAGTGTTTGGGTCTAGATGTAAAAATAGTGAAATGGATAAGGCAATGGCTGAGTGACAGGAGACAGAAGGTGGTAGTCAATGGAGAATATTCGGACGAAAGGAGTGTTACTAGTGGAGTACCTCAGGGATCTGTACTGGGGCCCATTCTTTTTAATATTTTTATTAGTGATATTGCAAAAGGTCTTCAAGGAAAGGTATGCCTTTTTGCAGA